>CM047750.1:14899359-16224359 GCA_026225825.1 Pistacia integerrima | reverse complement strand
TTTGTTATTAATAAATTCTTGCTAAGTGGCATCAAAATTTAATCAACGGAATCAATAGTGGAACAAAAGAAGTCAACGATGGATCATATCACAAACAAGAAATAACCACCAAACACAGTCAACATTATGAATTAATGGGCGGGGTACGGAATTTAATTACCTTTGTTCCACAGCTTCAATAATCAACATATTTGATGTAAGGCTGTAGGGCGTTTTTTGCATTGGGATTGTCCCACTCTAATGAATTCCACCAGTCTTCTTCGACCTTGATTTCTTTAATTGCAGGCAGAGGAAGAGATAGAGGGAGCCTTTTCAGTTTTGGGCACCTCCATACTTCAATTTGCTCGAGAGAATCACAAACCATTACTCCATTGCTACTCAATTTTTGGAAGATCCAACAATCTCAATATTTTCAATGTAGGAAGAGTTAGTGTGAATCCCATGGTATTACTCCTTCCATCTTCCTCACTTATTATCTTCTCAATTTTAGAACAATCATCCACCTCTAATCTTATTATCTCCTTAAGATCTGAATACTCTCCTTCGTTAGACAGAACATCACTTAAGCTTCTTACATTATCGCAATCATGTAGAGTTAGACACTGCAAGTCTTTTGGGGGCGCAACGAAGTTACCATCAAACACTACATTTCTATCAGCATCAACATCTTCGGGCCAAAATAAATAACAAAAATACCACATGTTTTGTTTTCTTTTATAAGCTAATGGTGGTAATCCTACCGTAAGACTGTATTTTCTAAGTCTTGGACCTCCACTTCCTAAAGATTTGACATATATCTTAAAGTCTTGTATTCTTTCAAAGAACGCTTCGAAAGTATCTAATTCACTCAATTTTGATGCCTCCTCAACCATTTCTTCTGAAGTTTTGGATCCCCAATACACTCTCAATTTTTGGACACAACTTAGTTTAGATAGCATCCCAGATGGTAACTTTTGTAGATACCTTGAAAAAAGATTAAGGTATCTAAGCTTTTGCAGCATCTCCATACCTTCAGGGACTTCTATTATTCGAGTTCCCTCGAGGTTCAAATTTCGCAGACATGCTAGCTTTGCTAAACAAGGAACATGCTTTAAATTCTGGCAATATTGAAGCAACAATGTTGTGAGATTCGTCAAGTGAGAGATAGAATCAGGCAACTTCTCGATACGGGTGTAGGAAAGCTCGAGAATCGTCAACCCCTGCATCCTTACAAAAAAAGATTCAGGAATACTTTTATAAAAAGCATTTTCTCGTAGAAGCAAAGTTGAAAGAGCTGGACAATCTGGTGACATATTTGGAGGAATTTCTGATATGTCATTCATCATTAATGAAGCCTTTTCAAGATTCTCTTTCCATTCTTGTTCCCTTGGTAATTCTCGCAATTTCTCTCCAGCTTTTACCATGAATAAAGGACTCATGCTTGTAATGTACAATGCCATTTCTCTTATAAGATCATGCATCTTTACACACCTTCCATCATCAGCAGTCTCCAACAAGCAATTGTTTACAAGTCTATTCAATATAGAATAACCCCCATCATATGTTGCTTGCATACTAGCCCTTTCATCTACCAGTCCTTCTGCAATCCAATAATCTATTAACTCCTCTTTTGGGATTTTGAAGTCTTCGGGATATAGTGCACAATATAAGAAACAATGTTGCACATTTTTACTCTTCAAGCGATCATAACTAAACTGTAATTGCCTCGGTACATTTGTTTCCATGCCTTTGACACTTTGTATGCTTTCAGACAATTCTTCCAATGCATTCCTCCATTCACAAATGTCATATTCTCCCCTCATGCAACCAGATACTGTGACAATTGCAAGGGGTAAACAAGCACATTGTTCGACCACAAGTTTCACAATGTCTTTTAAAGTTGGAACTTCAAAAATATTAACTTCCACTTTATCAATGAATAACGTTAATGCCTCATCATCTGAGAGACACCTCATTTTGACTATTTTACAACCCATGGAACGACATACATCTTGTGAACGAGTTGTTATCACTAATTTGCATCCACTGTCTTTGGTAGGTTCAGGAATTCCCACTTCCTCAAGCATAAATGCTTCCCATATATCATCTAATAACAAGACAATATTTCTTCCTTCCAACATTTTCAATAAGTTTCCAGCCCGTATCCTTTTATCTTCATTTCTGGGAAGATCTTCTTTCAATGCATCTGCAATTTGATCTTGCAATTTCATAAGATCAAGTGGTTGAGATACAGTGACCCAAATCACCTTTTCGAACTTATTCGTCTCCTTGAGGAGTTTGTTATTGATATGAGTTATTACAGTTGTCTTACCGATTCCCCCCATCCCGCAAACGCCTATCTTCATCACCTCATCACCCATCAAAAGTTCCCAAATTTGGTTCATGTTTTTCTCTGCCGTTGTTTCACCTACTAATATTGTTGTTGGTAGTACCACTCCAGCAGTTGGAGGTGCATCAACAACAAAACTCTCAAATGCACCATTCTGGTTATGTTCTTTCACTTCTTTAATCTTCTCGTCAACAAGCTTTCCTAGACGTGCACGTGAAAAATATTTCACCATATTAACTTGTCTCTCAATATCTTTTACTTCCTCATTGATCCTCTCAGTATTTCGCAACCAATTATTGACTTCAGCTTTAGGTAATTTCCCCATATTACACTCCGTGCTCAACCTTAATTCAACATCTTCCTTTCGACTATTTAACTCTCCCAATCTTCTTTTCAGAATTTCCATATTCACATAAAGCTTCCTATAATATCTAACATATTTGCATAACGGCGGGCCTGTGCATTTTAGAGTTTCAATTATTGGCCCTATGATAGCCTCCATTAGTTTGGTCCCTGTACACAAATAGTTAGGGTTGCCTCAATATTTTTGTTTGAAGTTACCATTTTCTACAAGAAATTGTAATGGATTAAACTAAACTAGCAATAGTTAAAGTTAGGTAGGTTTTAACATATTAAATATAAATGCAAGGAAAATTGTTACAAGAGCTAATGGTAGTGTCACAAACCATCAAAATAATGATTTTTGTTACTAATATTTTCCTCCAAAACAATTAAGATTAATTTTTTAAATGACTCATAAATTGTGTGGAAACTATTCTAGTGTTTTAATAATTTTTAAATGATTTATAAATATACTGAGGAATAAAAAGAAATATTGTTTTAAGTTGGTAAAGTGACCAGAGGGGTAACACAAACTTTTGAATTTTAAATTGGATGAAACTCTAGCATATCACTAACAACAGAGGAGTTTTTAATACTTTCTGAATTAACTGGATGAGTTTAATACTAATTGATCTCACAAGGGTGTAAATAAAATAAACCATTTAGAAAAAAAAAAAAAAAATGTGTCTCAAACCAGGAGTATCAATGTTGATTCATGATACCTGGGGTGGGAACATGTAATTCAGCTTAAAAATTGAATAACCTTTATTTACACTTGACATCCATAATATTAATAGTTAAGAAATAATATTAATAGTTAAGAAACAAGAAGTGACGGAAAATATTACATGGAGATTAAGTTAACAAGAAACAAACAATAAAATTCAAGTAATGTACTTATATATGAGAAGCTTATAAATAACATTAAAAATAATAATAATAATAACAAGGATCATATTATGCAACTGTTTACAATAATGTTATCTAATCAAAGATAACGTATCAGAATTAACTGTTTACAACTTTGATCATTGAATATGATGAAAGATAGACGAGCCAAGAAGCTTACTAAAGACAAGAAGAAATAGTTAATTAAGTAAATGTTATTAATTCCTTTTAATAAGTGAAGTTTCAGATGTGTTCAAAACCGTTTCATTTTTTGAATCAAACCGGAAAACTGACTCAACTCAAAAATCCAAACTGAAACTGAAAAGGTTGATTGCTTGAACTGGTTTTAAACAAAACCGAAAAATCGGTACGAAAAAAGGGTTAACCAAGTTTTAAACAAATTAAAAAAATTAAGCAGTAACTTTCTTAATTTCTTAATTAACTTCATCACCACCGCCTGCTTTTCTAGAAGACTAAGCCAAAACATACGATCTTCTTTACTGTTATTTCTTGATTTAT
Organism: Pistacia integerrima; assembly: GCA_026225825.1. NCBI lineage: Eukaryota > Viridiplantae > Streptophyta > Magnoliopsida > Sapindales > Anacardiaceae > Pistacia > Pistacia integerrima. The sequence goes on along the minus strand of CM047750.1, from coordinate 16,220,281 downwards.
ATGTGTTCTCTCCCAGAAGCATCAAATGCTTAACATTTTATATATATAAATAAAGCAAGATCACAAGATAAAAGAGTGAGAACCCATCAAGAAAAACACGAGAAAACTTAAAAAAGGTACCTGATTTCAAGGGTCAAAACTGCAAGAGCCTTCCTTCTTCAATTTAATTGCTTTTGCAGTGAAAAATATAGCTCTTTGATAGCTGAATTGTATATGTTAGAAACTGTATATAGGTTTCAGAGAGAATAAAGAAGTTTTTCATTCAGTCTAGTCTTCTTGTTTGCAACCAATGTCTGTGTCTTTAAATGACTAATCACTATGACCAATTACATTGTGACATCTGGACTTACTATTCACTAATCATTCAATAGTATTATACTAGATGTTACTATTTGTATAAAGAGAGAGAGAGAAAGAGAGTATAAAAATGAGCACCCAAATAAAGCTGCCCACAAGATTAGCATAGTAAATTCATTTCCATCATAATACATACTTTTTGCCACCCAGAAGATGCTTGTCTGTGGATGTACACAAAAAATTCTTTCAATAAAGTAGTAGTGAAATGTTGTTGTCGTTGAAACTTGTCAAAAGTTTGTGTCAAATTGTCAAAAAGGTGTTCAATTATGTAAAATGAGGTGGTCTATTCGTTAATTTGGTCTATTCGTTATTATTTGCTCTAAAAGTATCATATTATCTTTTAAAAGTAAGTAGAAATGTCCCCACTCACCGTGGATAGCGAAAATTATCTTTCAAAAGTAGGTTACATTCAGAATTATTTGTTATGATGTTTTCATTATTTTTGTTTAGGTCAAATGACTTTTTACCCCAATCTATTGTAAAAGGATCACTTCAAACCACCCCCCTTATTTCATAAACGCCCAATGTTACTCCCATTTTTTGGAATTTAGACCATAAAACTTAACTATGAAATGTTTTTGTCTATTCATCTCACGTATATAACATTATGGAGATAGAGATCCCATTATAACATTCGAGTAAACAACTTTTTCCCACTCAAATAATGGCCTAATGACATTTCCCACCCATGAACTTTTAAAACACCACTTTATTACCCAAATATTATATTATGTTAACAATTTCCGTTAAACACAATGATTTTCATTGTGAAGACGAAATTAACCTGTAACCGAGCTCACCCCACCCATTTTCACCCTTTAATCGCTGAAAAATGTCCACTTTTTTTTTTTTCGTGAACTCCCATCTTTTAGGCATGTTTTCGGCCAATGGCACACCGAAAATTCACCCTTCCACCACCACTGGAACACCCTTCATGCCCTCTTCAAAACCCACCATCCAATCAACTTTCCCCACTCCCTGTTTACCATCCATGATCGTTTTTTGGGCGTCCATTACATGCTTGTAAAAATTCCCCAACCAACCTACCCCTCTCTTGCCCGTGAGCACGCATAGCCTGCAAGTTGCTCGTAGACCACCTCTCATCACTACCCATCCCTTCCAACAGCCACAATCACCACTCCAGCAGCCTCTACACCACCCCCACCCACTTTTCTAGCCCTTAATTGACCCAGAACAACAACCAAACACCCACTTGCCAACTGTTTGACAAAAGGCCCCGACCAACCAACCAAAACACACTCCACCAAGTGGGCTTGAATAGTAAACCCTCTTTTTCTTCTCTTCACTTCTTAGCCTCTTCATTGTCGGTAATTGCTATAAGCATTGAGAGTGCCAGAGACCGAAAAATCAACAAACAAACCACAAACAATAAGGTGGGAAGCTTCAATTCGCGGCAATTGGTGAGTAAATAAGATCAAAAATGTTGGGAGTTTTAGAAAGGAAGAGCTGGTGAGCCACTTTTCGATAAAGAAATTGACCAGAAAAGCACACTGGTTGGTTTGTGTGATTCTTGCCCTTTTCCGGCCACTTTGGCTTGGAAATCCCTTTTGAGACAACCAATCAACTCATTGGCCTCCCATCTCCAAAACCCTCAACCTTCCTGATGCCAACTGCACGGCATTCGCCACTCTCCACCACCTAGGGTTTCACTATTTTTGCACTGAATCCGCCTGATTTTGGTGGCCAAAATCCAATCTTCCATCACCATTTCAACCTTTGATATCCCCTCTTCAAAACCCCTCAAACTCCAGTACTTGGTCACTTTTCATTCGTCGACCGTGAATTGCCGCCCTTCACCATTCGTTCTCTTCTGGAATTTTAAATTTTGATTTCAAATGCAAAATGTTAATTGACCATCCTACCCTCACTTATAATTGACCTTTGACCATCTTACCCTTCCTCATAACGAAAATTACTAATTTGAGCTTTGGGTAGTAAAATGATATTTTAAAAGTTTGAAGGTGGAAAGTGTTGTTAAGCCATTTTTTGGGTGAGAAAAAGTTGTTAACTTAAGTCTGTCCAAGTGAGTTTAATTTTACTCTAGCCCATGAAGATCGATTTCTCAGGCCCATAAAAGAACGCTTTTCAGGGCCACAATAGAAGTCCATAATCAATTCCATATAACAAATTGATTTCTCTTAAAAGCTTGTAATTGGTCATTTGCAGAAAATTTATAAGATTTCATGCTTATAAATAAATCGAAACAAAATCTTGCTTATCCTGTCTTCCCTTAATCATGTAGTCAGTCCCTAACAAATTCAGCCCTGGATTTAACATTTTTCTTTTTCTATATAATCTGCTTAGATGTCATTTGACATGTGATAGGATAGGAGATCTTATGTTTAGCTGATTAACCTTAATTCCTCTTCTCCTGAACTGTGCTTTTCATTAGTTATCCTCTACTTTCTTTGCACTGATTTTGGTTCTTAATCATGACCTGAGATCTGAAAATTGAGTTTGTCGTCTCATATATTATTAGTACTAATATTACTATTTACCAATCTCAGGGAGCTTGGTGTTGCTTGTGCAGGTACACATACTCGTGGATAATCTGGATATTGCAAATACAAACTCTGTTAATTTGAGGGCTGCATTGTCTTCTTCTCTTGCCCTCCAAATTCACACAGGTTTGCTTCCATGTAACTGCTCATTCATTTTAGAGTTGCTAGAGTTATGATTAGGTCTTTGATTGTGCAGGAAGATCTGTTTGCCTTTCATATATGGGAGATTTGCGTATGCTTTTTGCAGAAGACAAAAACAAGGTACAGCTTGATCACACCTATATAAATATTATATGGGGCAACAATAAAATTAGCAAGAAACAAACAATAAAATTCAAGTAATATATTTATAAATGAGAAGCTTATAAATACTTTCTAAACAAAGTGGATGAGTTCTATACTAATTGATCTCACAAGGGTGTAAATAAACAAACGAATGAAAAATCTTAACTGCTCAAATAATAAACCTTCAACTTACAATGCAAGGGAATTCTGGATTCTAAGCTTTCACTCAATTTCTCAATTTTCAATTGCTCGTTAAGAACACGTGTAGCAACACGAGAAGCACTTCATGTAAATGAAAGCTCATTTTGCATAGCACAAACAAGAATAAACAGATTTTCCAATTTTTATCTTTGCATTGGACCAACCATAACCCCTAACAAGAATGTACCAAAAGACAAGCCCTACCCACTAAAACAAATCATACTTTAAGAATGAAAACCAAAAGCAGCTCTATTTCTGAGAAAAATCCAAGAACACATACTTGACTCGACTAGTAAATACCAGCTCCAAACCAAGCTCCAATAACAGCTCCATGAGCTGGTAGACAAATCATATAATCTACAGATCCATCTGGCCTAAAGAGTAAATAGATTCAAATTCACATCTGCGAGTAAAAATTGTAGCACCACTTTAACTAACTGATTTCATTCAGTATTTTCATTTATTGAGCTTCATTAAGTTTAAGAAAAATACAATAAAGTTCCTCATCCAATGAAGCATGAGAGAAAACAGAGACAAAGCTAAAACAAAACACAAATCCTATTACTGTCAATGTGTACTTCTCTTGTTAGTTTAATGGACGTCTATGGAAAGACGCTCCAATTAATGGCGGAGTCCAACATGCAGACTCCATGAACAAAATTTAGGGAAGCTAAATTATGATTTCACCCCTAAGATTTGGTACAAACACATCACAACTTTGTATGCATCCTAAACCTAGTAATTATTGTGCAATTATATATCCTTTTCAATAAATGAAACATATACTGCACGAATTAATGCCTAAATACAGAGAATAAACCACCAAGATATGTGCAAAGGCTTACTTCGTATGTGCGAATATATGTAGCCAATCTTCCCACGACGAACCATATACCGAAGCAGCAGGCACAAACTGCCAATACACAAGATAAAAAATCAGTAATATATAATAGGATAACACAAATGAAGTCTAACAAAACTCAAAGCAACTAACTTGTTGCCACTGTGCACATATTTAATATATATATATATATATATATATATATATATATATATATATATATATATATATATATATATATATATATATATATATTTGGAGAGTAATAATAATATAAAAGATATTGAACGAAAACTTCTTTCACATAACATTTGTGACATTTTATATCTGCAATGTATGTGCAGCATTATATACAGGACATAAGGTTTAATTCAACAGACTTCCAACTACAATTTCCTAGCTATAGTACAGCAGGAAAAACCCAAAGGAGTCATGTACTTACAGTGAACAATGACATTAAAATAGACCAATTAAAGGTATTTGTCATATACCCATATCCAATAAGAAAGAGACATGATCAATGCACATTTTGTTAAAAAAAAAAGAAACTTAATTTTATTAAAACCAATAAACAATTAATCTACAAGTTATTTATGGTTAAATACATTTAATCCAAAATTATCTTGACACATTTTGTCTCCACAATTTTGAAAACAAAGTTACAGTTGATAACAAATCTTTGAAATGAATTCCCCACCCAACTTATCCATTATATTAAAGTTTTACTTTCTATTTTGGGAGAAAGGCAAAATTCAGAAAGTTTTAGAAGGAAACAGGAAAGCCACTTGTAGAACATGTAGGGGCTTTGTGTACCCGACAGTGCAGAAAGTTGTTGTTTAAGGAACTATGAGTGATCCCATTTTGACCTCAACTGTGGCTTCTGTTTCCATAATAACAGTAAAAGGCACAAATTTTTATCTGCCCTTGTTTCACATACTAAATGCCCACAGGTGCACAAAAAGCAATAGCTCCTAAAGCATTTACAAGAGCCCCTACAAAAAAGAAGATGGATCAGTTATTTTACGTTATGCAGAAAAAACAAAGGGAACAGACCCTTGCCTAAAAATAAAGACACACACGAGATTTTAAACAAAATATACATGATCCTTTTGTTTTACCAAGCATTGTTACAAGGTAGTGCTACTCTAAACCAAGCTATATTTCTATAAATGCTGACACAAGACTTTTACATTATAATCCAAAGCTAGAAACATGACTTGGAGATCACTCATTTTAACTGGAAACGTTTCTTCAAGGACCCATTTATAACCATTGCCTTCCATCTTCAAGTTGGATGGAAAAAATGACACACACATGCCACAAATTTGCTTATAAGCAGGAAAAAACTTCATCAATTAACTACAAAAACAAAATTATTGAAGCTAACAAAAGTAAAGCATATAACAAAAACATTTCCAATAGAAGTACATTGAACCTACAAAGACTATGAATCTTCATCAAGCCACATTTAAATGCTCCACAAAAATTGATTATTTAGACTGTATAACAAACTAATCCAACAATCTTCAAAATCAAATACACATCATTACAAACCAAGGAAATAAAAACTAATATTAATATGGAAAAAATATATTGTTTCATTCAAAATCTTAAGCAGAATGAACAACATCATTCATTGTATGTTGCAAAATAAGGTTCGCTTTATCTTCAAACTAAATGGAAGAAAACATACAACCGTGCATCCACAAATAGAAACTATACTAAATAAAACTAGTAAACAGTATTTAGAAAAGTAAAAAAAAAAAAAAAAATGAACAAGACAGAATAAAAAGGAGCACAATTTTTCACAAATAGAAACTATACTAAATGATTTTTTTTTCTTGTACTCTTCCCTACACATTAGGTAGTGCACTAATAAAAAAGTTGAAGTGTAACATTTTTCACATAAAAAAAATCCCAAAAAGGAGCAAATAAAAGAATTAACAAAAATAATGTGAATTACCGAGGATTTTTCGGGATTTTTCCAAAAATAGCTGTAAAGAAGAATAACAATTAGGCTCTCGAAAGCCTAAATTACAGTGTTGAAACAAAATTTGATGGCAAAAAGTGAAAGAAAACAAATGTACAGTACCCAGATCAGACGGAGAGTGTCCGAAGGATGAGAGATGATATTGATGGAATAGATGTTGTGGGCCACGCAGAAACCGGCGCCTAAGCCTACTCCATAAATCAGGTGGACTAAAAATGTTTGTAGAGGAGACACCGAATGGGATGAAGAAGAAGGAATTTCAGTGGTTTAAAGGTTTCACCATTTTCGTGTTTGCGGAATTTCAGAATGAAGTTGTAAGGTTTATACATAGGCCGAACGAGGTTTGCCAAAGCGATAAGTTGGTACCCAAAAGGTTTTGAAACGACAAACAAGTACCTTCTGTCATGTGTGGTTAGTAATTTCTATTTGTTCATAGTGAAAAGACTAAAATGCCCTTAAAAGTTTGATATTTTAGTTTTTTATAAATTTAAAAATTGCTAAAAAAACCCCCTAGGTTTGCTGATTTAACTAGATACCCCTATATATAAAAAGTTTGTTAAATGATAAAAACACCCCCACCACCGACAGAGCTAGATTCCGACCACCACCGCCGAAAACTGGTCGAAAAATTGCGTTACGACACGAGACAGTTGGATTTCGTGTCATAACGGAGGTCGATCTGGCCTTTTCCAGCCGGATACGGTGGATTGACTCTGGCCGGAAAAGGCCGGATATATGGCTAGATCGCCGCCGTGGCCGTAAAACTCCATCTGCGGGCGTCCGACAACCAAATGCCGGCCTTTTCCTTTTCCGACCAGATCGTCCACGGATCCACCAGGCCTGAAAAGGCAGTCATGCGATTATGACAGTCAGTGGGGTGCAGTGTGTAATCAATTTACGCCGATTCTAGCGGTGTGGTTGGAATCTGGCATGTAGGTCATGAGGGTGTTTTTATCATTTAACAAACTTTTTATATATGGGGGTGTTTAGTTAAATTAGCAAACCTAGAGGGTTTTTTAGAAATTTATAAAAAACTAAAATATCAAACTTTCAAGGGTATTTTAGTCTTTTCATTATTAACAAACAAAAATTACTAATCGCACATGATGAAAGGTACCTATTTGTCGTTTCAAAACCTTTTGGGTACCAACGTCGTTACAAAAAACCTTGGGTATGCACAAATCATTTGGCCTTTATATATATTGGGCTAAGTCGGGCTCACATGACTCGAATTTCATCATGTATTTTGGGCTTAAATGGGTACAAGATCGCTCTGCTAATATTAAAACCCAAGGGAGTTATTTTCAAGTAATTTCTTTTAAAAATTAATTCCTTCTAAAAATTAATTTTTTTTTCAATTTTTTTTGTTAAATTTAATGTTAACTAACAATGTTTTATCCTTTTTAATTAATTTTCAAATTTACATCTCTTTCTAGTGAGTTTTTCAAAATGGGATGAATATAACTTTTACCAGAAAAAGACAATACTGCTGATAGCTAATGCAAGGCCTCCCATTTATTTCAGAATTGAGATCAAGTATTAATTTGAAAGATTTGTTTTGAAAATCGATAGTTTTATCACTGCATAGTTTTGTTTGAATAGAATTATTAGAGCAATATATACCAAAGGCACTATTATATGTCAAGTTTTCATAATATAATTTATTGATATTGATTCTATTCGTGTCATTATTAAATAAATCGGAAAAATCTTAAATTTCTTTTAGTTCTTTCTGCAACGCTTTTTACTTCAAGTTTGACTGATGATTATTTTATTTCATCTAGTTTAGAAGATTGATGGGCTCGAAAACGGTTTGTCCTTAAAATCAATAGCTTCTTTCTTTTGTTAAAACAGAAACTTAAGACAACTTATAAATAAACAAACAAGCGTCAATAGAAGCCTATAGGGTTACTTGTCGCCGTGATCCCTCCAATGAAATTGTTTCTCACCTTGCAGGACTCTCTAACTTTTGGAATTTGATACTTATTATGAAAAGTCATTAATGTAACATCTCATGCTACCGAATGAAATTGTTGATCGTATATTAGAGATGATCATATGTTTAAAAAATCAAAAATCAAAATTAGTAAATACAAATTACAGCTATTTCCAGACCTATGCAGGCAAAAAATCAGCATCAAGAACTTGAGTATAACATCAAAGACAAACCAATAATTCTGAGGCTACGAATGATTACATATTATAAGAAAATGTTTGTAATTACCTGAATATAAGATTCTTTCTTGGGCGGCAATGGCAAGCAATTGAAGAAATGAGTTAAAAAATAGAAATTGAAGTGTTTGTCACATGTTAATTCCTCGTAATTAATTATTTTTCTTTAGACAAAAGTCAAAAGGACATTGTAGTGTTTTGACTAGAATAAGTATTTATTCACATGCATTTTCGTTCATAAAATACATAACATAATATGTTTGTTTTACTAAAAATTTACGAACTTTTAGAATGTTTGAATATCTAGATAAACTCTGCCAAGTGAATGTCAATGGTCTTGACTCTTGAATTTGGTGGATATTCTTTTGACTGGATGGTCAACTCTACATGTATAACTAGTCAACTTATTAAACTCATGTAGAACCTTTGAAGATCGAAAATAATCCATTCCTACATACTAGTGTAAAAATATATTTCCATATATAAATTTATTATGATTCTCTTATGCTCTATGCTTATATTGGTGTAACATTATATATTATCTATGCTGTTTGGAATTTTACATTATAGTTTTGGTTAAATTTGTATTATTAATTTTACCTTAACATATAAGAGAACAGATAACTTTGGTGTTTCGATGTTAGATATATTACATGTTTTAAAACCATATCAATAATCACATCATACTTATCTTCTAAATAAATAACTTTATATTAAGAAATAATACTTATATGGCCCTATTTTAAAAGTGAAATTAGAAAACAATTTGTCTCTAAAGTGTACGTTTTGAATAATTTTACCCTTCTCCCTCAATTCACTTCTTTCTCTCTCCTTTCCTTAATGTTTTTAAATTTATTTATTTATTTTTTGGGTATTATTTGTATATGTTTAAGGGTGTATATTATGTTCATGTGTATTTTAGTTAATTTAAGTGAAATAATTTATATTTAGGGGTAAAAAAAAAGCACCAGTACTTTGAATCAAAAGATTTGATTTTCAAAAAAATTATAGAAACTTGAGTCGCTCGATTCCAATCTTTCAAAACCATATTCTCTTAAAAAAAATTCAACCAAAAAACTATAATATTCTACATTTCAATCTTAAATCAATTTTTGTTTTTTTTTCACTTTTTATGGAAACAATTGTATCAATGTGATTAAAAATGGAAGACAAGGGTAAAAGTGTCCAAATTGTATAGAGATTTTGCTTATAAAGTTATTAAAAAATTGATTATTTTTTAATTTTATTTTTTGAAAAAGGTCAAGTAAGTAAATTTCTCATTGATTAGGCGCATTCTTCATCTTCTATTAATTAAATTTGAATAATCAGGCCAGCCAAAGATAAATTCTACTACACCGTATTTTCTCCCAAATTCGTTTGATAGTAAAAATAAAAATAATTTAATAGTTATAAGTTATCTCCAAAATGATTAATTTTTTGAATTTATGTTGCTTGAAAAGAAGAATTATATACCACACAAATGATGAGTAAGTTCCAAAGGATAATATTAAGATTTGCCATAATGAAATATATAATGGAGATGTCTTGATGTTGGAATATTAACATTTACTATAAATATTTCAAATTTTAACATTTTATTATAATACAATACTTCTTGGACTCTTCCAATTTAAGATGCAAATTAAATTTCAAATTGATAACATTTTATTACACAAATTATTTCTCTTATACTTGATAACATCGCATGTTTTTTATTAAAAGATATATAATTTTGTTTTTAAATATTAACCAACAATAATAAACCTTTAACCCATTTCAATTAATATACAGTCTAGAAGAAGCACAACCAGATACTCAGAATTAAAAAAATAATAATAAATATTTTTGTTTTTGTAAGAATAATAATAATTTTTGTTTTAATAATAACAACAATAATAAACCTTTTGGCCCATTTCAAGGAATAATATTTTTCAGTCTAGAAGAAGCACAACCAGATATAAATAAAAAAATAATAATTTTTCCCACTTTTTGTTTTTGTAAGGGCAGATAGCGCATAAGAAGCACAACTAGATACAATAAGGGCATTTTAGTCATTCAAATCAATAATTGGCTATTTTGAAAGAAGTATCAAAACACATTAGTTTCCCATGCACTTCCTCCTATGTGATATTTTTTTTATAACAACTGTTCATTATTTTCATATATTTGTTTTTATTTATTATTCATAGGCGTATATATATTTATTGTTTATTAATTATTAATTATTTTTGTCTTGCCAAATATTATTATTATTTGTATTAGGTAGGCAGAGTCCAAGAAGCATATCCTTGTGTGCAAATCTATATATTTTTTTTTCTTTTCTTGAAAAAATATATTTTTGGGCTTTTTAGATTCTGCAAATTTCTCAAACTTATAAACACAACCCTCGGGGCATGTCTGTTTTTTGGATTATATATATTATAATTATAATAGTAACCACAGAAATATTAAAATTTGATAATATTATCTTTATTCTTTAATTTCAATTAATAACATCAGTACTATAAGCTTGACTCCCAATAGTATAACTTTTTAACATTTATTAAAATAAAAATGCACTCTAAATTATAAAAAATATTCCTAAATTTTCAAGCTTTTTTATTGAATTCCCTCGTACGTTCATAATTATTTTTTGTTTCCTTTATCATATTGCTTTTGTATTGACCCTATCAAATTAATTTTGCTTTCGGTGAACAGTAGATCCAATATCACTTTCTTATGTGATTTAATGATGTTATACTACAATTAAATATTTCAAAAACTCTCTTCATTCCATAATAATTCTTAATCCCATAATATTATTTCTAACTCCATCTATTACATACAAAATCATAAATTAAAGAATAATAATGCATTTTTATTTCAATAATTGAAATGTCCAAAAGAGCTTCATTAGTACAAATATATTGTTCCTTTATATCAATAAAAGAAATAGCACTTAGAAATAAATCCCAAAAATATATTTATTATTTATATTTTGCTTATGATTCATGATTTAAAAGTTGATATTGATTCAAAATAATAATACTAACTAATAACAGAACTCAACAGCCTTAAGTCACATACAAATTATTAGCATGACAATATACCCATTATCTCAATATTACCTTTACGATGTTATTTATAGATAGACTTAATGAATATAATATATTAATAAATAAAAGGGTGCATTCTAAAATTTAATTTAATTAGGCGGAAGGAATATAATGTTTAATTGGACTACACCTACCTCTTTCAAATAAATTTGAGGTAATTTTCACATCTATCTCTAAAATATTAAATCAATTTAACATAATTATGACCCTTTCACGCACTTGATTTTTAGAAATAAATTTGGCAACAAACTTTTCAACCCAAAATTAATAATAAATAACCTTACTTTCTATTACCTGCAAATTCGGCTGGTTAACAAGATAATAAATTAATCGTTTCAAGTCCAGGCTTGTATAATCGAAACAGACTTGTATAAATTTACGATTAGGTTTCGCGTAAACGTCCTTCACCAAAAACACATTTAAGTATTTAAGAGAATTCAAAACATTATAAACACGTTTAAATCTTTGTAAGCAATTTCTGAATTTGAATGAAATGGTTAAATCTCGCTTCAAAAATGTGTAAACTATTATATTACACACTTGCTAATTTTCTAACTGCTATGAAGCCTATTCATCATATGAATCAGAATGACTTGCTGTGCATAGTGATATTCAATTCTTATCTACGTCAATCCTGACTGATGCTACTGAAATTAGAGATAAAAATGGAAGAGAAAAAACAAGAGAAAAGATTGGTCTTCAGGATGCATTCTCACCAAGGTCACAAGGAGGATCTGCAGATTTCTCACGAGGAGTGACAATCTCTAGGCAGCGAGTGTGAAAGCAGTGGCTGAAATACTTGGCTGGGAAATGGGGCCATCGGCTTCCAGTGTGAATCAAAGATCCCTCTTGCAAAAGAAACACTCTCTTCCACTTGGTTGAGGAGGTTTGTCAAAATCTGCATAGAGAAGTGTGATTACAGTCATTGCAATTCTAATGAGGAGCGTTCATATCATCCTTAACATTACAAACATTAGAGCCACACTGAAGTATGAGGTTTAGCTGGATTTTCTGCAACAACAAAGCGTTTACTGTCTATTTCCAAAATCCACATGCATGGGAAATCTGGCTGTGGCAAACTTAAATAAGCATTTTAATGTCCAGCTTAACTTGGAGATGGATAAACTAAGGTAAATAAGCCAAAACAAATCCTTTTGCTGGCATGCGAGTTGTCAATAATGTGCAGTGGGGGCATATTAGAAGGGTATCATTGCTAAAAATTTTTAAATATTCAATTATCTAAAAAGTATATGGGTATAAAAGAAGGGTATCATTGCTTAAAATTGAAGAAATGTTCTATATGGAAGGAACAAAACTTACAAAACTCAGGGAAGTCAACGACAAAAATAGATCTGAGAATCCTGAAAAAAATACCTTGCTTTATGTGATCGGCTGGAAAATCCTTAGTCGCTTGTGCAAGAGCATGCAGGTCTGACAAATCAGGGGATTGTGGTCTACGAGATGGTCGAATTTGACGGGTTTTGTATGCAGATCTATTAGAAGATGGTTGAAATTGACAGGCTTGGTTCTTAGATGTACTTGAAGATGGTCGAACTGAAGCATTGGAAGCCTGAGCAAGTTGACCAACTGGAATTACTGGACCTATGATTGTAAAACTTAAAAATCATGATTACGAACAGTAAATTTGAACTAAATTTATATGTGATCATGGAGCTAAATGTTAATTACCAAAGGTACAAGCAGGTGAAGTCAGTCTACTGGCAGGCTGAATAGAAGCAGTGGTTTGAGATTTACCAAAGTTACCTACGAGCTTCCAGCAAAAAATATTACAAATATACTTATAAAAAAAAAAATGGATGACGTACGCAGATTTAGAGCTCCCATTCAACCTGGATTAAAGTCATTATAATCGGTAATAGTCCAATTCAACCAATTTATGCATGTTTATTATAGTGTTCCATAATGGACTGAAAATAGCACAGCAATAACTAAAAAGGCTAGAAGAGGTCGAGTAAAATATTAATCAGGTATACATTTTCTCAAGGGGTACCATGACTGAAAACTTTATACGGGGAACGGAGCTTTTTAAAATAGATTCGAAGAAGAAGACATACCTCGCACCGCATGAGAAGGTATAAATTCCTTGGCCAAAGGTGAAAGAGGATGAACAGTCCAAGCCGCAGCAGTCTGGGATACGGGACAGAAAATCTGTGTTTTGGGCGGGAAAGGAGCTTTCTGGACTGGTGGTGCAGGAGAGGGAGCAGCTTGAATTGATTCTGAAATAGAAGAATCAGTCTGTGGTTTTGTTGTATGCTGAGCTGGGTGAGCGACCAAATAGGGATTAGTAGTAAAAGAGGGGCAAAAAACTGGAGAGAATAGGGCTGGATATGCTCCAGTAGGATTGTTGGAAGACTGAGCAGTTCCCTTGCCCCTTACAACCGGTCTTACCTGACCTGTAAATGGTGAAAGTCAACACTCCTAAGGAGTTATACACATTTGTCTGATAAGACAATCACACAAGCATTCAACATTTCTATCACCCCCCAAAAAAAAAAAAAAATTGCTAATGAGCTAAATAACTTGACGCAGGCAGACAAAGTTGCACATTATAATAGCTTTGCACTAATTTTGGGATCACATACACAAACTAGCAAAATTCAGGATAGCAACATGACTGTTGTTTCCATTATCAATATACGGATAAAAAACCATGAATAACACATAAATGTGAAGCTATGCGAAATATTATACTTGCCTGCCAGTGAAGCAGAACTGACAATTCGTGGCACAACCCACCTGACCTGAAACACAGACAGTCGTTCTACCTCTATCACATGGAATGATGACTCTTTCAAAATCAATGAGAAGATTCTCAATGTAATGCAACGTTCTAATCTGAATATGTAACATCCATGTCAAATATTTGGTACATAGAAAATTACAAGGGACAGTAACTAATAAATATGAAGCAAACAAAACAGATTATTCTACCTTCTTAGTTCCGTCAGATGCTGTGTAAATGTCTTTCAAAGATAATGCCTTGAATTCAGCATGTTCACTCAACATTTTCTTGAAATCCTTGTTCAAGCCTACACAATATACAATTCTTAAAACCCAGCAGACATACAAGAAGGAACCTGATACAATCTCCCTACAATTCTTGTACTATGATTTCTTTAATTTTAGTGTTTTTAAATTAGTGTTAATTTTTATTTTGAGTTATTGTAGTTTAATATTTGCATTGAATAAAATTTTGTTTTTAATTTTTCATCATTTTTTGAATTATATAATTATTATGAATTTATTATTATAAATATTAATATAAATAATAATTAAATTAACATAAATACAAATTAAATAAAAAAATAAAAAAATAAAGAATTAAAATATATTTTATAATAGATGAATAATGTCACACCAAATTGGTGTGAGTGAATAGTATTACATCAAATTTGGTGTGATACTATTCACTTACACCAATTTGGTGTAGTTTTTGGTGTTGGATTGGAGCAAATTTGAGCAGTTCCCCTACCCGTTACAACCAGTCTTACTTGACCGGTAAATGGTGAAAGTCAACACTCCTGAGGAGTTATACACATTTGTCTGATAAGACAATCATACAAGCATTCAGCATTTCTATTGCAAAAGCCCCCCTCCTATAAATCAATGATGAGCTAAATAACTTGACCTAGGTGGACAAAGCTGACATTATAATAGTTTTGCACTAATTATGGGATCACAAACATAAACTAGCAAAATTCAGGATAGCAACATGACTGTTGTTTCCATTATCAATGTATAGATAAAAAAAGATTTATCTAACCTGTCGTTGATTCCTGCGAGCATAACATATTCAAACAGAACTTTGCAGTTATGTTTGAAACGAAGTTCCTCTCGAAGGGTCTCAAGAAGTAACCCTAGTTTATACTTCCGATTAATTGGCATGATCCAGTTTCTAACCTACATAATTCATCAAAAGGAGGTCAATCCTCTCTCTCTACCAATCGAGGCGCATTATTTCTTTGTTCCATCAAAATAAAGCCGGAAATATAATACCTTATCAGTTGTAGCATTCAAACTAACAGATGAAGCACAATTGGACTCATAGAGAAATCGTTTTAGCTGGGGGACAAACCCATAGTAGAAACAGTGACCTTGTGAGGACTGAAGTGAAGGCCTTGCTCATGCACCATAATGTCGGAAGCTTTTATGACATTTCTACATTGTGAAGTGGCTCTCCCATTCCCTACATAAGTATTTGTTGAAAGATCTCGTAAATAATTGTGATTATGTACCATATTTGTTATACTCTATATTTAGTTAGTTTAGAAGTTTATGAGCTGTATTAGTAATCTTAGGAATCAATATTTATTTTCTTCTTTATTAGGGTAGTAAGTTGACTAGTATATTTCTTCTTAATTAGGGAGATTAGTTGCCTTTTTTTGTTCCTAGTTAAGCTCTTTAAATAGCTATACATCAATATAGAAAAATCATTCAGCCTTCTTATATTTTTTGTTCACTGTTTTTATGGTATCGAGCGTAAAAAAAAAAAAATCATAGGTTTGAATCCTTTTTCTTTTTATCTCTAAAATGTCTAAGTCACGTTTGGGACAAGCCGACCTCTTCACCATCTCGGTCCGAACCTCAGAGAAATACATCTGAAAACCATCCCATTCAGATTACTACAATCCGACTAAAGGGTGATAATTTTCTTCGATGGTCACAATCTGTTCGCATGTATCTCCGAGGAAGAGGAAAGATTGGCTATATCACAGGTGATACTAAGCAGCCTGACGTGAATGACAAAACTTATGCCATTTGGGATGTGAAAACTCAATGGTAATGACATGGTTGGTCAATTCCATGATGAAGAGATAAGTGCAAACTACGTGTTACTCTGACCAAGGAATTATGGGACAATGTTACAGAAATGTACTCTGATCTTGGAAATCAATCCCAAGTTTACGAGTTGACCCTACGACTTGGGGAAATTTACCAAGGTGAGGATTTTGTGACAAAGTATTTCAATTCTCTTAAATGGATTTGGCAGAACCTGGACTTATTCAATGATTATGAGTGGAAATCAAAGGATGACTGCAACCAGTACAAGAAGATAGTGGATACTGGCCGAATCTTCAAATTTCTTGCAGGTCTAAATGTTGAATATGATGAGGTCCATGGCCGAATAATTGGAAGAAATTCCTTGCCTCCAATTGGTGAAGTTTTTGCGGAGGTAAGGAGAGAAGAGAGTCGGAGACATGTGATGTTGGGAAAGAAGACTGCAAGTTCAACCGCGTCCATGGAAGGATCAGGGCTGGCTATTCCTGAAGTCCAAGTAAGCAGTAGAACTTCTCAAAACCAGGGTGCAGAAGACAAAAACAACCTGCAATGTGACTACTGTGGAAAGCCACGCCGTACTCGCGAAAAATGCTGGAAGTTGCATGTTAAAACACCTAATGGTAAGGGAAAAAAATCTGGTGAACATAGCACACCTACAGCAAATGAGGCTGAGTCATCTCCATGTAGTAAAGAGCAATTAAGTCATCTTCTTAAACTGCTGAAATCTTGCTCATCATCTAATGCTTCTATCAGTTCTATGGCCCAAACAGGTAGTAATTCTTTAGCTTTATTTGTTCTAGGAAGTACTACTCCTTGGATCATAGATTCAGGAGCCTCTGATCATATGACAAACTGTTCTCAATTGTTTGATTCATATTATCCATGTTCCGATTCGAAAAAAATCAGAATAGGCGATGGCGGTTTTTCACCTATTGCAGGCAAAGGAAACATTAAAATTTCAGAAAAAATATCTTTGAAATCAGTTTTACATGTTCCAAAACTTGCATGTAATCTTCTTTCCGTTAGCAAATTGTCTAAAGACTCTGACTATTCCATTCTTTTTTCTCCTTTCAATTGTGTTTTTCAGACCGGAACTCGGGAAGACGATTGGGAACCGCTAGAGAAATAAATGGGTTGTACTACTATGATGGAGCTGCTTCTGGGAATAAAACAGCTCATGGATTAGGTAGTACAAGTTCAAGCTTTGTCTATGATCAAGTTATGTTATGGCATAAAAGATTAGGGCATCCTAGCTTTCCATATCTCAAATCTTTATTTCCTGAATTATTTAAAGGAATTGATTGTTCAAAACTTCATTGTGAAGCTTGTCATTTAGCTAAAAGTCATCGTGTTTCGTTTCCAATAAAACCATATTCTGCTTCAAAACCATTTTATTTGTTGCATAGTGATGTTTGGGGCCCATCCAAAGTTAACACACTTTCTAGAAAAAAAATGGTTTGTAACATTTATTGATGATCACACACGAGTTTGCTGGGTTTATTTGTTGGAAAAGAAATCTGAAGTTGAACAACGATTTAAAGATTTTTTCCACATGGTTGAAAATCAATTTCAAACAAAAATTGGCATTCTAAGAACGGATAATGGGACTGAATATTTCAACAAATATTTGAGAACATTTATTTTGGAAAAAGGTATTCTGCATCAATCTACTTGTTGTGACACACCACAACAAAATGGTATTGCTGAAAGAAAAAATAGGCATTTACTTGAAGTTGCTCGGGCACTTATGTTTTCCATGAATGTTCCTAAATATCTTTGGGGTAATGCACTCCTAACCTCTTGTTATTTAATAAACAGAATGCCATCTCGAGTTCTGAAATTTCAAACACCTTTACAAGCTTTGAAAAATTGTTTTTCCACATCTAAGATAACAGCAGATCTCCCTTTAAAGGTTTTTGGATGTGTTTGCTATGTGCATGTCCCAAATGTGTTTCGCTCAAAACTTGATCCCAAAGCTGAAAAATGTGTTTTTATTGGTTATGCTTCTAATAAACGTGGGTACAAGTGTTTTAATCCAGTCACAAAGAATTTTTTTGAGAGCATGGATGTCAGGTTTGTCGAGGGTCACTCTTTTTTTCAAAAAACTTTTCTTCAGGGGGAGAACTTAGTTAAAGAAAATAATTTTTGGGAAACTTTACCCATTTCTTTAACTAATTCTGATATGGAAACTAGTGTTAGCACTATTAATCCTACTTTGCCGATGTTACTTTATCGAGACAGGGGAGAAGTACTTCCAACGGATCATAATCCAGTGGATCATAATCCTCAACATGAGTGCAAGTTTATACTAGGAAGAAATTCCATAAAGTTACTACATTTGACTATTCCTTGAACAAATGTTCAATCGCTTTCTTTGAATAATGGCCCTACAACTCGAGTAACCTTCCCTCTACTTCCACTCCTTCGACCTTGATCTTCCAATTGCTTTAAGAAAAGGAATCCGAACATGCACTAAACATCCTATCGGACAATACTTGTCATATGAAAAACTGTCAAAAAATCATAGAGCATTTGTGTCTAGGATTTCTAATATGTTTGTTCCAAGAAGCTCAGAAGCATTAGATGACCCAGTGGAGATTAGCGTGATGGAAGAAATAAATGCTCTTAAAAGAAATAACACTTGGATGTCATTGATCTACCCAAAGACAAAAAGACGGTTGGGTGCAAATGGGTGTTCACGGTGAAGTTTAAAGCTGATGGAAGTGTGGAGAGATACAAAGCGAGACTAGTAGCAAAAGGATTTACTCAAACTCATGGTATTGATTACCAAGAGACTTTTGCTCCTGTTGCTAAAATTAACTCTATTAGAGTACTTCTTTCTCTGGCAGTTAACTTCAACTGGCCACTTCATCAATTTGACGTAAAGAATGCGTTTTTAAATGGACAATTGCAAAAAGAAGTATATATGGACTTGCCACCCGGATTTGAAGGAAAACTTGGAAAAGGCAAAGTGTGCGAATTAAAAAAGTCTCTATATGGACTAAAGCAGTCCCCTAGAGCTTGGTTTGAGCGTTTTGGTGATGTTATCAAGAGACATGGTTTCTCTCAAAGCCAAGCTGATCACACCCTGTTTTTCAAACATTCCATCAAAGTTAAAGTAACTATTTTGATTGTGTATGTAGATGACATAATCATGACAGGGGATGATTCTCTTGAGATTAGCAACTTGAAGAGGAAACTTGAAGTCGAATTTGATATTAAGGACTTGGGAAAGCTGAAATATTTCCTCGGGATGGAGTTTGCAAGATCCAAGGAGGGAATTTTTGTCAACCAACGCAAGTATGTGCTTGATTTACTCGAAGAAACAGGAATGACAGGTTGTAAGGCAGCAGATATGCCAATCGAACCTAATGTAAAGTTGAAAACAAGAGACTAATGAGGTAATAGACAAAGAACGTTATCAAAGATTGGTAGGTCGACTAATCTATTTGGCTCACACTCGACGACATAGCTTTTGCGGTGAGTGTTGTGAGTCAATTCATGCATTCACATAGCTGGCAGTCACCGGACCTACTCACTTTGAAGCCGTGTTCGAATTTTGAGATACCTCAAAAGAACTCCCTGGAAAAGGACTTTTTTTTAAAAAAAGGAGAACATCTTCTGATAGAAGCCTACACAGATGCAGATTGGGCAGGAGATGTAAATGATAGAAGATACACCTCAGGTTATTGTACCTTTGTAGGCGAAAATCTTGTTACTTGGAAAAGTAAAAAACAAAATGTGGTGGCAAGGAGTAGTGCTGAAGCAGAATTCCGCTCTGTGGCACATGGGTTCTGTGAAGTTTTATGGATAAAAAGACTCATAGAAGAATTGAAGATGCCTATACCAAAGACCTATTAAAGTTTCTTTGTGACAACAAGGCTGCAATCTCTATAGCTCATAATCCAGTTCTACATGACAGAACAAAACATGTAGAAGTTGACAAACATTTCATCAAGGAGAAGATAGATAGTGGTGTGATATGTATGTCCTACATACCCACTGCTAGCCAAACAACAGATATACTAACAAAAGGTCTTCCCAAGGTGCAACATGAGAATCTAGTTAGCAAGCTTGCCATGAGTGATATCTTCATGCCAGCTTGAGGGGGAGTGTTGAAAGATCTCGTAAATAATTGTGATTATGTACCATATTTGTTATACTCTATATTTAGTTAGTTTAGAAGTTTATGAGCTGTATTAGTAATCTTAGGAATCAATATTTATTTTCTTCTATATTAGGGTAGTAAGTTGACTAGTATATTTCTTCTTAATTAGGGAGATTAGCTGCCTTTTTTTGTTCCTAGTTAAGCTCTTTAAATAGCTATACATCAATATAGAAAAATCATTCAGCCTTCTTATATTTTTTGTTCACTGTTTTTAGTATTGTTATGACAGTAATTAGGATAGACTAGATAATCTAAAAGCTCTGTGTTTAGCAAGAGAGAAGATGAAATTGCTAGACAACATTTAATGATTTCAAAATGCTAAGAAGTTGAGGCAAAAGGCATTGGAAAAAATACATGAAAGGTCTATTGAATTACAAGTATATTTTTCTTATCTCTGTGTGTACATAAGTGGTGTGCCTGTCCGTGTGAGTGCTTGCAGTCCTCCAAAAGGATTAACAAAGTTCATTTTTGAACAAACCAACACACAAGAGAAAAAGTTACTGATATCTAGTAAAAACTCCTTTCAGAAAACCATGCCAAAAGAATAATAACTCCTTTGATCATTGCAAACCATATCTATGTCATAAATACAAAATTGATTATGTTCCCTCCACAACAGTTTGAGGAGAAAATCACTGCATCAGAGAAGGGAGGGGGTCCTTTACAAAACATTAGGGCTAAAATAGATTATTGTTTCTATACAATTCAATATATACAGGGTGTTACCAATCAAAGTTACAGCTGGATAGGTCCTAGAGCTGTAAGAATGGAGTGAATGCCTTACCAGCCAATTGAAATGGTATTCCCTGGGGAAAAATGTAACCCTGAACACCAGAATTTTGATTAGCTGGAACTTGTTGCCCTGCAGCTAAAATCAAAATAATGTTATTTCAGAAAGGAATCGATGACCACCAAAAAAACGTAGTATAGATAGTTACTTTATCATACTTTAGTTTGGGGCAAAGAAAAATTGACTTGGCAAGATCTAGATTACCATCTTGCCAAAAAGAGTCAGATGCTGTTAAAAAGATGGCAGATACAGCTTTATAGGATAGAGCTGTGAGAATGGAGTGAATGCCTTACCAGCCAGTTGAAGCGGTATTCTCTAGGGAAACATGTGATTTTGAACACCAATATTTTGATTATCTGGATATTGTTGCCCTGCAGCTATAATCAAAATAATGTTACTTCAGAAAGGGAGAAGTGAATACAATATATTAAGTCCTCAAGCATTGAAACATTACCGAGAGATCTGTTTAACAAAATTATACACAGAAAAAAGAAAAAAGGAAAAAAAAAGACATTTTGAGCTCATAATGAATACTTCAGCAACTATTACCATGAAGAGTTGAGCTCAACCATGAAATTGTGGTAACTTGACATGAAACTTCATAAATCCAACTGTACTTAAAAAGCTATCAGGTCTTAAGATTTTTTTTTTTTTGGGTGGTCCAAGGCTCTTGCACAAGCATTAAATGACATAATGAAACTTCTTTCAAATTTCCTTTTCAGATGTCCAATTCCTTTAATTACAATGTCTTCTAATCTTTAATCACCACTTAACCAGCCTCAGAATATATACTATATTTTACAACTTGCAGGAATTTACACACACACACACAAAAAAAAAAAAAAAAAAAAAAAAAAAAAAAAAAAAAAAAAAGAAGGCCTTTCAATCGAAAGCATCCCCATAAACAATGTATGATGTCACTGTACTCACCATAAACTTTTAACTAGCTCACCTACACTAATAACTTCACTGTATATACAAACGATTCCCTACAAAATGTTAAATCTATGACTTTCTTTTGGCTTCATTCTAACAAACAAACAAACAAAAAATTAAACCACTGAGTCACATATTTGAATTAGGCTGATTATGATTCTTTTGTCAGTCTAGCCCATGGAGTATACTATATATGAATATTTTATGTTTTTATGTTTAATTTATAAGAGTTAATGTGATATTAAATTAAAGAGGCAAAGTGAGTTGTCTTGTCAATCCAACAAACGGAGGGAGATATACCAAGCTTATCTGCAAATTTAGAGACAAACTTGGATAACACAAAGCATCTAATCTTGATCATTATTCTCTCATATAAATTATAAAGTCAGGCCAGCTTCTTGGTTTATTTAAAGTAATACAACAATGATGTTTCTCATTTCACATCATTTTACTTCTGGGATCCAGCTTCTTGTTTAATGCTTGTAACAACATATCCTACAAAAACAAGGAGAGTTGATAACTTGTAAATCATTGGAATGGCCATAGCCTAAATGTTTGAACCAAGTAGAAACACTCTCAATTTGTCTTTCTTACTAATTTTATAACTTAGTGATAAGTAGGGTAACTTTGCTTAGCCTGTGGAGTCAAACGGGCCCTCACAATTGATTATTTGTAACATTCCTGATAAACCATTGAATAACAATCATCAAGATGATCTCCAGGAATCCAAGTCCAACAAAAGAAGCCACAAGTCATAGCAGCAGAAAAATAATAAGAAAGAAGTAAGAAGACTAAACATGAAACAAAATAAAGAATGGGAAACTCACAGGATCCTCAAAATTTCATTTGTAAGGGCTTTGACACTCTGGGGTACTGTGCCCGCTAGCTTGTTATCGTTAAATCTCCTGTTCGAGGAACCAAACATTAATTGAATACAAATGCATTGTGATATATATATATATATATATATAATCTCGGATAATTCAAGGATACAGGAGATATATGCACTTACATAAACAGTAGAGCTTTCAAGTTGCCAAGCGAATCTGGAATTGGACCTGAGAGTTGATTTTCGTACAGGTCAAAGCTGAGCAATTTTGTTAAATTTCCGAGCTCGGCTGGAATCGACCCATTGATTTGATTGCTATATATCTCCCTGCCAGTAAAATGTCAACTCATTTGATAAAACCGTACGTGTCTAATTTATTTACCATAAGCATAAATTCATTGAGTTCACAAAACAAACAGACAAAAGGAAAAACAAAATGTTGTTACAGATATTGAAGATTAGGCAAAGATCTAAGCTGAGGGACAAGAGATCCCTGGAATCCATAATTGCCAAGATCCCTTCAAGAAGCAAATTGAAATATTCCACGTTCAAGTTAGAAAAATTGAGTTCTCAAACAGCCAAATCTAAACTCAATAATCTTTAAATAAACTAATGAAAGGTGGAATATACATACAGCCTTGTGACTTTGTTATCACCAGCGCATTTAACGTGAAACCAGCTCAGTGGTAATGTTGCTTCTTCTTGGATAACAAGAGAGAACCTATGCTGCACACGACATGCCTTAAATCTAGCAAACTTCTGTATCAATACCAAATAAATAACTTCACCATACATGGTTCAACAGTTATGGAAAATCTGAAATTGGCTTCGACTAAGCAGAATCACCTTTCCTATAGATGTGATAATCCTGATGATCTGCAGGATGCGGCTGCAGCATAGGATTGTTCACATGAACTGCTCCTTCATCAACAATCCAGTCAAAGTTACCCTGTTCATTCGGCGAACTATTGGACCTAACCTCTTCATTCGTCGGAGGTGGGGAAGTAGAAGCCGGTATGTCATCCCCATTGTTTGTCTCCTTACTCTCCATTATGTATACCCTAAAGGCGAAAAAGGCCACTCAAAATCATTGGTTCTACCATGGAACAGATTGATAAGAAGTAAATTCTATCAAACAAAAGAACCCAAGAAACAGAGAATGAATTGATAGCATCAAATTCAAAAATGGTTAAAGAATAAAGGAAGCATGATTAACAACAATGGTGATCAAATTCAAATTCAAACGACACAAAAGCGAACAAGAAATCAAGTTAACCAAAATATTTCACAGAACCCACTTCATCATCTAAGAGAGAGTCAAATTCTTCCTATAAAGAAACAAAAAGAAAGGAATCCCTGTTTAAAAAAATTCAAAAGGGTTGAGAATGCTGGTACAAGGATGTGATTAAAACCACCCAATGTTGAAAGATTTAAAGATAAATAAATAGAAAACAGTGATAATTAAATTGAAATAAGAAGAAAAAGAAGAGCTTTACCAGAAACAAACAGATGAAATTGAAGGTCAAAACTCTAATCTCACCACTGAAATTTATTTATCGCTGACCTGGCAGTCTTGTGGGGCATACGTTAAGTCAAACTATTATTTAATTGAAAGGATGCGTTAATGGAATAGAAGTGGTGTTTTTGTAATTTTATTGAAACTACACGACATAAGTATTTTGAATAAACTACACGATAGTGGAATGAATATAAACAATAAATAACCACCAAACACACTCAACGTTATCAATTAATTACCTTTCTTCCCCAGCTTCAATAATGAATATATTTGATGTAAGGCTGTAGGGCGTTTTTTGCATTAGGATTGTCCCACTCCAATGAATTCCACCAGTCTTCTTGTACCTTGATTTCTTTAATTGCAGGCAGGGGAAGAGACAGAGGCAGCCTCTTCAGTTTTGGACACCCCCATACTTCAATTTGTTGGAGAGAATCACAAACCATTACTCCATTACTACTACATATCCTCTTCAATTCCCGAAGACCCCACAATCTCAATATTTTCAATTTAGGAAGAGTTAGTGTGGTATTACTCCTTCCATCTTCCTCACTTTTTTCTTCACCACCATCTAATCTTATTATCTCCTCAATTTCATCACAATTAATAACATCAATCACTTCCAGGTTTGGTAAGGCCCGCAACAACTTAGCTGACAACTTCTTTAAATTGCAACAATCACGTATGATGATAGCTTTAAGATCTGAATACTCTCCTTTGTCAGATAGAACATCACTTAAGCTTCTTACATTATGGCAAGACTCTAGAGTTGGACACTGTAAGTCTTTTGGGGGCGCAACGAAGTTAGACACTCCATTAAACACTACATTTCTATTAACTTCAACTTCTTCGACAGGGGGCCAAAATGAATAACATTCAAACAACGTGCCTTGTATTCTTTGAATTCTCTGTAATGGAAATCGTACCGTAAGACTGTGTTTTCTAAGTCTTGGACCTCCACTTCCTAAAGATTTGACATATATCTTAAAGTCTTCTATTTTTTTAAAGCACGCCTCTAAAGTATCTAATTCACTCAATTTTGATGCCTCCTCAACCGTTTCTTCTGAAGTTTTGGATCCCCAATACACTGTCAATTTTTTGACACAACTTAGTTTAGACAGCATCCCAATTGGTAACTTTACTAGATACACTGAAAAAAAATTAAGGTATCTAAGCTTTTGCAGCATCTCCATACCTTTAGGGACTTCTATTATTCGAGTTTTCTCAAGGTTCAAATTCCGAAGACATATCAACTTTGCTAAACAAGGAACATGCTTTAAACGCTCGCAATTTTGAAGCAACAATGCTGTGAGATTCGTCAAGTGGGAGATAGAATCTGGCAACTTCTCGATACTGGTGTAGGAGAGATTGAGAATCGTCAACCCTTGCATCCTTAAAAAAAAAGATTCAGGAATATCTTTTAAATAAATATTTTCTTGTAGAAACAAAGTTGAAAGAGCTTGACAATCTGGTGACATATCTGGAGGAATTTTTGATATGTTATTCCTCATTAATGAAGCCTTTTCAAGATTCTCTTTCCATTCTTGTTCCCTTGGTAATTCTTGCAATTTCTCTCCAGCTTTTACCATGAATAAAGGACTCTTGCTTGTAATGTCCAATGCCATTTCTCTTATAAGATCATGCATCTTTACACACCTTCCATCATCAGCAGTCTCCAACAAGCAATTGTTTACAAGTCTATTCAATATAGAATAACCCCCGTCGTATGTTGCTTGCATACTAGCCCTTTCATCTACCAGTCCTTCTGCAATCCAATAAACTATTAGCTCCTCTTTTGGGATTTTGAAATCTTCGGGATATAGTGCACAATATAAGAAACAATGTTGCACCTTTTTACTCTTCAAGCGATCATAACTAAACTGTAATTGCCTCGGTACATTTGTTTCCATGCCTTTGACACTTTGTATGCTTTGAGACAATTCTTCGAGTGCATTCCTCCATTCACAAATGTCATATTCTCCCCTCATGCAACCAGCTATTGTGACAATTGCAAGGGGTAAACAAGCACAGTGTTCTACCATAAGTTTCACAATGTCTTTTAAAGTTGGAACTTCAAAAATATTAAGTTCCACTTTATCAATGAATAACGTCAATGCCTCATCATCTGAGAGACACCTCATTTTGACTATTTTACAACCCATGGAAAGACATACATCTTGTGAACGAGTTGTTATCACTAATTTACATCCACTGTCTTTTGTAGGTTCAGGAATTCCCACTTCCTCAAGCTTAAATGCCTCCCACATATCATCTAATAACAGCACAATCTTTCTTCCTTCCAACATTTTCAATAAGGTTCCAGCCCGTATCCTTTTATCTTCATTTATGGGAAGATCTTCTTTCAACGCAGCTGCAATTTGATCTTGCAATTTCATAAGATCAAGTGGTTGAGATACAGTGACCCAAATCACCTTTTCGAACTTATTTGTCTCCTTGAGGAGTTTGTTATTGATATGAGTTATTATAGTTGTTTTACCGATTCCCCCCATCCCGCAAACTCCAATCTTCATCACCTCGTCACCCATCAAAAGTTCCCAAATTTCATTCATGTTTTTCTTCGTCGTTGTTTCACCTTCTAATGTTGTTGTTGATAGTACCACTCCAGTAGTTGGAGGTGCATCAATAACTAAACTCTCAAATGCACCATTCTGGTGATGTTCTTTCACTTCTTTAATCTTCTCGTCAACAAGTTTTCCTAGACATGCACGTGAGAAACACTTCACCTTTTTAACTTGTCTCTCAATATCTTCTACTTCCTCATTGATTCTCTCAGTATTTTGCAACCAATTATTGACTTCAGCTTTAGGTAATTTCCCCATATTACACTACTTGCTCAACCTTAGTTCAACATCTTCCTTTCGACTATTTAACTCTCCCAATCTTCTTTTCAGAATTTCCATATTCACATAAAACTTCCTATAATATTGAACATATTTGCATAACGGCGGCCCTGTGCATTTTAGAGTTTCAATGATTGGCCCTATGATAGCCTCCATTAGTTTGGTCCCTGTACACAAATAGTTAGCATTGCCTCAATATTTTTGTTTGAAGTTATCATTGTCTACAAGAAATTGTAATGGATTAAACTAAACTAGCAATAGTTAAAGTTAGGTAGGTTTTAATATATTAAATATAAATGCAAGGAAAATTTTTACAAGAGCTAATGGTAGTGTCACAAACAATCAAAATAATGATTTTTGGTACTAATCTTTTCCTCCAAAAGAATTAAGATTAATTTTTTTTTTAAATGACTCATAAATTGTGTGGAAACTGTTCTAGCATTTTAATAATTTTTAAATGATTTATAAATATACTGAAGAATAAAAAAGACATTTTGTGTTAAGTTGGTAAAGTGACCAGAGGGTAACACAAACTTTTGAATTTGAAATTGGATGAAACCCTAGCATATCATTAACAACAGAGGAGGTTTTAATACGAATTAACTGGATGAGTTTAATACTAATTGATCTCACAAGGGTGTAAATAAAATAAACCATTTAGAAATAAAAAAATGCGTAGTATCAATGTTCATTCATGATACCTAGGTGGGAAAATGTGATTCAGCTTAAAAATTAAATAACCATTATTTACACTTGACATCCATAATATTGACCAAACCGTTTCATTTTTTGAATCAAAATGGAAAACTTGTTCGATTCAAAAATCCAAACAGAAACCAAAAAAGTTGACTGCTTGAACTGGTTTTAAATAAAACAGAAAAACTGGTTTGAAAGAGCAATTAACCGGTTTTGAATGGTTTATAAATAAAATAAATAAATTAAAAAAATTATGCAATAACTTTTTTAATTTCTTAATTAACTTCATCACCACCACCTGCTTTTAATTTATACGTGTTCCCGCAGAAGCCATACACCATACCACCAATTGCTTAAAGTTATCTATCTATCTATATATATATATATATATATATATATATAGATATATATCTATATATATATATATATATATATATATATATATATATATATATATATATATATATATATATAAAGCAAGATCAGAGGGTAAAAGAGTGAAAACGCATCAACAAAAAAAAAAAAAAGTACCTGGTTTCAAGGATCAAAACTGCGGCACCCTTGCTTTGTTCAATTTATTTGCTTTTGCAATGAAAAAGAGAGCTCTTTGATAGCTGAATTGTATATGTTAGAAACTGCATATAGGTTTCAGAGAGAATAAAGTAGAAGTTTTTCATTCAGTCAAGTCTTCTTGTTTGCAACTAATGTCTTTCTCTTTAAATAACTAATCATTATGACCAATTACATTGTGACATTTGGATTACTATTCACTACATCATCAATAGTATTATAATAGATGTTAATGTTTGTATAAATAGAGAGAGAAAGAGAGTACAAACATGAGCACCAAAATAAAGCTCCCTGCAAGATTAGCATAATAAATTCATTTCCATCATAATACATATTTTGCCGCCCAGAAGATGCTTGTCTGTGGATGTACACAAAAAATTCTTTCAATAATGATGTTGTCGTTGGAACTTGTCAAAAGTTTGTGCCAAATTGTGTGTTCAATTATGTAAAATTAATTAATTAGGTGGTCTATTCGTTAATTTGCTGCCGGCGGTTTAGCTTTACAAAATACAAAGACCACGCGGTGGTGAAAAGAGTGATTAGCATTTAGTAGTACTAAGGAAAATATTATTTGCCCTAAAAGAAAAGTATAATATTATCTTTTAAAAGTAAGTAGAAATGTAAACCTAATAAGTAGGTTATATTCAGAATTATTTGTTATGATGTTTTCATTATTTTTGTTTAGGTCCAATAACTTTTTACCCCAATCTATTGTAAAAGGATCACTTCACCCCCTCTTTTTAAGTCTTTATTTCATAAACATCCAATGTTACTCCCATTTTTTTGAATTTAGACCATAAAACTTAACTATGAAAGGGACATTACGGAGATAGAGATCCTAATATAACATTGGAGTAAACAACTTTTTTTCCACCCAAATAATGATTTAATGACACTTTCCCACCAATGGACTTTTAAAATACCGCTTTACTACTTCAATATTATATTCTGTTAACAATTTACATTAAATACAGTGATTTTCATTGTGAAGACATAATTACCCTGTAACCGAGCTCACCCCACCCATTTTCATCCTCTAATCACTGGAAAACATCCATTTTTTTGGGCGAACACCCATCTTTCAGGCTTGTTTTTGATCAATTGGCACACCGAAAACTCACCTTTCCACCACCATTGGAACACCCTTCACGCCCTCTTCAAAACCCACCATCCAATCGACTTTCCCCACTCCCCGTTTATTGTCCACAGCCCTTCTTTGGGTGCCCACTACCTACTCATAAAAATTCCCCGACCAACCTACCCCTCTCTTCCCTTTGAGCATGTGCGGGCCTACAGCTTACCCCTGTAGGTTGCTCGTAAACCACCTCCCACAGCTTCCCATCCCTTCCAACGGCCACAACCACGACTCTAGTAGCCCTTACTCCATCCCTACCCACTTTTCCAGCCCTCAATTAACTCAAAATAACAACCAAACACTCGTCTGCCAACTGTTCGATAGAAGGCCCCAACCAACCAACCAAAACACACTCCACCCAGTGGGCTTGAAAAAGAAACCCTCTTTTTCTTCTCTTCTCTTCTTAGCCTCTTCCACTGCCGATAATTGCCATAAGCGTTAAGAGTGCCGACGATCAAAAAATCAACAAACAAACCACAAAAAATAAGGTGGGGAAGCTTCAATTGACAATGATAGGTGAGTAAACAAGATCGAAAATGTTGGGGATTTTGGAAAGGAAGAGCGTGTGAGCCGATTGATGGTGACAGAGAGGATTTCCGATAACGAAATCAACCGAAAAAGCACACGGTAGGTTCATGCAATTCTTGCCCTTTTTCAACCACTTCGGGCTTCAAAAATCCCTTTTGAGACCACCAATCAACTCACTAGCCTTCCATCTCCAAAACCCGCAACCTTCCTAATGCTAATTGCACGTCGTTCTCCACACTCCACCACCTAGGGTTTCACTAACTTTGCACCAAATCTACCTAATTCTGGCGACCAAAATAAAATTTTTCACCACCTTTTCAACCTCTAATATCCCCTCTTCAAAAACCCTCAAACTCTAATACTTGGTTACTCGCCATTCATCAGTTGTAAATCACTGCCCTTCACCATTCATCGTCTTTTGGAATTTTAAATTTTGATTTCAAATGCAAAATGTTAATTGATCATCATGCTCTCACTTATAACTGACCTTTGGCCATCCTATCCCTTCTCACAAAAAAAAAAAATTATTAACAAATTTGTGTTTTGAGTACTAAAATGATATTTTAAAAGTCTAAAGATGAGAAATGTTGTTAAGCTATTTTTTGGGTGGGAAAATGTCGTTAACTCTGTTCAAGTGAGTTTGATTTTACTCTAGCCCATGAAGATTGATTTCTCAGGCCCAAAAAAGAAAGCTTTTCAGGGCCACAATAGAGGTCCATAATCAAGTCCATATAACAAATTGACTTCTCCTAAAAGCTTGTAATTGGTCATTTGTAGATAATTTATAAGATTTCATGCTTATAAATAAATCGAAACAAAATCTTGTTTATCCTGTCTTTCTTTAATCATGTAGTGCTCAGTCCCTAACAAATTCAGCCCTGGATTTAACATTTTTATTTTTCTACATAATCTGCTTAGATGTCATTTGACATGTGATAGGATAGGAGATCTTATGTTTAGCTGATTATCCTAAATTCCTCTTCTCCTGAACTGTGCTTTTCATTAGTTATCTTCTATATAAAATTCAAGGAATATATTTATAAATGAGAAGCTTATAAATTCTTTCTAAACGAAGTGGATGAGTTCTCTACTAATTGATCTCACATGGGTGTAAATAAACAAATGAATGAAAAATCTTAACTGCCCAAATAATAAACATTCAACTTACAATGCAAGGGAATTCTGGATTCTAAGCTTTCCCTCAATTTCTCAATTTTCACTTGCTCGTTAAGAACACGTGTGGCAAAACAAGAAGCACTTCATGTAAATGAAAGCTCATTTTGCATAGCACAAACAAGAATAAACAGATTTTCCAATTTCTGTCTTTGCATTGGACTAACTATAACACCCAACAAGAATGTACTAAAACAAATCATACTTTAAGAGCAAAATCAAAAGCAGCTCTATTTCTGAGAAAAATCCAAGAACACATACTTGACTCGACTAGTAATGGATAATTACTTGACAGCTAATCTCCTTTTTGATGCTGTTGTCTTCCACGAATGAGTACAAGGCCAAAAGATGCCACCATTCCGATCAGATACCCTGCCATGGCTCCATAACTCACAGAAATCGGCCATTCTTATGAATTGAAAATGAGATCAATCAAGCCTAAATAGAAAACAAGCAGCTCAAACAACACATCATCCAGCAAAGGGACCACAATCCAGCTTTAAAACCAGCAAAGTTGAACAAATGCTTGACAGATACAAACATCATAAGATATATCATAAGCTGATAAGATACAATATAAGTTAAAATTTCTGAAATGCTTATCCCTATATTATACACAATCCAGAAGAAGCACAACCAATTATTCATTAATTTATAAGGGTTGGTAACAAACTGAAACACCATGCCTAGACATGAAGTCAGCAGGCTAAGTTTCAGGTTCACATAAGCCCTAAAATGTTAAAGATGCAATTAATCAATATTAATGAAAGTATAACCAATGAAATGCCACCAAATTAATAATAAATTATAGAGAAATAAGATAAGAAACTTACAAACTGCTTTCAATTGTATCCTAAGTAAACGGGGGGAAATGACAACTTACCTGCCATGGCCTCACAAATCACATAGTCTACAGATCCATTTGGCCTAAAGAGTAAATAGATTCAAATTTCACATCAGCAAGTAAAAGTTGCATCACAACTTCAATTCACTTATTTCATTCATTACATTCTTTTATTGAGCTCTATTAAGTTTACGAAAAATACAATAAAGTTCCTGATCCAATAAAGCATGAGAGAAAACAGAGACAACCAAAAATCCTATTACTGTCAATGTTTACTTCTTATCAGTTTGATGGAGGTATATGGAAATACACTCCAAATAACGGTTGAGGCCAACATGCAGACTCCATGAACAAAATTTAGGGAAACTCAATTATGATTTCACCACAAGATTTGGTATAAACACATCACAACCTTGCATGAATCCTAAATCTAGTAATTATTGTGCAATTATATATCCTTGTCAATAAATGAAACATATACTGCATGAATTAATGCCTAAATATAGAGAATCAACCACCAAAAAATGAGAGAAGGCTTACTTCGTATGTGCAAATATATGTCGCCAATCTTCCCATGATGAACTATATACAGAAGCAGCAGGAACAAACTGCCAGACGCAAGACAAAAAATCAGTAATATATAATAGGATAACAAAAATGAAGTCTGACAAGATTC
Organism: Pistacia integerrima; assembly: GCA_026225825.1. Taxonomy (NCBI): domain Eukaryota; kingdom Viridiplantae; phylum Streptophyta; class Magnoliopsida; order Sapindales; family Anacardiaceae; genus Pistacia; species Pistacia integerrima. The sequence goes on along the minus strand of CM047750.1, from coordinate 16,187,296 downwards.
AAATGCAGCTAACTTGTTGCCACTGTGCACACATATATATAGATAGATAGATTTTTTGGAGAGTAATAATAATATAAAAGAAATTGAACGAAAACTTCTAACTTGTCGTTTTTTCCGAAAATTATCGGTTTCGGGCCTTGAGGGGTTTAAAGTAAATATCCTCTTTCATATCACTTTCCCATCGCCCCATTTCAATTTGACAAACAAATTCTGAATTCCAAGCTTTTGCTCAATTTCTCAATTCTTAATTGCTCGTTAAGAACACGTGTAGCAAAACAAGAAGCACTTCATGTAAATGAAAGCTCATTTTGCATAGCACAAACAAGAATAAACAGATTTTCCCATTTTTATCTTTGCATTGGACTAACTATAACCCCCAACAAGAATGTGACAAAAGACAAGCCCTAGCCACTAAAACAAATCATACTTAAGAGTGAAAAACAAAAGCAGCTCTATTTCTGAGAAAAATCCAAGAACACATACTTGACTTGAGTGTTAATTAATAATTACTTGACAGCTAGTCTCCTTTTTGATGCTGTTGTCTTCCGCGAATGAGTACAAAGCCAAAAGATGCCACCATTCTGATCAGATACCCTGCCATGGCTCCATAACTCACACAAATCGGCCATTCCTGTGAATTGAAAATGAGATCATGGAGGCCTAAATAGAAAACAAGCAGCTCAAACAACACATTCATCCAGCAAAGGAACCACAATCCAGCTTTAAAACCAGCCAAGTTGAGCAAATGTTTGAGTGATATAAACATACACAAGAGATATCATAAACCTAGATACTACGTAAGTGAAAATTTCCAAAATGCTTATCCCTAAATTATACACAATCCAGAAGAAGCACAACCAGTTTTAGCTCATTATATGAAGTAAACCGGGGAAATAACAACTTATCTGCCATGGCCTTCTCCAATCAAGCAGCATTGGCCAAGCGCCAAACCAAGCTCCAATAACAGCTCCATGCGCTCGCAGACAAATCATATAATCTACAGATCCATTTGGCCTAAAGAGTAAATAGATTCAAATTACACATCAGTGATTAAAATTTGTACCAAAACTCAATTCACTGATTTCATTCAGTACATTCTTTTACTGATCTTCATTAAGTTTAAGAAAAATACAATAAAGTTCCTCATCCAACAAAGCATAAGAGAAAACAGAAACAAAGCTAAAACAAAACACAAATCCTATTACTGTCAATGTGTACTTCTCTTGTCAGTTTAATGGACGTCTATGGAAACACACTCCAATTAATGGGTGAGGCCAACATGCAGACTCCATGAACAAAATTGAGGGAAGCTCATTTATGATTTCACCCCAAGATTTGGTACAACACATCACAACCTTGTATGCATCCTAAATCTAGTAATTATTGTGCAATTATGTGTCCTTGTCAAAAAATGAAACATATTCTACATGAATTAATGCCTAAATACAGAGAAAAAAGCACCAAGAAATGTGAGAAGGCTTACTTCGTATGTGCAAATATACATCGCCAATCTTCCAAGAATGAACCATATACTGAAGCAGCAGGCACAAACTGCCAGTACACAAGATAAACATTCAGTGATACATAATAGGATAACACATATGAAGTCTAGCAAAACTCAAATGCAGCTAACTTGTTGCCACTGTGCACACACACACACACACATATATATATTGGAAAGTAATAATAATATAAATGAAATTGAACAAAAACTTCTTTCACATAACATTTGTGACATTTTATATCTACAATGTATGTGCAGCATTATATACAGGAATGAGGTTTAATTCAACAGACTTCCAATTATGATTTCTCAGTTATAGTACAGTAAGAAAAACTGAAAGAAGTCATGTACTTACAGTGAACACTGACATTAAAAGAGACCAATCAAAGGTATTTCTCATATACCTGTATCCAATAAGAAAGAAAACTTAATTTTATTTAAACCAATAAACAATTACATCTACAAGTTATTTACTGTTAAATACATTTAATCCAAAATTATCTTGACACATTCTGTCTCCACAACTTTGAAAAAAAAAAAAATGTCACGGGTTGATATTTGGACAGCTAAAACAAAATTTTGAAATGAATTCCCCACCCAACTTTATCCATTAAGTTAAAGTTTTACTTTCTATTTTGGGAGAAGAGCAAAATTCAGAAAGTTTTAAAAGGAAACAGGAAAGCCACTTGTAGAAAATGTAGGGGCTTTGTTTACCCGACAGTGAAGAAAGGTGTTGTTTAAGGAACTATGAGTGGACCCATTTTGACCTGACTTCTGTTTCTGTAATAACAGGAAAAGGCACAAATTTGTTTAACACAACAACACATCCACAAATCCAACCCCCCCCCCCCCAACCGGAAAAAAAAGACCCACATAACAAAAAAGGCTGAGATTTTTATCTACCCTTATTTCACATACTGAATGCCCACAGGTGCACCCAAAGAAATAGCTCCTAAAGCATTTACCAGAGCCCCTACAAAGTAGAAGGTGGATCAGTTATTTTATGTTATGCAGAAAAAACAAAGGGAACAGAAATCCTTGCCTAAAAATAAAGACATACATGATATGTTAAACAAAACATATGTGATCCTTTTGTTTTACCAAGCGTGGTTACAAGGTAGTGCTACTCTAAACCAAATTATATTTCTCTAAACGTTGACACAAGACTTTTACATTATAATCCAAAGCTAGACACATGACTTGGAGATCATTCATTGTAACTGGAAAACATTTCTTTAAGGACCCATTTATAACCATTGCCTTCCATCTTCAAATTGAACAGACAAAATAACACACACATGCCACAAATTTGCTTATAAGCAAGTAAAAACTTCTTCAATCAACTACAATAACAAAATTATTGAAGCTACCAAAATTAAAGCATATAACAGAAACATTTCCAATACAAGTACATTGAACCTACAAAGACTATGAATCTTCATCAAGCCACATTTAAATGCTCCACAAAATTTTCTTACCTAGGCTGTATAACAAACTAATCCAACATTATTCAAAATCAAATACACATCATTACACATGAAGGAAATAAAACTAATATTAAGATTGAAAAAAGATATCGTTTCATTCAAAATCTAGTGCAGAATGAACAACATCACTCATTGTATGTTGCAACATAAGTTCTGCTTTATCTTCAAACTAAATGAAAGAAAACATACAAGCATGCTAAATAGTTGCATCTGTACAGATACAAAATCAACAATAGAAACTATACTAAATAAAACCAGTGAAAAAGTATTTAGAAAACTAAAAAAAAATTGAACAAGAACAGAACAAAAAGGTGACACACGAATATGAGACTAACCAACAGGGAGTCCCAGTAGGCCTTGTGCCACGGCTTCGAAATACTGTTACAAAAATATAAAGGAAAGAAATAAAAAAATCACATAAAAAACCGATATCAAACAAACTTAGGCCTTTAACAATATCAGTGAGTGGACAGGATGGATATTTTATGTAAATCACCACACATTGCATGAAACATCATACTTGTAACATTATTGCCAAATTTATAGTGAAATATGACTCGTAAATATTACAAATATAAAATGTTCCATAAATAGCTCCAATGCTAAATCAAAATCACAGAGAAGTTACTGTAATAATATTTTTCAGATAACATATGACATACACTTGTTACATGGAACATCTTATCAGTAAGAAATAGAGTTGCTAGACACAAAGCTCTATTACATAGCCGGCTTTTCTACACAACTTTTAATTTTTTTAAAAGAATCTCAGCCCTTGGATCAAGAATCCAAGAGCTTAGCCGCACTAGTAAAGTTACCGCCCTAAGAAACTATTAGCAAGCATTTCATTTTAAAAGTTGCAAAATACAGTTGCATTAATAAACCAGGCCATATTAAGTTATTAAACTAAAGTTTCTTTAATTGGAACTATGCACTTATATAAAAACAAATCCAATGGTCAATACATCCCAGTAACATTACAAGGCAAGTACTCTAGCAAACTGTATTCCAGTAACATTACCACAAAATTCCATATGCATATAAGCATAAACAAGAATTGCTCTTTTATTGCCACATTATTTGCGCTCATAAAATAAATTTAATTTTTTTGCCTTGTACTCTTCCCTACACATTAGATAGTGCACAAATAAAAATTTGAACTGTAACATAAAAAAAAATTCCCAAAAACGAGCAAATAAAGGGATTAACAAAAAATAATGTGAATTACTGAAGCTTTGTCGAGGAATTTTCCGAAAATAGCTGTAAAGAAGAATAACAATTGGGCTCTCGATAACCTAAATTACAGTGTTGAAACAAAATTAATGAGTAACCAAGATTATAAATTTGAATTTGATGACAAAAAGAGAAAGAAAACAAATGTGCAGTACCCAGAGTGTCCGAAGGATGAGAGACGAGATTGATGGAATAAACGTTGTGGGCCACCCAGAATCTGGCGCCTAAGCCTACTCCACAAATCAGGTGGACTAAAAATGTTTGAAGAGGAGACACTGAATGGGATGAAGAAGAAGAAGAAGAAGAAGAAGGAGTTTCAGTGATTGAAGGTTTCACCATTTTTGTGTTTTTCGGAATTTCAGAATGAAGTTGTGAGGTTTATATATATATTGGGCTAAGTCGGGCTCAGCATGACTCGACTTCATCATGCATTTTGGGCTTAAATGCTAATATTAAGGGCTCATACAACTTGGATTTCATTAGCTTAGAAAACCCAAGGGAGTTATTTTCAACCCCGAGTTAGTTTTTTAATTGCATAGTAAAAAAATAAAATAATAAATAAAAATAATAGCCCACTAATTTTTTATAAAATTAATTCCTTCTAAATATGTAGCATTTATGTTTTTCAAAGAATATATATTTTTTTAAATTTAATGTTAACTAACAACGTTTTATCCTTTTTAATGTATTTTCAAATTTATATCTCTTTCTTATGAGTTTTTTAAAAGTGGTATGTAAATTGATAATAAACCTTTCAAAAATAAATATATAGAAAATACAAGTCAAATAACTAGCATATAGGATGAATACAAATCTTACCGGAAAAGGGAATACTACGGATAGCTAACGCAAAGCCTCCTATTAATTTTAGAATTGAGATCAAGTATTAATTTGAAAGATTTGTTTCGAAAATGTATAGTTTTATGAATAAATAGTTTTTCTGATAGTCTTATTGGAGCAGTTTACACCAAAGGCATAGATTCTTTTGAACAATAATGCTATTATAATATTATAATTTGCCAAGTTTTCTTTTAATTCTTTCGGCAACCTTGTTTTTAACTTTAAGTTTAATTGATGATTATTTTCTTTCATATAGTTTAGAAACTTGAAATTAATAGCTTCTTTCTTTTGCTAAAACAGAAACTTGAGACAACTTATAAAATGAACAAACAAATGTCAACAGAAGCCTATAGGGTTACTTGTACAATGTGATCCCTCCAATGTTCAAATAAATAAAGTTTATAAAAATGAACTTAGAAAGCTTCACTAAAAGTTAAAAATGAATATTCAAGGTTAGAAAAAAATAAATTTCTATGTAAAATGTGAATTTTTTTGGGGAGGCCAAGGTGCCATAGCAACCCCAAGCCAACACATGGCTTCACCACTAGGTAGGATCACTTGTCTCACCTTGTAGGACTCCTTACATGTCTAGCTTTTGGAATTTGATACTTAATTATGAAAAGTAATTTATGTAATGTCTTGTGATACTGAATGAAATTGTTGATCCCATATTAGAGATAATCATGTATTTAAAAAAATCAAAAATCAAAATCAAAATTTAATAATATAAATTAGAGCTCTTTCCAGGACTATGCTAACAAAATTCAGCATCAAGACTTGAGTATAACATCAAAGATAAACCAATAATTATGAGGCTACAAATGATTACATATTATAAGAAAATGTTTGTAATTACTTGAACATAAGATTCTTTCTTGGGCTACAATGGCAAGCAACCGAAGAAATGAGTTAAAAAAATAGAAATTGAAGCTTTTATCACATGTTAATTATTCGTAATTAATTATTTTTCTTAAGACAAAACTCAAAAGGATATTGTAGTGTTTTGACTAGAACAGTTATTTATTCACATGCATTTTCATTCATAAAATACATATATCTACATAACATAATATTGACGAAATATATATATACACGCTAAAATTTTACTAACTTTTCGAATGTTTGAATATTTAGATAAATTCTGCCAAGTGAATGTCAATGGTCTTGACTCTTGAGTTTGGTGGATATTTGTTTGATTGGATGGTCAACTCTACGTGTATAACTAGCCAACTTATTAAATTCATGTAGAACCAAGTTGGCATCTTGACCTTTGAAGATCGAAAATAATGAAATCCTCTTCTAAGTTGAACTAAAAAAAAATTAAAACTAAAATTGTTATGCCTAAAAAGTGAGGGCCGACGTGGACTCTCGTCAACCAGAGCCAATAAGAATCAGGGAGGTTTTTTGCCATCCAGACGTTGCCACGTCGTGCGATGACGGAAGAGGTATGGTTCTTGTTAGTGCAGCAGGTGAATGCTAGGCTTATGAGTAGCTAGGGATCGTCCACATACCCAAGCTTTCTGCAATTTGAGGATATTTCTCGTGTAGACAACCAATGGGATGCAAGGAAGGACTTGCACGGCACCTACCCACTTGCAGACTTGTAATCATTACCTTGAATTCTCCCACTATAAATAGAGGGTTCCTCTCTCATTTACGGGATTGGCTTCTAAAACATCATACTTTCTCTCTCTCTCTCTCTCTCTCTCGTATTCTCTCTAGATTGTAACTCAGCTCACTACACGCGATCTGACTGTGTCCATCTATTAATACAACAACAGTAGATGTAAGATTCGCTTTTGACCATCTGAACCACTTTAAAAACCGTCTTTTGTTCACTTTCTTGCTACACATTCCCGTATCACGTGTAACTTCTAAGCCCGCTTAGCATTTTGCATGTGCGAGTCGTTGGTATCAAAATCAAGCATCAACAAAAATAATGATGAATATAATGGAGAGACGTCTTGATGTAGGAATATTAACATTTAATATAAATATGTAACATCTTTTCAAATTTTAATATCTAGCTTTAAATATAAATCAGCAAAATTATATTCTTGTGGCATTGTTTCTTTTAATAATACACAACGTCTTGCATTCTTATTGTCGATGCTTGATTTTGACACTAACGACTCATATGCGTAAAGTGCTAAGCGAACTTAAAAATCATACGTGATATGTGATAAAAAAAATGAAATAATGAATGAAAAGCGATATTTAAAGTAGTTCTACATCCACTGCTATTGTATTAATAGATGGATAAAATCAAGTCGTGTGCAGCGAGCTGAGTTGTAATTTAGAGAGAATGTGTAAACTATTTTAGAGTAAGATTAGCCAATCCTGTAGACCAGAGTGAACTCCTTTACTTATAGTGGAAAAGTTCAAGGTAATGATTACAAGTCTGCAAGTGGGTAGGTGTCGTGCAAATCCTTCTTTACGTCCCATTGGTTATCTGCACGAGAAATATCCTTAACTTGCGTAGGGTTTGGATAGGTGGATGATCTCTAATCACTCATAAGCTTGACACGCACCTATTGTGCTGACAGGAACCATACCCCTTGCGTCACTGGTCGACCTGGCCACGCCTGAATGAGACAAAACCTTCATGAGCCCTGATTGACCCTTGTACGAGAGTCCATGTCAGCCCTAACTTTTTAGGCATAACAAAAGTCCCCCAGTTTTTAAGGTTTAAGAATTGAACCTTGAGAACTTCATAATTATGCCACGACTTGACCCGTCCCAAATGATGCCTGGTCGAGCTGATTGGGCTGTAAAGAGGTAGTAACACACATCTCTATAGGTGACCTGAGGTGGTCTTCTTTCGCAAAGTCAACGACCTGGATCAAACCCCACTCAATGTCGTACCGACGTGCTTCAAATCTCAATTGAGGTCCGCGACTTGACAATACGTAGCATATTTTTACCAAAGACAAGGAATCACATTGTCTCGTAATTGATACGCAGTGAAGAATGTTCTGCCCTAATGACCTATTCAGATGTTTATCCGTTGTGCTTGACAGCTAATCCGTTAATAAATTAATCTTTATTCTGATAGACATGTCTTGTGTGCAATAAGTGTCAACCATGCGCATTAAATACAAGCCATGCTGAAATGACATTCCCTTTCAAGGCATTAAATGCAGACGAGGGCGCATTTAATGTGGAGGAGAGAATCGAGCTGTTGCTTGGTTATTCCAATGGAGGGAAGCGCTGATTGACATTCTCGAAGCATGATAGTTACTTCATCTCGCCAATTGATGACACGTGGTTGTAATCAATGGCGAGAGACGTATTTCGCCCAAGTGTCGCTTAACTTAGGAAAAATCAGTCGTCGCTTCCTTTCCCTATAAAACCCCAGGCTTGCCTCAAGCATTGTCACAAAACTCATATTTTTAGAGAAAGAACAAAGCTCTCACGAGACCAGTCTCCCCATTTTCCAGTTGGTGCGCATAGCAAGAAGTTCGTTCCTCATAGCCAAAAGGTAAGGAGGATTTCTCCATTACTTTTCTTTTTTTGCTTTGTAGATAGCTTGTCTTGATGATAATGTGGGTGTGAATTGTTAGTAAACCTTTATGGTGCGTGTTTATGGGCAGTTGTGAGAAGAAGGCTTTTTCTTTCACAAGGAGTAAATGTTTAGGGCACGAATCCTTGGGGGTGGTCCCCAAGGTTTTTTAGGATTTTTTCTAGGGTTTAAGGAAGGTATATTATGGTTTTTGATCTTCCACGTCGTCATATGGAATACTGTACGAAGACTGAGTAACCTCTATGTGTCGCCCCTTTTTCAGACCGTAGGAGAAATTGATGCCTTAGTGACCAGAACAACCGACGGGACAAGTTCGCAGGCGCAAGATGCCCCAATGCATCTCGTGTAAGAGATTTTGTCACTGGCCACCCGAGATGAAATATAGAAGGCAGTGGACCAATACTCACTTAGCGTGGACGCCATCTGCACTGTCCTTACATAACAATCACGAGATTCATGTTGAGATCTGTTTATTTCCCCTATCCCCGTTGGAGCGAAAAAATTCTTTTTCAAATGGTAGATGGAGGTGACTGCCTTGAAGCTTCTCAATAGAGGTCATCTCAAAATGTCATTAAAGGCAGACATACAGTTTACCACCAATAATTCAGTTATTATGGTCATTTCATCAGTTTCTCCCAATGTGATCGGGAGCGAGATCGTTCCCCTAGGAATCAGATGATCCCCGGTAAAACCATAAAGAGGGATGGAGGCAGGCTTCAGATCTACCTCATCCAATTTCATCTTCTCGAAAGCTTTCTAAAACAGGATATTCACGGCGCTTCTATTGTCCACCAACATCCTGTGGATTTCGCACTAGTCTATTTCAGGCGCAATAATGAGAGCATCCTCATAGGGATGATGCAATCGTACTGCATCTTTCTCAGAGAAGGTGATCTCTTCATCTTTGCGAACCTTAGTAGGTCACGGCACCGTGCTCATTACACTTATGGGGTCATGACAGGCTTCCTGAGCATACCTCTCCTGGGCACCTCGAGAATTCCCCATGAGGTATGGTCTTCCAAAGATGATCCCTACACAATAGAGGCTTTTGCGACCACGACACTTCTTCCCTGGTTCCTCTTGATCTTTCTCCCAAACGAGAGTTGAGTCATTGACATATTCTTTGAAGTATCCCTACTTGATGAGGTCCTCGATTACGTGCTTGAGAACTCAACCATCAGTGTGAGGCCCATTATCTCGATGATAGTGGCAATACTTTTTATTGTTTCTGTCTGAGGGGGAATTCTGCATGGGTTTTGGCTCTCCAAGCAAGCTAGCCTCCTTTGACTTATCCAAAATGGCCGATACTGAGACGTTTAGAGGAGTGTATTGATTCTTGTCACGATCGTGATGAGGAATTGGGACATAAGATTTCTTAGGCTCAAACCACTGTTTCTTTCCTTTCCACTGATCGTTATTAGCCCATCTGCAATCAACCCTCCTATTCTCCACCCGGTCAAGGGCACTGATCGAGGGACCGGGGTCACGGTGATTGAGAGCGGCCACATAATTTTTAATTCAGAGGTACTTTTCAGTGAGGTTGTAGAATAAGGGAAACATCATCCTCGGATTGCAGTTCCTTCCACAAATCTATCTGCGGGTGAACTCCCGCGATAATGAGAGTTTGAACAGACTCTTCGAGAGTATGAGCTATTTTGTGGAGTTCCCTGTGGAATTTGTCTATGTAAGACTTGAGGAATTCATCTCTCTCCTACCGTATATTGCTTAGATAGCTCAGTGGCATTGAGAACTTTCTGTTCGCTTAGAAATGTCTTAGAAATATTGAGCTCATTTGAGGCCATGAGCTGACTGATCCCACTGGAAGCAACTTGAACTAGTGCTTGACATGGGCAGTTAGGGTTACTTCTAAGCAACAATATTTTGTCAAGTCGAAGACTTGGTGAAGTTCCATGAGGTCGTTGAACTCGTACAGGTGATCCTACGAATCAGAATTCCTATCGAATGCTCGCATGTCAGGCATTCTGAATCTTAATGGGAGAGGAGCAGCTAACATTGCTGGAGAAAAAATGAGACGTCTTTGCGACCTTCCCATGCTCATTCTGTTAAGCCTTAAGCTGATCCAGTGCTTATTGTAGTTCCTCAATGTGAGGCAGCGGAGCTGGCTGGGGATCATTTTCAGCAAATCGGACTCTTTCGTCAGAAGCTCTGCGAACCTTGACACACATTGGTTGGAGTCGTGTGATGGCACTAAGTGATTCGGAGAATTTTCTTGATCTCCGTGGTGGTACGACCTGACCCGCAGACCACGAGGATCTCCCACACGACGATGATTGAGGTCATCATTTCAGTGATACTAGGAATCTCCCTGCCTTGCACTTTTATGAGAGTGCCCATGCGACGTGGTATAGGACGGCTCATGTTATGACATGTCACCGAGTTGTAGTGTCATGGGTATTCTACCCGGTGTCGATCGGTGTTCCCTGGTCCCTCAAAGCCTTTTAGTCCATTGTTTGCCACTTGCTTTTCCTTTCTTTGATACATTGCAGTGCATGCGGTATGGGCTTTCGCCCTTTTTCGCACTTTCACGTGACTTGCAGGTGTTTTTGGCAGTGGCACTGCCTCATTGGATTTAGGTGGCATGACCCGATCCAATCGATCTAGCCTTTGGCTAACTGTTTGGAAAGTATTATAGAACCTTTCCAGGTAACTCATGACAGCTAGGTAGAGTCGCGAGCTTGAGGGAATATCCGCCATGATACTTTGTTGGACAGGCGACATTTCGGGAGAAGTTTCTTCTTGTACTTGGGGGATTTCCTTATTGTCATGGTTGGTTAGCTCAGATTCGAAACCACGAGTCATTTGCTGATTGGTCGGATCGATTAGTCAAAGATTTCTGATGAATTGCAGATACTGAATTAGACCCTCCTTCTAGCACCAAACTGTTGATGCTTGATTTTGACACCAATGACTCGCACGTGTAAAGTGCTAAGCGGGCTTATAAATCACACGTGATATATGATATGAAATGAAATAATGAATGAGAAGCGATATTTAAAGTGGTTTGGATGCTCAAAAGCGAATCGTACATCCACTACTATTATATTAATAGATGGATAAAATCAGGTCGCATGCAGCGAGCTGAGTTATAATCTAGAAAGAATACAAAGAGAGAGAGAGAGAGAGAGAGAGAGAGAGAGAGAGAGAATGTGTAAGCTATTTTAGAGTAAGATTAGCCAATCCTGTAGACGAGAAGGAAGTCCTCTATTTATAGTGGGATAGTTCAAGGTAATGATTGCAAGTCTGTAACTTGGTAGGTGTCGTGCAAATCCTTCTTTGCGTCTCATTATTTATCTGCACAAGAAATATCCTCAACTTGCGTAGGGTTAGGACAGGTGGATGATCTCTAACCACTCGCAAGCTTAGCACTCACCTACTACGCTGACAGGAACCATACCGTTTGCGTCACTGCGTGATGTGGCCGCACCTAGACGGCACAAAACCTTCCTGAGCCCTGATTGGCTCTTGCTGACGAGAGTCCACGTCAGCCCTAACTATTCAGGCATAACACTTACTATTCCTCCAATTTGAGATGCAAATTAAATTTCAAATTGAAATTAATTTGAAATTTAATTACACAAACTACTCTTAAGTTAAATTTCACCAATTATTGGTAAGGTTTGTTAACAAATTGATCGAACATCATGCCCAGACATGAAGTCAGTAGGCTAATTATATTCTTCGGCTAAGTCGTCGAGAAGTTCATGACACTTTTGCTAGTAGAGCGCGACGCCACAGTGGATATCGGCTCCTTGTTTGTTTTTTGCGATCAATTGTTGAGTGGACATTTTTCTTTTTCTTTTTTCCTGATTTCTCGATGAAATAGTTATTTGTTGAGTGATGACAATCTTTGGGAGACTGGGTGGCAACTGTTATACAGTGGACTTGCTTTGGCGGCTTGGAATTACGAAAATGGGCTTGTTCGCCGGCAAGGCAATCTCCCTCCATCACATTACTCTATTTTAATTTGGATCTTCAAAATTTGAAATATGTTTTAGATAAAATTTTGAACAATGTTAAATATGTGTGAATCTACATGTGGTATGAATAAACTAATCAAAGTAAAATGGAAGTATATTACTAATTATTTATTTGAAAGAACATGATATGGAAGGCATGATGTTAAAGAAAATAATTAGCAAAAATAATAATAATATGAAATATGAAAAATATGCATGATTTAATTTATAGTGTAAGACTTGGACAATCTCTATAGAAATTTTGCTTGCTTATAAAATTGATTTAAATTTCTTATAATATCAATCATAATTTACTTAAAATATTTTGGTATCAGAGAACACTGTTTTGCTTTTTCTTTTTTTAGAATTTCAATTCAAAGATGAAGTAGATTTTGGTTGTTGAATTAATATGTAGTAAATTATCTGTCTTTGAAGCGAATATCATTCCTACATATTGGTGCAAAAATATATTTCCATATATAAATTTATTATGATTCTCTTACGCTGGATGCTTATATTAGTGTAATATTATATATTAGTTATAATGTTTGGAATTTTAGATTATAGTTTTGGTGGGATTTGTATTATTAATTTTGCCTTAACAAATAAAAAAACGGATACCTTTGGTGTTTCGATGTTAGATACATTACATGTTTTAAAACTACATAAATAATCACATCATACTTATCTTCTAAATAAATAACTTTATATTAAGAAATAATGCTCATACGACCCTATTTTAAAGGTAAAATTAAAAAATAGTTTGTTTCTAAAATGTACATTTTGAATAATTTTACACTTCTCCCTCAATTAACTTCTCTCTCTCTCCTTTCCTTAATGTTTTTTGTAGACGTAAAAATCTACCTGTACGAAAAGGGGGTCTGATCCCGCGAGGATGAGGCCACCAGCGATCTGCTGTACCTGCACACGTAGAAAAACACACGCGTGAAGCGAACGGGAAACACCGGGGTGGTGTTTGCCATAGGCACTCCGACGCTCAAGTCAGCAAGGCTGAAAGGCTAATATAGTGAGGGCTAGGGAGTAAGAGATTACCGGAAGTCAAGTCGGGAACTATGACTATGACGGTGAAGCGAAGCTCTCAAGTAGGAGCTTCGGGTGTGAAGGTGTAATGTCGTGTCCTTTGTGAGAGGGCTGGCCTCTACTTATATAGTGGTTGTCTGGTCTCCCATTCCTAGTAGAAGTAGGGAGTCCTAGTGTAACTCTGATGCAAACCCTAGAAGAATTAGGGCCGTGTTAGGCTGTCTCTCCAGTGTCCAGCTAGGAAAGTGATTCTGATCAAGAAAGTAACTTCGAGTAGGAAAGTGATCAGGAACAGGAAAGTGACTTCGAATAGGAGATTGAACAGGAACAGGAAAATAATCAATGGGGGGTCGTGGGCCCTAAACTCGTCTATTGGCCGAGGAGGTGAGTTGGAATTGGCGGGCCCATGCCCAGATGGTTTGGATCGGCCGTATCTCGTATCAAATGAGACTAATCTGGCTTGGGCCTCTGTAGGACTGGGCTTGGTCTTTTCTTCACTAGTGGTCCTGTTTCCCTATTTGGGCCAAGGACGATTTTTGGCCCTAACATTTTAAAATTTTTTTTTTTTTTTTTGGATATTATTTGTATATGTTTAAGGGTGTATATTATGTTCATATTGTAGTTAATTTAAGTGAAATAATTCATACTTAGGGGTAAAAAAAAAAAAAAAAAAAAGTTGCAAAAACTCAAGTCGCTCGATTCCAATCTTTCAAAACCATATTCTCTTTAAAAAAATTCAACCAAAAAACTAATATTCTGCATTTCAATCTTAAATCAATTTTTTTTTCTTTTTCATTTTTCATGGAAACAATTGTATCAATGTGATTAAAAATGGAAGACAAGGGTAAAAGCGTCCAAATTTTATAGAGATTTTGCTTAAAAAGTTATCAAAAAATCAATTATTTTTTAATTTGATTTTTTTGAAAAAGGTCAAGTAAGTAAATTTCTCATTGATTAGGTGCATTCTTCATCTTCTATTAATTAAATTTTAATAATCAGGCCAGCCAAAGATAAATTCTACTACACCGCATTTTCTCCCAAATTCGTTTGATAGTAAAAATAAAAATAATTTAATATTTATAAATTATCTCCAAAGTCATTAATTTGAATTTATGTTCCTTGAAAAGAAGAATTATATACCACACAATTGATGAGTAAGTTCCAAAGGATAATATTAAGATTTTCCATAATGAAATATATATAATGGAGATGTCTTGATGTAGGAATATTAACATTTACTATAAATATTTCAAATTTTAACATTTTATTATAATACAATACTTCTTGGACTCCTCCAATTTAAGATGCAAATTAAATTTCAAATTGATAACATTTTATTACACAAATTATTTCTCTTATACTTGATAACATCGCATGTTTTTTATTAAAAGATATATAATTTTGTTTTTAAATATTAACCAACAATAATAAACCTTTAACCCATTTCAATTAATACACAGTCTAGAAGAAGCACAACCAGATACTCAGAATTAAAATAAAAAAAGCATATCCTTGTTTTTGTTTTTGTAAGGGCAGATAGTGCGCAAGAAGCACAACTAGATACAATAAGGGTGTTTTAGTCATTCAAATCAATAATTGGCTATTTTGAGAGAAGTATCAAAACGCATTAGTTTCCCATGCACTTCCTCCTATGTGACTATTTTTAATAACAACCGTACATTATTTTTATATATTTGTTTTTATTTATTATTCATAGGCGTGTATATATTTGCTGTTTATTAATTATTTAATTATTTTTGTCTAGATTTATTTGTCCAAATATTATTATTATTTGTATTAGGTAGGCAGAGTCCAAGAAGCGTATCCTTATGTGCAAATCTGAGTTTTTTTTTCTTTTCTTGAAAATATATATTTTTGGGCTTTTTAGATTCTGCAAATTTCTCAAACTTATAAACACAACCCTCGGGACATATCTGTTTTTTGGATTATATATATATATATATATTTGATAATATTATCCTAATTCTTTAATTTCAATTAATAACATCAGTACTATAACATGACTACTTAATTATTATGATTTAGAGTCTAATATCATAAGCTTGACTCCCAATAGTATAACTTTTTAACATTTATTAAAATAAAAATGCACTCTAATTTTTAAAGCTTTTTTTATTGAATTTCCATAATTAATCAGTAAAATTATGTGTTGAAATTTATTAAACAATTTATAATGATAAGTTGCTATTGTATTGATCTGTCAAATTAATTTTGCTTTCGGTGTACAGTAGATCAAATATCACTTTCTCGTGCGATTTAATGATGTTATACTACAATTAAATATTTTAAAAACTCTCTTCATTCCATAATAATTCTTAATCCCATAACGTTATTTCTTACTCCATCTATTACATGCAAAATCATAAATTAAAGAATTATAATGCATTTTTGTTTCAATATTTGAAATGTCCAAAAGAGTTTCATTAGTACAAAAACATTGTTCCTTTATATCAATAAAAGAAATAGCACTTGGCAATAAATCCCATCCATATATATATATTGCTAATGATTAATGATTTAAGTGTTCATATTGATTTAAAATAATAATACTAACTAATAACACAACTCAACAACCTTAAGTCACATACAAATTATTAGCATGACAACAACCTTTATGATGTTAATAATAGATAGACTTAATGGATATAATATTCTATATTGGACTTGTTATTGTTTTTGCTAGCAATCATGGATTATACATTAATAAATAAAAGGGTATATTTTAAAATTTAATTTAATTTAATTAGGTGGAACAAGCTGAAGGAGTATAATGTTTAATTGGACTATACCTACCTCTTTCAAATAAATTTGAGGTAATTTTCACATCTATCTCTAAAATATTAAATCAATTTAACATAGTTATGACTCTTTCATGCACTTGATTTTTAGAAATAAATTTTGGTAACAAACTTTTCAACCAAAAATTAATAATAAATAACCTTATTTTCTATTACCTGCAAATTCGGCTGCTTAACAAGATAATAAATTAGTCGTTTCGAGTCTAGGCTCGTATAATCGAAACATGCTCGTATAAATTTACGATTAGGTTTTGCGTAAATTTTCTAACTGCTATGAAAGCCTATTCATCATATGAATCAGAATGACTCGCTATGTACAGTGATATTCAATTCTTATCTACTTCAATCCTGACTGATGCTACTGAAATTAGAGATAAAAAATGGAAGAGAAAAAACAAGAGAAAAGATTGGTCTTCAGGATGCATTCTCATCAAGGTCACAAGGAGGATCTGTAGACTTCTCAGGAGGAGTGACAATCTCTAGGCAGCGAGTGTGAAAGTAGTGGCCGCATGGCAAAACTGCAACAGATGGAGGAATACTTGGCTGGAAAATGGGGCCATCGGCTTCTGGTGTGAATGAAAGATCTCTCTTCCAGTTGATTGAGGAGGTTTGTCAAAATCTGCATAGAGAAGTGTGGTTACAGTCATTGCGATTCTAATGAGGAGCGTTCATATCATCCTTAACATTACAAACATTAGAGGCACACTGAAGTATGAGGTTTAGCTGGATTTTCTGCAACAACAAAGCGTTTACTGTCTATTTCCAAAATCCACATGCATGGGAAATCTGGCTGTGGCAAACTTAAATAAGCATTTTAATGTCCAGCTTAACTTCGAGATGGATAAACCACGGTAAAAAAGCCAAAACAAATCCTTTTGCTGCCATGCGAGTTCTCAATAATGTACAGTGGGCATATTAGAAGGGTATCATTGCTTAAAATTTTTAAATATTCAATTATCTAAAAAGTATATGGGTATATTAGAAGGGTACCATTGCTTAAAATTGAAGAAATGTCGTATATGGAAGGAAGCACACTTACAAAACTCAGGGAAGTCAACAACAACAATAGATCTTAGAATCCTGAAAAAAATACCTTGCTTTATGTGATCGGTTGGAAAATCCTTAGTCACTTGTGCAAGAGCATGCAGGTCTGACAAATCAGTCTGGGGCTGTGGTCTACGAGATGATCGAATTGGACGGGTTTTGTATGCAGATCTATTAGAAGATGGCCGAACTGGACGGGTTTCATATGCAGATCTATTAGAAGGTTGTCGAAATTGACAGGTTTGGTTTGTAGATCTATTAGAAGATGGTCGAACTGGAGCATTGGAAGCCTGAGCAGGTCCACCAATTAGAATTACTGGACCTACGATTGTAAAACTTAAAAATCATGATTACGAACAGTAATGTTGAACTAAATTTATATGTGATCATGGAGCTAAATGTTAATTACCAAAGGTATAAGCAGGTGAAGTCAGTCTACTGGCAGGCTGAATAGGATCAGTGGTTTGAAATTGACCAAAGTTACCTACAAGCATCCAGCAAAAGATATTACAAATGTACCTATAAAAAAATGGATGACCTGCGCAGATTTAGAGCCCTGATTCAACCTGGATTAAAGTCATTATAATCGGTAATAGTCCAATTCAACCAATTTATTCATGTTTATTATAGTGTTCTATAATGGACTGAAAAGGGCACAGCAATCACAATAACAATGTACTAAAAATAATGAATGACTGCAATAAAAAGGTAAAAAGGCTGCTAAAAAGGTCAGAAGAGGTCGAGTAAAATATTAATCAGGTATACATTTTCTCAAAGGGTACCTTGACTTAAAACTTCAGGGAAAGGAGCTTTTGAAAAAGATTCGAAGAAGAAGACATACCTTGCACCACATGACAAGGTATAAATTCCTTGGCCAAGGGTGAAAGAGGATGAACAGTCCCAGCCGCAGCAGTCTGGGATACGGGATAGAAAATCTGTGTTTTGGGTGGGAAAGGAGCTATCTGGACCGGTGGTCCGGGAGAGGGAGCAGCTTGAATTGACTCTGAAATAGAAGAATCAGTTTGTGATTTTGTTGTATGCTGAATTGGGTGAGCGACTAGATAGGGTAAGAATGGCAGATACAGCTTGATAAGATAGAGCTGTAAGAATTTTGATTAGCTGGAACTTGTTGCCCTACAACTACAATCAAAATAATGTTATTTCAGAAAGGAATCAATGACCACCAAAAAAAGGTAGTATAGATAGTTAATTTATCATACTTTAGTCAGTGGACCAAAGAAAAATTGACCTGGCAAGATCCAGATTACCATTTTGCCAAAATGAGTCGGATGTCGTTAAGAATATGGCAGATACAGCTTGATAGGATAGAGCTGTGAGAATGGAGGAATGCCTTACCAGCCAGTTGAAGCGGTATTCTCAGGGGAAACATGTGATTTTGAACACCAATATTTTGATTAGCCGGAAATTGTTGCCCTGCAGCTATAATAAAAATAATGCTACTTCAGAAAGGAAGAAGTGAATACAATAAAATAACTCATCAAGAATTGAAACATTATTGAGAGATACGTTTAACAAAATTATACACAGAAAAAAGAAAAAAAAATAAACATTTTAAGCTCATAGAGTATACTTCAGTGATTCTTACCATGAAGAGTTGAGTTCAACAATGAAATTCTGGTAACTCGACATGAAGCTTCATAAATCCAACCGTACTTAAGCTACCAAGTCTTACATGAAGTATTAAGATTTTTTTTTTTGGCAGTCCAAGCTCTCTCACAAGCATTAAATGACATAATGAAACTTCTTTCAAATTTCCTTTCTAGATATCCAATTCCTGTAACTAAAATGTTTTCTAATCTCTAGTCAGCACTTAACCAGCCTCAGAACACCTGTTGTTGCAACCACACAGAAGTTTGACATTTACAACTTGCAAGAATTTTCACAGCTCCCCGCCTTTCAATCCAAGCATCCCCGTAAAGAATGTATGATGTCACTGTGCTAACATTTAACTAGCTCACTGGTAATGAACTATTGGACATAACATCTGTTGGAGTTGTCGACTATTTCAGCATTAATGGGTAACGGAGACGCACTCGGGGGTCCCGCTGCCCAGTCAGCAGGCAGGTGTCCCTCTCCCCTGTGAGCGGGCGGGGGTCGCGGGGGCAGCACCCCCGAGCCTGTAGGCGATTTTGGGCTTTTCCATGTATAACTGCTGTAGGATTTCTTTTAAGTTATTAATTCCTTTTTGCGTTAGGCTTAGGAATAAGAATCCTTATAAAACTAGGTTTAATCTCTTAAACCTAGTATTTAAACATATTTTTCTCTTGTTATGTGTGTGAAAGCAATTCATTCATTGTAAACGAGAGAGGTGAGACATATTACAATAATATTGACTCAGCTGGACGTAACCCACATTGGGTGAACCAGGGTAAATCGCGCGTATTATTTTCTTTATTTACTGTTTGTTTTGTTTTACTATTATTATTTTGTTTCTATTGTTGTCTCTATTTCGTTCAACATCTTCATTCCTTGGTGGGAAGAAAAAGTTGGTATATCATCCCCATTGTGTGTCTCCTTACTTTCCATTATGTATACCCTAAAGGCAAAAAAAGCCCACTCAAAATCATTGTTTCTACCATAGAACAGCTTTCTAAGAAGTAAATTCTATCAAACAACGAAACCAAGAAACAGAGAATGAATTGATAGCATCAAAATCAAAAATTACTAAAGAATAAAGGAAGCATGATCAACAACAAATAAATTCTAACCACACAAAAGCGAACAAGAAATTCAGTTAGCCAAAACATTTCTCAGAACCCATTTCATCATCTAAGGGGGGAGAGTCAAATTCTTCCAAACACATTAACCACAATCCAGAATACTATTTCATTTCATCATTTTCTTTTTAATCACTATAAAGTAACAAAAAGAAAGGAATCCCAGTTTAAAAAAGATTCAAAAGGGTTGAGAATCTTGGTACAAGAATGTGATTGAAACAACTCAATGTTGAAATATTTAAAGATAAATAAATATAAAAGAGTCATAATTAAATTGAAATAAAAAGAAAAAGAAAAAGAAGAGCTTCTCCAGAAACAATGAAGAAACAAACAGATGAAATTGAAGGTCAAAGGACTCTAGTCTCACCACCACTCTTCTGAAGAGAAACTACCACTGAAATTGAATTATGAAACCAATTTTTTATGATACTCTTATAATTTTTTATGAGTTTAGTTAAAGTATAAAAATCTTCCATTTAATATGTGCATTTAAAGCATACAAATTAATATAATCTAAAAATTGAATAAAGGAATTTAAAGTATTTTAAACTTAGAATATAAAAGAAGTAAAAACATTTTGAAATATGGCAACAAATAGCATAATACTGTGAATGTAGGGCAGGGCAGGGAATTTAATTACCTTTATTCCATAGCTTCAATTATAATATTTGATGTAAGGCTGTACTGTAGGGTCTTTTTTGCATTGGGATTGTCCCACTCCAATGAATTCCACCATATTTCTTCTCCCTTGATTTCTTTAATTGCAGGCAGGGGAAGAGACACAGGAAGCCTCTTCCGTTTTGGGCACTGCCATAATTAATTGAATATAATTATTCTAATGAAAAGCATTAATTGTGAAGAATATAAAAGAAGTAAAAACATTTTAAAATATAAAAGAAGCAACAAATAATATTACTCATAGGAAAACAAATTATTTAATATTAAATAAATGAGCAATAAATAATTTGTTATTAAGCTCTTGCTAAGTGGCGTCAAAATTTAATCAACACAGCTTGATTATCAACGGAATGAATTTAATTACCTTTGTTCTATAGCTTCAATAAAAAATATATTTGATGAAAGGCTGTAGGGCGTTTTTTGCATTGGGATTGTCCCACTCCAATGAATCCCACCATTCTTCTTCTCCCTTGATTTCTTCAATTGCAGGCAGGGGAAGAGACAGAGGGAGCCTCTTCAGTTTTGGGCAAACGAGTACTTCAATTTGTTTGAGAGAATCACAAACAATTACTCCATTACTACTACATATCCTGTTCAATTCAAAAAGATAACACAATCTCAATATTTTCAATTTAGGGAGAGTTAGTGTGGTATTACTCCTTCCATCTTCCTCACTTTTTTCTTCACCAACATCTAATCTTATTATCTCCTCAATTTCATTACAACTAGAAACTTCAATCACTTCCAGGTTTGGCAAGGCCCGCAACAACTTACCTGACAACAACTCCTTTAAATTTTTACAATAACGTACATGGACAGCTTTAAGATCTGAATAATCTCCTTCGTTAGACAGAACATCACTTAAGCTTGTTACAGTATTGCAGTAATTCAGAGTTAGACACTGCAAATCTTTTGGGGGCGCAACAAAGTTAACGTTAAACTCCACAAATCTATCAACTTCTTTGATAGGGGGCCAAAATGAATAACACGAATACAACTGGTCCTGTATTATTTTAATTTCTGATGATGGTAATCCTACTGTAAGACTGTATTTTCTAAGTCTAGGACCTCCACTTCCTAAAGATTTGACATATATCTTAAAGTCTTCTATTTTTCTAAAGCACGCTTCCAAAATATCTAATTCACTCAATTTTGATGCCTCCTCAACCATTTCTTCTGAAGTTTTGGATCCCCAATACACTCTCAATTTTTGGACACAATTTAGTTTAGATAGCATCCCAGCTGGTAACTTTTCTAGATACACTGAAAAAAGATTAAGGTATCTAAGCTTTTGCAGCATCTCCATACCTTCAGGGACTTCTGTTATTTGAGTTCCCTCAAGGTCCAAATTCTGAAGACACAACAATTTTGCTAAACAAGGAACATGCTTTATATGCTCGCAATATTGAAGTAACAATGCTGTAAGATTCGTCAAGTGAGAGATAGAATCTGGCAACTTCTCGATTATGGTGTAGGAAAGATTGAGAATATTCAACCCTTGCATCCTTATAAAAAAAGATTCAGGAATATTTTTTAAAAAAACATTTTCTTGTAGAAGCAAAGTTGAAAGAGCTTGACAATTTGGTGACATATTTGGAGGAATTTCTGATATGTTATTCCTCATTAATGAAGCCTTTTCAAGATTCTCTTTCCATTCTTGTTCCCTTGGGAATTCTTGCAATTTCTCTCCAGCTTTTACCATGAATAAAGGACTCATGCTTGTAATGTCCAATGCCATTTCTCTTAAAAGATCATGCATCTTCACACACCTTCCATCATCAATAGTCTCCAACAAGCAATTGTTTACAAGTCTATTCAATATAGAATAAGCCCCATCGTATGTTGCTTGCATACTAGCTCTTTCATCTACCAGTCCTTCTGCAATCCAATACACTATTAGCTCCTCTTTCAGGATTTTGAAGTATTTGGGATATAATGCACAATATAAGAAACAATGTTGCACCTTTTTACTCTTCAAGCGATCATAACTGAACTGTAATTGCCCCAGTACATTTGTTTCCATGCCTTTGACACTTTGTATGCTTTTAGACAATTCTTCGAGTGCATTCCTCCATTCACAAATGTCATATTCTCTCCTCATGCAACAAGCTACTGTGACAATTGCAAGGGGTAAACGAGCACATTGTTCGACCACAAGTTTCACAATGTCTTTTAAAGCTGGAACTTCAAAAATATTAAGTTCCACTTTATCAATGAATAACGTCAATGCCTCATCATCTAAGAGACACCTCACTTTGACTATTTTACAACCCATATAACGACATACATCTTGTGAACGAGTTGTTATCACTAATTTGCATCCACTATCTTTTGTAGGTTCAGGAATTCCCACTTCCTCAAGCTTAAATGCTTCCCACATATCATC
Source organism: Pistacia integerrima (assembly GCA_026225825.1). NCBI lineage: Eukaryota > Viridiplantae > Streptophyta > Magnoliopsida > Sapindales > Anacardiaceae > Pistacia > Pistacia integerrima. The sequence continues at coordinate 16,164,026 of CM047750.1, read as the reverse complement.
TAATAATAACACAATTTTCCTTCCTTCCAACATTTTCAATAAGTTTCCGGCCCGTATCCTTTTATCTTCATTTCTGGGAAGATTTTCTTTCAATGCAGCTGCAATTTGATCTTGCAATTTCAAAAGATCAAGTGGCTGAGATACAGTTACCCAAATCACCTTCTCGAACTTATTCATCTCCTTGAGGAGTTTGTTATTGATATGAGTTATTATAGTTGTTTTACCGATTCCCCCCATCCCGCAAACTCCTATCTTCATCACCTCATCACCCATTAAAAGTTCCCAAATTTCGTTCATGTTTTTCTTCGCCGTTGTTTCACCTACTAATGTTGTTGTTGGTAGTACCAGTCCAGCAGTTTGAGGTGCATCAATAACCAAACTCTCAAATGCACCATTCTGGTGATGGTCTTTCACTTCTTTAATTTTCTCATCAACAAGCTTTCCTAAATGTCCACGTGAGAAGTATTCCACCTTATTAACTTGTCTCTCAATATCTTCTGCTTCCTCATTGATCCTCTTAGTATTTTGCAACCAATTATTGACTTCAGCTTTAGGTAATTTCCCCATATTACACTCCATGCTCAACCTTAGTTCAACATCTTCCTTTCGACTATTTAACTCTCCCAATCTTCTTTTCAGAATTTTCATATTCCCATGAAGCTTCGTAAAATATTGAACATATTTGCATAACGGCGGCCCTGTGCATTTTAGAAGTTCAATGATTGGCCCTATAATAGCCTCCATTAGTTTGGTCCCTGTGCACAAATAGTTAGGGTTGCCTTAATGTTTTTGTTTGAAGTTTCCATTTTCTACAAGAAATTGTAATGGATTGAACTAAACTAGCAATGTTTAAATTTATGGCAGGTTTCAATATCTTAATTACATCAAATTTCACAAAATAATTAATATAGAATTTAAATATGTATTAATCTTCGTATAAAATTATTTGGAATATGAGCATGAAGGAATAATTTTATTGCTATAATTTGTTTGTTGGGTAAAACTCTAGATAACCCAAGTTTAATAAAAATCAATCATACATACTTCAAGGTAATTTAAAATGCAAGATGCATGATTGTGTAATACAATGCTTAACCATTTATTGTAAAGGGAAATTAAGTATTAATATGTGAATTTGTTTTCTAAAAATAAAAGAAAATGAAAAACGGAACACAAATTGAATTTCATAGCTTTAAGATTAGAGAATGTACTTGTTATAAATTAAAAAAAAAAAAAAAATTATAAAGATGTGGTGAGTTGTGAAGCCAAAATCAAGTGAAATGATGAAATGTTGAATCAGCAAATTTGCTATAAGTCTCGCTATAATAAAAAGTTTTTGCAATGAAATTCAATAAGTAAATTTGCTATAGGGGACTCAAATTCGTTATAGTGAATTTTTTGGCTATAGCAAAGAAAATTCATTGGAGCAACTAAACTTTCTCGAAAACATGCTTTTAGTTTAGGATGAGTGTTTTAAACCCAAAGGACTTTGTACTACATTAAGAGAGTTGTGGGATGCCCTAAACATTATATAAGGGTGTTAAAGTCCTAGAGAAAGTGAGAGGAGTGCTAGAGAGTCAGTAGCCACCAAAAAGAGAGTGGTGAGCAAATTTGTGAAGCTTGAGAGATTCTTGTAATGTTCTTTGTCTTTATAGTGAAATTCCATAATAGCAAAGTGAATGTAGTTCTCATATGGAAAGTGAACCATTATAAATCTTTGTGCGTGTGGATTATTTTAATTTGTCATTTGTTCATTCAATTTATCGCTTTCTTAGGGATTAAGGCTAGTTAATTTGCATAAAAATTTCCTAACAACTAGTATTAGAGCTTGATTTAAGTGAGAGAGCATATCTAAAGAAGAAGGAGGATATGCACCTACGATCCACAAGTTTGATGAATCAAATTTGACATTTTGGAAGATGCATATTAAGGATTACATATATGGCAGAAAATTGCATCAACCACCCCATGACAGAATCCCCAAAAGATGACAGATGAAGATTGGGAACTCCTCGATAGACTAGTCTTAGGAGCAATTTAGTTGACATTTCCAAGAATGTGGTGCATAACATGGCAAAGCAGGCAACCATGTTAGGGTAGATGTAGACGGTGTCTAACATGTAGGAAGCCTTCTACAAATAACAAGGTACCTCTTATGAAAATATTATTTACTCTAAGAAGGTGCTTTAGTAGTTTAACATCTAAATGATTTTAATATGATTATTAATCAACTGCTATATGTTAAAATTGACTTTGATGATGAAGTTTGTGTCTTAATTCTTACAACCTTTTTACCAAATAGTTGGGAGTCCATAAGAATAGCATTCAGTAATTTAATAAGTAGTGCGAAATTAAAACTTACTGATGTTAGGGATAAAATTCTTCGCGAGGAGATTCGCGAGACATATTTGGGTGAGATGACACCAAATGCCTTAAATGTTGAAACAAAAGGTAGGGGCTATAATATAAACTACAACCAAGTTAAAGTTAGAGCAAAGTCAGGGAATGGAAGAAGTAAGTCCAGATTTGGTAAAAAAATGTAATGCTAGAATTGTCGCAAGATGGGCCACATAAGAAGGAATGGCAAGCACGGTAGAAAAAAGGACACCTCCAATGTTGTGATTGTAAAGGTACAAGATGCTTTGCTTTTATTTGTTGATAGTTCTATTGACTTTAGGGTTTTAAACTTAGGAGTTTCATTTCATACTACAACACAACGTAAAATTCTAGAAAATTATGTAGTTGGAAATCATGGAAATGTGTATCTAGTAGATTAGAACTTTGGATATTTTTGGTATGGGTGATGTTAGGTTGAAGATGTCAAACAAGTCTATGTGAAAAATCCAGAAAGTAAGGCATGTACCAAGAGTGATACGTTATTTGATCTCAATAGGACAACTTGATGATTAGGAGCATAATGTGTTCTTAACAAGTAAAGCATAAAGAAGTTACTAAGGGAGCCATGTCATTACTTTGGTTGCTTAATTTATTGCTTTTGTAAGGGTTAAGTCTAGTTATTTAGCATAAAAAAATCCTGAAATGAAGACAAATGAAAAAGCTTTCTCTAGTAAGATTTTTAAAATAACAAAATTATTTTCAAAGAGGTTACAAAGCATGAAAAATATTATTGGAGCATCATTCTAACTATTTTATCCTCATCCTCATCCTTATCTACCACCTAACACATATTTTTGAAAATGGTAGAAGATGGGATAAGGTATATACCATGGAATGATAAAAAAATCATGCAATGTATGTCAATGGACCAATATCAACGTTTGATTGAAATGACACTTTGTACATATCTTATTTATTGATTGTGTATGTAAAGTAGTATAATAAGGACTTTATCATTTATAATTCAAGACTAAGCATTAGTATTCTTTTTAGATTAGTAATACAAAAGAAAGTTTATCTTAATCTTTCTTTTTGTGTTTACTTGCTTGAGTATGTATATGTGTTTAAGGCATACTTAGACCAATATCTCTTGGGTTGAGCATTAAGACTACAAACGTTTAATGGTTGTAGCAATTGTATCATAATGGGTTCAAGAACTTGAGAAAGAAGAAACTATGTCAAATGAAAGCAATGTGGGCGAAGTAAATAGGGGATAAGAGATCGCCTTTAATCCAAGGGAGAAGACACACAATCAAGAGAAAGTCTTGTGACATAGTAAGAACTTTGGAGATTAGGCTTGTTGAGATAGAACCTTCCATGACGAATGATATTGAGAGGCTAGACCCATTGAAGAAAGATGTGGAGGAATTGGAGAGCCTAATATAGACATGATTAGAGGAATTTTGTGAGTCCATGCCAAGCATAATTATGTCCACAACAAAAACATAACATTACAAGCCAAATAGCCCTTAATTTCTTGTCATTTTTCACTTTATTCCATTAAAAAGGATTTATTAAATATTTTTTACTCAATAGATTCGGACGCTAATGAGAAAAGATTTTCTATTGAAAGATACAATGAGTTTTGTTTAATAATGAGAAATGAAAGAAGAGAATAAAGGAAGAAGAAAGAAGAAAGAGAAGAGGAAATGAAAGTAATAGATGACATTTTGTAAAAACCATATGACCCTTATATATTTTGGTTAAATTATTATAATGTTCTTATATAAACATAGAGTTTTTCATAATTTATGTTTCTTTGTTCCATAATTTTAACCTTTTCAAATATGAACTATTGATTAAATTCTAAGCCCTCGACACTAATTAAGTACTATAAAAGCCAAAATACATTTTCTCACCCTAGGTATACTATCAACATTCTACCCTTCATTAATATCATGTTTGGCATCTAAAACAGTTATAGAAGCTGCAATGACAATAATGCCCCTAAATCACTAACTTTCAAAGTTTTGGACTTTATTCCTCACCTCCGCTGGGGTTTCAGTTTCATCACTCACACCCCAAAGGTATTAAAAATTATCCCTGACCTTCCCCTATAGCTGTTAGTTGACATATTTCTGTTAACTGGTGTATCTTTTAACTCCCTATGAGATTGGTTAATATCTAACTCGTCCACTTCATTTTGAAAGTATCAGAAACACCTCTATCGTTTGTTAAGGTTTTGTCAAATTTTACAATTAAAAGTCTATTTTACCCTTCTCATCACTTACCAACTTAATAAATTTCTTAAATCCTTCAATGAATAAATATTCAAATACAATAAATCAACCTTGAACATACACTTATAAGTTCCCACGTAATTACATAACAAAGCCAAACAAACATTCAATGAAAAAATTCAAAATTTTTTTTTTTTTTTGATAAGATAAATGAACTTAATAAATTACAAAATAAATAGATTTAGACTGCTTTTAGATAAAATAAAATAAGCTAAAAATTATTAAATCTTGATAAAATGGTTTTAGATGAAAGAAATTGTAAGATAATTGTGTTTTTAAAGGGATAAAGTAGCTAAATAGTTTTTAATAATTATAAAAAAGAGATTAATATGAACAAAAATAATTTAAATTTGATTAAATAAATAAGAGATACTGAAATATTGATTTATCAACTTTGGAAATAATCATATTTATGTTCAAACATTATAAAGTTGATATGTTATCAAAACGAGTCATTTTTAAAAAAAAGGAAAAAAACTAGGTAGTTTACAATAATTATTTAAAAAGAATTTTATTCTAATTAAATGTTTTGAAATTTATATTATGATCTAACTAAAGGCTAGATCATTTGTAATCAACCTTAAAGTAATTTTAATTAAGAAAAAAAATCAGAATAATGACATTTTAGTAAAAATAAGTTTTTTGGTTAAAAATAATTAAAATAAAACTATTTTTAAATGATTTATAAAAATGATGAAGAAAAAAAAAATATTTTTTAAGTTGATAAGTCATCGAGGGGTAATGTAGATTCTGATTTATAAAATTGGATGAAACCTTTAACATATCACTAATAGGAAGAGTGTTTTTAATATTTTCGAAACAAAGTGGATGAGTCAATATTATTTGATCTTAAAGGGGGGTAAAAGAAATGCACTAGACAAAAAAATCTGACAATTAACGGCTAAAGGGGGAGCTATTGGATGATTCTTCAAATGTGAGGGAAGGTCAGGGTTTAATTTTTCATACCTTAGGGGTGTGGGATTTAAATTGAAACCTCATGGGAGTTGAAGGATACTAATCCCAAATTTTTAATATAAGTATATACAATTGATGTAAGAAATCCCACCACCATCTCACCCACTTCACTTTTCGTTGTCACACCACACCCTTCACAACCATGCTACCAACCCAAACCAACATAAATCGGCATCAATTTCCCTCTAAAGCCCTCTCTTCTCTCCTCTTTTATATCACCCCCAAACCATTTCTCAAAACTTCATTTCATTATCAAAAACCATTATCCAGATTATGGGTTTTATGAGATTTGTCTTTGTATTTATTTTCTTTTGTTATCTCTATTATGATGATTGTGGAGTTAGGGACAGAGGATGAATTTGTATAAAATAATTGAGGAGATGATATTGTTTTTAGCTTTAGGAGGAGAAACCAAATCAATCTCGAATCTAAGTTGTGAAAGTGGAAGGTGGGAGTCGGTTTCATTCTGTTTGAGATGGAAGTGAAGTTTGAGGGGCGGTTGTAGAGGATAGAGAGGGGAGTTGTTACTGGTGTAAAGGTCGAGATGGTTTGTTATTGTGCTAGATCGCAACCAACTAGTTAGGCGAACTGCCACTAACATAAGTTGCAATTTGGCCTAGTTAGACGCCGCTGGGTCGGCTGGCTAAGCACTTTCCCGCATAAAAAGTTTTAAAATACAACTTTATTACCCAAAGCAAAATTTCGCTAGCAAATTTCATTGTGAAGAATGATAGAGTAGTCAAAAGTCCATTATAAATAGGAGTAGGATGATCAATGTGAATCAGTAGAAACCTTTCTTCTTCACCCTTGGAACATTTTCCCAGCTCATATTGATTTTTTTGGTTGAATTTCGCCACCCCTGTAACCCACCTCCATCTTTGCAACCGTCGATTCAGGTTGATTTGGCTTGATTCTGGCACTATTAATCAACGTCAATTCCACCTTCAGCTTCCCCATCCTTCACTCACAAAAACCCTTTACTTTCCTACCACACCAATCGCCAACCATCGCTGGTTTTTGGTTCCCGCGACCCTTGGATTTCCAGGCCAAATTTCAACTGATTTGGCTGCCGAAAATTCCATTTGAAGCCACTTGTAGCATCAGCAACACCTCCCCTCTAAAAGCCCCATCATCCAAGACCTTGGTTGTTCACCATTCATCTGACGCCAACTAGGGTATTCTTTGTACGACAGTTATGGTTTTGAGCCAATTGGTGTGATTTTTTTTTATCCCAATTGCCTCACTTCTTTCTCCTTTTGATGGTTTTAAACTTGTTGATTGCCTTTGTGTGTCTTTTCTAGTTGCTGGTGACTTCCCCACATACTCCAACCATCTCCCAAACATCTTGCACACCAACCATTCAACAAAAGGTCTCAACCACTTCCCAGCACCCTAGCATGCTCCCAAGCTTTTCTAGTTGCTTGCCCAACCAACGCCTTCAAGCCTCTGCCATCAACCTTACCTACCCATCCATCTAGCTATCGAACCACACGACAGCATCACGTGACACCATCGTGTGCCATCCATTGTTGTGATTGTGTGTGTTTGGTTGAGAGGTTGTTGGATTTTGGAGAGTTGTTGTGTTTGGTTGCCGGCGACTTCCCCACATACTCCAACCATCTCCTAAATATCTTGCACACCAACCATTCGAAAAAAGGTCTCAACCACTTCCTAGCACCCCAGCTTGCTCCCAAGCTTTTCTAGCTGTTTACCCAGCCTGCGCCTTCAAGCCTCTTGCCATCAACCTCACTTGCCCATCGGCTATCGAATCGCACAACAGCATGGCGTGACACCATCATGTGCCATCCATTACCGTGATTGGTTGAGAGGTTGTTGGTTTCTGGAGAGTTGTTGTGTTTGGTTGTCGACGACTTCCCTAATACTCTAACCATCTCCCAAATATCTAGCACACCAACCATTCGACAAAAGGTTTCAACCACTTCCTAGCACCCTAGCCTGCTCTCGAGCTTTTCTAGTTGCCTGCCCAACCGGTGCCTTCAAGCCTCTTGCCATCAACCTCACCTACCCATTCGGCTGTTGAATTGCACGACAGCATCGCGTGACACCATTGTGCGCCATCCATTGCCATGATTATCTGTGTTTGGTTGAGAGGTTGTTGGATTTTGGAGAGTTGTTGTGTTTTTTTAATTGTTGATTGGAAGTGATTGAATGATGGATTGATTGACTAAAAACATTAGACTAGATGGAGGTGGTATTGGCGGTGGTGGAGCAGGAGGAGGAGGTGGAGTTGGTAGTGGTTTTGGTCATGATGGAGGCTAAGAAGAGAAGAAAAGAAGAAGAGAAAATGGTATTTTCGTCTTCACAATGAATATCACTATATTTAAGGAAATTATTAACGGAATATAATGTTTGGGTAATAAAGTTGTATTTTGAAACTTTTTGGGTGGGAAAGTGTCATTAAGCTATATTTGGGTGGGAAAAAGTCATTTACTCATATTAAAAAAGCCCATATTGTTGGTAATATATTAGGGTTCCATCCAATTTTAAAAATCAAAAGTTTGTTTTACCCCGCTCATCACTTCCCAGCTTATCCTTCACTCAAATATCCAATCCACAAAATCAACCCTGAATTACAATTATACTTTTCAAAGTTACACATTTACAAAATAAATCTAAACAAATATTTAATTAAATAATAAAAATTTCAAATTAAAAAAATGATTTTTTGGTACTAATCGTTTCCTCCAAAACAATTAAGATCAACTTTTGTAAATGAATAATAAATCGTGTGGAAACTATTCTAGTATTTTAAATGATTTATAAAAATAATGTGGAATAAAAAAGAAATTGTTGTAAGGGATAAAACAAACTTTTGAATTTAAAATTGGATGGAACCATAGCATATCACTAGTAACATGGGTTTTTTTAATACCTTTTGAATAATAATTAATCCCTCTCTCTCTCTCTCTCTCACACACACACTTCAACCCTGAATTACAATTATACTTTTCAAAGTACACATTTATAGAATAAATCTAAACAAATATTTAATTAAATAATAAAAATTTCAAATTAAAAAATGATTTTTTGGTACTAACCGTTTCCTCCAAAACAATTAAGATCAAATTTTGTAAATGAATAATAAATTGTGTGGAAACTATTCTAGTATTTTAAATGATTTATAAAAATAATGTGGAATAAAAAAGAAATTGTTGTAAGGGATAAAACAAGCTTTTGAATTTAAAATTGGATGGAACCCTAGCATATCACTAATAACAGGGGTGTTTTCAATACTTTTTGAATACTAATTAATCTTCCACACACACACACACACACACACACACACACATATAATGCTATGCCTACAACCTATTCTCACAAACTTCTCTTACAACCCCGACATTGCAGCTGAGTTCGCACTATCAAGTCAGCTATACCACATCTAAGGCACAAAATGATTTTGACTATACCAAAGAAATGATCGTTCCTTCATAGGGAATTGTCGTTCCTTATGAAGGAATGACTGTTCGTTAAGAAGGAACAACCATTCCTTATGAAAGGAATGATTGTTCCTTTGGTTGTTCTTTAAGGAGCAGTCATTCCTTCAACAGTAGTTCCTTATGAAAGAACGATCGTTCGTTTCTAGTAGTGCTTTGGGAGTGATGGGAGTTGTCGTGACAATGTCAATCTGCTGCCACTTTAGGGTTGTAAGAGAAGGTTGTGAGATTGGGCTATAAACATGGCATTTTTCTATACATATACTCTTTGAACATTAACTTTAATGTTTTAGAACTTAAAAAATGGGTCTCATTCATGATACTTAGGGTGGGAAAATGTAATTTAGCTTGAAAATTAAATAACCATTTGTCATCGATGCATGCATAATAGTTAAGAAACAACAAGTGACACAAAATATTATATGGAGATTAATTTAACGAGAAACCAAACAATAAAATTCAAGTAATATACTTATAAATAAAATTAAAAAAGAAACAATAATAATAAGGATCATATTATGCAATTCTTTACAATAGTGTTATCTAATCAAAAATATCGTACCTGAACTAATTGTCTGCAGCTTTGATCTTCGAATATTGTGAAAGATAGACACGCCAAGAAGCTTGTTGAAGGCAGGAAGAAATAGTTAATTAAGTTAACGTTATTAATTCTTTTTAAGAAGTGAAATTAAAGCAAACAACATGCTAATTACATATAACAAATTAAAAGAAATTTTTGAGTAACAACTATGGTATTAATGGATATTATTATTTGTAATTTTTATGGTTTAAGCATCAATCATGCTAGATAGTCACACTACTTTTTTATTATTGATATGGAGAGTGAACCACTATAAATCTTTGTGTGCATATAGTTTGTTTTAATTAGTCTCTTGGTTGCTTAATTTATCACTTTTGTAAGTGTTAAGTCTAGTTATTTAGCATAAAAAGTCCCAAAAATGAAGAGAAATGAAAACGCTTTCTTTAGTAAGATTTTTAAAATAACAAAATTATTTTCTAAGATGTTACAAAGCGTGAAAATATTATTGGAGCATTATTCTAACTATTTTATCCTTCTCCTCATCCTTTTCTTCGACGGTACTACCCACCGCATATTTTTGAAAATGGTAGGAGATGGGATAAGGTATATACCATGGAATGATAGAAAATCATGCAATGTATGTTAGTGGACCAATATCAATGTTTGATTGAAATGACACTTTGCACATATCTTAGTTATTGACTGTGCAAGTAAAGTGGTATAAATAAGGACTTTATCATTTATTATTCAAGACTAAGCATGAGTATTCTTTTTAGATTAGTAATACAAAAGAAAATTTATCTTAATCTTTCTTTTTGTGTTTACTTTCTTGAGTAAAGTTTATCTTAATCTTTCTTTGTGTTTACTTTCCTAAGTATGTATATGTGTTTTAGGCATACTTAGACAAATCATTCTTGCGTTGAGCATTAAGGCCACAAGTTTTTACTAGGGTTGTAGCAATTGTATTAGAGTGGGTTCAAGAACTTAAAAATGAAGAAACTATGTCAAATGAAAGCAATGTGGGCAAAGCGAATAAGGAACGAGAGATTGCCCTGAATCCAAGGATGAAGACACACAATCAAGAGAAAGTCTTGTGATATAGTAAGAACTTTGGAGATTAGGCTTGTTGAGGTAGAACCTTCCATGACGATTGCTATTGAGAGGCTAAAACCATTGAAGAAAGATGTGGATTAACTAGAGAGCCTAATATAGATCTAATTAGAAGAGTTTTGTGAGTCCATTCTAAGTTTAATTATGTCCACAGCAACAACATAACATAACATTGCAAGCAAAAGTACTAGGAAGTTTACCATTAGAATCCAAAAAGCCCTTAATTTGTAGTCATTTTTCAATTTATTGCATTAAAAAGGGTTTATTAAATATTTTCTACTCAATGGATTCAGACGTTAATGAGAAAAGATTTTGTGTTGAAAGATACAATGAGTTTTGTTTAATAATGAGAAAGGAAATAGGAGAATAAAGGACGAAGAAAGAGAAGAGGAAATGAAAGTAATAGATGACATTTTGTAAAAAACCATATGAACCTTATATATTTGGTTAAACTATTATAATGTTCTTATGTAGACATAGAGTTTTTCATTATACATATGTTTCTTCCTTCCATAACTTTAACCTTTTAAAATATGAACTATTGATTAAATTCCGAGCACTCGACACTAATATATAAAGGCCAAAATACATTTTCTCATCCTAGGTATGGCGAATTGACAATTAGTATCCCAAGGGAAACTATCAATGTTCCACCCTCCATTAGTATAACGTTTTGCATCTAACACAATTATAGATGTTGCAATGACAATAATGCCCCTAAATCATTGAATTTCAAATTTTTAGACCATTATTCCTCACCTCCATTGAGGTTTCAATTTCATTCACTCACAACCCAAAGGTATGAAAAATTATCCCTGACCTCCCCGTATAGCCGTTAGTTGACATATTTTTCTTAACTAGTGTATTTTTTTACTCCTTATGAGATTGGTTAATATCCAACTCATCCACTTCAGTTTGAAAGTATTAAAAACACCGTTATCATTTGTTAAGGTTCCATCCAATTTAAAATTAAAAGTCTATTTTACCCTTCTCATCACGTACCAACTTTATAAATTTCTTAAATCCTTCAATGAATAAATATTCAAATCCAATAAATCAACCTTGAACTTACAATTATACTTTCCCAAATCCCACGGTTACACATGTATATAACAAATCTAAACAAACATTCAATGAAAAATTTCAAAAAAAAAAAAAAAAAAAAGGAATATTGATAAGATAAATGGCTTAATAAATTACAAAATAAATAGATTTAAATTGCTTTTAGATAAAAGAAAATAAGCTGAAAATTCTTAAATAGGAAGAGTCTTGTTAATATTTTCAAAACATGGTGGATGAGTTAATATTATTTGATCTTAGAGGAGGGTAAATGAAATGCACTAGGTAATAGAATCCGACAAACAATGGCTAAAGGGGGACGTATTGGATGATTCTGCTAATGTGAGGGGAGGTAAAGGTTAATTTTTTCATACCTTTCGGGGGTGAGTTTAAACTGAAACCTTAGGGGAGGTGAGGGATAATAGTCCCAAATTTTTAATATAAGGGTGTGTTTGGTTAAGAGAATATTATATTAAATAGAAGATAAATTACTTTGAAGATTACTAGGAATGTTTAGGGAAATGTTTTTGGTTTGGTTGAAATAAGTTGGTGGGTATGTTATATTTACATGCTTGGTTGGAAGGAATAAATTGGTGGGTATATTATATAGATTATTGAATTTCCCTTCTATTTTAATAATATTATTACTGTATTATTATATTATAATTATTAATTTAGAAATTTTTTTAACTCTTATATTTGTTAATTTAGCTAAACACCCCCCATAATTAAAGTTTAAAAATTAACTAAAGCACCCTAGCCACTCAAGAGGATAGCCGGCCGCTAGCCTCCACTATCGGATGGCAGCCGATAGTCACTAGAACAGTGCACAATTGACCGAATCTGGTCAGTCGTATGTCGATATGGCCGTTTTTGGCCAAATCTACGGCCAGAATCTAGCCATTGTTAACTGCCATATTTTGGCCATTATTAACGACTAGAGATCTCGCCGTTGTAGCTAGATCTTTGCCAGAATCTCGCCGTCAACTACCAGATCTCTAGCCCTAGATTTGGCAATTGCCAAATCTATGGTGGATTTGGCCAACTGTTGTTAACAGCCAAAGATCTAGTCGTTTCTGACCAGATCCATCATGGATCTAGTCGAAAATGATCAGATCGGTGCAAGATCAGCCAAATCCGATTGGTCAATTGCCATTTTGGCCACGTCGGTTGGCAGTGGTCGCCAGTTGTGGAGGTGGTTCTGGTGGGGGTGGGGGTGGTGGTCTTGGATGGCCTACTATTTTTTTTTTTTTAAATACAAGGGCAATATTGTTAAAAAACTTAATTAATTATTAGGGGTAAAATTGTAATAGCAGGTTCATGTAAATAAATTTCAAAATGAGGACATTATTGTCTAGAAATATTATTAATAAGGGTGAATTTGGATAAGGGACATATAAGATAATGGGGGTAATCTTTGTTTATTTTGGAAGATTCTAGTGTTTGGTTTACAAGTAATAAAATATTACAAGTATCTTTTATTGCGAATAGTGTTTATTGTTGGTAATGTAGGGGGTAATCCGATACTCTCCACTAATATGATTTTTATACCTATTTTGCCCTTAATTAAATACTATTTGAGATACAATTGCTCTCAAATGTCTACCAAATAACATTAGCCAAACCTTCCTACATTTGAGACTTTAGCTAAAAGACCCTAGCTACAAAAAAGTTTAAAAGTTAACAAAATACCTCCAACCACCCAAGACCACTGTCAGTTGCTGGCCGCCGTAATGGTGCATAACTGGTGGGATCTAGCTGATCATGCGCCAGTAAGGTCTCTTCCGGCAGTGCCATGGCCGAAAACGGCCAGATCCGATCGTTTCACAGCAAAAAATGTGGCCATAAAACGACCACAGATCTAGCCATTTCACGGCCATAGATTTGGTCATGAAACGGCCATGGATTTGTGTTCCATGGCTGGAAATGGCTTTGGGTAGGCAGAGGTGATTTTGCTATAAATTAAAGTTTTATGGTTTGGGTGTTTTAGCAAAATTTCAAATGTAGGAGGCTAAAAGAAATGATTAAAAAAGAAATAATAAAAATAATATTATATTAATATTTAAAAATGAGGGCAATTTAATAATCTATATAACATACCCACCCATTTATCCTCCTAACTAAACATATTACTTACTAATTTATTTGAACTAACCAAACACATTTCTTAAATATTTTTAGTAATCTTCAAGATGATGTATCTTTCCATTAATATAATATCCCCTTATAATAAAACATTATATGATCTAAACGTCCCATAAAGGATATAAATTATAACAAAATTAATATTACCAAGTAATCTTGAAATACCTAAGAAAACAGAGGTAATCAGATTACCACCTATATAACCAACAATAATTACTATTGGTTTTGTAAAATTACCTAAATCTTATATTATTTGATAACTAAATATGGTAATCTAAGTAATATAAGATGATATTATCTCAGTAATGGGAGACAACACTCAACCAAACACCCCATAAATGTATAGAATTGGTAACCCTTTTTCATCACTTACCAACTTATCCTTCACTCAAATATTCAATCCACAAAATCAAATTTACAATTATACTTTTCAAAGTTACACATTTACATAATAAATGAATTTAATTAAATAATAGAAAAATTCAAGTTAAAAAATGAATTTGATTAAGATAAATGAATTTAACCAAATATGTAAAGATAAATGTTTATTTTAAAAAAACTAAAGCAAATATTTTGAAATTTATATTATGAGATAGACAAAAACTAGAAAATTAAAATAAACCTTAAAATAATTTTAATTAAGACAAATAAAAATAATGATTTTTTGGTACTAATCTTTTCCTCCAAAACAAGTAAGATTAAATTTTTAACTGAATAATAAATTGTGCCGAAACTATTCTAGCATTTTAATAATTTTTAACTGATTTATAAAAATAATGTGGAACCAAAAAGAAACTGTTTTAAGTTGGTAAAGTGGTCAAAGGGATAAAACAAATTGTTTAATTTAAAATTGGATGGAACCCTAGCATATCGCTACTAACAGGGGTGTAAATAAAATTAAAATATATATATATATATATATATATATATATATATATATATATATATATATATATATATTTGAATGTTAACTTTAACGTTTAGAAATTAAAAAAAGGGGTCTCAAACCAGGGGTATTAATGTTCATTCATGATACTTAGGGTGGGAAAATGTGATTAAGCATGAAAATTAAATAACCATTATTTACATTTGACTTCGATGCATGCATAATAGTTAAAAAGAGTAATTATACACAACTCTTTAGAATGGAATACTATCCTAGATTAATTAATACAATCATCTAAATAAATCTAAACAAACATTTAATGAAATAATAAAAAAATTCAAATTAAAAATGAATTTGGTTAAGATAAATGAATTTAACAAAATATGTAAAGATTAATGTTTACTTAAAAAAAAAAAATTGAAGCAAATGTTTTGAAACTTATATTATGAGATAAATAGAGGCTCAAAAATTATAATAAACCTTAAAATAATTTTATATCATTAACAACAACGGGTGTTTTAATACTTTCTGAACGAAGTGGATGAGTTAATACTAATTGATCTCTCAAAGGTGTAAATAAAATAAACCTTATATATATACATAAATACCCTTTGAACGTTAACTTTAACATTTAGAAATTAAAAAATGGTTCTCAAACCAGGGGTATTAATGCTCATTCATGATACTTAGGGTGGGAAAATGTTATTCAACATGAAAAATTAAATAAACAGTATTTACATTTGACATCAATCCATGCATAACAGTCAAGAAACAAGAAGTGACACAAAATATTATATGGAGGTTAAGTTAACGAGAAACCAAACAATAAATTCAAGTAATATACTTGTATATAACATTAAAATAATAATAATAATAATAATGACGATCATATTATATGACTCTTTACAATAGTGTTATCTAAGAGTAATAACAAAGATATCTTACCTAAACTAACTACCTGCAGCTTTGATCTTCAAATATTGTGAAAGATAGGCACGTCAAGAAGCTTGTTAAAGACAAGAAGAAATAGTTAATTAAGTAAATGTTATTACTTCTTTTTCAAGAAGTGAATTTACAGCAAACAACATGATAAAATGCCTGCTAATTACATATAACAAATTAAAAGTAATTTGATCAACACAACTCTTTAGAATGTTATATGATCTACGTTCAAGGTAAAAACAAATGAATGATTGAAATAAATTAAAGGAGTTGTACCTGAACTAATGGATATGCAGCTTCAATCTTCAAATATATGTATGAAAATGGATTGATGGCAGCAAAGTTAATTGTGAAACAAACACAAGTTATTGTAGAAAGATATCAGTCTTTGGAAAACCAAATAAAACTAACAAAAAAGAAAAAAGAATTCAATGAAGAATAGATGAAGGTAGGTATCAAATGGAGCATGCTTCGTAATCAAGAAAAGGAAGGTATGTTTATTAAAGTAAAATTCTAAACTTGAGGTTGAAAGGAATCTGATTTTTCCAACTTCTCTGTTCTATTTTCAATCAAAATAAATGTTATTCTTGTACATACTTCCAATGCTTTAGATAAACATGAATTACAAATAATTTTTAAATTTTTAAGATTTCAGAGTTAAAAGAAATGGACGAAAACATAAATATTTTTTAGATTTTACATTGAATTTTAGGATTATAGCAAAATGTTTGATAAATTTTTATTTTTTTTATGACTAAGGGTGTTCGGACCAGCTTACATGCATCTCAACTAATCGCTGGGACCCTGAAACTACCAATCAGATCAGAACTCTAGTGGTGACCCCTATTAGCAACCGAGAAGAGACTTGAACTCAAGATCTCTTAAGTAATATACCCAAGAGTCTCTATTGAACCACTCGACCACCCAAAGCTAGTTTGTTTGATAAATTTCTTTGCTTTTGTTAATAGTATCTAAATTCCAAACCCTTTTATTAATATTTCACATATCTTTTTCACACATTAATTCAAAACAATATGCATATTGTCACATTATTCTATCAAATTATTTAAGTTATATTCTTGTTTTCATCCATCAATTTATTAAGCATTCTCAAAGACCACCATGTAGCCATGTGAGCCATCGAACCATCATCATGTATTATTGAATACTGTGTATGTCGAAAAAGTACTTACAATAGGGGCTTGTAAGTTGATATTGATACTTGGGGCGATTTAGGCTTGCAGGCAAACCTTAAGGGTTTCAAAGTAATTATCCCTTTAAAGTAAATATCCTCTTTATATCTCTCTCAATCCTCCCATTTCAATTTGACAGACAAATGAAAAATCTAACTGCTCAAATTTTAAACTGATGAAACACCTGATATGCTGGTCTACAATAGGAAGCGTAGGAAGCGGCAGTAGAGGATTAATGGTAATTGGGTAGAGAGGCATCCTGAGTAGGGGTGAGCACGGGTAGTGGGTAGAACCGAAGGCCGGGAGGGTAAGAAGCCGGAAGGCCGAACCGAACCTACCCGAACACATGCTGTGCGGGTAGGTTCCGGTTCCAATTTTTTGGAACCGCTACCGTGCGATTCTGGTTCCGGTTCTTACCCCCGGAGGAACCGGAACCGGAACCGGAACCTGTAAAAAGGGTACCCTGTTTGGAACCTGTTTTGGAACCTGTTTGGAACCTCGCTTTGGAACCTGTTTTGGAACCTGTTTGGAACCTGTTTTGGAACCTATATTGGAACCTGTTTTTGGAACCTGTTTAGAACCTATTTTGGAACCTGGACTATAATGAAATATTTGTGAAATGTAAATAATGGGGGAGTTTCTATTATTTTACATATAAAAAAATTTAAAATAGAAAAAGGTAAATTTTTAGAATAACCTAATTAAATAAATATACGAATACAATTATACTTATTATATATAAATTACACCATATTAAAAGCTTTAATATATTATAATACATTAATATTAAAGTTTTGATCAATTAAGTGAATAATTGGAATTATGATCCAATTAAAAGTGTTTTACATTTTTAATGTTATTAAAAGAATTATTTTTGAATAAAATAGTATATTTGATTGAGTAATAATATATTTAGTTATTTACTTCAATTATCAAGTTCTAAGTATATCTATAATAAATTAGTAATTAATTAATTACATATGATAAATTGATAAACATTAATAAATTTAATTACTAGTTAAATATCATACTTAATCAATTATAACGTTACATTATAGTTAAATGATTACTTAAATAATTATAATTTTATAACATTACTTAATTGATTTATAGTATAATTAATTATAGCATTACATTAATTGATTACTACTTAATTAATTGACTTTATTATAAACATTAGTACAAACTTAATTAAATGATTAAAAATTTAATTAATTATAATATTACATTAAAAGTTTATAGTATGATTATTTAATAGTTAATTCACTATAACATTACATTATAGTATGATTATATAATTAATTATAACATTACATTATTAAATAATTACTTAATTGATTATGAGTTATGATATTATGTTTTAAACATTAGTAATTACTAATTTGCTACATAAACATTAGCACAATACTTAATTAAATGATAAGAAATTTAATTAATTATAACATTACCTTATAAACATTTCATTATAAACATTACATTATAGTTAAATAATTACTCAATTAAATTATAATAGTATTATATTACATTATATATTATGATCACTTACTTAATTATAGCATTACATAGTTAAATGATTACATAATTACATAATTAGTTATGAATTTATAACATTACATTATAAACATTAGTAATTTACTAATTTACTATATTATTACATTACTTAATTAAATGATTAAAAATTTAATTAATTATAGCATTACCTTATATATTTATAATATAATTACTTAATCAATTATAATATTCTATTATAAACATTAGTATATTAATCAAATGATTTGAAATTTAATTAATTATAATATTAAATTATAGATTTATAGTATGATTATTTAATTCATTATAACATTACATTATACTATTATAGTATGATCATATAATTAATATAACATTACATAATTAAATAATTACTTAATTGATTATGAGTTATGATATTATATTTTAAACATTAGTAATTACTAATTTACTATATAAACATTAGCACAATACTTGATTGAATGATAAGAAATTTAATTAATTATAACATTATCTTATAAACATTTCATTATAAACATTAATTAAGCATTACATTATAGTTAAATAATTACTCAATTAAATTATAATATTATAATATTACATTATATTATGATTACTTACTTAATTATAGCATTATATAGTTAAATGATTACATAATTACATAATTATTATGAATTTATAACATTACATTATAAACATTAATAATTTACTATACTATTACATTACTTAATTAAACGATTAAAAATTTAATTAATTATAACATTACTTTATATATTTGTAATATGATTACTTAATCAATTATAACATTCCATTATAAACATTAGTATATTAATTAAATGATTTGAAATTTAATTAATTATAATATTAAATTATAGATTTGTAGTATGATTACTTAATTCATTATAACATTACATTATACTATTTATAGTATGATCATATAATTAATATAACATTACATAATTAAATAATTACTTAATTGATTATGAGTTATGATATTATATTTTAAACATTAGTAATTACTAATTTACTACATAAACATTAGCACAATACTTGATTGAATGATAAGAAATTTAATTAATTATAACATTATCTTATAAACATTTCATTATAAACATTAATTAAACATTACATTATAGTTAAATAATTACTCAATTAAATTATAATATTATAATATTACATTATATTATGATTACTTACTTAATTATAGCATTATATAGTTAAATGATTACATAATTACTTAATTAGTTATGAATTTATAACATTACATTATAAACATTAATAATTTACTATACTATTACATTACTTAATTAAACGATTAAAAATTTAATTAATTATAACATTACTTTATATATTTGTAATATGATTACTTAATCAATTATAACATTCCATTATAAACATTAGTATATTGATTAAATGATTTGAAATTTAATTAATTATAATATTAAATTATAGATTTGTAGTATGATTACTTAATTCATTATAACATTACATTACACTATTTATAGTATGATCATATAATTAATATAACATTACATAATTAAATAATTACTTAATTGATTATGAGTTATGATATTATATTTTAAACATTAGTAATTACTAATTTACTACATAAACATTAGCACAATACTTAATTAAATGATAAGAAATTTAATTAATTATAATATTACCTTATAAACATTAATTAAGCATTACATTATAGTTAAATAATTACTCAATTAAATTATAATATTATAATATTACATTATATTATGATTACTTACTTAATTATAGCATTATATAGTTAAATGATTACATAATTACTTAATTAGTTATGAATTTATAACATTACATTATAAACATTAATAATTTACTATACTATTACATTACTTAATTAAACGATTAAAAATTTAATTAATTATAACATTACTTTATATATTTGTAATATGATTACTTAATCAATTATAACATTCCATTATAAACATTAGTATATTAATTAAATGATTTGAAATTTAATTAATTATAATATTAAATTATAGATTTGTAGTATGATTACTTAATTCATTATAACATTATATTATACTATTTATAGTATGATCATATAATTAATATAACATTACATAATTAAATAATTACTTAATTGATTATGAGTTATGATATTATATTTTAAACATTAGTAATTACTAATTTACTACATAAACATTAGCACAATACTTAATTAAATGATAAGAAATTTAATTAATTATAATATTACCTTATAAACATTAATTAAGCATTACATTATAGTTAAATAATTACTCAATTAAATTATAATATTATTATATTACATTATATTATGATCACTTACTTAATTATAGCATTATATAGTTAAATGATTACATAATTACTTAATTAGTTATGAATTTATAACATTACATTATAAACATTAGTAATCTACTATACTATTACATTACTTAATTAAACGATTAAAAATTTAATTAATTATAACATTACTTTATATATTTGTAATATGATTACTTAATCAATTATAACATTCCATTATAAACATTAGTATATTAATTAAATGATTTGAAATTTAATTAATTATAATATTAAATTATAGATTTGTAGTATGATTACTTAATTCATTATAACATTACATTATACTATTATAGTATGATCATATAATTAATATAACATTACATAATTAAATAACTACTTAATTGATTATGAGTTATGATATTATATTTTAAACATTAGTAATTACTAATTTATTACATAAACATTAGCACAATACTTAATTAAATGATAAGAAATTTAATTAATTATAATATTATCTTATAAACATTAATTAAGCATTACATTATAGTTAAATAATTACTCAATTAAATTATAATATTATTATATTACATTATATTATAATCACTTACTTAATTATAGCATTATATAGTTAAATAATTGCATAATTACTTAATTAGTTATGAATTTATAACATTACATTATAAACATTAGTAATTTACTATACTATTACATTACTTAATTAAACGATTAAAAATTTAATTAATTATAACATTACTTTATATATTTGTAATATGATTACTTAATCAATTATAACATTCCATTATAAATATTAGTGTATTAATTAAATGGTTTGAAATTTAATTAATTATAATATTAAATTATAGATTTGTAGTATGATTACTTAATTCATTATAACATTACATTATACTATTATAGTATGATCATATAATTAATATAACATTACATAATTAAATGATTACTTAATTGATTATGACATTATATTATAAACATTAGTAATTTACTAATTTGCACAATATTTAATCGAATTATTATAATTTTATTAATTATAACATTATATTATAAATTTATGGTATGATTATTTAATTAATTATAACATTCTATTATAAACAATATTATAATACTTAATTAAATGATTAACAATTTAATTAATTATAATATTACATTATAATTAAATAATATATTACTTAATTAATTATAACATTACAATTTACATTGTAGTATGATCACTTAATTAATTATAACATTACAATTTACATTGTAGTATGATCACTTATTTAATTATAACATTACTTGTTTCTAATATTAAATTTACTAAATTATATTTGGTATATTATAAATACCCAATTAACCAATTATAACATTAAATTAATAAATTTATAAACATTAATAATTTATTAACTTATCAAATAGACCCCTGGCAAATGGCAATGTTAGTAATTAGTATTAAGAATTGTTGTTTGTTTAAATGATTTTGGTGAAGTTATTTTATGTGAATTGCGATGAATTGATTGAATTCAAGCGTTGCTTAGAGATTACAGGTTATGAGTTACATTGGACACAAATGAATGAATAACGAAAATTTGTTAGGGGTGTATTTGTAAACTTATAAGGTGTTTTTGTTATTTTTTAAACTAATAGGGGGGTAATTGATTTTTTACAGGGTACCTGAAAGGAACCGGAACCTGCATTTTAGGTTCTGGTTCCTTGAATTGAAGAACCCTGTACTATGCGGTTCGGTTCCAGGTTCCTTTTTTGGGAACTGTCTGTCTGGTTTGAATTTCGGTTCCCCGGAAAAGTGCAGGGTACCCGAAACCGCTCACCCCTAATCCTGAGCGTGTGAGTGTGAGGGAGAATTATGTGTGACAGATGGCAGTAGGCGTATGGTTATTGGGAGAATTCTATTATGGAGAGAGGGACAGAATAGGATAAAAGTAGACAGTAGAACTAGAGGGGATATCTTGAAAATTGAAAAGTGCAAATTGGGAGGTTGTTGGCCCTCGAAGTTCAGCAGGCTACATTTTACTTTATAGTGTTGATTTTTCCTTGTTTTCTGTTTTGTTCTATTATTTGAGTTGCGGTTGTTGTTGCTTGGTCTAGAATCGTTTAATATCAAATACTATTATCCAATTTGTTATCATCTCCTAGGTTTGTGTATGTTGCTGGTTGTGTATTTTTGGGTTTATTCATGGTTGATAATGGCTGTTTGATTGTGAGTTTGTGATTTGTGATTTGGGAGTGGGTATCTATCAATTGGTATTAGAGCAGGATTGAAGTGGGGAATGGTGGGTACGAGAATGGATGCAAGAGTTGAAGATGTTGAAAGAGAGATATCGAAACTTGGGGTTGAAATTGGTACCATCAAAGAATATCCGGGTGAGATGCGGGCATGGATGAGGAGGAAAGATGAAGAAGAAGCTGGACCAGAGGAGAGAGATGGTTCGGTCGAGGCGTCGAGAAATTCAGGGAGGGTTGACGACCAAAACAATAGGGGACTGAACCAAAATGAAAATGGAAACTCCTGTAACACAGGTCATAATCGAATAGAGGTGGGTGGCAGAAAATTAGAAACACCCATTCTCTCGGGTGTGACCATTATGGGTGGGTGTTTAGAGTGAAGCGTTACTTCAGTGTGATTGGAATACCAGAATTGGAGAGATTGGCAGCGGTGGCCATGTGTATGGACAGCGACGCAGTCAATTAGATGGATGGAGGTGTGACCATTATGGGTGGGTGTTTAGAGTGAAGATGACAGAGAAACAAATTCAGAGGAAGAAGGAAAGGGGTTTATGTTTTTGGTGTGATCCGAAATTTGCTCCAGGCCATCGATGTGGGGACAAGCAATTTCAGATAATCCTAGTTGACGAAGATGAAGAGGTTACAGAGCAAAATAATGGAGGGATTAATAATGAAAATATGGAAGAGCCACCATAGCAGGGTGTTGAGCTTTCTCTCAGTTCTGTCGTAGGGATAAATAGGTCGAAGACGATGAAATTGAAGGGGTATATATGAGATGAAGAGGTGATTATGTTGGTGGATAGTAGGGCTTTGCACAACTTTCTTATGAAGGAAATAATAGAGAAACTGGGAATTCTTGTTACAAATACTCAATCGTTTGGGGTTAGAGTAGGAGATGGATACGAAGTAAAGAGTGAAGGTAAGTGTTGAGAGGTGTGCCTGAAGCTTCAAAGGGTTGCGATCATGTAGAATTTTTTTCCTTTTGAAATGAGTAGCGCAGACATTGTGTTAGAAATTGCTTGGTTAGAGACTCTTGGAGAAACTGCTATGGATTGGAAGGAACAAGTTATGAAGTTCAGGCTTGGTGATGATACTGTGAAGTTAGTGGGCGACCTATCCCTTAGCAAAACAATTGTGCCCCTGAAAGTGATGATCAAGACACTGCAAAGTGAAGGGCAAGGATGTATGGTTGAGTTCGGTCAGTTACAAAAGCAATCTGAGTGTGAGAAAGATGTTGATAGCCAACTATCGCCAATTTTAGAAAGATTTCAGATCATTTTTGAGCCGTTGCTCGGATTACCACCCTGCAGACCACAAGATCAGGCCATAAGATTGTTACCTGAAGCCCAACCCCCAAATATTAGACCTGATAGGTACCCCTATTACCAAAAAACGAAATCGAGAGAATCATTGGAGAGATGCTGGCATCAAGACTCATTAAGCCTAGTGTGAGTCCATTCTCGAGCCTTGTTATGTTAATAAGAAGAAAGACGAGGGTTGGCGGTTTTGTGTCAATTACAGAGCGTTGAACAAACTGACCATTCCCGATAAATTCCCCATCCCAATCATTGATGAGTTGTTCAACAAACTTGGATGAGCTGCAATATTCTCAAAGCTCAATCTAAAATTGGGCTACCACAAAATTCGAGTCCCGTCCGAGGATACCCACAAGACAACCTTTAGGACTCATGAAGGGCACTACGAGTTTATGGTTATGCCCTTCGGATTGACCAACGCACCATCACCATTTCAAGCCTTGATGAACAAGATCCTTCGACCGTACCTCAAAAAATGTATACTTGTCTTTTTCGATGACATCCTAGTGTACAACAAGAAAATTAGTGAACATGCATAGCACCTAAGCATCACCCTTCAAACTTTGATGGAACACCAATTGGTAGCTAACAAAAAAAAAATGTTTCTTTGGGCAACGACGGTTGGAGTATCTTGGCCATGTGATTTTAGTAGAGAGAGTGGCGGTTGACCCATCAAAAATCAAAAGCATTGTCAATTGGCTAGTTCCGAGAAATGTGAGGGCTCTTAGAGGTTTCTTAGGGCTAATCGAATATTATAGGAGGTTTATTTGAGGATATGGTAAGGTTGCTCTTCCTCTCACAACCTTATTAAAAAAAGATTCATTTATGTGGAATGAAGCAGCTCAGGAAGCTTTTGAAGAATTGAAGCGCATCCCTGACCAGTGTGCCGGTCTTAGCCATGCCAGATTTTTCTAAGCAATTTGTGATTGAAACAGACTCATCAGGGAATGCATTAGGGGTTGTACTTATGTAAGAGGGAAAGCCTTTAGCTTTTCTGAGTAAGGGATTATCACTTCAATCAAAACTCAAGTCAGTTTATGAATGGGCGTTAATGGTTGTTGTCCTGGCTGTACAAAAGTGGAGACACTACTTGCTAGGAAAGCATTTTGTCATCTGAATAGATCAACAGAGTTTGCATTTTTAAACCGAACAAGATTATTGGGGGAATACCAACAAAAGTCGGTGATAAAGTTACTTGGGCTGGATTTTGAGATCCAGTATAGACTGAGTCCTAAGAATAAAGCGACAGATGCTTTGTCCAGAAGACTAGAAGATGTGGAGAACAATGCCTGTCAATGGGTTGTTTCAATGGATTAGATGAACTTGAAGAGGCAATACAGAATGATAGCAAGCTGCGCAGATTACTCAGCAACTTCTTACTGAACTGCAGAGTCACCCTCCTTTTAAATTAATGTGTTGACACTTGATGTATCAAAACTGCCTAGTTATACCGAGCAAGGGACCCCATATTCAGAAACTGTTACATGACTTTCACTTATCTCTGATTGGAGGGCACTCTAGATTTTTTAGGATCTACAAGTACCTTATGAATGTAGTCTACTGGGAAGGAATGGAAAAAGACATCTAGGCTTATGTAGATGTATGTGCAGTGTGCCAACAAAGTAAGTACAAGGCTCTGAGTCCAACAGGGTTGTTGCAACCTCTCCCCATTCCCTTTCAGGTTTGGGAAGACATTTCAATGGATTTCGCCATGAGGCTTCCAAGGGTGCATAATGTTGACACCATTTTGGTGGTTGTGGATCAACTTACTAAATGGTCACTTCTTAACTTTGAAGCATCCATACACAGGAAAAGAGGTGGCGGCCATATTTATTAAAGAAGTGGTTAGATTGCATGGGTTTCCAAGGACTATCATTTCTAATCGAGGTAGAATATTCATGAGCCATTTCTGGGGGGAATTATTAAAACAACTGGGGACCCAGCTCCATATCAGTTCAACTGACCATCCTCAGATTGACGGACAAACTGAGGTTGTGAATAGGTGTTTGGAAACCTACCTACGTTGTTTCATTGGAAATCAGCCTCGACAATGGCCTAAGTGGATTCCCTAGGCAGAATTCTGGTTTAATACAACCTATAGTTGTTCCACTGGCATGAGCCCCTTTAAGACACTTCATGGAAAGGACCTTCCAACCTTATTGAATTACACTGACCATAATTCATCCGTTGTTAAGGTAAACCAGTAGCTTCACAATTGTATCAATATCCTCCTTAAGCTTAAGGACAATCTCAATGAGGCTCAAAATCGTATAAAGAACTATATCAATGAGAAAAGGAGAGATGTTCAGTTTGAAGTGGAAGAATCAGCGTATCTAGCGCTCCAACCTAACCGTTTGCGATCTTTGGCCCAACGGTACAATGAGAAACTTAGTCCCTAGTTTTATGGTCCTTTTTTGGTTATTGGGAAAGTTGGAGTTGTAGCTAACAGGTTGGAGTTGCCTAAATCTACACGCATTCACAATGTCTTCCATGTATCCCAATTGAAGAAAACCACGTTTCCACTACCAAACATCCAACCTCTCCTCGAGACACTCAATGAAGATCTGATTCTAGTCGTGGAACCAGAAGAAGTGATGAAAGCCAAAAGGTTACTTAATGGCAACCAAGAAGTTCTCATTAAATGGAAAGAGCTGCCTCACTATGAAAACACTTGGGAAGATTACACCAACATGAACCTTCAGTTTCCCTCATTCCAGCTTGAGAACAATGTGGCTCTTCTCTTGGGAGGGAGGAAGCTATTGATGAAACACTTGATGTGTTGGTCTACAATAGGAAGCGGCCGTAGAGGATTAATGGTAATTGGATATAGGAGGCGTACTGAGCATGAGCGTGAAGGAGAATTATGCGTGACAGATGGCAGTAGGAGTATGGTTACTGGGAGAATTCTGTTATGGAGAGAGAGATTGAATACGATAAAAGTAGATAGGGAGAATTAGAGGGGATATCCTGAAAAATGAAAAGTGCAAATTAGGAGGTTGCTAGCCCTCGGAGTCCAGCAGGCTACTTTTTCCTTTGCTGAGTTGATTTATCCTCGTTTTCTGTTTTGTTCTCTTATTTGAGTTGCAGTTGTTGTTACTTGGTCTAGAATCGTTTAATGTCAATACTATTATCCAATTTCTGATCATCTCCTCGGTTTGTGTTGCTGGTTGTGTATTTCTAGGTTTATTCATGGTTGACAATGGCTGTTTGATTGTGAGTTTGTGATTCGTGAGTGGGTATCTATCATAAACATTCAATTTACAATGCAAGGGAATTCTGGATTGTATCTAAGTTTTCGCTCAATTTCTCAATTTTCAATTGCCCGTTAAGAATGCATGTAGCAAAACGAGAAGCACTTCATGTAAACGAATGCTCATTTTACATGGCACAAACAAGAATAAATAGATTTTCCCATTTTTATCTTTGCATTGGATTAACTATTAAGTCCAACAAGAATGTACCAAAAGACAAGCCCTATCCACTAAAACAAATCATACTTGACTGAAAAACAAAAGCAGCTCTATTTCTGAGAACTATCCAAGAACACATACTTGACTCGACTAGTAATTGATAATTACTTGACAGCTAGTCTCCTTTTTGATGCTGTTGTCTTCCACGAATGAGTACAAAGCCAAAAGATGCCACCATTCCGATTAGATACCCTGCCATGGCTCCATAACTCACACAAATCGGCCATTCCTGTGAATTGAAAATGAGATCATTCAAGCCTAAATAGAAAACAAGCAGCTCAAACAACACATTCATCCAGCAAAGGAACCACAATCCAGCTTTAAAACCAGACAAGTTGAGCAAATGCTTGACAGATATAAACATCATAAGATATATCATAAACCTAGATACTATATAAGTTAAAATTTCCGAAATGCTTATCCCTGTATTATACACAATCCAGAAGAAGCACAACCAGATAGTCAGAATTAAAAAAAAAAAAAAAATAATAATAATCTTCACCAATTATTCCTTAATTTATAAGGGTTGGTAACAAACTGATAAAACAACATGCCTAAACATGAAGTCAACAGGCTAAGTTTGGGGTTCACATAAGCCCTAAAATGTTAAAGATGCAATTTATCAATATTAATGACCGTATAACCGATGAAATGCCACTAAGTTAATAATAAAGAACCTCTGAGCAGTCTGATAAAAATTACTTCATGGAGTATCAACTTTCGCACCAAAACTATACACATAAGCTAAGAGAGAACCAAAAAGAAGAGGAGACAATACCATAATTTGAAGTTGAACTTCTCCATCAAAATTTCAAGCAAATTGTGCCCAAACAGCTCACAGAAGAAAATACAATTCAGATTTAAAATTGGAACAAGTTGAAAGCAAGAGTTAGATTGATAATATGCCATGATCCTCAATAAATGAGAACATAAGTTTACAATTCAGATTTAAAATTGGAACAAGTTGAAAGCAAGAGTTAGATTGATAATATGCCATGATCCTCAATAAATGAGAACATAAGTTTATATATAACATGTCTGTTTCACAAGAAATAATAGAGAAACAAGATAAGAAACTTACAACGCTTTCAGCTTTAGCCTGTTATATGAAGTAAACGGGGGAAATAACAACTAACCTGCCATGGCCTCTCCCAATCAAGCGGCATTGGCCAAGCGCCAAACCAAGCTCCAATAACAGCTCCATGTGCTGGTAGACAAATCATATAGTCTACAGCTCCATTTGGCCTAAAGAGTAAATAGATTCAAATTTCACAACAGCGAGTAAAAGTTGTAGAACAACTTCAATTCACTTATTTCATTCACTACATTCTTTTATTGAGCTTCATTAAGTTTTAGAAAGATACAATAAAGTTTCTCATCCAATAATGCATGAGAGAAAACAGAAACAAAGTTAAAACAAAACACAAATCCTATTACTGTCAATGCGTACTTCTCTTCTCAGTTTAATGGACGTCTATGGAAACACACTCCAATTAATGGTTGAGGCCAACATGCAGACTTCATGAAAAATATTGAGGAAGCTCAATTATGATTTCACCCCAAGATTTGGTACAAACACATCAAAACCTTGTATGCATCCTAAGCTTAGTAATTATTGTGCAATTATATATCCTTGTGAATAAATGAAACATATACTGCATGAATTAATGCCTAAATACAGAGAATAAACCACCAAGAAATGTGAGAAGGCTTACTTCGTATGTGCGAATATACGTCGCCAATCTTCCCACGATGAACCATACACCGAAGCAGCAGGCACAAACTGCCAGAACACAATATAAAAATTCAGTAATATATAATAGGATAACACAAATGAAGTCTCGCAAAACTCAAATGCAGCTAACTTGTTGCCACTGTGTACACACACACACACACACACACACACACACACACATATATATATTGAGAGTAATAATAATATAAAAAAAATTGAACAAACTTCTTTCACATAACTTTTGTGACATTTTATATCTGCAATGTATGTGCAGCATTATATACAGGACATAAGGTTTAATTTAACAGACTTCCAACTACAGTTTCTTAGTTATAGTACAGCAGGAAAAACTGAATGAAGTCATGTACTTACAGTGAATAGTGACATTAAAAGAGACCAATCAAAGGTATTTGTCATATACCTGTATCCAATAAGAAAGAGACATGATCAATGCACATTTTGTTAAAAAACTTAATTTTATTAGAACCAATAAACAATTACATCTACAAGTTATTTACGGTTAAATACATTTAATCCAAAATTATCTTGGCAAATTCAGTCTCCACAGTTCTGAAAACAAAGTCACAGTTGAGACTTGGACAGTTAAAACAATTTTTTTAAATGAATTCCCCACCCAACTTTATCCATTATATTAAAGTTTTACTTTCTATTTTGGGAGAAAAGCAAAATTCAGAAAGTTTTAAAAGGAAACAGGAAAGCCGCTTGTAGAACATGTAGGGGCTTTGTATACCTGACAGTGAAGAAAGTTCTTGTTTAAGGAACTATGAAGGAACCCATTTTGACCTCAACTGTGACTTCTGTTTCCATAATAACAATAAAAGGCACAAATTTTTATCTACCCTTATTTCACATACTGAATGCCCACAGGTGCACCCAAAGCAATAGCTCCTAAAGCATTTACAAGAGCCCCTACAAAGAAGAAGGTTGATCAGTTATTTTATGTTATGCAGCAAAAACAAGGGGAACATAAACCCTTGCCTAAAAATAAAGACATACACGAGATTTTAAACAAAACATATATGATTGTTTTGTTTTACCAAGCATTTTTACAAGGTAGTGCTACTCTAAACCAAGCTATATTTCTCTAAACACTGACACAAGATTGTATTTGGAAAAACATTTCTTTAAGGACCCATTTATAACCATTGCCTTCCATATGAAAAAAAAAATGATACACATATGCCACAAATTTGCTTATAAGCAGGTAAAAACTTCATCAATTGACTACAAAAACAAAATTATTGAAGCCAACAAAAGTACATTGAACCTACAAAGACTATGAATCTTCATCAAGCCACATTTAAGTGCTCCACAAAAATTTCTTATTTAGACTGTATAACAAACTGATTCAACAATCTTCAAAATCAAATACACACCATTACAAACCAAGGAAATAAAAACTAATATTAATATTGAAAAAAGATATTGTTTTATTCAAAATCTAAAGCAGAATGAACAACATCACTCATTGTATGTTGCAACATAACTTCTGCTTTATCTTCAAACTAATTGGATGAAAACATACAACCATGCTAAACATTTGTATCTCTACAGATACAAAATCCACAAATAGAAACTATACTAAATAAAACTAGTGAAACAGTATTTAGAAAAGTAAAAAAATAAAATAAAATGAACAAGACAGAATAAAAAAGGAGCAACACGAATATCGACTAACCAACAGGGGAGTCCCAAGAGGCCTCGTACCCACGCCTTTGAAATACCGTTACAAAAATAAAAAGGAAAGAAATAAAAAAGCACATAAAAAACCAATATCAAATAACCCTAGGTCTTCAACAATATCGGTGAGTGGATGGGATGGATTTTTATGTAAATCATCACACATTGCATGAAACATCATCTTCGTAACATTATTGCCAAATTTGTAGTGAAATATGACTTGTGAATACTATAAATATATAATGTTCCATAAATTGATCAAAATCACAGTGAAGTTACTGAAATAATATTTTTCAGATAACATATGACATACACTTGTTACATGGAACATCGTATCAGTAAGAAATAGAGTTGCTAGACAACAGAGCTCTATTAAATAGCCCGCTTTTCTACACAAGTTTTATTTTTTTAAAAGAATCTCAGCCCTTGGATCAAGAATCCAAGAGCTTAGCCGCACTAGTAAAGTTACTGCCCTAAGAAACTATAAGGTTACCAGCGAACATTTGCAAGCATTTCAATTTACAAGTTGCCTAAAAGTTGCAAATTACAGACGCACTAATATACCAGGCCATATTAAACATAAAGTTTCTTTAAATGGAATTATGCACTTGTATAAAACAAATCCAATGGTCAATATCACCCCAGTAACATTACAAGGCAAGTACTCTAGCAAACTGTATTTCAGTAACATTACAAATAAACTTCCATACACATGTAAGCATAAATAAGCATTGCTCTTTTATTGCCACATCGTTCGCGCTCATAAAATAAATTAAATTTTTTTTTCTTGTACTCTTCCCTACACATTAGGTAGTGCACAAATAAAAATATTGAAGTGTAGCATTTTTCACATTAAAAAATTGCCAAAAATGAGCAAATAAAAGAATTAACAAAAATAATGTGAATTACCGAGGATCTATCGGGATTTTTCCGAAGATAGCTGTAAAGAAGAATAACAATTGGGCTCTCGATAACCTAAATTACAGTATTGAAACAAAATTTATGAGTAAACAAGATTATAAATTTGAATTTGATGACAACAAGTGAAAGAAAACAAATGAACAGTACCCATATCAGACGGAGAGTGTCCGAAGGATGAGAGACGAGATTGATGAAATAGACGTTGTAGGCCACCCAGAATCCGGCGCCTAAGCCTACTCCACAAATCAGGCGGACAAAAAACGTTTGTAGAGGAGACAGCGAACGGAACGAAGAAGAAGAAGAAGACGGAGCTTCGGTGGTTGAACGCTTCATCGTTTTTGGGGATTTCAGAATGAAGTTGTAAGGTTTATACATTGGGCTAAGTCGGGCTCAGCATGACTCAAATTTCGTCATGCATGTGGGCTCAAATGGGTGCAAGATAGGCCTGCTAGTATAAATGGGCTCATACAACTTGGATTTCATTAGTTTAGAAAACCCAGGGGAATTATTTTCAACCCCGAGTTAGTTTTTTTTTTAATTTTTTTTTTATAATCACCGGAGGTGTATGAGCTAACTTGTATATACTTTAACTAATCTTTCATAATCCTGAAACTATCAGTTAGGTAAGAGCCTGGTGACCGCCCCTATTAATGTGTAAAGAGACTCAAATTCAGAAGCTCATGAAATATTCTTTTGCTCTTTTACCATCAGATCGACCTAGTGGTGGTAATGAGCAAGTCTCAAAGGAAAATAGCAAGAGTTGTCATGATGAAATATATATAATGGAGATGTCTTGATGTAGGAATATTAACATTTAATATAAATATGTAACATCTTTTAAAATTTTATCATCTAGCTTTTAATATAAATCAGCAAAATTATATTTTTGTGGCATTGTTTCTTGCATTCTTACCATTCCTCCAATTTGAGATTCAAATTAAATTTCAAATTGAAATTAATTACACAAACTACTTATCTTATGCGTGATAACATGGCATGTCTGTAATCAAAAGATATATATATTTTAAATGCAAACAAACAATAATAAACCTTTAACCAATTTCAATTAATGAGATCCACAGAAAATATGGATTATGAATTCATATGTTTAAATCTTTCCATATATCTATCCATTTTAAATTCTAAATTTCCATAAAAAATAATAATATATCAATTAATTAGACAAAAAATTAAACAAGTGTATATAACATAATTTTATTAGAATGATAAAAAAAAATAAAAAATAAAAAGATATATAACATTAATTATACAATATCGTTCTCAGTCAAATACTTTTTCAAGAATATTTGGATATGAATCCCATTCCTATACTCTTACCATCAAACTTAACTAGCTACTATTACATAAATGGCCTCATGCACAACCATATTAGCACAACCACTAAAAAAGAAACTCAAATTAGCAAATTATTTCTCTATCTTCTTCACCTCTAATTATTGAATCACTCTAGTTAAGATGAAGCTGCATAATAAATTCTGAGAAGATATTTAATGTAACAATTGCTCGATACTTGCTTAATGCTCCGATGGTGATGGCTTCGGAGTTGGAGGGGCGCTATAATAGCCACTTTCTACTCACGTACTCATAATAAAATACATATAAAATAATATAAAGAAATTGGGCCCAAAATTTTATTTTTATTAAATATATATATATATATTCTTTACAAACATATACATTTTTACACAAACTTATAATGTATACAAAAGATATTAAAACATGGTGGACAGTGTAACCGCTTCCCCTCGCGTGTCGACGTCCATCCGACTGCGTCCTCACCTGGATCCTGCAAAACATAGGAAAACAACAGGGTGAGCACTAAAATAATGCTCAGTAAGTAAATCCTCTACTTATCTATCCCCGTAACTCTCTCTCTCTAATTCTTTCCTTACTACTTCTCATTCAACTTCTCTTTGGTACTTCTCTCTCTATTTCTCTTTCTCTTTCTTAGAACTCTTTTATATTACCTCTCTTTAGTAAGTCACGACCCCATCTTACCGGGGGCACGACCGGGACTCGCTCCCACTCTACGTGACCTCTACTCATTCTAGCCGATCGGACTCGGTTATGCATGGATTCGGAACCCTTGGCCATGTGAGTGTATAATCTCTCTCTCGGGTACTCGGGTATAGCCCTCATCTGCATGCACTCTCACGGGCTACACCACTTCTCTATCTCATACTCATGCCGCTCTCTCAATGCGGCGTACATGCGGGAATACTCTACCTATTACTCACGGGTTCCTCATCGCACAACCTACTATATTCTCTTTCTCTTAACTCTTAAAGTAGCTTATACTCAAATTCTTTACTATGTCTCAAGCTACTTCTTAAGTGTATAAACAATTGTGTATAGCTAGCTCATACTCACTAATGCACTTATGAAATGCCAAATACAAGATTTTCTCAAAACAGTCATTCTACACAAGTCACACTAAAAAGACCATAACTTGCGTTATACACCTCGGATTGCTACGGTTTTGGTCTCATTTCAAAGCTTAGAAACAGGGCTATAACTTCTATGTTTTGGTCTTAGCCCAGTTCAATACGTAAGATGTCCAAAAATTACTTAGAAAATCACGGCAGTGACAGGGCAGATTTTCACTTAGGCATTTCATCAAACAACTCATGTGCATATAAACACTCTACTAAAATTACTACTATACTTCATTCTCTAGCCATCCAAAATGGGAGAAAACTCCCTCATATAACCATAATCCCTGTCAAGAAAAGCACTTCCAAAAAGGTTTACACAACATCCCTCAAACTCCATCTCAAACTCCATTTCTCACCACACATCAAAAAACACTTCTCATAATTTAATCATACCCAACAACTAGGACTAAGCACACATCTCATCTCAATTTTCAATAGGTATAACATATACATATATAGTTAAAATAAATCTCTACTCAAAGCTTATTCACAACTCAACGTGGTCGAATTTACTTACCTTGTGAACAGGTGACTTCTTTAGCACTTTTCTTTTCCTTTGTTGTCTTGTCTCTTCTCTACAACTCAAAACAACAACAAGAACAATAACAACCAAATAAGACTTCACTATAACTATAAGAAAACTCACATCTAAAGCATGAATCCTTACCTTAGGATGCTTTAGATGAAATCTCTACTCAAAATTACTCAAAAGCTCTCTTAAATCCCTTAGAAATCTTGGAAGATTGGATGGAGAAATTGAGAGAAATTAGGCAAATGGAAGAGGCGGTGGAATGGATGGACTAAAGGGTTTCTCTACACTTAACTCTTTTTTAGCTTATATTATAAGCATCATTTCCCATTTTGCCCTTACCCTTCCTTAAAAATTCCATCTACATCCTTTGATTCTTTTCAAATACACCCCCATCCAAACACAATCTCTACTCAATTTCCTTACATTTTACTCCCCACTTTTCCTACTAATTAGGGGTAGAATGGTCATTATACCACAAAAGAAGAATTCTCTAGAAAACTCAAGAAACTTTGTATTAGGCTCGTCGCCGCGGCGAAGCACTTTCCGTTGCCCCGGCGAAACAGGGCAGAACCTACCCGTGGGTGCAACTCCTCCTCGCTGCGGCGAAGCTTCTTCGCCCGGCGAAGATTGGATTTCCAAACTTCACCAAAATTCAACCAATTTCAAGGCAACCATTCAACCAACTCAACATGACAACAAACAAATTCAATTGAAACTGAAACAGTAAACTTTTAACTAATACAGCAAATCTTAAGTACGTACCTCAAGTGGGATATTACAATTCTCCCCCCCTTAAAAGAATTTCGTCCTCGAAATTCACATGAATAACTCTGGATACCTCTTCTGCATGTCTTGTTCCATCTCCCATGTGGCTTCCTCTACTTTGTGATTCCTCCAAAGAACCTTCACTAACGGAATACTCTTGTTCCGGAGCTCTTTAATCTTCCGATCTAAAAATCTGTAGGCGCTCCTCATACACAAGATTCTCTATGAGGTCGACATCTTCTATACTCAAGATGTGGGAGGGATCACTTACATACTTTCGCAACATTGAGACATGGAAGACATCATGTACCTTGTCCATACGAGGTGGTAGTGCCAATCTGTAGGCAACTTTTCCAATTCGTTGCAATACCTCAAATGGACCAATATACCTTGGTGCTAACTTTCCTTTGTTCCCGAAGCGCATTACTCGTTTATAAGGGGAAACTTTCAAAAATACCTTATCACCCACTTGGAACTCCACTTCTTTTCTCTTTAAATCGGCATAACTCTTCTGTCTGTCTTGGGCTTGCTTCATTCTGTTTCGGATTAATCTTACATCTTCTATCATTTTCTGAGTCATCTCTGGCCCAAGAGCTGTACTCAACTCACTCCTTTCACCAATCTCATCCCAATGTAGTGGAGACCTACATCGTCTACCATACAAAGCCTCGTAGGGCGCCATCTTTATTGTAGAGTGATAACTGTTGTTGTAGGCAAACTCCACTAAAGGTAACATTTATGCCATGTCATTCTATAATCCATACAGCAGGCTCTCAACATATCCTCAAGCACCTGATTCGTTCTCTCTGTTTGGCCATCTGTCTGAGGATGATAGGCTGTACTGAATGCCAAACGGGTACCTAAATTTCTTTGCAAACTAGTCCAGAAAGCTGAAACAAATCTCGAATCTCTATCTGACACTATTGTCTTGGGTACACCGTGTAATCTGACTATCTCTTTCATATAGATCTGAGCCAACTGATCTGAGGTGGTACTTTCCTTTACTGGAAGGAAATGGGCGGACTTAGTTAATCTATCTACAATCACCCAAATAGCATTATAACCTCTCTGTACTCTAGGGAGACCTGTGATAAAATCCATTGAAATACTCTCCCATTTCCATTATGGAATACTAAGTGGATGAAGCAACCCTGACGGCCTTTGGTGTTCTGCTTTTACCTACTGACAAACCAGGCACTTAGCTACAAATTCTGTGATATCCTTCTTCATACCTGGCCACCAGTAGTTTTTCTTTACATCTTGATACATCTTGGTTGCTCCAGGATGAGCAGTGTATGGTGTGTCATGAGCCTCTATAAGTATTCTCTTCTTCAACTCATCATTTTGAGGAATACACAACCGATTCCTGAAATAGAGGATACCATCCCGTAAGTGGAACTCCGTTACCTTGCCCTCATGCACTTGTTGAACTATTCTCTAACACCACTCATCAGCCCCTTAGTTAACTCTGACTTCCTCCAGTAAGGTGGACTGGACTTCTAACCTGGCAATCTTTTTCGGTATTACTTCAATATGTTCCTTACATAATTCTTCTATCAACTCTTTCTGCCTAGTGAGCTGGGACAAAAAAGCTTTTCTGCTCAAGGCATCGGCTACTACGTTGGCTTTCCCTGGTTGATACTTAATCTCACACTCATAATCCTTAACCAGCTCTAACCACCTTCTCTGTCTCATATTCAACTCCTTTTGAGTGAAGAAGTACTTTAAACTCTTGTGATCGGTGTAGATATTACTCTTGGCACCATAAAGATAATGCCTCCAAATCTTTAAAGCGAAGACCACGGCTGCCAATTCTAGGTCATGCGTAGGGTATCTCATCTCATACTCTTTCAATTGTCGAGAGGCATATGCTATTACCCTACCTAACTATATTAACACAGCACCAAGTCCTTGCAAAGAGGCATCCGTATAAATGTCATAATCTACACCCTCCTGTGGCAACACTAACACTGGAGCTGTTGTTAACCTCTTCTTTAACTCTTGGAAACATTCCTCATAAGCTTCTGTCCATATAAAAGGAGTCTTCTGTTTGGTAAGAGCTATCAATGGTTTAGCCAACTGGGCGAACCCTTCAACAAATCGTCTGTAGTAACCTGCCAGGCCTAAGAAACTTCGGACCTCTTTTACTATCTTCGGCCTCTGCCATTCAAGGATTGCTTTTATTTTACTCGGATCTACTAAAATCCCTTCCTTCGACATCGTATGGCCCAGAAATATCACTTGATCGAGCCAAAACTCACACTTCAAAAATTTAGCATACAACTGCCTTTCTCTCAACCGTTGCAATACTATTCTCAAATGTTCCTTATGGTCCTCTCTCGACTTAGAGTAAACCAGAATATCATCTATGAAAACCACTATGAATTGATCCAAACAATCATGGAATACCCGGTTCATCAAGTCCATAAAAACGGCTGGGGCATTAGTTAAACCAAACGGCATCACTACAAACTCATAATGCCCATACCTTGTACGAAAAGCAGTCTTAGCTACATCCTTCTCAGCTACTCTTACCTGATGGTACCCTGACCTCAAATCAATCTTGGAGAACACCGCTGCTCCCTTCAACTGATCAAATAAGTCATCTATTCGAGGTAACGGGTACTTATTCTTCACTGTCACCTTATTCAATTCTCTATAATCAATACACATCCGTAGTGATCCGTCTTTCTTTTTCACAAACAAAATTGGGGCTCCCCAGGGAGAATGACTCGGTCGGATAAAGCCTTTATCTAAAAGCTCCTGGAGTTGCTTCTTTAATTCTTGAAGCTCTGCTAGGGCCATTCGGTAAGGGGCTTTAGATATAGGTGCTGTTCCTGGTGCAAGTTTAATACTAAACTCAACCTCTCTTTCCAGCGGCAAGCCTGGTAAGTCTTCTGGATACACATCCAGAAATTCTCGAACTATCGGCACCCTCTGAATTTCTGAATGTGGAACATCACCACTCTGTACTACATGAGCAATGTATCCAGAACACCCCTTTCTCAATATCTTCCTAGCTTTTATACTACTGATCAACATACTCAACCGATGGCCCTCTCCAAAACTAAACTTATCTCCATTATCGAGATTAAATCTCGCTTTCTTTTTCCGACAATCAATTTCTACTCCATTCTTCCCTAGGAAATCCATGCCCAATATCACATCAAAGTCGGGCATATCGAAGACTATTAAGTCAACTACCAACTCTCGACCATGGATCACCACAGACTCTCCTATCAACATCTCTTGAGTCAAAACACTAACCCCATCGGGCAACTCTATCTTAATGGGTTGACTCACTTTAACAGGTTTCAAATTTAATCTCTCTATCATTCCATGAGATATAAAAGAATGAGTGGCTCCAGAATCAATCAAAGCATATAAAGAAACAACATGAAATAACAACTGACCAGTTACGGCTGATGGACTGGCCTCGGCCTCACCCTCGGCCACTGTAAAAACCCTAGCATTTGTACCTCTAGGGATTTGAGCCGTCGGTGGAAAGGGAGATTTACAAACCCTCCACATATGCCCTGGCTGTCGGCATCTGTAACACACGTTTTGATCTCTCAAACACTCTCCTGGATGGTTCCTCCCACATTTAACACAAAGGGGAAACCCTTCTGTTCTGGGCCGCTTGTACTGCCGATCTCTCATATTCTTCCTTGGTTGAAACTTCTTCTTGGCCCTGACTTCTCTGTTCTTTGTGACATCTATTCTCTCCCTTTGTAAGGTGGTGGATGGCTCACTAGGTGCTGTTAGAGCCAACCCTTCTGCAATATATTTGTTCACATAGATCTCTGCCCTTAAAGCCCGTGCTAGAGCTTCACTGTAGGTATGAGGGGGCTCGACTACTGCCATTACATCTCGAGCAATATCTGATCTCAACCCTTGCACAAACTTGTCTCTCCTTAATTCCGGTGTATACACTATTCCGGGTGCAAAGCGAGCAAGGGAATTAAATCTTACCGAATATTCCTTTACAGTACTAGTCCCCTGCTTCAGGTGAATAAACTCTTAGACTTTCTCATGTACTCGATCTTCTGTTCGGTACTCAGCCTCAAACAACCTTCTGAATTCCTCCTGGGTCATCGAGGCTATATCGTGGTCTCCTCCATTAATTCCCAACATATCCGGGCATCTCCCTTAAACAAGAAACTAGCATATCTGATCCTCTCTCTATCATTCAGGGGAAACAGTGCCGCCGTCCGCTCTATGGACTTAAACCACTCCTCTGCCTCTAGTGGGTCCCTTGTACCCTTAAATGCTGGCGGCTGATGCTGATTTACAAGCCCCTGAATCGGATCACCACGAGTCTGTACTGGCTGAGGTACCTGCCCTTCTCGCTCTTGTCTTGGAGGCGGTACTCTACTGGTAGTTTCGGTTCTCTCCTGAACAACTCTTCCCTGACTCTCTGCTAAAACCTGCTGTACAATGGCTCGAATCCTTATCTCATCAAGAGTAGAGGGAGTCAATTCTGGTGGGTCGGAGGATTCTCCCTCATTCATCACACTTTTACCCTTCCTTCTGTTACTACGCCTCATCGACAAAACAACCATACTTGATCAATTCAAAAGAACACTTAAAGTAAGGAAAGAATTAACTTACACAATCGGCTATCAGACGTCATAGCGAGAAGAATGGCACACTGTCAAATCCCAAAAATCTCAGCTCTGATACCAAAAATGTAATAGCCACTTTCTACTCACATACTCATAATGAAATGCATATAAAATAAAATAAAGAAATTGGGCCCAAAATTTTCTTTTTATTAAATATATATATATATTCTTTACAAACATATACATTTTTACACAAACTTATAATGTATACAAAAGATATTAAAACATGGTGGACAGTGTAACCGCTTCCCCTCGCGTGTCGACGTCCATCCGACTGCGTCCTCACCTGGATCCTGTAAAACATAGGAAAACAACGAGGTGAGCACTAAAATAATGCTCAGTAAGTAAATCCTCTACTCATCTATCCCCGTAACTCTCTCTCTCTAATTCTTTCCTTACTACTTCTCATTCAACTTCTCTTTGGTACTTCTCTCTCTCTATTTCTCTTTCTCTTTCTTAGAACTCTTTTATATTACCTCTCTTTAGTAAGTCACGACCCCATCTTACCGGGGCACAGACGGGACTCGCTCCCACTCTACGTGACCTCTACTCATTCTAGCCAATCGGACTCGATTATGCATGGATTCGGAACCCTTGGCCATGTGAGTGTATAATCTCTCTCTCGGGTACTCGGGTATAGCCCTCATCTGCATGCACTCTCACGGGCTACACCACTTCTCTATCTCATACTCATGCTGCTCTCTCAATGCGGCGTACATGCGGGAATACTCTACCCATTACTCACGGGTTCCTCATCGCACAACCTACTCTATTCTCTTTCTCTTAACTCTTAAAGTAGCTTATACTCAAATTCTTTACTATGTCTCAAGCTACTT
Source organism: Pistacia integerrima (assembly GCA_026225825.1). Lineage (NCBI taxonomy): Eukaryota > Viridiplantae > Streptophyta > Magnoliopsida > Sapindales > Anacardiaceae > Pistacia > Pistacia integerrima. The sequence goes on along the minus strand of CM047750.1, from coordinate 16,122,702 downwards.
CTTAAGTGTATAAACAATTGTGTATAGCTAGCTCATACTCACTAATGCACTTATGAAATGCCAAATACAAGATTTCCTTAAAACAGTCATTCTGCACAAGTCACACTAAAAAGGCCATACCTTGCGTTATACACCTCGGATTGCTAAGGTTTTGGTCTCGTTTCAAAGCTTAGAAACAGGGCTATAACTTCTATGTTTTGGTCTTAGCCTAGTTCAATACGTAAGATGTCCAAAAATTACTTAGAAAATCACGGCAGTGACAGGGCAGATTTTCACTTAGGCATTTCATCAAACAACTCATGTGCATATAAACACTCTACTAAAATTACTACTATACTTCATTCTCTAGCCATCCAAAATGGGAGAAAACTCCCTCATATAACCATAATCCCTGTCAAGAAAAGCACTTCCAAAAAGGTTTACACAACATCCCTCAAACTCCATTTCTCACCACACATCAAAAAACACTTCTCATAATTTAATCATACCCAACAACTAGGACTAAGCACACATCTCATCTCAATTTTCAGTAGGTATAACATATACACATATAGTTAAAATAAATCTCTACTCAAAGCTTATTCACAACTCAACGTGGTCGAATTTACTTACCTTGTGAACAGGTGACTTCTTTAGCACTTTTCTTTTCCTTTGTTGTCTTGTCTCTTCTCTACAACTCAAAACAACAACAAGAACAATAACAACCAAATAAGACTTCACTATAACCAGAAGAAAACTCACATCTAAAGCATGAATCCTTACCTTAGGATGCTTTAGATGAAATCTCTACTCAAAATTACTCAAAACCTCTCTTAAATCCCTTAGAAATCTTGGAAGGTTGAATGGAGAAATTGAGAGAAATTAGGCAAATGGAAGAGGCGGTGGAATGGATGGACTAAAGGGTTTCTCTACACTTAACTCTTTTTTAGCTCATATTATAAGCATCATTTCCCATTTTGCCCTTACCCTTCCTTAAAAATTTCATCTACATCCTTTGATTCTTTTCAAATACACCCCCATCCAAACACAATCTCTACTCAATTTCCTTACATTTTACTCCCCACTTTTCCTACTAATTAGGGGTAGAATGGTCATTATGCCCCAAAAGAAGAATTCTCTAGAAAACTCAAGAAACTTTGTATTAGGCTCGTCGCCGCTGCGAAACACTTTCCGTCGCCCCGGCGAAACAGGGCAGAACCTACCCGTGGGTGCAACTCCTCCTCGCCGTGGCAAAGCTTCTTCTTCGCCCCGGCGAAGATTGGATTTCCAAACTTCACCAAAATTCAACCAATTTCAAGACAACCATTCAACCAACTCAACATGACAACAAACAAATTCAATTGAAACTGAAACAGTAAACTTTTAACTAATACAGCAAATCTTAAATACGTACCTCAAGTGGGATATTACAGGCGCTTGGTGTCGGCCTCTTTCCATAATCAGTTACCATTGTGATGACCCTTTTGCATTGAGTGCTTCTTGCAACGCAAGGAGATTTACTTTATTTTAATTGGTCTGGAAATGATGATGGATTCGGTGGTGGTGGAGGCAACGACACGGTCTTTCCGAAAACCGGTTGTCAGTTGATGGAGTGAGGTTGATGACTTTAGAGGTGGTGATGCTGATCTTGAATGCCTTCCATAGTTAGTAATCATGGAGATTTTCTTTTGCCAGTCTATATAGGAAAATAGAAAGATTAAATAAGCAAGTTACTCAAGACATTTAAAATGCTTGATAATCAATTTCCAATATCAATAGCTCTTGTATATTCCAAAAAGGAAAAAGATCTCAAAAATCTTTTTCCTTGATTCGAAAGAGATATGTAGGCTTTCCCAATAAACTAAAAGTGAATCATACTTGAATCTAACTGAGGTTAGCAGTAATAGAGAAACTGCATGGCATCAAAAAAAAAAAAAAAAAAAAGATGGATTCCAATTGTCAGATATCCAATAAAATTGTCTAAGTGAATCTATGATATAGAGAAAAGAAAACGGGAGAAGAGAGTGAGAATTTATATATACCAGCTTTTTTATTGTTAATTAAAAAAGCAAAAAGAGTTACTGAAACAAATATAAACAGTTGCCTCTATGCATGCCTTTGTATTCCTTTGAAAATATAAAGTTGTTGCATAACAATATACTAAAGGCTTAATTAACCTTAATTAATTACAGAAGTTTGCTCATAATCCATAGATACATGTAAATTACCTGATAAGGTTCTTGCTTCTACTGAAATGGCAAGGAAGGCAAGAAGAGATGCAAGAAGTAGAGTGCTCATTATTGAAGTTGTCATGTTCTTCATCAATAATTCATAAACCAAAAGGGAGAGTGAAAGCAATTTATAGACACAAAAGTGCTTTGAGTATGAACTATGGATCGATTAAAGAAAATAAACAACTAAAAAAGGAAACATAAATTCAAAATGGAAGATGAAGGAAGGAAGAATTGACAGAGATTAGATTCAGAGAGAAATATGAATGTATTGATGATTTTTCCTTTTTTTACATGTTAAGTATAAGTGTGTTTATATACACTTTAGAATGTAATCTTGTATAATCAAAGTTGCAGATATTGTGGGATGCAGATTTCAGGTTAGAATTAATCTACTAAACTAGTCTTTTGATTCTTGGGAGAGAAATTTGCACTTTCGTTTGAGGTAGTTTTAAACCCAGTCAGCATCCCCCTAAAAGCTAACGGTGCGGAACAAACTGTCAGCTTGGACCTCAACAACTTGAATCGTGTAAACGAGAGACTTTAGTGAAGATATCTGCTGGCTAATCAGATGAAGAGATAAAGTGAACAGAGAGTTGTCCTCGTGCTAGATGTTCTCGAATGAAATGATAGTCAATCTCGATGTGCTTGGTCCGAGCATGGAAAACTGGATTCTCCATGAGGTATAATGCCAAGAGATTGTCACACCAAAGCGTAGGTGGATGAGAAGGGAAAGCGTGGGAGATCACATAAGAAATATTCATTCCACATGAGTTCAGCTATGGTGTCAGTGAGGCAATAGTACTTGGCCTCTATGCTTGAGCAAGCAACAGTGTGTTGTTTTCTAGAACACCAAGAAATAAGGTTGTGATCGAGAAAAACACAGTAACCACCAACAGATCTATGGTTATCATGATCACCTGCCCAACTAGCATCAATAAAGGTGTGGAAAGCAGTTGATGGACTTCCAGTAAGACATAGGCCAAGGCGAGGAGTGTCAACCAAGTAGCGTCGAATGCGCTTGACAAAGCACCAATGCAAAGTAGTAGATGCATGGAGAAATTGACAAGCATTGTTAATAGAATACGCAATGTCTAGCTGAGTTAGTGTTAATTATTGGAGTGCGCCAACTATGCTCTGATAAAGAACGGGATCTGGAAATAGTTCACAGTGTTGAACAGAAAGAGGCTCATCTGTGGTATAAGGGGTGGAAACGATCCAAGCATCTGTCATCTTTGCACGAACCAGAATCTCATAAGTGAATTTTGCTTGATGTAGGAGAAGTCCATCAGAGGTGGGCTGAACTTCTATTCCAAGAAAATAATGGATATGGCCTAAATCTTTGATAGTGAACTCTCGTTGAAGTGTTTGTAGTAGACTGGAAAATGGTGTTGTAGGGGATTCGATGAGAATGATGTCATTTACATATATTAGAATGTGATAGTGTATTCAGTAGTGTGACAGACGAACAGTGAGGAGTCTGCACTAGAAATTTTGAACCCGAGGCTTGTAAGATACGAACTGAACCTTTGGTACCAGGCTCTAGGAGATTGTTTGAACCCGTAAAGTGATCGTCGGAGACGACACACATGATGGGGACGTCTTATGTCTATAAACCCCTGAGGTTGTACCATGTAAACTTCCTCATTCAGATGGTCATGTAGAAAAGTGTTGGAGACATCAAGCTGCTAAATCAACCATCCTCGTGAATAAGCGAGGGCTAGGACAATGCGAATGGTGGTTTCTGTGTAGTCAATACCTGGATGCTGATGGAAACCTTTGGCTACTAGTCGGGCTTTGTACCATTCGAGAGATCCGTCTACATGTAGTTTTACTTTATACACCCATTTGCATCCTATTGGTCGAGCATGTGATGGAAGAGGTACGAGGTCCCATGTCATATTTTTTATCAAGGTTGTATATTTTGTAGCTAAGGAGTGATATTGTCGATGGCTGGGGAAGGAAGTAGATTAATCAGAAAAATCATTGTCTCAAATGCAAATTCCCAAAAGTGTAAGGGAATTCTAGCTTTTGATAAGAGAGCAAGGCTAGTCTCAACAATATGATGATGTTTGCATTCAACTGTTCCGTTTTAGAATGGGGAGTATGGACATGAAATGCGTTGATAGATCCCATGCGATATAAGGTGAGTGCGAAAAGCTGAAGAAAGAAATTCAAGTGCACCGTCGCATTATATTACCTATATCTTATGTTAAAGTTGATTCTCCACAAATTTATGAAGAGAAATAAAAATATCAAGAAATTGTGTGCGACTAGTGAAGGGATAAAACCATGAAAATCTGGAAAAATCATCAATAAAACATACATGATATCTATAATTATTGAAAGACGTTACAGGAGGTGGGCCCTAGATATCAAAATGGACTAGTTGAACTGGGCGAGCAGCCCATGATTGAGTAGGATGATGATAATGGCGGTGGCTTTTACTAAGAGCATAGGTCGTACAACTTATTTTAGGATCCTTGGAAAAAACCCTTTTTGTGGAATGCAATAAACGAATTATAGCTTTACAAGCGGCATGTCATAAATGATGATGCTGTAGATTAAATTTATTTGGGTTGGTGCGAGAATTTGTAAGAGTTGAAGGTGGTGACACTAGGTCTGATGGTGAGACATGGTAGAATCGACGATCAAGTTTGTCATGTAGGAGGGTCTGACCCGTATGGAGAGAAATCACAAAGAAATAGTTAGGATAAAATAAGAAAATACAATTATTGTCTTTTGTGAATTGAGAGACAAATAATAAATTTTTAGCAATTGAGGGAACAACTAAATCATTGGAAAGATGACATATAGAACTAGGAGTGGGTTCGATTGTACTTGTGTGAGTGATGGGAAGGGAAACACCATCACCCACAGTGAGTCATTGGGGGCCCACATAGGGAGACATATTGGATAGTGCAGTAGGATGGTCAATGATGTGGTGAGAAGTACCCGAGTCCATGAATCAATTGTTAGCAGCAAGAGCAGACGGTAGAGGAGGAATTGTTGTAGAAGGAGCTACAGGTTGTTGGAAAGAGGTATAATAGGCTTGTGGTGGTGAGTTGCAGTATGTGGGTTGTTGGTTGTGGGCTTGAGTATATGGATTGAAAAAATAATAGGCTTGAGGATAGTTTGTGGGCTGGTGATTTTGGGCTTGAATATTTGGATAATGGGTTTGAGGGGTATTATATTGTAATTGGTTTGGGGGAGGCGACACAAAATGGGTGTTATACCTTTCTTTGTAGGTGGTGGCTTTGTGACCATGACGACGGCACAACTGACAATGAGGGATCCTACGGCAATGATTTCAGCCACCCGTCGGTGAGAAGGGAGTTGACGGAGGGGTAGGCAAAAGCCCATTCAGTTGCCCAAAGGGAGATCCCATTTGAGAGTTCGACTTCCCTTGTGGAGGTCGTTGGTGGTGAAATAGAGGTAGTGTTGGAGAGGAGACGAACTGCTCGGGCTAAGTGACAAAAGTGGCTAGAAGTGGTTGTACATAATCAAAATGGGAAAGATCCAGTCGTCCTTCATGGGATAAGAGCAACCCGTGGAGATCATCTCTGGTGAGTTAGGTAGTGTGGGTATAGACCGAGATCGCCGTCCCCAATTGAGAGAACTCGACGCCAAGGTCGTGGAAAAGGTGAGTGTGATATTCATTTCAGGAAATTGGTTCACCAATTGTGGACAGTTGATCGGAGATTTTGGTGGCTTCTTGTAGGAATTCTATGACTGATCAATTTCCTTTTTTAATAAACTATAATTGCATCTGAAAAGAGGCAGCATGAGCTTTTGATTGGGCAGCATAGGCCGTCGCTAGATATGTCCAAACGATGCCAAAGTTGTGTGATTTGTGGAGGGTTGGGTAACAACGAGTGGTTGATGTTGCTAGTATCCAGCCAAGGGCCATTTGGTCATGGACAAGCCAAGAACTATATGTTGGGTTTATAGTAATGGGAGGGGCTGAAGGACTGGTGGTGTCATTGCTCATTTGCTGCTGAAGAAGCTGCAATGGTGAAGGTTCAAAGCCATCAACAACTAAGAGAAGGTGATTGGCTTGAAGAAAAGGAATAAGTCAGGTTTTACACACGACATAGATGGTGCCATTAAGATGTTCTCCAATGGCTGGTAATGAAACAAAATTGAGGCTGGAGGTGGTGGCCGTCGGAGTTGGTACTGCTGAAGAAGGTTTGGTAATGACGGGTGTTTCCATTGATTTTCAAGTGAGCTTTCGCTTACTACTCTGATACCAAGTTTGAACTAAGGATCGATTAAAGAAAATAAACAACTAAAAAAGGAAACACAAATTCAGATGGAAGATGAAGGAAGGAGAAGCGACAGAGATTAGATTCAAAGAGAAATATGAATGTATTGATGATTTTTCATTTCTTTGCATGTTAAGTATAAGTGTATTTATATACATTGTAGAATGTAATCTTGTATAATCAAAGTTGCAGATATTGTGGGATGCAAATTTCAGGTTTGAATTAATCTGCTAAACTGGTCTTCTGATTCTTGGGAGAGAAATCTGCACTTCCATTTGAGGTAGTTTTGAGCTCAGTCAACACTTTGCATAACGTAAATCATGACATCATGTTTCGCTTTTATTTATCATTTTTATTTAACTATATATAAACTGGTAATTAATTAATTTCATCAATTTGACATTACATTACTAGATTAAGTTATATATTGATCCAAATAGTCAAAATGGTCCAAGCAGAACCCATGGCCGCTTGTTTCATTTCATATTCAGTAAGAGCTTGGTCTTTGGTTATTTTATGTTTTTCCTATCTGAACACAGCATATATAATTTCACTAGATCTGGTTGCTTGAGCTCTTGACTTGGGGGGTCAATGGCATTTTGGCATGCAGACGAGTGGACTTGTAAAACTCATGTAGAAGAATGAGAATCTTCAAAAAAAATTATTTCTTCAAAGAAGTCACCACACAAAAGGAAACAAAACTATACAACTAAAAATTGATTTGCTACCTATCTTGGACTTGGCTTTTTCTTTGTTATTTACTGCCTTTTAACTACCATATTCTTAACAAGAATTAGTTTTTATTTGTTTTGGTACACATGCATGTCGGGTATAGTTAATCTACTATATGTATATTTTTTGGGGGGGTAATCAGGGTGTCTGGGCCAACTTATGCGCACCTCAACTAATCATCAGGGTCCATTGAACACTCTACAAGCCTACAAGACCAAGTAAGTGACAATGTTATTGTGATAGGTGATCCTAAGGTTTGAACCAAAGAACTCAAGAAATGAGCAAATCTCCTTAACTGTCAACCAACCCCTTGGTGGTTATATTACTATATTTCCTGTATTAATATTAGGGTTATGGTAATAGGGTCAACAACAAATCAATTTTAATACAAATTATGAAAATTTAATTTTTAAGATAATTAAAGTAAGGGTTTATTTTTTATAGTTAATATATATTCATACTCTACCTACCAAAGTAATGTTTTTAAAATTAAGCCTTTGTTTATGTATACATCTATGAAATTTATGTGTTTTCCTAGTCTTTTCTCTTGGGAATTTTTTTTTTTTTTTTTTGGCTTCAATGTTCATGATTTTCTGATTTAATTAGAAAGTTGTTAAAGAACTCACATTCACATCTATTCTCTTCCTTCAAGATGATAAAAAAGGAAGTAAATAATGAGTGATGTCAAGGCACATCCACTCAATAAAAATTAATTAAATTCTACTTTTAATATATTAAGTAGCACTAGAGTGTGTAAAAAAATAGTGTAGAAAATTGGATCATAAATTAAATATATTTAAAAATTTTATAAGGTTAGGTCATATCAATTTAAATATATTTGATTTAATTTTACAATATTATATTTAAGTCATCAATCTAAGTTTAAAAATTGTTTAACTAACACAAATAAATCCATTCAACTTTTCTCTAAAAAAGATTGGACTATAATAGATTCATAATCAATTGTTAATGTCCTTATTTAAGCTAACAAGAAACCAAACAATAAATTCAAGTAATATACTTATAAATAACATTAAAAAAGAAACAATATAATTTGACTTGGGTTGCTTGAGCTCTTGACTTGGGGGGTCAATGGCATTTTGGCATGCAGACGAGTGGACTTGTAAAATCAATGTAGAAGAAGTCACCACACAAAAGGAAACAAAACTATACAACTAAAAATTGATTTGCTACCTATCTTGGACAGTTGGACTTGGCTTTTTCTTTGTTATTTACTGTCCATACTCTTAACAAGAATTAGTTTTTATTTGTTTTGGTACACATGCATTTTTGTTTTTTGTTTTTTTTTATTTTTTTATTTTTTTTTTGTGTAACCGAAGGTATATAGACTAGCTTACGCATAACTCAACTAATCCTCAGAGTCTATTGAACACCCTACAAGCCTAAAGAATTAGATAAGTCATAATATTATTATAATAGGTAGTCTTAAGATTTAAGCCCAAGAACTCAAGGAAATGAATAAATTTCCTTGACCGTTAGCTAACCTCGTAGGGTTATATTACTATATTTCTTGTATTAATATTAGGGTCATGGTAATACGGTCCACAGCAAATCAATTTTAATACAAATTACGAAAACTTAATTTTTAAAATAAGGTTTTATTTTCGATAGTTAATATATATTCATATTCTACCTACCAAAGTAATTTTTTTTTTAAAATTAAGCCTTTGTTTATGTATACATCTATGGAATTTATGTATTTTCCTAGTCCCTTTTTTTTTTTTTTTTTTTTGCTGCTTCAATGTTCATGATTTTCTGATTTAATTAAAAACCTGTTAGAGAGCTCACACTCACATCTATTCTCTTCCGTCAAGATGATAAAAAGGAAGTAAATAATGAGTGATGTGAAGCCATATCCACTCATAATTAAAAATTAATTAAAAGTTTTACTTTTAATATATTAAGTAGCACTAGAGTGCGAAAAAAAACAGTGTCAAAAATTGGATCATAAGCTAAATATATGTAAAAATTTAATAAGGTTAGGTCATATAAATTTAAATATATTTGATTTAATTTTAAAACATCATATTAAAGTCATCAATCTAATGTTTTAAAGATTGCTGAAGTAACACATAAATAGATCCATTAAACTTTTCTCTAAAAAATATTGGATCCATAATCAATTGTTAATGTCGTTACTTAAGTTAAAAGTTTATTTGCGTGTTCTTCTACAAGTAGATCATTAGAATAATCATACATTTTTAACAAAATTAAAATAATGATGAAATATATTTAATAGATATGTCTTGACGTAGGAATGTGTAGACATAAAAATCTACCTATACAGAAAGATGGTCTGATCCCGTGAGGTTGAGGCCACTAGCGATCCGCTGCACTTGCATACATAGAGAAACGAACGTGAAGCAACGGAAAACACCGAGGTGGTGTTTGCCGTAGGCACTCTGACGATCAAGTCAACAAGGCTGAAAGCGGCTAATTTAGTGAGGGCTAAGGAGTAGAGAGGTTACCGGAAGTCTACTCGGGGACTATGACTACGGCGGTGATGTGAAGTTCTCAAGTAGGAACTTCGGGCGTGAAGGTGTAGTATAATTTGTCTTGTGAGAGGGCTGGCCTCTGTTTATATAGTGATTGTCTGGTCTCCCATTCCTGGTGGGAGTAGGAGTCCTAGAGTGACTCTCATACGAACCCTAGAGGAGTTAGGACGGTGGTGAGTTGTCTTACCAGTGTTCGAATAGGAAGGTGATCCTGAACAGGAAAATAACCTCGAATAGGAAGTTGATCAGGAATAGGAAAGTGATCTGTGGGGGTCGTGGGCTCTAAACTCGCTCATAGGTCCAAGAAGTGAGCTGGGATTGGGAGGCTTGTGTCCATATGGTTTGGGTAGGCTGTATCTCGTATCAAATGGGCCTAATCCAGATTGGGTCACATCGGGATTTCGGCCTGGTCTCTTCCACACTGTCAGGCCCGTTTTCCTATTTAGGCCAAAGATGATTTTTGGCCCTAACAGTTTGCCCCTCACTCTCTGAGTTAAGAGTTTCTTAAGTCGGACGGTAGGAAGCGATCTAGGTGCGTTCGGTCTCCCTTCCTGGACGATTGATTATCGGTGTAACTGAACAGTTTGATGTAGGTGATTCGTAATCAAGGGTTGCTCGGTACCCAAGTTGATCCGGAACATGCAATCACCACAAGAGGGTATGCCCGATTAGTGTGAAGGGTCGAAAGGACTAAAATAAGGAGACTTTGGGGCTCGCATGTCCGCTCAGTGTGTCCTGCCAACTGGAGAAGTGAACCAGCATCCTATGACAGCGGTATCCACTTGACTTGCCGGGTCGAATGAGTTGGAGACGGTAAAACTAAAGGTTCACTCGATTGGCATATTCAGGTGATCGAGTGGATGAAATACGTGAGCTTCGGCCTTTGGTTGTCCACTTGTCCACTAAAGAAGACCGAACGGGCGAGGCCTCTTGCCTTGTTCATCTCGAGAGGGAGCTCGGGCCGAGTCGTTCTAGTTGGTCGACCAGTCGGGAGGATCCCCTGGGCTTGTGAATCATAAGGGTATGTTGGTTCCATTGCGGAAGTAGCGCGTCGAGTCGGTCGGGAGGTTACGGCGGTCGATCTGGGCTTCCGTACGTTGTTGCAATTTCCCAGGGGCTGTGGATCTCTGCCACGTGTACGGTGATGATGACCCTTTCATTTTGGAAGCAGGAAAACAAAGCATTGCTTGGACAATGGACCAATCGCAGGTTACCACGTGTCTGCTTTTGTCAGAGTTTCTTTATAAAAACGTGGGGGCGGTCTGTTTGTCTTCCATTTTTGCATTTTTCATTTTCCATTCTTCTGTAAAACAAAAGTTTTCCTTCTTTCTTTCTTTTTTCTATTTCAGTTTCTTTGTTTGAGCAGTGGTGGTTCGCGTTCTGCAGGTTCAGGAGTTATTCTACGGTAAATGCTCTCTCTCTGGACTGATTTTTTGGTTTATTTGTTCCATTTGCTGAGTTTTTGGAAGATATGGTGAATTTTTCTTGAAGTTTCGAGTGGTTTGGAGTGGGTTTGAGATGTTTAGAATACTAATTTTTAGAATAGGCTTGAATTTTGGTATTCCCGGTGGGTTTCTGATGATTTGTCTGGGTTTTTGGGTTTTTTTCGGGTGTTTTTGGACGGAGCCAAGAAGACGAAAACAGGTTAGGTATCCTCTTGAGTAGGCTCGGTCAGTCTGTCTGACAGAATAGGGTGGCAGGTTGGATTCGAGTCTAGTGGGACAGGTAGGTCATTCGGTCTATCCGAATGGGTGGTGAAGAAATAGTGTTTAGGACTTAAGCAAAGGGTCGGTCGTCCAGACCGAGTAGGTAGTTATACGGTAGTTTAACTTTGGATTGGTGAGTCGGTGACCATGGGCGAGTAGACTCATAAGGGTAAGCTTGAAGGTAGGTCGATCGTTTGGGCGAGCGAGGAAAGACTGTTGACTCTGGATCGGTTAGTCGGCAGTGAGGGTCGATCGGAGCTTAGGCTTGTAAGAGTTGATAGTTTGTTGACATTGACAGATCGACCGGTGCTGAAGGAGGAGCAGGAGCTGGGTGCATTGGTCTGTTCAGTCAGTTGTTAAGGGCAAGTGGTTGTTGACACTTAGGTTTTTCGGAGTCCAGAACCTTGGATCTAGTCGATCGATTGGGTAGGGCAATCAAGTCAACATGTCAGACTCGGAGTCATCTAGCTCTAGCGGGGTTGTGGCAGACACAGGAGATAAGTACTATCGCACCCCAACCATTGTGATGATGCTCGAGGGGGGCGTTCCAATGGGTGTACCAATCGGTGTCAGTGTAATTATCATGAGTGTCGCCGGTCCGAGTGGTTCGGGCAGGCATGGGAGAAGTGGGGAAGACTCTGAAGGAGCTGGTAGTCCATCGTCGTCTAGTAACAGTTCTAAGAAAGAGCCGAGCCAACAGGGCAGCGGTATCTTGACTAGGGATTATCCGCCCGTTCTTAAGGACAGTGATGTGTGGCACATTCGGACTTTGTATCACATTCTAAATTCGGTTGATATCCAGGCGCCATGGTCGTACGAGCGGGTTGACTGGGAGGCATAAGGTTGAGTTAGTGTTTACGAGAAGTGGTTTCACGATGGGTTGAGGTTGCATATTCCTCGCCTTGTCTAGGAGGTGTTAAACCACTTCATGATTGCCCTGTCTCAACTCATGCCGCACGGTTGGAGGTTGCTTATGGCTCTAGAAGACCTTTGTATCAGGAACTAGGTGATGTTCGAGGTGCACGAGTTGTTATACTCGTACTTTCTAAAGGAGAATCACAAAGAGAAGGGTCGATATCCTGATTAACCTGAGGCATGATCGGACTCACAGGTGGTGACTGCGGTCAGCGACAAGCTAAGGAAGGACCGATACTTCTTTGTGAGGGTCAAGCTGTCTTTGGAGAGAGAGGACAGGGCGACATCCCGAACAGTTGGCGAGCTACTGGTGAGAACTTTGCTGTTTGTTTGTACTTTGATTACTAAATCTTGATTGTGTTTTTTGCTTGTAAGCTTGAGTACAATCGGGTTAGGCAGAGCCGAGACGGCTTGGACGTGACGACCTAGAGGGTGCTAGCCATTTCGAAGGGGTAGAGGGATTGGCGAGTAGTATTGGCAGAGTCCAACCTCAGGACTAGCCATCTTTGGGTTGGAGTAGAGGCGATTCAGCGAGGTATTCCCTTTCCTTCATTGAAGCAGACTTGGGATGTGCTTCTGGCTCGGTACTGCAATCATATCATTTTTTATGAGTCAAGGCTGAACCCACTAACCGTTGGAGAGTTTGCGCTTGCAAAGACACTGATGAAGAAGTTGATCGTCCCAGTGCAAGCGAGTCCATCGCTTGGCATCGGGAGAAGAGGAGGGAATCCTCGGCCAAAGAGGATAGGAGAGTGGATGATGTGTTAAGCGGCAGCGAGTTAGCGACCTATACTAGGAGGGCTGGTCATCCCGACGCTATCTTGGATGAGGAGACCAAGACGATTACTTTCAAGATTCCGGCTATTGCGTCGACCTATTGTAACGCGACTTCAATGAGCAAGCTGACCGAATCGTTCTTATTCCCAGGAGATGAGGCGTGTTTGAACCAGATGGGCGTAGTTGCTGCCACTAACTAAGGGTATCCCTCGCCTTTCAAGTATGGTAGGAGTTTCTTTCTATTTTGTTCTTGACCTTCGTACTGATGACAATGCTTTTTTGTGCAGGCATTCACAAGCAATCTTCATCTGAGGAAGTCTGTGGTGGCATAAGAGAAGAGGATACAAGATGTGTCCAAGGTGAACACTAGTTTGCGCAGAGAGAGGCAGCAGCCCAGAAGGCTGAGCAAGAGAGTCAACAGCGTCTGAGGAACATTAAGCGTGAGTTGGAGAGACTGAGGGTGAGTTAGCCGAGAAGACCGCAGAGATCAAGTCTCTTAAGGAGCAGTGCCTCTCTATTGCAGATGATGCTATTATCAGGGCCCGAGGGGAGCTCATGCTCAAGTATAAAGCTAGGAACACTTCCCACTAGAATCCGGATGAAGACATCCTGTTCATGCAGGAGATGTTGGAGGAGGGAGTTGAGCATATGGAGGAGCAGATTGATGAGCAGATGCTCGATTTTGCTAGTCGGTCGGGACCGTCAGTTATAGGGGATGTGAGCAACCAGGTTGCAGGGACGGGTACTGGTGCTAGTGATGGAGTGACCGAGTCGGAGATGGGGGAGACGACTTGTATCGCCAACACTTAGGTTTATTTCTGTTTGCTCATGTATTTTGAGGCCTGTGATGCCTTTTTTCTTGGCATGTGTGTCTTTTATTGTACTTTGAACTGGGTTGTTTGAGGCTGTATGTTTTATACTTACTGTTCTAACTTTTGATGCTTTCTTGATGGATGAATTGAGTTGTTTATTGTTTTTGTACTTGTGGATGTGCTAGGGTTGAGCTCTCGTGTAGCATTTGTGATTCTAGTGTGGGCTAGTGGCTAAGACATGTAGGCCTTTAGTTGGGCTAGATCGATTGTTTTGCCGACTAAGGGTATAAGAAACCCTTCCGCTTGGTCTGGACGACTGGGTATGTAGCTTTGTGGATCGAACGGGGTTAATCTGAAGGTGTGTATTTTTGGATTGGGCAAGGCCGATCTAAAGGTGTAAATTAGCGTCGTGGATCAGGCGGGTCTGATCCGATGGTGTAAATTAGCATCATGGATTGGGCGGGGCTAATTCGATGGTGTAAATTCGTGTCGTGGATCAGACAAGGCCAATCTGAAGGTGTAAATTCGTGTCATGGATCTGGCAGGGCCAATCCAAAGGTGTAAATTGGAATCATGGATCGGGCAGGGCCGATCCAATGGTGTATCTAAAGATGGAAATTTTCTAAATAATACTTCGTTAAATTGGGCCATGAGGCCGACTGTCTATGAGGAGGTGGATAGGCCCACTCTTCCTTTTTTAAATAAAAACAAAAGAAAACAGATAGAAAAAACAAGTTCACCTAAAAGTAGTAGCGTTTGAGGTGAACGGCATTCCAGTTATTGCCAATGTCTTTGCCCTCAGGGGTCTGGGGTTTGTAAGCACCCTTCCCTGCTTCTTTGATAATCTTGTAGGGACCTTTCCAGATGGGGCCAAGTTTGCCAGAGTTGATCTCCTTTGTGTTTTGGAAGACCTTGCAAAGGACACAGTCTCCTATCTTGAAAGTTTGGATCCTCACGTTGCGGTTGTAGTGTCGGGCGGCTTGTTGCAGATGCTCGCCCATTCCCGTAGCTCATCGACGTTGTCCAAGTTCTGGCAAAGGTTCTGGTTGTTTGTTTCCTTATTCGTCTATTGGAGCCTGGTGGACGGGACTGATACTTCAGTTGGGATGACTGCTTCAAAACCGTATGTGAGGGAGAATGGGTTCTTGCCCATTGATGAGCGAGCCGTGGTTCGGTATGACCAAAGGACTTCGGGCAGCTCATCTGCCCATGCATCATTCGCTTTCTACAATCGCTTCTTTAGGGTCTGTATGATGGTCTTATTTGATGACTCGGCCCTGGCCACGACCGGGTTGGGGCCCAGGGGGTTGCGGGAGGTCGAGAAGCTCAGTTTTATGCCCCACGTGTCACAGAAATCCTGAAGCTTAAACTGATAAACTGGGATCCATTATCGGTGACGATTTCCTTCTGTATCTCGAACCTGCAGATGACATGCTTCCAGATAAACGCTTTTACCTCTCGGTCTCTGGTTTGTGTGAAAGCTTCGGCTTTAATCCATTTGGTAAAGTAATATGTCATAGCCAACATGAAGACTTGTTAGCCGGGTGCGGTTGGTAGTTTTTCCACTATATCCATTCCTCACTTCATAAAAGGCCAGGGTGTGAGGATGGAGTGGAGTCGCTAGGGTGGGAGGTGTGAGACATGAGCAAACCTCTGACAACTGTCGCACTTCTTCACAAAGCAGCCGAATCGGTTCGTATTATGGGCCAATAATACCCAGCAGTGATCACCCAGTGTGCCAGGCTGCGTATCCCCGCATGGTTTCCACATTCGCCTTCATGAAGATTGGCGAGAACTTGTTAGGCCTCCTCTGGGCTTGTGCACTTGAGATAGGGTCCCAAGAATGATTTTCTGAGGAGTTGGCCCTCATGTATGGTGAATCTGGCAGCTCTTGCTCTCAGTCGGCATGTTTTATTCTTGTCAGCATGGAGTTCGTTGTGCTCTAAGTATTTCACTATTGGAGTCATCCAACAGTCGGCTAGTTCAATGTCCATTGCTTTCTCAGGCGACTTGTTTGGTGGTTATTCCTTCCAGTTGGCTGGCCATTGCATGAACAATAGAAGAATGGATTACTAAGAGGAAAATTTGAGCGTTGAGCCAAGGTTGGCAAGGGTGTCAGTGTGAGAGTTCTCTGCTCTTGGGACTTGGACGATGGAGAACTCTTTGAATTGGGCCTGCAGCTCCTTGACCATGTTCAAGTAAGCCGTCATCTTTGAGTCGCGTGCTTGGTACGTGTGTTGCAGTTGATTGACCACGAGCTGGGAGTCAGACTTCACCTCCAGTCTCTTCGCTCCAATTTCTTTGGCTAAGGAGAGTCCAGCAATGAGAGCCTCATATCGGCTTCGTTGTTTGTGCACTTGAACCTACACCATATTGCCCATTGGATGATGTCTCCTTCTGGTGCAATCAGTACTAGCCCGAGTCCACTTCCATTCACGTTACTTGAGCCATCCACTAAGAGAGTCCATTTGGAGGGTAACCCTCCGTTCAAGCATAACAACTCATTTTCTGCTTGGGTTGTGGTACTCGGGGTGAAATCAGTAATGAAGTCTACCAATGCTTGTGATTTGACAGTAGTGCGAGACTGGTAGGATATGTTGAACTCACTTAGGTCTATTGTCCATTGCGTGAGCCGACCTGATAGCTCTAGTTTGTGCAGTATCTTCTTAAGGGGGAAAGAGGTGAGTACAACTATGAAGTGACACTGAAAGTACGGCCTGAGCTTCCTGGATGCATGGATGAGGGCGAGGGCCAGTTTCTCCAGTTAACTGTATCTTGTTTCTACGACGAGGAGTGACTTGCTTACATAGTGAACCGGTAGCTGCTTCGTCTCTTCTTCCCGAACTAGCACTGCTGAGATTACTGTCTCTGAGACCGCTAGGTAAGTGTAAAGCTTCTCCCCGTCCACAAGCTTGGAAAGGAGTGGAGGGAAGGTCAGGTACCTTTTTAGTTGTTGCAGGGCTTCTTCGCAGGAGGGGGTCCACTCGAACTTCTTGGACTTCTTGAGGGCATGAAAAAAGAGATGACACTTGTTGATAGATCTGGAGATGAAGTGGCTCAAGGCAGTAACTCATCTTGCTAGGCGCTGGACGTCTTTGATGCAAGCCGGGGATGGTATACTAAGGATCGCTTTGATCTGGTCAGAGTTGGCTTCTATCCCTCGCTGAGTCACCATGTAGCCCAAGAACTTACCTAACGAGACGCAAAATGAGCATTTGGCTGGATTTAACTTCATGTTATACTTCTTGAGGATGACGAATGCCTAGCGGAGATGGTCAAGGTGTTGTTCAGCCATCTTTGACTTGACAAGCATGTCGTCGATATAAACCTCCATTGTGTCTCCAAGGTGCTCGACAAACATCCTGTTGACTAGCCGCTAGTAAGTAGCCTCGGTGTTCTTGAGACCCAATGGCATCATTTTATAGCAATAGGTTTCCCTTTCCGTGATGAAGGTTGTCTTCTCTTGGTCGTCCGGGTGCATCAAGATCTAGTTGTACCCTAAGAAACCGTCTATGAAACTAAGGAGCTCGTGGCTTGCGGTTGCATCAACCATCATGTCGATATGGGGAAGTGGGAAGGAGTCCTTGGGGCAGGCTTTGTTTAAGTCCGTGAAATCGATGCAGACTCTCCACTTCCCGTTCTTTTTCTTTACAACCACGACATTCGCCAACCATTCGGGGTAGTGGACCTTTCTGATCATACCATTGCTCAGCAGCTTCTCGACCTCTTCATTGACGATTTGGTTACACTCTGGTGCGAATTTCCTTCTCCTCTGCTTCACAGGTGGGTGATCCGGATCTACCTTGAGTTGGTGGACCATTGCTTCTGGACTAACTCCTATCATGTCAGTGTGTGACCAGGCGAAACAATCTTGGTTCTGTCTGAGGAATTCTATCAGATTTTCTCTTGTCTTGGGCTGGAGGTGGGAACCTATGTGTGTTTTTCTCTCGGGGTTGTCCGAATGTATCTGTACTTCATCCAACTCTTCCATAAATGGTTGGTCCAGCTCGGTCAGAGGGGTTGGATAGAATTGTAATTGCTATGAAGTGTTATCCTTACCCTTGAAAGCATTCGGTCCAACACCTGTCTGTTATCAGTTCGTTGGTTGGTGATCATAGGGCTTCTTGACTTTGCCTATGTTACATATTGGGGGTTGATAGCGGTGTTCCACCGATCTGTGCTCTAGCTTTCTATCATTCCGCCTTGGGTCGTATCTGGCGTGAGTTGCCCGGTTTGTCTCATCTTCTTCCCACCTTATATGGATCACTACACGGGCCAAAGCGTCTTCTATCGTGGTACAACCCAGCTTCGTTAGTTCTTTGTATAGTTCTCCATCCAGAAGAAGGCCCTTCCTAAAGGCGTCTACGGCTGCCTCCGGGTTGCAAGAAGGGATGGAGATCTTCTCTTTGTTGAATCTGCTAACATATTCTCTTAGTGGCTCTCCCCTCTTCTGGTATACTTTGTATAGATCGGCTGACAACTTCTCGAGTTTCTTGCTACTGGCGAATTGCTCCATAAAGGTGTCGATGAGCTGAGCGAATGAGTCGATGGAACAATTCGGGAGGTTTGTGTACCACTGGAAGGTTGGACTGGATAAGCTTGAACCAAAACTTTTGCACATGCAGGCTTCCCTCAACGCTCGGGGTATTGAGACAGTGAACATCCACTGCTTGTATGAGACTATATGGTCATCAGGGTCAATTGTGCTGTCGTAGGATTTCATGTTGGGGATGGTGAACTTCTGGGGCATGTCAGCTAAGGCGATCTCATCCACAAAGGGTGAGTCAGCATAGCAGTGAGGCCTACTTTTCTTTGTCAGGATCGGCATTCTTAGGATGCCCCTCATCACTGCCTCTACATCAGCCAACCTCTTAGCCAGGACCTGTTCCATAGGAGAGGACACCACTAGGTCATCCCGCTTGACTGAGTCGGCCTTTGCATTCGTCCTCGGCATATTCCATTGGGCCATCTCATGCGGTGTAGTTTGGTGGATCATTCCTTCGTGCACACCCTGGTAGCCTGGATCTTCGTTCACTCCTTCTGGTTGGATGACTCCCATGGTAACCGATCTGGTGTTTCACCCTACACAAATGGTCATGGGGGTTGTTTGATAGTCACTCGATCCATCAGAATGGGTGGGCTCGAGTGCTGTAGTTTGGTTGGGTTGGCCGTTCAACCCGTGAGGGCGAGACTAGCCGAATGGTGTTTGTGTGGGGATTGTTAACTGAAGGTGAGGCTGGATGGTAAGAATGGGCCGGTCTTATAGGTGTGGACTTTTCGTCACTTAGGCGTCTTGATCTTGAAACTGGGGTGGATCGGCTAAGTGGGGTTCTGTAGGCAGATCCTTTTCTCCATGAGTCAGGACCGAATCACCGATCGCCAATGAACTTAATGGACGTGGCCTTTTACCGGAGGCCACTGGTCTGTGCTCTAGGGTTTGGAGAGGTTGCATGGATAGGACAGAGACACGGAACCGATTGGGTGGTACCTTACAAGGCAGAAGCTCGAGGTCATAAAACTGGCTTACCTTTTCTTTCAGAGACTGGTCTCGGCCCTAATGGAGGCGTTTTCGGTCTGGATGGCAGTGTTAGGGAGGGGCAAGCAAGCCGAGCTGGCTCATGAGCGGCTTAGGCTCGGCTTCGATAAAAGCTTGTTTAGGGCTTGGCTCGATAAGGCTCGGTTTGACTCGACTCGAACTCGGTTTGTTAACCGAGTAGAGATCGAACATAGTCAAGCTCGGCTCGTGGGTTCGCGAGCCTGGCTCGGCTCGTCGGCTCGTGAGCCTGGCTCAGTTCGATTAAGCATTGTACACTTCATAGGGTGTTTTGGTAATTTTTTAAACTATTAGGTATTAAACCGATATTTTTCAGTGAAAAAAGTTTTAAAAAATGATAGTTTCCCCCCCAAAGTGCAAATTTGAAATAACACAATAGCAAGCTCGATAAGGCTCGTGAACTTGGCTCGCGAGCCGGCTCGAGCTCGAGCTCGAGTCTCAATTTTGAGGCTCGCCAGGCTCAAGCTCGACACTATTGTAAACAAGCCGAGCTCGATAAGCCAAAAGCTCGGCTCGGCTTGGCTCATTTACACCCCTAGGCAGTGTTCTCAGCTTCCAATGCGGCTACCTTGTCTAAGTTTTATTGCATGAGGGCGGTCAGAGCCTCCGGTTTGGCCTCGAGGCCAGGGTTAGCGTTGTCAGAATTGTCAGCCATGGAAAATTCCTTTACGTAGCAAGGTTTGTTGAGCCGAATGATTGCTAGAGGCCCCATGGTGGATGTCAAACTGTAGACGTAAAAAATCTACCTGTACAGAAAAAGGGTCTGATCTCGTGAGCTTGAGGCCATTAGCGATCCTGCTTGCACTGCACGTAGAAAGCGAATGTGAGCGGACGGAAAACACCGGGAGGTGGTGTTTGTTGCAGGGCACGAAGCTCAAGTCAGCAAGGCTGAAAGCAGCTAATTTAGTAAGGGCTAAGGAGTAGAGAGGTTACCAAAAGTCTAATCGGGGACTGTGATTACGGCGGTGATGTGAAGTTCTCAAGTAGGAACTCCGGGCGTGAAGGTGTAGTATCATCTATCTTGTGAGAGGGCTAGCCTCTATTTATATAGTGACTGTCTGGTCTCCCATTTCTGGTGGGAGTAGGAGTCCTAGAGTGACTCTGATACGAACCCTAGAGGAGTTGGGGCGGTGGTGAGCTGTCTTACCAATGTTCGAATAGGAAGGTGATCCTGAACAGAAAAGTAACCTCGAATAGGAAGTTGATCAGCAATAGGAAAGTAATCTTTCCACATATCTATCCATTTTAAATTCCAAATTTCCATAAAAAAAAAAATAATAACATATAAATTAATTAGACGAAATTTAAACAAATGTATACAACATAATTTTATTAGAATGATAAAAAATATTTAGATTTATAACGTTAATTATACAATATCGTTCACATTCAAATACTTCAAGATTTGGTATGAATCCCGTTCTTATCGACTCTTACCATCAAACTTAACTAACGTACATAACCACTAAAAAAGAAACCAAATTAGTAAATTAATTTCTCTATCTTTCTTCACCTCTAATTACTGAATCAAGATGAAACTGCATAATAATTCTGACTATAACTTATTTAGTGGATTGAATATGTTGATGCTGGATTTTGGCACCAACTAATTGTCACGTGCGTAGCGTTGATTGGTCAAAAAGCACACGTGATAATGAATATAGAAAACGAAATAAATGCTATAAGAGCTTTTAAAGTGGTTTAGATGCTAAGGTAGCAAGTCCTACGTCCACTGATTTGTATTGATATTGATAGTGTGGGTCAGGTCGCCACAGCGGACTGACTTACAAAAGATTGGTAAGTAGGTACCAAAGCGTGAGAGAGAGAGAGTTTTTTTTGTATAAAATTGTCAAATCCCCTTAATGAAGGGGTCTTCCTCTTCTTATACCCAGTTGAATGTGCGTAATCATCACTAAATCCTTGGGTTGGTGTGATTGTTAGGACCTAATCTGATTTTACGTCCCATTACCCATTTTCCAAGCTAATTTCACGCGATTCGGAGCAGGTTAGCGAACACGTGGGAGCACCAGGGCGTTTGGCAGGCCTGGCGTGCGCTTACCGTTCTGACGGGAGCAGGCCACGTTTCGTCACGCAACTTCACGTCAGCCTTTGATTTCTTAGTCATAATAGAAGCCCCCTAGTTTGTAAGGCTTGAGGGTCGAACCTTGGAAACTAAGCCATGCCGCGGTTGGAGGTTTTGGTTGATCCGACCTGAATAGAAGAAGCTCGGGGACATGACCTCCGGGCCCGAACACGACCTCGCACAGTTCTCGCCCAAACGACCTGAGAATTGTCATTTTAACGACCTGGATTCGTCGGGCGCTCTTTTACGTGCCTTGGAGAGATTCAATGAACCTGCATCCACGCCCTGTCAGACGCTTTGCACGCGCTGCAGTGCCTGCCAGAAACATTAAATGCGTTGTGCTGACTCGGCATCGTTTTGACATCTCGGTGCGCAGCCACGCCAAGCTTGCGACTCCTATCACGGCATTTAATGCGACGTGGGGCGCATTAAATGCGGGGAGAGAGAGGACGCTGTCGTTTCAGTTTCGAGAAGTGGTAACCATCGATTCGCAATCCATATAAAAACTCACATTTTTCAGATGAGGTCACGAAAACCCGTTTTACTTCGAGTGACAAGCCTTTGCAAACTAGAAATTATTCTTTTCCGATCGGCGCTTCTTAGGCAACTGAAACGAGTTTCGGCCTCGATTACGCATCCTAGAAGGTAAGATTCTCTTCTTCTTCTTTTTTTTTTTTTTTTTTTTTTTTTTTTTTTTTTTTTTTTTTTTGCATTTGTTTAGTTGGTGGGCAACGACGTTGGGTCTCTTGGCGTTCCACCAGAGACGTGCCACTGTTGTCGGACTCGAGCCGTGGGTGGCGACTCAAGTTACTATTAGGGTTTTAGGAATTTGTCCCCTGCCGCCGCACGGGACAAAACACGAAGGCCTAAATGACCGTGTCTGTCGATGTTGTAGACTTTGGAATGGATCCGTTCCAGCCCGTCCGGACGAGAAGGCCTGCCCGCCTCCATCCTCGCGGGGCGTTCGGAGGGCGTATCCCCTTGATGTCTTCTCGGTTCTCACCCAAGAAGAACTTAATAGGATAAAAAAGCGGTTTGGCGTGCAACAGGAGGTGTTCCTCGACCATACCAGGTCGTCACGGTGCCACGCAGTGGCTTTTGATGGCCTTGCTGCGATCTCCGAAGAGATCTTCAAGGGTGGAGGGACGATTCCCCTCCATCCTTTCATCAGTCGGTCTGGATCACCGGATCGCACCGATACAACTCATGCCAAACGCGTATATCATCGCTGTCGTGATGTACATCGCGTGCTACGAAAGCTGCTTGGGTGAGCCAACGGCAGTGGAGCTTGGCATTGCCTATTACCTCAAAAAGAGTAGGGACAAGGATTCATACTACTTGTCCTGGCGACCTACCATCGCCGAGGGGATACATAAGCTATCCCGGGCAATGCGGGGGACCTACGAGCGAAATTCTTCTTTTTACGCTATGGTCAATGACCCAACTTTGCAGCTTTCGGAACACCAAGTAGGTTATTCCTCGTGAGGCATATTATCTGTCGCATGCTCTATAATAACGGACCTTTTGTATTCTTTTGCGGCTTAACGAGAATGACCCAAAGGCCAAGACTTACTTGGCGGCCGGACGAGGCTCGTATCTTTGGAGTACTAGGCAGGAGAGTCGGGGCGAGAAGGGCTCGTGGACAACCACGAACTTGCGGAAGTACAGTTTTTTCAACGACAAAGCATCTTTAGAACCCTTGGAAGGTAAGTTACATTGATTCTCGTCCTGGTCGCGGAGCAATTTTGTTTACTAACGCACTTGCATGCAGAAACTATGCCCCCGAAGGAATTGAGGCCCCGCAAGCCCCACTCCTGGCATTCGTCTTCCCTCTATCAAGAGGGAGGGAGAGAGCGCCAGACTTGCCTTGTCCCAGTTCTACTGGTGGTCTGGCTCTGCACCTTCCATGACCCCCTGTGCATGAAGCGACGAGGCGAGCAGTCGCCTCGTACCATCCGGCACGCCAAGGCGTAAGGCCCCCTGGGAAAGGTCGAAGAAGAGGAAACAAGTTTAGGCCGAAGAGTCTGAGACTGAATCCGAGGAGGAGCCCTTGAGGTCACGGGAAGGGGACTTCAAGGAGGTCGGGAAAGGAACACGCAGTGAGGCGATCACCTCCGACAAGGCGAAGGACATACCGAGCTTGGACTTGCTAGGGAGCTGCTGAGTACTGCGGCCGATAGTCTATTCTGCTCGAGTGTGGACTATCGGGAGTCTTATGATGAGTTGCGACACGGGCGAGATCGATGACCCACGTCATTCCGACATCTAAGCAAGGTAACGAGTCTTAAAATTTTCTTAAAATTTTGGTTCATTTCTAACCATTTCGTGCTTTCCTTGAGCTCTACTTGCGATGAGGATGTCTATGGAGAGGACTCGGGCCTGGGAGCCGCGAGGGTCCGGGGCGACTACGGGAGGAGGTCGCGAAGCTCAAGAAAAGCCGAGTCCGTCGAAGCTGAAAGAACACAAGCATTCGATGCGGCAAACAGGTATCTGAGCCAAAAGGATGCTGCTTTACGAACGGTGGACTTCCAAAAGGTGGAGCTTGAGCGACGCGCGGAGGATGTGAAGGAACTCCAAAGGACAACCGTCATGCTCAACAAAGTGGTCGGGGAGAAAGACTAGGAGATCCAAGCGAACTCCGTATGGGCCCGTGCCCAGTTGAAGCGGGGAAAAGAGGCCTCGAGCAGGAGCAGCTTCGAGGCTGAACTCCAAGAGAGTCGTGAAAGGATCGTTCACTGACTGAAGAAATGCGGAATCAGTCAGAGGAGCTGGAGGAAAAGGCCGCCGACTGGGCGATCGGGTCCATTTATTCCCTCCGACTAAGGAACCCAGATATGGACATTTCCGACCTCCCAGAGGGGTGGCAAGAGGCTTTGTGGATCATGGCTGAGGAGGACGATCAGGCAGCCGTGGCCGCCCAACGACCCGACCAGGCAGGGGGTTCTCGTTCGAAAGATCCCCCCGACCAGCTGTAGTGTAATGAGTCGACCCCATCGTAGTTGGGTCTAACTTTTGTTTGTACATAAATGAAGATACACTTTCTTTTCAATTGCAGCTTGCTTTTTCATAAATAAGTTCAATTTACAATTCAATTTGCATAAGCAATATTACATGCGAATTCTTACACGCGAACAGAACACATACGAACTGTCTCCAGCGAACAAAATTAAGCTTTACATTAGAAATGAAATTAACATAAACGTGAGAGGCCGAGTTGGGATTGCGTGGTATGGCCGGAGGTGTTCGGCGTTCCAAGCTCGGGTACTTTGGGGAACGTTGAGTCTTTTGAGATGGTAAGTCCCCGGCCTGATCACCTTGTCGACCCGGTACGGCCCTTCCCTGTTAGGTCCCAGTACCCCCGCACTCGATTCTCTAGTCCCAAGGAGGACTTCCTTTAGCATAAGGTCCTCGACCTGGAAGTCTCTTCGCTTGACCTTTGAATCGAAAAACCTCTTCTCATTCTTTGGTAGGGTGCTATCCTTAGCAAGCCTTCTTTGTGATGCTCTTCAACAAGATCCAAACTTGCCCTCATAAGTGCTTCGTTTTCAACCTCGTCGTACAAGTCCCTCCAAAGAGAACCAGTTCCCACTTCTACAAAGACCATTGCTTCGTAGCCATAGGCTAGCGAAAAAGGGGTCTTTGAGGTGGAAGTTCTTGGAGTTGTCCTATACGCCCATAAGACTTGGAAACGGAGGTCAAATCATTGAATTCCACCCCTTGGCCGCCCCAAGTTTGGCCTTTAGAGTGTGCTTGATGGTTTTGTTGACTACTTCAACTTAGCCATTCGCTTGCGATTTGGCGATTGAGGCAAATTTTTTATGGATGCCCAACTCGTCGTAGAACTGCTTGAACTCCTCGTTATCGAATTGCTTTCCATTATCCGAGATGAGGGTGTGAGGAATTCCGTCGTAACACACTATGCTCTTGAAAACGAAGTCTTTCAGCTTTCTAGTCGTGATCGCGGCTAGTGGTTCGGCTTCCACCCATTTCGTGAAATAATCTACCGCGACCACGGTATACTTGACCCCTCCCTTTCCGACTGGCATGGGGCCGATAAGATCGATCCCCCACATGGAAAACGGCCAGGGGCTAGACATAGTTATCAACTCGTGAGAGGGGGCTCGCGGAATGTTCGCGAACTGTTGGCATTTATCACATTTCTTGACAAAGTTGTGCGCATCTTCTTGAATCCGGGGCCAATAATATCCCTGACAAACAACCTTGTTCGCAAGAGATCGAGCAGCTGTGTGGTTGCCACAGATCCCTTCATGGATTTCCCTCATGATGTAGTCTGCTTTTTCGTTGGTTACACATCGGAGGAGAGGAGCACTGAATCCTCTCCTGTTCAGCTGGTCCCCGATGAGTGTGAAACGAGCAGATCTTACTCGCATGACCCTTGCCTCGACCTTGTCGCTTGGCAAGGTCCCATCCTTGAAGTACTGGATAATGGGAGTCATCCAGGAATCTGGTTAAGCCATATTTACGGCTGTTCGATCGAGCTGATAGTTGGAGCACCGACGAAACGAAATGTTGTTTGGAGCCTCTGAATCCAACGAGGAGGCTATCTTTGCCAAGGCGTCCGCTATAGAATTGCTCTCTCTGGGGATCTGAGCGATTTCAAAGTGTTTAAATGACCCTAGAGCGGTCTTAGCCTCTTTTAGGTAGCGGACCATGTTTTCTTCCTTGGCTTGGTATTCCCCTAGAATTTGGTTGATGACTAGCATAGAGTCGCTGTAAATGCTGATTGCGGTTGCACCCATTTCTTTGGCAAGTCGCAACCCGGCGAGCAGGGCTTCGTACTCGGCCTCATTGTTGGTCGCTTTAAACCGAACCGGAGAATACCATGAAGTCGAGCCCCCTCGGGACTCATAAGGAGAAGACTCGCACTGGCTCTTTTCTTGTTTGATGACCCGCCGACGTAGAGGTTCCAAGTCGACAGGTTCTGAATACTTTCTTGCATGGCTTCACTAGGTTGTTGCTCGCTTGGGAAATAGGAAAATTCCGAGATGAAGTCAGCAACAGCCTACCCTTTAATGGCTGACCTGGGCCTGTACTTTAGGTTGAACTGGTTCAATTCCATGGCCTATTTGAGCTTTTACCCAGAGGCAACGGTTTCCCGAAGGACTGCTGAGGGGTAATTTGTCATTACATTGATTGTATGGGCATGGAAGTAAGGTCGCGGCTTTGCGGGCGGCGACGGCTGAGCAAAAGCTAGTCGCTCCATTTCGGATACCGCATCTCGGCATCCGATAGGCATTACTTGCATAATATATTGGCCAGGCCTGAGGCCTTTTCCTCTTCCGTATTAAAGCGCGCACGAGGCTGGGAGACGGACGGAGGTAGATGAGTAGGATTTCCTGTGAAGAGGCTTAGAGAGGAGAGGTGGCTTCCCAATGTGTTCTTTTATACTCTGGAATGCCTGCTCGCATTCGGGAGTCCATTCGTATTTCTTATTGGCCTTCAGAACATTGAAGAATGGTAAACGTGATCATTAGCCTTGATATGAAGCGACTAAGTGCGCTATCGCCCATTCGGACTCATGACTGCTTCTTGTTGGTCGGGAGGGCTCTCCATCTCAAGCGGGCACGGATCTTCTTGGGGTTTACTTCTATACCCCGCTGATTGACCATATATCCCAGGAACTTTCCTGACGATACCCCGAATGAACATTTGAGAGGGTTCAGCTTCATTCTGTAGAGTCGGAGTATGTCAAACATCTCTGCAAGATGCACAATATGTTCTGAGGCGACCTGGGATTTGACCAGCATGTCATCCATATAGACCTCCATTGTCCTCCCGATCTGGTCAGAGAACATTCGGTTGACAACCTCGATAGTCGCACCAGGCTTCTTGAGGCCGAAGGCATGACTTTATAGCAGTATAGCCCCGTTCCCGTAATGAAGGTCGTATGTTCCTCATCTGGTCTATACATCGGGATTTGATTGTATCCCGAGTATGCATCCATGAAGTTTAACAGCTCGTGCCCCGAGGTGGCGTCAAGGAGTGGTCGATTCTCGGTAGGGGGAAGCTGTCTTTCGGGCAAGCTTTGTTGAGGTCGCTGAAGTCTACACATGTCCGCCACTTGCCATTTGGCTTCTTTACCAAGGTCGGGTTAGCAACCCAGTTCGGGTAGAGAGCCTCACGAATGGATCCATTTCGGAGAAGGTTCTCCACTTCTGATTTTAGTGCGGCGTACCGCTCCGGATCTATCGCCCTTCTTTTCTGGTGAACTGGCTTGGCTTCACTGTTGACATTCAATGAATGGCAAATAATGTCCGGGCTGATCCCGACCATATCTGCGTGCGACCAGGCAAACACGTCAATGTTCTCCTTTAAGAAGCTTACCAGCTTGGAAGCGAGCTGTGGGTTGAAACAGCTTCCAATCCGTAAAACTCAGCTCGACTCTTTTGGATCAACCGAAACCTCGGACAGATCCTCAACCGGGCCACTGGGGGGGATTTCTTGGATTCGCGGATCTATGTTATCCTCCGCTGGACCAGGCTATGGCTCGATCCGACTGATCGCCATACCATAGGCACGGAGAATCTGCTGCTAAATGCCCTTTCTTTCCCTTATCTGCCATCTGGACCGCTTTTACATAGCATTCGCGAGATGCGCTCTGCGATCCGCTTACTTCGCTTATCCCCATTAGAGTGGGAAACTTCATCTTGAGATGATAAATGGAAGTGTGACCACGAAGGTTCTCACAGAGGTCGCCCCAAGATTCCATTAAAGGCGATGGGCGGGAGTCCCACGACCAAAAATTGGTAACCCTAGTCACCTCATCGTAGTCGCGGCGTGGTGGTAGCCGGATCATTCCTTCGGGGATTAGGTGATCCTGTAGAAAGCCGTCTGAGGCATCGGGAGGCGGCCAGGTCGGCCTCGACTAGGTTTATTCTATCAAAGCGGACTTGAGCAGGATGTTCACGTGCCTTCGGGTTGTCTACAAGCGTCGAGACATTA
Source organism: Pistacia integerrima (assembly GCA_026225825.1). NCBI lineage: Eukaryota > Viridiplantae > Streptophyta > Magnoliopsida > Sapindales > Anacardiaceae > Pistacia > Pistacia integerrima. Next base: position 16,094,169 of record CM047750.1, on the reverse strand, counting down.
TGGCACCCTATCAGGGGCGTGATCACCAGAGCATCCTCATGAGGGTGGTGCAAGCGAGCTGCCTCCTTCTCATAGAAGGTGATCGGTTCCTCCTTTCTGGCTTTTTGAGGTCACTGCGAAGTATTCATTACCCTGATCGGGTCATGATGCGCTTCGCAAGCATACCTTTCCTGCGCTCCTCGCGTGTTTCCTACGAGGTGCGGACCTCCGAAAACTATGTTAACACTGCTGTATCTGCTGCGATCACGACACTTTTCTTTTGCTCCCCTTGGCTCTGTTTTGGAGAGTCATCAATGTACTCCTTGAAGTGCCCTTTCTTGATGAGCTCTTTGATAGCCTGCTTTAGAGCTCGGCATTCATCAGTGTGATGCCCGTTATCCCAATGGTAACGATAGTATTTTTTGTTGTTTCTAGCCGTAGCAGGAGTTTTCATGGGTTCGGGCTCACCGAGCAAGCTGGCCTCCTCGGATTTGTCGAGGATTACAGATATGGACACGTTCAGCGGAGTGTATTGAGTCCTGTCGTGGTCGCGACGAGGAACGGGAGCATAGGACTTTTTCTGCTCGTAGCGGGGTTTCTTCCCTTTTCACTGATCGTCAATTTCTCCTTTGCGATCAGCTCTCCTATTATCTCCCCGACCAAACATACTGCTGGAAGTGTCGTGATCGCGACGGCGGAGTGCCACCAATGAATTCTCTATTCGAAGATACTTTTCTGCCAGGTTGTAGAATCTGGTGAGGGAAATATCGTCCTCAGCCTACAGTTCTTTCCACAGGTCGGTTTGCGGGCGAACTCCAGCTATTATAAGTGTTCGGATGGACTCTTCTGGAGCGTGGGCCACCTTGTTGAGTTCCACGTGGAAATGGTCAATGTAAGATTGAGGGATTCGTCTCTTTCTTGCCTTATGTTCTTGAGGTAGCTCAAAGGCATCGAAAACTTCCCGATTGGCTTGGAAATGCCGCAGGAACATCGTGCTAATCGAGGCCACGGAACGATCGATCCTCCACGGGAGCTACCAACCAACCGCTTGGCGTGAGAAGTCAGCGTCACGGCTAAACAACGGCATTTTGCAAGGTCCGAAACCTGGTAGAGCTCCATCAGGTCGTTGAACTCATATAAGTGATCCTGCTGATCATAGTTCCCATCAAGCGGCCGCATATCGGCATTACGAACCACGGTGGAAGTGGGCGGACAAGCTGGGCGGGAGAAAAAGGGGATGCGAGGCGACTGCGCTGTCGTTTTGCTACTCCCTTAACCTGTCCACAGCTCGCGTAACTCCTCAATTTGTGGTAACGGAGCCAATTGAGGGTTGCTTTCACCCGTGCGAGCCCGGCCTTCTCGATTACGGTTCAGGAAGGTCTGGAGGTCGGATTCCTCCTCGCCTCGGCTGACATTTTCGACCGCTCGACACACGCTGGCTACAGGCGTGCAAAGGCGATGGATAGTGCGGGGCATTTTCACGACCCTCGCAGTGGTACGAACCACCCCGCGAGGTGTGGGGGCCACTCGCATGATAACGATCGGGATCGTTTTGTTGGCGGCGATAAGAATCATCGCGCGCGGCATTTTTGCTTGGGTTCGCCTGCGACGTGGCATGGGACTGCTCAGGATTCACTTTTTCGCCGAGTCTCAGCTTCGCCGATACCTTGCTCGGGGTACCTTTTATGCTTGCTGGTCCCTAGGGGCCCGTAGGCTGACCTTTTGCCACTTACTTGCCCTTACGTCTACGCATTGCAGTGCTCGCGGCACGGGTTATTGCCCTCTGGCGCGCTTTCGCGCGACCTGCAGGCGTCTTTGGCGGTTGCACCTGCCCTTATTGTCATTAGATGACATGCCTTGGTCCAAACGGTCAACCAAAGGTTGACCGTCTGGAGAGTATTGTCGAACCTCTCTAGGTAGTTTCTGATGACAAGGTCAAGTTGTGAAGCTGTCGGGATATCCCCCATGACATTTTCGCAGCTGGAACTTCTTGATGCGTTGATTAGCTTACTCTGGCTCAGATTGGCAGGCCATTTGCTGTTGTAGGACCAGTAGGTCAACGATTCTCCTGATGAAGGGTAGACACTAAATCAGGCCCTCCTTCTAGCGCCAAACTGTTGATGCTGGATTTTGGCACCAACTAATTGTCACGTGCGTAGCGTTGATTGGTCAAAAAGCACACGTGTTAATGAATATAGAAAACAAAATAAATGCTATGAGAGCTTTTAAAGTGGTTCGGATGCTAAGGTAGCAAGTCCTACATCCACTGATTTGTATTGATATTGATAGTGTGGGTCAGGTCGCCACAGCGGAATGACTTACAAAAGATTGGGAAGTAGATACCAAAGCGTGAGAGAGAGAGTTTTTTTTGTATAAAATTGTCGAATCCCCTTAATGAAGGGGTCTTCCTCTTCTTATACCCAGTTGAATGTGCGTAATCATCACTAAATCCTTGGGTTGGTGTGATTGTCAGGACCTAATCTGATTTTACGTCCCATTACCCATTTTCCAAGCCGATTTCACCCGATTCGGAGCAGGTTAGCGGACACGTGGGAGCACCAGGGCGTTTGGCAGGTATGACGTGCGCTTACCGTTCTGACAGGAGCAGGCCACGTTTCGTCACGCAACTCCACGTCAGTCTTTGATTTCTTAGTCATAACAGAATATAATGTTTAATTGGACTAAACCTTCCTCTTTCAAATAAATTTGAGGTAATTTAAAATATTGATTTTTAGAAATAAATTTTGGTAACAAACTTTTCAACCAAACATTAACAATAAATAACGTTATATTCTACTAGCTACAAATTCGGCTATTTAATGAGATATTAGAGCTTTGGGCATATATTTAAATCTAAACATCTAAACTATATAAATATAGAAAGCAATAGTTCTTCTATAAAGTCTTAGGAAAACCTTCCTTAAAAATTGTGTATGATTCTGACTCTACATCTCGACCCCAACAAAATATTTAGGGTCCGTTTGGTTCATTATTCTGATAGTTTTTAGAATAATATTTTGAAAAAAATTAAATTGGGCAATATTACGATATAAGATTTGAAAATTAACAAAAATATCCCCTATGTTTGTTTGTTTACTAAACACCCCTATAATAAAATATTAAAAGTTAACAAAAACACCCCCAACCTACCCATTAAATACGGACAACCGACCACCACCGCCGAAGGGTGGCCGAAGTGTTTTTGTAACTTCTAAAAAAAATATTTGAAGGTATTTAGTTAAATTAACAAATTTAAAGGAATATAAAAGAAATTAAATAATATAGAATAATATTTTGAGAATAAATCATTTTTACTGTTTAACTTTATTGTGAATACTAATAATAGTATTCCCAAGAGTGAATCAAACGGACCCTAATATTATTCGTTTCAAGTCCAAGCTCTTATAGATTTACGATTAGGTTTCACGCAAACGTCCTTCTTCCAAATACATTTAAATATTTAAGAGAATTCAAACATTATAAACACATTTGAATCTGTGTAAGCCAATACAAGGTGAACAAATTTGACATAAATTTCTAAATTCGAATGGAATGTATAAATTATTATATACACTTGCTAATTTTCTAACTGCTTGTGAAGCCTATTCATCATATGAATCAGAATGACTTGCTATGTACAGTGATGTTCAATTTTTATCTACTTCAATCCTGACTGATGCTATATTCTCCGAAAAATTATTCATTTCCGATTCCCTCCTATATTCTGACTGATGCTACTGAAATTAGAGATAAAAAATTGGAAGAGAAAAATCGAAGAAAAGATTGGTCTTCAGGATGCATTCTCATCAAGGTCACAATTCACAAAGAATGCACAGAGGATCTATAGACTTCTCATGAGGATTGACAATCTCTAGGTAGCGAGTGTGGAAGTAGTGGCCGCATGGCAAAACTGCAACAGATGGAGGAATACTTGGCTGGGAAATGGGGCCATCAGCTTCTGGTGTGAATGAAAGATCCCTCTTGCAAAAGAAACACTCTCTTCCACTTCGTTGAGGAGGTTTGTCGAAATCTGCATAAAGAAGTGTAATTGCAGTCATTGCTATTGTAATGACGAGTGTTCATATCACCCTTAACATTACAAACATAAGAGGCACACTGAGGTATTAGGTTTAGCTGGATTTTCTGAACAACAAAGCGTTTACTGTTTATTTTCAAAATCCACATGCATGGGAAATCTGGCTGTGGCAAACTTAAATAAGCATTTTGAGGTCCAGCTTAGCTTGGAGATGGATAAACTATGGTACATAAGCCAAAACAGATCCTTTTGCTGCCATGCGAGTTCTCAATAATGTACAGTGGGTATATTAGAAGGGTATCATTGCTTAAAATTTTTAAATATTCAATTATCTAAAAAGTATATGGGTATATTAGAAGGATATCATCGCTTAAAATTGAAGAAATGTTGTGTATGGGAGGAAGCAAATTTACAAAACTCAAGGAAGTCAACAACAAAAATAGATCTTAGAATCCTGAAAAAAAATACCTTGCTTCATGTGATCGGTTGGAAAATCCTTAGTCGCTTGTGCAAGAGCATGCAGGTCTGACAAATCAGTCTGGGACAGTGGTGTACGAGATGGTCGGATTAGACTATTTTTGTATGCAGATCTATTAGAAGATGGCTGAACTGGACGGGTTCTGTATGCAGATCTATTAGAAGATGGTCGAAATTGACAGGCTTAGTTTGTAGATCTATTAGAAGTTGGTCGAACTGGCACATTGGAAGCTTACCAACGGAATTACTGGACCTATGATTGTAAAACTTAAAAATCATGATTACGAACAGTAAATTTGAACTAAATTTATATGTGATCATGGAGCTAATTGTTAATTACCAAAGGTATAAGTAGGCGAAGTCAGTCTACTAGCAGGCTGAATAGGAGCAGTGGTTTGAGATTGACCAAAGTTACCTACGAGCATCCAGCAAAAATATTACAAATATACCTATAAAAAAAATGGATGACTTGCGCAGATTTAGAGCCCTCATTCAACCAATTTATGCATGTTTATTATAGTGTTCCATAATGGATTGAAAATAGCACAGCAATCACTAAAAACACCAGATGAGGTCGAGTAATATATTAATCAGGTATACATTTTCTCAAGGGGTACCGTGACTTAAAACTTTATACAGGGAAAGGACCTTTTTAAAATAGATTCGAAGAAGAAGACATACCTTGCACAACATGACAAGGTATAAATTCCTTGGCCAAGGGTGAAAGAGGACGAGCAGTCCAAGTCAAAGCAGTCTAGGATATGGTACAGAAAATCTGTGTTTTGGGAAGGAAAGGAGCTGTCTGGACTAGTGGTGTGGGAGCAGGCACAGCTTGAATTGATTCTGAAATAGAAGAATCAGTCTGTGGTTTTGTTGTATGCTGAACTGGGTGAGCGACTAGATAGGGATTAGCAGTAAAAGAGGGGCAAAAAACTGGAGAGACTAGGGCTGGATATCTCCATTGAGATGGTCTAGGAGGATTGTTGGATGATTGAGCAGTTCCCCTTCCCCTTACAACCGGTTTTACTTGACCTGTAAATGGTGAAAGTCAACACTCCTAAGGAGTTATATACATTTGTCTGATAAAGACAATCACACAAGCATTCAGCATTTCTATTGCAAAAGTCCACCCCCCAATAAATCAATGATGAGCTAAATAACTTGACCCAGGCAGACAAAGCTGCACATTATAATAGTTTTGCACTAATTTTGGGATCACAAACATAAACTAGAAAATTCAGGATAGCAACATGACTGTTGTTTCCATTATCAATGTACAGATAAAAAAAGGTTTATGTAACCTGTCGAGCATAAGATATTCCAACAGAACTTTGTAATTATGTTTGAAACGAAATTCCTCTCGAAGGGTCTCAAGAAGCAACCCTAGTTCATACTTTCGATTAATTGACACAATCCAGTTTCTGACCTGCATAATTCATCAAAAGAAGGTCAATCCTCTCTCTCTACCAATCGAGGCGCATTATTTCTTTGTTCCATCAAAATAAAGCTGGAAATATAATACCTCATCAGTTGTAGCATTCAAACTAACAGCAAAAGCACAATTGGACTCATGGAGAAATCGTTTCAACTAGGGGACAAGTCCAGTAGCAGAAACAGTGACCTTGCGAGGACTGAAGGGAAGGCCCTGCTCATGCACCATAATGTCGGAAGCTTTTATGACATGTCCAACATTGTGAAGTGGCTCTCCCATTCCCTGCATAAGTATTGTTATGATAATAATTAGGATAGACCAGAAAATCTAGAAGCTCCGTTTTTAGCAAGAGAGAAGATGAAATTGCTCGACAGCATTTAATGATTACAAAATGCTAAGACGTTGAGGCAAAAGGCATTGGAAAAAAAAAAATGAAAGGTCTATTGAATTACAAGTATATTTTTCTTATCTCTATGTGTACATAAGTGGTGTGCCTCTCTGTGTGAGTAATTGCAGTCCTCCAAACGGATTAACAAAGTTCATGTTTGAACAAACCAACACACAAGAGAAAAAGTTACTGATATCTAGTAAAAAGATACACATAAACTCCTTTTAGAAAACCATGCCAAAAGAATAATAACTCCTTTGATCATTGCAAACTATATCTATGTCATAAATACAAAATTGATTCTCTTGTCTTCACAACAGTTTTGAGGAGAAAATCACCACATCAGAGAAGGTAGGGGGTCCTTTACAAAACATTGGGGCTAAAATAGATTATTGTTTCTATACAATTCAAATATATACAGGGTAATACCAATCAAAGTGTGGACATCAGTGCATGAAAAATAATACACAACTTTTTGTTTCTGATATAAAAAGGAGAAAAAAAACCTCGTGAAACCATATTGAAAATATTAATAGCGTATACTGACAGTACAATGCAGGTCCTGTAACAAAGTATCACTCTACTGAAAAAACGTCACTAAACTTAAAGGTTGTTTTCATATGTGCACTTACGTAGCCTTATAAAACAAATGTGCACTTACCATAAACAGAACATTTGAAATTGAACCAACTTCACTTGAGGGCAGGTTCTGAGTAAATACAGCCTGCTCTACTATCTCAGTTGTGGTCAGATGTCTCTTCAAACCCATCCTGTAAAAAAAAAAAAATAAATAAATAAATAAATAAATAAAGGACATTAGGGTATGAACCTTATATGAGAGAACAAAACCATGAATAACACATAATGTGGAGCTATGTGAAATATTATACTTGCCTGCCAGTGTAGCAGAACTGACAATTCATGGCACAACCCACCTGACTTGAAACAAAGACAGTCGTTCTACCTCTATCACATGGAATGATGACCGTTTCAAATCAATGAGAAGATTCTCAATGTAATGCAACGTTCTAATCTAAATATGTGACATCCATGTCAAATATTTGGTACATAGACAATTATAAGGGACAGTAACTAAAAAATATGAAGCAAACAAAACAAATTATTCTACCTTCTTAGTTCCGTGTGGTATTACTCCTTCCATCTTCCTCACTTTTTTCTTCACCAACATCTAATGTTATTATCTCCTGAATTTCATAACAAAACCGAACACCAATCACTTCTAGGTTTTCTTTAAATTATGACAACCATTTATGTAGACAGCTTTAAGATCTGAATACTCTCCTTCGTTAGACAGAACATCACTTAAGCTTCTTACATTATGGCAATCATGTAGAGTTAGACACTGCAAGTCTTTTGGGGGTGCAACGAAGTTAGACACTCCCTTAAACACTACATTTCTATTAACTTCAACTTCTTTGACAAGGGGGCCAAAATGAATAATAGTCAAACCACCTGCCTTGTATTATTTGAATTCTCCGTAATGGAAATCCTACCGTAAGACTGTATTTTCTAAGTCTTGGACCTCCACTTCCTAAAGATTTGACATATATCTTAAAGTCTTGTATTCTTTCAAAGCACACTTCTAAAGTATCTAATTCACTCAATTTTGATGCCTCCTCAACTGTTTCTTCGGAAGTTTTGGATCCCCAATACACTCTCACTTTTTGGACACAACTTAGTTTAGATAGCATCCCAGTTGGTAACTTTTCTAGATACATCGAAAAAAGATTAAAGTATCTAAGCTTTTGTAGCATCTCCATACCTTCAAGGACTTCTATTATTATAGTTCCTTCAAGGTCCAAACTCCGAAGACACACTAGCTTTGCTAAACAAGGAACATGCTTTAATTCCGTGCAATATTGAAGCAACAATGCTGTGAGATTCGTCAAGTGAGAGGTAGAATCGGCAACTCCTCGATATTTGGTGTAGGAAAGATTGAGAATCTTCAACCCTTGCATCCTTACAAAAAAAGATTCAGGAATATTTTTCCTAAATGGGAATATTTTCTTGCAGAAGCAAAGTTGAAAGAGCTTGACAATCTGGTGACATATTTGGAGGAGTTTCTGAAATGTTATTCCTCATTAATGAAGCCTTTTCAAGATTCTGTTTCCATTCTTGTTCCCTTGGTAATCTTAGCAAATTCTCCCCAACTTTTACCATGAATAAAGGACTCGTGCTTGTAATGTACAATGCCATTTCTCTTATAAGATCATGCATCTTTACGCACCTTCCATTATCAGCAGTCTCCAACAAGCAATTGTTAACAAGTCTATTTCAATATAGGAATAACCCCATCATATGTTGCTTGATACTACCCGCCCTTTCTCACAAGTTCTTCGCAATCCAATAAACTATTAGCTCCTCTTTCGGGATTTTGAAGTCTTCGGGATATAGTGCACAGTATAAGAAACAATGTTGCACCTTTTAACTCTTCAAGCGATCATAACTAAACTGTAATTGCCTCGGTACATTTGTTTCCATGCCTTTGACACTTTGTATGCTTTGAGACAATTCTTCGAGTGCATTCCTCCATTCACAAATGTCATATTCTCCCCTCATGCAACCAAGCTATGACAATTGCAAGGGGTAAACGGCACACATTGTTCACCACAAGTTTCACAATGTCTTTTAAAGTTGGAACTTCAAAAATATTAAGTTCCACTTTATCAATGAATAACGTCAATGCCTCATCATCTGAGAGACACCTTATTTTGACTATTTTACAACCCATGGAAAGACATACATCTTGTGAACGAGTTGTTATCACTAATTTGCATCCACTGTCTTTTGTAGGTTCAGGAATTCCCACTTCCTCAAGCTTAAATGCCTCCCACATATCATCCAATAACAACACAATCTTTCTTCCTTCCAACATTTTCAATAAGTTTCAGGCCCGTATCCTTTTATCTTCATTTATGGGAAGATCTTCTTTCAATGAAGCTGCAATTTGATCTTGCAATTTCATAAGATCAAGTGGTTGAGATACAGTGACCCAAATCACCTTTTCGAACTTATTCGTCTCCTCGAGGAGTTTGTTATTGATATGAGTTATTATAGTTGTTTTACCGATTCCCCCCATCCCACAAACTCCTATCTTCATCACCTCATCACCCATCAAATGTTCCCAAATTTCGTTCATGTTTTTCTCCACCGTTGTTTCACCTATGAATGTTGTTGTTGGTAGTACCACTCCAGCAGTTGGAGGTGCATCAATAACCAAACTCTCAAATGCACCATTCGGTGATGTTCTTCCACTTCTTCAATCTTCTCCTCAACAAGCTTTTCCTAGACGAACACGTGAGAAATATTTCACCCTTATTAACTTGTCTCTCAATGTCTTCTACTTCCTTATTGATCCTTGCAGTATTTTGCAACCAATTAGTGACTTCAGCTTTAGGTAATTTCCCCATATTTCACTCGGTGCACAACCTTGCATCAACATCTTCCTTTCGCTTATTTAACTCTTCCAATCTTCTTTTCAGTTTCCATATTCCCATGAAGCTTCCTATAATATCGAACATATTGGCATAATGGCGGCCCTATGCATGTTAAGAATTTGAATGATTGCCCTATAATAGCCTCCATAGTTTGGTCCCTGTACACAAATAGTTAGGGTTGCCACAATATTTTTGTTTGAAGTTACCATTTGCTACAAGAAATTGTAATGGATTAAACTAAACTAGCAATAGTTAAAGTTAGGTAGGTTTTAATATATTAAATATAAATGCAAGGAAAATTGTTACAAGAGCTAATGGTTGTGTCACAAACAAAAAAGGATGTTACATACAACAATAATATAATTTTATTACAGCTTTATTAAATTAACTACTCTGCTATTCCATTCAAACACACCGCCATAACTAATTAGACAAGTAAATTTATAGAAAAACGTTTCAATTGAATATGGTAGAATTAGGATGATTTTAAGTTGAAAGAAAAGCTCAAATTTAATTACATTGTTTAATAATTACGAAAACAAAAAACTAAATTTGCAATATAACATATTAATTACATCAAATTTGATAAAAAAATTAATATAGAATTTAAATATGTATTAATCTCGTATAAACTTAGTTGGAATATGAGCATGAAGGAATAATTTTATTGCTATAAGTGGTTTGTTGGCTAAATCTCTAGACAATCAATCATACATATTGCAAGATAATTTAAAATGCAAGAAGCATGATTGTGTAATACAGTGCTTAACCATTTATTGTAAAGAATATGTGAATTTGTTTTCTAAAAATAAAAGAAAATGAAAGAAACGAAACAAAAATTGAATTTCATAGCTTTAAGATTAGAGAATAACAAGGTACCTCTTATGAAAATATTACCTAATCTAAAAAGGTGCTTTAGTAGTTCAACATCTAAATGATTTTAATACGATTATTAATTAATTGTCTTATGTTAAAATTGAATTTGATAATGACGTTTGTGCCTCAATTCTTATGACCATTTTACCAAATAATTGGGAATCCATAAGATTAGCATGTTAGTAATTTAATAGATAGTGTGAAATTAAAGCTTATTGACTTTAGGTGGAGTTGGTAGTGGTTCTGACCATGATGGAGGCTGAGAAGAGAAGAGAAAAAGAAGAAGAGAATGATATTTTCGTCTTCACAATGAATATCACTGCATTTAACGGAAATTATTAATAGAATATAACGTTTGGGTAGTAAAATTGTATTTTGAAATCTTTTGGGTGAAAAGTGTCATTAAGTTATTATTTGGGTAAAAAATTGTTTACTCATATTAAAAAACCCCTGTTGTTAGTAATATATTAGGGTTTCATCCAATTTTAAAAATCAAAAGTCTGTTTTACCCCACTCATCACTTACCAACTTATCCTTCACTCAAATAATCCAATCCACAAAATCAACCTTGAATTTACAATTATACTTTTCAAAGTTACACATTTACATAATAAATATAAATAACCATTTAATTAAATAATAAAAAAATTCAAATTAAAAAAAATGAATTTGGTTAAGATAAATGAATTTAACAAAATATGTAAAGATAAATGTTTATTTGAAAAAACTGAAGCAAATGTTTTGAAATTTATATTATGAGATAGACAAAGGCTGGAAAATAAAAATAAATCTCAAAATAATTTTAATTAAGACAAAATCAAAATACTTATTTTTTGGTACTAATCTTTTCTTCCAAAACAATTAAGATTAAATTTTTTAAATGACTCATAAATTGTGTGGAAACTATTCTAGCATTTTAATAATTTTTCAATGATTTATAAATATATTGAGGAATAAAAAATAAATATTGTTTTAAGTTGGTAAAGTGACCAGAGGGTAACACAAACTTTTGAATTTGAAATTCTCTAGCATATCACTAACAACTGAAGAGTTTTTAATACTTTCTGAATTTGTTGGATGAGTTTAATATAATTGATCTCACAAGGGTGTAAATAAAATAAACCATTTAGAAATAAAAAAATGTGTCTCAAACCAGGAGCATCAATGTTCATTCATGATACCTAGGGTGGGAAAATGTAATTCAGCTTAAAAATTAAATAACCATTATTTACACTTGCCATCCATAATATTAATAGTTAAGAAACAAGAAGTGACACAAAATATTACATGAAGATTAAGTTAGCCAGAAACAAAATAAAATTCAAGTAATATACTACTTATATATGAGAAGCTTATAAATAACATTAAATAATAATAATAAGGATCATATTATGCATTCTTTCGAATAGTGTTATCTAAGGGTAATAATAAAATCCTTTTAAAGAAATCAAAGTTATTGTTCCCGAACTAACGGTAGCTTTGATCTTTAAATATTGTGAAAGATAGACCTGCCAAGAATCTTGTTGAAGGCAAGAAGTAAATGTTATTAACTTTTTTTTAAGAAGTGAAATTCAGGGTGTTCAAAATCACAGCTTTCTGAGCAGACCAAACACAGATCCAAAACAACAATGTAAACCCAGTTACAAAAAGCAAGATCACAAGGTAAAAAGTGAGAACCCATCAAGAAAAACACAAGAAAACTAAAAAAAAAAAGTACCTGATTTCAAGGATCGAAACTGCAAGAGCCTTGCTTTTTTCAATTTATTTGCTTTTGCAGTGAAAAAGAGAGCTCTTTGTTAGAAACAGTATATAGATTTCAGAGAGAATAAAGAAGAATCGGAAAGAAGTTTTTCATTCAGTCAAGTCTTGTTGTTTACATCCACTGACAATTACAATCAATTGTGTGTGGATGTACACAAAAGATGACAATATGCAGAATTTTGTCCTTATATGGGACCCAAATCTTAGTATTTCTTTTTTTTTTTTTATTCATTGAATCAAATTTTTAAAAATAAAATTTATGAGAAAATAAAGATACGAACAGAGCAATCTCCTCTCTCATCTGCTCAAAGAAAAAAGTCAGTAATTAAGCACAAGAATTTAATGTGTCTATCCGTGACGACCTTGAATAAAGGCGTTTCAATTTTTTTACAGGGAAAAACAAGTGTATGTTGATAGGTGGTAGAACCGTAGGAGTGAATTAATGAATGGAATTAAATTTCTTCTTTAAGAGTGGAAACCCGTTGCCATGTGCCTCTTAAAAGAAGAAAGATCAATATATTAAAAGCCCTCAGCTTTGAAACAGGTACATTTCATTAGTTACAAAGAATTGATAAAAATATCAAACAACATAAGTGCAATGATAATATAACAAATTTGTTATTGGATCTTTTTGTATATATATAGCGATCTTCATCTATCATTTTGAAATCATACGACATTATCGCATTATGAAATCGAATATACCATTGTCTTGAGGACTGCTTGAGGCCATAATTGACTTTAAAAGTCTACACACTTTATGTTCTTGACCTTCTCTAATAAAACCTATTGGTTGGTCCATATAGATTTCTACTTTTAATTCTCCATTGAGAAAAGCAGTCTTTACATCCATTTGATGCAATTCAAGATCCATGCTTGCAACTATAGCTAGAATAAGTCGAATTGAGGTAAACCGCACAACAGGCAAAAAAGTTTCTTCATAATCTATTCCTTCTTGTTTTGTATACCCCTTCGCAACTAAGCGAGCTTTGTATCTTTCAATACTGCCATCAGCTTTACGCTTGATTTTGAGAACCCACTTGTTCCCAATGGCTTTGCGTCCTTTAGGTAAATCAACCAATTCCCATACTAGGTTTGATTTCATAGACTCCAATTCTTCTTCCATTGCTTTCATCCATTTTTCCTTAGAAGGGCAATTGAGAGCTTCATTTACATTCCTTGGCTCTTCGTCATCTTGTGGAGTAACTAGAAAAATTTCCCCCTCAATCTCAAATTGTCGACGTGGAACTTGTTTCCTGTTTGATCGACGTATTGGAGATTGATTGGTGTTACTCCCACTTAGACCAGCTATCATAGTTGGATCGCCAGTAGGGAATGATGGAGGATCTGAAACTAATTCATCAACTTTCATATTGCTCCCACTGGGATGTAGTATAACCAACTGATTGTCGGCAATAGAATTGCCTTGGTCTTGTGTTTCATATAGAAACAAGTCTTTACCTATCTCGCCTTTCTTAGGAAAATCGGTTTCTAAGAATGTGACATCTCGTGATTCAAACTCAGTGATACTACCACTTTCTTGTTCTCCTATGAAGACGTATCCTTTTGAATGTTCTGAGTATCTTCATAAGATACACTTCTTCCCCCTTGGACCTAATTTTCCATATTTATGGGAAGTATCATGAACATAGGCAGCACATCCCTATGGTTTTAGGAGACTCAAATCGGGTTTTCGATTTGTCCATAACTCATATGGTGTAGTAGTAATAGATTTGGATGGTACTCGATTGAGGATATATGTGGCAGTCAATAAGGCATCACCCCAAAAGGTGATGGGCAAGTTTGCTTGTGCCATCACAGACCTCAACATCTCAAATAGGGTTCTGTTTCTTCGTTCTACAACACCATTTTGTTGCGGAGTTCTTGGAATAGTTAATTGACATTCTATTCCCATTTCATCACAAAAATTTCTGAACTGATCAGATAAATATTCACGTCCTCGATCGGTTCGAAGAACTTTTATCTTGTTATCTAATTGATTCTCAACTAAGTTTTTAAACTTCTGAAAGCATTCTAAAGCTTCTAATTTTTGAGAAATCAAGAAAACATAACCATATCAAGTGAAATCATCTGTAAATGTGATGAAATAAATAGCCCCATGTCTAGCCCTCACCTTCATTGGACCACATATGTCAGAATGAATTAGTTGCAATGGAACTTCAGCTCTTATCGCTTTTCCAAATGGTTTTCTTGCTGTTTTTCTAGCTAGGTAATGTTCACAAGTAGTCAAGTCTACTTTTGTTAAGGATCCTAACAAGCCTTCTCTTGCTAGTATATTCATTCGTTGTTGGCCAATATGGCCAAGCCTTGCATGCCATACATTCACATCATCATTATTAGAAGATGTAATGAAGGAAAAACAAACATTACTATTATTATAAGCAACGTCAAGTACTATAAAACCATCAGAAAAATAACCACAGCCATAGTATGTTGTGTCCAAAAATAAATGGACATCAGTACTGGAAAAGTTTAAATTGAAACCAAGTTTAACAAGTTCTAACACGGAAATCAAATTTTGACGAATATCGGGTGCAAATAACACGTCATGTAGGTATAGGATTCGACCTCCACGCATGATCAATTTGCATGTGCCGATCCCTTTAACTTCCACTTTTGAATTGTTACCTACATATATCCATTTTGTTTCCCGTGGTATTTGTCGAAAATCCACGAAAGCACTCCTGTCTTTCGCTATGTGGTCTGTTGCTGCTGAATCTACAGTCCACAAAGGATGAGATTCAGTTAGAAAAACCGAACTGGAAACATTTATATAACTTACTTGTGCAAACAAGTAATTTACCTTCTTCGGCTCGCTACAATCGCGAGCAAAATGTCCCTTTTTACCACAGTTATAGCATTTAACCTTTGCCATATTTCTCTTCTTGGCAGGATGCTTTCCTTTTTCGTGTTTAAAAAACTTCCTCTTCTTCCCTTGAGCCTTATCAGAATTGCCTATTCTTTGGGATCCACCTTGGAATTTACGCTTAAATCCCTTCCCACCATGTGAACTGGAACCAGCCATATACACATCAGTATTTGCCTTACTCGCATTAAGGCGATCTTCTTCCAGTTCCAAATGGCGTATGGCATCTTCTAAATTTCTGATGCCCTCATTGTGGGTAAGGTGTATTTTCATATGTTCCCAATTTTGAGGCAATGATCTTATGACAGCTTGAACCTGTTGTTCATCTGTTAGGACGTGACCTACATCTCTTAGCTCACTTATCATGTTTGACAAATGCCGTAAATGTACTCTCATAGTATGTTCAGACTTCTTTTTATATGTGTCAAACTTGATAGTGAGTGACCGGAGTTTGGTAATGGACGTAACGTCAAACTTCGTAGCAAGTGCGGACCACATGTCCTTTGCTAATTCGTAATCCCGATACTTCTTCATGAGATCATTGTCCATACTGCTCAACAAAGTGATGCGAGCAATGGAATTCTTCTTCTTCCATATGTCATAAGCGGTACGGTCTCATCTATGTTGAGCCGTGACTCCCTCTTCAGGCTCTTCCATGGTTGTAGTAAGAGCTTCAAGAACCTCTTGTTCTTCCAAAACATATTGGATTTTCATGCTCCATATCTCATAATTGTCGCCGTTAAATTTTTCTCCTTTGTTAAGTTCGGCGACAATGTTCTTAGATGCAGATGCCATTTCTAAACAAAATTACACGTTGGATAATGCATGTTATTCAATGCTCGGAACATACATATTTATTTAATTAATTATACCAATAATAATTGTATATTAGATTTGGAATCAAAAGTTAACAATGTCAACAATCATCATCCAAAATTCCAATTTCCAATTATCATAGATATAATTAATTGCAATTCTAAAAATATATTTAGACACAATTATATAAATATAAATCAACATCAATTCACATAAAATTTTAAATTTTAATAAATAAAATCAATTCCATTATGTAAATAGAATTCAACATGTAATGAAATTAAAACAAATAATTTCAAAAAAAATTAAGTTTACAGCCACATTCCTAAAACTGGGAAGGATCTGATAATCCTTATCCTAAGGTCTTTATCTAACTTGTAATTAACCCTAGGTAGGGGAACTCCCAGTTTCTTGTGATGTCCTTTACGAGTGGAGACTCCTATAGATGCACTAGCTGTCTTTTTTTTTGCAACCCAATCTATGTACTCCTTGATATAGTTGTTGACTAAACGTCTATAATTTTTATTGTCATCTTTAAAGTTATGAACTTTCATCTTGGTCCAAACCATATCAAGGAGACCAACGAGATTAGGGTAACCAAGAGTCTCTCTTAGAACTTGGTATTTCGACTCATCTTCCTTTAATCCCCCTATCCAGACAATTTCCTGAATCTTTTCATTCACATGAATGAAATGATTTACGAGTTGCACCAACTCATCCTCTGTGTCTCTTAAAATCAATGTGTGAGTTTGTAGAGTTCTAATCATGTTCATAACCCTTTCCCTTTGAGCGGGTGTTCTAGCAGCCATTGCACGTCTATAACGTAACATTTTTCTGTAACAAATACAAAAAAAACTATTTATTTATCAAATAAAGGTTGACTATATTTGATAAATAATATATATACGTGTTTATGGTTCAATAACAAAATTAGACTCATAACAATATACCAAGTATTCATTTTTTATTCCTTACAGCAAAAGGAAAAAAAAATTAGAATACCTCACGCGCCGCCCATAAGCGGCCACGCGCCCCCACAGGCCGACAGTAGCTTCCACACGCCTCCACACGCCGGAAGGGCACTTCACGTGCGTGACATGCACTCACACAAATTCGGGTCGGGTCGACCCGTTTCACATTCAACCTGGTCAATCCTGATCCGAGTTTTGACCCGTTGACCTTGCTGACTTACGGGTCAGGTGTTGACTGGGTTTGACTGACCCATTTGGTCTTGTAGGTCATGCGTTGACTGGGTTTGACCGACCCGTTTGACTTTATCGGTCGGGTTTGACTCATTACCAAGTTTGACTAACCTGTTTAGTCATATGGGTTGGGTCCACGGGTCAACTTGACCCAATTTTTTTATTTTGGTTATGGGTTGGGCCGGATAGGAATATATTTGGTTTCAGAATGCAATTAACACAAAAACAAAATTAGCCCAGTGGTTAGGGTACTGGGCTTCAACCATGGAGACTTGGGTCAAGTCTCACCACCCACGCCTATTTGAATTTTTTTCAAAAAGAAGTCAAACAAGAAAAACGACATGTCATTCATTAGTTTGGATCGAAAACGACATGTCGGTTCTTGTCGTCTTCAACCTCTGTCCGGGTCTACAACTGGGTACTCGACCCAGAAATCAACCCATACGAAACCCGAAACTTCAAAGAGGCATATCTAAGTCATTTTAACTCCATTTTTTATGATTCAAAAACCATTTTCTTCATAATTTCATAAGGAATTTAATGGTCTAATTATCATTACCAAAATGACAACTTTTTACGTACAAAATTTGAAAAATTTCAAAACTGCATTTGACAAACCAATAACATGCTTCAACATTAACAGTATGTATTTAAAACAATATGAACCACGACTCTCATACCAATGTTGGAAATAACATAGAATAACATATATCCTAACATAATCCGAAGATCATAGTCACCATTGCAATCACATTTGTATATAAATGAACTATAATGAATTAACACAGCATAAATACCTCTGTTCCTTATCTCTGAAGCAATAAAGTTAATCTGGAAGAAAACCACGAAGTGTATTTCTCTTTTCCAAATTCTAGAGAGAGAGAGCGTATTTTTCCTTTGCGTTTTGGTGAGTTTTAGTGAGTAACCCTTTCTAAATGAAAAAACCTTCCTTTTATATGGGAACGGTTCGTCAGAAACTGTCGAAGGCAGTTTCCACTTCTCACACCCCTTCATCATGGGTGTATTTATCCAATATCAAAACACCAGATTGACGACATTTATATCCCGCTTTGTGCTCTTAAGAAAAGCCATGGTTGGACATAGTGCACTGCTCCACAGGGCCTTGTACGACAATCGACTGCTCCCTAAGCCCTCTTTTATACACTGATCATCAACATGGGATAGTTCTGCCTTCTTTGCACACAAAGCCTGGTTAATTTCTTCCCCTGCATTCAATTTTCCATTTCCTACAAAGATAAAAATCAGATAATGAAAGTTCATTTAAGTTAATCATAAAGTATTCGTGCCGAAACATAGAGATTGCACATAACAGATATAAAGCATTATCCTACGAACACCAAGTACCTCTATCTTTTCATTTTTGGCATGTTCCCTCAACCATCGTCTCTTGGCCTTTGACGACGAGCACTTCTACTTGGGAACTGACCACAAAAAAAAAATTTCAGCATTTAAAATTATTATTGTTCTTCAAAGAGAGAATGTGATAAACTAGCCAAATTATGTTGATAACGATAAAATCATAATGACATAACACATACACCAAGATAATGTTTTCTAATTCAAGTTCTGTGACTATATTCGTTGAAGTCTAAAAGTGAAGAACATGGATTAATATGATTAAAAATCGATCTTCTAAATGGCTAATATTGAGAACGGGAAGTGAAGTGGAAAAAGAAAAGGATTATGTTAATTATATAATTAGATCTTTACCAATCTCTTTGAATCCTCGATATAAACCTATAGATGATTTTAAGTTTTCAATAGCAATTCACGAGATTCCATAATTTCGATCCAAAAAAGTTAATTGTCATTGTTTATTTATCCCACCGGTTCTGCTTTTGTAGATTTATATTATAAATCTACAATATTACTGATAATGATTAGATATTAACTGAAGGTTAAATGAAAAATGATGGGAAATTAGGTTAGTCCAAAAAAGAAAAAAGAAGAAAAACTAAAGGAGATATGTTTATTCAAGAATGGATTCTATAACTTGTGTGAAAAGAAACTAAGAGAAATGTATTAATAATAATTCAAAAAAGAATATAAAGCATAGACCAGCTCAGTATATATGCAACCATACAAGACATAAAAAGCTATAAAAACTAATCAATAAAGGTGAAAATCATATCAACCATGAAAGGAGGTCTCCATAAACAATTCCTCTAAAATCTGAATATTAATACCAATCCAAGTTTAAATAGATCTTACATATACATCATGCATGCTTACTTCTACAATTTCACAAAAGAAAATACATAACCCAACAACAATATCAAAATCAATTAGCTTTACAAAACATTTGACAAGAAGGAAATTAGCTGGCTTCAAATCAGAGTGCACACTATGCTCCTCATGACTGGTGTTCACAGCTTCAAGAATTTGCTGCAAAGTGTTTCAACAAATATGGAGACCCTGTACTTCACATCAAAGAAAAAGGAAAGCATATTATATAATAGCAATTTCTTAACTAATAAAATTAAAAATTAAGAAAAGAGCAGAACCATATGCACTAAAATACGGGTATTAACTTTCATTCTCTCGGTATTACAAATTAAAAACGTTAACTTTGGTCAAGGACTATGGCACCAGCATTTAGCAGTACATTCGCAACACAACAACAAGGAACACAGGTTTAAGATGATCAAAATTCAAAGCAACTTCACCGAAAACTAACGTATATAGTAATTTCAAGAAATATCTTTACATATCCAGATCCTGAGCTAATATGTAGGGATGTATCAATTATTTCTAAGCCACTAGACTATAGCACCAATAAATCATAACAAGTTGATAATAAAGGTAAATAAAAAACAAATCTGATTACAAAGCAGCAACAAACATGACAACGAAAACGTACCATTGGAATTTTATTTTGCTGGATATCTTGAACGGCATCCACTGAATGTGGAACTGCTTTCTTTCTCACACTGTTACAGAAGAACAAATAAAAAAGACTAATTTTTTCTCTCTTCCACAGAAGAAAAATTAAACACAGAAACAGACCAGGTGATATCATAATCCTTCAAAATAGAAGTAGACTGAAAAGGTGGCAAAACAAAGCCATCCAGCTGCAACAGAAAATAAAATAAAAGCATAAGAAAGTAGAAATTGAAATTGAAAAGAGAAATGAGGAAAGTGAGGGGAGGTTACAGAGAGGATGAGGCCCTGAGGGGAAGAGTGTTGGAGGTGGAAAATGCGAAGGATATAATCGGAGAGATGAGAGATGGTTTTGCGAGTGGTGGACTCCTGCTCCTGGTGGCCGCTGGCAAAGCTTTATGGCTCGGCTGTTGTGCGACTAAGACCAGGATTCATGGTGGTGACTCCTGCTCGTGGTGGCCGCCGCTGAAGCTTTATGGCTCGGGTGTGATGGAGTTGAGACCGGGATGGAAGGTGGTGGTTAGGGTTTTTCAGACATGAAATTGAATATGGAAAGTTCTTGGTTCAAATGATTCAGAGGATATATGGTGTAAAAATGTGATGTGAAGGTAGCATTACTCTTCTTTGTATAGGAGTAAAGTAATGCTACACCAACATTACATTCTCACAAGCTTCTCTTATAACCCCGACGTGGTAGTTGAGTTAATATTGTTACGCCAGTTCCACCACACCCAAGGCGCAAAATAATTTTGACTGGACCAAAAAAATGATAAGGAACGGCACTTTCTTATGAAAGAATGATCGTTTCTCACAGAAGGAATGATTGTTTCTTATGAATGAACAACATTATTCCAAGAAGAAGAAAAACAACAACAACGTTGTTCCTTTAGGAATAATGTTGTTCCAAGAAGAAGAAGAACGAAACTGAAGAAGGGAATTGATTGGAGAGAAACAAGGTAGGGAACAACGTTAAGGTTGTTCTTTAAGGAGCATTCATTCTTTATGAAGGAATGACAATTTTCCTTATGAAGGAACAACCGCGTTCCTTCTAAAAGAACAACCATTTGCTTCTCATAGTGCCTAGGGTGCCTTGGGTGTGGTGAGAGATAACGTGATAGTGCCAATATGCTGACACGTTAGGGTTGTAAGAGAATGTTGTGAGATTATATTGTAAACGTAGCATTTTTCGTCAGAGTAATGCTTAAGAGTAATGTGCGTATGTCATCCTTCGGAATGGAAACTCTTTTCGTTGAAAGTTCTGTTGCTCAAATGGTCGAAAAGATGACGTTGGTTGGTCACAAGTGGAGTAATTGGTCAACAAGTTATGTATTGAAGACTCCGGTGTTCGTCGACTGAAATTGGGGGTATGGGTCGATTTTAGGGATTCGGGTGTATTTGGGAATTTTGGGTTATGAAAGGATTGGGTCAGACTTCTGGATCCATGGGTGTTGAACTCGTATGAAGGCCCAGGCCCATTTACGTGTATAATTTTATTTGCTCCAATTGGGCTTCCTTTAAGGCCTGATTTCTCTCCTCTATTCTTTGGGCTAATTCTATTATTTGAATTAGAGAACTGGGTAGGGCTAAACGCACTTCAGCTCTAATCTCAACCTTCAGCCCATTAACAAAGGCAACCTGTAATATTTCTTCCTTCTCCCCTACCAAAAGTGCAGCCACAACTTCAAATTGTCGACGAAACTCAACCACTGAACTAGTCTGTTTCATCGCCATTAAAGACTTATAAAGGTTCTGCTCCTATGATCCACTAAACCTCTGGAGTAGTGCAAGTTTAAACATGGCCCACGAACTTGCCGGAGTTCTGGGTTCAGTCCACTGGAACCAGTTTATGGCTTCACCTTCCATACAGACGACTGCTACTATCAATTTCCTTTCCTCAGATATTCCATTAAGGTTGAAGTAACGCTCTACTATAAAAATCCATCCGTAAGGGTCCTCGTCGGAAAATATTGGCATTTCCAATTTTCACCCTCCCATTTCACTACGACTTTGGCTATTGTTACCAGACCCACTTGCTCCATTAGGATTTTCTTCTTAGTGAGAGCATACATTTTCCGATGAATGCATCTTTGTTTTGCCAGCTTCTTCATCATCATTTCTTCGCACCCAAGACTGTATCTCAACCAAACACTCTTGGATAGTGCCCATTTCAACTCCTAACTTTGTAACCTCTCTCTTGACATTATCCATTCTAGAATCCTTTCTTTTCAAGACCATTACCCAGAACCCAGTGGTTTGATACCAATTGATAGAACCTGACCTGCAATTCACCCAGTAACACTTAACAACCTATCCAAACAGTTCACAATCAATGGTCACAATAGAAAAAAAGAAATAACTCTCTATATTCATATCCAAACAGAACAGTACATCCAGAGATAGTATATCTAGAGGCCGTGTTCTATGATCAACCCAATGAACAGATAACAACTAAAAAATAGTGCTAAGTACAGTAAAGAAAACAATGAACGATAAGACTGGACTTCGAGGGCAGTCACCTCCTTTCCCAACCTTAACCTTTTTTTTTTAATATCCCCTCCTTTCCTTCTCCACCTCCTTTTTATTCCCCGACACCTTTTTGCTCCTAACAGAATTCTTTTTTCATCCAATCTTATCAGGCTACCTATCCTCCCATAACAAATCCTAACCTCTTGCATAACAAATATTCCTCTACCCTTCCTATGGTAGACCAGCCCTCCTAGTTGCTCATCAAAGCGCCATGGGTAACTGGCCTTTTGGTGATATGCATGTCAAAGATGGACAGCCTCCGATACATAAGTTCTCAAGAAGAGATGTAGAGGCACTACAGTTATCCTCCGTATCACCATGCAAATACTGCAATTTCTCACAATCTTTTATTGAAAGCTGTTTTAGAGATGGAGGTAGCTGACCTTTGACAATGAATGCAAGTGAATGACAACCTTCAATTTGCAACCTTTCAAGACAGGCATTTTCATGCTTCATTCCCTCGTGTAAGGATGTTAATGCACAACAATTTATAATCTCAAGTTCCCTTAGACTCGCCAAACAACTGTCTTCTAGAAAAGAAACAAGAGTTGGGCTATCTTGAATACATAGTGTTTTGAGGGGACCGCAACTATGAAACCCTTGTGGAGGCTTCTCAAGAGAAGTCTCAGTCTGCCACAAATACATGAGTTTCTCACAATCAGTGATACTTAGCCGTTCAACTTTCTGGTACCCTTGCTAAAACCAGTTACCAAACTCTGAAACTTGTCCTAAAATCATAACATTCTGTGAATTGAAATCAACTGGATTACTGCTCACAATCTCTTTGCTGCCATCTATGTCTAAGTTGCTCTGCACCACCAATTGCGGGCATTCACGAATTACAAGTTCCTTCAATGAAGGAAGATTGCTAGATAATTTTCCAATGAGATTGGGGCATTTCATAATTGAAAGGTTGCTCAAGTGAGGCAAAATTCCATCATGATCACTTTCATCTATAGGCTCCCAATGCTTCCATTTTGGCAAATTTTCAAAACAAAGAGTCTTCAGAGACTGAAAAGGCTTTGAGGAGTTCTCTCCATAAGTTTCAGAACCGATGCTTCTTATTTCTGTCATCCGTTTGATGGTGAGATCTTTGAGTGAGCTTAATTTTCCAAGTGAAGGTAGAGAAGTACATTTTGCACAATTTTCCAATCCTAAAACAACCATGTTGGATAAAGATGAATCTCTAATCCAAGATGGAAATCTCTTCCCCCAGTAGCCTTTGATGGTCAACTCTTTTATATTTTTATGTGGTCGAAGCATGTTAAGTACATTTTCCTCTTCAATCTCATTTCGTGAGTTACCAATTTGAGAGCTCCATTCTAATGACAATACTTCTAAGCCTTTTTTATCGCTTAGTAAGGCCTCTCCGATGTCTCTTAAATTGGCCACATTCTCTAATCTTGAAATGCAAAGCTTTCCGTGAAGAAACTTTAAATCTTTCAAACCAGATCCAACATTCTTGCCCACAATAAAATTTGATAAAGTTTGCAGACATCTCAATTCTCTCATTCTTAGTGGCATATTTTTTATTTGATTTGCACCTCCAATATCAAGATGGCGTAGATTGATCAGACGTCTCATTTTCTTTGGCAACTTCTTGAGACGAGGACAATCTCTTAATAACAACATTGCAGGTTGAACAGATAACTTGTTGATTCAGGCAAAGTTTTGATCATAGTGCCAGAAAGATTGAGATACCTCAAGTGTTTCATATCTCCAATTGAATTAGGAATCTCCACGATATAATGGCTCCGTTTGGTTCACATTTTTGCGTTTTTGGAAAAAGTTAAAAAAAAGTTGAATTGAGTGGGTATTACGATGTAGGATTTACAAATTAATAAAATACCCCCTATGTTTGTTTATTTACAAAACACCCCTATAATAAAACATTAAAAGTTAACAAAAACACTCCCAACCCACCCTCAAATACGGACAGCCAGCCACCACCATCGGAGGGTGGCCGGAGTCACCGTATCGGTGCATGATCGACTGGATCTTGCCAATCGTGCGTCAATATGGCTTTTTCCGGCCAGATCCACGGTGGATCTAGCCAACAAAAGCCAGATCTACGACTAGATCTGGCCATTGACGGCCAGATCTAGCCGTATTTGGTAGTCAACGACGGCCAACAAGCGGTCGTCGTTGATGGTCAATGACGACCGTTTGTTAGCCGTCGTTACCGACTAGTTATGACCAAAGATCTCGCCGTCAACAGCTAGATCTTTGACCTTAGATTTGACATTTTTCGACCAGATCTACCGTGGATCTGGTCGAAAAAGGCTAGATCGGGGCACACCGCCGCATCCAATGGCAGTGTATCTCATAGATTCACCATCTTCTAGCAAGATGGCCTAATCTTGTAAATGTGGATTGCTGGAGTGTTTTTGCAATTTTTTAAAAAATATTTAGGGGTATTTAATTAAATTAACAAATTTAGAAGGTTTAAAAAAAGTTGAATAATATTGGAGTTTTTACAATTTTACTGTTTAACTTTATTGGGAATAGTATTCCCAAACTTGAACCAAACGAGCCAATATCTTCTTAGAGATAACACCTTTAATTTTTTGAGCTTTAACAACAAATCAGAGAGTACCAGATTTGTTATATAATAATGATCAATATCATCATATAACAAAACTGATAGGAAAGTTCTCAAGTGCTCAAGTTCATGGAAAACCTCAAATTTGTTTTCACCATCATATCGAGTAGAAGCATAAGAAGAATGACGTACACTTTCAAAGCTTTTCAGTTGCTTATTTGTCCTCGTTCCATCTTCCAACCTTAAACTTGTTTCTCCGGAAACCCATTGAGCATATCGAATACGTTTCATGGCTATTCTTTTTCTGGATAAGTAAGTTGGCATAAACTACAAATACCATTAAGTTTTCATCAGTAAATTTTTGGGACCATGACAAAGATCTTCTTCATGTACAATTAAGAATCCAATGTCTCACTATCATCCATATTGAGAGGAAACTTCCTAGTTGTGTGATTCAAGGTTAAAATTAATTGGTGGGGGACTAAAACTTGTAGTGAAGAAGAATCTCTTTCAGTAGTTGAATTTTGAGGAAAAAACAAAAACAAGCAATTGATTTTTCTCTGGAAACTTACGTCCGGGGAAGTCTAAAGTTAATGGTACTGACAGAATTGCATTATGAGGTTGTTTACTTACATCTGGAAAGCCTTGAACCATTTTGTGTATTGCCCCGTATCCTAACATGGTTTCATCAAGCCATTAGGTATCAATTAGTCAACAGTAAATGGGACAATGATGGTTTGAAAAGATATCATAAAAAAACATATGGTCTCATAGTCTGTCATCAACTGAATTGGACCCTACGACTCTCATGGGAATAGTAAGTCTTTGATTGATTGATATTTAGACATCATCAATCTTGCTAAGATTGAGCAGAGAATTTAATTAACTTCCAAACATCTATGTTGTATGGGAGTCAGAGACTCAGAATGAGCAAAGCTTTGTGTCAACATAACACAAACCCACCTGTGTCATCCACCGACTACTGATCACTCACAAGGTCATGCATTTTAAATTTAGAATTATAACTATCTGATTGTTGGAAAAGTGATCTCGCAACTAGATCACAAAAATACTCCCTTCCTATGTCTTCCAATTGTTTGTTATCTTTTGATTCTTGAACAAGACCTTCTGCCATCCACAAAAAGACAAGTTCTTCCTCTTCAAATTCATAATCTTCTGGTACAATGGAGCAGTATGCAAAACATCTCTTTACATGTGAAGAAAGGAGGTGGTAGCTTAATTTCTACACCGACAGGATCTCACTGTTATTTGGTAAATCCCAAATTTTTCTGTTCAATATATTCTCCCACTCATCTTCTCTCTTTTTCAATTGTAGAAGGCTACCAAGAGTCCTTGCTGCCAAAGGCAAACCTACACACTTATCAACAACTTTCTCACGAAACGATTCCAACTTTTGACATGCATTAATATCTCTCCCCATAAATGCAAGCTTCACAAACAAAGACCAGCACTCATTGTCTAATAAAGGTTTCAATCTATAATATTGACCAGGTGTTATTCTTGCTGCAACATTTTCATCACGTGTGGTAACAATGATCTTACTTCCAGATGCTCCGGCCATAAAGGGAGATTTTAAGGTTTCCCAAAACTGATAATCACTGCTCCAGATATCATCTAATACAAGCAAGAACTTTTTATCAGCTATTTCCCTTTTTAGTTGGAGTTGCACTTGATTCAAATCCTTCAAATTGCAGGGTGAGAGAGTGATAGACTCGATAATCGCTTTTGAGATTCTCAAAATATCAGAGTCATTGGAGACACAAACCCATGCTTTTGCGTCGAACTTAAAATCTTCCATTGCCTTGTCATTGTACAAAAGTCGAGCAAAATTTGTTTTGCCAGCGCCTCCCATGCCAACAATGGGTATAACAAGAAAATTATTGTCACCTGATTCACATGTAGACATCATATTGATTATTTTGGCTTTATCTTCATCTCTACCATAAACAGCAGTTTCAGTTGGCAAACATGTGGTGGGTGGAAGTCTTTGCCATTCAGAAGTTGATGACCCTCTAGCAATCTTCTCCAATCCAAGATCAATTCTTTGCTTGCAGAGATCGTCCATCCGGCGAGTGATTTCTTTCATCTTGGAGCCCATGCTAACATTGAACTTAATAGCAACTGGGCTCCAAGTGTGGTCCGAACCTTACTAGTGCTAGCCTGATCTTCAGCCACCAACTTGCGCCCTAAAGCATCAGTTGCAAATTCATCCAATATATCCTCCACATCATAGGCCAAATCTCGGAGATCATCCAGCCACATCTTCACAGCCTAGTCTGTCAGTTGCTTCTCCTCTGCATCGTGGAGCACTGCTTCAATCATCTTCAACGTTTTTTTCCACTTTCTTAGCTTTGAATCGACCCCTCCCGACGTGCAAAATTCAGCAACTCCCTGGACGCCAGTCTGTCGAACAGCACCTGAAGGAACACAGACAGAAAGAGCTCTCCCACAGGCATGGTTTCGTCTTTGAAGAAGAACAATAACTAAAGATTATAACACAAAGATTACTATAGAACAAGCAAGAGATCGAGATTTTTTCTCTGATTCTACGGAAGACCGTGTGAGTGGTTCAAAAGATAATGAGAATAATAAAAAAAGGTACAAAACGATAATAATTCTAGAATGTGTGGACTCCATCACTCCACAACAATGGAGTAGATATTCATATTTTGTCCTGGACCCTCTAGTTTTACTGTTCTTTGTCTACAAATTTAGCCAGCCATTATTGACTAGTTTTGCTTTTCTTGGTCAACAGATTTAGCCTAGCATTTCTTTAGTTTTTTTTTTTTTTTTTTTCATATTTTTAATTTCTTCCAAGATTTGCTGAAATGTAGCCTTAAATTGTATTGGGTTTCGCCAGGATTTTTGATTTCTTCCATAGCACTGTTGGGCTTGGGTTTCCCTCCTGTGGAGGGTGGCCCAATAATTGAGAGAGAGCCCAATTTTAGTTAGGGCTTTGTATCAGAACAAAAGAAGAAAAGAAAATTGAAAAAAAAAGGGGTGAAGTGAAAAGAAAAATAAAAAAGGAGTGTAGTGACCATACCTCATCAAGCCTCTAATGAACAGCCTCCCGTGGTCCGATTGAGCTAAAATTTTATTAGCACATTTGTGGCTCAAGCCTCTTTGTTCTGAATGGTGGAGAACATTGGAGATTGAATTTGGAGTAGATTTGCTGCAGTAAGTTGCGCGCGAACAGTAACTCTGTTTGGTGAGATTTCTCCATTATCTTGAGAATAATTGTTAGTGTCCAAGAAAATTTGTTCTTGAGATTGATGTTGATTGTTTACCTCTACTTTTATCTAGAGAGAACCACCATTATACAATTGTTTCATTGATAGTGGAAATTTGGGTGACAGGGTGCCGTGGTTTTTTCTTTATGAAGATTTTCCACATAAAACTTGATTGTGTTGTTGTTAGTGTATATTTTACTTTGAACATTGAATTGCTTTCTCAGAGATTTACACAAAGAGGGAGAAAATTTGGGGTGCAAATGCAATAAAAATACCATATTGTATTGAAAATTCATTAATGACAAAAAAAAAAAAAAAAAAAAAAACATTAAAAATCAATCTCAAACCAGATTGTATCACTTCAGAAAATCAAGTAATAAAACTCTAATTTTATAAGATTTACATCAATGCCACAACATTTTCTAAGTCAGCTGCAAGAAAGCAAATCGCATATTGTTGAACAAGTTTTAAAGTAGGTAAATCATCGGGAAAGGTCACGTTCCGAAGACGGAGAACCATTCTGGTAGAACTTGATTATGCAACCTGCTGAGGTGCAAATTTCTTGTAACTGATGATTGATCTCCTTTTGCTTCTCCAAATCTATGGCATAGTCCTCAAAACAAATGATTGCAACTCGCTCCAAAAGTCTTGCATTCTCAAGCACACATTTTATGAAACGATCGTCCATGACATCCAACTCAAAATATGAGATACTAACAGTTTTGAGGCGAGACGTTAAACAGAGCAGTAAATCTATCAAAAAGGAATGATATCTCGGTAGTAGACCCTGCATAAAAATTGCAGCAAATTTCATTACTTCCCGAAAAGGAGGATATAGATTTTGGAAATTTTAATTTTTAAATAATTACATGAGGAATCTCAAGAGATTATAGATTAGGAGATTGTTGAAGAATAGTCTTTAACACTTGATGATTTGTATAATCAATCTCCCCCCAAATCACTTTCAAATGAGTCAAGCAATGAAACACAGGAAGACTAAATTGGAAATTTTCTTCATAAGATAGATACTACTTGGCAAACACAAAAACAAAGAAAATTAATGAGATGAGCTGTTCATGTTATGTCTTCACAATGAACATAAATTAGCTAAAGAATGTTATCATACCTCAAGACTCAAGTATATCATTTGACAGAGTAAGAAATTTGACATGATGAATTCCCCGCATGAGTTTTATTGCATGTCGAGCCATAATTTCCTTAGCCTGCTGTTTCGAAATTTCTTCATCGATGTATGCTTAATTTAGTTCAGACA
This sequence comes from Pistacia integerrima, assembly GCA_026225825.1. Taxonomy (NCBI): domain Eukaryota; kingdom Viridiplantae; phylum Streptophyta; class Magnoliopsida; order Sapindales; family Anacardiaceae; genus Pistacia; species Pistacia integerrima. The sequence continues at coordinate 16,064,364 of CM047750.1, read as the reverse complement.
AATTAGATGGTAAAAGTTCTATTGCTGCACAATTTATGCATTTGAGAGAGCTCAAATTTTCTGCATAAATTTTTATAACATAATCCTCTGAAGGTTTAAAGAGGAAAGTTCGCGACAAACAACCAATGTCCTTAGAGTGCGAATAGATATGCTGATTTTCTTACGGTTATTCCAATTGTCTATGTTTAAAGCCAACTCCTGAAGGGCTGGACAACTAGAGAAAAGTTGTTCGAGAAGCTGAGCGGATAGATCACCTAGAACTCGTAAATGTAAAGTTTTAAGTTTGGGGACTTGTATGAATGTAGGAACATTGAAACTGAAATTCAATTTCAATATGCTGAGTGATTCGTAAGTGAAAAGGTTATCAGGCAACAATGGTGAAATAGGGAGAGAAAGATCAAGCTCTTGAACCTTAAGACTTACTACAACAGATACCCATGAGTTAAGACGAGATAGACCGATATTCTTATCCTTAAAAATGAGACTAAATTTTCTTATACATGGAGCACTATGAGGGAAAAGAATTGTTTCCAGAGAATGGAAAAAGTTTGTCTTCAAATCCGACCTCAACTGATATTTAGTCTCATCGAAAACAATATCAAAAATGGAGATTAGAAGAGATTTCCATCTTTTTGATAGTGCATAAATTCTAAGAACATCTTCAATTGAAAGAAAAGGAAAAATGATGTGGATGATACAGTCGGGTCATTCGCTAATTTTATTGTCTCTAGGACACAAATTTTGGGTTTGCCTGGTGAAAATTACTTTCTCTCGGTGATTTAATTATGCATAGGATTGAAGACTGATTCAGTCTTCTAAACCTTGTGAGAACAAATCACAAGTGAAACCCTAATCCTCCAGGATGTTTCAGCTAATTTCTTTCATTGTTATACACTTAATATAATTGTATTAAAAACAAAAATTGAAGAAATCTCACCTTATTCACGTAGAAACAACTTGGATTTGACCTGCCCTTCTAGGATGAAAAAGAGACCACAATCTTGACTACTTCAAAGTTCTAGCTAGATGGGATTTAACAAGAAAAAATTGATGCAGAATTTGGATAGGCACTAGATATGCAGACACTAGAGTTGAATCGAAGACAAAGGTTTCCAAAGGAAAACTTTATAAATTTTATTGATGATATTGAAACATAACAACCCTACTTATAGTTGACTAACCCTAAAACAAATTAGACTCCTAATAGAATAAAATCAACTTGGAAAAAAGGATGAAAAATAGGAAAGCTTGTCCGACATCATAAACACAATATCGCGATATTAATACAAGAATAATCATAACAAAACAAGGTCACTGGAAGAAATCTTTCTTTAAAGCCATTTCTTGACCAATATTTATACCACAAGGTGAAACAAGACGACACTCACTCTCCTTGTTCTCATGATGCAAGTCACTATCACTAACACCATCACCATCTATATTACCTTCATTATTGTCATTACTGAAAGAGCAATACTATACCCACATCCTCTTCTAACAAACTTTCTCTAACAACCCCGACGTGACAACTCGTAATTGGTTAGCCACAATTTGTCAGATGGAACTCATTGCGAGTTGCCACGTCAGAGTTGTAAGAGAAAGTTTGTGTTAAGAGGTTGTAAGCATAATATTTTTATTACCGAAATACTTAAACCGTTTTACTAAAGGCCCATCAAGTTTCTGACGCTCACACAAATTACACCAGTGCCCGCTTCCAAACCACCATTTTAGTAAGAACCCATAAAAGAAAAAGGTCACCAACCAAGCAATGAGAAGGTTGTTCAATGAAGGGTATAATTTCTTCCGAGCTACAACATAAACAAGAAAAGAAAAATTTTTAATGAAAATATCCCAAAGTTGCCACAGAGCCTTTGAGGGATAGGTATATTCCGCACACTCGGGGTGATACCACTCCCCACCAGATATTATCGGTCTAGATCGCCATTCACACTCGGAAGATCTCAACCCCGTGATAAACTTCGGATTATGTTGATCGCTATGGCCTGGAGTCAGATTGAAGATTCTCTTCCCCAGCCTTCGTTTTATGCTCCAAAGTATATCTTGCAAATCAGTATCAATATTTTGAGTTATACTCAGAGCTAGAGCAGTGCAAGAGGAGGCTATGTCCGCCTCGTATTCTCATCACGGGCACCTTTTCCTGTTCAAAATCACCCTTCAAGTGCAAGAATGTACGAGAATGAAGAAAAGGAAATCAGCCGGCAAATCTTTGAGTATGTGATAAAGCAACAATAAATGTGTCAGAGGTCGTTTTTGCTTGGTTGATTTGGTTACAACAACCCACTAACAATCTCCTTGTAATTTTCTCAAAGATTCTCTTTGTTTCTATGACTTATCGAAACAGAACAAAGCAAAGGCCATGGCTTCTTCTCTTCGTTTATTCACAACCAAGTCAATTCTCACACCAGAACCCTGCAAAAACCTATCTTCCTTTTACAAACAAATCACTTTCCCCCACTCGTCTGTCACTTTTAACCCTCCCCTCTCTTCTTTGCTCGTTCAAGGCTTATTTCATCAGCCTGCGGAAGAGATTGTTAAGCTTTCTTTCTAGCTTCCATTCTAGAAATATCTAACTTTGAAGGTTGATAGTAGTAAGAATGGAAAGAATGGAGAGGGCCGATATAATCGGGGGTTGTAATCAGACTTAAAAGAAGTTATGTTTTGTAGGTTCATTATAACCATCCCTGATTTTGTACAATCTCTTGTTCTTTCAGCACATAATCTCATTATTTATATGTTAGTGTCACATAAAACGGAATCATTGAAAACTATAATCAAGGAAAGCTTTTTGAAAAGTAGTACGATTGAATTTCTATAAAGTTTTGTACAATTCTACAACATTAAAGCATGTTCAAGAAGATGTTATCTACATTATTTTGATGTTATCTTGTCAACGTTATCGTCCGTTTAAAGTTGGCATATATTAATCCTCTTGCGAAGGCAGAAGTATGTGCAAATTCTATATCCCAGGGCCATGGCTAGTAACACCCAAACTTCTTGCAAACCACCCTTCAGGTTCACCGTGTTGAATGAAGGCGAGCTCTGCAAAGTTCGACATCCTCCTTTGCTTTCGCATTCGTACAATTGATCTTCGGTATATTGCACTTTTAGAAGAAGTCTAAATCCATAGTACATGAAGGGCGAGTACTTCAACCACTGCATAAATTTTGGTATGTGCTGCAATCCAAACATGTATAGGTTCAGTCTTGAAAATGGATTTATCATTCAAATTGGCAGTACTTCATGTCCTCAAGAAGAGATATAGAGGCACTACAATTATCCTCCTGTATTTCCAAACAAAAACTGCAATTTGTCATAATCTATAGTTGAAAGTTGTTTTAAGGATGAAGGTAGCTGATCCTTAAAACAATTTTCAATATATCATAAAAGAACTGAAAAAGCCATACCTAGATAGAGAATCTATTGTTGCAATATAGACCTAGATAGAAAGGGTCATGATAAGCCATACCTCCCAAACTGTTCTAATATATCATAAAAGAACTGAAAAAACTAAATGCATACATAAAACAGAATCAAATAAAAAGGGTTACCCACCAAGAATTTGAAAAAAGAAACGTAGTGATAGCTAAAGGATGAGAATCTCACCAATTAAGTTGAATTCCCATCTCGGAAATAACAATTTAACTAGGAAAGACATAACTTTGATTGAGAAGGCACTTAACCATAAGGGAAGAATGCAAAACCCCGTTTTTAATCCTAATATATATTAATTACATATTCTTTTGTGATTTTTATTCTTATGTAAGGGGACTTCTGTTAGTTTTTAAAAGTTTTATTGGGAGTGAAAATGAAAGGAACGAAAGCTTCTGGGTTTGCATGTGACTGAGGAGAGAAATCTGGGCATTTCGAACATAAAGCTGATGTGGCGGGGTCATGTTGAGAATAAGATAATTTTGGGGCAGTTTCATAATTCCAAAAAAATGTTTTATATGTAAACTAGGCTATCGGCCCAAAATCAAGAAGAGAGAAAAACACAGAAAGAAGAAACGAAGAAGAAGAAAAGGAAAAAGGAAAAAGGAAAAAAGAAGAGAGGGAAGAATGGGTTTGGCCGAGAGGTAGAGTGAGAATGAAATTAAACCAAAAATGGAGGAGAAATTTTGGAACAGATCACTTCCATTTGGTTTCGGGTGTGGAAGAAAAGAATGCTTGAGCCTTCAATTTTAGTTCGGTTGAGCTGAATTTGTGAGTGGCAAAAACGAAAACCTTTTTCTCGCTTGCATGTGTTAATTGAGATGGACATTTAATTGGGTTTTGAAAATTGCTGAAATTAGGTGCTAATTTTGAGTTTTGTTTTGAAAATATGAAGAATTTTACATGCATGGAGATACATTGCATCCAAACGTTTGAATCACGGGCTGCATGTCATTTTTTTTTAAGATTATGGTTGAAATCCTTAGAATTTGATTTTAAATTGAATAATTGGTATGTTTAGTACATGGGTGATATCTCAAGTGGTAAGTGGATTAAACCAAAATTCTTATTTAAAAACTTAAATTCATGTCTGTATGTTAGGTAAATGTGTCATATCATGCCGTCTGTTGCATCTTGCTGTTAAGTCCGAATTTCTTTGCTTGCATGTCCTCGGCTGAACATGGAACGAGTGAAACTGTCCCAGATCTGACTTCAATAAAGTTTATTTGTGTTGCATGTCACCAGATTTTCCTATCAACATAAGACTCATGTTTGCATGTTAATATTCTGTTGAGAATCTGGCTATTTTGTGAAGCTATTTAAAAATCTTTTCTCTTCATGCTTCGGCTAGGTTGTTACCAGTTTTGGTGTGAGTAAATAAATGGCGATTGTTTTGCTGGATAATATACTTGGGTGTTTTTGGCTGGACAGTAGACATGATGGTGTTGGAAGTATGCTTTAAATGAAATAAATAGCTTAATAGTACATATTTGATTTCAGCACCTTTTTACTGATGAAAAATCTGGAAAAATAATAATAATAAATAAATGGGTGTGTTTATGATTCTTATTTGTCTTATTTATATACATATAACTCGGCTGAATTGGTCATATCAGTTAGAAAGGTGGGCAACATCATTCCCATCTCATCCTCCGAAAAATACATTGCATCTGGACATCCACCTATCTCCAGGATTGTAAGGCAAGTGAACTTGTGCAATCCCCACTCCTTCAGCGGCTTATAGATTTCGTGATTATTGGTAATTGTAAGAGATCTTAGGCTGGCAGGGAAACCTTCTACTGGAAACGGTTTGATACTTGGACAACTCCTTATTGATAATTCTTGGAGACAGCTGAGATTTTGAATACTTTAGGGCAAGTCTCTAAGTGTCTTACAAGGTTTAAAAAACTGTACATATATCTGATAAAGATGGTTTAAGATTGCATAGTGTGACGCCTCTCAAGCATTTCATCGAACACTTGGTGTGCGTCACCCGGACCATCCAGAAGCTTCCGGAATACTCTTGTATATGCTAGAATATTGTAATTAATGTGGTAGTTGGTAGATAGTAGTTGGTAGGTGGTAGTTTAGAGTTAGCTAATCTCCACCGTTGATCTCAAGAGATCTTGACCGTTCATTGTATACTCAAACTACTATAAAAGGGGGAGGCCTTCATTTGGCCAAACCATCCAAGAATTGTAACATTCTCTCAATTAGTAAAAGAGTTCTCTTCTAGCATCTCTTGTGAGTTTGTGTGAGTGTTTTCTTACTTGCAGGGCTAGGAGCGTGAGCAAGCAAGGCTGACTTAGGGCAATCGTCGGGAGATTAGCACCTAAGGCCGAACGAGTCCGGCCGGGAAGCAATCGGGTCGTTACAGTTGGTATCAGAGCGGGAAGATTCTTGGTTCAAGATGTCGTCCGAAGTTTGCCATGAAGAGCAACGGGGGAGGGAGGCCATTCCTAACCCCAACCCTTCCAAGAAGAACTCTCGAGGAGGGAAGGACAAGTCCGTGGACATGATCGCCTCCATGGAAGCGCGGGTGATGCGCAACGAGGTGAATGTTGCCGAAGTGAAGGAACACCTCGACGTCCTCGATCAAAAGATGGACGATGTTGAAGGCATGGTCGAAACCATGGGAGAGTTTCGCCAACATGTTGCCGACAAGCACCAAGCTTTTGAGGAGTTCCAAGCGGTGGTGTTGGACTCTCTCAGGACATTACAAGCTCAAGTGGAAGAGCTCCGATCGGGTCTAGAGGAAAGCAAGGGCGATTGGGCGTTTTGCAAGAGGGCGGTGGCAAACGGAGTCGTCACCAATGCCGCACCTCCCGCTAGGGTCGAAGTTCCAAGACCGCGGAAGTATGGGGGAAAGCGGGATGCCCAAGAGCTGGAGAACTTTCTATGGTCCATGGAGAGGTACTTCGAAGCTACCAATGTCCAAAGTGAGCAAGAGAGGGTGAACATTGCGACCGGGTATCTTGAGGACCATGCAATAGCGTGGTGGCAACGGAAGCATGCCGAGATTATGCAAGGCACATGCATCATCAACACTTGGGAGTTGCTCAAGTGTGAAATCAAGAAGCAATTCTATCCGGGCAACGTGGCATATGAAGCACGAAAGAAGATGCGAGAGCTTAAACACACGGGGCCGATTTCCAGGTATGTGGATGAGTTCTCTAAACTTATGCTTCAAGTTGATAACATGAATTCGGAAGATTTGCTATTTAACTTTATGGAGGGGCTCCAACCCTGGGCACAACGGGAGCTCCAAAGGCGTCAAGTAGCCAACATCTCCTCAGCCCTTACCGAAGCCGACACCCTTGTTGAGTTCCGCAAGGGAGAGACATCCAAGCCGAAGAAGGATGGCAAGTCCGATCATGGCAAAGGTGGGGGAGGAAAGGGAGACAAACCATCTCACCGAGAAAAGGGAGATAAGCCGCCGCACAAGAAAGAATGGCGGAAGGATGGCAAGAAGGAGTACAAGCGTCGTGAGAATTGCTACCTTTGTGATGGGGATCACTGGATCCGTGACTGCCCCAAACGCAAGGCCTTCAATGCCATGTTTGAAGAAAAACAACCTGAGACATCCGCATCCGAGACAGCCAACATGGGATGCCTCCAACTTCTCAATGCCTTGAAGGTAAAGCCTGCACAACCGAAAGCTCAAGACAAGTCCCTCATGCACGTTGAAGCCACCATCAACGGGAAGAAAGTTCAAGCCTTATTGGACACGGGTGCTTCCCACAACTTCATCAAAGATAGTGAGGCAAGACGGTTAGGCCTCAAGGTGGAGAAATCAGACGGATGGCTCAAGACGGTGAATGCTGAAGCTAAACCGCTTGGGGGCGTGGCTCGGAATGTTGAGCTACATCTTGGCACTTGGAGCGGCAAGGTATCATTTTCTATTGCACCTTTAGATGATTTTAACCTTGTTCTTGGCATGGAGTTTCTCAGGCAATTCAATGCGGTGCCCCTACCGCGTTACAATTCTATGTGCATCCTGGAGGGAGTCCCGTGCATGGTTCCAACCGTGAGCAAAGCCGCACCAACCAACCAACTCTCCGCAATGCAGATTGAGAAGGGACTTAAGCGAAAGGAAGAGACCTTTCTCGCCATGGTGCATGAGTTGGAAGACGAGGAAGGTGTGAATCCTATGGAGCCGGTACCGGGAGAAATATCCAAAGTCCTTGAAGAATATAAGGACGTCATGCCATCAGAGTTGCCGAAATGCCTACCACCTAGGAGAGAGGTGGACCATAAGATCGAGCTGAGCGGGAGCCAATCCACCCGCCAAAGCTCCATACCGGATGTCGCCTCGAATTAGGACGAGTTGCGGAGACAACTCAAAGATCTCTTAGAGGCCGGATTTATCAAGCCTTCGAAAGCACCATACAGACTCTCCCTCTTTCAAAAGAAGCACGATGGGTCGCTTCGCCTTTGCATCGACTATCGGGCACTCAATAAGGTAACTATCAAAAACAAATATCCCATTCCACTAATCGCCGATTTGTTTGATCAACTTGGACAGGCCAAGTACTTTTCTAAGCTTGACTTGAGATCGGGGTATTACCAAGTGCGGATTGCGGAGGGGGATGAGCCGAAGACTGCATGTGTGACGCGCTATGGAGCCTTCGAGTTCAAAGTCATGCCATTCGGCCTCACCAATGCCCCTGCCACATTTTGCACACTCATGAACCACATTTTCCATCCATATCTTGATCGGTTCGTGGTGGTCTATCTCGACGACATTGTGGTGTACAGCAACACTCTTGAGGAACATGCCGAGCACTCGACGCTTTTCCGAGTGTTGCAAGAGAACAAGCTATATGTCAAGCGGGAGAAGTGTTCATTTGCCAAGCCGGAGGTAGAGTTTCTCGGCCATAAGATCACGGATGGGAAACTCATCATGGACAAAGCCAAGGTGAAGGCTATGAGGAGTGGGAAGCTCCAACGAAGGTTACCGAGTTACGCTCTTTCCTGGGGCTCGTGAACTATTATCGAAGATTCATCAAAGGCTATTCCACCATTGCCGCACCACTTACGGACTTGCTGAAGAAGGCCATAAAATGGGAGTGGACGGTTGATCGCCAACATGCCTTTGACACTTTGAAAAGGGCCATCATGGAGGAGCCGGTACTAGCATTGCCCAACCATGCCCAACCATTTGAGGTACATACTGATGCATCCGATTTTGCTATTGGAGGTGTTTTGATGCAGGAAGAACATCCTATAGCCTTTGAGAGCCGAAAGCTCAATGATACGGAGCGCGATACACTGCAAGAGAAAGAGATGACATAGTGGTGCATTGTCTACGCACTTGGCGGCACTACTTACTTGGGTCCAAATTCTTAGTGAAGACGGACAATGTGGCAACAAGCTATTTCCAGAGTCAAAAGAAGCTCAGTCCCAAGCAAGCTAGATGGCAAGACTTCCTGGCCGAGTTTGACTATGTGTTAGAGTATAAGCCCGGGAAAGCTAACTTGGTAGCGGATGCATTGAGTCGGAAGGCCGAGTTAGCAGCCATCAGCAAGGTACAAGGAGATCTTCTCAAGCTTATAAGGGAGGGTCTCGAGCATGACGCATTGGCCAAGCAACTCCTTACTTTAGCTCAAGATGGCAAGACCAAGCGCTTTTGGGTAGAAGATGGCCTCCTGTACACCAAAGGGAGAAGGGTGTATGTTCCGAAGTGGGGAAATTTGCGGAGGAACTTGATCAAGGAGTGTCACGACACCAAATGGGCCGGACATCCCGGACAAAAGCGCACCCGAGCATTGTTGGAAGCAGCTTATTATTGGCCACAAATGCGGGATGATGTGGAGCAGTTTGTACGAACCTGTCTTGTGTGCCAACAAGACAAAGTGGAACATCAAAGCCCCGCTGGATTACTAGAGCCGTTGCCCACACCGAGTAGACCATGGGAGAGCATCTCAATGGATTTCATAGTGTGCTTGCCGAAATCCGAGGGGTTTACTACCATTATTGTTGTGGTGGACAGGTTATCGAAGTATGCTACTTTCATTCCTGCACCGAAGGAATGTACAGAGGAAGACACGGCCAAGCTCTTTTTCAAGCATGTTGTGAAGTATTGGGGTCTTCCGAAGTCTATCATCAGTGATCGAGACAGTCGGTTCACCGGGAGGTTTTGGACCGAATTGTTCAAACTCATGGGGTCGGCGTTGCACTTTTCTACAAGCTTTCACCCTCAAACCGATGGGCAAACCGAGAGAGTGAATGCTTTGTTGGAGATTTATCTACGGCACTTTGTGAGCGCCAACCAGCTTGATTGGGCAAAGTTGCTCGACGTAGCCCAATTTTCATACAACTTGCAAAGAAGCGAAGCCACCAACAAAAGCCCGTTCGAGGTAGTAATGGGTCAACAGCCACTCACGCCGCACACTTTGGGTACAAGTTATAAGGGGAGCAGCCCCGCGGCATTCAAAGTTGCTAAGTCGTGGCATGAGCAAGCCGACATCACACGGGTGTACCTCGATAAAGCAACTAAGAAGATGAAGAAATGGGCGGACAAGAAACGGAGGCATGTAGAGTACAATGTGGGAGATTTAGTACTTGTCAAAATCCTCCCTTCACAACACAAGTCCACCCGATCATTGCACAAGGCCCTTGTCCGAAGATACGAGGGGCCATTTCCCATAATCAAGAGGGTCGGTAATGTGTCTTACAAGCTTGAGCTACCTTCTTGGTTGAGACTTCATCCGGTCTTCCATGTGAGTTGTTTGAAGCCATACCACGAAGATACGGAAGATCCGAGAAGGGGGGAACCAAAGCGGATACCATTTGGCAACACCAAATTCTATGACAAGGAGGTGGAGTGTGTGTTAGCCGATCGCGTGCTCGACAAAAAGGCTATCCTCCAAGTCGGGAATACTTCGTCAAATGGAAGGGTCTACCGAAGAGTGAAGCTAGTTGGGAACCCGAGAGTGCATTGTGGCAATTCAAAGACAAGGTCCGAGAATTCCACGAAGAGTCGACGAGGACGTCTCCGGATTAGGTGGGGGAGAATGTGACGCCTCTCAAGCATTTCATCGAACACTTGGTGTGCGTCACCCGGACCATCCGAAGCTTCCTAATACTCTTGTATATGCTAGAATATTGTAATTAATGTGGTAGTTGGTAGATAGTAGTTGGTAGGTGGTAGTTTAGAGTTAGCTAATCTCCACCGTTGATCTCAAGAGATCTTGACCGTTCATTGTATACTCAAACTACTATAAAAGGGGGAGGCCTTCATTTGGCCAAACCATCCAAGAATTGTAACATTCTCTCAATTAGTAAAAGAGTTCTCTTCTAGCATCTCTTGTGAGTTTGTGTGAGTGTTTTCTTACTTGCAGGGCTAGGAGCGTGAGCAAGCAAGGCTGACTTAGGGCAATCGTCGGGAGATTAGCACCTAAGGCCGAACGAGTCCGAAGGGAAGCAATCCGGTCGTTACAATAGCCCTCAGGTAACGAGTTAAGATGTTCACATCCCAAGATAAATATTGTCCCAAGAGACATGTTACTGTCGAACCACTCTATTATCGACATTCTTTGATACACATCAGAGATGGACATTCTTTGATACACAAGTTCTCAAGAAGAAATGCAGAGGCACTACAGTTATCCTCTGTATCACCAAACAAAAACTGCAATTTCTCACAATCTTTTATTGAAAGCCGTTTTAGAGATGGAGGTAGCTGACCTTTGACAATGAATGCAAGTGAATGACAACCTTTAATATGTAGCCTTTCAAGACGAGAATTTTCATGCTTCATTCCCTCAGGTAAGGATGTTAATGCAGGGCAATTTATAATCTCAAGTTCACTTAGACTCAGCAAAAAACCGTCCTATGGATAAGAAACAAGAGCTGTGCTCCAGCCTTCCAGTGCAAAGCAACTTAGACATAGATGGCAACAAGGAGATTGTGAGCAGTAATTGTTTTGAAGATTCGCGAGAATGGAAGTTTTGCTTCCCTTTGATGGTGAGATCTTTGAGTGAGCTTAATTCTTCAATCTTAAAACAACCATGAATCTCAAATTCTTTATTATCTGACCATTGAAGTTGATAACTTTTCATCCCAGAGATTTGAGAAAAGTATCTGCAGTCTAGTAAAATTCAAAAAAGTCACTTTAGTCCCTGTTAGTGCTAGTGTTAGACAATTACTTTCTCAATGCTTTTTAAATGAAATGTCTTTAATGCCCTCGTTTGTTTTATTAGGTTGAGTAATTTAGTGGAAAATATAATAAATGAAAGTAATTTAAGATGCAAACAAGGACATTATAAATATTTTTTTATTTATTTATTTTGTATTTTATATATTTATGGTATATTTAGTTAGGCTAGAAATGTTTAGGGTTAATATGTAGCTTCAGCAAAATTATTATCTGATAAGAAATAAAATTTGTTTTATACATTGATTAAATATAATTTATTTTATATGTTATTTCAGATAAAATGATTATTATATATGCATGATATATGATAAAATTATTATTATTTATTAGTTTATTATTTTTTGGTAAATTAGTTTTTTCCATTTTATATTTATTAAAATTTAAAGCTAATCAGATAACTAGGTCAGTCCCTATAGTTCTAGCAGCCCAAACAAGGACAACTTGATTTTTTAAATTTCAAATTCATCCTGCAAGTAACCGTTAAAGCCTTAGAGGCTACTAAATTTTAAATTCGTCCTCCACCGGACCAATTGGATTGCGTCTGATAAGAAAGTAACCGTTAGGGGGCTAATTGTAATACGCAACATATTTATTTAAGCCTAATAGTGCGTCAGCGACATGTCCACCCTTACAGTGCAGTTCGTCTTCTTCTCTTCATCACTCGCTACAAACAATATTTAAGATTCAAAACAGCCCACCCCAATCCTAACTGCACCGCACCCGTCTCCTTCCTCCTAACCCAAGCCCAATCCATCGGCATCCAATCCAAAATCCTCGAGTTCGTCCCCAGCAAACTCCTCCTTCTCTTAACTTGGCCGGGCTCAAACCCTTCTCTCTCTTCCATTCTCTTCAACTCCCACCTCGACTCGGTCCCCGCCGAGCCCGAAAAATGGGCCCACCCTCCTTTCTCCGCCTTTCGCTCTCCCGAAACCGGCCAAATCTTCGCCCGTGGGGCCCAGGACGACAAGTGTATCTCCATGCAATACCTCGAAACCATCCGCAACTTGAAACTCACCAAAAAGTTCCAGCCAATCCGGACCATCCACGTGTCCTACGTCCCCGACGAGGAGATCGGGGCGGCCGATGGGATGGCGAAGTTCGTTGAATCGAAGGAGTTTCGAGAGCTGAGCGTGGGGTTTGTGATGGACGAAGGACAGGCTTCGACGAACGATGACTTTAGAGTGTTCTACGCGGACAGGGCGCCTTGGAATTTGAAAATTAAAGCTGTGGGTGTACCGGGGCACGGCTCCAGGATCTTCGATAACAGTGCTATGGAGAAGTTGATGAAGAGCGTTGAAATGATTACTAGATTTTGAGACACTCAGTTTGATGTGGTTAAGGCAGGAAAAGCGGCGAATTCCAAGGTTATTTCGGTCAATCCGGTTTATTTGAAAGCCGGGACGCCATCACCAACTGTGAGTATTTGAGTCAAATTAAAGTTGGTTATTAATATTTGATTTTGTGTTCATGATGTTAATTGTTCAGTTGTGTTTATGAAGGGGTTTGTAATGAACATGCAACCTTCAGAGGCTGAAGCCGGGTTTAATATTAGGTTGCCACCCACAGCCGACCCGGATCTTTTGCAGAAGAATGGGCCCCCTCTACGAGGAACATGACATATGAGGTTAGTTTTGGTGTTTTATTAATTTCGATGTTATACAAGTGCCTTCTGCATGGGGATTTGTTGTGACTGAGCTATAAGTACTTCATACTTGTGTACATGATATCTAGGAATCATGGAGCCAAATGAATTGTGCTTTTTATATGAAAGTCGTACGTCCTCTATTGTAGGGTAAACTGGGTCTCAGATAACTTATAGTGATAAATTTTTTTTCAAGTTCTCCACCCAACATTTTTAATAAAACCCCCCTTCTAAGTTGATATGGAGCAGAGGTTTTCAAATTATCTTTTGTTGTTGGCCTTGGATTCTGTTCAAAGGGTTTTTTCACATAAGATCAATTATCAGTGAAATTAAACGCTCTGCTTCTTTGACATAAGAAGAGGACTAGGATCATTCACCTAGAAAAGCTCTGTTAGTCCTGGATCCTGAATTGGGAAAGTATCCTTCTTTGTTGGATACTTTTCACTTGATTTTAATCAAATCTTAAAATGATACAGAAATATTTCCCTTCTTTTATGGAAACAATAAGTTCAGTGCAATTCAGTTGAATTGGTATTTGTACACTTAAATCTCTTGGTTTCAGTTTATGTTGTGATGATGGAGCTCTGTCTATCACTTAATCATTTTTCATTCACTTGCAAGGCCAAATGTACTCACTCCTAAATAGTAGTTACATGATTTTAAATATACTGTTGAAAGTCAATGTGAAGTCGATTGATTTCAAGTTTTTATATATTCTATTTTCCTCCTTTTGTTTTCTCTGTAATTAACTGGATCTAAGTGGAAGTTTGTGTTGATTACTCACATATTAATGCAGATAATTCAGGTAGGACCATTAAGGGACTACAAGGGGCGCCCTCTAATGACCCTAACAAATGATTCAAATCCTTGGTGGTCTGTTTTCAAGCAAGCTATCACAGCAGCTGGAGGAAAACTTGCAAAGCCTGAAATTTTGGCTTCAACTACTGATGCTCGTTTCATGAGAGAGCTAGGAATTCCCACTCTTGGTTTCTCCCCAATGTCAAATACCCCTATCTTGTTGCATGACCATAATGAGGTTTGTCTGATTACCAATCTATCTTTATGCAGTGTCCTTTGCATCTAGTGCTGATTCTTTTTCCTACCTTATTCTATCTTGCAGCATCTGAAAGATACTGTGTACTTGAGAGGAATTGAGATATACGAATCTGTAATCAGCTCTTTGAGTTCTTTTGTGGAAGCATCTTAGGAAGCATCTCAATAGACTCTCTCATCATTATACGTTTCAGTGTTTGTTAATGGGGAGAACGATCCATATGCTGAACTCAACGTGGTGGTTATGTTCCGTCTAATATGGTTAGTCTTGCACTTCCCATATTGTTCTTCTTGTAACTTTAAATGATTTGGTTGCTGTCAAGATCGTACATTACAATAATTGCTCCATTGGCTGCTGCAGAATTGTCTACCATGAATAATAATAGCATTAGGTTATCCTTCAGCAATTTGTATGAAGCAGCTTATGCATCATGTTATGATATCCTCTCTAGGGACAATCTCAAATCACCCCACCCCACCCTCCCCTATTTTTCTTTCTATAATAGTATATGTAGTTTACAATCTCTTAGTTTCTTCATCAGAAAGAGAAAAAAAAAAAAGAAAGAACAGGAAGAACAGAAAAAAAAAAAAAAAAAAGGAAGAAAAAGAAAAAAATTGGGGGCCAGCATCTTGGTGGTATTGGATTTCCTGCTGTTGGCATGATGTTTCTTGGTTATGTTGCTCAACCACAGCTTGATTTGGGGAATTCCGAAATGACATGGTACAGTAATTCTCTCTTTGCTTAAATGTTTTGGGCATCCTTTAAACGTCTTTGTTAGTTTGTTAGGTGGGTGATTGATTCGCTGCACATTATTTATTGAAGCTGGGTTTATAATTACCAGCATTAAATATTTCCCTTCATTCAAATGATAGGCGATTGCATTTGCATTCATTGGGTTGAGAGTAGGGGTAGTGTTACTACCATGTTTCTTCTCTGATGTATCTGCTCTTTTAAATTCTTTGATGTTCATGCTTTGCTTTCTCCGAGAATGCTGATAATTAATTACGGTTGCTGTTTTTGCTTTTTAGGCTTCCAGTTCTGGCGGGTGCCGCAGGAGCTTTGGGCTGCTATTTTTCCAATATAATTTAGGTAGTTTATACTGGCTTCTGTTCTCTTCTCTTGATCTGAAGTCTTTCATTTTCATTATTTTGTTGTGTTTACTCAACCTTCCCTCTTCTGTTTTTTGCTTTCGTAGTTATATATGACAAACACCTGCGAATGCTGCAGTCAATTTAATAACATTATTGCAGCTTGAAAGGTGGTAGATCCTTGTTGAAAAGAAATAAAGAAGAAAAAAGAAAAAGAAAACAAGGAAAAATAATGAATGGAAGCCTTCGACTGGTTCCTCAAGGTTAGCAGTGTTATATGTGCCACTTATTTGATTGGTTACTATATTGTCTTTTGATTTTTTCTCCATTTGCTTTGATAACATTATTGTTGCGGTGTTAAACAGTTATGTTCCTCGGCTTGATGGATTTTTGTATTTTTTCCCATTGATTGTAGCAAAGGAATTAGTACTAACAAATCAAATAATGAATGGAAGCCTTCCCTGAAACTAGGTAAAACTTTATGTTGCATTGAAGGTTGAAGTTTTGCTCAATAAGACTTTTACACTGATTCGGTGTCACAAAGTTTCTTAGTGTGGTTATTTGGTGGTGCAGGCATTTTTCCAGGTCCATTGCGATGTCTAGCTTTTGTTTTGGAGCACTTTGGGCAGCTGTTTTTCCAATATAATTTAGGTAGTTTATCCTGACTTCTGTTTTCTTCTCTTGGTCTGAAATCTTTCATTTTCATTCATTTGTTGAGTTTACTTAACCTTCTCTCTTCTGTTTTTTGGCCTTGCAGTTATAGA
The DNA here is from genome assembly GCA_026225825.1 of Pistacia integerrima. NCBI lineage: Eukaryota > Viridiplantae > Streptophyta > Magnoliopsida > Sapindales > Anacardiaceae > Pistacia > Pistacia integerrima. Next base: position 16,048,205 of record CM047750.1, on the reverse strand, counting down.
TGGCGAACAGCCGCTCATGCTGTAGACAATTTAATAACATCCTTGCTGCCTGATAGGTGGTTGAAAAAGAAAAAGAAGAGAAAAAGAAAAAAACGAAAAAAAGAAAAAAAACGAAAAAATAATAAAAAAGAAAAAAAAAAAAAAAGACAAAAAAAAGGAAAAAAAGTGTACAAAAGCTTGTCCCATTGGGGGGACGTGGAGGTTTGTCTTTCATCCAAGGTTGTACATGCTTATTCATCCGTTGGATGACACTCCAGAGGTAATAATTATTTCATTTACAATCTTTTGACTTTGTATTTGTGCTTCTTTTAATTTTTTCGTTTTTATATGATAGTTTTCACTAACATACTACAAATAATCCTTTTCTAGAGGCAAATTGCTTTAAGAATTCCACCAATTATTATCTATGTAAACTTAAGTGTTCAATATGAAAATACTATTAGTTTTTCAAAAAAAATTTTGGTTGTTTCAGATTATTATTCCTGATGTAATCATGGAGCTCAAGGTTTGGCAAACGAACAACAAAAGGCAGTTCCTAATAATGGGATGTCATACAAGGTTCTTCATATTAATTATTTTCAAGTATTCTGTTTATTGATCTCCTTCAGAGTGATTTTTGTCAACGTTCTGAAAAATGGGTCTAACCCTTTAATAACCTTTCTGTTTCAGATTATAAAGAGGTCAATTCCTAGTGGCAGAGGGGCAATTTGGGGCCAGCATCGTTGCAATATTGGAGTTCCTGCCGTTGGCATCGCATTTCCTGGTTATGTTGCTCAGCCACAGCTTAGTTTGGGGAAATTCCGAAATAACATGGTATAGTAGTTCTCTCTTTGCTTAAATGTTTTGGGCTTCCCTTAAACGTCTTTGTTAGTTTGTTAGCTGGATGATTGATTCGCGCACATGGTTGAAATCATTTACTTTTCTTTATTTAAGCTGAGTTTATAATGTACCAGCATTAAATATTTACCTTAATTCAACTGATAGGTGATTTCATTTGCGTTCATTGGGTTGAGAGTGGGGTAGTGTTACTACCATGTTTCTTCTGATATATCTGCTCTTTTAAATCTTTTAATGTTCATGCTTTGCTTTCTCTGAAAATGCTGGGAATTAACTGTGGTTGCTGTTGTTACTTTTTAGGCTTCCAGTTCTGGCAGGTGCTGCAGGAGCTTTGGGTACTACATGTTGTCCACCATATATTGCTGTTGATGGTGGTTATCATCCTTGCCTGTTAGGTCAGACATCTCGAACTAGTTCCTCAAGGTTAGTTGTGTTTTATCTGCCAGTTAGATGATCTGTTACTATATTGTCTTTTGACTTTTTCCTTTGCTTTCATAACATTATTGTTGTCGTGTTAAACAGTTATGTTCCCTGGTTTGATGGATTTTTATATTTTTTCCCCAATGATTGCAGCAAAGAAATTAGTGCTAACAAATCAAATAATGAATGGAAGCCTTCGCTGAAACCAGGTAAGAATTTATGTTGCATTGGAGGTTGAAGTTTTGCTCAATAAGGCTTTTACACCGATTCGGTGTTGCAAAGTTTCTTAGTGTAGTTATCTGATGGTGCAGGCCTTTTTTCCAGGTCCATTGTGATCTCCAGCTTTTGTTTCGAAGCACTTTGGGCTGCTGTTTTTCCCAATACTATTTAGGTAGTTTATAGTGGCTTCTGTTTTCTTCTCTTGATCCGGAATCTTTCATTTTCATGCATTTGTTGTGTTTACTCAACCTTCTCTCCTAGGATTTTTGCTTCTACAGTTATATATGAAACCCCTGCGCACGCTGCAGTCAATTCAATAACATTATTGCAACCTGACAGGAGGGAAATCCTTGTTGAAAAGAAAAAAAGAAGAAAAAAGAAAAAGAAAAAGAAAACAAGGAAAAATACTAAATGGAGGCCTTTCCTTAAACCAGGTAAGAATTTATGTTGAAGTTTTGGTCGATAGGAATTTTACGCTGATTCTGTATTGCAAAGTTTCTTAGTGTGGTTATCTTGTGTTATAGACCTTCTTCAGGTCCTTTGTGATCTCAAGCTTTTGCTCGGAGCACATTGGGTTGGTGTTTGTTCCAATACAATATAGGTAGTTTATGCAAGCTTCTGTTTTCTTCTTTTGATATGAAGTTTTTCATTTTCATACATTTGTATAGTTTACTAACCTTCTCCCTTCTGTTTTTTGGTTTTGTAGTTATAGATGGAAAACGACTTCTCATGCTACAAACAATTTAATAACATCCTTGCAGCCTGACAGGTTGTTGAAAAGAAAAAAAGAAGAAAAACTAAAAAAAGGAAAAGGAGAAAAACGGAAAAATAAGTGAAAAAGTGAAAAAAAAAATAACTAGAAAAAAGAAAAAGAAAAAAATGAAAAAAAAAGAGGATGGAAAGTGTAAAAATGCTTGTCCCATTGGTAGGCCTTTTTCCAAGTCCATTGTGATCTCGCTTTTGTTTCGAAGAAGTTTGGGCCGGTGTTTTTCCAATACTATTTAGGTAGTTTATATTTTCTTATCTTGATCTCAAATCTTTCATTTTCATTGATTTGTTATGTTTACTCAACCTTCTCTCTTCTGATTTTTGCTTTTACAGTTATGCGCATGCGTAGTCAATTTAATAACATTATTGCAGCCTGATAGAGGGCGGATCTTTGTTGAAAAGAAAAAAAGAAGAAAACAAGGAAAATTACTAAATGGAGGCCTGTCCTTTAAACTAGGTAAGAATTTATGTTGCATTGAAGGTTAAAGTTTTGCTCAATAAGGATTTTACGCTGATTCTTTATTGCAAAGTTTCTTAGTGTGATTATGGTGTTACAGGCCTTCTTCAGGTCCTTTGTGATCTCAAGCTTTTGCTCCGGAGCACATTGGGCTGCTGTTTGTTCCAATACAATATAGGTAGTTTATACAAGCTTCTATTTTCTTCTTTTGATCTGAAGTCTTTCATTTTCATACATTTGTATTGTTTACTAACCTTCTCTCTTTTGTTTTTTGGTCTTGTAGTTATGGATGGCAAACGGCTGCTCATGCTACAGACAATTTAATAACATCCTTGCGGCCTAATAGGTTGTTGAAAAGGAAAAAAAAGAAAAGGAGAAAAGGAAAAAAAAGGAGGAAAGTGATCTCCAGCTTTATTTTCGAAGCACTTTGGGCCGTTGTTTTTTCAATACTATTTAGGTAGTTTATATTGTGATCTTCTCTTGATTTGGAATCTTTCATTTTCATTCATTTTTTTTAACTCAACCTTCTCTCTTCTGATTTTTGCTTTTACAGTTATATATGAGAAACCCCTGTGCATGTTGCAGTCAATTTAATAACATTATTGCAACTGACAGGAGGCGAAACCATTGTTGAAAAAGAAAAAAAGAAGAAAAATGAAAAAGAAAAAGAAAACAAGGAAAAATACTAAATGGAGGCTGTCCTTAAATCAGGTAAGAATTTATGTTGCATTGAAGGTTAAAGTTTTGCTCAATAAGAATTTTACGCTGATTCTGTATTATAAAGTTTCTTAGCGTGGTTATCTGGTGTTACAAGCCTTCTTCAGGTCCTTTGTGATCTCAAGCTTTTGTTCCGAAGAACATTGGGCTGCTTGTTTGTTCCAATACAATATAGGTAGTTTATGCAAGCTTCTATTTTCTTTTTTGATTTGAAGTCTTTCATTTTCATACATTTGTATTGTTTACTAACCTTCTCTTCTATTTTTTTGTTCTTGTAGTTATAGATGGCAAACGGCTGCTCATGCTATAGACAATTTAATAACATCCTTGCGCTTGACAAGGTTGTTGAAAAGAAAAAAAGAAGGAAAAGGAAAAAAAGAAAAGAAAAAAAGAAAAAAAGAAAAAAGAAAAAAAAAAAGAAATAAGGGAAAAAGAGGAAAAAAAGGAGTGATCTCCAGGTCCATTGTGATCTTCAGCTCTCCAAGTTCCATTGTGATCTTTAGCTTTTGTTTTGAAGCACTTTGGGCCACTGTTTTTCCAATACTATTTAGGTAGCTTATATTGGCTTCTGTTTTCTTCTCTTGATCTAGAATCTTTCATTTTCATTCATTTTTTTTAACTCAACCTTCTCTCTTCTGATTTTTGCTTTTACAGTTATATATGAGAAACCCTGCGTATGCTGTCAATTTAATAACACTATTGTAGCCTGACAGGAGGCAAACCCTTATTGAAAAGAAAAAAAGAAGAAAAATGAAAAATGAAAAAGAAAACAAGGAAAAATACTAAATGGAGGCCTTTCCTTAAACCTGGTAAGAATTTATGTTGCATTGAAGGTTAAAGTTTTGCTCAATCTGATTCTTTATTACAAAGTTTCTTAGTGTGGTTATTTGGTGTTATAGGCCTTTTTCAGGTCCTTGATCTCAAGCTTTTGTTCTGGGGCACATTGGGCTGCTGTTTGTTCCAATACAATATAGGTAGTTTATGCAAGCTTTTGTTTTCTTCTTTTGATCTGAAGTCTTTCATTTTCATACATTTGTATAGTTTACTAACCTTCTCTCTTCTGTTTTTTTGTCTTGTAGATATAGATAGCAAACGGCTGCTCTTTGCGGCCTGACAGGTTGTTGAAAAGAAAAAAAGAAGAAAAAAAAGAAAAGGAGAAAAAAGAGAAAAGGAAAAAAAAAGTGAAAAGAAATAAGAGAAATAGAGGAAAAAAATGAAAAAAAGAACAAAAAAAAAAAAAAGGAGGAAGGAAAGTGTACCAATGCTTGTCCCATTGGCAGGACGTGGAGACATATTGCTTATTCATCCATTGGATGGTACTTTACAAGTAATAATTATTTCATTTATAGTCTTTTGACTTGGTGTTCATGCTTTTTTTTTTTTTTTTAAGTTTTTATATGATAGGTTTCACTAACATACTACGAATAGTCCTTTTGTTGAGATATATTGCTTTAAAGAATCCACCAATTATTATTTATGTAAACTTAAGTGTTAAGTACGAAAATACTATTTTCAATAATGTTTTTTGGTGTTTCATATCATTATTCATGGCGTAATCATAGGGTTCAAGTTTTGACAAATGAACAACAAAATGTAGTTCCTAATAATGAGACATCATACAAGGTTCTTCATATCAATGATTTTCAATTATTCTGTTTATTGATCTCCTTAAGAGTGTGATTTTTTTTAATGTTTTGAAAAATAGGTTTAACGCTTTAATATCCTTCCTGTTTCAGATTATAAAGAGACCAATTACTAATGGTGGAGGGGAAATTTGGGGCCAGCATCCTTGTGGTATTGGAGTTCCAGCTGTTGGCATAGCATTTCCTGGTTATGTTGCTCAGCCACAGCTTGGCTTGGGGAATTCCAGAATGACGTGGTATAGTAGTCCCTGTTTCAGATTATAAAGAGGCAAATTACTAATGGTGGAGGGGAAATTTGGCGCCAGCATCCTTGTGGTATTGGAGTTCCTGCTGTTGGCATGGCATTTCCTGGTTATGTTGCTCAACCACAGCTTGGTTTAGGGAATTCCGAAATGACATTCATTGTATAGCAGTTCTCTCTTTGCTTAAAGGTTTGGGCTTCCCTTAAACGTCTTTGTTAGTTTGTTAGTTGGGTGATTGATTCACCACACATGGTTGAAATCATTTACTTTTCTTTATTGAAGCTAAGTTTATAATGTACCAGCCCTTGGTTCAACTGATAGGTGATTTCATTTGCATTCATTGGGTTGAGAGTGGGGTAGTTTTACTACCATGTTTCTTCTCTGATGTATTTGCTCTTTTAAATCTTTTGATGTTTATTCTTTGCTTTCTCCGAATGCAAGGAAATAACTGTGGTTGCTGTTGTTGCTTTTTTAGGCTTCCAGTTCTGGCGGGTGTTGCAGTGGCTCCACAATATATTGTTGTTGATGGTGCTTATCATCTTTGCTCGTTAGGTCAGACATCCTCACATCTTTGACTGCGGCTTGATAGGTTGTTTAAAAGAAAAAAAAAGAAAAAATAGGCAGAAGAGAAGATTGAGGAAAAAAAAGAAAAAAAGAAAAAAAGGAAAAAAAGGAAAAAAGAGAAAAATAGGAAAAAGGAGAAAAAAAATGAAGAAAAAGAGGAAAAAAAAGTGTACAAATGCTTGTCCCATTGGTGGAGGTTTGTTTTTAAAAATCCAAGGCTATCCGTCCTTATTCTAGCTCTTGGGTGGCACTCCACAGGTAATAAGTATTCCATTTATTGTCTTTTGAGTTTGTATTTGTGCTTCTTTTAATTTCTTTGTTTTTATATGATAGTTTTCATTGACATACTCCTTATAATCATTTTTTAAAGTCATATTGCTTTAAGAATCCACCTTATTTATGTGAACTTAAGTGTTCAATACAAAAATACTATTCGTTTTTCATTAATTTTGTGGTGTTTCAGATCATTATTCGTGATGTAATCATGGAGTTCAAAGGTTGTACAAACGAACAAAAAAATACAGTTCCTAATAGTTGGACGTCATACAAGGTTCTTCAAATCAATGATTTTTAATTATTCTATTTATTGATCTCCTTAGGAGTGTGATTTTTGTCAACGTTCTGAAAAAAGGTCTAACCCTTTATTATCCTTCCTGTTTTCGAACTGTAAAGAGGCCATTTCCTAGTGGTGGAGGGGAAATTTGGGGCCTAGCATCCTTGTGGTATAGGAGTTCCTGCTGTTGGCATGGTATTTCCTGGTTATGTTAATCAGCCACAGCTTGGTTTGGGGAATTCCGAAATGACATGGTATAGTAATTCTCTCTTTGCTTAATTGTTTTGGGCTTCCTTTAAACGTCTTTGTTAGGTGGGTGATTGATTTGTTGCACAATGTTGAAATCAGTTACTTTTCGTTATTGAAGTAGAATTTATAATGTACCAGCATTTAATATTTCCGTTGATTTATCTGATAGGCGATTGCATTTGCGTTCATTGGGTTTAGAGTGGGGGTAGTGTTATTACCATGTTTCTTCTATGATGTATTTGCTTTTATAAATCTTTTGATGTTCATGCTTTGCGCTCTCCGAGAATGCTGGGAATGAATTATGGTTTTTGTTTTTGCTTTCTTAGGCTTGCAGTTCTAGCGGGTGTTGCAGGAGCTTTGGGTGCTACATATTATCCACCATATACTGTTGTTGATGATGCTTATCATCCTTGCTTATCTCGTTAGGTCAGACATCTTCGACTGGTTCCTCAAGGTTAGTAGTGTTATATTTGCCATTTCTTTGATAAGTTACTATATTGTCTTTTTATTTTTTCTCCTTTGCTTTGATAACATTATTGTTGCAGTGCTAAACAATTTTGTTCCGTGGTTTGATGAATTTTATATTTTTCCCATTAAATGCAGCAAAGGAATTAGCACTAACAAATCAAATAATGAATGGAAGCCTTCCCTGATACCAGGCAAGAATTAATATTGCATTGAAGGTTGAAGTTTTGCTCAATGAAACTTTTACGCCGATTCGGTGTTGCAAAGTTTCTTAGTGTGGTTATCTGGTGCTGCAGGCCTTTTTCCAGCTCCATTGTGATCTCCAGCTTTTGTGCCGAAGCACTTTGGGTTGCTGTTTGTTCCAATACAATCTAGGTAGTTTATGCTGGCTTCTGTTTCTTCTCTTGATCTGAAGTCTTTCATTTTCATTCATTTGTTGAGTTTATTTAACCTTCCCTCTTTTGTTTTTTGCTTTTGCAGTTATACATGACAAACGCCTGCTCATGGTGCATTCAATTTAATAAAATTATTGTAGCTTGACAGGTGGCTGATCCTTGTTGAAAAGAAAAAAAGGGAAAATAATGGATGGAAGCCTTCCTTGAAACCAAGTAAGAATTTATGTTGCATTGAACGTTAAAGTTTTACTCAATAAGATTTTTACGCTGATTCAGTGTTGCAAAATTTCTTAGTTTGGTTATCCGGTGGTGCAGGCATTCTTGTAGGTCCTTTGTGATCTCTAGCTTTTGTTTCGTAGCACATTTGCCGTTTTTTGTTCCAATACAATTTAGGTAGTTTATACTAGCTTCTGTTTTCTTCTCTTGATCTGAAGTCTTTCATTTTCATTCATTTGTTGAGTTTACTTAACTTTCCTCTTCTGTTTTTTGGTCTTGCAGTTAGATGGCAAATGGCTGCTCATGCGACAGTCAATTTAATAACATTATTGTGGCAGGTGGTGGAAAGGAAAAAAAGAGGAAAAAAGAAAGGAAGGGAAGAAAAAAAGTTAAAAAGAAAACAGAAAAAAAAAGAAAGAAAAATTGAAAAAAGAGGAAAAAAAACTGTGCAAATGCTTGTCCCATTGGTAGACGTGGAGGGTTGTGTTGCAAAATCCAAGGCTATTCGTGCTTATTCTGCCATTGGATTGCACTCCATTGGTAATAATTATTTCATTTATAGTCTTTTGACTTTGTACTTGTGCTTGTTTTAATTCTTTAGTTTTTATACGATAGTTTTCATTGACATACTACCAATAGTCCTTTTCTAGAGACGTATTGCTTTAAGAATCCACCAATTATTATTTATGTAAAGTTAAGTGTTCAAAATGAAAATACTATTAGTTTTTCATTAGTTCTTTGTTGTTTTAGATCGTTATTTGTGACGTAATCATGGAGTTCAAGGTTTGACAAACGAACAAAAAAAATGCGGTTCCTAATAATGGGATGTCATACAAGGTTCTTCGTATCAATGATTATCAATTATTCTCTTTATTGATCTACTTACAATGTGGTTTTTGTCAATGTTCTAGGAAAATACATCTAACCCTTTAATATCCTTGCAGTTTTAGATTATAAAGAGGCCAATTCCTAGTGGTGGAGGGGAAATTTGGGGGCCATCATCCTTGTGGTATTGGAGGTCCTGCTGTTGGCAAAACATTTCCTGGTTATGTTGCTCAGCCATAGCTTGGTTTGGGGAATTCAGAAATGACATGGTATAGTATTTCTCTCTATGCTTAAACGTTTTGGGCCTCCATTAAACGTCTTTGTTAGTTTGTTAGGTGGGTGATTTATTTGCCGCACATGGTTGAAATCATTTACTTTTCTTTGTGGAAGCCGAATTTATAATGTACTGGCATTAAATATTTCCCTTGATTCAACTGATAGGTGATTGCATTTGCGTTCATTGGGTTGAGAGTGGGGGTAGTGTTACTGCCATGTTTCTTCTCTGAATCATTTGATATTCATGCTTTGATATTTCCGAGAATGTTGGGAATTAACTGTAGTTGCGTTTTTTGCCTTTTTAGGCTTCCAGTTCTAGCGGGTGCTGCATATTGTCCACCCTATGTTGCTGTTGATGGTGCTTATCATTCTCGCCTGTTAGGTCAGGCATCTTCGAAAGTTGCTATATTGTCTTTTGATTTCTTCTCCTTTGCTTTGGTAACAATATTGTTGTAGTGTTAAACAGTTCTGATCCATGGTTTGATGAATTTTTATATTTTTTCCCAGTGATTGCAGCAAAGGATTTACAACTAACAAATCAAATAATGAATGGAAGTCTTCCCTAAAACCAGGTAAGAATTTATGTTGCACTGAAGGTTGAATTTTTGCTCAAAAGACTTTTATGCCGATTCTGTGTTGCAAAGTTTCTTAGTGTGTTTATCCGGTGGTGCAGGCCTTTTTTTCCATGCCTATTGTGATCTCCAGCTTTTGTTTTGGAGCACTTTGGGTCGCTGTTTTTCTTAATATAATTTAGGTAGTTTATACTAGCTTATGTTTTCTTCTCTTGATCTGAAGTCTTTCATTTTCATTCATTTGTTGTTTTGTTTACTCAACCTTTCCTCATCTGTTTTTTGCTTTTGCAGTTATATATGATAAACGCCTTTGCATGCTGCAATCAATTTAATAACATTACTGCAGCCTGGCATGTGATTGGAAAACTAATGATTGGAAGCCTTCCCTGAATCCAGGTAAGAATTTATGTTGCATTGAAGGTTAAAGTTTTGCTCAATAAGACGTTTACGCTGATTCAGCGTTGAGAAGTTTGTTAGTGTGGTTATCTGGTGGTGCAGGCCTTTTTCCAGGTCCATTATGATCTGCAGCTTTTGTTCTGGGGCACTTTGGATTGCTCTCTTTCCAATTTAATTTGGGTAGTTTATACTGGCTTCTGTTTTCTTCTCTGTATCTGAAGTCATTCTTTGGCTATCTGGTGGTGCAAGCCTTTTTCCTTGTCCATTGTGATCTCCAGCTTTTGTTCCGGAGCCCTTCAAGCAACAGTCTATTCTAATATAATTTAGGTATTTGTACTGGCTTCTGTTTTTTCTGCTGATTTCATTCATTTGTTGTGATTACTCACCCTTCCCTCTTATGTTTTTTTGCTTTTGCAGTTATATATGACAAACGCCTGCGCATGTTGCAGTAAATTTAATAACATTGCTGCAGCCTGATAGGTGGTGGATCCTTGTCCAAAAAAAAAAAAAATAAAAAGAAAAAGAAGAAGCAAAAAGAAAAAGAAGACGATGAAAAAAGAATAAAAAGGGAAAAAAAGAACAAAAAGAGGAAAAAGAGGAAAATATTTGTACAAATGGCTTGTCCCTGCTTGGCAAGGGACGTGGAGGGGGTTTGTCTTTCAGAATCCAAGGTTGTTCCGTGGTTGTTTTGCCATTAGATAGCTTTCCACAGGTATTAATTACATCAATTACTGTCTTTTGACTTTTTATTTGTGGTTCTTTTAATTTTTTACATGATATTTTTCATTGACATACTTTTCTAGAGACATATTGCTTTAAGAATCCACCAATTATTATTTATGTGAACTTAAGTGTTCAATAAGAAACTACTAGTTTTTCATTAAATTTTTCAGTGTTTTAGATCATTATTTGTGATGTAATCATGGAGTTCAAGCTTTGATAAACGCACTAAAAAATGCAGTTCCTAAAATGCGATAGGAACATTTACACATATGCTTCTTGTTCTCCATGTTCTTATGACAAGCTCAGGTGCTGGGAAGAATCTTCTTTAGATGTAGTATGAATTTTATAAGTATATATGGTCTGTAGATCGGGAGCATGTTACCATTTATGAGATTGCATTTGGCTGACAGCTCATGTTAACAATCTCAGAAGCTTGATTGGATGGTTGTTTGATTAATTATTTTCTTCTCACAGAAAAGGGCAATCACGATAAGGGTATAGATATGGAAACATGAGACAGAGTTAGAGAGCTGCGAATGAACTTCAAATATGCAAGTAGAAGAGGAGGTTGCAAATGCAGCATTGATGCTATTAAGGTATTCAGGCAGAGATAAGAATATAAAAAGTGGTATACACCCTGAGCTTGAGCATGTTGTTGAATTGTCATCGTTGAAGAGAAGACCAAGGAAAGGGGAGAACAAGATTGGAGATGGTGAAATGGAATCGCACATGTTATCGGGCCAAATTTTATCCAATGATGATGATTACATGATGGCCACCGAAGTTGAAGTTGACGACATGACGGTGGCCTGCTAAAAAATAAATCTGTTGGCTTAACTTCCTCTTGGTGTAACTAAAGATGAGCTAGTTGTTCAGCCTTTGAAGAACCAGAAACAAATCTGTTGGGTGAACTTCCTCTGGGTGTAATTGATGAGTAGTTGGTTGTTTTAGCATTTGAAGAGCCAAAAGCAAATCTATTGGCTTGAACTTCCTTTGGGTGTAATTGGAGATAAGCCGGCGTTTTCTTCATTTGGGCAGCATGAACAAATTGAGGCAAGGAAGGATGGGGTCTTATGCCTTGAAGAAGCAATTGCTGCACCAACTTCTGAGATTTTCATTGGGGCAGCACGAACAAATTGAGGCAGGGAAGGATGAGGTGTTATGCCTTGAAGAAGCAATTGCTACACCAGCTTCCGAAATTATCCATTGATGAAAAGGATATTGTGATGGAAAGAGATAAGAAGCTTGTAGAAGAGAATGCAAATCCGAGAAAGAAGCTGATGGAAGCTGGAAAAGAGTAGTGAAGTTTGATCTCCAACTTAATTTGAAGTGTGAAAGCTTTGGGGAGAAAGTTGTGCAGGCATAAATCAATTGTGAGAAGGAGATGGCTTCTAATTTTGCAACGTAAGCATGTGTTGTCTATCTCTGAAACAGTTGTTGATATGTATAAGTTTCTTCATCAAAAAAAGAAAAAAGAAACAAGAAAACTATGAAGAATGAAAAAAAGGAAAAAAAAAAATGTTTACAAAAACTGTCACATTAATGAGATGCGGAGGTATGTCTTTCAAAATCCAAGGCTAACTGTGGTTATTCTGCTTCTGGATGGCACTCCACAGGTATTTAATTATTTTATTTCAGTCATTGAATTTGTATTTATGCCTCTTGTTTTTTACTGTTTATTTGACAGTTCTATTTCTTATACACTCCATTTGAGGACCAAAAGATAATGAGGTATGCAACTTCTACTATATAACTTTTGTAAGTATCTCTGGAACAATCCTAGCTCGGGATGATAATCGTAAGTTGTACTATTGTATGTGTTTTTCAAGTTTTGCATGATGTATTGCTCACCTCCTCTGTCTTCGTATATTTGCAGCAGGGCAGACTATGAAAAGTACTGATCGTCAGAGGAAAAAGATGAAGCTGCTGGGTTTAAGATTTGTACTGCTCTTTCTTCTCATCAGATTTTTTAAGGAATAACTTATGTTTGGAAATTACATTCCAGTTTCATTGGAGATGTGGAGACTGCAACCACTGTCGTTCTGGATCAGACAGGCAGGTAGGCCCAAGCTAGGAGAACGATGGCGAATCAAAGCTAATCTCCAGATTGCACAGGGCCAAATATAAAATGCCATGGAAACATTCACACATCTGCTTGCTGTTCTCAAAGTTCTTATGACAAGCTCAGAAGAATTGTCATTGGGTATATTATGAATTTTATATGTATATATGGTCTCTAATTCAGGAGCATGTTACCATATATGGGATTGCATTTAGCTGACAGCTCACGTCACTATCCTCAGAATTTTAATTGGACAGTTGTTTGATTAATTATTTTCTTCATTTCTTTTCTCCTCACATAAAAGGGCTACAGGAGTATAGAAATGGAAGCATGGGACTATCTAACTAATGTATAGACATGGCTGAGTAAGTGAAAGCTGCAAATGAACTCTAAATATGTGAGTAGAAGAGAAGGTTGTGAATGCAGCGGTTGATGCTATTAAGGTATTTAAGGTAGAGATAGAATGTAAAAATGGTGTACACCCTGAGCTTGAGCAGGTTGTTGAATTGTCATCATTGAAAAGAAGACCTAGGAAAGGGGAGAACGAGATTGAAGATGGTGAAATGGAATCGCACATGTTATGAGGCCAAATTTTATCCAGATGGCCACTGAAATTGAAGTTGACGACAAGACGGTGGCCTGCTAAGAGCCAGAAATAAATATGTTGGCTTAACTTCCTCTTGGTGAAACTAAAAATGAGCTTGTTGTTCAGCTTTTAAAGAACCAAAAACAAATCTGTTGGGTGAACTTCCTCTCGGTGTAATTTGTGATTAGTTAGTTGTTTTAGCATTTGTAGAACCAGAAGCAATTCTGTTGGATTGAACTTGCTTTGGGTGTAATTGGAGATGAGCCAGCGTTTTCTTCATTTGGGCAGCATGAACAAGTTGAGGCAGGGAAGGATGAGGTCTTATGCCTTGAAGAAGCAATTGCTACACCAACTTCTGAGATTTTCAATGGGGCAGCACGAACAAATTGAGGCATGGAAGGATGAGGTCTTAATGGGACGTGGAGTTATGGCTTTTAGAATCCAAGGCTATATGTGGTTATTCTGCTTCAGGTTGGCACTCCACAAGTATTATTCTAAGAAACTTGATTGCACTGTTGTTAGAATAATTATTTTCTTTAAGTTGTTTTCCTCTTGCGGGTCTGGGCAATCACTAAAGAAATGGAAACATAACACTATCTAGCTAATGTGTAGGTCATTCGGATTCGCTGAATGACATCATATATTTGGTCTAAAGCCCTGTTATCTATTCCTCCCTTTAAATGTTATCTTGTTAATTTTTTGTTCTTTGACAGGAATGCTCAACCATCAGAAAAAATGAAGGATGCATATGCGAAAGACCAGAAGATAATGATGTATGCAACTTCTCCTCTGTCTTCGTACATCGATTTACACATCTGCTTGCTGTTCTCCAAGTTCCAAGTTCTTATGACAAGCTTAGGTGCTGGGTCTTAAGGTATTTTTTCTTATTTTACTAAAAATAAAATTTACTTATTTTATTTATAATCTCTACATAAATATAATATGATATGTTTTTGAAATAACTCTAAATGGCAGAAGCAAAGAATTCCCAAATTCCATAATAAAATTCATAACCCAGTACTCACACGGAATAAACCGATTTCATATAAAAAGAGTTTGTATGAAGAAACTTGTCATATCTCTTGTGATCATGAGCTGTTACTGGCTCAATGATTAAAATAGCTCTTTTGATCTAACTTTGTCTTAAAAAATTATTCTTCTGGTAACACTAACGTTTGGTAAAAAAGACTTGCATTCAACATTTATATTTAATCAGTAGAGCATGTTTTCGTAACTTAATGAATTATATTTGTTAAAAAAAGCACTTATATTTGTATCTGCACATACCCACTGGTTTCATGAAACGAAATTTTGATGTACTCAAGCATTACAGAATTTGTCAAAAGAAAATTTGGAATGAGAAGAAATCAACACCTCTGTTCCCATCTAACAAATTTATCCCATCCACATCTTTCATTTACATTTGAAAATCAAAGAAAATTGCCTTTTTGAAATGACTGGAATAACTCTCCAAATTAGAAAGAAGTAATTAATTAACTACTAAAATTATTTTTCTTTGTAAACAAGGGAAACAACTTTTGCAAGCCAAAATTAGGTGCCCTGTTTCCATGGAACATTGGCTTTAAAGGCACTCATTTTTTAAATTAATTCAACGGCAATTAAACTCTGTTTTCATGTAATAATACAAGACCTCATCACTATTACCCTGTTTCCATAGATAAGCTACAATAATCTTCTATAAATAAACAAACATATAAAAAAAATTCATCAAGATTTGCAAGTGAAACACCTGGTTAGTTTCTTCTTTTGTACCTTTGCAAGTCAAACAGCAGTGAAGAAGCATTTTGATTGCTACTTGAACAAGGATCTACCAAAGGACAATTGTACACTTGCCATTCAAACAGGGTTCGCTCAACTGAAGACAGACAAATTGGATGAGAAGAATCTGATTGAGAGAACATGATGGAAACATCTCCCGGATAAAGCTGAATTTCGAGGGTCAGCACCTCCAATTCCCACAAATCCAAAATGATCTCCCGACCGCTCTCTCACGTCCCTCTTTTATAGATTCTAACCAACTACTCGCACCCTTCATGCCTAATGCCACTTGACAGCCACACCCTTTACCCTTTTGCCCTTTGCTTTTATCATTTTGTTACCCTGGGTCCGTCAGAACACTTGTTGAGCTCACTTAGGTATGATCAACTTCGGCTCAGTTTCAATCAACTGCAAGAAATCAGAAAAGTGAAGGAACTAGATAGCGTTTGGGAATCAAAGAAAACAAACAATCACACAAACAAATAGTGAAAAATAAAAAGGAAGAGCACACACCCAAATCCAATCAACCAATTATTATTTATGTGAACATAAGTGTTCAATAAGAAACTACTATTAGTTTTTCATTAAATTTTTCGGTGTTTTGGATCATTATTTGTGATCATGGAGTTCAAGCTTTGACTAAAAAATGCAGTTCCTAAAATGGGAGAGAAACGTTTACACATATGCTTCTTGTTCTCCACGTTCTTATGACAAGCTCAGGTGTTGGGAAGAATCTTCTTTAGGTTTAGTATGAATTTTATATGTATATATGGTCTGTAAATCGGGGGCATGTTACCATTTATGAGATTGCATTTGGCTGACAGCTCATGTTAGCATTCTCAGAAGTTTGATTGGATAGTTGTTTGATTAATTATTTTCTTCATTTGTTTTCTTCTCACAGAAAAGGGCAATCACGATAAGAGTGTAGAAATGGAAAATCTAACTAATGTATAGACATGGTCAGAGGTCAGAGTTAGAGAGCTGTAAATGAACTCCAGATATGCAAGTAGAAGAGGAGGTTGCGAGTGCAGCGATGATGCTATTAAGGTATCCAAGGCAGAGATAAGAATATAAAAGTGGTGTACACCCTAAGCTTGAGCAGGTTGTTGAATTGTCATCGTTGAAGAGAAGACCTAGGAAGTGGGGAGAACAAGATTGAAGATGGTGAAATGGAATTGCACATGTTATCAGGGCAAATTTTTATCCAATAACGATGATTACGTGATGACCATGGAAGTTGATATTGATTACAAAACGGTGGCCTGCTAAGAGCCAGAAATAAATCTGTTGGCTTAACTTCCTCTTGGTGTAACTAAAGTTGTTCAACTTTTGAAGAACCAGTAACAAATCTGTTGAGTGAACTTCCCCTGGGTGTAATTGATGATTAGTTAGTTGTTTTTGCATTTGACGAGCCAGAAGCAAATCTATTGGCTTGAACTTCCTTTGGGTGTAATTGGAGATGAGCCAGCTTTTTCACAAATTGAGGCAGGGAAGGATGAGGTCTTATGCCTTGAAGAAGCAATTGCTGCACCAACTTCTGAGATTTTCATTGGGGCAGCACGAACAAATTGAGGCAAGTAAGGATGAGGTCTAATGCCTTGAAGAAGCAATTGCTTCCGAAATTATCTATTGACGAAAAGGATATTGTGTTAGAAAGAGATAAGAAGTTTGTAGAAGAGAATGCAAATCTGAGAGAGATAATGAAGAAGCTGATGGAAGCTGGAAAAGGTAGTCAAGTTTGATCTCCAACTTAATGGAAGTGTGAAAGCTGTGCAGGCATAAATCAATTGCAACGTAAGCATGTGTTATCTATCTCAGAAACAGTTGTTCATAAGTATAAGTTTCTTCATCAAAAAAAAAAAAAAAAACTAAGAAGAAAAAATAGTGAAAAAAAAAAAAATGAAGAAGAAAAAAAATGTTTACAAAACCTGTCACATTAACAGGACGCGGAGGTATGCCTTTCAAAATCCAAGGCTATCTCTGGTTATTCTGCTTCTGGATGGCACTCCACAGGTATTTAATTACTTCATTTTCAGTCATTGACTTTGTATTTATGCTTCTTGTTTTTTGTTGTTTATTTGACAGTTCTATTTCTTGTACGCTCCATGTGAGGACCAAAAGATAATGATGTATGCAACTTCTACTAGATGCGTTAATTTAATTCAATTTTGACTTTTGTAAGTATCTCTGGAACCTTCCTGGCTTGGGATGATAATCATAAGTTGTACTATTGTATGTGTTTTTCAAGTTTTGCATGATGTATTGCTCACCTCCTGTCTTCGTATATTTGCAGCAGGGCAGACTATGTAAAGTACTGATCATCAGAGGAAAAAGATGAAGCCGCTGGAGTTAAGATTATACTGCTCTTTCTTCTCATCAGATTTTTAAGGAATAACTTATGCTTGGAAATTACATACCAATTTCATTGGAGATGCGGAGACTGCAACGACTGTTGTTCTGGATCAGACGGGCAGGTAGGCCCAAGCTAGGAGGACGATGGCGAATCAAAGCTAAACTTCACATTGCACAGGGCCAAATAAAAAATGCCGTAGAAACATTTACACATCTGCTTGCTGTTCTCAAAATTCTTATGACAAGCTTGGAAGAATTGTCATTAGGTATATTATGAATTTTATATGTATATATGGTCTGTAATTCGGGGCCTAGTTAGTTAATTCGCGTATAATACGTACGTATCCGAATTTTATAAAATCTGCCGTATAATTCGCGTATAATAAGGTATACCGTATTATTCGCGTATAATTCGCGAATTTTTGAAGAAAAAAAAACATAACCTCACATCCCCAAAATGACGTCGTTTTGGTGGGTTTATACAAAAAATTATAACAGAAAAATATCTGGTTCACTTCGCTATGTACAAACAAACAAACACAAAGCACAACTCTTTATATCTCTCCTCAAAATTCATCATCTCTCTGCAACTGTAATGGCTTTCTCAAGAACGCCTCTCATCTCTTTCCTTCTAATCTCACTCCTCTTTGCCTCCTCAATGGCTCAGTCTCCAGCTCCTACTCCGGCTCCAACATCTTTGCCTCCTTCCGCTTTCAAAACTCGACCAATGGCTGCGCCGTCTCCTTCGAAGATTACACCGGCAGCTGCTCCTTCTCCTGTCGTCGTCACCTCACCGTCATCCCCTCCTCCATCGATTTCTTCTCCGGATCCAGCTGACTTCTCCTGTCGGAGCTAGGCATATTTTTTTTTTTTTATCTCATTCTTATTGCTTAGTCCCAACGCGCTATCGAATTTCTTGTCCCTACACATTTATGATGTACTAAAATTAAAAAATTGATATTGGCTTGGGTGAGCACATGGCTTTATGGGGGGAGCAGAGAGAGAGATTTTCTGCAAATTTTTAACTTCGTTTTCGGTTCTTTAGATAAGCTATCAGCCTATCACTATAGAACACGACAATTATGAATTAACCTAAGGGAATGTGTAACACTTGGAACTCAAAACCAAACCAAGTGTTCAACTCTTGTTGCATGTTGAGCTTTTTAGCCACCTCCGCAAATGGCCACGCCGCCATGGCCACGCACGTACTCACGCCACCATGCTTTAAAAAGAGAGAAAGAAAGAGAGAGGAGTTATTGGTTATGGAGTTTTGCTTATGAGAGTTGAGAGAGGGAGAGGGTTTGGATCCATTATCAGGAAGACTTTTCTGACACGTAATCACTGGCTTCACTTTGGATGATGTGGGTTCTTGCCACGTATCACTTGTGTTACGAAAATATCAAAAACAAAAACAATAATGTTATAGAACTTGATTTTGTGTTTTACTGTAGATCATATAATATAAAATTTTGAAGGAGAAATTAAACAAAGAAGGAAGCCTTAAATTAATGGAAAATCTACAATTTGGAAAGATTTCTTAGAGTAGTTAAATTCTTGATATCATGCTTTTCTTTTTGTTCTTCATCCTTGAATTCTAACAAGGGAGTTCAGTGGATATTACACATAAAGACAAACAAGGGCAACAGAAATTCATCAAAACATTTGCAAATTGAAATATAATATTAATTATTTCTACCACTAGAAACGGCTCTCTTATATTCTCTCTACCCATTTTTAATTTCTTTTATATTATTTAAATTAAAAGAAAATATTGAGTTTGAGACTTTAGTTTGAATATCAGTTATATATTGTGTATATGTGTTATTGGTTAATTAAATATTTTGCATTTGACCAGGTATTTGATAATGTTCTCTACTTCTCTTTTATGTTCTTGTAAATACAGACAAATTGAATACTTTTGTATTTGAAATATTATGTTGATTTTAACAAGGTAGTCCATAAAAGTGTTAAAACTAAGATTGATATTGCCGTATTTTTCAAAACGTATTATTGACAATGCACCGTATTAAACCCGTATATACCCGTACATCGCATTTTTTTCCGTATCCGAATTTTATGGTCCGAATTTTTATAAACGAATTTTTATACTCGAGTATTTCCGTGCATTCTTTTTTGCCGTTTTATACTATTTACCGTATAATTCCCGTACCCTTTTTTTGCCGTACCCGTATTAACTAACTAGGAATTTCGGGGGCATGTTACCATACATTTAGCTGATCAGAAGTTTGATTGGACAGTTGTTTGATTAATTATTTTCTTCTCACAGAAAAGGGTAATCACGATAGGAGTATAGAAATGGAAACATGGGACTATCTAACTAATGTATAGACATGGTTTGAGTAAGTGAAAGCTGCAAATGAACTCCAAATATGCGACTAGAAGAGAACAAGACTTAAAAAGAAAATTTGGAATGGGAAGAAACCGACGCCTCTGTTCCCATTTAACAAATTGATCATCAAGATTTGCAAGTGAAACACCTAGTTAGTTTCTTCTTTTGTACCTTTGCAAGTGAATCAGTGGTACAAAAGCATTTTTTGATTGCCATGATTGGATCACCGTTGGGAAAGAATAATACTTGAAGAAAGATCTACCAAGGGCAATTATACATGAACTTGTCATTCAACGCTCTAATGGAGATAGACAAATTGGATGAGAAGAATCTGATCATGACTCTGAGAGAACAATTGTAGTACAAGTGTTACATTATTCTTATATATATATTGACCTCACTCAGCTATCATCAACTGCAGCTTTATTCCAGTTTCAGTTAAATTAATTCGTCTAATTTCCTTGTGTAATATGTAAAATACATTGGATTTGCTCATGTTAGTGTATTAATGCTTTAATTCTCTGTCTCGGGATTTTTCTCTTTCAATAGAAGTTAAGATTGATCGTTACCAATATTAATGGTAGGCCGACGAGAAATATTTTCAGGATCGACACTTTTCTTCATCAATGTCTTCTTGCTTGTGACTTGACATCTTCATACCACCAACCAGTGAATTTGTGACACATTTGAAATTTGACTCTGATGTAAAAATCTGAGATAAGTTAATTGCCAACAATCAAACTTAGGTCACGAAATCCTATGCAAGATAAGTATTTCAAGATAGGAAATTCAAAATGGTCAGAAATCTTAGAAAGTTAGAGAGGTGGGCAACATCATTCCCATCTCATCCTCGGGAAAAGACACTGATCATCCACCTATCCCCAGATTTACAAGGCAGGTGAACTTGTGCAATCCCCACTCCTTCCTTCAGTGGCTTATAGATTTCGTGATTACTGGTAATTGTAAGAGATCTTAGGCTGGCAGGGAAACCTTCTACTGGAAACGGTTTGATACTTTTATTGATAATTCTTGGAGACAGCTGAGATTTTTTGAATACTTTAGGGTGTCTTACAAGGTTTGAAAACTATGCATATATCTGATAAAGATGGTTAAGATTGCATAGGCACTCTGGTACGAGTTAAGATGTTCACATCCCAAGATAAATATTGTCCCAAGAGACATGTTATTATCGAACCACTCTACTATCGACATTCTTTGATACACATCAGAGATGGACATTCTTTGATACACAAGTTCTCAAGAAGAAATGCAGAGGCACTACATTTATCCTCTGTATCACCAAATAAAAACTGCAAGTTCTCACAATCTTTTATTGAAAGCCGTTTTAGAGATGGAGGTAGCTGACCTTTGACAATGAATAGAAGTGAATGACAACCTTCCATATGCAGCCTTTCAAGACAAGAATTTTCATGCTTCATTCCCTCAGGTAAGGATGTTAATGCAGGGGAATTTATAATCTCAAGTTCACTTAGACTCAGCAAAAGACCGTCCTGTGGAAAGAAACAAGAGTTGGCCTATCTTGAATACAGGCAACTGCAGCAAAACTTCCATTCTCGCAAATATTCAAAACAATTACTACTCACAATCTGCTTTCTGCCATCTATGTCTAAGTTGCTTTGCATTGGAAGGCTGGAGCACAAAACCACCAAAATTTCCATTCTCGCAAATCTTCAAAACAAAGAGTCTCCAGTGACTAAAAAAGCTTCATTGAGTTCTTTCCATAAATCTTAGAACCGATACTTCTTTATTTATGTCTTCCCTTTGATGGTGAGATCTTTGAGTGAGCTTAATTCTCCAATCTTAAAACAACCATGTTGGATAACCATGAATCTGAAATTCTTTATTATCCGACCGTTGAAGTTGATAACTTTTCAACCCGGAGATTTGAGAAAAGAGATCTTCAGTCCAGTAAGTCACTTTAGTCCCTGTTAGTGCTAGTGTTAGTGTTAGACAATTGCTTTCTCAATGCTTTTTGAAATGCCTTTAATGCCCTCGTTTGTCTTATTAGGTTAAGTAATTTAGTGGAAAATATAATAAATGAAAGTAATTTAAGATGCGAACAAGGACATTATAAATATTTGTTTATTTATTTTATTTTTCTATGTTTATTTATTTATTTTATATTTTATAAATTTATATTTATGGTATATTTAGTTAGGCTAGAAATGTCTAGGGTTAATATGTAGCTTCAGCAAAATTATTATCTGATAAGAAATAAATTTTGTTTTATACATTGTTTAAATATAATTTATTTTATATGTTATTTCAGATAAAATTATTATTATATATGTATGATATATGATAAAATTATTATTTATTATTTTATTATTTTTTGCTAAATTAGTTTTTCCATTTCATATTTATTAAAACTAATCAGGTCGATCCCTATAGTTCTAGTAGACCCAAACAAGGACAACTTGATTTTTAAATTTCAAATTCGTCCTCCAAGTGACCGTTAGAGCCTTAGAGGCTACTAAATTTCAAATTTGTCCTCCAACGGACCAATTGGATTGCATCGATAAGAAAGTAACCGTTAGGGGGCTAATTAGTATTACCCAACATGTTTATTTAAACCTAATAGCACGCCGCGGCATATCCACCCTTACTGCGCGGTTCATCTCCTTTCCTCTCTTCACATCACCGGCGTCTCCACGACAAATCACTCCATCCCACCCCACCCTATTTTTCTTTCTCTAATAGTATATGTAGTTTACAATCTCTTAGTTTGTTCAATAGAAAAAGAAAAAGAAAATCCAGTCTGATGACGCATAAAACGATTACTTTTTGATCTTTTAAGATAAACCTTTAAGCAAACATCCTTAATATCCACAAGGGTACCAATGAAAAACCTTAAACATAGCAACAGGAATAGCAAGCATAGTCTCAGTAAGGCCAAGTTTCAAGGGCTCACTCCAAAATGCAACAAGGGTTGTTGAATACCTCTCAGTGGAATTGAACACAATATGGCCCACTGAATTGGCCTAAGATACTCTTGCAATAATTTGCATATAAAGTACAGAATAAAAATAGTGAAAGCAAGACCAGCATGAGCCATGGCTATGTATAGAGCAAGTCTCACCTGAGGATCACCAGACAATGTGTTTTTATGAACTGGGTCAGTGGAATTTCCCTTCTTCGGCTGTGGCGCTGCCGGCGCGTGAGGCAGAGGGTTTAGCGAAGGCTTACGAACTGAGGCTGATCTAAACATGTCCTCCCATGGAATAGTTGCAAAACTCGGTTTCCCATATGGGTCCCCTAAATATGGCACTAACTCCATATCAAAAACAAAGCTTAGATCTTTACTACTAGTTTTTCATTAAATTTTTCAGTGTTTTAGATCATTATTTGTGATGTAATCATGGAGTTCAAGCTTTGATAAATGCACTAAAAAATGCAGTTCCTAAAATGCGATAGGAACATTTACACATATGCTTCTTGTTCTCCATGTTCTTATGACAAGCTCAGGTGCTGGGAAGAATCTTCTTTAGATGTAGTATGAATTTTATAAGCATATATGGTCTGTAGATCGGGAGCATGTTACCATTTATGAGATTGCATTTGGCTGACAGCTCATGTTAACAATCTCAGAAGCTTGATTGGATGGTTGTTTGATTAATTATTTTCTTCTCACAGAAAAGGGCAATCACGATAAGGGTATAGAAATGGAAACATGAGACTATCTAACCGATGTATAGACATGGTCAGAGTTAGAGAGCTGCGAATGAACTTCAAATATGCAAGTCGAAGAGGAGGTTGCGAATGCAGCATTGATGCTATTAAGGTATTCGAGGCAGAGATAAGAATATAAAAGTGGTATACACCCTGAGCTTGAGCATGTTGTTGAATTGTCATCGTTGAAGAGAAGACCAAGGAAAGGGGAGAACAAGATTGGAGATGGTGAAATGGAATCGCACATGTTATCGGGCCAAATTTTATCCAATGATGATGATTACATGATGGCCACCGAAGTTGAAGTTGACGACATGACGGTGGCCTGCTAAAAAATAAATCTGTTGGCTTAACTTCCTCTTGGTGTAACTAAAGATGAGCTAGTTGTTCAGCCTTTGAAGAACCAGAAACAAATCTGTTGGGTGAACTTCCTCTGGGTGTAATTGATGAGTAGTTGGTTGTTTTAGCATTTGAAGAGCCAAAAGCAAATCTATTGGCTTGAACTTCCTTTGGGTGTAATTGGAGATAAGCCGGCGTTTTCTTCATTTGGGCAGCATGAACAAATTGAGGCAAGGAAGGATGGGGTCTTATGCCTTGAAGAAGCAATTGCTGCACCAACTTCTGAGATTTTCATTGGGGCAGCACGAACAAATTGAGGCAGGGAAGGATGAGGTGTTATGCCTTGAAGAAGCAATTGCGACACCAGCTTCCGAAATTATCCATTGATGAAAAGGATATTGTGATGGAAAGAGATAAGAAGCTTGTAGAAGAGAATGCAAATCCGAGAGAGAAGCTGATGGAAGCTGGAAAAGAGTAGTGAAGTTTGATCTCCAACTTAATTCGAAGCGTGAAAGCTTTGGGGAGAAAGTTGTGCAGGCATAAATCAATTGTGAGAAGGAGATGGCTTCTAATTTTGCAACGTAAGCATGTGTTGTCTATCTCTGAAACAGTTGTTGATATGTATAAGTTTCTTCATCAAAAAAAGAAAAAAGAAACAAGAAAACTATGAAGAATGAAAAAAAGGAAAAAAAAATGTTTACAAAAACTGTCACATTAACGAGATGCGGAGGTATGTCTTTCAAAATCCAAGGCTACATGTGGTTATTCTGCTTCTGGATGGCACTCCACAGGTATTTAATTATTTTATTTCAGTCATTGAATTTGTATTTATGCCTCTTGTTTTTTACTGTTTATTTGACAGTTCTATTTCTTATACACTCCATTTGAGGACCAAAAGATAATGAGGTATGCAACTTCTACTAGATAACTTTTGTAAGTATCTCTGGAACAATCCTAGCTCGGGATGATAATCGTAAGTTGTACTATTGTATGTGTTTTTCAAGTTTTGCATGATGTATTGCTCACCTCCTCTGTCTTCGTATATTTGCAGCAGGGCAGACTATGAAAAGTACTGATCGTCAGAGGAAAAAGATGAAGCTGCTGGGTTTAAGATTTGTACTGCTCTTTCTTCTCATCAGATTTTTAAGGAATAACTTATGTTTGGAAATTACATTCCAGTTTCATTGGAGATGTGGAGACTGCAACCACTGTCGTTCTGGATCAGACAGGCAAGTAGGCCCAAGCTAGGAGAACGATGGCGAATCAAAGCTAATCTCCAGATTGCACAGGGCCAAATATAAAATGCCATGGAAACATTCACACATCTGCTTGCTGTTCTCAAAGTTCTTATGACAAGCTCAGAAGAATTGTCATTGGGTATATTATGAATTTTATATGTATATATGGTCTCTAATTCAGGAGCATGTTACCATATATGGGATTGCATTTAGCTGACAGCTCACGTCACTATCCTCAGAATTTTAATTGGACAGTTGTTTGATTAATTATTTTCTTCATTTCTTTTCTCCTCACATAAAAGGGCTACAGGAGTATAGAAATGGAAGCATGGGACTATCTAACTAATGTATAGACATGGCTGAGTAAGTGAAAGCTGCAAATGAACTCTAAATATGTGAGTAGAAGAGAAGGTTGTGAATGCAGCGGTTGATGCTATTAAGGTATTTAAGGTAGAGATAGAATGTAAAAATGGTGTACACCCTGAGCTTGAGCAGGTTGTTGAATTGTCATCATTGAAGAGAAGACCTAGGAAAGGGGAGAACGAGATTGAAGATGGTGAAATGGAATCGCACATGTTATGAGGCCAAATTTTATCCAGATGGCCACTGAAATTGAAGTTGACGACAAGACGGTGGCCTGCTAAGAGCCAGAAATAAATATGTTGGCTTAACTTCCTCTTGGTGAAACTAAAAATGAGCTTGTTGTTCAGCTTTTAAAGAACCAAAAACAAATCTGTTGGGTGAACTTCCTCTCGGTGTAATTTGTGATTAGTTAGATGTTTTAGCATTTGTAGAACCAGAGGCAATTCTGTTGGATTGAACTTGCTTTGGGTGTAATTGGAGATGAGCCAGCGTTTTCTTCATTTGGGCAGCATGAACAAGTTGAGGCAGGGAAGGATGAGGTCTTATGCCTTGAAGAAGCAATTGCTACACCAACTTCTGAGATTTTCAATGGGGCAGCACGAACAAATTGAGGCATGGAAGGATGAGGCCAAGTTTCAAGGGCTCACTCCAAAATGCAACAAGGGCTTGTTGAATACCTCTTAGTGGAATTGAACACAATATGGCCCACTGAATTGGCCTAAGATACTCTTGCAATGGCTTGCATATAAAGTACATAATAAAAATAGTGAAAGGAAGACCAACATGAGCCATGGCTATGTATAGAGCAAGTCTCACCTGAGGATCACCAAACAATGTGTTTTTATGAACTGGGTGAGTGGAATTTCCCTTCTCCGGCTGTGGCGCTGTCGACGCGTGAGGCGGAGGGTTTAGCGAAGGTTTACGAACTGAGGCTGATCTAAACATGTCCTCCCATGGAATAGTTGCAGAACTCGGTTTTCCATCTAGGCCCCCTGAATATGGCACTAACTCCATATCAAAAAACACAAAGCTTGGATCTTTACAACAAAGATTGGATTTTTAGATTAAAAAAAAAAGATTTGTTTCCCCTTGTTTTGATTTTTTTTGAGAATATTTTTCTTGACCAATCCCAATTGACACAACTGCAAACAGAGAGAGAAAATTTTGGTTCTTTTTAATGAAACCCACTCAAAACAGAACAGAACACAACACAACACAAGAGGAGGGAACTGACTGAATGATGATGAGTTAGATGCTGACACAAGAAGTGGGTATTAATGTGTGTTGTGTCAGCAAACCTTTCGACTATATTTAGGTTTGATGATCTGAATGGATGAATGAATGCATGAAATGAATAATTTAGATGCTTCTGTTTGTGGGGATAATGTAAAGTAACTACAGAACCACCCTTTCATCACCTTTATTTTTCTTAATGTTATTAATTTATTATCTAAACTCTTAATTGACTTTCTTAATGACTTGGAATTATCACTGTTCCCAAGAGAAAAAAGCATATGATTTCTTGATCATTAAGATGTAATTATATGATGGTATGAAAAAAGAAAAAATTATTAATCATATCATTTCATTATTAGCTTCTCTTTTATGTTTAAAGAATTGTATTTAAATCATAATTAGTCAATCTTTTTTTCTTTGTATTTGTCATTAGAGTGTTCGAGTCAGTTTATGTGCACATCAGCTAATTCTTTGGGATCCTGAAATTGATAACTAGATAAATCTCTTTAGTGATCATCCTTTAGGGACTTGAGATAAATCCTCTTAGTGATAATTCCTATTAACAACGACCTCTTGAATAATATTCAAGAGTAATGATGGCTTAATAATCGAAACTTTATTATAACAATTTAACCCATATCTAAATGCTTAAAAAAATAAAGAAGAATGTTTAGTGAACATAAATGTGTCGTTTTCCTTGTTTTTATTATTTTTTATTTTCTACAACATCCTGTCAGTTGTCTTCTCGAGAGCAACTGGTAGTCTGTTACAAACTTCCCAGTTCTGATTTCAGCCATTGGATATCTTAATCTATACAAGGTGGCAAACATCCAAGGGCCCAGCAGAGGAAAAACGCAGACATGGGCACCATTATTTGGTCATCCAGAGTTTGAGCTGTTAATTGTTGTCGGATGTTAATTTATTTATATGACATATTTATCAGAAAGTAAAGTGTAGATTGAAAAAATTTACGAAAATAGGGATTTATCCTGTGAGGTTGAGGTTATTAGCAATTTGTTGTATCCATATAAGCAACAAAATAAGCATAAAGTAAATGGGAAACACCGGAAGTGGTGTTTTGTAATGCTCTCTCTTTAGCTAGTATACTCGTAAAATAACAGTAAAACTCACTAAAAATATATAAGAAAATATATATATAGATAAGTATAAAATAATGGACCTATAACTAATTTTTCTTTATATACAAATCTTTACATAATGAAATAAAGTCACAAAACATCAACTCAACAGTGTTGCCAAACCCTTCTGCTTCTTAACGTTCCAAGCGATCGCATCTCACATACTATCTGCAAAAACATTGAAAACAACAGCTGGAATCTAGTATAAAAAAGTTTAAAAATTAAAAAAAAACACCCCCACCCACCCACATTTGTCAGATTCTAGCCACCACCGTCGGAAGGTGGCCAGAATCTAGTATAATGGCACACTATCAGCTGGATCTGGCCGTTAGTGTGTTGATCTATCATTTTTCGGCCAGATCTTTGGTCGTAGTTGGTCGTCAACGACGGCTAGAAATGGCCGTAGATCTGGCCGAAAAAGACCATATCGCCGTAACGTCACGTTCCGATGGTGGTGGCCGAAATCTGGCAACTGTGGGTGGGGGTGTTTTTGTTATTTTATATATTGGGGTGTTTAGTAAATTAGCAAACCTAGAGGGGTGTTTTTGTTAATTTTTTAAATCCTACCTAGTTATTCTCGCCAACTCTAAAAATACTAAAAATCTTATCCAAAATAATAAAACAAATGAACCCTAAATTATATCTACCGTAATGTTAGACCGGTAACATTACCATTGTTTGTTTCACTTTAACAATCCCTTATAGTGGTGAAAGAACTAATTGGAAAGAGAAATTGAAGGAACCATGTAGGCTGAGTTGGGCTAGTTGCCTGCTCATTTTGGGCTTGGGCTTTAGATGGGGCAAAAGGCTTTGGAATTACAAAGGATCATCTTACTTGAAAGGGGTGCTAAATGTCAAACAAGTATTGTAAGCATGTAATTATGTACCCTTTTTTTTTTAAAGAAAAAAAGGATTTACCAAAGTTTATTGTAGCAATCATTCCAAGAAAAAGAACGTAAATAAATATTATTGATATCTTTTTAAAATTGTCGAGGGTGTTAGGATACCTATCCATCCTTTCGTACGGATGAAATTAACCTTAGTGGAATAGATAAATATTGGGAAGTGATTTTTAACCCTCACTTATTTGATTAGTGTCCCCCATTTTTTAAAGTTTTTTTGTGTTAAATCCACACTCTATTTTATAATCTTAAACTTTTATTTCTTGCATAAATCCTTAAATTAAACTATCATACACATTGTTTTTATGAAAATACACTGCCACTTTTCAAATTTTGCATTATTTTGATTATAAAATTGAAATTTCTCTTTAAATCCTATTTAATACACTAATTAAGGTTTCATGGGTATTAGGGTTGAAAGAGAAATTTTTAAATATAAAATAATTTAAGCATAGTTAGTAATGTGGGATTCTGATCAAATAGGTGGCGTCTAAAAGTCATTGCCCCTAGATATTTTACATTTACTTCAAGGGTGTCAAATTTTTGGGTAAGATCAAAGTTTGTATAGGTCCAGACCCAAGTAAGTGTTGATGTTGGGTTTTGATATTTTGGGTTGGGCCAAGTCTACCTTGATAGAAAATCTAGGTCACTATACCCGGATTAACGGGTTTAATTACGTAAAAATATTTAAGGTTTATAACTTTGCAGAATAAACCTGTACATATATAATTATTTATAAAATTAAATCTGCACATGTGATAAAAAAATTCATGAAAATCTTGGAAAAATAAATTTTATATGTCAAAGTCAAACAAATCAAACATATGCTTAAAAAATCCAACATTTATAGGTATTAATATTCTTCCTATTGAAAGTTAAATTTCAGATGTGATAAATAAATCAAACATAACGTGGATGCGATCGCGCTAGCGAACATGCCCCACGAATTCATTATCCCTAGCATGAAGCCCTATGACGGCACAACCGACCCAGATGATCACATAGCCTCATACAAGCAATGAATGTTCACTGTCTCGATACTCTAAATGCTAAGGGAAGCTTGCTTGTGTAAGAGTTTTGGTTCAAGCCTATCTAGTCCGGCTCTTCAATGGTACACTAACCTCCCAAACGGTTCAATCAACTTATTCGCACAGCTTACCGACACCTTCATGGAGCAATTCGCCAACAACAAGAAACTTGAGAAACCTGTCGGCCAACCTGTACACAGTATACCAGAAAAAAGGGGGAGCCATTGAGAGAATACGTCCGCAGATTCAACAAAGAAAAAATCTTCATCCTTTCCTGTAACCCTGAGACGACCATAGACGCCTTCAGGAAGGGTCTCCTCCCGGATGGTGAATTATACAAAGAACTGACAAAGCTTGGTCGCACCATGATGGAAGACGCCTTGGCCAGAACGGTGATTCAAATAAGGTGGGAGGAAGATGAGATGAATCGGGCAAGTCATGCCAGGGATGACCTAAGGCGGAATGATAAGAGGCCAGAGCTCAGATTGATTGAACCTAGTCACCAACCCCCTCCACGCAATCTTAACAAAGTCAGGAAACCATATGACCGCCAACCACTTAGAACCAACAACAGACCAACCGGATCGAGTCGATACAAAATCCCAAAGTACAACCTCATCTCGAACCGGCCCAGGTCGTAGCAATCATGAAAGGAATAGGGTCTAGCGTTAAGTGGTCAGGCAAGCTCAATGCCAAAGCAAGGAGAGACACGACCAAGTGGTGCGAGTTCCATGACGACCATGGACATAACACCGTGAACTGCATTGCCCTGCGGTTGGAGGTCGCTGCATTATTGAAGAGGGGACATCTCCAAGATCTATTGACAGATAAAGGAAAGAATACCATCAGCTAGAAAAGCACGAAAGAAACATCTCCACCTTCATGGGAACCTACGCTAAAAGGATTCTGCTCAATCATCTTAGGAGGGTCAGAGATCAGTGGGGTCAGTTATTCCTTAGCCAAACGCTACGCCAGAGCCAAAAACAACCATGAAATCCAATCCATCCATCCATCCTCTCGGTCACACACCCACCATGTAATTCAGTTCAAAGATGATGGGCTAGTCACCTTGGCCGCCCCTCATCACGATGCTCTAGTCATTTCCTTCCAGATCGCCAACATCCTGGTCAAGAAAGTATTCATAGATGGGGGGTCCTCGGCAAACATTCTTTTCCTTGAAGCAGTAAAGGCGATGAGTCTGGAAGAAATAAACATCAATAGACGACCAACCATACCGGTCAGGTTCAGTTTCGAGCAGAAATACATCATCGGAGAGATCGTCCTTCCTGTTTACGCTAGCGGAGTAAACAAACAAACCGTTTTTCTAGTGATTGACTATCTTTCACCATACAACATCATCTTCGACCAACCTTGGATTCACGACATGCGAGCTGTTCCATCCACCTTTCACCAAACGATCAGGTTTCGTACAAAATGGGGAGTAAGGGAAATCAAGGGCGACGCTAAGGTTTCTAGAGTTTGTTACAAGAACGCCTTCAAAAGCAGGTTGGATCGACCATCTCTGGAAGAGTTGGATGAAGTGCAGATACACTCGAAAGGCCTTGAAAGAAAGACCCATATAGGTTCTTGCCTTAGGCCTAAGACAAAAGAGAAACTCATAGAATTCCTCAGACAAAACCAGGTTTGTTTCACCTAGTCCCACACTGACATGACAGGAGTTAGCCTAGAGGCAATGGTCCAACCACCTCAAAGTAGATCCGGATCACCCGCTAGTGAAGCAAAGGCGAAGGAAGTTCGCACCACAGTGCAATCGGATTGTCAATGAAGAGATTGACAAGTTACTGAGTAATGATCTGATTAGAGAGGTCCACTACCCCGAATGGCTAGCAAACGTCATGGTCGTAAAGAAAAAGAACAGAAAGTGGAGGGTTTGCATTAACTTCATCAACTTAAACAAAGCATGCCCTAAGGACTCATTCCCTCTCCCACATATCGACATGATGGTCGATGCGACTGTAGGCCATGAGCTCCTAAGTTTCATGGATGCTTTCTCAGGATACAACTAGATTTTGATGCACCTCGAAAACCAGGAGAAGACAGCATTCATCACAGAGAGAGGAACCTACTGCTACAAGGTGATGCCATTCGGTCTCAAGAACATCGGGGCTACCTATCAGCAGCTAGTCAACAGAATGTTTACCGAACACCTCAGGGACACCATGGACTTTTATATCAATGACATGCTCGTCAAGTCCCTGACGACCGAGCGACACCTTGACCACCTCAACTAGGCATTTGCCGTCCTAAGGAAGTATGACATAAAGCTGAATCTAGCCAAATGCTCGTTCGGTGTCTCGTCAGGTAAATTCTTAGGATACATGGTAACTCAGTGGGGGATAGAATCACCAACTTGCATCAAAGATGTCCAACACCTTGCAAGAGTGGCCGCCTTGAGCCGCTTCATCTCTAAATCCGCTGACAAGTGCCACCACTTCTTCCACACACTCAAGAAATCTAAGAAGTTTGAATGGGCCCTCCCTGCAAGGAATCCTTGCAACAATTGAAAAGATACTTGACCTCCCCTTTGCTCTTTTTTAAGCCTATAGATGGGGAGAAGCTTTTCACCTACCTGGCGGTCTTAGAGATAGCAATCTCAACAGTGTTAGTTTGGGAAGATAATATGAAGCAGCTACCGGTTTACTATGTAAGTAAGTCACTCCTCAACGCCAAAACACGATACAATCAACTGGAGAAACTAGCCCTCGCCCTCGTCCATGCATCCAAGAAGCTTAGCCATACTTTCAGTGCCACTCCATAGTCGTACTCACCTCTTTTCCACTCAAGAAGATACTACACAAGCCAGAGTTATCAGGCCGACTCACGCAATGGACGGTAGAGTTTAGTGAGTTCGACATATCTTTCCAGCCACATACTATTGTCAAGTCCTAAGCACTGGCAGACTTCATTGTTGATTTCACCCTGAACACCACCGTCCAAGCAGAAAGAGAGTTATTATGCATAAACAGTGGGTCTCCTTCAAAGTGGACTTTCTTAGTGGATGGCTCAAGCAATGTGAATGGAAGCGAGCCGGGGTTAGTACTAACTACACCAAAGGGAGACGTCATCCAGCGGCCATACGATGTAACGAAGCCGAATACGAGACTCTCAGGACTCTCTTTAGCCAAAGAAATCGGAGTAAGGAGGCTGAAGGTAAAATCTAACTCCCAAGTCGTGGTCAACCAACTACAAGGCACTTACCAAGCATGTGACTCAAAGATGACGACCTATTTGAACCTGGTCAAAGAATTACAGACTAAATTCGAAGAATTCTCCATCGCCCAAGTCCCAAGAGTGGAGAATACTCATGCTGATGCCCTTACTGATCTCGGCTTAGCCCTTCAATGTTCTTCCTAGTCATCCATCCCACTTTTATTCCTATAATGGCCGGCCAACTGGCAGGAACAACCAATAAGTGGCGCTTGAAGAAACAACGGACATCGAACTGGCCAACTCTTGGATGACCCCGATAGTGAAGTACTTGGAACACAATGAGCTCCCAGACGACAAGAACAAAGCACGCTACCTAAGAGCGAGAGTCGCCAGGTTTACCATGTATGAGGGCCAACTCCTTAGGAAGTCATTCTCTAGTCCCTACCTCAAGAGCATAACCCCAGAAGAGGCCAAACGGGTTCTTGTCGAACTCCATGAAGGCGAATGTGGAAAACATGCGGGAGGATGCAACCTCGCACACCGGGTGATCACCGCTGGATACTATTGGCCAACCATACGCACTGATTCAGCAGCTTATGTGAAAAGATGTGACAACTGTCAAAGGTTCACCCACGTCTCACACCTCACACCCGAACAACTTTACTCCACTCTCACACCTTGGCCGTTCATGAAGTGGGGAATAGATATAGTAGGAAAGCCCCAGCTGTGCCCGGGCAGCGAGTCTTCATGTTGGCTGTGAGTGATTACTTTACCAAGTGGATCAAAGCCGAAGCATTTGCACAAGTCAAAGACAGAAGGTAAAAGCTTTCATTTGGAAAGCAGGTTTGGGATACTGAAGGAAATCTTCACAGACAATGGATCCCAATTTATTAGTTCAGGCTTTAGGGATTTCTACGACATATGGGGGATCCCAATTTAGTTCGTTTAGATACATATGGGGGATCAAGCTAAGCTTCTACCCCTCCCCAAAGAACCTACAACAGTGAATCATCAAATAAAACCATCATACAGAATTTGAAAAAGCGCTCGTAGAAAGCCAAGGGTGCATGGATAGATGAACTACTAGGAGTCCTTTGGTCGTATCGAACTACAACTCGCTCATCAACGAGCGAAACTCCTTTCTCCCTCGCATATGGATCCGAGGCAATCATTCCAGCCAAAGTATTGGTTCCTTTGGCCAAACCCCAATGGGCAGACGAGGAAATCAACAACCAGAACCTTTGCCAGAACTTGGACACCGTCAACGAGCTATGTAAGCAAGCGAACATCCGCAACGTAGTCTATCAGTAGCAGGCCTCTCGATACTATAACCTCAATATCAGGATCAGAACTTTCAAAACAGGCACTGGGTCCTCCGCAAGGTCTTTCAAAATACTAGGGAGATCAACTCGGGCAAGCTCGGCCCTACCTGGGAGGGTCTCTACAAAATCACCAAAGAAGCAGGGAAGGGCGCCTACCGACTCCAAACTCCCAAAGGTAAAGACATCAGCAACAATTGGAATGTAGTCCACCTCAAACGCTACTACTTTTAGGTGAACTCATTCGTCTATATGTTTGTTTTCTTTTTGTTTTTATTTAAAAAAAAGGATGAGTGGGCCTATCTACCTCATTCACAGACAGTCGGCCTCATGGCCTAAATTCAATAAAATATTATTCAGCAATTTACACCTTGATCAATTTATCACCTTGATCGGAATCATGAGTACGGCCCTACCCGATTCATGAGTTTTTCCACCTTCGATCGGCCTTTCCCGATCCATGAGTTTACACCTTCAAATCGGCCTTACCCAATTCACGAGTTTACACCTTCGAATCGCCCCTACCTAATTCATGAGTTTACACCTTTGAATCGCCCATACCCAATTCACGAGTTTACACTTTCGATCAGCCTTGCCCGATTCACGAGTTTACACCTTCGAATCGACCGTGTCTGATTCATGAATTTATACCTTCGAATCGACCCTGCCCGATTCAAGAATTTACACCTTCGAATCGGCCTTGCCCGATTCATGAGTTTTCACACCTTCGATCGGCCCAGTCCGGTTCATGAGTTTACACCTTTGATCAGCCCTGCCCGATTCGTAAAGCTACACACTTAGTCGGCCCAAACCGATTGAAGGGTTCTTGCACCTCAAAATCGACAAGTCATCGAACCAACCCAATAGAGAGTCCACACGACTCAACCACTTGGCCACACCAAAATCATAACACAAGCATGCGGTTCAACCCCTAGTGCATCTACGAACAAACAAGCAATCAACTCATTCACCCATAAGGAAAGCATCAAAAACAAGTATAATATAGAAGAAGCCTCAAGCAGATGAGTTCCAAGTACAATGTGAGGCACACACGCCAGGAAAGGGCATCACAGGCCCCAAAAATACATGAGCAAAAAAAAAAAAAAAGCTAAGTCTCACTGGTGCGAGTCGTCTCACCTATCTCCAACTCGATCACCCTATCACCAGCCCTGGCACTCATCCCTACAGCCTAGTCGCTCACATCCTCAATAGTCGATGGTCTCGGTTGGCTAGCAGAATCGAGCACCTGCTCATCAATTTGCTCCTCTATATGCCCAACGACACCTTCCTCCTCCATTATCTCCGCATGAGTTGGATGTCTTCATCCAAGTTCCAGTGAGAGGTGTTCCCGGCCTTGTACTTAAGCATGAGCTCTCCCCTGGCCCTAATGATAGCATCATCGGCAATGTTTAGGCACAGCTCATTTAGGGACTCAACCTTTGCAGTCTTCTCGGCTAGCTCCCTCCTTAGCCGCTCTAGCCCACCCTCGGCCTCCCTCAGATGCTGCTGGCTCTCCTGTTTGGCCCTCTGGGCTGCCGCCTCTCTCTGGCGCAAACTAGTATTCGCTTTGGACACATCCTGTATCCTCTTCTCTTGCACCACGATGGACTTCCTCAAATGCAAGCTACTCATGAACGCTACATAATGAAAAAATTTGATTAGTATACGACCACGATAAACATAGTAAAGAAAAAACTCCTGCCCATACCTGGAAAGCACAGGATACCCCTTAATCAACGACCGCGATCGCACCCATCTGGTTCATACGGGTCTCGTCCTCTAGGAATAGGAACGAGTCTGCTAACTAGGTCATGGAAGCCGTATCAGAATAGGTCGATGTGGAAGCCGAAATCTTAAAGGTAATCATCTCAGTATCCTCATCCAAGACCGTGGTCTGTGATGATCTTCCTCCGGTGGGAGGCTAACGACTTGGTGGAGTCGCTACCACATCTTCCGCTCTTCTCTCCTCTTTGGCCGAGGATTCCCTCTTCCGCTTTTCCTGATGCTTAGCGATAGACTCGCTCGCACTAGGGACGGTCAGCTTCTTCATTAATCTTTTTGCAATCACAAACTCTCCAACGGTTAATGGGTTCAACCTTGACTTACCATAAGTGGTATGATTGAAGTAGCGAGTTAGAAGCACATTCCAAGTCTACTTCAACGAAGGGAAGGGGATACCTCGATGAATCGCTCTTAGTCCAGCCCAGAGGTGGCTCATCCTAAGGTTAGCTTCCTCCAACACCACTCGTCAGTCCCTCTACGCTTTGGGAATGGCTAGAACCTTCTATGTCTGCACGTCCAAGCCGTCCCCACTCTGCCCAGCCCGATTGAATTCAAGCTCTGCAAAGAAGAAACACAATAAGATTTAGTAATCAAAGTGCAAGACAAAGACAAAGTTTTTCACCAGTGGCTCGCCAAGTGCTTGGAATCTCGCCCTAGCCTCTCTCCACGAACTTTGCCTCACCCCTCACGAAAAAGTACCAATCCTTCCAGTTATTGTCACTCGACCAAAGGTCGGTTATCATGTGAGACCGATCATGCCTGAGGTTGATCAGATATTGACCTTTCTCTTTGTCATTTTCCTTCAGGAAATACGAATACAACAACTCATACAGCCCAAATATCACCTCGTTCCGCACGTGAAGGACCTCTAGTGCGATCAACAACCTTTAACCGTTCAGCATAATCTGGGACGGGGCAGTCATGAAATGGTTCAACACCTCCCAGAGAAGGCGAGGAATGGGAAACCTCAGCCCATCGTGAAACCATTTCTCGTACACATTCACCCAACCTTTTGCTTCCCAGTCGACTTGCTAGTACGATCGCGGTGCCCTCGATCGAATCCAAAATGTGATACATCATCCGGATCTGCCACATGTCATTATCCTTAAGCACGAGCGGATAATCCTGGCTTAGAATCCCACTGCCGGGCTGACTCGACTCATCTTCAGAGCCACTACCGGATGAGGACGGACTACCAACTCCTTTGGAGTCTTCTCTATTCCCCCCTTGCTTGTCCGAACCACTCGGGTTAGCACCGCTCGTCCCTAGGGCGGCAACGCTCTCACCAGTCGGTATACCGACTAGAATGACCCCACCTTCGGGCATCATCACCACGGTCGAGACACCCTCATACTCATTCCCGACATCTACCTCATCCCCACTCGAACCACTTGACCCCGACTTGGACATCCCTAAATCTATTCACTCTGCCCGACCAATCGACTGACCAACCTACTTCGTTAAAACCTTACTGCTTTATCACCACATGTCCTGAGCGACCGACCGACTCCCCTACTTCAAACTCAATTGCATAATTACCACTCGCCCCTCACCACTAACCAACCTACTCTATTCAAACCTATAACCGCTCACCCCGACCGACCTACGCAGTCCAAACCTATCACCACTCACCCAAGCCGACCCACTCCCTTAGAAACCTAGTACTCACTGATCACCGCTCGCCTTGAATGACCAACCGACCTGCCTTCTTAGAATCAACCGCTGCCTGATTGGTGCTCGCCCCAAACCACCGTGAATCGACCGTACCTTTTTCCGTTCAATTGGAATTTCAAGCTCCGTTCAACCAGAATTTTAAGCTTCTTCAAAGCAAAACCTCTTCTCCAAATTTTTCAAAATCTTTCAAAAAGAAAACACCATCGAATCCAACTCCAAATATACCGAAACTCAACGCACACAAAAGAAAAAGAGAAAAGAAAATAGAGCAACGAACAAACGGTGCAAAAGTATAGTGTTTACCATGAATGAAGCTGGAATCTACAAAAGAGAATCACCGTTGCTAAAGAAAATTTGAAACGAGGGAAGGAAACAGAAGAGAAAAGGAGAAAATCGAAGAAAACTGGAGAAGAAACACGAAATGAAGATGAACAATCCACTCCCTCAATTTTATGGAAGAAGCCTAACGAAGGAAGACACGTGGCGGCCCCCCATTGGTAATGGGATAGAGTGACTCTTTGTTTTACCGCCCAAAACGGAGACCAAATCACCACCGTACACGTGGAGGAGATCCGTGACACCTAGGAAATCACAATCTCTTACAAGAGCCACGCTTAATCGCCCAACTTATCCAACTGAGCTAGCATATACAAGCATGCCAATCACCTGCAACAAAGGCAACGCTCCTTGGCACTTTACCTGTTCAAGAGATTCCTCAAGCCAGACGACCAGCCTAGAATTTTCAACCCTGCCTCCTGCCTTGAAACAAGCGTTGGCAAAAAAGAAAGGTACCGAGCTATCTAGGTCATCCCCAACAGACGAGCCGATCGCGAAGGGTATGTGAGCATGTG
Organism: Pistacia integerrima; assembly: GCA_026225825.1. Classification (NCBI taxonomy): domain Eukaryota; kingdom Viridiplantae; phylum Streptophyta; class Magnoliopsida; order Sapindales; family Anacardiaceae; genus Pistacia; species Pistacia integerrima. The sequence goes on along the minus strand of CM047750.1, from coordinate 16,009,807 downwards.
CATATCCCTTGGCTCGGCTTCGACCAATCCGCCCAAGGCTCCACAACTACATTAGTCCATTGTGCCCCGTTCAGCCGAAAAGCACCGAGTGGACGCACTTTCAATAGATAACTTACTCATTCACCCATTCGGCCTGGCACACCAAGCGAGTGCACCTTAAGTAGATAACTCATTCATTCACTCATTCGGTCTAAGACGTTGAGCGAATGCACCCTCAGTCAATAATTTGTTCGTTCACTCACTCGGTTTGACACTCAGATTGAAGGCACTCTCAACAGATAACGCATTCATTTTTGCACCCGGTTGGACACACCGAGCCAATATGTGTGCACGAGACGTTTCGCCCATACACTAGTCCAGTCAGATCCACACATCGATTGATGACACCCCCGGGGCTGGTTACACACCCCGACTCAGTGAAAGGCACCGAGTGACTCTTGACCACATGTCGCCTCTATCTGACCGGTCAGGCGCACCGAAGACCTCACTAACTGCGAGCATGAACATGTCAGTAATCAATTGACCATGAAGGCTGACTGAAGATGCCGCAGGTGATTCCTACCCTCTAAGTTAAGCCCTTAACTCAGAGAGTGGGGGGCAAACTGTTAGGGCCAAAAAATGTCATTGGCCTAAATAAGGGAACACTTATGACAAAGAGGAAAGCCTAGGCCCAGTCCCGATGCAGCCCAAGCCAGAATTCCCCAGATGAGGCCCATTCGGTATGAAGTACAGTCTGTCCATACCATTTGGACCTAGGCCTCCAAATCCCAGCACACCTTCTAAGCTTATGGTCAAATTCGAAGCCCACAATCACCTACGGATCACATTCCTACTTGAACTCTAATAAGGTAGTCCACTACTACCCCAATTCCTCCAAGGTCCGTATCTGAGTCATGCTCAGACTCCCTTTCACGCCAGAAGAAGGGGGCTAAAGGATACACCCCTAGGAGGAACGACTACTACGAGGACTCCCAATCTTGCCAGGATTGGGGAACCATATAGTCACTATTTAAACAGAGGCCATCCCTCTCACAAAGGAGATCACATTACACCTTCAGACCCCAGAGTTCTCACTTGAGAACTTCGCATTACAGCCGTAGTCACAGTCCCCGACTAGACTTCTAGTAACCTTTCTTCTCTTTAGCCCTCACTAAATTAGCCTCTTTCAGCCTTGCTGACTTGAGCGTTGGAGTGCCTAAGGCAAACATCACCTTGATGTTTTCCGTCGCTTCACGTTTGTTTCCTTACGTGTGCAGGTGCTGCAGATCGCTAGTAGCCTCAACCTCACGAGATCAGTCCCTCCTTCCGTACAGGTAGATTTTTACGTCTACATAATGCAGTATAGCAATTAAGCAAAGTAAAATTTTAGAAAAACAAAGCATTCGTCAAAGCTCCAGAGGACTTCAAACAATGATGACGACGCAACAAGACGTACTAAGCTAAAACAAAATAGCAAGTTGGATGCCAATCAGATGCAGATGGAAGCGAGTGGATACAATATACTAGTCAGATAACAACACACAACACTCTTTGATCTTTTGAGATTTTTTTTTCAATCTCTACAAAGACCTTTGCAAGCAATTTCGGCACCTTCGACAAGTACAACCAGGTTCTTTTCATGTCAATGATTTCAAAATTGAGCCTAGAAATGTCATGTTACAAATCATTTTAAAACACATCATATGAGCACTCAAATGTGATATATTAATAAGAAGTTAATCATTCTAGAAAACACAGTCATATGTGTGATAAATTCACAAGAAAGCCTCAGATTTTTTGCCCGAGCACAAGCAAAACAACAATGGAGCAATTCTTAATTTGATCGGCATTCTTGCCTCCTTGTTTATTTGATATTTATTTTTGAGAGCTACTTTTTGTTGCAGGCTAATTAATAGTATCCTAAAACCTTACTTGGATCCAAGGGCTTCCCTGATAATGAAGTTTTCAAATGTAAATCGATAAGTAATGTAATCTTTAATTGACTATATAAGGAAGTCACATCATTTAATAGCCCTACCAATCACGATAATAACATAAAAGAAAATAATCAAACATTTGTATTGGTCTAATAAAGTATGTTAAAAGGATTTGGAAAATTGACATAATAGCATACATGTAGTAGTGGCAGATCAGGAACACTGTATGGATTTTGTACACATGAAGCTTTTAACTCGAAATTCAGCTTAATCTAGTTAGAGATTTTGTAGCTGCAACTAGCAGATGATAGGAAGCTGGCGTTATTACTATAGGGTGCTTCAATCTCACATCTAGGTTGCTAAACATTTTAATTATTGGTTGTTTACTGAATATCAATAGAGCTTCATCCTTTTGCTTGTTATCTTGGCTGTTGGTTGTTATTGCTGCATTGGTTTGATTAACTAATGAAAGGTTCCTATAAATTAGTGTGATATTGATTAGTTGCTATTTCTTTTGGCTGTCTTTTTCAATTGTTGCATTGAATTGATTAGTTTTTTAATTTTGCTGACGGTTATTGTAAAATTTTGTTTCAGGTCATAGCACACCTTGGAGATCCTCAACTTACCATCTTGGTTACCCAGGACAGCTCCTATTCAATGCATTTTTCTCTATGTATATATTACTGATCACATTTTGCTATATGTATATTGAATCAAAATTCTAACAATGTTAATGATGTTTTTTTGTCAACTTTTTGTTTTACCCCTTTTTAAACTACTGGTTTTAACTGTGCATTATTGAAGAGATTTGTATGGAATCCAAAATTTCGTTTTCTATTAAGTAAAATGCATTGTGGTTCTGCAATCTAGATCTTTAATAGGTTAAAATTGACAAAATTAATGCAATATAATTTTAGCTTAGTTTGCAACACTTACAGGGACAAAATGGTAATTACACATATCTCAAAATTTCAAATTCTCGACAGTTATTCATTACAAACATTAGCAACAAATTTTTTATCTAATTTTTACACATTATTGGGGATATTAATTTCGTTATAAAAAGATGGGTATATAGGTAATTGACTATATTGACTAAGAATTTTCCATCAACCAATGTATGCATCCTTGAAATTACAGTACACAACTAAAATATGAGATAACCAGTACTAGATAACACTAAGCTTTTAATATGTTACTGTTTCACTGTACTAATATTAGGCATTAGTAATAAAAGAATATCATTTTCTTTTTCATCCTTGCAAGTAAATATCCAAAACAAAAAAAAATGCGATTAGATAAAGACACATACCACTTTTTCCATAACTAGCCATTACTTTCAAGAGGCCATTAAGGTCAACACATCCATAATCATTCCACCCATGTTTAAAAACTTTTTCAAGACATTCATATCATGTAGCAGACAAAAATGGTAAACTCCAAATGCAATAGAACAATTATAATATTAGCTTATCAGATGTCAGATAAACAATAACAACTGACTGATGCACATCATATTGTTGTATAAAGGAACATGAATTCGATTAACTCTTTGAACTTTTGAACATTACTAATTTAGACATACATACTTTAAGATTGGCCTTTAAGGTGTCTTTGTTACATTATATTGCACAACATTAAAACTTTAATATCACATGACCCAGTTCTAAAGACATGTATCGACCTCACAATACAATCCATGTATATCTATGTAAAATTGACAACCTAATGCTTTTCATTAGAGTAGGACAAAGTTTGTATTGGTAACCTTAGAATTGACAATAAATTGTCTTTCGTCATACAAGGATGGAGATGTAAACTCTAAGATACGTGTATCAATCTTATAATACATGCACTATTTATGTAAAACTTACACAACAATAGAGAATCGAATTTACTGTAGAATGTGTTTGAATTTATAGTTCACACTTTGTTGTCTTTCATAAGAGTAAAATGAAAGATGCAAATCTGGACACACGTATCGACCACATAATAAATGCACTATTTAAGTACGACTTATGCGATGACAATGAATGAACCTATGACAGAACTATGAGTCTAAATTCACAGTTCACACTTTCAGAGTCTCCTCTTTTTAACTAGTGAATGAACCTACGACAAAACCAGGAGTCTAAATTTTATAGTTCATAGTTTAAGAAACTCCTTTTTAACCAGTGAAAAACAGATGAAGAACGAGTCAAGAGCATGGAGCAACTTAGGAAACTGAAAGTGCAGTAAAAACATAGGTAGAAATGTTGGCTCCGGCCAACAAGATAATTAGGCAAAGAGATTTGGTGGAACTAACACGTTTTAAGCAGCCAACTACTACTTTAATCACATGATTTAGATAAAGCAGATTGATTATATGTATTAATATATTTGTCTGCTATGCACATAGAGAGCTAATCTGCCATTATAAAATCTATAAACAAACCATCACAAGTTTAATATAATTGAGCAACACCATCTTTATCTAACCAATTAGAGACAAGTGTGCAGGTAAACTTAACAAAACGGGTGGATGGGCCGGGTACAGGTCGGGTCAAACCGGTACGGGTCGAAATATATGAGTCCAAAATATTGGACCTGTGCCCTATCCTATATGGGTATGGGTGAACCCATAGTTAGAACTAGTATATGGGAATTATACTATAGCCGTATAATTCCCGTATAAAACGCGAATTCACGTATTTTATTGTATGCCGTATAATTCGCGAATTATATACCCTATCCGTATAATTCGCGAATTATACTCGAATTATTGCCGAATTTTTGCAGACAAAAAAATAATTACATGATAAGGCAAAACGACGTCGTTTTGATGGGGTTTGACTAAAATTAAAAAAAATCTCCTTCTCCTCTTTCTCGGTTCTCTCTTCCACGCTTCATCTCTTCTTCAAATCTTCAACAATTCAACTCTTTTTTTCTTCATCTCTTGACTCGAGTCTTGATCTCTTCTTCTCTTCTCTTTTTAAATTTTAACTCTCTTCTCCGAGCTTTAAGTCCAAGACTTCAACTCTTCAAGCCTCAAGCTACACACTTCTTCTCTTCTCTTTTTAACTCTCTTTGAATCTTGTATGTTGGTGATTTGTTTGTGTTTGTGTTGGTGTGTGAGTAGTAGTAATAGGGAAATGGTGGATTGATGGATTTGTTATGTTGGTGGATTGATAGATTTGTTTGAAACATGTTTGATGAAATGCTTGTGAGAGTTATATTTGATATCTGTTTTAACATAATATTTCATTTAGTTCTGTTGTTTTGTGTTGTATGGGTCAAAATGAAAAGACTAAAGATCATCTATGAAAGCAAAAGGTAAAGGCAAAGCTGCAAAAGAAAAGCATGAATTCATAAAAATAATATTGTCGGACTTGGATTTGGAATTGGCAGATACTTAAAAAAGAAGAAAAAAGCAACAAACCATCAGTTTACAACCAACGCCAACTGCAAATTGTAAACCCATGTGTACTTTGTCATGTTTTTAGATTTTATAACACTATTATTGTTTGACCTTTGAATGTACTGTCCAATTAAATTCAGAAAATAAAACAACTATACTAATTGGAATCCAAACTTTGTATGCGTAGCTATAAAATTAAGGATAAAAATACTAGTCTTAGTTATTGTTCAAATATACTTTAAATTAAAAGGAAAAATAAATTGTAGGGTCGACCACAATGGATTATTTAAATGGGAATGTTTTGAAAAGTGCTAAAACTAATATTGCTATTGCCGTATTTTTCAAAACGTATTATTGACAATGTGTCGTATTAAACCCGTATATATCCGAATCGTATTTTTTCCGTATCCGAATTTTATGACCGAATTTTTACAAACGTATTTTTCACCATTTGCCGTATCATACCCGTCAAATTCCCGTACCGGTTTTTTGCCGTACCCGTATTTACTAACTAGGCCCACGGGTGAACCCGTTTTTTCTCTCTCTAGATTTTAGTTTTTACAGTTTCACCCCTAATAGTTTTCAATTATGACAGTTACACCCCCAAAATTCTTACAGTTTTAATTTTTTACATTTACACCCCCTAAATCAACTACTCTAAATTCAATTCAATTTAGAATATAAACAAATAGGAACCAAAATAAACAAATAACACATAAACAAACAATAACATATAAACAAAACTACAAATATCAACAAAAATAAACAAATACAAAATCACTAATACACAATTACACATAAACAAACAAAATAAGCCAATAAACTATAAATACCAACTAAAATAAACAAATACATAATCCAATATTCAACAAAAAACATTCTTAGGACAGCAAATGTTCATCCCACAGTGGACGTGATAGAGTCTCTTGATCCCACAGTCTCGAGACTAGTTAATGACACATCAAGATCATCATCCGAATCATCATTCACTTCATCATCTACAAAACAATGATCAACTACGAATATTAATAAATGTAAAAGCAAAGAGTAGGATAATCACGTATCCTCATGGGGGGAGCAGACATGTTAATACAAGGCAATAAGACTTTGATTTCCAAAGGGCAGATATTTGCATCCTTGTTAAACGACTAAATGTGAGAAACTCAATTGTATGCATTCTATTATCAAAACAAATTCAACTTACTATTAGCAAAATTAAACGAGTAAATGAAAAGATCGAGTGAGGCTGTATTTTTAAGTGCAGTTCACCTGTCCCATGAAGTGCAGTCCATCCCTTGTTATCTCTCAAATCAATTTTCATTTCTGTAGCAACAATTATGGCTTCTATGGCCCAATCATAACCAAGAGCAGCTGCAAAATGTATCGCACCTAGACCACCTTTATCCAACTTAGTAAGCCCACTTCCACCTTTAGCTACCTTCTGCGAGAGCCATAAGTGCAAATTCTGCAAAGTTATCGAGAAGAATAAAACTCTCTAATTCAACTCTCTTAATTCAAATAAGAAGCAACTTAAATATAAGAAAATTAATGAAACTTTCAAAGTTGTCCAATGGAAACAAAGCTTTTCTGTTACCTTTTCCAGTGAATTTTCATCCTTTGCAGTCTGTTTCTGCAATGATTTGAGTTTTTTGTCCAATTCATTCATTTTACTTATGTTTCTGCAAAATCGATTTGGGTGGACGGATCTCACAACCAACAGCTTTTCAAATCTTCTACGGAGACTTTCTCTTGTATTGTCACCAAAATTATCAGCAGAATCTACAACAGGGACACAAGTGTGTTGCAAAATTGAAGTGATGTGAATGGAAAAAGAAATATGAAGCATGAAAATAGAATTTACCGATTAAATAAAAATTTCATTAATGGTCTTCCACAAAACATTTGTATGCGATCCCCTTCATAACTCTCATTCCAGTCGTGCGGACCACCATCATAAGCATAACGCCCATCAGCTGAAGTTGTCCATGTCCCATCAAACCTACCCACAACGCTCACCTTTTCCATGCTCCTATAACCATCAAGCACCAAAAAAACTCAACAACTTTCATAAACGCACACAATAATAAATCAACACTCTCCAAACTCTTCATCGCAAAAAACTCATTCAAGTTTTATTTATTTCTCCTGCATTTTCTTAGCAATCAAACAGAAAATAAAACTAAAATGACTGCATCACATCTACAGAAATCCAAAATTTTCAATTCAATTAAGAAAGCAACACTCTCCAAACTCGTTGGTACAAATTACAGTATCAAGACTCAAATTTTATTTTATTGTTTCATTTTCCTGCATTTTCTTGGCAACCAAACAGAAAGGAAGAACTAAAACCACCAAACCAGATCTGTAAAATCCAAAAATTACGATCCAATCACAAAATAAACACTCTCCAAAAAATAACGTCATCAAAACTCACAAACTTTCTTTAACTTCCTTTAATTTTCTCATAAACCAAAGCATTCAAATAAATAATCAAAAAAGCGAAGATCGAAACCTGAAGAGGAAGGAGAAGCTAAGAAGATGGCCAACCGATGAGGATGAATGACGGCGAACAGCGACGGTGGGTCTGGGAATGGGATCATGGTTCACGGATACACTCAAGTGATGACTGATGATGATAGTGATGAGTGATGAGAGTCTACTGAAGTGAATGCTGAACAGAGTGATGAGATGAGAGATTGAGAGAATGAATCAGTGACAGTGATGAGAGATTCAGAGGCGAGAGAGAAGAGAAAGTTTGTTTTAGAGTTGGGTGGTGTTAGTGGGTTAAGGACTTAGGGTTCAGCTTTGAAAAAAAGGGGTACCCGCGGGCACCCGTGTAACCCGTCAAAAAACGGGTCAGGCCGGGTACGGGTGGAAATTAAACGGGTCCAACATATTAAACCCATGCCCTATATTTTTTACCCACATACGGGCCGACCCGCAGGTCTGGACCCGTTTTGCCAGGTCTATGTGCAGGAGTGAGTGTCTGCCTACCTTGACGAGCAATCTATCCCTTTGCTTATCCTAAACACAATGATCAATGTTACTTAATCACATTACAGGTTGTAAAAGACTTAATAAAAGTTTCATGGTGGGCCCTTTGCCTTGCACAGAAACTATGACAAATTCTTCATTTGATTCACCAACAATTAGAGTTAAAAAGAAGCTGGTGGATCTTCTCTTAAAAGCCCTTGTGGGGCTTATCAACTTGAATCAATTTTATATGACAAGTGTGAGTAAAACAAAAACTATATAGGAAGCTTACAAAAGTTGCTTTCAGGAGGCTGCAGTTGGAAGCTGTAAACCAGTTGTTGAAATTTTCGGCTTAATGGCATAAGCAAGAGTAATTTCTGCTGGGGTTGAGTCTGGAACTTCATTGTGGAAGGGTATTTCAAACAAAAGGGATTGGTACAGGCACACTTTATCTTCTTTACAGTAATAGACCTGTAGAACATGGCAAATCATCACCCACAAAATAGTTAATAAGCTGCAAAGTTGGTGTGAATTTACTCAAACTTCTTTCGCATGCCATCTTAATGCTATTATAGTCTGCATAGCCGAATATCAATTTGATCTTAGAACATAGAAATTTTGGTGTTACACGTGTTTGATATTTTTAACTTTAAATTGACTATACTATGCAAATGATGTTTCAATCAACCCATTTACACTTCAGGCCCTAGATCTAGATCTTTGGTGTTATTCTCATTCAAACAGCAAGTCCATCAAAACCTTTAATATGTCCAATGAGTGAACAACATACACTGAGAACATTAGTGAGGAGCCATGAGCCTGCAGCGTCACAATGGGGCTGTAAGCCTGAACCAGGTTGTATTTATGGTTACTAAAACACCCTTTATTCCCTTCGTATCGGTACTGAAGGCTAGGGAATTAAACTAGACAGCAATCACATGGTTTTACTTGTCATAAAGTAGTTCAATTAAAATGACTTTTTACTTGTGGGGGCAATTTGAATTATAGAGCACAGGAAAGTGGCAAACCTTGCAACTAATTAAACTGGTTGAAGCTGATGGAGAGAGTCTCCTAAAGTGAAGTCTTGTTGATCCTTTTGGACTAAGATTTCCATCCAAGGGATCAACAGCCACAGGGTTTTCAGGTTCAATAGTCCTGCATTTGTAGTCATAAAGTAGAGAATTATAAGGTCAAAAACAAATGAAAAAGTTGAAGCCTTTAGTGACACAAACCATCTGTACCTTTGAGAAATGGTACTTCTCAGGCAAAGAAAATTTAATACTGAGGTTGCCTTCATTGGACACCACCATCAACAACAATGGTCTGAGTGTCAGGTGATGATCGCCTCCTGAGGCGCTTTGGCGATTTGGATTTGGTTGCAGGAGGCTGAACTCCTTTTAGCTCTAAAGTAAGAAGTTCAGGCTCTTTCTTGTTCAAGTCTAGGTATCTGATGACACTATTGTTTGTATCAGCTATGAGAAGCTTTCCTGAAAATTGAACAAGAAACACTTTTAATAAGTAATTATGATAATCTATGCAAAGGCACAGCAAGTTACAATCAGTTACAACTTCCATGTCAATTTTGATAACTGTTTGCGGCTAATGAAACAGAGAAGACACCGTTCTCTGCTTCAATGATTCCTGATGGCTCCAAAAGTTGAAAGAAATAGTAAATGCATAAAAAGTGAAATTTCAGGTCATCATAAAGTCGGGAAAGTTTACTTGGAGAGTGATATAAACATCCTCAACTTTCATTTGGGTTCATTAGGTTAACAAGGATGAAAGAGCTTCATTGTAATAATTCAAGAGATGTGATTGTAACAAAATTTAAAATATCAGATGGTACTTGGATTATGAATTCTCACATTTTAATCTGGTCACACACAATGGCTTACAAATAACATTATTAACTAATGAAAGAAACTCATTTTCAGTGCACCTGAAATTCCATATAGCAGGTAACAAGACATTGTCTTTCCATTTGCAGCTTGTTGCTAGATAGTGACTCAACAAACAAGTATAACTAATTCACATGGTAGATGCATGTAAAACATATAAGCAAAAATTCTTTCTTCTTGAAATTAAAATTCCTTCAAAGCAACATATACTGAATTCTTAGCCACCAGTATGAGTAGAATTCAGTAAGAAGGACACATTATTTTTCTAACCTGAGCTGCTAGGGCTGTTCCATCCTTGAAACCAACTTTCCCAGTCCCTGCTAGGGTACTGACGCTTTTACTAGCTGGATCCAGCTTCTTGATCTGAAATTTCTCCCAAACAGAGATAAAAACCACGAAGTTAGCTTTGATAATTCACATTCATTTTATCAGTTATGAGATCAACTCTCAACAGGAGCCCCCAAGTAATGCATCATGAGCATTCATGAAGCTTTAAATTTATCATCAGAACATTCAACAAATGTCGGTAGGGTACAGTGATTTAAATATCTCTAATATCTTCATCGATTAGCTAACTACCTTGTGACTGCACCTATCTGCAAAATAAATTTGACCATCCTTCGCACAAAAGACAGCTAGTGGATGTTGATGAAGAACTTCAGATCCTGTTCCATCATGGTCTCCAAACTGTAAATCACACATTATAAGACTATTAGGAGAAAAAGACAAAATTACATAAACTAAATATGAACTGTAAGTCTTCTCCAATCTTTGTAAAAAAAAAATTATTAGACCAAAATATTTTTCCAAGATGAAACAGGCTTCTTAACTTTTAAATTGAATTACCTTGAACAAATTGTCTGACAAAAAAGGATCACAACCAACTAGCAATCTTGATCCTCCTGTTTTTAGACTGAGTGCTCATATGGAGCTACTCTCACTATCCACAACATAAATTTCTGTGAAATCTACAAATAAGCATCAATATGAAACTTAAGATATGATAACAGAAACATTTAGACTACTATAAAATGGTTGAGAATATGAAATATGTCAAAATATCCCAGCATATATTACCAGGAGATAATGAAATTCCGGATGGTTGTGCAAGCGATGTGGTTGTAGAGCTACCTCAACAGAAAATCAGTACATCAATGCCAAATTTCCAGGAGAATCATACCAGTGGACAACATAAATATAAATGAATAAAAAATTGAAATTAAGACAGATAATGCTCTAGTATAACACAGATGTAGTTGCTGAGTGCAAACAAATAGATAGACATAACTATAAGGACCTTTCAAGAGCTATTAACATTTAACAGGGCAGTCGCCATCGGAACTGAGGTTCTGCCCTTTCTCAATACAAGCTCATCCAAGTTCAGCCTTGACTTCAAACTGATCAAACTTTTCTTTATCACCTTTAACTTTTTTCTTTCTCATCAACCTAAAGGTTCCAATTTGGAGCACAAATATCCAAAAAGATTTTATATGTGAAGTACAAAGATGTAAAAGAAAAAAGAATGAACTGATCACTTTACTGATTCTTTGAATTACCTTGATCCATTCAAGTTCCTTTCATAACCATCGCCACTAAAAGCTTTAGTAACTCCATCAACTATATTGTGTTCCCAGATCTGATGTTGGCCACCCATTGCAATGTAAACCTTCTCGTTTACTAGCTCAAAACAGACATGCCATGGAGAATTGAGGAGCTGAAAAAAATGAAATAAAATTTTTACATATCAAGAAAGATGTCAATTCAGTAAATAAAGGGCCAAATTTCTTTATAAGAACACTAAGAACGCAACCAGAATATGCATCATTAATTCATGTTATCCAATCTTGCCTGAGAGCTTCCCTTGGTCTCCCCCTTGGTAGTCAGAGCCTTTGGTTCCATTTCCAGCAAGAGTTTGCACCTTTTCATTAACAAAATCAATCTCCCTACAATACATGCATTGAAACTATTGAAACCTTTTCATGAAAGATTATGAAGACGATGCTAGTAATGTAATTCCTTTGTGAACTTATCTTAAGGATTAAAATCAAAACGTCTGAACATAGTTTTCTATTCTTTTCTGTTTGAGAAAACCATAAAAACGTTTTGGGGAACTATGCTAAGTGTAACGCAATGCCATTAAAAAAACAAGGTCACCTTACAGCAAAATCGGAAATAGGGCCTAAAAAGGCTTTGAAACAATTTAAGGATACTTTTGTACCCACGACGTACCTCAAAGCATGGTTTTCAATATCTGCAACATAAAGGATGTTTTTCTTCGCGTTGTAAGCCAGACCCTAGAGAAGCATGTGGCCACAATGTTACTACTCAGTACTAATTCATCCACATAAAAATTGAAGCATGAGATACCAAAGCTTGATGCATGCTTCTATTCATTTATATTGATTCTAACTGGAGGTATTAACTTAATCCTTACTTGAGGATGATTAAAGGTGGTCTTGGCCTCCTCGAAGGATCCATCACGTAGACCTCCCTCTCTTGAGCTACCGATTTGGACCATAAAATTCCCATAATCAGTTACCACCTGAAGTCCATTCGTGACAAGACGGTTAAATAACAATCCAAGTATTTAACCATGCTATTCATTACTGGATAAGGAAATACTGGATTCATATATACTGATTATATGCTATTCATTACATGGTGGATTATCATGAGTATTAAGTAGTACTTACAAACATGTAATCTAAGTACCATCATCAAGCTTTAAATATGCAAGAACAATTTGAAGCTGCATATTGTTGCAGTATGAGAACATTTAACAATTCTTAAATTCTTAGGATTTCAGATATTTCTAACTACCAAATTCTGAGGACTACCAAGAGAAATATACATAAAAAATAAGTCATCAAGTGTATATTTGTTTAGAGAGAGAAAGAAAGAACACCTACTATTCTGTTGTGTTTACTGTCTGAAATGAAGAGCCGGTTGTTGGGGATATCAATCGCCAGCTTACCGGGAAACTTCAAAGGAGATGTGAGTAAGCGAGGATCATTATCTTTCTCCAAAGTCACAGGATGGTGTACTGTCAAGGAATTTCTTCTCACTGTAAAATAGAAGAGCTGCCTCAGCTAAATCATCAAGGTCCTTAAGAAAAAAAGAAAAACTTTTTCAATTTTCTTTCTTAAAATGTACCATTTGCTTAACCAATCCAACTACTTTGTCTATTTTTCTTATGAGACAAGATATAGCAACTCCCAAACTTCCATATCTCAGTACTTCTCACCGAGAACCAAATTAATTATGTGACCTCAAGCTGAAATTTTCTCAAAAGGCTCTATTTGCATTGTCAGAAAATGAAACTTGGAAACAAATATTTTTATGCTCAGATATTGAACTGCTCATCATTGGGATTTTATGCATACCGAGTATCTAGCTAAACAATTTAAATGATGCAATTTAACATTCCTAAACATAGTTCTCCAGAAGAGAAGATAGAATAAAAGCAGTATCAAAGGAAACCAATTTTCATTATGGAGCATCGCATCAAAAGCTCCTTAAAATTTGAATGATGTTGGGAGAAACTAAAGAAATGGATAAGAGGGGAAAACTACAAAACCAATTATGACACAAAATAATGAATAGTGTGAAACATTTAATAGAGATTCACTCGAATTTTGCAGATATAGAACCTGTCTTACCCCCAAGTTGAGAGATCTTTGTCACTGGCAGCACCTACAACCTGGACGGGCCCATTATCTGTTCTTTCTTTGGGCATGGCAGATCAATATTCAGAGGGAAAACTTCCATTATCTGCAATGACACATCCTTATTAGATCTCATTGTGCTAGAATGTAAAATTATTACTATCGCCTTTGAAACAGTTGGTAAGACAATATCATCAAAAAGAAGTTCTAATTGCAATTTCTTGATCAACCATCTTATTAAAAATATATCCTGAAAGGAACTCACTCCAATAACTCAACAATTGAGTAGGACCATGGGTCTCTCATGGGCTTGGGTAGAATCTCCTTGCAAAATCAGCTTGCCAAGGGAGGGTGCCCAAGCCCTTTATAACCCACAAGCCCACCCTTTCCCTCTCAATGTGGGATCCCAACAAGCACCACCTTCCATCCACCACCTCATAACCAAGTAATATATCCCAAAAGATATAGTGATCATATTTGCCAACCTAAAGTATACACATAAATCTAGGTTTTCTTGTACAACTCCATTTCCACCACTTAGAGCTAAAATATTAACTCTTAAAGACCCATTCCTTCATCCAATGCTAGCTTCTACCTCAATTAATCACATGAAATAACAAACTTTCCCAAAGGTTGGCGCAAGAGGAATTGAGTCTTAGACCATCCACTCTACTGTTAGAGATTTAATTAGGTAGGCTATTTTCTAGGGAATAAAACCTAGTTGTATCCATCATAAAAACCCTCGGAGTTGATCACTAAAACAGTCTTGATGCCATATGTTTAAGAACATTCCGAGTGACACACTAAAAGAAGTAATAATTTAAACATAAATAAATAAAACACCTTCATATGCAATAGCTCCAATGATGGAAAATGTAGGACCTTAAAATTTTAGGAACTAATTTATACAAGGAATACAAATATCTTAGTCAACTGATTGCTTCTTGTCTAAGAAAGATTTTAGGTAGCATATTTCCAAGCAAATTTCTATTTAGAACTGGCACTATGTAAATAGGGTCTTAGTTTTCAGTTAAAAAAAAGCTCGTTGAAATATTAGTTTCTTCCCTGATTCTATTTGTTTCTCTTCCTAATTCCTCCAGTTATGTCATCTTTCTTCTTCTTCTAATTTATTGTCCTTTATTTCCTCCTATTCTCACTATTTCCTTGTCTCTCGTATTTTTTATCCTAATGCTCATACATCAACCAACCTTGGACCAGCGGGAACTGACAGTTACATCCCCTTTTTCTTTAAGCATAGACTTGAAACTAGAGGCAGCCGCAGCACGTATTGCTTGAGCTTTTTCTTCGAGAACCCTCTTCGAAAGAAGGACCTTGCCAGAAGTAAAAAACTTGTGTAACTAGTATGACAAAATTGGCACATTAATAACCAAAAAGCATTTACCATGCTAATCCAGAAACAAATCAAACTAAAAGCGAATCACAAAATCTCGTCACTGACTCACTCCTTGCTGACTCATACTGCTTTGAAAGATACTCAATAGAAATCAATTTATGTGTTTACAAACAAGTTCAATATAAATTCTAATAATGATAAAGGGAAATTATACGAGATTTAACAACTCAACAAACAAAGCATAAAAAACCTAATCATAGTCTAAAAAGTTCACTAAACAATCATAGTCAGCCAAGTGTTTGAAAAATTGATCATATCGTAAACATATAAACATATCTAAAGCTGTTGAATGCATGTGCATGAGATGTAGTTGTGCACAATATTAGTCTGAGATGAACCACACTCCTCTACAACAGTATAGCAGTCTTCTAGTATGTACACTGTAGCCAATAGAGTCAACCTTTGAAAACTTATCACTAATACAAGTCTTATTACTGGTCAGCAAAGATGAGATAAGAAACTGGAAGCCATTTAGAGACTGATACAACATGTAAGGTGCTGGTATATAATAAGAAGCATAGGAAGAAGCAGTAGAGGATTAATTGTGATAAAAAGGCAACTAACGTGTGAGGAGAAGAAAAAGTGGAGTGGACAGGTGGCAAAAGGAGAATGGTGGATGGTTGAATTCTGCTAGGAAAAGGGAGTGAATAAAAGGAGCAACAGAAGATGGAGAAAGGGTATCTGAAGAGAATATAGTGAAGGGGAGGTAACTGGCCTCGAAGTCCAACGTATTAGTTTTCCATTGTTATTGTTTGATTAATTTCTTGTTATTCTTGTGTTGGGATACAATCAATCTGAATGAGTGTAATGCTTAACAACTCACTGCAATTATATAGATTGGTGATTCTTGATGTTTACATTGAATTGTTTGAATATATTCTGGTGATTAATATTTTGTGTGTGGATGAGTAAAAGAATCTGGGTAGGTTTGCATCAAATTGGTATTAGAGCAGGTGTGTGGGTAATGGTTGCAACGAGAATGGAATCTAGACCAAAAAATGTGGAACGGGAAGTGACAAAATTGGGGGTTGATATGGGGACTATTCGCGAATGCATGGTTGAGATACAGAGCTGGATGAGAAGAAAAGATGAAGAAGAAGCTGGATGAGGTGACCAGACTTCATCTAGGAACGTGAGAAATCAGGAAAGGGAAAACCAAAACAGAGCAAGTGGATCAGGGAGTTTAGGACAAAACCACAGTGAGGTAGGAGGACGTAAACTGGAGTTACCCATTTTTGTGGGTGAGGATCCTTACGGGTGGATTTTTAGAATTGAAAGATACTTCAGTCTGAATGGAATTCTTGACGAAGGGAAGCTAACAGCTTCGACAGTTTGTATGGAAGGGGAAGCCATTAATTGGTATCAATGGATAGAGGTCAGAGCACCTGTGAATTCGTGGCCATCATTCAAACTCGCCTTAGTTCAACGATTCAATGGATCTCAAGAGAGCAATCCTTACAAGACACTCATGGCCATGAAACAAACCAGCACAGCTGCAGAGTACAGACGCATGTTTGAAACTATAGTTGCTTTGTTGGTAGCGGAGAAGGAAGAAATCTTAAATGCTGCGTTTCTGAATGGGCTTAAGGCAGAAATTCGGGCTGAAATAAGACTGATCCAACCCACTTCACTTCTTTAAATAATAGAGAGAGCCCATAAGTGGAGGAGCGCAATTGGGCCTTAGAAGAAGTAAAGGCTGGCCCAGCAAGGAGTAATAGGTGGAATGGGCTTGGGTATAATGTCGGGTCAAGTATAATTGGGTCCAGGAGCTTTAACCAAATTTCAACCCGACCCGGAGATTCACAAAAATTCCCAAACTCGACTGAATCTCTAAAATCCAATCTACATCCAATTTTTGGGCGACGAAGTGCAGAAGGATCTGCCCTGGGTTCATCGGCGAGTTCTTCTCCCCGCGAGTATCCTTCTATCACCTTTCGATCATTCGACAGAGCTCCTCCATCGCGGCGAGATTTTCCGTTTCGAAAAATGACTAAGGCCGAGATCCAACGAAAGAGAGAGAAGGGGCCGTGCTTCAAGTGCGATGGGAAATATTTTTTCGGCCATAAAGGTGGGGAAAAACAGTTTCATATCATTCTTGTTGACGAAGAAGAGGAAGATCTTGATCCAAGTGAAGTGGGAGTTAGTGATGGAGCGACGGAAGAACAAACCCAAGGTAACGTTGAACTTTCTCTTAGCTCTGTGGTGGGGATAAATGGCCCAAAAACGCTGAAGTTGAAGGGCAGTATTAAGGGTCGAGAGGTTATCATTTTGATTGACAGTGGAGCTTCTCACAATTTCATTAGTAGAAAGATTGTAGAGAAGTTAGGTATTTCTGTGGAGAAAACACAACCGTTTGGGGTGAGAGTTGGGAGATGGGTATAAGGTACAGAGTGAGGAAAAGTGTAGGGCAGTGTGTTTAGAGGTCCAGAAGGTGTAGATAATCCAAGATTTCTTCCCTTTTGACATGAGTAATGCTGATGTAGTCCTAGGCATGGCTTGGTTGGAAACATTAGGAGAGACTATGATGGATTGGAGGAAGCAGGTAATGAAATTTAAGTTGAGTGGAGAGATGGGGACACTAGTAGGGGACCCAGCACTTAGTAAAACAATAGTTTCTTTAAAAGCCATGATCAGAATGTTGAAGAGTGAAGGAACTGGATACATGGTTGAATTTGGGCAGTTGCAAAAACAGTCAGAGGAGGAAACAATCATCAGCAGTAGGTTGTCCCCGGTGTTAGAAAGATTCCAGAAAGTATTTGAGCCACTGCCGGGATTACCCCCAAATAGGTCACAGGATCATGCAATTCGACTAACTCCGGATGCCCAACCACCAAACCTTAGGCCTTATAGATATCCGTATTACCAGAAAAACGAGATTGAGAAGATTATTGGTGAGTTGTTAGCTTCGGGGATTATTAAGCCCTTTTTCCAGCCCAGTGCTGTTGGTTAAGAAGAAGGATGGTGGGTGGCGGTTCTGTGTAGACTATAGGGCACTCAACAAACTGACTGTTCCCGATAGATTTCCCATTCCAACCATCGATGAGTTATTTGATGAACTCGGGGGAGCCGAGGTATTCTCCAAGCTAGATTTAAAGTCAGGTTACCACCAAATCAGAGTTCGACCTGAGGATACCCACAAGACGGCTTTCCGAACTCACGAAGGACACTACGAATTCCTTGTTATGCCATTCGGGTTGACCAATGCACCATCCACATTCCAAGCCTTGATGAATGAGATTTTTAGGCCCTACCTTCAGAAATTTATCCTGGTTTTTTTTTGATGATATCCTTGTGTACAGCAAATCAATGGATGACCACGCACAGCATCTTAGTCTCACATTTCAAAAACTGCTGGAACATCAACTAGTGGCCAATCGAAAAAAAAATGCTTTTTTGGGCAATAGCAATTAGAATATTTGGGCCATTTGATTTCAGCGAAGGGGTTGGTTGTGGATCCTTCCAAAATAGAGAGTATTGTCGACTAGCCCCGTCCGAGAGATGTTAAGGCACTCCGAGGATTCCTAGGACTGACCGGGTACTATAGAAGGTTCATTAAAGGGTACGGTAAGATAGCACTTCCCCTGACTAATCTGGTAAGAAAAGATTCATTTGTGTGGGGAGAGAAACCTCAGGAAGCATTTGATGCATTAAAAGTTGCCCTGAATAGTGTACTTGTGTTAACGATGCTTGATTTTTCTAAACAATTTGTGATTGAAACTGATGCGTTAGGGTGTGGGTTAGGAGCTGTTTTAATGCAGGAAGGGAGGCCTCTAGCTTTTCTCAATAAAGGACTATCACCTAATTCAAAGCTCAAGTCCGTTTATGAAAGAGAACTGATGGCAATATAGAAATGGAGACATTATTTGCTCGGTCGACGCTTTATCATTAGAACAGATTAGAAAAGCCTCCATTTTCTCACTGAACAGAGGCTGCTGAATGAAGACCAGCAGAAATGGGTGTCGAAATTGCTCGGGTTACATTTTGAAATACAGTATCGACCAAGGGCAGAGAACAAAGCTGCTGATGCATTATCCCGACTGCCTGAGAATGTTGAGAATAACGCCATCTCAATGGGTTGTTTCAGCAGGTTAATGAACTGGAAGATGCCATTCAAAAGGATGACAAGCTACGCCAACTCACCCAGCAGCTTACGGAGCTTATGGTTGATCCCCACTGCCACCCTCCTTTCAAATTAATGGGCAGACACGAGCAGACACCTCATGTATCAAAACAGGTTGGTAGTACCGAAACAGGGCCCTCATATTCAGAAACTCCTGCACGAATTTCACTTATCCCCGATTGGCAATCACTCTGGATTTTTCAGAACTTACAAGCGTCTTATGAATGTGTTTTATTGGTATGGAATGAAGAGGGACATCCAAACCTATGTTAACTCATGCAATGTGCCAACAAAGTAAATATGAAGCATTGAGGCCTTATGATAGCCAGGTGTACAACCTCCTAACAAACTCATCAATCCTAACAACCCTTATTGCACACCTCACCATTTTGTAACAAACACACACTCAAAGTACCCCACCACTTAAATCTCAGTTCTAACAATTTTGTGACCCATTTAAAAAAGTTATATCCATCATGTCAGTGCAATCCGACTCATCTTTCAAAAGAATATAATTCAAAACATACAATAATGTTTATTTCTGTTTTCATCAAGTCATCTAACTTTTCAAGTAATAAACTGTGAATACATTAACATGCTTGCACAGACATCAAAATTTTAAAGTTGGCAGATCCTAAAACGTAAGAGTCAATTGCAATTTCCCCCCTAAGGTATCATCACTAAATGTGTTGGTAAAGGTTAATTTGTAGCACTTGAATACCTTTCGAGAATGCTATTTCTTCAACAATTGAATGTGACATCAATTAAAGACATTTGTATGATAGTATACAACATTCCCTGGTCAAGCTGAAGATGCCAAGAAAGAAATCAATGTTGCAGTGAACAATAGACTCACAACAACATTTATAAGAGACGGGCAACAATTGAATCAATCCAAGACAGGTTGACAGTGTTCATACTAACATTCAGTATTTTGAAATTAGTATCGACTAAGGATATACACTTTGAAAAATGAAATTCAGAGCCATTGTGTAGATTACTGTTAAACAAGACACATGCTAATGGGACAGATAATATTTCTTTCTTTCTCGAATTAAAAGAGAAAAGGAGCTGAGTAGTAAAATTTTAAACAATCAAATGTTACTGGCTGAGGTTGAAAATTGATAGAAAAATAAAAGACACGGAGATTCAGATTGTCCTTAAATCTCTTGCGTGCTCTAGACACTTTTTGCAACCAACCAACAACATTGTTCAACAAATATTCAATAAAATTCCTTTTTCTTTAATGTAATAGTAAACGGTCAAAGTTTTGAGTCCATGCAAGGCAATGAGATGGACACATGGTGCATCACTAACTTTACAAATAACAGCAGACACAAAAGAAGCTCCACAGAATTCAATAAAAGTACATATTTATATAATTAGGAGCAGACGTCAAATTCTCAAAAGCATATGCTGACACAATAGCATCAAACCTGACAACAAGAGGATAACAGTGAAGTAAACCTTGGCCATAGAGGTTGATTCCCACCACCCAAATATTGCTCAAGTATATTTTTGATATAGTCCTAGTGGTTTGAGTTTGAGTAAATGTGAAGGCCACAATTTTGATCATGGTAACACAACAATCACAACAAGCGGGAGTTTCAGTGATCCACAGCCAAATGCAAACCACTAAAAAATATGAGATTGAGGTAAATAGTCAAGTGTGTTCTATAAATTTGAGAAACTTAGCCCATGACAAGATCAGCTTACATTGATATTGGTAAACCAGCAGCAGCTAAATTTGCGTCAACCTTGATGCGATCAGCACTAGATGCCACAGCAACTTTTAGGCCTTTGCTTTTATAGCAGCATTCATTACCCAATCTTTAATTGCAGCAACAAGTAATTAGGAAAATGACATTTGAAATTATTTAGCTTACATACCTGATTAATCAGTTCAAGGGCTCCGAGAAATCCTATTCCTGAATTTGGTTTTGCATACTGCAAGCATTGAACGAAATCAGAGGTTTTCATTGCAATATGTGGTTTAATAGTAGGTTAATGACCTTCTCCAGATATATCTCAAAGGACCTCTTTTTGGCCGCCTCAGGATCAAATCCCTTCACTCCTTTAACAGAAGCTTCACCCCCTAAGAAGTTTGCCTCGCCTATTACATTGCCATAGGACATGTAAAATTAAAAGCTAAAATTACATATCAAAACTCCAATTTAATACAATAATAGAATGATCCATCACATTCAAACATAAATTAGTTCTCTTTATATTAGAAAACCGTATCTTTGAAAGTAATATCAATCCCACATCACCTTTGCTTCCTCACTCAATTATAACAAGTTATCCACCTCCTTTTGTTTCATAAACAGAAAAACCATGTTCATATTAATGTGAGCTCCAAGCCATTAAACACAGCCCATTACAATTCTTCAATTGCACATCAATATCATAGCCATGCAATTGAAGTTAACAATTAATAATCAATTTAGCCAAAATCAAATTGATCGTCATTCAATAAAATACTACAAAAGGATTACACATTGAATCACTTTATCAAATAAATTGCTAAAATGCAAAAGTAATTAGTGACTAAGCTCTTACCAGTTCCCATGAAAGGGACAAAGTCCTCCACTGTAACTTCATCTCCCATTTCGGCAAAAACATCGACACCAGCCCTTCTGGAAGGCTCCTCACCAATTGATATATCAAATAACCACAGAAAAGAAGAAGATCGATATAATTACTTGAACACCCGAGTCGGGGACCCCAACCATTACGTTCTCGGGTAGTGTATCAGTGGCGAGCTTGCGCTTGAATAGATTGGGCGGGCGTGGGGGCAGCGGACTCTTAATCTTGGAAGATGCCGGAGAAGGTGGAAGAAGTGAGTTCAGATCTGACGGCGAAGCTTTTTCTTTGGATGATCTTTGCTTCCGCAATGACTTTAATTTTGAATTGGGGTTTGGAAACGACGAAAATGGCGACTCACATAAGTGGGTCTCTCTTAAGATTGTGTTTCTTGGCTGCATGAAGTGCTTCATTCCGATCATCAGTAAACTACAGAGAGAGAAGAGAGAGTAGGGTTTGTTAATTTGGGCAAGATTGCTGAGATTGAGAGCGTCAGAGACAGGAAGAGGGGAGGAGAGAGAAATGTAGTCGTTAGAGAGGTGTACAAGAGAATGAGAGTCGATTGATTATTCACATTGTGGGGAATTTATACCCACAAGGGAGAAGTTGTTTTGAAAATGTGATAATCCAAAAAAGTATACACTGTTGACAAAGCATGTGAATGAAGATGTTATTGTAAGGTGCATAGCCTTACATTTTAATTTGGTTGTAAAGCTTAGAGTTATGTTTGAAATTATTTGTCATTGTTGAAAGCTCTCACATAAAATTTAGGTTTCGTTAATGTTTTAATTGGCATCGATAAATCCACAGTTTTGCTTCTCTCATAAGCTCTTTTTTAGCATATTAATATATCCAAACATATAAGATATTCACATTGGATTTTATAAATATAACTTATAATTTCTTATATTAGAACCCTTTTTTTTTGTAAATTTAAAACTAAAATGCCCTTGCATAATTCACTAACCCAACAGATTAACAATTATCTTCACAAAAGCTCTAGTTTCATATGATTACACCCAAACCCAATAATCTCCAATTCCATGAACTTTACCTAACATATATCCTTAGCAAGCTAGGGGGGGTCAAAAAATTGTGCAAAACATCAGGGGTGATGATAATCCAAAAGAGAAGACGGTTTTGATTGATTTACAAGTGAGGAAATGAAGATCTTGAGCTCGGAAACATTTAATTTAAGTAGTGCATGTGTGCACTGGACACGTGTACCCTGCACGAATTAGTACTCAACCGCACACCACACCGTTTGATCTGAAACCTCATTCCACGTGCCATACACAATTATTCCTCAACAATCTCTCCATACATAGAAAACCAACACAAAACTTCTCTTGGATTAACCAATCAACCAAATGTCTCCACTTTCCTCCACCAAAACTTCTTCATCTTTTATCATCATTTCTGAAGACTGAAATTCTAGAGAAGATCAGAACAACATTATCACTATTAATTTCCTTATGGCTATATAATGTTTAAAAACTTCCAAATCCTACTAATTTGACAATGAAACTCTAACTGTTCATTCTTTCGGTATTAAAAATATCAAAATCACTAACCGTCCATTCTGCAACTTGATCTTGATTACTAACATAAATTTCAGTCCCTACGCCTATTGATGGCCAGCGCCTCTTTACAGCTTTTGTACCAGGATCCTGGTAGAAGTAAAGTGACTGAGATAATCTTCCAACATCAAGCTCCCAGGTTCACTCTTCGTTGGGTATTTGTAGTCGCTCCAAACCTGGAGTAGCAGAATCTTTAGGATGTCCTAAGGTTGAGGATTGCTAAATGAATCACAGAGATTGAATGGCTCCTCATGATAATCAGCATTTCCTGGAGAACAGTAAACATGATGAGCATCATACGAGAAGTTTTCCACATCTATTCGATCATCAGGTTTGCACCAGGAATATCCTACATCAGGATTTATAATCATCTCACTGTAACGAGTAACATATGACGTCACATTTCGATCACAAGGCTGGCCACTGTTCTTCCAATAGCTTTCGTCTACGGAAAACAATTAATTAATTAATTGAAAAAACCACATTACAATGAAACGAGAGAGAGAGAGAGAGAGAGAGATGCAAGCCATTCTCGGTGGCCCTGAAGGCCTTATTAAGAACCTTTGAAGCAATAGGGAGAGATTTGAGAGAGAGAGAGAGGAATTGGAGAGATTTGAAGAAATATAACATTGGAGAAGATCAAATAAGATAATATTGCCGTTGTAATGTTTTTTGAAATTTGAAAATATTCAAATAAATCTCTTTTTTCTATTTATCTCGAAAAAAAAAAAGTGTATTTATCTCTCATCCTATAGTCAAATAATCAAAGAAATATTTGCCCATGAGTGATTCTTGACAATCTCCAGAGAAAGACGAGTGTGCTCAACGGACAACATTGGTGGAGAACCAGGTTTATTAACCCCCCGCCAGAGACAATCCTTTTTGCACAGAACCAATCACCAGGTCATCTTTAAAACACATTGATGGGTTTCATCACCTTCACCCAAAGCAAGATGAGCCCAACGAGCCTCCACCCACATCCAAAGACTTTGAAGAGCAACAAAGGGCCCCTTTGCAAGCTCATGATCCACCTTTTCGCCTAGCCCACCAAGAATAACACGCCTTGGCCCAAAAATTTCAGGTTTTCCCTAACTTGGATCTGAGATAGCAGGACCTGGTCCTTTCTTCATCTTCCTCAACCTTACCCAACCCCAATTTTGCATTCCTCCACCATCATCTCCGACATTTCTAGAGGGAGGGCTACCAGATCGATCTCGCCCATTCTCCTCATCAACAACCATTATGTGACTGCTAAAAGATATGCCATCTTCGAACCTAGTAGCAATATCCAAATCTAACGGCACCACCACAATTCTGAAGACCGGATTTCCAATAAGTAAAAACTTTGTATTGGAATACATTTGAGGTATCGGCTGACACAGCAGAGAGCAACATTCCTAGGCTGGAATATTTCTCCTTTACTTCCTGCTGTTTTTCTAGGCTTAATATGCTATTTGCTTGCTATTATTTCATTTCTTCATTCATTTGATTGTTTACAGAAATGGAATGGTGGAATTAGAAGCAATAGACAACCAATATTTTAGCTAGTAGAAGAGAAGGGAAGAGGATTGTAGTGAGACAACTGAAAAAAAAGGTTAGAGAGAAAGGAAGTTTAAGGGTACTAAAGTTTTAATCTAGTGATGAGTTAGGCCCTTTAGGTCCTTTAGATGTTGACTTCTTGTGTTTCCTTCTTTTATTTTTCGTATTCTTTTTCTTGTTCTTCCTTTTCAATGTTTAAGTTTTAGATTTGGTAATGCCAAATGTCTTATCTCCCATAAAAAAGTAGTACATCTAGTGAATAGTTTAATGCTTTTGCTATGGCTTCCCATGACTTATAATAATAGAAGAATTTATATTGTACTATGAATATTTGAAGAAAATGAATTCTTAATCAAAGCACCCGCAACAGGAAAGCAGCCAGGAGACAACACCCACTACAGCAAGAAGGTAGCCAACCTACAAAAATGGATTACTGATAAGAGTGTAATTTATATATTTTTTTTATTCCTTCCATATTATGTTTTTTGTTATGTTTTATGCATAGTTGAGTGGATTAGAGTTTATTTTGTAAGTTCGGCATATTTGGATAGACTTTATGAAATAATTGAGAAAAGATTAGGAAATTCCCGATTTTTTGTTATTCTAACCAGTGCTGTGTTTTTCAGGTTTTTCATAGAGTCAGATTTCTCGATTGCAAAAGTTTTCTTCAAAAAAATAAAGTAGACGAATCAAGCCTTTCAGGAAGGTATTATGGGCGAGAATCCGAGTTCGTTTGGGCCCTCATTAGTTGTTGCAAAACTGGACCTGGAATCCTATTCGTGGAAGGATTTCCTGGCTGAGTATTAAGTCTTTGAATGTGCCTAACTGGAGCTTTAGATATCGAAAGCAGGTGATTCAAAAGCCCAAATTCATCTACACATCCAAAACTACAACTGTTATGAAGTGACCAAGCCCATAAAAGTTATTTTACATTGTGAGAATCCTGGTGCAAGCTGGATTACGAATTCTGTTTTCCATATCTGATAAGGAATTGACAGTTTTGGAAGTCTATCTTTTAGGAAAGGTCTAGGAAAGTAATTTCCCTTTTTCCTGGGGTAGAATTGAGGTAAAACACACTATTTATTTAGGAGTTGTTAGGTTAAATAGGGGGAACGACAGTGGAGGTTTTCTTTAGTTTTTACTTTCTACTTCAATATGTGCGGCTGATCTCTCTTCTTCAGTTCAAGGGGATTTTGAAGCCTGAATTCTTGTCATTTGTGTAACTTAACTTCAGTAATATTGTTCTTAATCTCGTTCTTATTGGAATTGTTTATGTTATTCTGTTTTAATTGTTTATGATTTTTGTTTGGGTGATTTAGTAATGGCCTGTAAATTGTTTAATCGAAATTTTATCTGTTAGAATTAGGAATTGTGATACGTAATTGTCCTCTTTCTATTCAATGAGTAACACATGATGATAGATGATTACGGAGAAGTTCTCAATCTATCACATTGAATAACATAACCTAAGTTAAATTATCCGATCTTGCGTGATTGTTGCTTGGATTGATCTATTTTCCTAATTCTTAAGGCTGCCATTGAATTAAACTTAGAGAGCTTATTCTAGGTTGTTCAAGGGTTAGGATCTAATTGAAGAGCTTATTTCAGTAGTGACAGTTAAGGGAAAATTCGGGTAACAAAGCTTGTTGTTTCCTAGGGTTAATAATTCCATAATAACGAGATAGGATAATGTTACCGTTAGTTCATGTCCAATGCATGTTTAGGTGGATCTTGAACCGAGAACTAGTTGTTTTTAATCTGATATTTTCTACGATTGGAGATTTATTCGTTTCACTTTAGATTGCATTGTCTACAACCCCTTTCATTATTTTGTTGTCATGTTTACTGTTTAGGATTTTATTTTGTTTTATTTTTCTGTTGTTTTCATTGTGGTTATTGGTCAGAGTATAGGATTTAATCGAATCATTCCCTATGGGATCAACCCTTGCTCACCCTATATGCAATTTAGTAGTTAGGTTAGTAAGGTTATTAATTTGGAGCATTCGACACGTTACCAATTACCCCATCTTAGAGCAACCCTCAAGCCCTCCACCTGCTTGCACCTTCTCCAGCCCAACACCCAAAATAACCACCCAGCCAACCCAACACAAGCAACAACCATAGCCAAGCATGAGGCTCACTCGCCAGCCACACAAACACCATGAGGGATACTCCTCCTTCTTAAAATCATACCCGCTCCGGTAGAAGAATCACCCCTTTGCTGCTTTAGAGACTTTTTACTAGAGATGTTACGGCCATTCACGGTAACAACTGAATCCTCTTTAGTGCCAACATGCTTTTTACTTTTATCTTTACGAGTAACTCCCTTTGACTGTAAAAAGAGAAAAATATGTTTTGTTATTATTAAGATATATTATTAAAATAGGTATTGTTGATTGACATTGACCACCGTTGATTATCAACCTACTACCATTCAAATAATTTTAAATTTATGAATAAATTATTAAATTATTTATTTAAATTTTTTTTACATATATGAAGGTTTTTTTTTTTTTAAATAGACTTTTCAAAAGCAACTTTTAAATTCTAAAAGCTACAAAAATCTACCTCTAGAATCATTTCATGAAATAGAATATTCAATAATAAACTTCTCTTATAATCAATTTTAAAATGTAGATAGCAAAGACATTTGAGATCATAGCTTATTAAATAAGTGCTTATTAGAGAAATTACAACTCCAAAGTCACCCTAATTCTCTATGAAACTGAAATAAAAGGGTAAAGTATTGTGAGCCCGATACAACACATGGGCTGAATGTACTTTGCATCAAGTTAGAATAAGACCTACAACACTTTTGTTTTGATATTGGGCATTACAATGGTAATATTGAAATTATTCTACAAGAGTGGAGCAATTGACATCCTATTAATTGACTAAATAATCTCCATTTCTTAGACACATCATTTCAAAATTACTTTTATTTATGACACCTATAAATTTCATAAATGCCATTCTTTCCATTTTCGATATATTAAAAGAGTTAACATTTCATAACCTTATACTATATACCCCTACCATCGCTATTCCTAAAATATAATTTTTGATAATTAAATTGAAATTTCAGAACAAATTTAAGATGGATAAAAAAAAATAATAATAAATAACTTTACAAATAATCTCAAACACAAGACAGTGAAAAAACATAAAAAAAAATATATAAATTTATATATAGAACAACAACATGCAATGATTTTTTTCCATAAAGTAGAATGTTGATACTCAACTTTTGAGTTATCTAAGAAGATATGGTTGCGAAAGATGCCTATGAAGTGAAATATTTTAGAAAACAGGTCATACGTATCACAAATTCACCAATATGATAATGTAGTATGTCAAAAACAATTTGGCAATTTTTAGCAAGCATGTTTTGTGTATGCAAGAAAATAATGTGTTAGGGCCAAAAAATGTCCTTGGCCCAAATACGAGAACACTTCTGACAAAGAGGAAAGCCTAGGCCCAGTTCCGATGCACCCCAAGCTAGAATTTCCCAAATGAGGCCTATTCGGTATGAAGTACAGTCGGTCCATACCATCTGGACCTGGGCCTCCTGATCCCAGCACACCTTTTAGGCTTATGGTCAAATTCGGAGCTCACAGTCACCTACGGATCACACTTTTACTTGAACTCTGATAAGGCAGCCCACTACTACCCTAATTCCTCCAAGTCTATATCCGAGTCATGCTCGGACTCCTTTTCACGCTAGGATAAGGGGGCCAAAGGATACACCCCTAGGAGGAACGACTACTACGAGGACTCCCAATCCCACTAGGATTGGGAAACCATATAGTTACTATTTAAACAGTGGCCAACCCTCTCACAAAGGAGATCACATTACACCTTCGACTCGGAGTTCCCGCTGAGAACTTCAGACACACCCGTAGTCACAGCCCCCTCCCCCGACTAGACTTCTGGTAACCTTTCTTCTCCCTAGCCCTCACTAAATTAGCCTCTTTTCACCTTTGCCGACTTGGAGGTCGAGTCCTCGAGAAAACACGACCCTAGTGTTTTCTGTCGCTTCTCGTTTGTTTCTTTACGCATGTAGGTGCAAAGAATCGCAGGGTGGGCCTCAACCTCACAGATCGCCGTCATTCCGTACAAGTAGATTTTATTTCTACAGTTTGGTGCCCACTGTGGGGCCTCTAGCAATCATTCGTCTCAACGAACCTTGCTACGTGAAGAAACTTTCCATGGCTAACAATTTTGACAACACTAACCCTGGCCTCGAGGCCAAATTGGAGGCTCTAACCGCCTTTATGCAACAGAACTCAGACAAGGTGGCCGCACTAGAAGTTGAAAACACTGCCATCCGAACCGAAAATGCTCCATCGGGGCCAAAAGCTAGTCTCTGAAAGAGAAGGTAAGTCAGTTTTATGATCTTGAGCTTCTACCTTGTCAAGTACCACCAAATCGGTTCCGCGCCTCAGTTCCGTCTATGCAACCTCTCCAGACTCCAGAGCATAGACCCACAACCTCAAATAAAAGGTCGCATCAACTATGTTCGTCATTGGTCGATGATTCAGCCTTGATTCATGGACAAAGGGATCTGCCAATGGAACCCCTCTTGGTTGATCTGCCTCAGGCCCAAGATCAAGGCGTCCAAGTGACAGAAAGCCCGCTACAACAAAAACCGCCCATCATCGCCATCCTACCTCACCTTCAGTCAACCATCCCTACATAAACCCCATTCAACTCCGTTCATCCTCGCGGGTTGGGCGGTCACCCACTTTAAACCATCCCACTTGAGTCCATCCATACCAACAGACAGAGCGAGTATCAAATAACCTCCCTAACCATTCATGTAGGGTGAAACACTTGATCAGTTATAATGGGAGTCACCCAACTGGAGGAATGAACGGGGATCCAAGCTACCAAACGATACACGAATGAATGATCCACCAGGCTACAACATGTGGGTTAACCCAACAAAATGCACCGAGTGCGAATCCTCTCGCCAACCAAGTCAATCAGGATGACCTAGTGGTATCTGCCTCTCCCATGGAATAGATATTTGCCAAGAGACTGGCCGACGTAGAGGTAGTGATGAGGTGCATACCAGGAATGCCAATCCCCACCAAAAAAAGCAAGCCTCACTGCTATGCCGATTCGCCTTTCGTGGATGCGATCGCACTAGCTGACATGCCCCACAAATTCACTATCCCTAGCATGAAACCCTATGATGGTGCAACCGACCTAGATGATCACATAGCCTCGTACAAGCAGTGAATGTTCACTGTCTCGATACCCCAAACGCTAAGGGAATCTTGCATGTGTAAGAGTTTTGGTTCAGAACCTGATCGATGTCCGGCTCTTGAGGTCAGTACTAACCTCCCAAAGCAGGTTCAATCAACTCATTTGCCTACTGACCCACCACTACCTTCGTGGAGCAATTCGCCAACAGCAAGAAACTTGAGAAACTATCGACCAACCTGTATAGAGTATACTAGAAAATGGGGGAGCCGCTGAGAGAATATGTTAGTAGATTCAACAAAGAAAAAATCTCCATCCTTTCCTGTAACCCCAAGTCGACCATAGACGCCTTCAGGAAGGGTCTCCTCCTAGATGGTGAATTATACAAAGAATTGACGAAGCTTGGTTGCACCACGATGGAAGACGCCTTGGCCAGAGCGATGATTCAAATAAGGTGGGAGGAAGATGAGATGAATCGGGCAAGTCATGCCAGGTATGACCCAAGGCGGAATGATAAAAGGCTAGAGCTCAGATCGATTGAACCCCGTCACCAACCCCTTCCATGCAATCTGAACGAAGTTAGAAAACCATATGACCGACAACCACTTAGAACTAACAACAGACCAATTGGATCGAGCCGATACAAAATCCCAAAGTACAACCTCAACTCAAACTGGCCTAGGTTGTGGCAATCATGAAAGGAATGGGGTCTAGCATTAAGTGGCTAGGAAAGCTCAATGTCGAGGCAAGGAGAGACATGACCAAGTGGTGCAAGTTCCTGGCGACCATGAACATAACACCGCCGACTGCATTGCCCTGCAATTGGAGGTTGTCGCACTACTGAAGAGGAGACATCTCCGAGATCTGTTGATAAATAAAGGGAAGAATACCATTAGCTAGAAAGCACGAAAGAAACATCTCCACCTCAATGGGAACCTACGCCAAATGGATTCTGCTCAATCATCTCTGGAGGGTCAGAGATCAGTGGGGTCAGTTATTCCTCAGCCAAACGCTATGCCAGAGCCAAAAATAACCATCAAATCCAATCCATCCATCCGTCCTCTTGGTCACACACCCATCAAGTAATCCAGCTCAAAGATGATGGGCCAGACACCTTGGCTGCCCCTCATCACGATGCTCTAATCATCTCCCTCCAGATCGCCAACATCCTGGTCAAGAGAGTATTCATAGATAGGGGGTCCTCGGCAAACATTCTTTTCCTTGAAGCAGTAAAGGCCATGCGTTTGGAAGAAACAAACATCAATAGACGACCAACCATATTGGTGGAGTTCGAAACCTTTCCGAAAGCAAAAAATACACCATCGTAGGGATCGTCCTTCCTGTTTACGCCAGCAGAGTAAACAAGCAAATCGTTTTTTAAGTGATCGACTGCCCTTCACCATACAACATCATCTTGGATCGACCTTGGATCCACGACACGCGAGCTGTTCCATCCACCTTCCACCAAACGATCAGGTTTCCTACAAAATGGGGAGTAAGGGAAATCAAGGGCAATTCTAAGGCTTCCAGAGTTTGTTACAAGAATGCCTTCAAAAGCAAAGGTAATGCTTCATAGCAACTACTCCAATCCCTCCGACCGAGCCAGATCAACCAACTATCGAAGAGTTGGATGAAGTGCAGATACACTCGAAAGACCCTAAAAGAAAGACCCATATAGGTTCTCGCCTTAGGCCTGAAACAAGAGAGAAACTCATAGAATTCTTTAGACAAAACTAGGACTGCTTCACCTGGTCCCACGCTACCTTGATAGGAGTCAGCCCAAGGGACCTCAAAGTAGATCCAGATCACCCGCCAGCGAAGCAAGAAGGAAGTTCGCACCAGAGTGCAACCGGATTGTTAATGAAGAGATTGAAAAGTTACTGAGTAATGATCTGATCAGAGAGGTCCACTACCCGAATGGCTGGCAAACATCATGGTTGTAAAGAAAAAGAACGGAAAGTGGAAGGTCTGCATGGCCTAAGGAATCCTTCCCGCTCCCACATATCGACATGATAGTCAATACGATCGCAGGCCACGAGCTCCTAAGTTTCATGGATGTTTCTTAGGGTACAACTAGATTTTGATGCACCCCGACGACCAGGAGAAGACAGCCTTTATCACAGAGAGGGGAACCTACTACTACAAGGTGATGCCATTCAGTCTCAAGAACGTCGGGGCTACCTATCAGCAACTAGTCAATAGAATGTTTGCCGAACACCTCGGGGACACCATGGAGGTTTACATCTACGACATGCTCATCAAGTCCTTAACGGCTGAGCAATACCTTGACCACCTCAATTAGGCATTCGCCGTCCTAAGGAAGTATAACATGAAGCTGAATCTAGCCAAATGCTCATTCGGTGTCTTGTCAGGTAAATTCTTGGGATACATGGTAACTCGGTAGGGGATAGAAGTCAACCCCAACCAGATCAGAGCGATCTTTAATATACCATCACTAACTTGCATCAAAGATGTCCAACGCGTTGCAGGACGAGTGGCCACTTTAAGCCGCTTCATCTCCAAATCCGCTGACAAGTGCCACCACTTCTTCCACACACTCAAGAAATCTAAAAAGTTTGAATGGGCCCTCCCTACGAGAAAGCCTTGCAACAATTGAAGAGATACCTGACCTCCCCCTCCGCTCCTTTCTAAGCCTATAGATGGGGAAGCTTTACACCTACCTTGCAATCTCAAAGACAGTAATCTTAGCAGTGTTAGTTTGGGAAGAGAATACGAAGCAGCTGCCGGTTTACTATGTAAGTAAGTCACTCCTGGACGCCGAAACACGATATAATCACCGGAGAAATCGCCCTCGCGCCCTCGCCCTCCCTCGTCCCTCGCCCTCCCCGCCCCGTCCATGCATCCAAGAAGCTCAGGCCATACTTTCAATGCCACTCCATAATCGTACTCACCTCTTTTCCACTCAAGAAGATACTATACAAGCCAGAGTTATCAGACTGACTCACGCAATGGATGGTAGAGCTTAATGAGTTCAACATATCTTTCCAGCCACGTACTGCCGTCAAGTCCCAAGCACTGGCAGACTTCATAATTGATTTCACCTCGAACACCATCGTCCAAGCAGAAAGAGAGTTATTATGTTTGAACAGAGAGGTCACCTTCAAAGTGGACTCTCTTAGTGGATGGCTCAAGCAATGTGAATGGAAGTAGGCTGGGGTTAGTATTAACTACACTAGAGGGAGACGTTATCCAGCGGGCCATACGATGTGTATTCAAGTGCACCATCAACGAAGCCAAATATGAGGCTCTCATCGTTAGACTCTCCCTAGCCAAAGAAATCGGAGTAAGGAGGCTCGAGGTAAAATCTGACTCCCAACTTGTGGTCAACCAACTGCAAGGCACTTACCAAGCACGTGACTTGAAGATGACGATCTACTTGAACCTAGTCAAAGAATTACAGACCGAATTCTAAGAATTCTCCATCACCCAAGTAGAATACTCATGCTGACACCCTTACTAACCTCGGTTCAGCCTTTCAATGTTCTTCCCAGACATCCTATCCCATTTTTATTCCTACAATGGCCGGCCAACTAGAAGGAACAACCAATAAGCAAGGCACCCAAAGAAGCAATGGACATCGAACTAGCTGACTCTTGGATGACCTCGATAGTGAAATACTTGGAACACAATAAGCTCCCAGCCGACAAGAACGAAGCACACTGCCTAAAAGCGAGAGTCATTAGGTTCACCATGTATGAGGGCCAACTCCTTAGGAAGTCATTCTCCGATCCCTACCTCAAGAGCATAACCCCAGAAGAGGCCAAACGGGTTCTTGCCGAACTCCATAAAGGCGAATGTGGAAACCATGCAGGAAGACGCAGCCTCGCACACTGAGTGATCATCGCTGGATACTATTGGCCAATCATATGCACTGATTCAGCAGCTTATATGAAAAGATGTGACAGATGTTAGAGGTTTGCACATGTCTCACACCTCCCACCCGAGCGACTTCACTCCACTCTCACACCTTGGCCGTTCATGAACTGGGGAATGGATATAGTGGGAAAGCTCACGACCGCGCCTAGGCAACGAATCTTCATGTTGGCTGTGGGATCGACACTTTACCTGTGGGATCAAGCCAAGCATTCGCACAAGTCAAAGTCTGAGAGGTAAAAGCTTTCATCTAGAAAGCAAGTTTGGGATACCGAAGGAAATCATCACCGACAATGGATCCCAATTTATCGCTTCAAAGCCAGGATTTCAGAACATATGCAGGATCAAGCTCAACTTCTACCCCCTCCCCCTACAACCCCCTCACCCAATGGCCAGGCCGAATCATCAAATAAAACCATCATGCAGACTTTCAAAAAGCATTTGTAGAAAGCCAAGGGTGCATGGGCAGATGAACTACCTAGAGTCATTTGGTCCTACCGAACTACAACCCACTCATCAACGGGCAAAACTCCTTTCTCCCTGCAAATGGATCTAAGGTAGTCATTCCAGTCGAAGTATCGGTTCCTTCGGCCAGACAAAGAAATCAACAACTAGAACCTTTGCCAGAACCTAGACACCGTCGACTGAGCTACGCAAACAGACAAACATTTGCAATGCAGCCTATCAGATACAGGCCGCCCAACACTATAACCACAACATCAGGATTAGAACTTTCAAAACAGGCGACTGGGTCCTCCGCAAGGTCTTTCAAAACACTAGCGAGATCAACTCGGGCAAGCTCAACCCTACCTGGGAGGGTCCTTACAAAATCACCGAAGAAGTATGGAAGGGCGCCTACTGACTCCAAACTCCCGAAGGTAAAGACATCAGCAACAGTTGGAATGCAATCCACCTCAAATGCTACTACTTTTAGGTGAACTCATTCGTCTACATGTTTGTTTTCTTTTTGTTTTTATTTAAAAAAAGGGATGAGTGGGCCTATCCACCTCCTTCATAGACAGTCGGCCTCATGGCCCAAATTCAATGAAGTATTATTCAGTAATTTACACCTTCGATCGGCGTTACCCGATTCATGAGTTCTTATACCTTCGATCGGCCCTTCCCGATCCACGAGTTTACACATTCGAATCGACCTTGCTTGATTCACGAGTTTACACCTACGAATCAACCTTGCCCAATTCACGAGTTTACAGTTTTGATCGAACCCTACCTGATTCACGAGTTTACACCTTGGAATCGACCCTGCCCGATTCATGAATTTACACCTTGGAATCGGCCCTGCCCAATTCATGAATTTACACCTTCGAATCGGCCTACCTGATTCATGAGTTTACACCTTCGAATCAGCCCTGCCCGATTCACGAATTTACAACTTTAAATCGACCTTGCTTGATTCACGAAGCCCAAAGCACCCTTCAATCTAAAAAGCCCCCGCCCCTATCCATGAGTTTTCACACTCGATCTACCTTGCCTCGATCTATAAAGCTACACATTCAAACCACAGACCGATTGAAGGGTTCTTGCACCTCAAAATCAACAAGTCATCGACATAACCCAATAAAGAGTCCACACAACTCAGTCACTCGGCCGCACCAAAATCATAACACAAGCATGCGGTTCAACTCCTAGTGCATCTATGAACAAACAAGCAATCAACTTATTCATCCATAAGGAAAACATCAAAAACAGAATCACAAGTATAATTTAGCAAAAGCCTTAAGCGGCTGAGTTCCAAGTACAATGTAAGGCACACACGCTAGGAAAGGGCATTGCAGGCCCAAAAAATACATGAGCAAAAAAAAAAAAAAAAAAGCAAAGTCTCATTGGGTGCGAGTCGTCTCACCCATCTCTGACTCGATCACTATCACCCACCCCTCCCCAAGATCTAGCCCTTATAGCCTAGTTGCTCACATCCTCAATAGTCGATGGCCCCGACTGGCTAGAAAACTCGAGTACCTGCTCATCAATCTGCTCCTCCGTATGCCCAGCGACACCCTCCTCCCCTATCATCTCTTGCATGAGTTGGATGTCTTCATCTGGATTCTTATGAGAGGTGTTCCCAGCCTTGTACTCAAGCATGAGCTCTCCCCTGGCCCTAATGATAGCATCATCGGCAATGTTCGGACACTACTCTTTTTAGGGTGGACTCGACCTCCTCTAGCTCTTTTCAACTGGGCTCCCTCCTTACCGCTTCTAGCTCACCCGACCTCCCTTCAGACGTTCAGGTAGGTCCTCCCTGCTTGGCCTTCGGGTTCGCCACCTCTCTCTGGCACAAACTAGTATTCGCTTTGGACACATCCCAGATATCCCCTCTTCTCCTACGCCACGACGGGACTTGATCCCTCGTATGCAAAGCTACTTGTGAATGCCTGCATAACAAAACAATTTGATCAGTATACGACCACGATAAACACAATAAAGCAAAACTCTTGCCCATACCTGGAAAGCACAGGATACCCCCTAATCAGTGGCCGTGATTGCACCCATCTGGTTAAAACTAGTCTCATTCCCGCCGGGAACAAGAACGAGTCAGCTAACTAGGTCATGGAAGCTACATCAGAATAGGTCGACGCGGAAGCCGAAATCTTGAAGGTAATCATCTTAGTATCCTCATCCAAGACCGCAGTCTCGGATGATCAAAAGTTCCCTGGCCAAGCAGGGTCGACTTACTTGCGGAGATGCCACCATATCTTCCGCTCTTCTCTCATCTCTGGCCGAGGATTCCCTCTTTCGTTTTTCCCGACACCTAGCGATGGACTCGCTCACACTAGGGATGGTCAACTTCTTCATTAATCTTTTTGCAATCACAAACTCTCCAACGGTTAAGTGGTTCAAATTTCCTCGACTTCACCTGTGAGTGGTATGATTGTAGTAACGAGTTAGAAGCACATTCCAAGTTTGCTTCAATGAAGGGAAAGGGATACCTTGCTAAATCGCTTCTACTCCAGCCCAAAGATGGCTCGCCTAAGGTTAGCTTCCTCCAAAACCACTTGTCAGTCCCTCTGCACTTTGGGAAAGGCTAGAACCTTCTATGTTTGCACGTCAAGTCCCAAGCCTCCCCCACTCCCGCCCTACCCGATTGAATTCAAGCTCTGCAAAGAAGAAACACAATAAGATTTAGTAATCAAAGTACAAGACAAAGACAAAGACAAAGTTTCTCACCAATGGCTCGCCAAGTGCTCGTAATCTCACCCCCTAGGCCTTTCTCCTCGAAGACCGCCTCACCCTTCATGAAAAAGTACTGATCCTTCTAGTTCTTATCACTCGACCGAAGGTCGGTTACCAGGTGAGACCGATCATGCCCGAGGTTGATCAGATATTGACCTTTCTCCTCATCATTTTCCTTCAGGAAATATGAATACAAGCAGTTCATGTAGCCCAAACATCACCTGGTTCCGCACACAAAGGTCCTCCAGTGCCATCAACAACCTCCAACCGTTTGACATAATCTAGGACGGGGCAATCATGAAATGGTTTAGCACCTCCCAGAGAAGGCGAGGAATAAGAAACCTCAGCCCATTGTGAAACCATTTCTTTCGCACACACTTTCACCAACTTTTTGCCTCCCAATCGACTCCGGCCGTCATGGAACCGGGTGGAGCCCCTGATCTCGATTGAATCCAAAATGTGATACATCGTCTAGATCCGCCACACGTCATTATCCTTAAGTATAGACGGATAATCTCGGCTTAGAATCGCACCTGCCGAGCTGACTCGGCTCATCCTTGGAGCCACTTATCTTATCGAGGGATGGGACTTACCAACCTCCTTCCCTGGAGTCTTCCTACCTCCCCCTTCGCCTTGTTCCGGAACCACTTCGGGTTAGCACCACTTCTCTCCCGGGGTGGCAACGCACACTAGCCAAGATACATACCGCATCCCCGACCCCACTTTCGGGCATCATCACCACGGTTGGGGGACCCTCGTACTTATTCCCGACATTTGGCTCAGCTCTACTCAAACCACTTTGACCCCGACCCCTTCCAAACAATCCTTAAATCTATTCACTCCGCCCCGAACAGGTATCGACCTCCAACTTGGCCAAAAACCTTACTGCTTTATCACCACACGCCTTGAGCGACCGACTAACTCACCCGAACTTCGCTCAAACTTCAATTGCTTAATCACCACTCGCCTCCACCACTCGCCCTCACCACTAACCAACCGAAACTCTTTATTCAAAACCTATAACTCACACCGACTCGACAACGCTCATTCAAACCTATCACCACTCATCCAGTCAATTTTACCCTACCCTTGGGAAACCTAGTACTCATTGATCACCGTTCGCCTTGAACGACCGACCGATTTCCGCTTTCTTAGGAATCAATCCCGCTTCGATCTGCGCCTCCCCCAAACCATCACGAATCCACAAGACCTTTTTCTCTTGCTTCAATCGAATTTCAAGCCCGCGTTCAACCAAAATTTTAAAAAGGCTTTCTCTGAAGAGCAAAACCTCTTCTCTAGAATTTTCAAAATCTTTTAAAAAGAAAACCGGAACTCAATGCACACAAAAGAAAAAGGGAAAAGAAAATAAAGCAACGAACAAATCTGCAAAAGCAACCTAATCACCTCCATCCGAACGCCAAACCACACCAAGACCTCACACCTTATGAGGCATGAACACACCAAGAATCACCAACCACAAAGGCCAATCGAAGATTCCAGCTGATGCATCCTACTAAGTTAAGCATCCCTAACCTTTCCGTAGAGAAGGGGAGGGCAAATCCAGGCAGGGCCAAAATATGTGCATTGGCCCAAACAAAAGGGAGCACTTCGAAACAAAGAGGAAAACCTAGGACTAGTCCCGATGTGGCCTAAGCCCAGACTCCCCTTCCCCATGATGAGGCCCATTCGGCAATGGAAAGGTACGGCTTAGTCCATACCATCTCCGAACCCTCGTGCCTCCCGATCCTAGCACACCTTCTCCGAAGTCGTCAAATTCCTGGAGTTCCTACAATCACCTACCTCGGATCACACTCCTACTTGAACTCGAGCAAGACAACCCACCTTACCCTACTCCAATTCCTTTAAGGTCTATATCCGAAGGTCATGCCGGACTGGACTCACGCCTGAACAAGGGCCAAAGATACACCCTGGAGGAACGACCTACTTATGAGGACTCCCTAATCCTACCAAGGGAATTGGAAACCAATACAATACAATTTAAACAGAGGCCAACCTCCCTCTCACAAAGGCGGAGATCACATTACCACTCAGGGACCTCTGGAGTTCCCGCTTGAGGAACTTCCGTCAGACATACGTATAGTCAGCCTCCCCCGACTAGCATTTCCTCCGGTAACCTTTTCTCCTCTCCAGGCTCCACTAAATTAGCCCTTCTTCAACCTTGCTCCACTTGACCATCCCTGAGTGCCTACTACCGGCCAAACACCACCCCGTTTGGCTTTTCCCTCGTCACTTCATATTTGTTTCCTTACGTGTACAAATGGCACCGCATCCGCTGGCCTTCAACCTCATGGGATCAAACCCCTTCTTCCCGTAAAAGTAGATTTTTTACGTCTACATAATGTAGTATAGGAATTGAGTGAAGCAAAATTTAGAAAAACAAAGCATTCTGGTCAAGCTTTATGAGGACTTCAAACAATGACGACGGGACGTAACAACACGACTAAGCTAAAACAAAATAGCAAGTTCGGATGCCAATCGATACGAAATGGAAGCGAGTGGATACAATATACTAGTTAGATAACAACACACCAACACTCTTTAATTTCCTTTGAAAAAGAATTTTTTTCAAGCTCTACAAAGACCTTTGCAAGCAATTTCAAGACCTTCGACAAAAGTTACAACCCAGGTTCTTTTCTTTTCCCGACAATGATTTCAAAATTCGAAGCCTAGAAAATGTCATGTTACAAATCATTTTAAAACCCATCATATGAGCCAAAACTCAAATGTGATATATTAATAAAAAGTTAATCATTCTAGAAAACATACCATTATGTGTGATAAATTCACAAGAAAGCCTCGGAATTTTTTTGAATCGAAAGCACAAGCAAAACAACAATGGATCAATTCTTAATTTGATCGGCATTCTTGCCTCCTTTGTTTATTTGATATTTATTTTTGAGAGCTACTTTTTGATGTAGGCTAATTGGATAGTATCCTAAAACCTTACTTGGATCCAAGGGCTTCCCGAGCAATGAAGTTTTCAAATGTAAATCGATAAGTAATGTAATTTTTTAATTGACTTTATATAAGGAAGTCACATCATTTAATAGCCCTACCAATCACGATAATAACATAAAAAGAAAATAATCAAAACATTCCGTATTGGTCTAATACAGATGTTAAAAGGATTTGGAAAATTGACACCATAGCATACATGTAGTAGCTGGCAAGCAATCAGGGACCCAAACCCGCATGGATTTTGTACACATGAAAGCTTTTAACTCGAAATTCAAGCTAATTTGGTTAGAGATTTTGTAAAGGGTTTAAGTGAATTAGCAGATGATAGGAAGTTTTCGACATGTAATCTACCTCTACCAAGATATATGTGAATGGACCCATGAAATCAATCCCCCTCCCCCACCCCCACATCCCAAAAAAGCTCATCCACCAAGATGTTGTTCAACGGCATCTCATCTCTTTTTGAAAATATTACCCATCCGGGTTTAACATTGGTCACACTCCCGAATCATCCGAAAAGAATCCTTAAAGAGGGTTCAAGGCCTTTAATAAACCCCGATGGGCAGTAGAACCTGGTCGGCTTATCCTAGCTCCTCCAAAAATGGCCACCTACTCTCGTTGACAATGTTGTAGAATGTTTTCCATCTCCTCCTTCGGGGACACATCTCCGCATCATTTTGATCAAGATAGTGTCTATAAAGAAATGGCTCTTCCCAAAAGTAGACTTCCAAATCTGAAGAAGGGGGAATTTTCTTTTGTTGGAACGTCCATATCCACTTGGGAGTCAGAATCGACTCGATTCTTATAAAATATGTACAAGAAAATACACGTAGCCCTTTAATATAAAAAGGTCAGGGCAAATTTTCTTTTCATTGCACACATGCATTCTTTATACAAATTTATACAATGCTTGTGACATATGCAAAACTATCAAAAAGGCGGAGGGACAAGTGTAGCCATTTCTCTTCGAGGTGCCGATGTCCATCCAATCGGTGTCCTTCATCTTAAGGAACCTCGCAAAAACATAAAGGGAACAATTCCGGATGAGCACAACAAGGCTCAGTAAGTAAACCCCAAACTCGATTATTCCCGTGAACTCTTTCTTTACTCACTGCCTAATTACTCTTCTCGTAGGGCTTTCTCTATACTAACTTCCTTTCTAGTAAGTCACGGCATCATCCGACCGAAAGTTACGTACCGGACTGCTCCACTCCCTGACTTCTACTCATTCTAGCCGAATTCAGATCAAGGTTATGCATGGATCTGAACCTTTGGCCACGTGAGTGCATAGAATCTCTGGGCAAACTTGGGTATAGCCTCATCCGCATGTACACTACGGGCTACACCACTACTCTTTCGATATTCTCGCGATGGTCGATGCGCGCACATGCGGGAATACTCTACCCGCACTCACGAGCTCCCCATCACACAACCTACTCTATTCTCTATTAAGCACTACTTCTTATTAAGCACTACTCTAGCTTTACTCTATAGTGCTCATTCTCTTTTTCTTTTCTACTCTTAGAGTAGTCTAAACTCATAAGTCTCTACTCTCTTTCTAATGCATAAGTAAAGCATATAATTTGGCAACATCAATGACCTCAATTACTCATTAATGCATTTATGAAAGGTTTGGAACTATAACATATAGCAACAATTGCAAGGCTTTCTACTCTTACTTATTGTCTCTTGAGCATTTCATCATACAACATGTGCATGAATAACTTCTTACCTCCTAATTCTAACTTTTCTGCTTTAATCAACCAAATGGGAGAAAACTCCCCTCCCCATAAACCCTAAATTCCCTATCAAAAGAGAAACACTTCCATAAGCTCGCTTAAAACTTCCTCCAACTTCTATCAAACTCAACCCAACAACAAGCAAATAACACACTTCTCATAACTCATAACTCAAACATAATTACTTCTCTCATTCAACAATTTAAAGAAAGCACATATGTATTTCAATCCACTCAAAAGAGTTCTTAAATCTCAACTTAGGTTGAGTTTACTTACTTTATGAGAAATTGGCTTCTTTTTAACACTTCTCATTTCCTTTGGAAGCTTCCGCTTTTCCTCTACAACTTAGCCAACAATCACAACATGAGACTCTAGTCAAAACATAAAAACTCCACCTTAAAGTACAATCTACCTTAGGAAGCTTTAGGTTAAAACCACAAAAAGTTACTCAAAAGGCTCTTGGAAATCCTTGAAAGATCAAGGAAATTTGAGAGAGTTTAGAGAAATTTGGTATGAGTGGAATTGGAAGAATGAAGAACAATCAAAGCTAAACCCTTTAATACCTCTTAAAACTCATTTTCCCTTTCCCAATTTGTCCTTTGCTCTTTATGAAAATTCCATCCATATCCTTTGATTCCTTACTAACACAACCCCATACTAACATATTCTCCTTGGAAATTTCCTTACAATTACTCCCACTTTTCCCGCTAATTAGGGGTAGAATGGTCAAATTGGCTTTAGGGAAGAAAAAATATCTAAAACTTAACAAACATTTTAAACGCTCCGCGCCGCGCGGAAGAAACCTCCGCCGCGCGGAAACTGCCCAGCAGCTTCCCCGTGGGCTTCAACACCTCTTGGCCGCCGGCGGAGATTATTCTTCGCCTGCCAAGTACTCAGATTCCGAACTTCTTCTG
This sequence comes from Pistacia integerrima, assembly GCA_026225825.1. NCBI lineage: Eukaryota > Viridiplantae > Streptophyta > Magnoliopsida > Sapindales > Anacardiaceae > Pistacia > Pistacia integerrima. Next base: position 15,966,796 of record CM047750.1, on the reverse strand, counting down.
CTTTTTCAACCAATTTCAAGGCAATTATTCAACACAACACTCGATACTAATGTTAATCAAACAATAATACAATGATACCAACTCAACTAAGAGCAACCGAAGAACAAGAACTACGCACTGGTGCTAGTACAGGAGCACCCTTGATGACAAATAATTTGCAAAATCTCGCATACCATGGTGCTTCATCCACTCTTCATCAATGTCTCATCCGGTAAATTTGTTTCTAATTAGAACTTTCCTCCTTAATTCCCTTGGATTGGTTCTTTCAATCCTTGATAAGTGAATCCGGCCACAACATTTTCCTCGACCTCCTTATCTCGAATTTCCAACTCAAACTCCTAAAGCAATAGGATCCATCTTATCGGCCCAAGGTTTTGCTTGGCTCGCTTTGCCAATAGGTGCCCGAGTCGGAATGGTCCATGTAGAACGATCAGCTTTTGCACCCTAACAAATACGGAACGAAATTTGGTCAAAAGCAAAAACCACATCCAACAATTCTTTTTTCAGCTGGTGATGTAATTCAATTATGCATCGTGAAGTGTTTTGCTAAGCATACTCGAATTACATGCAACACCTTTTGCTTTTCCGCCTAGAGGTAGATGCCCTAGAGGCCAATCAATTATTGTAGAATTGACTCTTTGTAATAATGTTCATTAATCAATAAAAGACATTTTTATTCTATATCGTAAATAATATTATGCAATATGTATTGATATATGTCCTTAAAGAATGGGTAGAGCCGTGATTTGAGGGTATCAAGTGTTTCAAATCTTGATAGTTGAGAACCCTATGAGCACATGTGGTGGCTATTCTAGAAACTTCCGTAGCCTAGTAATTATTCTCAAGTAAGGACACAAATAATACGGTAAGGCTATCATAGTTGGAATGACCCTCGCCGAAAGGCAGGATCGATCCTCACTTGGGTAGGTTGTTTGGTGACAACCTCGGTGTAACCACATGGGTGCCTTGTTCTTAGGCCGGATTACACCGCAACAAGTTCAACCGGATCGACCTACCAGGAGGATTCCATATGGATCGCCAACCCGTGTCTATGGAACAAATCCTCTAACGAATGGTTGGTGCATGTGATCCTTAGACTTGAGATCAACGGGAGTGCCTTGTGGCACCGATTGGTGCAAACTTTTGACACTAAGCCTTTAATGCAATTCTATTCAGAGCCTATCGGCATGGCAAGGTGATTGCCCGCATCGAGGAGTTGTATCAAGACTACGGTGGATTGGACGAGGATTCATCACCCCTCCCCGGTAGAGGAGAAGTTATCTCATGGCGCAATTCAAGATATGGTATGGACCACTAAAACGTGGGCCACAAGGGATTGAGTTGTTGCTCTATCCTGGATTATAATACGTAATTGGTCCGTAAACCCGAATACATAATATCCAAGAGGTAATCGCCAAGGTTGACACTATTTCTATGCCTTCGCCTCGCCTTCCCGCCGAGATAACGGATGATGAAAGGATTGAATTTACAAAAGTAACCATATCGTTGAAAGGTAGGTACCTTTGGTCGACCGGAATTCTATTCGTGGCCATGATGCCTTAGCTAGGGCCAATCATGCTCTGTATAAAATGAGATGATTAATTGGTATTAATCGCGATACTATACACTACCGGTATGATAAGAAGCCTATGGGTCACACACATAGATGATAATTTAAGACTTCGAGGTAGAAAGAAGGGCGTTTTCTGTTCTTTTGGGTGAAAGGGTATTTTGGTAATTTCCACGGTATGCAATTAAATTTGCTGAGGTCGTAGCCTTTATTTAATTTATTAAAAAAATTAAATAAGTGAAATTACGTTTAAATATGTGTTCACATATACTTAAATAAATTATCATTATTGTTAAATGTTAATATATATATTAAATATATATTAATTGATTTTTAATTGAGATAATGATGAAATAAAAATAAATATCTAATTAGGAGTGTTTGGGCAACACGAGGTGTTTGGGTTATAGCCCAAGCCTATTCCATAAGAGAATAGGGCAACTAAAATAACACTTATATAAGAAAAGTTTTAGTTGAAAATGATTAGAGTTATTTTTTATTATTTCATTTTTCATTGAAAAGAGAAAACACACAACCCCAAATACTTCCCTCAACCAACCGCCTTTTGGTTTTTGCCAAAATCAAATACCTTTTGTTTTCTTCTTGATTTCTTAAGGCTAAGGAAGGATCTAGCAAATTCCTCCTTAGTTCCTTGTGATTGTCTTCGTGTGAACTTTCCTACGGCTTGGATCCCTATACTTGGATCGGTAGCAAACACATTCGGGTGAGGGAACAATATTGGTGGAGCCTCCAAACGGGTGGGTATGGTTTCTTAAACCTTTGAAACTGATTTTTCTAAGCAGATTTGATTATTTTATATAAACGGTTGATTTTTGTACCCGATCTTGGTTTTAAGGCACGGTCCATGGAAGGGTTTTATGTTTTTTTTGTTTTTAGGCGAATCGGGTCGCTTTACTAATAGTGGTCTCAGAGCCTTGGGTATCAAATTTTTACAATTTATTGTATGATTTATAACAGGTATTTGGTTGATAACAATTTATTTTTGAAAAATCAGCAAAATCTGTTTATGGATGAATGATTCAAATGATAAATTGGTTTAATGATGTGTTGATGAATGCTATATTGGTTGGTTGATATCCTGGTCGAACGTTTATGTGTTTGATTAGATTTGGATTCATGTTATTACACAAAAAAAACCGCAAAAAAAGCGGTTCCCGTGCGGGAATTGGGGATTTCCCGGGAGTCGCCGCGGCGAAGTGCCCTTGGAAATTCTCGACGCGGTGAATATAAAACCTTTGCCATGGCGAAGTCTGTAGCGGCGTAGTAAATACAGTAAAACCTCGCCGCGGCGAAGATAAAATCTTTGTCGCAGCGAAAGTCCATAAGCTTCCCTCACCGACAAAGTCATAGCCTTTTCAAGTGCAGTTAATTATTTTTTTTTTTTGCGAAGGGATCAAAGCGCCAGTTTTTAATTAACTTGTTAAAGCCAATGTAACAATTCACGGGCACATTTAAGAGGGCAATTAATTTATAACCCACACGACTCAACAATTGATTGTTTATGAAGTGTATGCTATGTACTTGTTTGTATGTTGCATGGTGCCCGGTACATGAGCCTTAGACCTAAGGGTGAATGTTTTAAATTATTTTGGGTATGCATGGTTGTAAAATTTTTAAATAGGGCCTACGTGTCTTGCCTTCTCTCTTCTTCTTGATGTACATTCTTTTCTTTTCATCTCATTCCCTCCCGAATGTAAATCCCGAGGGTTTTTCTTTTTAAATTTGTGAATGGTAAAATTAGTTTAATATTAATTTTATTGTAAATTTAGAATGATGTTTTTTGTTAGCGGACGCCTTAGCAAAGAATAGCCTCGCTGTTGGACTCGTGAGGCAGGGCAGATCAACATTCCCGTTTCCGTGGTGCTTTCAACTATCGCTCCAGCCGAACAAGCCATGAATGTGACTCCCAACCGGATTCTGGATGACTCTTTATTTTCCTAATACCTTAAGGATGGGACCTTACAGCAATGACAAGGTCGAGACAAAGGTGGTCCTAACGAGCAAGATCCGCTTTCGTTACACACCTTCATCGGGGGACCCGGTACATCAGGGGAGAGGGATTCGTGCCTTCTCCTCCGATGTGTAACCAAGTGAAGAAGCATACTACATCATGAGGGAGATTCACGAAGGATCTGCGGTAATCACAAGTTTAAACTCGATCTCTGCAAAGAAGGTTGTTCGTCGATGATTATTGGCCGGATCAAGAAGATACGCACATTTTGTCAAAAAAAGAAATGTGACAAGTGCCCAGGCCGGTTCGCGAACATTCATTCCGCAAGCCCCTCGCATCGGAGGCTGATAACAATGTCTAGCCCTGGCCATTTTCCATGTGGGGGATCGACCTTGCCTCGGTCCCCATGCCAGTTGGAAAGGGAGGGGTCAAGTATGTCATGGTCGCGGTAGATTATTTCACGAAATGGGTGGGAAGCACCAGGCGGCGCGATCACGACCCAAAAAGCTAAAGACTTCGTTTTCCAAGAACATAGTGTGCCAAAGCTACGGAATTCCCCCACACCCTCATCTCGCATACTGGAATTCGATAACGAGGGAGTTCAAAGCAGGTTCATGCACGAGTCGGGCATCTATAAAAAAATTCGCCTTAGTCGCCAAGCCAATCCGCAAGCAAATGGCCAAGTTAAGCGTACAACAAGAAAACCATCAAAGGCACACCTCTAAAGGCCGGACTTGGGGCAGCCAAAGGAAAGGTTGGGCTAGGCGATCTCCCGAAGTCTTATGGGTCAGACAGGGACAACTCCAAGAACTTCCACCTCAAAAGGGGAGGGGAAAACCCTTTTTCGCTAGCCTATGGGCTCGAAGCAATGATTTCGTGAGGTGGGACCGGGTTCTCTTCTTGGAGACTTGTACAATGAGGTTGAAAACGAAGCACCTTTATGAGGGCAAGTTTGGATCTCGCCTTGAAAAGCATCGCAAGAAAGCTTCCGCTAAGGATAGCAGCCTACCAAAGGCAATTTGAAAGCAAAAGAGGTTTTTGATTCAAAGGTTAGTAAGAGACTTCGGAGTCGGGGTGGGGACCTTGTGCTTAAAGAAGTTCTCCTTGGGACCGGAAAGAGCCAGTGCTTTGGGTACTTAGGACCTTTAATTCGGGAAGGGAACTGCATCGGGTTGGGATAACAAGGTGATCGACGGGGACTTACCATCTCAAAAGATTGACGTTCCCAAAGTACCCCGAGCTTGGAATGCCCGAGCACCTTTCGGCCATACTATCAGAAGGGCCCGAACTCAGCTCTCAATTAGTTTTTGTTAGTTTCCTTTAATGTAAAGCATAATTTTATTCGTTTGACAAGTTCGATGTGTTTTGTTCGCGTGTAAGAATTCGCAGATGTAATATTGCCTATGTAAAACTGAATTGTAAATTGCAACTTATGTATGAAAAGGCAAACAGCAATTGAAAGCAAAATGTATTTTCATTTATGTACAAACAAAAATTAAGACCCAATTTCAATGGAGTCAAGACTTATTACACTATGTGGTCCTGGGGGGATCCTTCAGCAGGACGGTTAACCCCGCTCGGTCGGATCGTCGGGTGGCCGCCGCTGCTTTGATCGCCTTCCTCTCGCCATAATCCGTAGGTCTCGCCATTCCCTGGGAGGTCGAAAATGTCCATTTATTCTCGGGTTTTTAATCGCAGGGAATAAATAGACCGTCGCCCGGCGACGGCCTTTTCCTCCATCTCCTCTGACCGGATCCGCATTTCTTCAGTTAGTGAAGCGATTTTTTCCCGACTATCTGGAGTTCAGCCTCGAGAGCTTGCTTCTCTTGTTTCGGGAGCCTCCCTCCTGCTACGGCTTGCTAAGCCCATATGGAGGTCGGGCCTGGATCTCTAGTCCTTCTCTCGACCTCCTTGAAGAGCCTCGGCGTGTCTTGAAGTTCCTTCACTTCCCTCCCGCACGTCGGCTCAAGCTCCGCCTTTTTGGGGAAGTCCCCACGATTGAGCAGATCCTTTTGGTTCGAATATACTGGCGCCGCTTTTGAATGCTTGCGTTCTTTCCCCCGGCCTTTCGAAACGGACTCAAGGGCTTTGCTTGAGCTTCGCGACCTCCTCCTTTTAGTCGCTTGCCCCCTTCCCTGCCCCCGTCCCCGAACCGAGTCTTCTCCATAGACATCCTCATCACAAGCAAAAGCTCGCAGCAAGAAATGATTAGAAATGAATTAGAATGGGGAATTTTAGAGCACCCTGCTTTACCTTGCTTAGATGCCGGACGACGTGGGTCATCGTGTCGTCGCCCGTATCGCAACTCATCATACGATTCCGATAGTCCACACTCGAGCAGAGGGAATAGACCTATCGGTCGGCAGTATTTGGGCAAGCTCCCAATGAGTCCAAGACTAGTGCTCGGCCTTCGCCTTGGTCGGGCAAAGAACTGCCTCGCTCATAGGTTCCTTTCCCGACCTCCTTAAGTCTTGTCGCGACCTCAAGGGTTCCTCCTCAGATTCGGTCTCCGACTTGTCGACCTCGGACGCTCTTCTTCCTCTGGGCTGGAGCCTTCCGCCTTGGGCGAGTAGGTGGTGCCTGAGCGACCTGGGCCCCTACCCCCTTGCGCTTCTTGCAGAGGGTTCAGGGTGTAGGCGCGGCTGTCGTTGACGCAGGCCGGAATGGGACGGAGGCGAACCTTTAACCCGTCGCTCTCTCTCTCCTCGATCGGGAGGAAGGACGAACAGTTGCTTGGCGAAGGGTTTCGCTTTGAACTCCTTCTTCTGGAGGCATAGTTTCTACATGCAAGTACGTTAGTAAACAAAACTATTCCGCGACCAAGAAGGAAATCAATGTAACTTACCTTCTAGGGGCTCTAAGACGCTTGCTGCCACCGATAAAACCGCATTTCCGCAAGTTCACGATTGTCACGAGCTTCCGCGCCTCGGCTTTCCTGGGAAGGACCTCCCCAAATGACACGAGTCTGCTCGGTCGCCTTGTTTGGGTCTTGTTGGTTCGCTTCTATTAATCGCAAAGGAAGAGGCGAGCGTTATAATCGCAAGCAATGCATAATGAACCTAGCAAAGATGAACCTACTTGGCTGAAGCGTAACTAGCCGCATGCCAATAACGTAAAAAGAAGAATTTCGTCTCGTAGGCCCCTCCCCGCTGCCGGGATAGCTATGTATCCCCTTAGGCGAGGTAGGTCTCGGGATAAGTAATACGAATCCTTCCGTCCCTACTCTTTTTTTAAGATAGTAGCTATACCCGAGCTCCACGCGTTGGCTCGCCCAAAGCCGCAAGCAAGACGCGATGTACATCGCGACGGCGATGACATACGTGTTTGGTGTCGCTGCACGGACGATCCTTCAAGCGATCCCAGACCGACCCGATGAAAGGATGGAAGGGAATCATCCCTCCACTTTCAAGATCTCCTCGAGATCGTAGCAAAGGGGCCATCGGGAGATGCCATGACAACCGGTGTTATCAAGGGAACAACTCGCGCGGGACGTCCGTACTTCCTTTTTTAATTTTTTTTCCTATCAAGCTCTTCTCGGGGTGAGAACCGAGAAGACGTCAAGGGATGCGTCCGCGAAAACTTCCCCTAAAGCAAGGACGAAAGCCTGTTCTTCTTGGGTCTCCGGGACGCTTGGGACGGCCTTCCATTCCGAGTCTCGCAACACCGGGCGCACACGTCATTTTAGCCTCGCATTTTTGTCCTCCGTGTGGCGGCATGGGACAAATTCCTTAAACCCTAATCAAGCGAACTCCCGAGCCGCTTATCCGCACTGAGTCCGACGACAACGGCACGCTCGGTGAAACACCAGAGACCCAACACCGTTGCCCACCTAACTAAACAAAAAAAAAAAAAAAAGAGGAAGAAGAAAAAGGATCTACTCTCGGGATGCGTGACCAAGGCCGAATCTTGTTTCAGATGTCTGAGAAGTGCCAATTAGAAAAGAAGAACTTCTAGTTTGCAAAGGCTTGTCACTCGAAGCAAAGAGGATTTTGGTGGCCTTTCATCCCCTCAAAAAATGTGAGCTTTATATGGATCGGGAATCGACCGTTACTACCTCTCTAACCCAAACGACAACCTTCTCTTCTCCTCGCATTTAATACGCCCACGCCGCATTAAATGTCGTGGGGATGGAGGGTCGTCCGCTTTCAAATGCGCGTGCGCTTAAAGCCGCAAAACGGGATGCGGGTCAAGACACAACGCATTTAATGCACCTGAATGCACTTACAAACAAGACATGCAGAGCTCCCGGCACGTGGAGGCAGTTCATTGAATTTCCTCTCCAAGGCACAGAGAGGAACGCCTCCGAATGGAATCCAAAGTCGCTTGAAATGATGATTGTCGTGTCGTTTGGCAAAAGGGGGGTTGTGCGAGGGGTCGTATTCGCAAAAGGTCCTCCCGCCCCGAGCTTCTTCCATTCAGTCAAAACTACCCTTAACCTCCAATCGCAGCATGACTTAGTTTCCAAGGTTCGATCCTCAAACCTTAAAAACTAGGGAAATTCTGTTATGCCTGGGAAATCAAGGGCTGATGTGGAGTCACGTGACAAAACGTGCCTCGCTCCCGTCGTAACGGTAAGCGCACGCCGCCTCCGCAGCCGCCGGAGGCTCCCACGTGTCGCTTCCCCTTCCCCTGCTCCCAAATCGTGTGAAATCAGGCTTGGGAAATGGGCAACCGGGACGTAAAGCCGGATTATGTCCTCCCGACATTCACACCAACCCAAGGATTTAATGATGATTACACGCATTCAACTTGATATAAAAAGAGAAAGACCCCTTCATTAAGGGGATTCGCCATTTCACATTTGAACTCTCTCTCTCTCTAAAAGCTTTGTATTTACTTTTCCAATCATTTGTAAGTCAGTCCGCTTTAGCGACCTAACCCACCATATTAATACAAATCAGTGGACGTAGGACTTGCTACCTTAGCATCCGAACTACTTTATAAGCTCTCATTGCATTTATTTCATATTCACTATCCATATTCACGTGTGTTTCTTGATCACTCAACGTTGCGCACATGTCGATTAGTTGGTGTCAAAATCAAGCATCAACAATAATCAAATAGTCAAAGGACATTATGGTCATTTTCCATAGAAGATATTTTGGAAAACATGAATGAAGAGGTGATTTAACTGGGCAATAATGCTACGGACACCGGCTTTTTAAAACCGAAATCTTATACCGGCCTACATGTCCCATGATTCACACCAGCAAATCAGACACGTTTCACGTTATTAAATTTTTTTCTAATGAACGGCCATTCATCAAATATGGACGGCCGTTCACTTACATGTCTCTTATATGACGTTCATTTACTGACGCCGTCATTTAAAAGACACCCATCCATCAGTAAAATGGAATAATTTTTTTTTTTATAAAAATTAGAGACGGTCGTTCATAAGTTATGGACGGCTGTTCCTAAGTGTTGGATGGGCGTTCATATTTTAATGGACGCCCGTCCATTAACAATTCTTTTAAAAAAGTTAAAAAACATTTAGGGACGGTCGTTCATCAGTTATAGATGGCCGTCCCTCCATTTTGGACGGGTGCCTGCAAATAAGGGACGCCCGTCCTTAATGTAAATATGAAAATTAAAAAGAAAAACTTTGGGGACGCCTGTCCATAAATTGTGGACGGGCGTCCCTTACGTCTCTTGAAACAAAATTTTCCTTGAGGAATACAATACACGACATGCTACAGAAAACCCTGCTCAGCCACCTTGTACTCAGTTTTTCTCTTCTTTTTGTTCCTTATGTCTGTTTTCCTCTCTCCTCCTCTGAAACTTTAACATGGAGTGTGCCGTCAAACATGAGTAATCAATTGCCAAGTTTGAACTCCCCCTGACAGTAAACAATTATGTCCCAAAAATATGTTAGTGAACAGGGGCGTCAAAAGTTTTGACCACTTCCATCCATGGTTTGTCAAGGATCAATACGGAACTTTTTGAAAGGTGATCAATAAAAAAAACAGGATCTCTGAAAGCCAAAAATTCAAAGTTCTTTCTACCTGCCTGAGTTTACTCCTCTCGTTGATGCTCTCAACTTGCGTTTAAGTCTTCCACTAATGGGAGTACTATCTAACTTTCTCAAAGCAGACCCCTGACAATTTACTAGGTTATTGTCATCATCTTGATTCTCTTGCGTCCCAAAGTCGATCAAGCACATTGCCCTACACCTCAAACAACCATTCAAAATATTAGAGTAACCGTAGAAACAAAGAGCCCCAAAAGTTAAGAGAGGATCTGCTGTAGTTTGTGAAGAGGTTGAGAAGGAAAGGGAAATGATGCAGTTAGGTGATGTATTGCATGAAGAGTGAGCTCAAATGAAACTTTCAGAGGCTAAATATCAGCTTGAAGAAAAAAATGCCGCTATTGATAAACTGAGGAGTCAACTTGAAGATTTTATGGGAACCACACGTTAGGGATGCCCGTCCATAATTTATGGAGGCGTCCTCTTTTTTTTTTAATTTTCATATTTACATTAAGGACGGGCGTCCCTCATTTGCTGGCGTCCGTCCAAAATGAAGGGACGGCCGCCACTAACTGAGGAACGGCCGTCCCTAAATGTTTTTTAATTTTTTTAAAAGAATTGTTAACGGACAGGCGTCCATTAAAATATGAACGCCCGTCCAATACTTAGGGACAACCGTCCATAACCTATGAACGGCTGTCCCTAATTTTTTATAAAAAAAATTATTCCATTTGACTGATGGACGGGAGTCCTTTAAATGGGGACGCCCGTCCGTAGTAAATGGAATCCCACCCATATAATATGGACGGGAGTCCATGTAAGTGAACGGCCGTCCATATTTGATGAACGGCCGTTCACTAGAAAAAAATTTAATAACGTGAAACGTGTCTGATTTGCTGTTGTGAATCATTGGACACGTAGGCCGGTACAAGATTTCGGTGTAAAAAAGCCAGTGTCCGTAGCATTGTTATGTAACTGGCTACGAGGGGTGGGAGAAATTATCCGAAAACCGAACCGAACCCGGACATAAAATCTGGAATTTTTGTAAATCGGTTCATTTGTGAAAATTGAAAAACCCCGGTTTGGTTTTTTGTTTAAGAGCTTTCCCAAACCGGTTTTTAAAACCGGTTTTTACCCTAAGTAACCCTAAGTATATAAAGAAATTTTTTATTTTATTTCATCAAATTCCACCTTCACTCCACTTCGCCACTTCTAGACTCCATCGCAGCTTTTTGCAAACTCCACCTCCACAGCTCCACTTCGGCACTTCCACCCTTCAATCCAGACTCCATTGCAACTTTTTGCAAAAATTCCACCTCCCTTCACCTCCACTTTAGCACTTCCACTCTTCTAGACTCTCACCACTCGCCAATGCCACCTACCACCAAACTCTCCAAACTGTCTTCTCATTACCGTTAACCATTCTCATCGACGACGACAAACGGTGACAAAAGGCGACGACCACAACTGAGCTAGATCTCTGCCTATTCAGATCTTCAATCTTCAACGGCTCCATGATCAACAGTCCTAGTCCATCGCGGCACCGTCGATTCAATAAGGTCATGGATATCTTCTAGTTCAAGCTTAATTTCATGTTTGTTTCAGCAACTTTTTTTTTTTTTTCGGTGGGTAATGTTTCATATCTTAATGTGAAACAGAGTAATGGATATCTTCTAATTCAAGCATGATGATGGATGAATGGTATCCACAGAAACACATAATGGGAAAACCGATTAACCGGATAACCAAACAGAATATTTGGTTTGGTTTAAATTCGGTTTATTTTATAAACCGGTCCAATTTTAGTTTACATTGTTTCCTAAACCAAGAACCGGTTCGGTTTGGTTTCGTTTACCCATCCGGTTCAATTAACGTATTATCCCACCCCTACCGGGTCACGAATTCACTTGTACGTCTTCCACTGGAAGCTATATTCGAGCTTCATGACTTGTCAATCATATTTTATTAGGAATAACTCGGAATCTCGGATAAAATTCAACTCTTTTTAAGCTTGATAATATAAAAACTATTGTGCCAAAAATACACAATGATGTCAGCACCACCAATTAGAGTTTAACAAGCACTCACAAACAAGGTGGTATTAGCCATCAAGAACCTAAACAGCCTCCAAGAGGTATTTTATATCAATCCTATCCCATTTTAAGACAAGGATTAAGGAGTGATCCCCATGTGTCAAGACAAATGATAAAAGCACTCATCACATTGACCTTAAAGGTATAAATGGGCATTTCTCTTCGTGAAAAGAGGGTTGGCTAGGCATATGAGAGCTAGACAAACATTTGAGCTTTATTTTTTTTTCTGTAAACAAAGTATTTCTCCATGTTTGTACACCTTACAGGCAATATCAAAAAAATAGTCAGAGAATAATAAAATAACAATGGATGTAAGATTCGCTTTAAGCATCCGAACCATTATAAAAACCTCTCTTATCAATCTTTTGTTTATGTTTCATCAAACATATATCATCTCAGCACCATAAACACTTTTCATGAATCATTCACGTGTAATTTTTAAGACCCTCTTAGCAATTTGCACGTGCGAGTCGTTGGTGTCAAAATCACGCATCAACAGTTTGACGCTAGAAGGAGGGCATGATTCACATCACCTCTCCATGTTTTTCTAGCAAGCCTCAAAATCTTCATGTCATCTGATGTGAAAATCTGAGTAGGATAAAGTCTGAATCTTGAGATATGATAAGCACAAGAGTTGTAGCCCTTTGAGTTAGCTTTCCGATGGTCCAAGAATCATCAAAATCCGAGGTCTACAGCTCAAGTTGTCATCAAACTCTTGAAAGGGCATATTCTATATCCTCGAGCTCTCCGATCACATGCTCAAATCGTAGATCTCACACATCAAAGCTCTTCAATTGCGTGAAAAGATCGCAGATGTCACACATGAGAACTCTCAAACCATTACAATTAATTGTCCGTGGATTTACACAAAAGATGACAATATGCAGAATTTTGTCCTTATATGGGACCCAAATCTTATTATTTCTTTTTTTTATTCATTGAATCAAATTTTTAAAAATAAAATTTATGAGAAAATAAAGATACGAACAGAGCAATCTCCTCTCTCATCTGCTCAAAGAAAAGTCAGTAATTAAGCACACGAATTTAATGTGTGTCTATCCGTGACGGCCTTGAATAAAGGCGCTTCAATTTTTTTACAGGAAAAACAAGTGTATGTTGATAGGTGGTAGGAATGAATTAATGAATGGAATTAAATTTCTTCTTTAAGAGTGGAACCCGCTGCCATGTGCCTCTTAAAAAGAAAGATCAATATATTAAAAGCCCTCAACTTTGAAACAGGTACATTTCATTAGTTACAAAGAATTGATAAAAATATCAAACAACATAAGTGCTTTAAAATTTTCTAAATGGATTTTCTATCTCAGTACAAATGTTTTTAGAGGATAAAAGAAAGGTGAACACTAAGCAATAATTTTTAAAGAGATTTGATTTTTACAGTTATACTTCTAAATTGGCGTGATCAGAGTTAATCATTAATTTAAATAGATAAATTTCATTAAACATTTTAAAAAATAATATAGGGACATTAAGGTCATTTGATAATCAAATAGTCAAAGGACATTATGGTCATTTTCCATAGAAGATATTTTGGAAAACATGAATGAAGAGGTGATGTAACTGGCCGCTAGGGGTGGGAGAAATTATCCAAAAACCGAACCAAAACCGGACCGAAAATCTGGTTTTTTTTAAACCGGTTCGGTTTGTGAAAATTGAAAAACCGAAAAACCAGTTCGGTTTTCGGTTTGAGAGCTTTCCAAACCAGTTTTTACCTAAATAACCCTAAGTATATTGTTGAAGCATTGATTATTTGCTGGAAAATTCAGTTAAGTCAGTTTACTTTTTGAATGAGTGTTTGGCACCAAGCAGCAGATGCATTCCCTCCTTTTCTACCAAAATTGAACCTGCTGGAGTTGTTAATTTTGTGTCATGTTTAGGTGTAATCAGTGTAAGATAAGTGTGTATTAAGTTACCAACTTTGTTTTTGAAATTTAAAGTCTGAATGGTTGTTGTAGTTGGTAAAACAATAAGCCTTGTTGTGTATATGTTGCAAGTTATAGTATAATGAAATACAGCAGTTCACTTTTCAGTATTTTTCTCCTTTTCTTTCTTAAAGTTCTCCGGCCAAATACCAACAAATGGTATCAGAGCTTTACACCAAAACAACCTGAAATCTCTCTTACACTCAGTCATCAACCTCTACTCAAGAACACCTCCCATTTTCAGTCTAAAACAACCTACATCTGCACCTTTGTTTACCTTACGTCAGAAACAAAACTTGAAACAATGGTCTCAACCGCACGATGTCACCTCCAGATTCAATGGGGAGCACTACCACATATGGGCTGTTAAGATAAAGGCTTTCCTCCCTTAAGGGTTCGTGGGTGGCAATGTGGAAGAAAAGGTTGAAAATTGGCACCACCTCCTTTAGGACAGGATCCTACCCAGAACCAAATGAGATTGCATGAGGAAGAAACAACCAAAGCACCAAGAGCTCTCTCCCACATTCATGCTGCTATAACAGACCTTGTATTCACAAGGATCATGGCATATGAGACTCCAAAAGAGGCATAAGGATAAGTTGAGAGAAGAGTACATGGGTAGCACCACAACAAGGAACATGCAGGTGCTAAATTTAAGAAGAGAACTTGAGATGTAGAGGATGCAAGAATCAGAGACGGTCAAGGACTATGTTGGTGAGGTTAATGGGTGTTGTAAACAAGATAAGGTTGTTGGGAGTGGAGTTGAGTGATAGGAGAGTGGTGGAGAAAGTCCTGGTCAGCCTACCCGAAAGATTTGAGTCCGAAATCTCATCTTTAGAGGACTCAAGAGACATGGGATCGGTTACACTCATAGAGTTGGTTCATGCATTGCAAGCACAAGAGCAAACAAGGCTCTTGAGGCAAGAAGATGTTGGTGAGGGTGCAATGATGGCAACTCACAAAACCAAACCAGTTCAAGGGAATAACATGAGGTATGCCGGTGAAAAGAAAGGGAAAGTAAGGAGTAATGGCCAATGGGAAAAAGCAAGGTGGGATGAAAGAATATCCACCTTGTTCCCACTGCAAAAGGAAATGCCACTTTGAAAAAAGGTGCTGGTTTAGGCCAAGAATACAATGTAGAGCATGTAAGCAGTTTGGCCATATAGAGAGAGTGTGCAAGAGCAAGGGAGAGCAGTCCCAACAACAAGCACAAGTGACAGAGGACCAAAGCACCAAAACGAGGGGAGCGAGCACTGCTTATGGCCTCTACAAGGCACCACTAACTCTTATGATGATCCGGTTGGTTGATAGTCGGTGTACAAACCATATGACACCACACTTGCAGGATTTTGTGAGATTAAACTCAGCACATCGGTCCAGGATAAAGTGGCAAATGGTGATTATGTTGAAGCAAAGGGGAGGGAAGATGTTGCAATCCAAACTTCCACAGGTACAAAACTTATCTCAAATGTACTCTATGCACCCGAAATCACTTAAAGCCTCCTAACTGCAGGACAAATGTTAGAAAACCATTATGTTTTACATTTTGAAAATCAAATCTGTCAGATTTTAGATAGTAAGGGGTGTGAGTTAATGAGAGTAAAAATGGTGGGAAAAAGCTTTCCCATCAAACTAAAAAAAACTGAACCTAGGGTCTGCAGTGCAAAGGTAGATGAATTTGTGAAATGGCATAAGAGACTTGGTCATGTCCATTACCAAGGTCTCAAAGAAATTCAGACCAAGAAGCTGCTCCATAACCTGCCAGAATTAGAGGAGAGTAATACTATGTGCCAAGCCTGTCAACTTGGCAAGTTGAGTAGGCAATCCTTTCCCACAAATCAAACCTGGAGAGCAACTGAAAAACTGCAACTTATCCATACAGATGTATGTGGTCCCATGGAAACCTTGTCATTAAATGGAAGTAGATATTTTGTGTTATTCATTGATGACTATTCTCGGATGTGTTGGGTGTATTTTCCGAAGCAAAAAAGACAGGTTGCTGGTGTATTTAGAGAGTTCAAGCTTCTGATGGAAAATCAGGCAGAAAAAACCATAAAGAGCCTAAGAAGTGATAATGGTACAGAGTACACTTCTCAAGAGTTTGAGCAAGTGTGCAAAGATGCTGGAATTAAGCACCAATACGGTAGTTTTCCACACTCCACAGCAAAATGGAGTCAGTGAGAGGAAAAACAGGTCAGTTGTAGAGATGGCTAGATGCATGGTGGCTGAGAAGAGAGTGCCAAAGAAATTTTGGGTAGAAACTATTAACACAGCAGTTTTTCTGCTCAATAGGCTTCCCACAAAAGCCTTGGACAGCAAAACACCCTATGAAGCATGGTATGGAGTTAAACCAACAGTAGAGAGGCTAAAAATTTTTTTGGGAGTATATGCTACATTTTGGTTCCAAGAAGAAAAACAAAAAGGTCCAAGCTGGATGAAAAGGCATTAATTGGCATCTTTATAGGCTATAGCAGTCAATCTAAAGCCTATAGGGTATATGTTCAAGAAACCAGGAAAATTCAGATTTCCAGGGATGTCAAGATTGATGAGGATGGAGTATGGAATTGGGAAGAAAACAAACTTGACGTAGAGATAAAACCAGGCTGGACTGAAGCTATACATGAGTAGATTTTTGATGATGTTGAGAGTGATGTGGAAGATGAAATTTCAGTTAGAGGTACCAGACCTTTAGCTGAGGTTTATGAGAGATGCAACATGGCTTCACTTGAGCCAACATGTTACTTTGAGGCTGCAAAATCAGAGGTGTGGAAGAGTGGCCATGAAGGAGGAGCTTGCAATGATTGAAAAGAACCAAACTTGGAACTTGGTGGACAAACCTCAAAACAGAAAAGTGATCCAAGTTAAATGGATTTTCAAGGAAAAGCTCAATTTGGATGGTTCAGTCCTCAAGCACAAAGCAAGGCTAGTTGTCAAAGGCTTTGCTCAACAATATGGAGTTGATTTCCTGGATACCTTTGCACCAGTTGCAAGGCATGACACAATTCGGCTACTACTTGCAGTGGCAACCCAATTCTCATGGAAAATATTTCAGTTGGACATCAAATCTGCCTTCCTTAATGGATGGCTAAATGAGGAGATATATGTTGAGCAACCAGAAGGGTATAAAGTCAGGGGAAAGGAAGACAAAGTGTATCTCCTAAGGAAGGCCTTGTATGGCCTTAAACAGGCACCTAGGGCCTGGTACAGCAGAATAAATAATCACTTGCTGAATTTGGATTTTGTGAGAAGTCCAAATGAACATACATTGTATGTTAAGGGAGATTGATGAAGATATTATGATCATTTCCTTGTATGTTGATGATTTACTTGTGACAGGGAGTAAGCAAACTCAACTTGAAGAATTCAAGAGGTCCATGTTTGATGAGTTTGAGATGACGATTTGAGAAATGGCTTACTTTCTTGGAATGCGGAGTTCATCAAAGTTCAATCGGGATTTTTGTTAATCAAGAGAAGTATGCGATTGAAGTGTTGAAGAAGTTCAATATGGAAAATTGCAAATCGGGTGGATGTGCCTCTCGGTTCCAAATCTAAAGTGTCAAGAGATGAAAATGCGAAAGTGTTGATGAGGGAGGACAGAAGCTTGGTTGATTGTTTCTTTGTATCTTACAGCAACTAGGCCAGACATCATGTTTGCAACTAGCTTACTATCCAGGTTTATGAATCAGTCCAAAGAAACACATTTTGGAGCTGCAAAAAGAGTGCTCAGCTATGTGAAAGGGAGCACTAGCTTTGGACTATGGTACAAGAGGTCAGAAGACTTTGGTTTAATTGGTTTTTTAGATAGTGGTTCAGTGGAGGACATGAAAAACACTTTAGGGTATACTTTCTTCCTGAACCACGGTGCAATCTACTGGATGTCGAAGAAGCAAGAAACGGCTGCACAATCCATAGCAGAGGCAAAGTACATTTCGGTTGCAGCTGCTATAAATCAGGCTGTCTGTTGAGAAAAATCTTGGAAGATTTGAAGCTGAAACAGAAGCATCCTATTGTGATAATGTGTGATAATCAATCGGTTGTGGCTATGGCTAATAATCCAGTCCATCATGGGAGAACTAAACACATAAAGATCAAGTTCCATGCAGTGAGAGAAGCTGAGCAGGAAGGAGAAGTGAAATTGGTCCATTGCAATGGTGATGATCAAGTGGTGACATCCTAACTAAGGGATTATCTAAAACCAAGTTTGAAAGCTTCAGGATCAGACTTCGTGTTTCCAGGAAAATTATCAAGGAGGAGTGTTGAAGCATTGATAATTTGTTGGAAAATTCAATTAAGTCAATTTACTTTTTGAATAAGTGTTTGGCGCCAAGCAGCAGATGCATTCCCTCCTTTTCTACCAAAATTGAACCTGCTGGAGTTGTTAATTTTGTGTCATGTTTAGGTGTAATCAGTGTAAGATAAGTGTGTATTAAGTTACCAACTTTGTTTTTGAAATTTAAAGTCTGAATGGTTGTTGTAGTTGGTAAAACAATAAGCCTTTATTGTGTATATATTGCAAGTTACAGTATAATGAAATACAGCAGTTCACTTTTCAGTATTTTTCTCCTTTTCTTTCTTAGAGTTCTCCGGCCAAATACCAACATATATAAGGAAATTTTTTATTTTATTTTATCAAACTCCCCCTCCGCTCCACTTCGCCACTTCTAGACTCCATCGCACTTTTTGCAAACTCCACCTCCACACTCCACTTCGGCACTTCCACCCTTCAATCCAGACTCCATTGCAACTTTTTGCAAAAACTCCACCTCCCTTCACCTCCACTTTGGCACTTCCACTCTTCTAGACTCGTCACCACTCGCCAATGCCACCCACCACCAAACTCTCCAAACTGTCTTCTCATCACCGTTAACCATTCTCATCGACGACGCAAACAAGGTGACAAAAGGCACGACCACAACTGAGCTAGATCTCTGCCTATTCAGATCTTCAATCTTCAACGGCTCCATGATCAACAGTCCTAGTCCATCGCGGCACCGTCGATTCAATAAGGTCATGGATATCTTCTAGTTCAAGCTTAATTTCATGTTTGTTTCAGCAACTTTTTTTTTTCGGTGGGTAATGTTTCATATCTTAATGTGAAACAGAGTAATGGATATCTTCTAATTCAAGCATGATGATGGATGAATGGTATCCACAGAAACACATAATGGGAAAACCGATTAACCGGATAACCAAACGAATGAATATTTCCGGGAATTTCCGGGAATTTAAATTCGGTTTATTTTATAAACCGGTCCAATTTTAGTTTACATTGTTTCCTAAACCAAGAACCGGTTCGGTTTCCAGTTTACCCATCCGGTTCAATTAACAGATTATCCCACCCCTACTGGGTGCGAATTCACTTGTAAGTCTTCCACTGGAAGCTATATTCGAGCTTCATGACTTGTCAATCATATTTTATTAGGAATAACTCGGAATCTCGGATAAAATTCAACTCTTTTTAAGCTTGATAATATAAAAACTATTGTGCCAAAAATACACAATGATGTTAGCACCACCAATTAGAGTTTAACAAGCACTCACAAACAAGGTGGTATTAGCTATCAAGAACCTAAATAACCTCCAAGAGGTATTTTATATCAATCCTATCCCATTTTAAGACAAGGATTAAGGAGTGATCCCCATGTGTCAAGACAAATGATAAAAGCACTCATCACATTGACCTTAAAGGTATAAATGGGCATTTCTCTTCGTGAAAAAGAGGGTTGGCTAGGCATATGAGAGCTAGACAAACATTTGAGCTTTATTTTTTTTTCTGTAAACAAAGTATTTCTCCATGTTTGTACACCTTACAGCAATATCAAAAAAATAGTCAGAGAATAATAAAATAACAGTGGATGTAAGATTCGCTTTAAGCATCCGAACCATTATAAAAACCTCTCTTATCAATCTTTTGTTTATGTTTCATCAAACATATATCATCTCAGTGCCATAAACACTTTTCATGAATCATTCACGTGTAATTTTTAAGACCCTCTTAGCAATTTGCACGTGCGAGTCGTTGGTGTCAAAATCACGCATCAACAGTTTGACGCTAGAAGGAGGGCATGATTCACATCACCTCTCCATGTTTTTCTAGCAAGCCTCAAAATCTTCATGTCATCTGATGTGAAAATCTGAGTAGGATAAAGTCTGAATCTTGAGATATGATAAGCACAAAGTTGTAGCCCTTTGAGTTAGCTTTCCAATGGTCCAAGAATCATCAAAATCCAAGGTCTACAGCTCAAGTTATCATCAAACTCTTGAAACATATTCTAGATCTGAGCTGTTCGCTCTCGAATGGCGTGGTCAGATCGCATGCGTCAGAGCTCCCTGATCGTGTGGTCAGATCAAAGATCACATGCGTCCGAGCTCCACTTCCTAAAGATTTGACATATATCTTAAAGTCTTGTATTCTTTCAAAGCAAAGCTTTTAAAGTATCTAATTCACTCAATTTTGATGCCTCCTCAACCATTTCTTTTGAAGTTTTGGATCCCCAATACACTCTCAATTTTGGACGCAACTTAGTTTAGACAGCATCCCAGGTGGTAACTTTTCTAGATATATCGAAAAAAGATTAAGGTATCTAAGCTTTTGCAGCATCTGCATACCTTCATAGACTTTTGTTATTTGAGTTCCCTCAAGGTTCAAATTCGAAGACATACCAGCTTTGCTAAACAAGGAACATGCTTTAAATCCTCGCAATATTGAAGCAACAATGCTATGAGATTCGTCAAGTGAGAGATAGAATCCGGCAACTTCTCGATACTGGTGTAGGAAAGATTGAGAATCGTCAACCCTTGCATCCTTACAAAATAAGATTTAGGAATATTTTTTAAATAAAAATTTTCTTGCGGAAGCAGAGTTGAAAGAGTTGGACAATTTGGTGACATATTTGGAGGAATTTCTTATATGTCATTCATCATTAATGAAACCTTTTCAAGATTCACTTTCCATTCTTGTTCCCTTGGTAATTCTTGCAATTTCTTTCCAACTTTTACCATGAATAAAGGACTCATGCTTGTAATGTACAATGCCATGTCTCTTATAAGATCATGCATCTTTACCCACCTTCCATCATTAGTAGTCTCCACGAAGCAATTGTTTACAAGTCTATTCAATATAGAATAACCTGCATCATATGTTGCTTGCATGCTAGCCTTTTCATTTACCAGTCCTTTTGTAATCCAATACACTATTAGCTCCTCTTTGGGGATTTTGAAGTCTTCGGGATATAGTGCACAATATAAGAAACAATGTTGCACCTTTTTGCTCTTTAAACGATCATAACTTAACTGTAATTGCCCTTGTACATTTGTTTCCATGCCTTTGACACTTTGTATGCTTTTAGACAATTCTTCAAGTGCATTCCTCCATTCACAAATGCCATGTTCTCCCCTCATGCAACTAGCTACTGTGACAATTGCAAGGGGTAAATGAGCACATTGTTCGACCACAAGTTTCACAATTTCTTTTAAAGTTGGAACTTCAAAAACATTATGTTCCACTTTATCAATGAACAATGTCAATGCCTCATCATCTGAGAGAAACATCACTTTGACTATTTTACAACCCATGGAAAGACATACATCTTGTGAACGAGTTGTTATCACTAATTTGCATCTACTATCTTTTGTAGGTTCAGGAATTCCCACTTCCTCAAGCTTAAATGCTTCCCACATATCATCTAATATCAACACAATCTTTCTTCCTTCCAACATTTTCAATAAGTTTCCGGCCCTTATCCTTTTATCTTCATTTCTGGGGAGATATTCTTTCAACGTTGCTGCAATTTGATTTTGCAATTTCATAAGATCAAGTGGTTGAGATACAGTGACCTCAATAACCTTTTCGAACTTATTCGTCTCCTTGAGTAGTTTGTTATTGATATGAGTTATTATAGTTGTTTTACCGATTCCCCCCATCCCGAAAACTCCTATCTTCATCACCTCATCACCCATCAAAAGTTCCCAAATTTCGTTCATGTTTTTCTCAGTTGTTGTTTCACCTACTAATGTTGTTGTTGGTAGTACCACTCTAGTAGTTGGAGGTGCATCAATAACCAAACTCTCAAATGCACCATTCTGGTGATGTTTTTTCACTTCTTTAATCTTCTCGTCAACAAGCTTTCCTAGATGTGCACGTGAGAAATATTTCACCTTATTAAATTGTCTCTCAATATCTTTTGATTCCTCATTGATCCTCTTAGTATTTTGCAACCAATTATTGACTTCAGCTTTAGGTAATTTCCCCATATTACTCTCGTAGTCAACCTTAGTTCAACATCTTCCTTTCGACTATATAACTCTCCCAATCTTCTTCTCAGAATTTCCATATTCCCGTGAAGCTTTGTATAATATTGAACATATTTGCATAACGGTAGCCCTGTGCATTTTAGGATTTCAATTATTGGCCCTATAATAGCCTCCATTAGTTTGGTCCCTGTACACAAATAGTTAGGGTTGCCACAATATTTTTGTTTGAAGTTTCAATTTTCTACAAGACATTGTAATGGATTAAACTAAACTAGCAATGGTTAAAACCATAGTAGGTTTTAATCTATTAAATATAAATGCAAGGGAAATTGTTACAAGAGCTAGTGTCACACACACACACAAAAAAAAAAAAAAAAAAAAAAATTATATACAACAATAAATGCAATCTATTATAGCTTTATTAAATTAACTACTTTGCCAAACACACCGCCATAACTAATTAGACAAGTAAATAAGCTCAAATTTAATTACATTGTTTAATAATTACGAAAACAAAAAACTAAATTTGCAATATAACATATTAATCATATCAAATTTGAAAAATAGTTAATATATAATTTAAATATGTATTAATCTTCGTATAAAATTAGTTGGAATATGAGCATGAAGGAATAATTTTATTGCTATAAGTTGTTTGTTGGATAAAACTCTAGATATCCAAGTCTAATAAAAATCAATCACACATATTGCACGATAATTTAAAATGCAAGAAGCATGACTGTGTAATATAGTGCTTAACCATTTATGATAAAGGGTCATTTAGTATTAATATGTGAATTTGTTTTCTAAAAATAAAAGAAAATGAAAAACAAAACAAAAATTGAATTTTATAGTTTAAGATTGCAGAATGTACTTGTTATTATTATTTTTTAAATAGATTACAAAAATGTGTTGAGTTGTGAAGCCAAATTCAGGTGAAATCAAGAAATGCAGAATTTGTAAATTCGCTATAAGTCTTGCTATAACAAAATCTTTTGCAATGAAATTCTAGAAGTAAATTCACTATAGTTAACTCAGATTCGTTATAGCGAATTTTTTGGCTTTAGCAAAGAAAATTTGTTAGAGCAACTAAACTTCCAGAAAACATGCTTTTAGTTTAGGATGAGTGTTTTAAACCCTAAGGACTTTGCATTACATTAAGAGAGTTGTGGGATGCCTTAAACATTATATAAGGGTGTTAAAGTCTTAGAAAAAGTGAGGGAAGGAGTGTTAGAGAATCAGTAGCCACCAAAAAGAGAGTAGTAAGTGAATCTGTGAGACTTGAGAGACTCTTGTAGTATTCTTCTTTGTCATAGTGAAATTCCACAATAGCAAAATGAATGTAGTTCTCATATGGAGAATGAACTATTATAAATCTTTGTGCATGTGGTTTATTTTAATTGTCATTTGTTCGCTCAATTTATCGCTTTCATAGGGATTAAGGCTAGTTAATTTGCATAAAAAATTCCCATGAACTAGTATTAGAGCTTGGTTTGAGTGAGTCATATCTAAGGAAGGAGGATACGTGCTTGGGATCCGCAAGTTTGATGGATCAAATTTCTCATTTTGGAAGATGCATATTAAGGATTACATATACGTCAAAAATTGTATCGACCACTCCCATGGTAGAATCCCCAAAAGATGGCAGATGAAGATTGGGAACTTCTTGATAGACTAGTCTTAGGAGCAATTCAGTTGACATTGTTTAAGAACTTAATTGGTGCATAACATTGCAAAGCAGACAACCATATTAGGGTAGATGTAGATGTTGTCTAACATGTATGATGAGAAGCCTTCCACAAATAACAAGGTACCTTTTATGAAAATATTATTTAATCTAAAAAGGTGCTTTAGTAGTTTAACATCAAAATGATTTTAATATGATTATTATCAACTGTTGTATGTTAAAATTGACTTTGATAAGGACATTTGTGCCTTAATTCTTATGACCATTTTACCATATAGTTGGGAATCCATAAGAGTAGCATATCAGTAATTTAATAGATACTGTGAAATTAAAACTTATTGACTTTAGGGATAAAATTCTGTGAGGAGATTCATGAGAAATATTTGGGTGAGACGACACCAAATGTCTTAAATGTTGAAACAAAAGGTAGGGGCTACATTATAAATTCCAACTAAGGTAAAGTTAAAGCAAAGTCAAGGAACGGAAGAAGTAAGTCCATATTTGGTAAAAAAAATGTAATGCTAGAACTGTGGCGAGATGGGCCAATTAATTAAGAAGGCATGGCAAGCATGGTAGAAAAAAGAAAATAGTAATGACACCTCCAATGTTGTGATTGTAAAGGTACAAGATACTTTACTTTTATTTATTGATAATTCTATTGACTCTTGGGTTTTAAACTCAAGAGCTTCATTTCATACCACAACACGCCATGAAATTTAGAGAATTATGTAGTTAGAAATCATGAAAATGTGTATCTAACTTATTAGAACCTTTGGATCTTATTGGTATGGATGATGTTAGGTTGAAGATGTCAAATGGGTCTATCTGGGAAATCTAGAAAGTAAAGCATGTACCAAGAGTGATGAGTTATTTGATATCAGTTGGACAACTATAAGATTAGGGGCATAATGCGTCCTTAATTGGTAAAACATAAGAAGTTACTAAGGGAGCCATGTTGTTGCTCATGGAAATAAAATTGGAACTTTATATATGTCTTCTAGTAATAGAGATTTAATTGCAATTGTAGTTACAAATGTCAATGATAACTCAAATTTATGGTATTGTTGACTTGTGCATATTGACATGAAAATAATAAAAGAGCTTCAATCAAAGGTAAACCCACAAAAGTTAAAGTCAATTGATAACAATTTGTGTGAAAGTTGTATTTTTGGCAAACAAAAAAAGTTAAGTCTTTCCGAAGTTTGAAGGAAACCAAAAACAAAGAAGTAAGCTAAGTCTTTCTCAAGTTTGACCGGAACCAAAAGCAAAAAAGGTAGAGTTGGTTCATACTGATGTGTGGGACCTATATCTGTCTTATCTCTTAGAGGCTCAAATTACTATATGACATTGGTTTATAATGCAAGTAGAAAGATATGGGTTTATTTTTTTAAGAATAAATTTGATGTTTTTTATACTTTCAAAAAGTGTTAAGTCATGGTTGTGAATGAGACAAATCTAAGAGTAAAGGGTTTGCGTTATGATAATAAGGGACAATATATTGATAATGGGTTCAAGAAGTATTGTGCCAATAATGGGATCAAGTTCAAGAAAACCATCCTAGGAACTTGTTAGCAAAATGTTGTGGTTGAAAGAACAAATATAACCTTGAATGAGTATGCCAAAAGCATGAGATTGCATGTAGGACTACAAAGATGCTTTGGCCAAATGTAGTTAACGCCACATCCTATTTGATCAATAAAGGACCCTCAATACCATTAAATTGCAAAATACAAGAAAAGATCGGAGCAATAAAAAGGTAAATTATTATTTTTGAATTTTTTTGTTGTGTAGCCCATGTTCACATTTAATTTCACTCTTAGAACTAAATTTGATTCAAATCTAAGAATTGTTTTTTCATTGGTTAGTCACATCTGGTTTGGTTATCATTTTTTGGGACAAACAAAACAAAAAGTCATAAAAAGTAGAGACGTCATTTTCAATGAAGATGTCATGTACAATGATAGACTAAATATGAAGCTAGAAAACACACAAACTGAAGTCAAGAAGCAAGAGGTACTTCATTTGAAAGACTTTCCAATAAGTGGCATGCAAGATAATGACTAGGAAAATCAAGAAAATTATAGCTTTAGATGTTGAAACACAAACCTTCGTGTTTGAACCAAGGAGATCCTTCAAGACAATTAGACCACCACAAAGGCAATATCATTCATTGTACTGTATTTTGTTGACTGATAGTGGTGAACCAAAATGTTATGAGAAAGCATTGCAAGTTGATGACTCAATTAGGTTAGAGCTAGCCATGAATGATAAGATGGATTCACTGTTGTTGAATTAAACTTGACAATTGATTAAGCTACCACAAGGGAAGAAGACATTGCTAAAAAAATGGGTTTACTCAGTGAAAGAAGAGCACTATAACAACAAGCGATATAAAACAAAGCTAATTGTAAAAAAAAGGCTATTGACTACACAAAACATTTCTTTTCAACTATCAAGTGAACCACAATTAGAACAATACTTACGTTAATGACTAAAGAAGACTTATATCTTGAGTGCTTAGATGTGAAGAAAGTTTTTTCCTTTATGGTGACTTAGATGAAGAAATCATTATGTAATAACCATAATATTTCAAAGTACATGGAATGCGAGGAATAGCTCATTAGATCCATGCCACTTGAGAAAATGGTATGCAAACTTCATAATAGTCTATATGTTTTATAACAAGCTCCAAGACAATGCCATAAGAAGTTTGACAAGTTTAACTGTATAATGAGTTCTTAAGATGGCAAACAAACCGTTGTTACTTCAAGAAACTTGATAACTCCTATATCATCTTATTATTATACGTAAATGACAAGTTAATTGTAGGCGTTTATATAATAGAAATTGACAAGCTAAAAAGGTAATTTCCAAAGGAGTTTTCCATGAAGGATTTTAGAGCTACAAAACAAATCGTTGGTGTAAAGATTACTAAAGACAAAGCCAAAGATTTCTTGAAGTTGTCACAAGAAGAGAATGTGAAGAAAGTAATCAACAAATTCAACATGGATGAAAGCAAAGCCTATGAGTAACCCTTGGGTTAGTCACTTTAAACTATCCAAAGAACAATCATTTATGAAAAAGAAAAAGAAAGCCGATATGATTAAGGTATCCTATGGTTCAGCTATTCGAGTCATGGTGCCTACGAGCTCATATATAGCACATACAATGAGAGTCATGAGTAAATTCAAGAGCAATTTGAGAAAAAAAACACTAGGAGGTGATGAAGTGGATTCTTAGATATTTGGAAGGTATTACAAATTCAGCTCTATATTTCAAGAAGACAAACTTAGACCTATAGGGTTATTTTGATGTTGATATAGCAAGTGACATTGATAACCAGAAAAGAATAACACATTATGTATTTACGATAGTGGTATAATAGTCATTTGGGTTTCAAAAGTTGTAGTATATTATTACCTCTTAACTACTGGTGTAGAGTGTGTTGTTGTGATAGAAGCTAGAAAGGACATGATATGGTTGTAGTTAGTTGTTCCTAGAAGATCTAGGTAAAAAATATGAGAAAAATGCTTAGTATTATGATAGTTGGGGTGTCATTCATCAAGCAAAAAACTTAGTTTACCATGTAAGGACAAAACACATATCATTTATTACACTTAGCTTCGGAAAGAGTTATAACTCTTGAAAAAGATTCAAGTGAGTTAGAATTCGACTGATATACTTACGAAGTTGGTTATTATTGAGAAACTAAAGTGTACAACTTCAGTTAGACTTCTTGCTTGACGAAAAATGAGTTGGTGTCGTTGTAGTGGAATTGAAGATATTATGTGTTGAATCAATTTCCAAGTAGGAGAGTGTTGAGTTGTGGAGTGAAATTCAAGTGAAATCAAGCAATACAAAATTTACAAATGTGCTACAAGTCCTGTCATAGGAAAAATTTTCACTATGAAATTCCATAAGCAAATTCCCTATAGCAAACTCGAATTTGTTATAGTGTATTTTTTGCTATAGCAAAGAAAATTCATTGTTGTAACTATCGAAAAAATGTGATTTTTAGCCTAGGATGAATGTTTTTAAACCCTAATGACTTTGTTTTACATTAGGAGAGTTGTGGGACACCTTACACACTATAAAAGGGTATCACAAGTCTTGGAGAGAGTGAGAAAAAGTGCGCTAGATAATGAGTAGCCATGAAAGAGAGTGGTGAACAAATTTGTGAGGCTTGAGAGACGTTGGTAATCTATTTCTTCTTCATAGTGAAATTCATAGCCAAAAAATGGATACAATTCTCATATGGAGAGTGAACTACTATAAATTTGTGCGTATGTGGTTTGTTTTAATTAATCATTTGGTTGCTTAATTTATTGCTTTTGTAAGGTTAAATCTAGTTATTTAGCATAAAATATTTCAAAATGAAGACAAATAAAACACTTTATTTAGTAGGATTTTTAAAATAACAATTTTTCTTTTTTCTTCTAAGAGGTTACAAAGCATGAAAAATAATATTGGAGCATCATTCTAAATATTTTATCCTCATCCTCATCCTTATCTATCACCTACCACATATTTTTTAAAATGGTAGGAGATGGGATAAGGTATATACCATGGAATGATAGAAAAATCATGCAATGTATGTCAGTGGACCAATATCAATGTTTGATTGAAATAACACTTTGTACATATCTTAGTTATTGAGTGTAAGTAAAGTAGTATAATTAAGGACTTGATCATTTATTATTCAAGACCAAGCATTAGTCTTCTTTTTAGATTAGTAATACAAAAAAAAAAAGTTTATCTTAATCTTTATTTTTGTGTTTACTTTTTTGAGTATGTATATGTGTTTTAAGGCATCCTTAAACCAATCTCTCTTAAGTTGAGCATTAAGGCCGCAAGCTTTTACTAGGGTTGTAGCAATTGTGTTAGAGTGGGTTTAAGAACTTGAGAAAGAAGAAACTGTGTCAAATGAAAAAAAATGTGGGTGAAGTGAATATGGGACAAGAGTTCGCCCTAAATCCAAGGAAGAAGACACACAATCAAGAGAAAGTCTTGTGACATAGTAAGAATTTTGGAGATTAGGCTTGTTGAGGTAGAACCTTCCATGACGAATGCTATTGAAAGGCTAGACCCATTGAAAAAAGATGTGGAGGAACTAGAGAGCCTAATATAGATCTAATTAGAGGAGTTTTGTGAGTCTAGGCTAAGCACAATTATGTCTTTAACAAAAACATAACATTACAAGCAAAAACAATGTTTTGAAAGCCGACCCAACTTGGCCAGTTTAATCGATCAGATCGGGAGTCGAGGCCTTCTCTGGGTTGGGTTACCACTTTCAACTGTTCCCAAAATCCCTAACCTGACTGTCGATGAACGAGTGGCTACCAAATGTCGAGGTTAGAGGGTTTTTTAGAGTGGAGGCCGGTGGTTCAAAAGGTGGTGTAAGATTCAATTTTGGACGTTGAAATAAGCCAGAATTTGGCTAGAAAAATTAACCCAATTGCTTCGATTATACGGGAGTCACAACCAATGAACTAGGGGTACCAAGTAGGCTATATACGAGCCGAGCCAAGCCGAACACTACAGGACTCGAAACTCGTCTCAAAAAAATTAGTGAACTCAAGCTCGAGCTTGGGTTCGATGAGCTCTAGAAACCAGGCTCAAGATGATTTGCTGAGCTTGAAGCTTGGCTCATTTAACAGCTTTAATCCAAAACAACCCACCAACAATCTTAAAAAATAAAAAAAATAAAAAAAAACAATCCAAAGCCAACCCACCAGATTCTTCAAAACCTTAATGATAATGTAAAAGCAACAAAAACCGAGCAAGCATAAGAACAAAATCTCACAGCCTCATTTTTTGAGAAGAAAAAACAGCTTGGAGAAGGGAGAGCGAGACAAGATTTGTCATGCCATGGATTTGAGATAGAAGACCTAAAGGAAAGAAGAAGGAAAAAGAAAGGAAAGGGAAAGAAGAAGGAAATGAGAAGAAAAAGGAAAGAGAAAAGAAAGGAGAAGAAGTACGGCTATGATGAAAAATGTGTTAGGGTTTTTGGAATAAACAATTTATATATAAAATAATAAATTCTATACACCCTTATACTTGAAAAACTTATACTCATACCCTTTCGAGCCATGGAGGCTCACAAGCCTATTGAGCCAAGCATTGGGTGGCTCAGGCTCGGCTCGAAAAGGCACTTGAGCAGCTCAAGCTCAAGCTCGCTTTTCTCGAGCTAAGCTTGAGCCATTTGCGAATGGCTCCCGGTACACCCCTACTACCAAGTGCTGGGGTTAGAGGGGTTTTTTAGAGTGGAGGTTGATGGTTTAGGTAGTGGTGTCGAGTTAAATTTTGACCGTGAAATTTGGTAGGAAATATCAAGACCCTAACTTTGTGGTTAGATCATAGGGTTTGTTTGCTGGATTTCAAACCTACAAGGATTGATATACATTTATCAGGGGTGTGTTTGCAAGATTTTAAACTTATTGGATCACCGGTCAGGCCATCGATTTAATCGATTGGATCGATCAACTCGAGACTCGACCCCTTGGCCGAGTGACACCCAAAGTCAGGGTTTCAAAACATTGAGCAAAAGTACTAGAAAGTTAATCATTACAAGCCAAAGAATCCATAATTTGTAGTCATTTTTCAATTTATTCCATTAAAAAGGGTTTCTTAAATATTTTTTACTCAATAGATTTAGACATTAATGAGAAACAATTTGTGTTGAAAGATACAATGAGTTTTGTTTAATAATGAGAAAGGAAATAAGAGAATAAAGGGAGAAGAAAAGAGGATATGAAAGTAATAGATGGCATTTTGTAAAAACCATATGAACCTTTTATAATGTTCTTATGTAAACATAGAGTTTTTCTTTATATACATGTTTCTTCCTTCCATAATTTTAACCTTTAAAATATGAACAGTTGATTAAATTCTAAGCCCTCAACATTAATTAAGTATTATGAAGGCCAAAATACATTTTTCTAACCCTAGGTATGATGAATTGACAATTAATATCCCAAGGGAAACTATCAATGCTCCACCCTCCGTTAATATGATGTTTGGCATCTAACGCCGTTAAAGATGTTGCAATGACAATAATGCCCCTCCTAAATCACTAGCTTTCAAAATTTTGGACTACTATTCCTCCCCTCCTATGAGGTTTCAGTTTTAGTTAGTCACACCCCAAAGGTATAAAAAATTATCCTTGACCTCCCCCTATAGCTGTTAGTTGACATATTTCCATTAAATAGTGGATCTTTTTACTCCGTATGAGACTGGTTAATATCCAACTCATCCAATTCATTTCAAAAGTATTTAAAACACCCCTAAGGTTCCATCCAAATTTAAAATTAAAAGTTTATTTTACCCTTCTCATCACTTACGAACTTAATAAATTTCTTAAATCCTTCAATGAATAAATATTCAAATCCAACAAATCAACTTTGAACTTACAATTATACGTTTCAAAGTAAGGTTACAATTTCAATGAAAAAATTAAAAAAAAATCGAATTGTGATAAGATAGATGAACTTAACAAATTACAAAATAAATAGATTTAAACTTCTTTTAGTGAAAGAAAATAAGATGAAAATTATTAAATCTTGATAAAATGGTTTTAGATGAAAAAAAATTGTATGATAATTGTTTTTTTAAAAGGATAAAGTAGCTAAACAATTATTATTAATTATTAAAAAAAGATTAATATTAATAAAAATAATTTAAATCTGATTAAATAAATAAGAGATACTAAATTAATGTTGATTTATCAACTTTAGATATAATTATATTTTCATTCAAACATTATAAAGTTGATATATTATTAAAACTAGTCATTTAACAAAAAAGGAAATAACTAGGTAGTTTGCAATAATTATTTAAAACGAATTTTATTCTAATCAAATGTATTGAATTTTATATTATGATCTAAACAAAGGCTAGATCCTTTATAATCAACCTTAAAGTAATTTTAATTGAGACAAAATCAAAATAAAGAAATTTTAGTAAAACTAAGTTTTTTTTGCTCAAAAGATGATTAAAAAAACTATTTTTAAATGATTTATAAAAATAATAAAGAATAAAAAATTATATTTTTTAAGTTGATAAGTCATGGAGGGGAAACGCGGGTTTTTAATTTTAAAATTGGATGAAGCCTTAACATATCACTAATAGGAAGGTTGTTTTTAATATTTTCGAAAGAAAGTGGATGAGTTAATATTATTTGATCTTAGAGGGGGTAAATAAAAGGCACTAGATAACAGAATTAGTCAATTAACGACTAAAACGGGAAGGTATTGGATGATTCTTCAAATGTATTAACCTTTGGGGCTTGAGTTTAAACTGAAACCTCAGGGAGGTGAGGGATAATAGTCCCAAATTTTTAATATAAATATATACAATTGATAACAGTTTAGTTAAAAATTTGAAATACATTTACAAACCGAGAAAAATAATGAAGAAACCCCACCACCATCTCACCCACTTTACCATCGTCACTCCACTTTTCATTGTCACACCACACCCCTAACAGCTTTGCTAGATAGGCACGTGGTGGGCCGAGGATCGGTCACCACCCTCTACAAGGATTCCAGCCCTGTCCTTGTCCACAGGGAATGATAGGGAATTCCCGTCCTTGGACTACGGGGATTTTGTAAGGGAAAAATCCTTGGACTGCGTCATTGGTGACTAGAGATTGGAGAGGAAGGACAATGTCACCACTAGCACATTCTCAACCCCAAAACTCCCATCTCAGTTTACCATTGCAACTAGTTGCTACCGCTGCCACCAACACCACCATTGCAGCCCCAACAACAACCACCACAAACACTCACCACAACAACACCAAAGGCCCAACACTACTAGCCAACAAAACACTCAACACTACTCATAAAAATAAAAAAGAGAGTGAAAAGAGGAAAGGGAAGAAAAAATAAAAGAAAGCAGGGAAAAAGAGAGACAAGATGATGATGATGATGATGATGGGGAAAGAATAAGTAGAAAATGTAATTAGGGTTGGGTGTGTGGAAAAACTGGGTATATATATAGAGGACGTTTCGTAATTATTTAATATCTTAAGGGTAGTATGTTAATGTATTGGACCAGAGCGTATTTTTTTGTTTTTTTGTTTTCTCTCTTCTATATATTTGATTAATTGATGCTGACAAATTCTTGAGCCTTGTGTTTGTCCTCATGGTTGATTGCTTTATAAACATTTTACAATCTTGCGAGATAACACGAGGGTGTTTGGTTTGCGGTTATATAGGATTATTAAGGTTATGTCATCTTATATTACTTGATTATTACGTTTGGTTGTCAAGTAATATAAGATTTTGGTAATCTTACAATGCCAATATTATTTACTATTGGTAATATTGGAGGAAATCTAATAACCTCCATTTTTTAGGTATTTTAAGATTATTTAGTTATCTTATTTTTGCTACAATTTTATTCCTTATTAATAAAATTTTTAGACAATAATGCTAATGTTTTAAAATCAATTTACATCAATCTAGCTTTTACAATTTTACCCACGTTTGATTAAGTTTTTGGACAAAATTACCCTTGAATTAAAAACAAATTGCAAACCACTACCGTCGGCCATTTTTTGCCTTCAAAGTAGATCTAGTCATAAATGGCCATATCAAAGTAGATCTGGTTAGAAATGGCCATATCAAAGTAGATCTGGTCAAAAATGGCCATATCAAAGTAGAGACCTTGTCAGAAATGGTGAGATCTATTCTGGCAATTTCAGCTAGATCTACTTTGATATGACCATTTTTTGCCATCAATATGGCTAGAAACGGTCGTAGCTGAGCCTCTCTGTGACTCTTGGCAACTCCCAACAATTTTCAGTGACTTTTGGTGACTCCCAATAGCGGATGACGACGACAGAGAATGGCGATGATGAATATTGGCTTGGGATGGTGGGGGTGATTTTGTTAAATATTAAAGTTTTATATAAGTTGGGGTGTTTTTGCTAAATCTTATTGGAGCATCATTCTGACTATTTTATCCTCATCCTAATCTTTATCTACCACCTACCACATATTTTTGGAAATGGCAGGAGATGGGATAAGGAATATACCATGGAATGATAGAAAAATCATGCAATGTATGTCAGTGGACCAATATTAATGTTTGATTGTAATAATACTTTGTACATATCTTAGTTATTGATTGTGTTAGTAAAGTAGTATAAATAAGGACTTTATCATTAAGTATTCAAGACCAGGCATTAGTATTCTTTTTAGATTAGTAATACAAAAGAAAGTTTATATTAATCTTTATTTTTGTGTTTACTTTCCTAAGTATGCATATGTGTTTTAAGGCATACTTAAACCAATCTCTCTTGAGTTGAGGATTAAGGTCGCAAGCTTTTACAAGGGTTGTAGCAATTGTATCAAAGTGGGTTCAAGAACTTGAGAAAGAAGAAACTGTGTCAAATGAAAGCAATGTGGGCGAAGTGAATAGCGAACAAGAGTTCGCCCTAAATCCAAGGAAGAAGAAACACAATCAAGAGAAAGTCTTGTGACATAGTAAGAACTTTGGAGATTAGGCTTGTTGAGGTAGAACCTTCCATAACAAATGCTATCAAAAGGCTAGACCCATTGAAGAAAGATGTGGAGGAACTAAAGAGCCTAATATAGATCTAATTAAAGGAGTTTTGTGAGTCCATGCTAAGCATAATTATGTCCATAACAAAAAATGACATTACAAGCAAAAGTAGTGTTCTAAAACTTGGACCAACACGACCATTTTAACCTTACCAATGCACCCTGCAGGGACCCGGGCTCTCTAGGCCGGGTTACCACTTTCAACTGTTCCCAAAATCGCTGACCTGATCACTAACGAATGAGGGGCTACCAAGTGTTGAATTAAAAGGGTTTTGTAGAGTGGAAGTTGTTGGTTCAAGAGGTGGTGTAGGATTGAATTTTGGACCCCAAAATCAACTGGAAAAATCAACCTAATCACGGACGGTATACGCAAGTCATGGCCGATGAATAGGCGCTATCAAGTGCTAGGGTTAGAGGGGCTTTGTGGAGTGAAGGCCAATGGTTCACGTAGTGGTGTCAGAATGAATTTTGGCTACTAGAATCAGCCAGAGTTTGGCCGAAAAAAATCAACCCAATCGTGGTAGTATACGTGAGTCATGACCGTCAAAAAAAAGGGCTACCAAGTGCCAAGGATTTGAAGGGTTTTGTAGAGTGGAGGTCGGTGGTTCAGGTGGTGGTGTTGAATTGAATTTTGGTGGTCAGAATCAGCCGAAATTTGGTCGAAAATATTAAGACCCTAACTGTGTGGTAAGATCATAGGGTTTTGTTTGCTGGATTTCAAATCTGCAAGGACTTATATGTATTTATCAAGGGTGTGTTGGTACGATTTCAAACTTATTGGATCATCGGCAGACCGATAAAACCTAGGACCTAACCCCTTGGCCGAGTGACACCCCAAGTCAAGTTTCAAAACACTGAGCAAAAGAACTAGAAAGTTAATCATTACAAGCCAAAGAATCCTTAATTTGTAGTCATTTTTCAATTTATTCCACTAAAAAGGGTTTCTTAAATATTTTTTGCTCAATAGATTTGGACGTTAATGAGAAAATATTTTGTGTTGAAAGACGCAATGAGGTTTTTTTTTTTTTTTTTTTTTTTAAATAATGAGAAAGGAAGAAAGAGTATAATGGAGGAAGAAAGAGAAGAGGAAATGAACCATATGAACCTTTTATAATTATGTAAACATAGAGTTTTTCATTATATATATGTTTCTTCCTTCCATAATTTTAACCTTTTAAAATATAGTTGGTTAACCTCGACACTAATTAAGTACTATAACGGCCATAATACATTTTCTCACCCTACGTATGGCGAATTGACAATTAGTATCCAAGGGAAACTAGCAATGTTCCACTCTTCGTTAATATGATGTTTGGCATCTATCATCGTTAAAGATATTGCAATGACAATAATGCCCCTCCTAGATCACTGGCTTTCAAATTTTTGGACTATTATTCCTCACCTCCTTTAAGGTTACTCCAAAGGTATGAAAAATTATCCCTAACCTCCCCCTATAGCTGTTAGTTGACATATTTCTGTTAACTAGTGTGTCTTTTCACTTTTCATTGTCACACCACACCCTCACAACCTTGCTACTAGAGGTGGGCGCAGGGCGGGGCTGAAATCCCATCTCAGTTCACCATTGCAACCAGTTGTTGCCACCGCCACCAACACCACCATTGCAGCAACAACGACAACCACCACAAACACTCACGACTGCAACACCAACCACCCAACACTACACTCAACACTACCCGTAAAAATAAAAGAGAGGGAAGAGAGGAAAGGGAAGAAAAAATAAAAGAAAGAGGGGACATTTCGTAATTATTTAAATATCTCAAGGGCATTATGGTAGTTTCCGGATCAGTGCGCTTTTTTTTTTTTTTTTTTTTTTGGGTTGGGTCTCTCTTCTGTATATTTGACTCTGACAAATTCTTAAGCCTTGTGTTTGTTCCCATGATTGATTGCTTATTCGCTTTACAAACATTTTACAATCTTGTGAGAGAACATGTTATGCTATTTCATCTCCCTCCTTCCTCTCTTTTTTAACAGTAACATAACAACTACATACAAGAAGAAGAAGAGTTGACTGAGGTGATCCAAATCCAACCAATTTGCAACAACAAACAACACAAAAATATGCCCTAAACTCAAGCTTAAATTCGGCCAAACACAAATGGAGGCAATGTCACACTTACTTGCAATTTTAGGTTAAGACAAGAATGAACACTTCAAGCCTAAAAGAATTCTCCACCAACTTGAATTGATTCACCACCAAATCTCTTTCCCAAGACTTGGATAAAGAAATCTCAATAAGAACACAAAGTTCTCTCAATGGTTAAACCAAGTTTTTGATATTTCATCAACTACTTTTACAAGGAGAATAGTTGCCTTTATATAGGCAATTACAAGGTTAAAAGAGTAATCAACAAATACAATACAAGAAAATGAAAATTAATAAATATTACACAAAAATTACAAGCCTTCCCTTCAAAAATAAGGCCATACCCATTTAATGCAAAAAGGGACATGATTCCCTAATTCTAGGGTTCATGTCTTTAACCACCCCATTAGTTGAAAAAACTCACTTTATTAGCCCAAAACTTGGTCAATGATCCTAATCAAGTCAACTAATAAGGGTGTAAGAGATTGGGCCTTGAAGATCTTGCAATTGGATCCAATAAGGGTTCAAGTGGACTTTCCCCTTTGGAATGAGAATTGGGCCGAATGGGTTCACTTCAACACTTGGGCTTCTCTCTTGGTGGACTTGAGCTTCCTTTGTTGGGCTTGGACTTGGAATGGTTTGGGCCAAAGTGCTTGGGCTCTCTCTCCCCTTGGAACTTGCTTGGGTCGAATCTCCTCCAATGCTTTCCACACTCCACAATGCAAGTGTTTTAGGACTTGGAATGAAATTCTTTGATTCAACCCAATTAGCAAGTGTTTTAGGACTTGTAATTCCTTGTCCACTCATGTTTACAAGTGTTTTAGGACTTGTAAACATATCATCGAAAGGGACAGGTTTAGTCTTTGTGCTGGGTTTTGAAGATGGATTCACGACAGTGAATCGGCAGTGAAAACGAAGAACAGTTGACTGAGGAGAGGGAAATGGATTTAGAGGATGTGGAATGTTTGCTAAAGAGCGAAGGAGAAGTCGAGGATAGATGTAGTGGGTTCTGGTGAGATGGTGCGAGAGAGAGTGATGGAGGAAATAGAAAGAGAGTGAAAGTGAAGAGAAGGAATTGGTTTGGATGCTATATAGGATGGAGGGGTGGCAAGGCGACCTCTATCCCTGTCCTTGTCCTATCCCCGTCGCTATCCTCGATTTTTCTGGGAATACCTATCCTGTACGGGGCGGGTCAGGGAAAATGCCCATCTCTGCTTGCTACCAACCCAAATCGCCTGATTTCTCCTTTAAACCCCTTATTACTCTCCTCTTTTATATCACCCCTAAACCATTTCTCAAAACTTTCATTTCATTATCAAAAGACATTGTCCAGATTATGGGTTTTATGGGATTTGTCTTTGTAAATATTTCCTTTTGTTATTTCTATTATGATGATTGAAGAGTTAGGGACAGAGGATGAATTTGTAATTTGTATAGAATAATTGGGGAGATGATATTGTCATTTAGTTTTAGGAGGAT
This sequence comes from Pistacia integerrima, assembly GCA_026225825.1. Lineage (NCBI taxonomy): Eukaryota > Viridiplantae > Streptophyta > Magnoliopsida > Sapindales > Anacardiaceae > Pistacia > Pistacia integerrima. The sequence continues at coordinate 15,929,162 of CM047750.1, read as the reverse complement.
AAACAAAATAAATCTCGAGTCTGATTTATGAAAGTGGAAGGTGGGAGTGGGTATCATTCTATGTGAGAATTGAGATGGAAGTGAAGTTTGAGGGGCAGTTACGAAGGATGGAGAGGGAGTTGTTCCTGCTATAAAGGTGTAGATGGTTTGCTGTGACGCCAAATAGCAACCAATCGGTTAGGTAAAACACCACTGGCATAGGCTGCGACCCTGCCTCGTTAGACGCCGTCGGGTGGACCGGCTAGGTAGTGAAGGCAGCGTTTGGCAACTGACAATGAAACTCTCCCCCTTTTTTTTAATAAATAATTGTCCTTTTCTTACTGATTTTTGGTTGAGTACGAATATGAGAGAAAATAGGGGTTTTTAGGTTAAACTATATAGAGAAGATTTATTTAGATACACAATATATACCCTTTGAACGTTTATGATGCGTTTATTTTATTATTTTGGATAGAATTTTAGGAATAATATTGGGTAGTTGAATATGGGAGTATTACGATGTAAAATTTAAAAATTTATAAAAAAACCCCTTAGGTTTGCTAATTTAATAAACACCCCAATATATAAAAATATTATAAAATGACAAAAACACCCCCACCACCTGCAGTGCCAGATTCCAGCCACCACCGTCGACATTTGGCCAAAAATTGCGTAACGACACATACTGGCAGGTATGGCGTCGATATGGCCTTTTCCGGCAAGATCCACCAAGGATCTGGTCGGAAAAGACCAGATCCTCAACCGGATGTGGCCATTGACGGCCGAAAAAGGCCAAAGAAGTCCTTGGCCGTCGTTGACCTTCAACAACGACCATTTCTTTGGCCATCACTGATGGCCACATCTAGCATTTTCCAGCCAGATCCACAATGGATCTGGTCGCAAAAGCTCAAATCAGTGAATTGTCGGATAGTTCTGGTCCGTAATTCACTGTTGTGGCAGATTCCGGTTACCACTGACGGTGGTTGCCGGAATTTGACAAGTATGGGTCGGTGGGGGTATTTTCGTTAATTTTTAAACTTTTTTGGGGGTATTTATGAAATTAATAAACTTAAGGGGTCTAAAAGTAATTTAAAAATACAGTAATATTTCTCAAATAATGTGTCAAACAATATTTGGGGAATAGGATTGGGAATATTAGTAGAAATAGAGAACCAAACGCACCCTTAGAAATTTAAAAAATGGGTCTCAAACAGGGTTATTAATTTTCATTCATGATACTTAGGGTGGGAAAATGTGATTCAGCTTGAAAATTAAATAACCATTATTCATGGATAATATTAATACTTAAACATGCATAATAGCTACGAAACAAGAAGCAGGGCCGTCTCTAGAATATTTGTGATCCTAGGCAAGAGTTATTTTTGGGCCCTCTAATAATATAAGCATATATTAAATTTTTTTTTTTTTCCCCTTTGGAGATGAAAAATCACTAAGAGAGGTGGACAGTAATCGGCAGGCTAACTAGATTAGGTTGGTGGGGGGTTTTGAGAGTAGATGTTGGAAAAGTGATGGGTGGTAAAATAGGTGATTTCTAATGCCAAGATTTATAAGAAAATGCTTGAGAAGTCACGGCCCAAAAGGTATTGATGGCCGCGATTAGCGAGTAAACGAGATAAGGTATGATAGGGGTTTTGGTGAGAGCGCTGAGGGGAGGAAGATGGTGGTGTCGGGGAAGGCCAACAATGTCGGGTACATGCTAAAAAGGCTGGAAATGGCTATCGTGTGGTGGAGTTGGGTTGCGAGATTTATCAAAAATTAGTCAAATCGAGGGCTATCAAGGTTGGGAAATGATAAAATGATGATTTCGATCGATTTTTGTGAGAAAATCGACTGAAACCAAAATTGACCGAAATCAACTCTAAACCACTGGCGGCAGAAGAGGGCTGGAGATGATTTATGTGAATGTCAAATTTTGGGATTGAATTGGGGGTGAGTAATTTGAGACATGTAAATGACTATTTTAGTCTTCCATTGTTAAAAGAGATTCACTGTGTTAATTTAGGAGTATAAACTAAAATATATAAAACTAGAGGTACAAACTTGCTATTTTGTTAAACTTTGGATGAGAATATATGTAAAAAATTTATAATAAATTTGGACTTTTTTGGCTTTTTTTGAGGACCCCTTGGCTTAGATAAGAAATTATAAACCATTTTTATTTTTATAAGATATTTAAAAAAAAAAATTATAAAAAATTTGGGCCCCCATTTTTTTGGGGCCCTAGGCAGGTGCCTCACCTGCCTACCCCTTAAGCCGGCCCTGCAAGAAGTGACGCAAAATACTATATGGAGATTAAGTTAACCAAACAATAAAATTCAAGTAATATATTTATGTATGAGAAGCTTATAAATAACATTAAAAATAATAATAATAATAACAAGGATCATATTATGCAACTCTTTATAATAGTGTTATCTAGAGATAATAATAAAGATTTCATACCTGAATTAATTGTCTGTAGCTTCGGTCTTCAAATATTGTAAAAGATAGACACGCCAAGACACTTGCTGAAGGCAAGAAGAAATAATTAAATAAGTAAATGTTATAAATTCTTTTTTAAGAAGTGAAATTAAAGCAAACAACATGATAATTACATGTAACAGAATAAAAGAAATTTGATCAAGAACAAATTATCAACACAACTATTTAAATGTAATATGATGTTCTTTAGATTTCAGGGTTAAAAGACAAATGGATGAAAACATAAATATTATTTAGATTTTAAACTGAATTCTAGGATTATAGCAAAATGTTCGACAAATTTCTTTCTTCTATTAATAGTATCTAAATTCCAAATCCTTTTATTAATATTTTACATATCTTTTCCACTGATTAATTCAAAACAATATAATCTAATATTAGTTTCGAGCTAATATCCATTCCACACAAAATCTGATAAATCAAATATAATCCCATAAAGGTCTCGAGAGAGACAAAAAAATAAAAACAAAAAGAAAATAGTGAAAAAAGAAACACAAGAACAAAACAAAGCAAAATGTAGAAAGCTACAGGTGAAAAACTATAACTAATTCCTATGGAAACATATATTTTGAATTAATATTTGGAAAATATCAAAAAAGACATGTAATTCTTTGTAAGCACAAATGATACCTCAATTATTTGTTAAAATAATCAAACCTAGATGACAAGAATTTATTTTTCAATTCTTCGTAAGAAGTGAAATGAGAACAAAGAGAGAATTTCTTGTAAAATGATATTACTCTTTGTGTTTAACTATTATCTATAACATAAGAAATGGAATAGATGAAGCAAGGTGTTGGAAATAAGCATGTTCAATGTTCAAGCAAAGAAAAGAATCTATGTTGAAGTATGCAAGAAGAAATTAATTACATTGAAAATAATCTATTTTGTCAAGATTCTGTCTTTTTTTTGGTTGAAATAAATGAATGTAATGTATACAATAATGGTGATTATGAATATTATTCTTGCAAATTTTCTTATTTATTTTAAGGAAGTTTATAATTCACCCGTCAAGTTTCGTATAAATACACCCACAGATTTCAAAAAGTCATACAAACACCCATATTTTTAACCGGCATTAAGAAATTATTAAGTTTTTAGCCCTTGAGGTTTTCCACAAATAAGAGGGATGATAAAGATGCCTAAATAGGCACTTTCCCTTTTAAAGACAAAACAATTTTATAATAAATTTAATATTTAAAAAAAATCAAATTTTAATAAAATAGGAAAGAAACCATAAAAAATTAAAAAAATGAAAAAAAGAAAAAAATTAAAAGCTAACAAAATAAAAAATATTACACGAAAATTTTATTTTAAATATTAAAGAATTTAGGGTTTCTTGAATGATTCTCTATTTAAAATATATATATATATGAAATTCATAAATTACTTTTGTCTTTAAGAGGGAAGTGTCTATTTAGACATCTTTATCACCCAACGGAATTATGGAAAACTTCAGGGGGTCAAATGTTAATAACTTCTTGACGTGTTAAATTTATGTTTTATTTCAATTCAACTAATCATTAGCAAAAGAATAAAAAGTAACCGGCAAGAAAAAAAAATTACGTAATCTATATATGTTAGGAGTGGTTTGGTAAAGATGAGTCAACAAAACAAGTGATAAGTCACTGGAAAGAGGTGTGCAAATGTAGAATATGTTTAACCCTAAGGGGTTGACTTGTTATGACAAGAATGTTTGCTCATTTCTTGGAGTTTTTAAGTTTAAACCTTAGAGTTACACTTATCATAATAACATCGTGATTTACCTGGTCATTTAAGCTTTTAGAGTGTTCAATAGACACCGTAAGTTAGTTAAAGTACGCGTAAGCTAGCCCAGAAGCCTCGGTTACCTAAAAAAATAACCCCAAAAGGTCGGCCTGACGGTTAACGAGGTTTGTTCCCTTCTTTGAGTTCATGAGTTCAAACTTTGAGGCTACCTACCACAATAACATTATGACTTTATTGGTTCTTTAGGTTTATAGGGTGTTTAATAGATCTCGAGGATTAGTTAAAATACGCATAAACTGGCTCGGATACTCCAATTACTGGAAAAAAAAAGTATAAGATATGGGCTCAACATTAATATTAAGTATAAAAAGTCTTGAGGTTCAAATGTCAATCCCTTCTAGTTTAAAGAATGATGATATTCTGTGTGAAAAGAAGGGAAATCAAAAGTAGATAATGACAAAGAAAATGGAATATAGCCCAGAATAGACTTGAAGCAAGGAATCAAAAACAACTTTTTTTGGCAAAAGGAAATCAAAATATAATTTTCTCAATTTTCCTTTTTTTTTTTTAGCTATCTAAGGGATCCAAACCAACATTGCAGCCTGCCTAATCCTCAAAACCACGAAACATTCTACAAGCCTAATGAATCAAGGTATATCTACAAGAAAAATGACTTTGGTGTCTAGCAAAATTAGACGTAGATCGCCCAATTTAGTTGTTAATTGTTTTGTGCGTTGAATTTTACGTAGTCGCCATATAATTACAAAATCGTTGTCGTGAAAGAATGGACAACTAAATGTTAAGTTAGACGTGGAAAGTTTTTTCTTAGTGACTAGCAATTTAGTTACTAATTGTTATTTGAAATAGTCCTTGAACTTAGACAATGAATATGTAAGGATAATTTGGTAAAATTGTATCACAACTAATCAACTAGTTGAAGAATGTACTTTTTAGTGACAACAAAATTTGTCGTGAATTCCAAAAAAAAATAGATGCAGAATGTGTAAAGGTAATTTGGTAAAAGTGTTTCACAACTATTCTATTAGTCGAAAAATGTATCTTTTAGTGAGCAAAAAATTAATGGTAAATTCCAATAATTCTAGACGCTGAATGTTAAATCCAAATCTGGTAAATTACTTTCCACTATTATAAAATTAGTTATAGAATGTATGTTTTTATAAGAAAATAATTAGTGAAAAAAACATTTCGTTTTTAGTTGGGAAATGTGTATGCCCAATTTGGTTTCTTACATTTCATATCTAATGATTTAGTTATTAAATGCATAGAATATACGAGAAAACCCAACCTTATATTATAGATTCCGAATACAAGGAAACTTAAGCACCCACACAGTGTTTCCCACTGATTACAATTTGATCCCAATCACAGATTCAGCACCCAAGTTACAACAAAGGTATACACTATATACACACATATCCCTTACCCTCTCTCACCCTCTCACGAATTTACAACCTGCTTGCGTTATATACATGTTGGCATAGCGGTTACATAAAGGTTACAACAACAGTTACAACCCTATCTAGCAACTACAAAGCAGTCGGCTTACATTCAAGTCTATCTAGACAAGTATAACCATCTCACAGCCTTTGTCGAGCAACCATGCAACCTTGTCGATCATCCCATCATTTAGTGCATGACCACATGCATCCCACGCACATTGTTCTCTGCCTTGTACGTGTACTCAGCCACTTGTTGTTTGCCTTGTCTGTTTGCACACGTCCCAGCTCGTGTGCCTTTGCTTGACCTGCCCATGGGCGTCCTCACACCCATGTTAGTGCATGCCTGCACGCGCATGTTCAAGCTTGCAAGTGCCCACGCCCGCTAGTCCTCCACAAATGAAACAACCAGGACATCATTTTACCCTCTTTGTTTTCCTTAAAGAAATTACTACGAGCAACTGCCTTCCTCTTTTTGCTATAGAGTTTCTATCTGAAATTGGAAGTCCTTCTTCTTGCTTCCCTTGATTTCCCGGTGTTCATTCTTCTTTGCTTTTGTTGCAACAATAGCTCCCTTGTCCTTGCTTGTTTTGAAGTCTACCAACCCATCCGCCGTAGCAATAGCATTAGGCAAATCCTGCACTTTTTGCCTTCTCAATTCAACTTGCGTCCAGCCTTGCAAACCTAACATAAAGTTAAACAACTGTCCTCCTCGGACATGTTTTGAATGTCTAACAACAAGGAACTAAACTGCTTTATATACTCCTTCACAGTACCCTTTCATTGGAGCTTTTTCATCAAGTCCCTAACATTCCATGATGTATTTCTCGGCAAGAATTGATCCTTCAATTCCTTTTGAGTTTCTCCAAAGTATCAACCTTGGGTCTACTCGCACTCACATCATCCCATCATCTAGTCATGAATGCTATGAGGGCAGAAACGGATTCAAAGAAGAAGCAAGGGTGATACTTACCTTGGAGTTATAAACAAGGTTGTCACTCGAAATGCTCTACTGTTTGTTGATTTGAAAGTAAGGGATAGTCAAGTTAAAGCCTTGTTGGATATGGGAGCAACTCATAATTTTGTGGTAGATAGGGTTGTTTCAAAGTTGGGGCTAGCACTTTCCAAGAGTTCTATAATGGTGAAGTTTGTGAACTCTAGTGCATGGGGTGGTGACTGGAATAGCTTACAATGTGCAGGTATGTATGGGTTGTTGGACGAGTACGATCAACTTGACTACTGTTCCTTTAGATGATTTTGATATTATTTTGGGGATAGAGTTCTTCAAGGCAGCAAAGGTGTCAGTGATACCTTACTTGAGTGGCATGATGATAAATCATGAATCAAGTCCTTGTTTTGTATCTTGCTGTTCATCGGGGGTGAGTGGCAAACCAGGGCAGGCTAAGCTTACCACTATCTTAGCCACAATAGTGAAGCGTGGGAAGAAAATGCAGGAAACATATATGGCAGCAATGATAGAGATAAAGCTGATAAAAAAGGTTAAAAAGTCGGATGTTGTGACAGTGGTATCAGAGCCCGGTTGTAACTAGGTTTGTTCTTATATTTTCCTTATTATTGTTTCATGCCAAGAAGGGTTGAGATGGACGCTTTAAGGGAAAGAGTGACTCGGTTAGAGGAGATGCTAGGTGAAATTCAAGATGGCCAGACTACGACCATCAATGAGAGACTTGATCAGACTGATCACGGTTTTGAAATTCTCTATAAGCAATTTATGGAAATGGCGGACATGACTAACAAGAGACCGAGCCCTAGAGAATGAAAATGCCTTGCTGAAGCATGCTCTCCCTCGTAGTCTTGATGGGGAAGTGCAACCAAGATGAGAGTGCCCGAACCTAAGGCTTTTCAGGGTGCTAGAAATGCCAAGGAATTGGAAAATTTCTTGTGGGATATAGAGCAGTATTTTAAGGTTGCAAAAGTCCCTGATGTGAAGAAAGTCTCAATAACTAGTATGTATTTGGTTGGTGATGCTAAATTGTGGTGGCGCATAAGACTGGTAGATGATGTGAGTGTGGGTAGACCTAGGGTTGATACTTGGGAGAAACTTAAGAAGGAATTGAAGGATCAATTCTTGCTAGGAAATACATCATGGAATGTTAAGGATTGGATGAAAAAGCTCCAACAAAAAGGTACTATGAGGGAGTATGTAAAGGAGTTTAGTTCCTTGTTGTTAGACATTCAAAATATGTCTGAGGAGGACAAGTTGTTTAACTTTATGTCAGGTTTGCAAGGCTGGGCGCAAGTTAAAGTGAGAAGGCAAAAAGTGCAGGCTTTGCCTAGTGCTATTGTTGTGGCAGATGGGTTGGTAGACCTCAAAAGTAGCAAGGGGAGGGAGCCTATTATTGTAGCAAAAGCAAAGAAGAAAGAACACAGGGAAATCCAGGGAAGCAAGAAGAAGAACTTCCAATTTCAGAAAAGAAATTCTACTAGCAAAAAGGGGAAGGCAGTTGTTGGTAGTAATTTCTCTAAGGAAAACAAAGAGGGTAAAATGATGTCCGATTGTTTCATTTGTGGAGGACCACATAGGGCAAGGGATTGCCCAAAGAGAGAAAAGGTTAATGCTTTGATGGGTGAAGAGGGAGAGTCTAGTGGTGAGCAGATCACTATGAATCCGATGCAATTGATGAATGCTATGAGGGAATAAACGGATTCAAAAAAGAACAAGGGTGATACTTACCTTAGAGTTATGAGCAAGGGTGCCGCTACTGTCATATGGGCCTAAACTCCCTTCTAGGCACTACACGACACAAGCACACCAAGCACTTGTTAGCCTTGCTCAAATGTGTGTATTCCTTATTACAAATTGCAAACACAATACACAAGAGAGGCTAATGAAAGTATAATGCACAGAATATACGGGAAAATCTAACCTTATATTATAGATTTCAAATACAAGGAAACTTAAGCACCTATACAATGTTTCCCACTGATTACAATCTGATCCCAATTATAGATTCAACACCCAAGTTACAACAAATATATACACACAATATCCCTTGCCCTCTCTCACTCTCTCCCAAATTTACAACCTGCTTGTCTTATATACATGTTGGCATAGCAGTTACATAGAGGTTACAACAACAGTTACCACCCTATCTAGCGGTTGCTTACATTCAAGTCTATTTAGACAAATATAACCGTCCCATAGCCTTTATCCAGAAATCATGTAGCCTTGTCTGATCATCCCATCAACCATTGCATGACCACATGCACCCCACGCCCATTGTTCTTTGTCTTATGTGTGTACTTAGCCACTTGATGTTTGCCTTGTCTGTTTGCACACGTCCCAGCTCGTATGCCTCTACTTAACCTACCCATAGGCACCCCACACCCATGTTAATACATGTCTGCACACACATGTTCAAGCTTGCAAGTGTCCACACCCGTTAACCATCTCATTAGTGAGTACTTGGAATCCCAACGCTCAAGCACCCCATACCTGATCTCATCTATCCTTGTTTAGCATACACTCGTGTATTGTCTTGGCAAGGTTGTGGCTAAGGATGAAAGTGACACGTTTGTCCATACCCTTGGCATCCTTAAAGGTCTCACAAACCACCCCCACCAGAAGAGCCCAATGTCCTCGTCGGAATGGTGGAAATGTACTCTGTACAATATTCTCAAACTACCACAAATCTATATCTCTTTCCCATGAAACCTCATTGTCTTTCCCCATTTTCCACTTCACCAAATACTTAATTCGATGATTCTTCTTATACAGTCTCATCCTCCGATGATCTAAAATCTTCTCCAATCTCATCATCAAACCGTTTTCTAATCATGGGAGGAGCTCTCTTAGCTTAAGTCCTTGAAGAGCCCTCTTTGTCTGCATGGAAATGCTTCAAGAAGCTCACATGAAATATGGAATGTACCTCGATCTGTTCATGTAGTTTCAACTTATAAGCAACAACACCCACTTTGCTTACAACCTCAAATGGTCCATCATACTTTGGAACCAATGCCTTATGGACCCGTTTGCTATTGATCTTCTTCCAAATTTGAGGAGTGAGTTTGAGTAGCACCTGGTCATCCCACATCAAACTCTAACGGTCTCCTCTTAGCATCAACATACTTTTTCATCCTTTTACTTGTCTTCCGCAAGCTATCTTGAGCTTGGTCAATAATCTCTTGTCTGTCCCTAGTCACCTTGTTAGCAGCAGGAAATTTCCTTTTGCTGGCAATCTAGCAATCTCTATTGGGGTCAAGGGTTGTTGCCCCAACATCAACTCAAAAAGGACTCAGCTTTGTTGAAGACGATTTGTGCAAATTGTAGCAAAACTGTGCAGAATCCAACAACTCTAGCCAATTTCATTAGCTAGCAGTAAGATAATATTGAAGATACTCCTCCAGCAATGCATTCACCCGTTCAATCTAACCATCCGTCTATGGGTGATTGGCTATAGAAAAATTCAGTTCAGTTCCCATCATATTGAAAAGAGTAATCCAAAACCGCCCATAAATCGTGCATCTCGATCACTAACTAAGTCTACTAGGTACTCCAAAATATTGCACCATGTTTTTATAAAATAAGGCAACAGCAAGTGCTGCCATAAAAACATCATATTTTGAAAATCTATCAACCACAACAAGGACTAAAGGCATACCTTCCACCTTTGGGAACCCGCTTAATGAAGTCAAGAGAGGCTGACACCCAAGGCCTCTTCTCCAAATGGGCAGGGGTTGTAACAACCCTGCTACCTTTCTTCTTTCTGTATTGTCTAATTGACAAACCAAACAAGTTTTCACATAGGATTCGATATCAGCTTCCATTTTAGGCCAATAATAATCCCTCGTCAACAAAGTCAAAGTTCTCTCTTTACCAGGATGTCCTGCTCAAGGTGAATCGTGAACTTCTTTCAGCAACAATCGTCTCAATCCACCCTTATTTGGGACATACAACTTGTCTCCTTTGGCATGCAACAACCCATCCTCTAACTAGTAACGCCGTATAGTTCCAACCCGAACTTATGTCACTAAGTCCCTATACTCAACATCTTGATCGGCAACCACTCGCAACCTATCCAATATGTCAGATTCCACCCAAGTTATTACATATAGAGCAGCAACCACCTGTTTCTTGCTCAAAGCATCAACAACTTGATTGTGCCTTCCTGCTTGTGTTGCCATGCAAAATCATACTCAGCCAAAAGTTCTTGCCACCGGGCCTGTTTTGGGGACAACTTCTTTTGTGTTTTGAAGAAAGTATTGGCCACATTGTCTGTTAACACTACAAAATTCGTGCCCTAACAAGTACACTCTCCACACCTGCAAAGAATGCACAACAGCCACCATTTCTTTCTCATGTGCAGAATACCACTATTTTGGCCCAGTTGAACTTTCGACTCTCAAAAGCTATGGGATGTCCCTCCTGTACTAACACCCTACCAATGGCTTTCTCCGAAGCATCCGTATGCACTTCGAAAGGTAACTCAAAATTTGGCAATCTCAACATCGATTCTGAGGCCATGGCTTCCTTCAACTTTTCGAAAGCCTTGGAACATGATTATGTCCAACCCCCACTATTGCCCCTCTCTTAGCTCTGATACCATTGTCACAAGGCTGAAACTCCCTTCTAGGCACTACAAGGCACAAGCACACCAAGCACTTATCAACCTTGCTCAAGTGTGCGTATCCCTATTACAAATTGCAAACACAATACACAAGAGAGGCTAATGAAAGTATAATGCACAAAATATACAGGAAAACCCAACCTTATATTATAGATTCCGAATACAAGGAAACATAAGCACCCACACAGTGTTTCCCACTGATTACAATCTGATCCCAATCACATATTCAGCACCCAAGTTACAACAAATGTATACACACACATATCCCTTGCCCTCTCTCACCCTCTCACGAATTTACAACCAGCTTGCCTTATTTACATGTTGGCATAACGGTTACATAGAGGTTACAACAACAGTTACAACCCTATCTAGCAACTTACAAAGCAGTTGGCTTACATTCAAGTCTATCTAGACAAGTATAACCATCCCACAGCCTTTGTCCAGCAACCATGGAGCCTTGTCTGATCATCCCATCATCTAGTGCATGACCACATGCACCCCACGCACATTGTTCTTTGCCTTATACGTGTACTCAGCCACTTGTTGTTTGCCTTGTCTGTTTGCACACGTCCTAGTTCGTGTGCCTCTGCTTGACCTGCCCATGGGCGCCTCACACCCATTTTAATACATGGTTGCACACATATGTTCAAGCTTAGTCACAACAAATTTAGTTTAGACACCAAATGTGGGAACATGTGATTCCAAAATTTTATTCCTCTTTAGCCGATCAATAGCAATTTAGTTGATAAATGTAGGCTTTCTGTCACTAATTTTAGCCGGTTACTAAAAAATTAGTTACAAAATATAGTTTTTCTTGTAGACATAATTACACAAATATGATAGATATCTCACTTTATCTCAAACCAAACGGATTCATCCTAAATCTCTAGAAAATCTATTAATTTGAAGATTCTTTTGATCTTCAAACGAATAAACGCAATCAATACTACCGTATGTACTCATTGTATAAAAATTGATCATTAAACTATAGGTGGAATCTCATCTCATGTAATTAGTTAAAACTTTCCAACTTTAGGAGCAGATGGATTCTTGTAAAACGTAATAAAACAGAATAATATAAGAGAGCTCAACTGGATGTCAAATTAATCAATAAACTCTGGATATTAATGGAATTAAACAGTGAAATGAATGAATACACTTTATCAAAACACATGGAATATGAAAGACTCAAACATTTACATAATTAACTTTAACACATGGAGTATATCAGACCCGGTTTTCACAATTTCGTAAGAGCGAATATGGTTCCTTCAGTCTTACTTTCTTCTTCGTTTTCTTCATCATCTAATGCTATTATCTCCTCCATTTGACCACAGCCGTAAACTTCAATCACTTGCAGGATTTTATAGAGCCGGCAACAACTTTGGTGAGACCAACTTCTTTAAATACCAACAATCCCTCAAATAGAGAAATTTAAGATCTGAATACTTGCTTGGCGTCACACTTACCATTAGACACTGAATGTCTATTGGGAGCACAGCCAAATCTTCTCCTTCACCAATGGTATATAACGTTACAAAGTTATTAACGCCTTCTACATCTGGGAAGTGATTGATCATATTCTTGTATAGAAAGGATATCAGAGACCAGGAGACGGTTCACTTTTTGGTGCTTGAACCATCTGAAGGATTGGACATACATGTTGAAATCATAAAATTTAACAAAACGCGCTTCAAAAGTATCCAGTCGACTGAATCTAATTGTCTCTTCTTATGTTAATTCCTTGATCCGTTATGTATTTTCAATTAGTATCCAATGCACTTCCTTCCTACATGACTATTTTCTTTAACAACTTTACTTTATCTTTCTTTATTATTTCAATTATTTAATTATTTTTTGTCTTGTTTTATTTGTCCAAATATTATTATTAATTTTATTATGTAGGCAGAGTCCACGAAACATATCCTTATGTCCAAATCAGTATTTTCTTTTCTTATATATATATATATATATATATATATATATATATATATATTCATACCTTATTGTAGAAAAATAATAATATGATTGGATAAATTTGTCATTTTATCCTTAATGGGATCAATTTAATATATATAATTTATAATAGAAACCACATAAATATTAAAATTTGATAATAACATTCCTACTTAATTATTATTAATTTAGAGTCTAATATCAATAAGCTTGACTCCCAATGGTATAATAAAAAAATATTCCTAAATTTTTAAGCTTAAGTCTAAATTATAATATCATTATATTAATTAAGTAATAAATGTTGTTAGATTGAATGATTTAAGGGTTGATATTGATTCAAAAATAATAATATCATTTGTGTAAGCCAATACAAGGTGAAGAAATCTGATATAAATTTCTGAATTCGAATTAAATGGCTAAATCCCACTTCAAAATGTGTAAATTATTAAGTACACTTGCTAATTTTCTAATTGCTTTGAAGCCTATTCATCATATGAATCATAATGACTTGCTATGTACAGTGATATTCAAGTCCTTATCTGCTTCAATCCCCCTATATTTTGACTGATGCCACTGAGATTAGAGATAGAAAATGGAACAGAGAAAACCTGAGAAAAGATTGGTCTTCTGGATGCATTCTCATCAAGGTCACAAAGAATGCATGGATCTGTAGACTTCTCTGGAGGAGTGACAATCTCCAGGCAGCGACTGTGGAAGTAGTGGCCGCATGGCAAAACTCCAACAGATGGAGGAATACTTGGCTGGGAAATGGGGCCATCGGCTTCTGGTGTGAATGAAAGATCCCTCTTGCAAAAGAAACACCCTCTTCCACTTGGTTGAGGAGGTTTGTCCAAATCTGCATAGAGAAGTGTAATTAGTCATTGCTATTGTAATGACAAGCATTCATATCATCCTTAACATTACCAACATTAGAGGCACACTGAAGTTTGAGGTTTAGCTGGATTTTCTGCAACAACAAAGGGTTTACCGTCTATTTCCAAAATTTACATGCATGGGAAATTTGGCTGTGGCAAACTTAAATAAGCATTTTGATGTCTAGCTTAGCTTGGAGATGGATAAACCAAGGTACATAAGCCAAAACAGATCCTTTTGCTGCCATGAGAGTTCTCAATAATGGACAGTGGTAAACAATCTTTAGACAAAATAAGATCAACAAATAATCTAAGGGACCTTACTTGCCCCAGATTGAAGTCATGATCAACACCTGATCCCATTCTCATCCAACCTATTTGTGCAAGTCAATTATAATTTTTCAGTGTGAAATAGAAATAGCCAGCCACTATAAAATATGGGTATATTAGAGGGGTATCGTTGCTTAAAATTGAAGAAATGTTGTATATGGAAGGAAGCAAACTTACAAAACTCAGGGAAGTCAACAGAAAAAATAGATCTATGTGATCGGTTGGAAAATCCTTAGTTGCTTGTGCAAGAGCATGCAGGTCTGACAAATCAGTCTGGGACTGTGGTGTATGAGATGGTTGAATTGGACGGGTTTTGTATGTAGATCTTTTAGAAGATGGCCAAACTGGATGGGTTTTGTATGCAGATCTATTGGAAGATGGTCGAAATTGACGGGCTTGGCTTGTAGATCTATTAGAAGATGGTCGAACTGGAAGCATTGGAAGCCTGAGCAAGTCAACCAATTGGAATTACTGGACCTATGATTGTAAAACTTGAAAAATCATGATTACAAACAGTAATTTTGAATTAAATTTATATGGTGATCATGGAGCCAAATGTTAATTACCAAAGGTATAAGCAGGTGAAGTCAGTCTACTGGCAGGCTGAATAGGAGCAATGGTTTGAGATTGACCAAAGTTACCTACAAGCATCCAGCTAAAAAATATTAACAAATATACCTATAAGAAAATGGATGACTTGCGCAGATTTAGAGCCCTGATTCAACCTGGATTAAAATCATTATAATTGGTAATAGTCCAATTCAACCGATTTATTCATGTTTATTATAGTGTTCCATAATGGATTGAAAATAGCACAGCAATCACTAAAAAGGCCAGAAGAGGTCGAGTAAAATATTAATCAGGTATACATTTTCTCACAGGGTACCATGACTTAAAACTTTATACAGGGAAAGGACCTTTTTAAAATAGATTCGAAGAAGAAGACATGCCTTGCACCACATGACAAGGTATAAATTCCTTGGCCAAGGGTGAAAGAGGATGAACAGTCCAATCCACAGCAGTCTGGGATAAGGGACAGAAAATCTGTGTTTTGGGTGGGAAAGGAACTGTCTGGACCGGTGGTGCGGGAGGGGCAGCGGCTTGAATTGATTCTGAAATAGAAGAATCAGTCTGGTTTTGTTGTATTCTGAACTGGGTGAGCGACTAGATAGGGATTAGTAGTAAAAGAGGGGCAAAAAACTGGAGAAACTAGGGCTGGATATCTCCATTGAGATGGTCCAGTAGGATTGTTGGAAGATTGAGCTGTTCCCCTACCCCTTGCAGCCAGTCTTACTTGACCTGTAAATGGTGAAAGTCAACACTCCTAAGGAGATATACACATTTGTCTGATAAGATAATCATACAAGCATTCAGCATTTCTATTGCAAAAGCCCCCCTCCAATAAATCAATGATGAGCTAAAGAACTTGACCCAGGTGGACAAAGCTGACATTATAATAGTTTTGCACCAATTATGGGATCACAAACATAAACTAGCAAAATTCAGGATAGCAACATGACTGTTGTTTCCACTATGAATTTATGGATAAAAAAAAGGTTTATCTAACCTGTCGTTGATTACTGCAAGCATAACATATTCAAACAGAACTTTGTAATTATGTTTGAAACGAAGTTCCTCTCTAAGGGTCTCAAGAAGTAACCCTTGTTTACAATTCCAATTAATTGACATGATCCAGTTTCTGACCTGCATAATTCATCAAAAGGAGGTCAATCCTCTCTCTCTACCAATCAAGGAGCATTATTTCTTTGTTCCATCAAAATAAAGCTGGAAATATAATACCTCATCAGTTGTAGCATTCAAACTAACAGCTAAGCACAATTGGACTCATGGAGAAATCGTTATAACTGGGGGACAAACCCATTGGTAGAAACAGTGACCTTGTGAGGACTGAAGTGAAGGCCTTGCTAATGCACCATAATGTCGGAAGCTTTTATGACATTTCTACATTGTGAAGTGGCTCTCCCATTCCCTACATAAGTATTGTTATGACAATAATTAGGATAGACCTAGATAATCTAAAAGCTCCGTGTTTAGCAAGAGAGAAGATGAAATTGCTAGACAACATTTAATGATTTCAAAATGCTAAGAAGTTGAGGCAAAAGGCATTGGAAAAAATACATGAAAGGTCTATTGAATTACAAGTATATTTTTCTTATCTCTGTGTGTACATAAGTGATGTGCCTGACCGTGTGAGTACTTGCAGTCCTCCGAAAGGATTAACAAAGTTCATTTTTGAACAAACCAACATACGAGAAAAAGTTACTGATATCTAGTAAAAAGATACAAATAAACTCCTTTCAGAAAACCATGCCAAAAGAATAATAACTCCTTTGATCATTGCAAACCATATCTATGTCATAAATACAAAATTGATTATGTTCCCTCCACAACAGTTTGAGGAGAAAATCACCACATCATAGAAGGTAGGGGGTCCTTTACAAAACATTGGGGCTAACATGGATTATTGTTTCTATACAATTCAATATATACAGTGTGTTACCAATCAAAGTTAGGACATTTGTACACGAAAAATAATACACAACTTTTTGTTTCTGATATAAAAAGAAGAAAAAGAACCTCGTGAAACCAATATTGAGAATATTAATAGCATAACTGACAGTACAGCGCAGGTCCTGGAACAAAATATCACTCTACTGAAAAAACCTCACTAGACTGAAAGGTTGTTTCCATATGTGCACTTACGTATCCTTATAAAACAAATGTTCACTTACCATAAACACAACATTTGAAATTGAACCAACTTCACTTGAGAGCAGGCACCATGTAAATACAGCCCGCTCTACTATCTCAGCTAAGGTCAGATGTCTCTTCAAACCTATCCTGTCAAAAAAAAGACATTATGGTATGAACCTTATATGAGAGAACAAAACCATGAATAACACATAATGTAAAGCTATGCAGAAAAAGTTCAAGAACATTTAATTCAGCAAGCAAACACTCCCCCTGCTAGATGGTTGAACCAGAGTTTCAATGAAAACTATAATTTCCATGAAATTTTGATGTTCTAACTGCCCACATCTACAAGTTTGAGTTGATTATTCTATATTCTCTTGATGAGAGATTACAATTTGTTTCCTGTAAAGTAATTCTTGGAATAACAGCAATGGGTTTTACAAATTAAAGAGGGCAATAAAAGTTAATATTTTCTCCAAAATTCTAATACGTATTAGAGATAGGAGAATTGAACATATCACTGTAACTGAAAATTGCTATTCAGTGTGCAGCAACAATGCTTTTCCAAGAGAGACTGAATGACTTATCCAAATATAAAGATGTAGAATAGCTATTTACCATATCTTACTTTAATAAGTGGACCAAAGAAAAATCCACTAGGCAAGATATCCAAATCACTGTCTTGCAAGTAAGAGTCAGATGCTGTTTCAATATGGCAGATACAGCTGGATAGGATAGAGCTGTAAGAATGGAGTGAATGCCTTACCAGCCAATTGAAATGGTATTCCCTGGGGAAAAATGTAACCCTGAACACCAGATTTTTTATTAGCTTGTTGCCCTGCAGCTAAAATCAAAATAATGTTATTTCAGAAAGGCATCGATGACCACCAAAAAAACGTAGTATAGATAGTTACTTTATCATACTTTAGTTTGGGGCAAAGAAAAGTTGACTTGGCAAGATCTAGATTACCATCTTGCCAAAAAGAGCCAGATGCCGTTAAAAAGATGGCATATACAGCTTGATAGGATAGAACTGTGAGAATGGAGTGAATGCCTTACCAGCCAGTTGAAGCGGTATTCTCTAGGGAAACATGTGATTTTGAACACCAATATTTTGATTAGCTGGATATTGTTGCCCTGCAGCTATAATCAAAATTCAAAATAATGTTACTTCAGAAAGGGAGAAGTGAATACAATATATTAAGTCCTCAAGCATCGAAACATTACTGAGAGATATGTTTAACAAAATTATACACAGAAAAAAAGAAAAAGGAAAAAAAAAGACATTTTGAGCTCATAATGAATACTTCAGCAACTCTTACCATGAAGAGTTGAGCTCAACCATGAAATTGTGGTAACTCGACATGAAACTTCATAAATCCAACCGTACTTAAAAAGCTATCAGGTCTTTAAGATTTACAAACACACACACACACACACACACACACACACACACACACACACACACACAAAAAGTAGGCCTTTCAATCGAAAGCATCCCCATAAACAATGTATGATGTCACTGTGCTCACCATAAACTTTTAACTAGCTCACCTACACTAATAACTTCACTGTATATACAAACAATTCCCTACAAAATGTTAAATCTATAACTTTCTTTTGGCTTCATTCTAACAAACAAACAAACAAAAAATTAAACCTCTGAGTCACATATTTGAATTAGGCTGATTATGATTCTTTTGTCAGTCTAGCCCATGGAGTATACTATATATGAATATTTTATGTTTTTATGTTTAATTTATAAGAGTTAATGTGATATTAAATTAAAGAGGAAAAGTGAGTTGGGTTGTCAATCCAACAAACAGAGGGAGATATACCAAGCTTATCCGCAAATTTAGAGACAAACTTGGGTAACACAAAGCATCTAATCTTGATCATTATTCTCTCATATAAATTATAAAGTCTGGCCAGTTTCTTGTTTTATTTAAAGTAATACAACAATGATGTTTCTCATTTCACATCATTTTACTTCTGAGATCCAGCTTCTTGTTTAATACTTGTAACAACATATCCTACAAAAACAAGGAAAGTTGATAACTTGTAAATCATTGGAATGGCCATAGCTTAAATGTTTGAACCAAGTAGAAACACTCTCAATTTGTCTTTCTTACTAATTCTATAACATAGTGATAATTGGGTAACTTTGCTTAGCCTGTGGAGTCAAACGGGCCCTGACAATTGATTATTTGTAACATTCCTGATAAACCATTGAATAACAATCATCAAGACGATCTCCAGGAATCCAAGTCCAACAAAAGAAGCCACAAGTCATAGCAGCAGAAAAATAATATGAAAGAAGTAAGAAAACTAAACATGAAACAAAATAAAGAATGGGAAACTCACAGGATCCTCAAATTTCCATTTGTAAGGGCTTTGACACTCTGGGGTACTGTGCCCGTTAGCTTGTTATCGTTCAATCTCCTGTTCGAGGAACCAAACATGAATTGAATACAAATGCATTGTGATATATATATATATAATCTTGGATAATTCAAGGATACAGGAGATATATGCACTTACATAAACAGTAGAGCTTTCAAGTGGCCAAGCAAATCTGGAATTGGACCTGAGAGTTGATTTTCGTACAGGTCCAAGCTGAGCAAGTTTGTTAAATTTCCGAGCTCGGCTGGAATCGATCCATTGATTTGATTGCTATATATCTCCCTGCCAGTGAAGTGTCAACTCATTTGATAAAACCGTACTTGTCTAATTTATTTACCATAAGCATAAATTCATTGAGTTCACAAAACAAACAGACAAAAGGAAAAACAAAATGTTGTTACAGATATTGAAGATTAGGCAAAGATCCAAGCTGAGGGACAAGAGATCCCTGGAATCCATAATTGCCAAGATCCCTTCAAGAAGCAAATTGAAATATTCCACTTTCAAGTTAGAAAAATTGAGTTCTCAAACAGCCAAATCCTAACTCAATAATCTTTAAATAAACTAATGAAAGGTGGAATATACATACAGCCTTGTGACTTTGTTATCATTGTTGCATGTAACGTGAAACCAGCTCAGTGGTAATGTTGCTTCTTCTTGGATAACAAGAGGGAACCTATGCTCCACATGACATGCCTTAAATCTAGCAAACTTCTGTATCAATACCAAATACATAACTTCACCATCCATGGTTCAACAGGTATGGAAAATCTGAAATTGGCTTGGACTAAGCAGAATCACCTTTCCTATAGATGTGATAATCCTGATGATCTGCAGGATGCGGCTGCAGCATAGGATTGTTCACATTAACTGCTCCTTCATCAACAATCCAGTCAAAGTTACCCTGTTCATTCGGCGAACTATTGGACCTAACCTCTTCACCCGTCGGAGGTGGGGAAGTAGAAGTCGGTATGTCATCCCCATTGTTTGTCTCCTTACTCTCCATTATGTATACCCTAAAGGCGAAAAAGGCCAGTCAAAATCATTGGTTCTACCATGGAACAGATTGATAAGAACAAAAGAACCCAAGAAACAGAGAATGAATTGATAGCATCAAATTCAAAAATGGCTAAAGAATAAAGGAAGCATGATTAACAACAACGGTGATCAAATTCAAATTCAAACGACACAAAAGCGAACAAGAAATCAAGTTAACCAAAATATTTCACAGAACCCATTTCATCATCTAAGAGAGAGTCAAATTCTTCCTATAAAGAAACAAAAAGAAAGGAATCCCGGTTTAAAAAAGATTCAAAAGGGTTAAGAATGTTGGTACAAGAATGTGATTAAAACAACTCAATGTTGAAAGATTTGAAGATAAATAAATGTAAAAGGGTGATAATTAAATTGAAATAAAAAGAAAAAGAAGAGCTTTACCAGAAACAAACAGATGAAATTGAAGGTCAAAACTCTAATCTCACCACTGAAATTTATTTATCGCTGACCTGGCAGTCTTGTGGGGCATACGTTAACTCAAACTATTATTTAATTGAAAGGATGCGTTAATGGAATAGAAGTGGTGTTTTTGTAATTTTATTGAAACTACACGACATCAGTATTTTGAATAAAAACTCTTTCAAGATTATTTAGGAATATTCATAAATTTGATTAATAATATTTATTTTTAAAATTCATGAACTTCATATGTTATCATAATTTTTTTGTGAAATAAAAAAGATAAGAGTTGGTACAATTATTAGAAAATTGAAAGTGACAAATACACACCCAAAATGGAATTCTGTGATGGTGCAGAAAAGCATAAAGGTCATTTTCACTCCCTTTAAACCTTAAAAGTGAAGTAATAAAATAACTTGAACAATTATTTTAAAAAATTGAAAAAGAAAAGAAAAATATGAAATCTTGAAATAAAGATAAAAATTATTAGAAAATTGAAAAATAAAATGTTAAAAAAAATGCGAAAGAATATATAACTCAACGATGGATCAGATCACTAACAAGAAATAGCCAATGAATTTAATTACCTTTAATCCACATTAATAATATATTTGATGTAAGGCTGTAGGTCGTTTTTTGCATTGGGATTGTCCCACTCCAATGAATTCCACCAGTCTTCTTCTACCTTGATTTCTTTAATTGCAGGCAGGGGAAGAGACAAAGGGAGCCTCTTTAGTTTTGGGCAATCTTCTATATGAATTTGCTCGAGAGAATCACAAACCATTACTCCATTGCTACTCAAGTTTGGAAGATCCAACAATCTCAATATTTTCAATGTAGGAAGAGTTAGTGTGAATCCCACGGTATTACTCCTTCCATCTTCCTCACTTATTATCTCCTCAATTTTACGACAACGATCCACCTGTAAACTTATTATCTCCTTAAGATCTGAATACTCTCCTCCGTTAGACAGAACATCACTTAAGCTTCTTACATTATGGCAATCATGTAGAGCTAGACACTGCAAGTCTTTTGGGGGTGCAACGAAGTTACCATCAAACGCTACATTTCTATCGACATCAACTTCTTTGGGCCAAAATAAATAACAAAAATACGACATGCCATGTTTTGTTTTAAAATCTAATGCTGGTGATCCTACCGTAAGACTGTATTTTCTAGGTCTTGGACCTCCACTTCCTAAAGATTTGACATATATCTTAAAATCTTGTATTCTTGCAAAGAACGCTTCGAAAGTATCTAATTCACTCAATTTTGATACCTCCTCAACCATTTCTTCTGAAGTTTTGGATCCCCAATATACTCTCAATTTTTGGACACAACTTAGTTTAGATAGCATCCCAGTTGGTAACTTTTGTAGATACCTTGAAAAAAGATTAAGGTATCTAAGCTTTTGTAGCATCTCCATACCTTCAGGGACTTCTGTTATTCGAGTTCCCTCAAGGTTCAAATTCCGAAGACACACCAGCTTTGCTAAACAAGGAACATGCTTTAAACGCTGGCAATATTGAAGCAACAATGTTGTGAGATTCGTCAAGTGACAAATAGAATTAGGCAACGTCTCGATTTTGGTGTAGGAAAGATTGAGAATCGTCAACCCTTTCATCCTTACAAAAAAAGATTCCGGAATACCTTTATAAAAAGCATTTTCTTGTAGAAGCAAAGTTGAAAGAGCTGGACAATCTGGTGACATATTTGGAGGAATTTCTGATATGTCATTCATCATTAATGAAGCCTTTTCAAGATTCTCTTTCCATTCTTGTTCCCTTGGTAATTCTCGTAGTTTCTCTCCAGCTTTTACCATGAATAAAGGACTCATGCTTGTAATGTACAATGCCATTTCTCTTATAAGATCATGCATCTTTACACATCTTCCATCATCAGTAGTCTCCAACAAGCAATTGTTTACAAGTCTATTCAATATAGAATAACCCCTATCATATGTTGCTTGCATACTAGCCCTTTCATCTACCAGTCCTTCTGCAATCCAATAATCTATTAACTCCTCTTTTGGGATTTTGAAGTCTTCGGGATATAGTGCACAATATAAGAAACAATGTTGCACCTTTTTACTCTTCAAGCGATCATAACTAAACTGTAATTGCCTCGGTACATTTGTTTCCATGCCTTTGACACTTTGTATGCTTTCAGACAATTCTTCGAATGCATTCCTCCATTCACAAATGTCATATTCTCCCCTCATGCAACCAGCTACTGTGACAATTGCAAGGGGTAAACAAGCACATTGTTCGACCACAAGTTTCACAATGTCCTTTAAAGTTGGAACTTCAAAAATATTAAGTTCCACTTTATCAATGAATAACGTCAATGCCTCATCATCTGAGAGACACCTCATTTTGACTATTTTACAACCCATGGAATGACATACATCTTGTGAACGAGTTGTTATCACTAATTTGCATCCACTATCTTTTGTAGGTTCAGAATTCCCACTTCCTCAAGAATAAATGCTTGCCACATATCGTCTAATAACAACACAATCTTTCTTCCTTCCAACATATTCCATAATTTTCCAGCCCGTATCCTTTTATCTTCATCTCTAAAAAGATCTTCTTTCAATGCAACTGCAATTTGATCTTGCAATTTCATAAGATCAAGTGGTTGAGATACAGTGACCCAAATCACCTTTTCGAATTTATTCGTCTCCTTGAGGAGTTTGTTATTGATATGAGTTATTATAGTTGTTTTACCAATTCCCCCCATCCCGCAAACTCCTATCTTCATCACCTCATCACCCATCAAAAGTTCCCAAATCTCATTCATGTTTTGCTTTGCCGTTGTTTCACCTTCTAATGTTGTTGTTGGTAGTACCACTCCAGTAGTTAGAGGTGCATCAATAACTAAACTCTCAAATGCACCATTTTGGTGATGTTCTTTCACTTCTTTAATCTTCTCATCAACAAGCTTTCCTAGATGTGCACGGGAGAAATATTTCACCTTATTAACTTGTCTCTCAATATCTTCTACTTCCTCATTGATCCTCTCAGTATTTTGCAACCAATTATTGACTTCAACTTTAGGTAATTTCCCCATATTACACTCCGTGCTCAACCTTAGTTCAACATCTTCCTTTCGACTATTTAACTCTCCCAATCTTTTTTTCAGAATTTTCATATTCCCATAAAGCTTCCTATAATATCGAACATATTTGCATAACGGTAGCCCTGTGCATTTTAGAGCTTCAATGATTGGCCCTATAATAGCCTCCATTAGCTTGGTCCCTGTACACAAATAGCTAGGGTTGCCTCAATATTTTTGTTTGAAGTTACCATTTTCTACAAGAAATTGTAAGGAATTAAACTAAACTACCAATAGTTAAAGTTAGGTACGGTTGCCTCAATATTAAATATAAATGCAAGGAAATTTGTTACAAGAGCTAATGATAGAGTCGCAATCAATCAAAATGATGATTTTTGGTACTAATCTTTTCCTCCAAAACAATTAAGATTAATTTTTTTAAATGACTCATAAATTGTGTGGAAACTATTCTAGTGTTTTAATAATTTTTAAATAATTTATAAATATACTGAGGAATTAAAAAAGAAATATTGTTTTAAGTCGGTAAAGTGACCAAAGGGGTAACACAAACTTTTGAATTTGAAATACTCTAGCATATCACTAACAACAGAGGAGTTTTGAATACTTTCTGAATTAACTGGATGATTTAATAGTAATTGATCCCACAAGGGTGTAAATAAAATAAACCATTTAGAAATTAAAAAATGTGTCTCAAACCAGGAGCATCAATGTTCATTCATGATACCTAGGGTGGGAAAATGTAACTCAGCTTAAAAATTAAATAACCATTATTTACACTTGACATCCATAATATTAATAGATAAGAAACAAGAAGTGACAGAAAATACTACACAGAGATTAAGTTAACAAGAAACAAACAATAAAATTCAAGTAATGTACTTATATATGAGAAGCTTATAAATAACATTAATAATAATAATAATAATAATAACAAGAATCATATTATGTAACTCTTTACAATAATGTTATCTAATTAAAGATATCGTACCTGAACTAACTGTGTACAACTTTGGTCTTTAGATATGATGAAAGATAGACGAGCCAAGAAGCTTGCTGAAGACAAGAAGAAATAGTTAATTAAGTAAATGTTATTAATTCCTTTTAATAAGTGAAGTTCAGAGGTGTTCAAAACCGGTTTATTTTTTGAATCAAACCGGAAAACCGGCTCGACTCAAAAATCCAAACCGAAACTGAAAAGGTTGACTGCTTGAGCTGGTTTTAAACAAAACCGAAAAATAAGTTCGAAAAAGCGGTCAACTGGTTTTTAAACAAAATAAAAAAAGTTAAAAAAATTTAAGCGGTAACTTTCTTAATTTCTTAATTAACTTCATCATCACCGCCTGCTTTTCTAGAAGACTAACCCAAAACATATCATCTTCTTTATTATTATTTCTTGATTTATATGTATTCCCCAGAAGTTATACACCATGTCATCAAATGCTTAACGTTTAATATATATATATATATATATATATATATATAAAGCAAGATCACAAGATAAAAGAGTAAGAACCCATCAAGAAAAAACATAACAAAAATCTGAAAAAAAGTACCCGATTTCAAGGATCAAAACTGCAAGAGCGTTGCTCCTTCAATTTAATTGCTTTTGCAGTGAAAAAGAGAGCCCTTTGATAGCCGAATTGTATATAAGTTTCAGAGAGAATAAAGAAGAAGTTTCTCATTCAGTCAAGTCTTCTTGTTTACAACTAATGTCTTTCTCTTTAAATGGCTAATCACTATGACCAATTACATTGTGACATTCGGACTTACTATTCACTAATCATTCAATAGTATTATACGAGATGTTAATGTTTGTACAAAGAGAGAGAGAAAGAAAGAGAGTATAAAAATGAGCACCAAAATAAAGCTCCCTACAAGATAAGACTTCCAGTCACTGACCACCATCATTTCCATCATAATACATATTTTTTACCGCCCAAAAGATGCTTGTCTGTGGATGTACACTGAAAATTATTTCAATAAAGTAGTAGTGAAATGATGTTGTCGTTAAAAGTTGTGTCAAAAAGGTGTTCAATTATGTAAAATTAGTTAATTAATTAGGTGGTCATTCGTTAATTTGCTGCCAGCGGTTTAGCTTTACAAAGACCACGCGGTCTTGAAAAGAGTGATTAGCATTTGGCAGTACTCAAGAAAATATTATTTGCTCTAAAAGTAAAATATTATCTTTTAAAAATTAAAAGTAAGTAGAAATGTCCCCACTCACCGTGGATACCGGAAATTATGACAAATGTCTCCACTCACCGTGGATTGCGGAAAAGGAAAACGTAATAAGTAGGTTAGATTCAGAATTATTTGTTATGCCGTTTTCGTTATTTTTGTTTAGGTCCAATAACTTTTTACCCCAATCTATTGTAAAAGGATTTTTCATAAACATCCAGTGTTACTCCCATTTTTTTTGAATTTAGACCATAAAACTTAACTATCGAAGGGACATTACGGAGATAGAGATACTAATATAACATTGGAGTAAATAACCTTTTTCCACCCAAATAATGATCTAATAATACTTTCCCATCAACAGATTTTTAAAATACTACTTTATTACGCAAATGTTATATTCTATTAACAATTTACGTTAAATACAGTGATTTTCATTGTGAAGACGAAATTACCCAGTAACCGAGCTCACCCCACCCATTTTCATCCTCTAATCGTTGGAAAATGTCCAATTTTTTTTGGTGAACACCCATCTTTCAGGCTTGTTTTCAGTTAATTGGCACATTGAAAACTCACCCTTCCACCACCATTGGAACACCCTTCACACCCTCTTCAAAACCCACCATCCAATCGACTTTCCCCACTCCCCATTGATTGTCCACGGTCCTTTTTTGGGTGCCCACTACCTACTCATAAAAATTCCCCAACCAACCTACCCCTCTCTTGCCTATGAGCATGTGCGGGCTAGCAGCTTACCCTTGCAGGTTGCTCGTTAACCACCTCCAACCGCTTCCCATCCCTTCCAACCGCTCGTTAATTTACTGCCAGAGCTTTAGCTTTAAAAAAGACCACGCAGTGATTAGCATTGAGCAGTACTAAAAGAAATGACAAGTTATTACATAAGAATTATAAAAGAGAATTGTTGGTATAGTATTATTTCAAATACATATCATAAATAGTAGAAATTATCTTTCAAAAGCCTCTCAATTGACCCAGAATAACACTCAAACACCAGTCTATCAACTGTTTAATAAAAGGCCCCAACCAACCAACAAAAACACACTCCACCAAGTGGGCTTGAATAGGAAACCCTCTTTTTCTTCTCTTCTCCTCTTAGTCTCTTCCATTGTCAGTAATTGCCATAAGCGTTGAGAGTGCCAGCAATCGGAAAATCAACAAACAAACCACAAACAATAAGGTGGGGAAGCTTCAATCGTGGCGATTAGTGAGTAAACAGGAGTCGAAAATGTTGGGGGTTTTAGAGAGGAAGAGATGGTGAGCCAATTGATGGTGACAGAGAAGATTTTCAATAACAGAATCGACCAGAAAAGCACACAGATGGTTCGTGTGATTCTTGCCCTTTTCTGGCCACTTTGGCGTTGGAAATCCCTTTTGAGACAACCAATCAACTCACCGGCCTCCCATCTCCAAAACCCTCAACCTTCTTGATGGCAATTGCACGCCATTGGCCACTCTCCACCACCTATGGTTTCACTGTTTTTGCACCAAATCCGCCTGATTTTGGTGGCCAAAATCCAATGTTCCACCACCCTTTCAACCTCTAATATCCCCTCTTCAAAACTCCTCAAATTTCGGTACTTGGTTACTTTCCATTCATCGGCGGTGAATTGTTGCCCTTCACAATTTGTTGTCTTCTAGAATTTTAAATTTTGATTTCAGATGCAAAATGTTAATTGACCATCCTACTCTCCCTTATAATTGACCTTTGACCATCCTACCCTTTCTCACAATGAAAATTACAAAAAGATTTGTACTTTAGATAGTAAAGTAATATTTTAAAAATCTGAAGATGAGAAGTGTTGTTAAGCCATTTTTTGCATGGGAAAAAGACGTTAACTCGATTCAAGTGAGTTTAATTTTACTCCAACGCATGAAGATTGATTTCTCAGGCCCATAAAAGAAAGCTTTTCAGGGCCACAACATAGGTCCATAATCAAGTCCATATAACAAATGGACTTCTCTTAAAAGCTTGTAATTGATCATTTGCAGAAAATTTATAAGGTCTCATGCTCATAAATAAATCGAAACAAAATCTTGTTTATCCTGTCTTTCCTTAATCATGTAGTGCTCAGTCCCTAACAAATTCAGACCTGGATTTAACATTTTTCTTTTTCTATATAATCTACTTAGATGTAATTTGACATGTGATAGGAGATCTTATGTTTAGCTGATTATCCTTAATTCCTCTTCTCCTGAACTGTGCTTTTCATTTGTTATCTTCTACTTTCTTTGCACTGATTTTGGTTCTTAATCATGACCTGAGATCTGAAAATTGAGTTTGTCATCTCATATATTAGTACTATTTACCAATCTCAGGGAGCTTAGTGTTGCTTGTGCAGGTACAGATACTTGTGGATAATCTGGATATTGCAAATACAAACTCTGTTAATTTGAGGGTTGCATTATTTTCTTCTCTTGCTCTCCAAGTTCACACAGGTTTGCTTCCATGTTACTGCTCATTCATATTAGAGTTGCTTGAGTTATGACAAGGTCTTTGGTTGTGCAGGAAGATCTGTTTGCCTTTCATATATATATATGGTAGATTTACGTATGCTTTTTGCAGAGGACAAAAACAAGGTACAGCTTGATCACACTTATATAAATATTATATGGAGAAACAATAAAATTAGCAAGAAACAAACAATAAAATTCAAGGAATATATTTATAAATGAGAAGCTTATAAATTCTTTCTAAACGAAGTGGATGAGTTCTATACTAATTGATCTCACATGGGTGTAAATAAACAAATGAATGAAAAATCTTAAGTCTAAACTGCTCAAATAATAAACATTCAACTTACAATGCAAGGGAATTCTGGATTCTAAGCTTTCCCTCAATTTCTCAATTTTCAATTGCTCGTTAAGAACATGTGTGGCAAAACAAGAAGCACTTCATGTAAATGAAAACTTATTTTGCATAGCCCAAACAAGAATAAACAGATTTTTCAATTTTTATCTTCGCATTGGACTAACTATAACCCCCGACAAGAATGTACTAAAACAAATCATGCTTTAAGAGTGAAAACCAAAAGCAGCTCTATTTCTGAGAAAAATCCAAGAATACAAACTTGACTTGACTAGTAATTGATAATTACTTGACCGCTAGTCTACTTTTTGATGCTGTTGTCTTCCACGAATGAGTACAAAGCCAAAAGATGCCACCATTCCGATCAGATACCCTGCCATGGCTCCATAACTCACACAAATCGGCCATTCCTGTGAATTGAAAATGAGATCATTCAAGCCTAAATAGGAAACAAACAGCTCAAACAACACATTCATCCAGCAAAGGAACCACAATCCAGCTTTTAAACCAGCCAAGTTGAGCAAATATTTGGTGATATAAACATACACAAGATATATCATAAACCTAGATACCACGTAAGTTAAAATTTCACGAAATGCTTATCCCATATATTATACAAATCCGAAGAAGCACAACCAGTTTAGCCCATTATATGAAGTAAACCGGGAAATAACAACTTACCTGCCACGGCCTTCTCCAATCAAGCGGCATTGGCCAAGTGCCAAATTAAGCTCCAATAACAGCTCCATGCGCTGGTAGACAAATCATATAATCTACAGATCCATTTGGCCTAAAGAGTAAATAGATTCAAATTACACATCAGTGATTAAAATTTGTACCAAAACTCAATTCATTGATTTCATTCAGTACATTCTTTTACTGAGCTTCATTAAGTTTAAGAAAAATACAATAACATTCCTTATCCAACAAAGCATGAGAGAAAACAGAAACAAAGCTAAAACAAAACAAAAATCCTATTACTGTCAATGTTTACTTCTCGTCACTTTGATGGACGTATATGGAAACACACTCCAAATAACGGTTGAGGCCAACATGCAGACTCCATGAACAAAATTGAGGGAAACTCAATTATGATTTCACCCCAAGATTTGGTACAAACACATCACAACCTTGCATGAATCCTAAATCTAGTAATTATTGTGCAATTATATATCCTTGTCAATAAATGAAGCATGTACTGCATGAATTAATGCCTAAATATAGAGAATAAACCACCAACAAATGAGAGAAGGCTTACTTCGTATGTGCAAATATATGTCACCAATCTTCCCATGATGAACCATATACCGAAGCAGCAGGAACAAACTGCCAGTACGCAAGATAAAAAATCAATAATATATAATAGGATAACACAAATTAAGTCTGACAAAATTCAAATGCAGCTAACTTGTTGCCACTGTGTGCGCGCACACACACACAAACATATATATATTGGAGAGTAATAATAATATAAAGAAATTGAACGAAAACTTCTTTCACATAACATTTGTGACATTATATATCTGCGGCATTATATACAGGAATGAGGTTTAATTCAACAGACTTCCAGCTATAATTTCTCGGTTATAGTACAGCAAGAAAAACTGAAAGAAGTCATGTACTTACAGTGAACAGTAACATTAAAAGAGACCAATCAAAGGTATTTGTCATATACCTGTATCTAATAAGAAAGAGACATGATCAATGCACATTTTGTAAAAAAACTTAATTTTATTTAAACCAATAAACAATTACATCTATAAGTTATTTACTGTTAAATACATTTAATCCAAAATTATCTTGACACATACTGTCTCCACAATTTTGAAAAAAAAAAAAAAGTCATAGTTGAGATTTGGACGGTTAAAACAAATTTTTGAAATGAATTCCCTACCCAACTTTATCCATTATATTAAAGTTTTACTTTCTATTTTGGGAGAAGAGCATAATTCAGAAAGTTTTAAAAGGAAATAGGAAAGCCACTTATAGAAAATGTAGGAGCTTTGTTTACCTGGCAGTGAAGAAAGGTGTTGTTTAAGGAACTATGATGGACCCGTTTTGACCTGTGCACAAATTTGTTTAACACCACCCACCCCCCAAACAAAAAAAAGGCTCAGATTTTTATCTACCCTTATTTCACACACTGAATGCCCACAGGTGCACACAAAGCAATAGCTCCTAAATCATTTACCAGAGCCCCTACAAAGAAGAAGATGAATCAGTTATTTTATGTTATGCAGAAAAAACAAAGGGAACAGAAATCCTTGCCTAAAAATAAAGACATACACGAGATGTTAAACAAAACATACATGATCCTTTTGTTTTACCAAGCGTGGTTACAAGGCAGTGCTACTCTAAACCAAATTATATTTCTCTAAAGGTTGACACAAGACTGCTACATTATAATCCAAAGCTAGACACATGACTTGGAGATCATTCATTGTAACTGGAAGGACCCATTTATAACCATTGCCTTCCATCTTCAAATTGAACGGAAAAAATGACACACACATGCCACAAATCTGCTTATAAGCAGGTAAAAACTTCTTCAATCAACTAAAATAACAAAATTAAAGCATATAACAGAAACATTTCAAATACAAGTACATTGAACCTACAAAGACTATGAATCTTCATCAAGCCACATTTAAATGCTCCACAAATATTTCTTATCTGGGCTGTATAACAAACTAATCCAACGTTATTCAAAATCAAAACACATCAAGGAAATAAAACTAATATTAAGATTGAAAAAAAGATATCGTTTTATTCAAAATCTAGTGCAGAATGAACAACATCACTCATTGTATGTTGCAACATAAGTTCTGCTTTATCTTCAAACTAAATGGAAGAAAACATACAACCATGCTAAATATTTGTATCTGTACAGATACAAAATCAACAACAGAAACTATACTAAATAAAACCAGTGAAAAAGTATTTGGAAAAGTAAAAAAATTGAACAAGAACAGAACAAAAAGGTGAAACACAAATATCAGACTAACCAACAGGGATTCCCAGTAGGCCTCGTACCACAGCTTCGAAATACTGTTACAAAAATATAAAGGAAAGAAATAAAAAATCGCATAAAAAACCGATATAAAACAAACTTAGGTCTTCAACAATATCAGTGAGTGGATGGGATGGATATTTTATGTAAATCATCACACATTGCATGAAACATCATACTTGTAACATTATTGCCAAATTTATAGTAAAATATGACTTGTAAATATTACAAGTATAAAATGTTCCATAAATAGCTCTAATGCTAAAACAAAATCACAGTGAAGTTACTGTAATAATATTTTTCAGATAACATATGACATACACTTGTTACATGGAACATCTTATCAGTAAGAAATAGGGTTGCTAGACCACAGAGCTCTGTTAAATAGCCGTCTTTAGTACACAACTTTTAATTTTTTTTAAAAGAATCTAAGCCCTTGGATCAAGAATCCAAGAGCTAAGCCGCACTAGTAAAGTTACCGCCCTAAGAAACTATTAAGGGTAGCAGCGAACATTAGCAAGCATTTCATTTTACAAGTTGCTTAAAAGTTGCAAATTATAGTCGCATTAATATACCAGGCCATATTAAGTTATTAACCTAAAGTTTCTTTAATTGGAATTATGCACTTATATAAAAAAAAATCCAATGGTCAATATCATCCCAGTAACATTACAAGGCAAGTACTCCAGCAAACTGTATTCTAGTAACATTACCACAAACTTCCATATATATATATATATATATATATATATATATATATATATATATATATATATATATATATATATATATATATATATATATATATATATATATATATATATATATATATATAAGCATAAACAAGCATTGCTCTTATTGCCACATTATTTGCGCTCATAAAATAAATTTAATTTTTTAATAAAAAAGTTGAACTATAGCATTTTTCACATAAAAAAAATTCCCAAAAACGAGCAAGTTTATTTTATGGATTAACAAAAAATAATGTGAATTACCGAGGCTTTGTCGGGATTTTTCCGAAAATAGCTGTAAAGAAGAATAACAATTGGGCTCTCGATAACCTAAATCACAGTGTTGAAGCAAAATTAATCAGTAACCAAGATTATAAATTTGAATTTGATGACAAAAAGAGAAAGAAAACAAATGTACAGTACCCAGAAAACAAAAAATATTTGAAGAGGAGACACCGAATGGGATGAAGAAGGAGTTTCAGCGGTTGAAGGTTTCACCATGTTGCGTTTTTTTTGGGATTTCAGAATGAAGTTGTAAGGTTTTATAAATTGGGCTAAGTCGGGCTCAGCATGACTCGAATTTCGTCATGCGTTTTGGGCTTGAATGGGTGCAAGATCGCCGTGCAAGTATTAATACAAAAGGAAATGCTATGGATAGCTAATGCAAGACCTCCCATTAATTTTAGAATTGAGATCAAGTATTTGAAAGATTTGTTTCGAAAATGTATAGTTTATCAATACATAGTTTTTTTTATAGTCTTATTGGAGCAATATATACCAAAGGCATAGATTTTTTGAACAATAATGCTACTGTAATATTGTAATATGTCAAGTTTTCTTTTCATTTTTCCAGCAACCCTTTTTTTTAACTTCAAGTTTGATTGATGATTATTTTCTTTCATCTAGTTTAGAAGAGTGATGGGCTTGGAAACAGCTTGTCCTTGAAATGAATAACTTCTTTCATCTAGTTTAGAAGAGTAATGTTCAAGAGAAGTGCATGCATATTTATATTTATATTTACTTGATATTTTGAGATGCAATTGTAGATGGTAGAGAATAATTTACTTTTATGCTACATTGCATTGTTGCATCTACATGTTATGATTGTATTTAGTAAGAATAACAAGCATGAGCCATCTACATGCATACTTACTCATAAGAGCATTAAAGAGTATGAAATGGCATTAAAGAATAAAGAGAAAGAAAGAAAGAAAACCACTAAAGAACGTATTTAGAAGAAGAAAAGAACAGGTTGTTGCGATGGGGAACCCGTGAGTGACAGAAAGAATAGTCCCACATACACGCTGCCTTCAGTGAGCGGCCTCAGAATCAGAAAAAATAAGTGTATAATTTGTTAGAAGTGTATGTAGATGAGAACTGTACCAACAGAATAGCCCTCATGCACGCTACCTTCAGTGAGTGGCCACAGAATCAGAAAGAAGAGTTGTACAGTCCATTAGAAATGCATGTAGATGGGGACTATATCCACTCACATGACCAGGGTTTCGAATCCGTGCCTCAACCGAGTCCGATCAGCATAGAAAGAAAGAAAGAATAGAAAGAAAGAGCAGAACAGAATAGAAAGAAAGAAAGCATAGAAAGAAAGAAAGAATAGAACATAGAAAGAAAGAAAAAAGAAGAAGAAGAAAAACAGAAAGCAGAAAACAGAAAAGAAATTGCATTCTTTATGCATTTATGCGCATGCATCATGACATTCCTCTTATTCAGAATTAGTTTCTCTAGTTATACTTACATGATAGTAAGTGAGAAACAAGAACAGAGCGAGGAAAAGAACAGAAAAGAATATAGAAAGATCAGAGAGATAGAACAGAAAGAGAAAGAACAGAGAAGAAGAGAAATATGTTGTAAGGAAAGAAATTTAGTATATGAACAACGGAGAAAAAGGAGTAGCATAATGGGTTTACTTACTGAGCAATTAGTGTTCACCCCGTTGTTTTCAATGTTTTTGCAGGTAGTAGATAAGAGACGGTCGGAAAGAGCGTCAAGAAGCGGAAAGATCGGGCAACACTGTCAAGAGTATTTTGAGAAGTTTTAGTTGATGATGTAAAGTTTTGTATAGAAAGACAAATGGACCCATACTTTATCTTTAAACATGTATATATATATATTCCTACATATATTTATTTCAGTAAGTTTTACTGTGTATTTTATGAGTGCACTAGCTAAAAAAGAAAGCATTACAATCCACATAAAATATGGACTATGAATTCATATGTTTAACTCTTTCCATATATCTATCCATTTGAAATTGCAAATTTCCATAAAAAATAATAATATATAAATTAATAAAACGAAAAAATAAACAAATGTATATAACATAATTTTATTAGAATGATAAAAAATATTTAGATATATAACATTAATTATACAATATCTTCACAGTCAAATACTTTTTCAAGATTTGAAATGAATCCCATTCTTATCGATTCTTACCATCAAACCTAACTAGCTAATGTTACACAAATGGTTAACTAGCTACTTTCAGATTAACTTTAACCTTGAGATAAAAACAAAAAACAAAACAAAAGTTTCAGAAAATATCACCAAGCCCCCTCAAGGTATGAAAAATCATCAGTAGCCTCCATTTAGATTTGACAAATTGATCATTTATCTCTACTTGACCATGAAATGTAAAGGTCAAAATTAACATAACGAAGGGGATAAGTGAATGAGTTTATGATATTCGAGGAAGGGAAGGTAATGAATGGTTTATAATACATCTGGGATTTTACTAAATTTCCTTAAATGTTAGGGAAGGTTAGAGATTATTCAAAAAATTAATAACTAAAAAACAATTACCTGAAAAATATAGATAAATGATTACATATTATATTATATAGTTGACAAAATATGTAAATTAACATGTTTAAATAATATAATTAATATAATCTGTATTAAGCAAAAAGATTGCTCCTTTAATCACAACTCTTTTAACTTTTTTTTTTTTAATCACTGAAGGTGTCCGGATCAGTTTGCGTACATTGTACTTAATCTCCCGAGGCCCGAGAATTATCGGCTGGATGAAAACCCCAATAGCCACCCCTATTAGTGCCTAGGGGTCTCAAACTCGAGAGTTCATGAAACATTTTTTTAGTCTTTTACATCAGGCCACCTAGTATCTCTGTTTTAAAACCCAGATCGGATCGGTCGATTCCACTAAGACCCGATTTTATGTTCGGTGCGAGGTAAGATAAAACTTGGTTATAATAAAAAAAAAACCGTGTTAACCCGCCATTGAACCAAATGAACAGTGCCACCTGCCCGATCCAGCCGACCCGTCAGATAAACCGGTTCACTGTTTGAAATGAAAAAAAACCCGAACTCTATACTTTTTTAAGTTTTTCTATGCAAAACACAGAGGCAATTACACACAACCACGCTCTAAATCGCAACCACTCTGAGCCCTCTCAGAAATTGCAACCTAATCTCAATCAACTACACTCTCTCAAGTTTGAATTCGCAACCACTATCTCAATCTCAATCGACGACGACACCTCCCTTGCTCGACGACGATGACGTCTCCCTCCGTCACTGGAAATCGACGACGACAACACCTCCCTCGCTGGAAATCGACGACGATGACACCTCCCTTGTTCGACGATGAAAACGCCTCTCTCCCTCACTGGAAATCGACAACGACGATGCCTCCCTTGCTCGAATCAACGACAACGACTCCTTTCTCCCTCGCTTAAGCCCTGTAAAGGTATTTCCACTGTAAAAAATGCTTAGTGTGATCTGGAAATCAAAAACTACTTCCTTTTTCTAGATTTTGCATGTTTCGGCTGAGTTGAGTTTTGTTATCTCAAAAATGCTCGGAAGTTTTGTTAGTTGTATTTGTTTTGAGAAGGGAAATAAGAGTCGGTTAATTAAATAATGGAAAGCTTGCTTGTTGGGTGAAATTTTTGGGCGTTGGTCTGCACTCTGGTGTGGTTGTCATTAATTCTGCTTGTGGGTGAAATTTTTGTTGGGTGGAACTGGAAAGAATGGGTGAGAGACAAATATTTGGCTTGTCATTAATTCTGAAGTTGGCTTGATGAGGATGCATTCTCATCAAGGTCACAAAGAATGCACGGATTTGTAGACTTCTCAAGGCAGCGAGTGTGAAAGTAGCGGCCGCATGGCAAAATTAACTGCAACAGATGGAGGAATACTTGGCTGGGAAATGGGGCCATTGGCTTCTAGTGTGAATGAAAGATCCCTCTTGCAAAAGAGGCACTCTCTTCCACTTGGTTGAAGAGGTTTGTCGAAATCTGCATAGAGAAGTGTAATTGCAGTCATTGCTATTGTAATGACGAGCGTTCATATCATCCTTAACATTACAAACATTAGAGGCATACTGAGGTATTAGGTTTAGCTGGATTTTCTGCAACAACAAAGCGTTTACTGTCTATTTCCAAAATCCAGATGCATGGCAAACTTAAATAAGCATTTTAATGTCGAGATCCTTTTGCTGCATGCGAGTTCTCAATAATGTACAGTGGGTATAGTAGAAGGGTATCACTGCTTAAAAATTTCTAATATTCAATTATCTAAAAAGTATATGGGTATATTAGAAGGGTATCATTGCTTAAAATTGAAGAAATGTTGTCTATGGAAGGACCCAAACTTACAAAACTCAGGGAACTCAACAACAAAAATAGATCTTAGAATTCAGAAGAAAATACCTTGCTTTATGTGATTGGTTGGAAAATCCTTAGTCACTTGTGTAAGAGCAAGCTGGTCTGACAAATCAGTCTGGGACTGTGGTGTACGAGATGGTCGAATTGGACGGGTTTTGTATGCAGATCTATTAGAAGACGGCCGAACTGGATGGGTTTTGTATGTAGATCTATTAGAAGATGGTCGAACTGGAGCATTGGAAGCCTGAGCAAGTCGACCAACTGGAATTACTAGACCTATGATTGTAAAACTTAAAAATCATGATTACAAACAGTAAATTTGAACTAAATTTATATGTGATCATGGAGCTAAATGTTAATTATGAAAGGTATATGCAGGTGAACTCAGTCTACTAGCGAGTTGAATAGGAGCAGTGGTTTGAGATTGACCAAAGTTACCTGCGAGCATCCAGCCAAAAAAATTACAAATATACCCATAAAAAAATGGGTGACTTGCACAGATTTAGAGCCCTGATTCAACCTGGATTAAAGTCATTATAATCGGTAATAGTCCAATTCAAACCAATTTATGCATGTTTATTATAGTGTTCCATAATGGACTGAAAATAGCACAGCAATCACTAAAAAGGCCAGAAGAGGTCGAGTAATATATTAATCAGGTATACATTTTCTCAAGGACTTAAAACTTTATACAGTGAAAGGAGCCTTTTAAAACAGATTCGAAGAAGAAGACATACCTTGCACCATATGACAAGGTATAAATTCCTTGGCCAAACGTGAAAGAGAATGGATAGTCACTGGTGGTGCAGGAGAGGGAGCAGCTTGAATTGATTCTGAAATAGAAGAATCAGTCTCTGGTTTTGTTGTTTGCTGAACTGGGTGAGCGACCAGATAGGGATTAGCAGTAAAAAAGGGGCAAAAAACTAGAGAGACTAGGGCTGGATATCTCCATTGAGAGTGTCCAGTAGGATTGTTGGAAGATTAAGCAGTTCCCCTTCCCCTTACAACCAGTCTTACTTGACCTGTAAATGGTGAAAGTCAACACTCCAAAGTACAAGCATTCAGCATTTCTATCTCAAAAGCTCCCACTCTAATAAATCAATGATGAGCTAAATAACTTGACCCAGGCAGACAAAGCTGCACATTATAATAGTTTTGCACTAATTTGGGATCACAAACATAAACTAGCAAAATTCAGGATAGCAATGTACAGATAAAAAAAGGGTTTCTCTACCTCGTCGAGCATAAGATATTCAAACAGAACTTAACCCTAGTTTATACTTCCAATTAATTAGCATAATCCAGTTTCTGACCTACATAATTCATCAAAAGGAGGTGAATCCTCTCTCTCTACCAATCGAGGCGAATTATTTCTTTGTTCCATCAAAATAAAGCTGGAAATATAAAACCTCATCAGTTGTAGCATTCAAACTAACAGCTAAAGCACAATTGGACTCATGGAGAAATCGTTTCAATTGGGGGACACACCCACTAGTAGAAACAGTGACCTTGTGAGGACTGAAATGAAGGCCTTGCTCATGCACCGTAATGTCGGAAGCTTTTATGACATTTCCAACATTGTGAAGTGGCTCTCCCATTCCCTACATAAGTATTGTTATGACAATAATTAGCATAGACCAGATAATCTAGAAGCTCTGTGTTTAGCAAGAGAGAAGATGAAATTGCTCGACAGCATTTAATGATTGCAAAAAGCTAAGAAGTTGAGGCAAAAGGCATTGGACAAAAAAAAAAAAAAACATGAAAGGTCTATTGAATTACAAGTATATGTTTCTTATCTCTATGTGTACATAAGTGGTGAGCCTGTGTGAGTACCTGCAGTCCTCCAAAAGGATTAACAAAGTTCATGTTTGAACAAACCAACACACAAGAGAAAAAGTTACCGACATCTAGTAAAAAGATACACATAAACTCCTTTTAAAAAACCGTGCCAAAAGAATAATAACTCCTTTGATCATTGCAAACTATATCTATGTCATAAATACAAAAATGATTCTGTTCCCTTCACAATAGTTTGAGGAGAAAATCACCACATCAGAGAAGGTAGGGGGTCCTTTACAAAACATTCGGGCTAAAATAGATTATTGTTTTTATACAATTCAAATATATACAAGGTATTACCAATCAAAGTTTAGACATCTGTACACGAAAAATAATACACAACTTTTTGTTTCTGATATAAAAAGAAGAAAAAAAAACCTCATGAAACCATATTGACAATATTAATAGTGTAAATGATAGTACAACGCAGGTCCTGAAAAAACCTTCACTAAACTGAAAGGTTGTTTCCATATGTGTACTTACGTAGCCTTATATAACAAATGTGCACTTACCATAAACACAACATTTGAAAGTGAACTAGCTTCACTTTAGAGCACGCGCTGTGTAAATACAGCCTGCTCTACTATCTCAGTTGTGGTCAGATGTCTCTTCAAAGCCATCCTGTAAAAAAAATAAAAAAAAATAAAAAGATATATTATGGTATGAACCTTATATGAGAGAACAAAACCATGAATAACACATAATGTGAAGCTATGCGAAATATTATACTTGCCTGCTAGTGTAGCAGAACTGACAATTCATGGCACAACCCACCTGACTTGAAACACAGACGGCCGTCTACCTCTATCACATGGAATGATGACTGTTTCTATCACTAGTCCATAATCCAGCGTAAATAAAATCTTAACTCCTGTGAGTTTCAAAATCAATGAGAAGATCCTCAATGTAATGCAATTTTCTAATCTAAATATGTAACATCCATGTCAAATATTTGGTACCTAGACAATATGAAGCAAACAAAACAGATTATTCTACCTTCTTAGTTCCATCAGATGTTGTGTAAATGTCTTGCAAAGATAACGCCTTGAATTCAGCATGGTCACTGAAACATTTTCTTGAAATCCTTGTTCAAGCTACACAATATACAATTCTTAAAACCCAGCAGACATAAAAGAAGGAACCCGATACAATCTCCCCACAATAAATTAAAATGCCGCATATATCTGGTAAATCTATGACAGACTCTATCCACCAAACGATAATACCTTCCATCCCGTCAATACAATGTGCCCAGATGTCGTTCCCATAGAGGCGCTTCCACAACATGAAAGCCTGACCTGATCCGAACCCATTGCTGTCTAAGCACACACTCATAATCATAACTTACAATTATGTGTTTCATTCATCAAACTAAAGCAAAAAGATCTAAATTATCTGGTCCCATAATTCTCATTAAAACACCATCACATCATTAACAGCAAGTTTAAATTCACAAAATGTCACTCCAAAATACAAAATCAGCTCATTAAGTGGGAAAAAAAGTGAAACAAAAACTGTAAAAAGTTGATACAAACTTGAAGCTCAGGGTACCTCATTCGCTTTAGCAGCACCTTCGAAACCCTTCTTCTGTGGACAAACATTTCCGTCAACACAGTTTCCTGACAAGAAAAGCAACGACTCACACACTCAGTTAAATTAGCCTCCATATATATCTATACTAGCTGTCATCATGACTAAATATGAGCACGTCAACCATCCAGTCAACCTAGTATCATATGGTTAAAGCTTTTGAAAAAGTAAAACATATGTTTTTAATTAAGGGGCCCTAACTTGACAATATCACAGGACAAATTAGACTGTCTTGTATATCTAATATTTTCATCACTATATTCATGCCTAACAACACTCTAGTCTCACCAGTTACCATATAGCTGAGATTTTTCACATATATGGAGAACATTTTGGGATCAAATTTAGTTTAATATAGGAAAAATAAACAAATGTTATTTGCCAAAATGAGACTTTCAGTGGGGAAAGAAGAATCCAATAAATGCATGCATTCCAGTGATATAATAGAGTAAATATAAGGGATTCTATTCATTGAGCACCAACATTCTTTGGAAACAGACTACCTTAAGCAACTTGAGATGCACTATCCCTGCTATCAAAAAAATGCAAATATGTAGAAAAAGTTCATAAACATTTAATTCAGCAAGCAAGCATTTCTGCTGCTAGATGGTTGAACCAGAGTTTCAGTGAAAACTATAATTTCTATGAAATTTTCATGTTCTAATTGCCACATCTACAAGTTTGAGTTGATTATTCTAGATTCTCTTGATGAGAGATTACAATTTGTTTCCTGTAAAGTAATTCTGGGAATAACAACAATGGGTTTAACTAATTAAAGAGGGTAATAAAAGTTAATATTTTCTCCAAAATTCTAATACGTATTAGAGATAGGAGAATTGAACATATCATTGTAACTGGAAATTGCAATTCAGTGTGCAGCAACAGTGCTTTTCCAAGAGAGACTGAATGACTTATCCATATATAAAGATGTAGAATAGCTATTCACCATGTCATACTTTAATAAATGGACCAAAGAAAAATCCACTAGGCAAGATATCCAAATCACTATCTTGCAAGGAAGA
Source organism: Pistacia integerrima (assembly GCA_026225825.1). Classification (NCBI taxonomy): domain Eukaryota; kingdom Viridiplantae; phylum Streptophyta; class Magnoliopsida; order Sapindales; family Anacardiaceae; genus Pistacia; species Pistacia integerrima. The sequence goes on along the minus strand of CM047750.1, from coordinate 15,887,262 downwards.
GTCAGAAGCTGTTTCAATATGGCAGATACAGCTTGATAGGATAGAGCTCTAAGAATGGAGTGAATGCCTTACAAGCCAATTGAAACGGTATTCCCTGGGGAAAAATTGTAACCCTGAACACCAGAATTTTGATTAGCTGGAACTTGTTGCCTTGCAGCTATATCGCTAAATCAAAATAATGTTATTTCATAAAGGAATTGATGACCACAAAAAAAAAAAAAAACGTGGTATAGATAGTTACTTTATCATACTTTAGTCTGGGGCCAAAGAAAAATTGACTTGGCAAGATCTTGGATTACCATCTTGCCAAAAAGAGTCAGATGCCATTAAAAATATGGCAGATACAGCTTGATGGGATAGAGCTGTGAGAATGGAGTGAATGCCTAACCAGCCAGTTGAAGTGGTATTCTCCAGGGAAACATGTGATTTTGAACAGCAATATTTTGTTTAGCTGGAAATTGTTGCCCTGCAGCTATAATCAAAATAATGTTGGATTTATGAAGTTTCATGTCCAGTTACCACAATTTCATAGTTGAGCTCATATCTTCTTGGTAAGAGTTGCCCAGGCGTACTCTATGAGCTTAAGAATTTTTTATTTTATTTTCTTTTTTCTGTGTATAATTTTGTTAAACATATCTCTCTGTAATGTTTCAATTCTTGATGACTTAATATATTGTATTCACTTCTTCCTTTCTGACCTTTCAATCCAAAGCATCCCCATAAAGAATGTATGATGTCACTGTGCTTACCATCAACATTTTAACTAGCTCACCTACACTAATAACTTCTCTATCTATATAAACGATTCCCTACAAAATCTTAAATCTATGACTTTCTTTAGGCTTCATTCTAACAAACAAACAAACAAAAATTAAACCACTAAGTCACATATTTGAATTAGGCTGATTATGATTCTTTTGTCAGTCTAGCCCATGGAGTATACTACATATGAATATTTTATGTTTTTATGCTTAATTTATAAGAGTTAATATGATATTTTATTAAAGAGGCAAAGTGAGCTGCGTTGTCAATCCAACATACAGAGGGAGATATACCAAGCTTATCTGCAAAATACAAATTTGGGTGACACAAAGAATCTAATCTTTATCATTATTCTCTCATATAAATTATAAAGTCTGGCCAGCTTCTTGTTTTATTTAAAGTAATACAACAATGATATTTCTCATTTCACATCATTTTACTTCTGAGATCCAGCTTCTTGCTTGATACTTGTAACAACATATCCTACAAAAACAAGGAAAGTTGATAACTTGTAAATCATTGGAATGGCCATAGCTTAAATGTTTGAACCAAGTAGAAACACTTAATTTGTCTTTCTTACTAATTTTATAACATAGTGATAATTGGGTAACTTTGTTTAGCCTATGGAGTCAAACAGGCCCTGACAATTGATTATTTGTAACCTTCCTGATAAACCATTGAATAACAATCATCAAGATGATCTCCAGGAATCCAAGTCCAACAAAAGAAGCCACAAGTCATAGCAGCAGAAAAATAATAAGAAAGAAGTAAGAAGACTAATCATGAAACAAAATAAAGAATGGGAAACTCACAGGATCCTCAAATTTCCATTTGTAAGGGCTTTGACACTCTGGGGTACTGTGCCCGTTAGCTTGTTATTGTTCAATCTCCTGTTCGAGAAACCAAACATGAATTGAATACAAATGCATTGTGATATTTTCTTTTTTATATAATCTTGGATAATTCAAGGATACAGGAGATATATGCAGTTACATAAACAGTAAAGCTTTCAAGTTGCCAAGCGAATCTGGAATTGGACCTGAGAGTTGATTTTCGTACAGGTCCAAGCTGAGTGAGTTTGTTAAATTTCTGAGATCGGCTGGAATCGATCCATTGATTTGATTGCTATATATCTCCCTGCCAGTAAAGTATCAACTCATTTAATGAAACCGTACTTGTCTAATTATTAACCATAAGCATAAATTCATTGAGTTCACAAAACAGATAGACAAAAGGAAAAACAAAATGTTGTTACAGATATTGAAGATTAGCCAAAGATCCAAGCTGAGGGACAAGAGATCCCTGGAATCCATAATTGCCAAGATCCATTCAAGAAGCAAATTGAAATATTCCACTTTCAAGTTAGAGAAATTCAGTTCTCAAACAGCCAAATCTAAACTCAATAATCTTTAAATAAACTAATGAAAGGTGAAATATACATACAGCCTTGTGACTTTGTTATCATCATTGCATGCAACGTGAAACCAGCTCAGTGGTAATATTGCTCCTTCTTGGATAAGGGAACCTACGCTCCACATGACATGCCTTAAATCTAGCAAACTTCTGTCTCAATACCAAATAAATAACTTCATCATTCATGGTTCACCAGGCATGGAAAATCTGAAACGAAGCAAAATCACCTGTCCTATAGATGAGAAAATCCTGATACCTGAAGGACATCGTTGCAGCATACGATTGTTCACATTAACTGCTCCTTCACCAGTAACTTCATCAACAATCCAGTCAAAGTTACGCTGTTCATTCGGCGAACTATTGGACATAACATCTTCATTCCTTAGTGGTGGGGAAGTAGAAATCGGTATATCATCCCCATTGTGTGTCTCCTTACTTTCCATTATGTATACCCTAAAGGCAAAAAAGGTCCACTCAAAATCATTGTTTCTACCATAGAACAGATTTCTAAGAAGTAAATTCTATCAAACAACAGAACCAAGAAACAGAGAATGAATTGATGGCATCAAAGTAAAAATTTACTAAAGAATAAAGGAAGCATGATCAACAACAATGGTGATCAAATAAATTCTAACTACACAAAAGCAAACAAGAAATTCAGTTAACCAAAACATTTCACAAAACCCATTTCATCATCTAAGGGAGAGTCAAATCCTTCAAAACACATTAACCACAATCCAGAAAACTATTTGATTTCATCATTTTCTTTTTAATTGTCTTAAGAGGGTTGCAATAAGACAAGAAAACACTATAAAGTAATAAAAAGAAAGGAATCCTAGTTTAAAAAAGATTCCAAAGGGTTGAGAATGTTGGTAAAAGAATGTGATTAAAACCAGTCAACGTTGAAAGATTTAAAGATAAATAAATATAAAAGAGTGATACTTAAATTGAAAAAAAAAAAAAAACAGAAATAAAAAGAAAAAGAAGAGCTTTACCAGAAACAATGAAGAAAGGTACAGGTGAAATTGAAGGTCAAAGGACTCTCAATAATGTTAGAGACACCGAAAATTTTACACCGAAAATATGTACCGGCCTACGTGTAACACGCCTCTTATTTTTTTAATAATTTTTTTCTAGTGAACGGCCGTCCATCAAATTTGGACGGCCGTTCACTCATATGGACGCCCGTCCATATACAAGCGATGGGCGTCCTCATTTAAAGGACGCCCGTCCATAAATAAAATATGAAAATAAAAAAAAAAACTTTAGGGACAGCCATCTCTTATGGATGCCCGTCCATACTTAAAAAAAAAAAAAAAAAAAAGACATTTGGACACTTTAAAAAAAAAAAAAAAAATTTCGTCCTCTTCTCTTCATTCCCTAGCTCCTGGGTTCTCACGTTAGTTCTTAGATTACTGCCAGTTTCATTAATTGGACATTCCAACATCACCATATTAATCTGGGTTTCTTGATTCTCTCTCTCTCTCTCTCTGCTGTATGTGCTTAGGTATTCTTGCCATCCTCGCCCATTAAAATGTATTTTAATATGCATATTGTTCGTATGAATTATTATTATTCGGCTGGGCCACTTGGTGATCTAGAAATTTCTGAAAGGCACATTTAATGGTGTCTAGAGAACTTTCTGGTTCATGTCCTGTGGTATTTGTGAAGGCAAGAGAGATCCTCTTCATGTTTCCAGCAAATTAAAATGTATTATATTGTTGCTTATATGGTTGGCCAAGTCTCATTGTTTTCTTTTTTCTTCGTTCAGTGCCTGTGAGGAATTGAGAAATAGCATAATGTTTCTAAGCTTCTGAGGTCAGTACTTAAGACTGGGAACCGCATGAATGTTGGGACAAACCGTGGTGATGCTCACGCCTTTAAGTTTGACACACTCCTCGAGCTTGTTGATGTCAAGGGTGCCGATGGAAAAACTACCCTACTGCATTTTGTTGTGCAAGAAATTATAAGAACTGAAGGTGCTCATCTTTCGGGTAATAGCCAAAATCGATGATGCCAAGTGCGGGAAGCTAGGCTTGCAAGTTGTATCCGGTTTAAGCTCGAGCTCACCGGTGTGAAGAAATCTGCGCCATGGATTCCACGTGCTCGCGTGATGATGTGTCCAAGCTTTCTAGAGCAAAATTGGATATATCCCTCTCATGGCCTTTTCAATTTTCCTCCTCGGGTTCGTCCTGTGCCTCTGGAAATACATATTCAGGGAGTGGATATATCCAATTTTGATGCAAGGATGCAAGCCATGACAAAACCCATATATACTGCAATTGTCCAACATGCCAAGAATGGAAAACCTGTGCTTGTATTTGTCCCTTCAAGAAAATATGTGCAGTATCTGTAGAAACCAAAATAATGGCCGGGCGTCCATTAGCAATGGACGCCCGTCCAAATGTTTTTTTTTTTTTTTTTAAAGTATGGACGGACGTCAATTCCTAATGGACACCCGTCCAAATGTAAGGGATTATGGACGGCCGTCCCCAAAGTTTTTTTTTTTTTTATTTTCATATTTTATTTATGGACGGGTGTCCTTTAAATGGGGACGCCCGTCCCTTGTATATGAACGCCCGTCTATATAATATGGACAGACGTCCATGTGAGTGAACGACCGTCCAAATTTGATGGACGACCGTTCACTAGAAAAAAATTATTAAAAAAATTAGAAATGTGTTATACATAGGCCGGTATACATTTTCGGTATAAAATTTTTGGTTTCCCTAACATTATTGAAGGACTCTAATCTCACCACCACTCTTCTGGAGAGAAACTACCACTGAAATTTATTTGTCGCTGACCTGGCAGTGTTGTAGGGCAAACGTCAGGTCAAATTATTATTTAATAGAAAGGATGTGTAATGTGTTGAATCTGATGGAATAGAAGTGGTGTTTTTGTAATATTATTGAAACTACAAATACACACCCAAAATGAAACTCTGTTAGAACAAAAACTACGTAGAAGGGCATAAAGGTCATTTTAACTTCCTTTCAACCTTAAGAGTGAAAAAATAAATTAACTTGAATAATTATTTAAAAAAATTGAAAAAGAAAAATCTGAAAACTTGAAATAAAGATAAAAATTATGAGAAAATTGAAAAATAAAATGTTAAAAAAAGGAAATTTTGAAAAAGCCAAAAAAAAATTAAAAAATCTGAAAAGAAATAAAAAATTATAAAAAAATTGAAAAAGATATTAAAAAAGAAAAAGAACAAATAATTATTCTTATTGTATCAATAATTGATCATTCTAATTAAAAGCATTAATATAAAAGAAATATTACTCATAATGGGAAAACAAATTATTTAATACTCCCTCCATTTCCTTTTAATTGTCGTTTTAAGACTTTCTAAAATTTTCAAAATAAAAGTCGTTCTGCCTTCTTCTTGTCTGCACCTTTCATCATGCCTTCTCCACTTTTTATCATCCCTCTCTCTTTTCATTCCATCTTGTCATTTCTTTACTTTTTGCCTCTATCCTCTTTAATTTTTATCTTTATCTTATCTCTTCCCCTTTTCTCATCTCTTCCTTATTTTCCATCGCCACCTCTTCTTTCTCTAATCTGTCTCTGCTTCCATCTTTTCTCTCTTTTTCTTGTCTTCCTTCTATATGTTCCTCTCTCCACTTATTTGAAGCACCCTATCGTCTTCAATCTCCACCTTCACTTCCTCTTTCTTGAGCCTTAGAAGATCAGCCTTGAACTCGTGAGCTTTTGGAGTTTCCTTCCAGTCCACACGGGTGTTAACAAAAGCTGAAGTTTCTTAAGGGAGTTGAGAGGAGAGTGACGATACAGATGATGGGAAAGGAAAGTCCTTGAATGAGTTACAGCCATGGTGGCTAACCAAACATAATCAAAGAGAACAGAAACGAGTGAGGGACGAAAAAAATTAAAGAACTGGAGCAGCTTAAAAGAAAAGAAACAGATGAAGTTGGTGAGAGAAACAAATGAATAAGACAAAATTGTTAAAAATGTCATTTAAATAGGCAGGGAATGTTTCCCACTTTCAAAGTCTCTCCCACCTGTAAAATTAGGGAAAAAAATGGTGGGAGAGAGAATTTTTCTTTTTTATTAAAACTTGTGTCCCACACCTAAAACGTCAATTAAAAGAAAACGGAGGGAGGATTAAATAAATGAGCAATAAGCTTTGATTAATAAATTTTTGCTAAGTGGCGTAAAAATTTAATCAACACAGCTTGATTATCAACGGAATCAAATAGTGATAGTGGAATGAATATAAAATATGGACAGCGATGGATCACATCACAAACAATAAATAATCACCAAACACACTCAGCATTATCAATTAATTACCTCTATTCAAAAAGTTAGATAAGTAAAATATTTGATGTAAGGCTGTAGGGCGTTTTTTGCATTGGGATTGTCCCACTCCAATGAATTCCACCAGTCTTCTTGTACCACGATTTCTTTAATTGCAGGCAGGGGAAAGACAGAGGGAGCCTCTTCAGTTTTGGGCAATAGACTACTACAATTTGCTCGAGAGAATCACAAACCATTACTCCATTACTACTACATATCCTCTTCAATTCTGGAAGATAACGCAATCTCAATATTTTCAATTTAGGAAGAGTTAGTGTGGTATTACTCCTTCCATCTTCCTCACTTTTTTCTTCAGCACCATCTAATGTTATTTCCTCAATTTCATGACAACTAACAACTTCAATCACTTCCAGGTTTGGTGAGACCCGCAACAACTTAGCTGACAACAACTTCTTTAAAGATGGACAATTATATATGTAGACAGCTTTAAGATCTGAATACTCTCCTTTGTCAGACAGAACATCACTTAAGCTTCTTACATTATCGCAACCATGTAGAGTTAGACACTGTAAGTCTTTTGGGGGCGCAACGAACTTGGACACTCCATTAAACACTACATTTCTATCAACATCAACTTCTTCGACAGTGGGCCTGTTGAGTGAATCTTCAACGGTGTCTAAGTGAAACGCTGACGTTTTGGTGTTAGCTTAAGTGACAATCCTCAGCCATTGATTCTATTCAGATCGGACGGCCATTATTAGCTCATTAAGTCAAAGTATAAAAGCAGCAAATCTGGAAAATCAACACAGCAGCTTCATCTTCTTCTTTCACGCGTTTTACAACAGTTTTTAGTCTTCTTATTTTCTACTCTTTGAACATTGTAATCAGGTTTAGATTCCTGTGAATCTTGTTAGCAGAAATTACAGAGTGGTGTTTCTGGTATAGGCTTTCAGGTTTTCGGGTTAGCTTATTATGATTACAGGGAGGTTTGAGTGATTGTTGTATAAGTGTAAGAGTTGAGCGATTTGGGTTGTGATTGAGTTGTACTTGTAATACTTTGATCCTTATAGTGCAGTGAGTCCCAATTTGCTTGGAGCTCAATGTGGACGTAGTTTATTCCATTGGAATAAGCGAACCATGGTAAAAATCTTGTGTTCTTGATTGTGTTCTTGGTAGTTTAAGTCTTGTGATTCTGTTTGTGAGTGTTGATTGATAGGTTTGAATTCTGTTTCATGCACAACAGTGGTATCAGAGCGAGATTAAGGTTTATTCAGTCTGATTTGAGTGATTCTTGAAACCTAGGGTTTATACAAATTGGGGGTTTCGGTATAATCAGTCAAATTAGTGGCTTAGGGCTTAGAAAACCTTAGAATATCCGATCAATTTCGTGAAATTAGTTCGAATTCAACCTTAACCACGATTAGGGTTTCTGTGTCAATTCTAGATCCAAACAGTAATCTGTCACTATGACTACTACAAGAGTCGAAATCACCCAATTTGATGGGAATATTGATTTCAATAGTTGGAAAAAGAAAATGAAGGCGTTGTTATCTCATAACAAGGTAGCCATCGCACTGGAGAAGGACGTGACCAAATGGTCAGAGGAGAAACTGAAAAAGAAGGCAGAGTTGGAGGAGGAGGCGCACAATCTGATAATCATGAACCTCTCCGACGCGATCCTGCGAAAGGTAGACGGTTTTGAAACTCCGACAGCGGTATGGGGTAAACTCGAATCTCTTTATGCATTACAATCTACTCCTAATCTAGCTTACTTAAAAGGCGTTTTATTTGCATATAAAATGGATAGCTCTAGGACTATTGATGAGAATATTGATGAGTTCTTGAAACTGACCCAAGTGTTGAAGGGTACAGATCAAGAATTCGGAGACTTGAGTTTAGCTATGATTCTTTTGAATTCTTTGACTGAAGATTACCAGGTTGTAAAAAATGCCCTTCAATATACTGGTACTATCCCAAGCGTAGATTTAATAGTTTCTGGATTAAAAGCTAGGGAATTAGAGATTAAAGTGCAGAGAAGAACTGGTAGTAATCTTTTTGTTAAAGGAAAGGGTGATTTTAATCAAATTAGTAATTCTGTCCAGTCTGATAGTGGGCCTAGGAATAAGAAAAAGGGAAAACAAAACCGTAAGGCCAAAGGAGAAACCAGGAAGTGTTTCTTTTGTAACAAGGCTGGCCATTTGAAAAAGAACTGTTATGCCTGGCTTAAGAAACATAAACAAGGGAATATCGAAAGCAACCTAGCAACCTCTAAGTCCAGCTTTAGAAGAATCAAGTTTTAAGCTGCTAAAACAGAAAAGATAAATGATTGGGTAATGGACTCTGGGTGCTCTTTTCATATGATTCCCAATAAAGACTGGTTTTAGGACTATGAGGAGAATAGGTTAGAAACTGTCTACATGGGGAATAATAATGCCTGCAGGGTTGAAGGGATAGGCAGCATCACATTAAAACTAAACAATGGTAAAACTGTCAAGTTGACTAAAGTGAGACACATTCCAAAATTAAAAAGAAACTTAATTTCATTAGGTATCTTAGATGAATCTGGTTGTAGTTATAAAGCTGAAAATGGTTGCCTGTATGTTTATAAAAATAACTATGTTTTGCTTGAAGGGATAAAAAGAAATGGCTTGTATATTCTGTTTGGATCCTATTATGCTGATTGTTTAAATTCTGCTTTGGTTTCTACTAACCTGAATGTTACTGAAAAATGGCACTTAAGATTAGGCCATATGAGCCAAAAGGGCCTGGACATCCTCTATAAGTAGGGCCTATTTGGTAAGGACCTTATTAGACCTCTTGATTTCTGTGAGACCTGTATTATGGGCAAGCAACACAGGTTGAGTTTCCAAAAGGGGACTCACCTGGCTGCCAACTGCTTAGAATACTTGCATGCTGATCTGTGGGGACCTGAAAGGGTCAAATCACACAGGGGTAGTAGTTATTTTCTGTCTATAGTAGATGATTACAGTAGGAAGGTGTGGGTTTTCTCGCTTAGGACTAAGGATGAAGCTTTGGGTAGGTTTAAAAGTTGGAAGGTCCTTGTAGAGAACCAAACTGACAGAAGAATTAAAACCCTTAGAACAGACAATGGTTTAGAGTTCTGTAACCAGGAATTTAACTCCTTCTACACTGAACATGGCATCCTAAGACATAGAACTGTTAGGAGAACTCCTCAGCAGAATGGGGTTGCTGAAAGAATGAACAGAACCCTTTTAGAAAAGGTGAGATGCCTTCTCTTCACATCCTGCCTTCCTAAGTCTTTTTGGGGAGAAGCCCTAAACACATCTGCCTATCTTATTAACAGAAGTCCCTCTAGTGCCATCAGCTTTAAGTGTCCTGAGGAAAAATGGAGTGATAGGAAACCTAGTTTAGCACACTTAAGGACCTTTGGATGTGCTGCATACGTCCATAACAGTGAAGGGAAATTAGAATCCTAGGTCTCTTAGGTGTGCCTTCCTAGGTTATCAAGAGGGAACAAAAGGATATAGGCTTTGGGATAAAAGTACCCTAGGAGTTAGAATAATAATTAGTAGGGATGTAATTTTCAATGAAAATATATTTCCTTGCAAGATTGCTAACCCTGATGCAGGATCAACAAGCAGCAATCCTATGAACCAGGACCAGCCTGAGAGAGTCCAAATTGAGGTGGAGTCTGTTGAAATTCAACCTGGATTGGAACTTCAGGAAGTGAAGTAAATGAACCAGATTTGGACCCTGACTTGGATGAGGAAAATGCAACAGAACCTGCTGAACCCCATCCTAATCCTTTAGCCCAGTACCAGCTAGCCAGGGATAGAACTAGGAGAGAAATCAAGCCACTATTAAGATACTTCTATGCAGATTTGATCTACACAGACCTGGTGGCAGGGGCACAAGTTCAGAGGTCAGAACCAGACTGCTATGAAGAAGCAGTCAGATCCAAAGACAAAGCACAATGGCAAGCTGCAATGGAGGAAGAGATGTTGTCCCTTAAGGTAAATGGAACCTGGTCTTTGGTTCCAAATCCCAAAGACTAGAAACTGGTTGAGTGCAGATGGCTATTCAAACTGAAGGAAGGTATGACCTCTTCTGACCTTCCTAGATATAAAGCTAGGTTGGTACCTAAAGGCTACACACAGCGGGAGCGAATAGACTTTAACTAGATATTTTCCCTCGTTGTGAAATATAAAACCATTAGGATCATGTTAGCCATTGTTGCCCATAAGGACTTAGAATTAGAACAGTTGGATGTCAAAACTGCCTTTTTGCATGGGAATTTGGATGAAAAAATTTATATGAGACAGCCCATAGGTTTTGTAGATAAAAACCTGCCCAACCATGTATGCTTACTTCACAAATCATTATACGGACTGAAACAGTCCCCTAGGCAGTGTTATAAACGTTTTGATGCTTTTATTCTTAGTGTTGGCTTCAAGAGAAGCAAATATGATAGCTGTTTCTATTATGCTTTATATGATGATATGCCTTTGTATTTGCTACTGTATGTTGATGACATGCTTTTAATTTGCAAGTCTAAATCTAGGATAGAAGAGTTAAAGAAAAAATTAAACTCTGAATTTGATATGAAAGATTTAGGACATGCAAGAAGAATTTTAGGCATGGTCATAGATAGAAACAGAAAGCATAATGAACTAAAGGTGCATCAGACTTCATATTTGCAAAAACTGGTGACCAAATTTGGCATGACAGGTTCTAAAGTAGTAACAGTACCTTTGGCTGGACATTTCATGTTAAGTAAGAGTCAATGTCCCAAAACAGATGCAGATTTAATTAAAATGGAAAATGCTCCCTATGCTAATGTAATTGGGTCTGTTATGTATGTCATGATCAACACTAGACCAGACCTCTCTTTGCAATTTCCCTTTTAAGCCGATTTATGTCAAATCCTGGCTTTGAGCATTGGTTGCCCTCAAATGGTTGCTTAGGTATATTAACAGTACATTAAATGTTGGTCTAGAATATGGAAAAAGATTTGACTCACTTGATCTTGTAGGTTTTGTAGACTCTGATTTTGCAGGTGACAAGGACTCAAGAAAGTCAACTACTGCATACTTGTTTGCCTTGGGGGGAAATTGTGTGAGCTGGAAGTCCCAACTTCAGCCAATTGTTGCACTGTCCACCACCGAGGCAGAATATGTGGCTGTCACGGACGTATTCAAAGAAGCCATTTGGCTCCAAGGATTACTATCAGAGGTAGAGTTGCTGGATGGTACAGTTACTGTCTATTCGGACAGCCAAAGTGCCATCCACTTGTGCAAGAATCCGGTGTACCACGAACAGACCAAACATGTTGATGTCAAGTACCACTTTGTAAGGGAGCTAGTTGAGAAAGGAGTGATCAGCCTGAAAAAGGTACCAACTGAAGACAATCCTGCTGACATGGGAACAAAGGTGGTCACTCCGATTAAGTTCAAGCACTGCTTGAACTTACTGCATGTCAAATGACCTGCAACAATCGAGCTGTGATAAGCAATTTGTGATGAAACTGCACTAATAAGGTTATTTGGTTTTTTTTTCTTGATTTGGTGGTGTGTTAAAGCTTCAAGGTGGAGGTTATTGAGTGAATCTTCAACGGTGTCTAAGTGAAACGCTGACGTTTTGGTGTTAGCTTAAGTGACAATCCTCAGCCATTGATTCTATTCAGATCGGACGGCCATTATTAGCTCATTAAGTCAAAGTATAAAAGCAGCAAATCTGGAAAATCAACACAGCAGCTTCATCTTCTTCTTTCACACGTTTTACAACAGTTTTTAGTCTTCTTATTTTCTACTCTTTGAACATTGTAATCAGGTTTAGATTCTTGTTAATCTTGTTAGCAGAAATTACAGAGTGGTGTTTCTGGTATAGGCTTTCAGTTTTTCGGGTTAGCTTATTGTGATTACAGGGAGGTTTGAGTGATTGTTGTATAAGTGTAAGAGTTGAGCGATTTGGGTTGTGATTGAGTTGTACTTGTAATACTTTGATCCTTATAGTGCAATGAGTCCCAATTTGCTTGGAGCTCAACGTGGACGTAGTTTATTCCATTGGAATAAGCGAACCACGGTAAAAATCTTGTGTTCTTGATTATGTTCTTGGTAGTTTAAGTCTTGTGATTCTGTTTGTGAGTGTTGATTGATAGGTTTGAATTCTGTTTCACGCACAACAGGGCCAAAATAAATAACACTCATACCACTTGCCTTGTATTATTTTATGTTCTAATAATGGAGATCCTACTGTAAGACTGTATTTTCTAAGTCTTGGACCTCCACTTCCTGAAGATTTGACATATACCTTAAAGTCTTCTATTTTTGTAAAGCACGCTTCTAAAGTATCTAATTCACTCATTTTTTATGCCTCCTCAACTGTTTCTTCTGAAGTTTTTGATCCCCAATACACTCTCAATTTTTGGACACAACTTAGTTTAGACAGCATCCCAATTGGTAACTTTTCTAGAAACAACAAAAAAAGATTAAGGTATCTAAGCTTTTGCAGCATCTCCATGCCTTCGGGGACTTCTGTTATTCGAGTTCCCTCAAGGTTCAAATTCCGAAGACACACCAACTTTGCTAAACAAGGAACATGCTTCAAATTCTCGCAATATTGAAGCAACAATGCTTTGAGATTTGTCAAGTGAGAGATAGAATCTGACAACTTCTCGATGTTGGTGTAGGAAAGATTGAGAATTTTCAACCCTTGCATCCTTACAAAAAAAGATTCAGGAATATTTTTCAAATAAACATTTTCTTGTAGAAGCAAAGTTGAAAGAGCTTGACAATCTGATGAAATATTTGGAGGAATTTCTGATATCTCATTCCTCATTAATGAAGCCTTTTCAAGATTTTGTTTCCATTCTTGTTCCCTTGGTAATTCTTGCAATTTCTCTCCAGCTTTTACCATGAATAAAGGACTCATGCTTGTAATGTACAATGCCATTTCTCTTATAAGATCATGCATCTTCACACATCTTCCATCATCAGCACTCTCCAACAAACAATTGTTAACAAGTCTATTCAATATAGAATAACCCTCATCGTACATTGCTTGCATTCTAGCCCTTTCATCTACCAGTCCTTCTGCAATCCAATAATCTATTAACTCCTCTTTCGGAATTTTGAAGTCTTCGGGATATAGTGTACAATATAAGAAACAATGTTGCAACTTTTTATGCTTCAAACGATCATAACTGAATTGCAATCGAGAAATTACTGACAAATTTTTATCACTTCTTATATGGTCAGACAATTCATTGAATGCATTCCTCCATTCACAAATGTCGTCCACTCCTTTCATGCAGCCGGCTACCGTCACAACTGCGAGTGGCAAACCAGCACATTGATCCATAATAAGTTCCACTAGTTCTTTTAATGTTGGAATTTCAATAATATTGAGTTCCACTTTAGCTACAAATAACTTCAATGCTTCATGTTTCACAAGAGGCTCCACTCGTACTACCTTACAACCCATAGAGCGACATACGTCTATTGATCGAGTTGTTATCATCACTTTGCATCCATTACCTTTCGTTGGTTTAGGTATTCCTACTTCCTCCAGTGAAAATGATTCCCACATATCATCTAATATCAACACAAATCTTTTTCCTTCAAACATTCTTAATAACATCCCTGCTCTTATTTTTTGATCTTTAGCCTCTTCAAAATTTCTTTTAAACATTGATGCAATTTGATCTTGCAATTTAGCAAGATCAAATGGTTGAGAAACAGTGACCCATATCACATGATCAAATTTACCATTTTCCTGTACAAGTCTATTATTAATATGTGTTATGATCGTTGTCTTCCCAACTCCCCCTCTCCCACAAACTCCAATCTTGGTGACCTCATTTCCCATCAAGTGTGCCCAAATTTCTTCCATATTTTTCCATGTATTTTCACCGATCAGTGTCGTTGTTGAAAATATCAATCCTCTCGCCGGAGGTGTATCAATTACCAAACTCTGAAAAGAACTTCGCTTTTGTTCATATTCTTTCACCTTTTGAATCTTCTCTTCAACATGCTTACCTAGACGCACACGTGAGAAAAATTTCTTTCTATTGACTTCTTTTTCAATATTTTCTACCTCACCAGTAATCGTTTCTATATTTCGCAACCAATTACTAACTTCTTCGTTTGGTAGCTTACCTATTTCAGACTCTGCCTTCAGCGTTTCCTCAACATCTTTCTTTTGGCTGTTTAAACCGTCCAATTCCCTCTTAAGGTTATTAAAATTTTCTTCAAGCTTTCTGTGATATTCAATATATGTGCATAGAGGTGGCCCAATGCACTTCATCATATCAAGGAATGCTCCGAGAAACTCCATTAGTAGGTCCTACGTACAACGATAGTATTAATTGCATTAGTAAAAGGTTTCCTCCATTGAGGTGGTTAAAGTATATTGCTCTCATAAATGTAGTTTTGAATAAAGAAGAAGTCAAACTTTAGTATATGAACTTCTCATTAAAACTATTGTCAAGTGTCATAAGAAATTTTTATAACAATAGCTAGTTAAGATTCATGATCAACTCAAACTACATTATTTTTCAATATAAGCATGCGTAGACAAGGAGAAGCTACAGACATAGTTGATAACATGGAATCAAAGAACATAAATTTTTTTAAAGAAAAAAAAAAACAGAGAGAAGATATGAAGTGGGACTCTCTCACATAGCTCAGTACATAACAAAACATTCTCTGTAAAATGGAAGTAAAATTGACCTCAAATTATTACATACAAATATATGTGTCACTATTTTTATGTGATTTTTAGCCCCATCTTATATATCAATATAGAAAAAATAAGTTTCAAATTTGAAATTGGAAAATACAGATGTAAATAAAAAACCTAATTAAGTTTGAAAGTGGGGGAAAGAGATGTAAACAAAAAACATGTAATTAAGCTTAGAAGGATATTTTCAGTATTAAACGTGGTTTAAAAAGGTATTTTTTTAAATATAAAAGAGGTGTATTTATGAATGATATTACTTGTAAAAAGATATTAATAAATCAGATGAGGGTAAAACTCATTTCCCCAGATAATATTACTCGTAAGAACATAGAAGAATCATGTTATTTAAGGCCCACCCAAACACTTTCTAAGCCCCAAAATCAATTAGAGAAATAAATTTTGAATAAAATTCAAATTATTCCAAAATTATTACCATTTTACCTAATCCTTTCTAACTTTTTCACTTTCCTAATATTTTTTGTAACTTATATTATTTATGGAAAACCCATAAAAACAAATCAAAACAAGATTGGAAATAATATTTCTTGCCATGATTTTGAAAAAAATATTATTAACAAGAATTGAATGTTGAGCTGAATCAAATAATATAACATTATTAATAATCTGAATATCTGATGAAATAAGAAAATAAGTTCAAGTAACGGTAATGGGGATGGGGATGGGGATGTGAATATGTGAAGGAATAAAATATGACTACCTTTAACAATGAATAGTGACGAAATGAAATAAAATTTCTACTTTTTTGACAAAATTACCCTCAAGATTAAATGATTATATGTGTATATTTTATAACAATATAAAATTTATAATAGATTAACTTAACATATCACTCCATAATTTAATATATTTCATAAAATATTCAAATTGGAATTAATTATTATAATTAATTTTGATATAATATTGACATATTTTATTTCATAAATAAAAATATTAATTTTTATTTAAATAAAATAATTCCAAAAATTGAAAATAGGTCAACATCATCAAATGGCGTATAAACGACCCATTAATGATCTTTGACCGACGATTGACTAGTTTGGGCAGAAATTGGCTGTTGAAGACCAGCGTATGAATGTCATGCATGACAGTCGTATCTCCCGTCATTGCGATTGACATCCATACACCAAAAATGTGAAGGAACATCACCATCTTGTGACATTGACCCTTTTTTAAATTTTAATTTTTTATCATTTTTTAAATAATATAAATTAATTTATTTTTTTAATAAAATAAATTCTTTTATGGTTTTAAATAAAATAATGTTTTTTATTTTTTAACAAAAATATAATTTTTTAAATTTTAAATAATTTATTATTATTATTTTAATAATAATTTAATTATAAAATAATTAATATTTAATTAAATTAGAAAAGGATATAATGGGAATAGTTATTTAAAATAGGGGCAATGATGGAATTTCCACCCATTCCTTGCCCTTGTGATACCCATTCCTCCCAAAAATCTTATAAATCAAATATAATCCTATGAAGGTCTCAAGAGAGACAAAAAAAATAAAATAGTGAAAAAAGAAACACAAGAACAAAACAAAACAAGATGTACAAAGCCACGGGTGAAATACTATCATTAAACATGATTAAATTTTCCTCCCTTTTAATTCCAATGGAAACATATATCTTGAATTAATATTTGGTTTTGTATGTGTCAAACTTAGAAAGGAAAATATCAAAACAAAAAAGAAAAAAAGACATTTAATTCTTCGTAAGCACAAATGACACAAGGAAATAAATAATATATCTCATATAAGGCCTTATTGGGTAAGGAGTCAGACTCACCTCAAATTCTATCACGGTATTAGAACCCAGGTTCAGTTGAGCTAAGTGTTTGACCATCGGGTAAGGAGTTAGAGCCAACAACTACCTCTATCAACAAGTATGACCCAACATATGGGCTTGACCGTGAGGGAGAGTGTTGGAGTCTCACATCGACTAGGCACGCTCAAGCCTACTGGTTTATAAAAAGGGGTAATCCTCCCATTTAACAAGACCTTATTAGGTGAGGAGTCAGACCCACCTCAAATTCTATCATGGTATCAAAGCATAGGTTCAGTTGAGCTGAGTGTTTGACCAGCAGGTGAGGAGTTAGAGCCAACAACTACCTCCGTCAACAGGCATGACCCAACATATGGGCTTGACCGTGAGAGAGAGTGTTAGAGTCCCACACCGACTAGGCACGCTCAAACTTATTAGTTTATAAGAAGGGATAATCCTCCCATTCAACAAGGCCTTATTGGGTAAGGAGTCAAACCCACCTCAAATTCTATCATGTAGTGTAAAATTATAACTTATTGACTTTAGGGAGAAAAATTCTTTGTGAGGAGCTTTGCAAGAAATATTTGAGTAAGATCACACCAAATGCCTTAAATGTTGAAACAAAAGGTAGGGGTTATGATATAAATTCCAACCGAGGCAAAGTTAGAGCAAAGTTAAGGAATGGAAGAAGTAAGTATAGATTTGGTTTAAAAAAAAAAAAGTAGTGTTAGAATTGTGGCAAGATGGGCCACATAAGAAGGAATGGCAAACACAGTAGAAAAAGGAAAATAGTAATGACACCTCCAATGTTGTATTTGTTAAGGTACAAGATGCTTTATTTTTGTTTGTTGATAGTTTTATTGACTCTTGGGTTTTAAAGTCAGGAACTTCATTTCATATCATGACACATCGTGAAATTCTAGAGAATTATGTAGTTAAAAATCATGGAAATTTGTATCTAGCAGATCAGAGCCATTGGATATTATTAGTATGAGTGATGTTAGGTTGAAGATGTCAAATGAATCTATGAGAAAAATCCAGAAAGTAAAGCATGTACCAAAAGTGATGCGTTATTTGATATCAGTAGGACAACTAGATGATTAGGGGCATAATGTGTCCTTAACTGGTAAAGCATAAGAAGTTACTAAAGGAGCCATGTCGTTACTTGTGGAAATAAAATTGGAACTTTATACATATGTTTTCTAGTAATAGAGATATGATTGCAGTTATAGTTACAAATGCCAATGCCAACTCAAATTTATGGTATTATTGACTTCAGCATATCGGAGTGAAAGGAATAAAATAGCTTAAATCAAAGGTAAACCTACAAAAGTTGAAGTCAATTAATAACAGTTTGTGTGAAAGCTGTATCTTTGGTAAACCAAAAATAGGTAATTCTTTCCCAAGTTTGAAGGGAACCAAAACAAAGAAGTAAGTCTTTCTCAAGTTTGATGGGAACTAAAAGCAAAAAAGGTAGAGTTAGTTCATACCAATGTGTTGGGGCCCATTTATCTTATTCCTTTGAGGCTCAAATTACTATATAACATTCATAGATGATGCCAGCAGAAAGGTATGAGTTTAATTTTTGAAGAATAAATTTGATGTTTTTTTATACTCACAAAAAGTGGTAAGTCATGGTTGAGAATGAGACAAACCTAAGGTTAAAGTGTTTTCATTATGATAATAAGGAGAATATATTGATAATGGGTACAAGAAGTATTGCGCCAATAATGGGATCAAGAGAGAAAATTATCCTAGTGTAACATCCACCCCAAATTAGTAGGTCCATTGGGCCCTATCCATGACGAGAGGTTGAATCCAAAGAGTATCTAGGGAATATGCTAAGAAGGTTCAGAGATGCTCTAGAATATTCCTCACCCAAATAGACAGCAAAATAAGATTATGATTCTTATTCTGATATGATTAATCTTGGCCATCCAATCTATTGGATTCATATGGATCTAGATCATTAGATCTACTTGTAAACTCCTATATAAAGCTAACTAGTGTTAAGTTATTTTCATTCCAAGCATTGTATTATTTTGAGAGCAATAACAATAAAAGAGAGTTTTCTGAGTTTTCTCTCCATTTCTTTCTTTTTGGTGTTCTTTAGATTTTCTCGAGATCTTTGTGTGTGTGTGTTTTTTTAGACTTACTTAAAGCCAACCACCACCATTTAGGCTCTAAGCTACATGATTCTTTAAGGTTGTGACAATTGGTATTAGAGCGAGGGTTCAGATCTCAAGAAAGGAGAACATGGTTGATGAAAGCAAAGTGACTAATGCAAGTTTGGTGTAAGCAGAGACATACAAGCAAAGGAAGAAACCCCATGGCCACTCGAAATCTTGCAATGCGCAAGGATCCATGGAGATCAAAATGGTCAAGATAGAGCTAGTTTTAGCTGATGTTCTTAAATAGCAAGATCACCTACAACAATTTGTGGAGGAAGTTGATGGTAAGATACACACGCAGGTGAAGCAGTTCCCCCAGTCCATAGAGATGTAGTTGGAAGAATTCTGCAAGTCCATACTCAATAGCGGTAAACGAGACATCAAAGAGCTAGAAAACTTTATATGGCACATGGAGAGATACTTTGATGCAATAAAGTTGTTTGATGAAAAGGAAAAAGTAAATCAAGCTACTTTTTATCTTTCTAACCTTGTAGCGAGTTGGTGGTGTCGAAAGTTTAAAGAAATCCAGACGGGAACTTGTGTCATAGATACTTGGGAAGACCTAACAAAAGAATTGAAGCAACAATTCTATCCAAAGAATGTGTCCCACGATGCTAAGAAGAGGATGAAAGGAGTTAAAGCATGCATGCTCTGTTGAAGAGTATGTGGAGGACTTTTTTGCACTAACACTATAGATTAATGACATGAGTCAGATTGATCTTCTTTTTAACTTCATGGACGGGTTGCAATCCTGAGCTTCCAAGGAGTTGCAAAGACTAGGAGTGAATGATGTGGCTAATGCATTTACCACTGCGAAAACACTAAAGGATTTCCAAAAGGGCAAGTAATCGAAGGCCAATAACTCTAAGTTTGAGTAAGAAGATAGTAGGGGAGAAAGTTCTATGAGTCATCATCCAAATAGGGATCAAAAAAAAGAAAAGAAAAGCGAGTGAAAACCAAGCCATGGGTGTTTTCTTTGCAATGGGGATCATTGGTTTTGAGATTGTCCACAGAAGAGAGCATTGAATGCCATGCTCACGGAACGTGAGACTTTGGAGCATGCATAAATGGGTAGCCTACAACTCCTCAATTCCCTACGAGTAAGTTCTGCACCTCTCAAGCCAACAAGGGGGTCTTTGATACACTTAGATGCACTGGTGAATGGCAAGATAACTAAAGTTATGGTTGATACAATGGGCAACTCATAACTTCATTGGAACTGGGGATGCCAAGCTGTTGGGTCTCAAACTTGAAAGGGGTAAGGAAGGCTGAAGACAATGCACTTGGCAGCCATACCTCTTGACGACATAACTCGTGGAGTAGAGCTACATTTGGGCCATTGGAAAAGAGTGGTAAATCTCTCAGAAGTACCAATGGATGAGTGCAACATCATGTTGGGCATGTAATTCATGAGCCAATATAATATGGCGATAATGCCTCACAGCAATGTGGTTTGCATCATAGATGGAGGTCTAGTCCATGCATGATTCGTACAATAGTTAAATCAAAGTCTCATGCAATTCATCTAAGTTTGATTCAACTAATGGGGGATGAAAATTTGAGAGCAAGGGCAAGCTACACAAGGAAGAGCAAGCCATTGGGTGATATCGTAAAATATACATGGGGGGCAAGACTATGCTACTGGGAATCAACAAAGGAGAGTAAAGCAGAGCGACGACATAGGCCTACGTCTACAAATGCTAAAAAGCCGAGACAACTTCATGAGTGTGATGAGGGCTTCACACAATTAGGTGAGGGAGAATGTCATGTCTAGCTCAAATTAGAAGGTCCATTGGGCCCAATCCATGATGGGAAGCTTGGATCCAATAGGTATCTAGAGAATATGCTAAGAAGCTTCCAAGATGTTCTAGAATATTCCTCACCCAAATAGGCAACATAATAAGATTATGATTCTTATCCTGATATGATTAATCTTAGCCATCCAATCTATTGGACTTGTATAGATTTGGTTATCGTTTTTAGGATAAACAGAACAAAAAGATCATAAAGAATAGAGACGACATTTTCAATTAAGATGTCATGTATAGTGATAGACTGAACATGAAGTTAGAAAATACACATACTGAAGTTAAGAAGCAAGAGGTACTTCATTTGAAAGACTTTCCAATAAACGACATGCAAAACAATGACCAAGAAAATCAAGAAATTGTAGTTTTAGAAGTTGAAACAAAAACTTTCATGTCTGAACCATGGAGATCTTTCAATATTATTAGACCCCCACAAAGGTACTCTCTTTCACTACACTATACTTTGTTGATTGATGGTGGTGAACTAGAATGTTATGAGAAAGCATTGCAAGTTAATGACTCAATTAAGTTGGAGCTAGCCATGGATGATGAGATGGATTCGTTGCTATTGAATTAAACTTGGCAATTGACTGAGCTACCACAAGGAAAGAATACATTACTAAGAAAATGGTTTACTTAGTGAAAAAAAGAGTATGATAACAACAAGCGACATAAAACAAAACTAATTGTAAAAATGTTTTAGTAAAAAAGGCCACTGGCTACACAAAAATATTTCTTTTCAACTATCAAGTTAACCAAAATTAGAACAATACTTGTGTTAATAGAAAAACAAGACTTACATATTGAGCAGTAAGATCTGAAGAGAGTTTTTTTCTTCATGGTGACTTAGATGAAGAAATCATTATACAATAACCACAATGTTTCAAAGTACATGGAAATGAGATAATGGTATGCAAACGTCATAATAGTCTATATGCTTTATAACAAGCTCCAAGACAATGATATAATAAGGTTGACAAGTTTATGTGTAGTAATGAGTTTTTAAGATGGCAAGCAGACCATTGTCATTTCAAGAAACTTGATAACTCCTATATTATTTTATTATTATGTGTAGATGACTTGTTGGTTGTAGGTGCTTATATACAAGAAATTGACAAGCTAAAAAAGGTAATTTCCAAAGGTCTGCAATGAAGGATTTGAGAGTTACGAAACAAATAATTGGTGTAAAGATTACTAGAGACAAAGGCAAAGATTTCTTGAAGTTGTCACAAGAACAATATGTGAAGAAAGTAATCAACTGATTCAACATGGATGGATTCAACATGGATAAAGCAAAGCTTGAGAGTAACCCTTGGGTTAGTCACTTTAAACTTTGTTTACCATGCAAGGACAAAACATATCATTTAATACAATTAGCTTTGGAAAGAGTTATAACTCTGGAAAAAGATTCAAGTGAGTTAGAATCCGCTTATTATGCTTACGAAGGTGGTTACCATTGAGAAACTGCAGTTGTGTGCAACTTAAGTTAGACTTCTTGCTTGACAAAAGAGGAGTTGGTGTCGTTGTGGTGGAATTGAAGATATTATGTGTTGAATCGGTTTCCAATTGGGAGATTGTGAGTTGTGGAGTCAAATTCAAGTGAAATCAAGCCATACAAAATTTACAAATTTGCTACAAGTCTCGTCATAGGAAAATTGTTCACTATGAAATTCTAGAAGCAAATTCGCTATAGCAAACTCAAATATGTTACAGTGTATTTTCTTTGCTATTTGCTATAGCAAAGAAAATTCATTATTGCAGCTATAAAAAAAAATGTAGTTTTTAGCCTAGGATGAATGTTTTTCTAATGACTTTTTTTTACATTAGGAGACTTGTGGGACACCCTACACATTGTAAAAGGGTATCACAGGTCTTGGAGAGAGTAAGAAAAATTGCGCTAGAAATTGAGTAGCCACGAAAGAGAGTGGTGAACGAATTTGTGAGGCTTGAGAGTCTTTTGTAATCTTTTTCTTCTTTATAGTGAAATTCATAGCAAGAAAATGGATACAGTTCTCATATGGAGAGTAAACAACTATAAATCTTTTTCTTCTTGAGTTGAGTACTAAGGCCACAAGTTTTTACTAAGGTTGTAGCAATTGTATTGGAGTGGGTTCAAGAACTTGAGAAAGAAGAAACTGTGTCAAATGAAAGCAATGTGGGCGAAGTGAATAAGAGACGAGAGATCACCCTTAATCCAAGGAAGAAGACACAGTCAAGAGAAAGTCTTGTGGCATAGTAAGAACTTTGGAAATTAGGCTAGTTGAGGTAAAACCTTCCATGACGATTGCTATTAAGAGGCTAGACCAATTGAAGAAAGATGTGGATTAACTAGAGAGCCTAATATAGATCTGATTAGAGGAGTTTTGTGAATCCATGCTAAGTTTAATCATGTCCACAAAAACAACATAACATTACAAGCAAAAGTACTAGAAAGTTTACTGTTAGAAGCCAAAGGGTCCTTAATTTGTAGTCATTTTTCAATTTATTCCATTAAAAAGGGTTTATTAAATATTTTTCATGCAATAGATTTAGACATTAATGAGAAAAGATTTTCTGTTGAAAGATACCATGAGTTTTGTTTCATAATGAGAAAGGAAATGGGAGAATAAAGGAAGAAGAAAAGAGGAAATGAAAGTAATGGATGGCATTTTATAAAAACCATATGAACCTTATATATTTTGGTTAAAAAATTATAATGTTCTTATGTAAACATAGAGTTTTTCATTATATATGTGTTTCTTCCTTCCATAATTTTAACCTTTTAAAATATGAATAGTTGATTAAATTCTAAGTCCTCAACACTAATTAAGTATTGTAAAGGCCAAAATACATTTTCTCACCCTAGGTATGACGAATCGACAATAAGTATCCCAAGAGAAACTATCAATGTTCCACCCTCTGTTAATATGATCTTTGACATCTAACACAGTTATAAACGTTCCAATGACAATAATGCCCCTCCTAAATCATTGGCTTTCAAATATTTGGACTATTATTCCTCACCTCCATTGAGGTTTGGGTTTCAGTCACTCCAACCCCAAAGGTATGAAAAATTACCCCTGACCTCCTCGTATAGCTGCCAGTTGACATATTTTCGTTAATTGGTGTATCTTTTTACTTCCTATGAAACTAGTTAATATCCAACTCATCCACTTCTTTTTTTGAAAGTATTTAAAACACCCTTATCGTTTTTTAAGGTTCTATCCAATTTAAAATTAAAAGTCTATTTTACCCTTCTCATCACTTACCAACTTAATAAATTTCTTAAATCCCTCAATGAATAAATATTCAAATCCAATAAATCCAATAAATTTCTTACACATTTATATAACAAATCTAAACAAACATCCAATGAAAAATTTCAAATAAATAAATAAATTGAAATTTGATAATATAAATGAACTTAATAAATTACAAAATAATTAGATTTAAACTGGTTTTAGATAAAAGAAAATAAGCTGAAAATTATTAAATATTGATAAAATGGTTTTAGATGAAAGAAAGTGTATGATAATTGTGTTTTTAAAGGGATAAGGTACTAAAAATTTATTAATAATTATAATATGAATAAAAATAATTTAAATCTGATTAAATAAATAAGAGATACTGAAACAATGATTTATCAACTTTAGAAATAATTATATTTTCGTTCAAACATTATAAAGTTTATATGTTATTAAAACTAGTCATTTAAAAAAAAAAAAAAAAAAGAACAACGTAGTTAGTTTGCAATAATTATAAACAAAGATTAGATCATTTATAATCAACCTTAAAGTAATTTTAATTAACATAAAATAAAAATAACGACATTTTAGTAAAACTATGTTTTTTGGTTAAAAATAATTAAAATAAAACTATGATTAAATGATTTATAAAAGTAATGAAGAAAAAAAAATATATATTTTTTAAGTTGACAAGTCATGAAGGGGTAATGTAGATTCTTAATTTTGAAATTGGATGGAACCTTATCATATCACTAATATGAAGAGTGTTTATAATATTTTCGAAACAAAACTGGATGAGTTAGTGTTATTTGAGGGGGGTAAATGAAATGCACTAGATAACAGAATCCGTCAATTAACAGCTAGAGGGGGAGGTATTGGATGATTCTTCAAATGTGAAGGGAGGTCAGGGTTAATTTTTTCATACCTTTGGGGTGTGCGTTTAAACTGAAACCTTAGGGGAGATAAAGGATAATAGTCCCAAAATTTTAATATATATATATATATATATATATATATATATATATATATATAGAGAGAGAGAGAGAGAGAGAGAGAGATTAACGTTTTAGAAATTAAGAAATTGATCTCATTCATGATGCTTAGGGTGGGAAAATGTGATTTAGCTTGAAAATTAAATAATTGTTTGTCATTGATGCATGCATAATAGTAAAGAAACAAGAAGTGACACAAAATATTATATGGAGATAAAATTAACAAGAAACCAAACAATAAAATTCAAGTAATATACTTATAAATAACATTAAAAAAGGAAATAATAATAATAAGGTTCATATTATGCAACTCTTTACAATAGTACTGTTATCTAGGGTAATAACAAAATCCTTTTAAAAAATTCAAAGACATCGTACCTGAACTAATTGACTGCAGCTTTGATATTCAAATATTGTGAAAGATAGAAGCGCCAAGAAGCTTATTGAAGGTAAAAAGAAATAGTTAATTAAGTAAACTGATATTTTTAAATGTAATATGATCTACGTTCAAAGTAAAAAGAAATGAATGATTGAAAGAAATTAAAGGAATTATCCCTAAGTAATTAATGGATATGCAGCTTCAATCTTCAAATATATATATGAAAATGGATTGATGGCAACAAAGTTACTTGTTCGGAAGAAGTGAAACCTTATTATTATTATAAAGGGAGATATTTTAACAGGAAGGATTATAAACTGGGTGAGTTTGCCCAGTGCATGAATAGAGGAAGGTGCAGAGGCGTGAGACTGGATTGTCCTCTTCATTGTGGTGGACCTTGCTTCTATGACTGCCAATACATGTGCAAAGCTCATTGTCGACGCCCCTGATCCTGATTTGCTGCTTGTTAATTCCTCTAATTTAATAACCAATTGTTATAGATTCTTCATCAAAGATTACAAAAAGAAATGTGGGGAAGTTTCTGGTTTCCTATTTGTTGTATTAGTTTGTTTATTTGACTCCTGATTTCAGAGATGTGGTGGTAATAACAGTTTGATAGGTTTTGAGTGTTCGTATATCGTTGTTTAAGTTGATATTACTCGAGTTGTGAGGCAATCCATATTACTGCAATAGGCAGCATGAGTTGGTACCCATTCTTGGTCATTTATAATTTTACCAAGTTCAGTACAGCTGGGATTTGTTTCCGCCCAGAATTTTTGCACTCCATTGTCTACATAATCACGTAATTGGATTTGATTTACTTGTGTGAGAGGTGGGTGCTGGAGTTAACATTGTCATTGGGTCCCAAAGCAATTAATTAATTGCTGACAACAAAAAATCAAAGAAGTGAAACCAAGTTATTGTAGAAAGATATCAGTCTCTGGAAATAGAAGGAAAACCAAATAAAAATAACAAAAAGAAAAAGAATTCAATGAAGAATAGATGAAGAAAGGTATCAAATAGAGCATGCTTCGTAATCAAGTAAAGGAAGGAAAGTTTATTAATAAAGTAAAATTCTAAACTTGAGGTTAAAAGGAATCTGATTTTTCCAACTTTTCTGTTTTATTTTCAATCAAAAGAAATGTTAGATATCTTGTACATACTTCTTATGCTTTAGATAAACATGAATTACAGATAATTTTAAAATTATTAAGATGTAGCCTGAAAATTGGAAATAATATTTAAAAAGTGCTTTTCAGAGTTAAAAGAAATGGATGAAAACATAAACATTCTTTAAATTTTACGTTGAATTCTAGGATTATAGCAAAATGTTTGACAATTCTCTTTTCTTCTGTTAATAGTATCTAAATACCAAACCCTTTTATTAATATTCCACGATTTAATTCAAAACAGTATGCATATTGTCACATTACACTATCAATATATTTAAGTTATATTCTTGTTTTCATCCATCAATTTATTAAGCATTGTTAGAGGCCATAACTTTTAATAATTTTTAAATGATTTATAAAAATAATGTGGAATAAAAAAGAAATTGTTTTAAGTTGGTAAAGTGATCAAAGGGATAAAACAAACTTTTGAATTTAAAATTGAATGGAACCCTAGCATATCACTAATAACAGGGGTGTTTTTAATACTTTTTGAATACTAATTAGCGTATATATATATATATATATATATGATATTCTTTGAACGTTAACTTTTAATGTTTAGAAATTAAAAAGTGGGTCTCAAACCGGGGGTATTAATGTTCTCATTCATGATACTTAGGGTGCGAAACTGTAATTAAGCTTGAAAATTAAACAACCATTATTTACATTTGACATGCTGCATGCATAATAGTTAAGAAACAAGCAAAATATTATATGGAGATTAAGTTAAGGAGAAACCATGCAATACAATTCAAGTAATATACTTATAAATAACATTAAAAAAGAAATAATAATAAGGATCATATTATGCAATTCTTTACAATAGTGTTATCTAGGGGTAACAACAAAGATATCATACCTCAACTAACCGCCTATAGCTTTGATCTTCAAATATTGTGAAAGATAGCTGTGTCAAGAACCTTGTTGAAGGCAATAAGAAATAGTTAATTAAGTAAATATTATTAATTCTTTTTAAGAAGTGAAATTAGAGCAAACAACACGCTAATTACATATAACAAATTAAAAGAAATTTGATCAAGAATAGATGATCAACACAACTCTTTAGAATGTAATATGATGTACGTTAAAAGTAAAAAGAAATGAATGATTGAAAGAAATTAAAGGAATTGTACCTGAACTAATGGATATGCAGCTTCAATCTTCAAATATATTTATGAAAATGGATTAATGGCAACAAAGTTAATTGTTTTGGAGAGAAGTTGTTGTAGAAAGATATCAATATTTGGAAATACAAGGAAAACCAAATAAAATAGTAGGATCATAACAAAAAGAAATAAAATTCTATGAAGAATAACTGAAGAAAGGTATCAAATGGAGCATGCTTCGTAATCAAGAAAAGAAAGGAATGTTTATTCAAGTAAAATTTTAAACTTGAGGTTAAAAGGAATCTGATTTTTCAAACTTTTCTGTTTTATTTTCAATCAAAAGAAATGTTAGATATTTTGTACATACTTCTTTTCTTTAGATAAACAAGAATTACAAATAATTTTAAAAATATTATCTAAAGAATATTTATGTTTTAACTTTGGAAAGAATTTTTTAATATTATTTAAAATTTTCAGGCTGCATCATAATGGGTGCGTTTGGTTTAGTATTTTGGATAGGATTTTGGGGATAATATTGGGTTATTAGACATGGGAGTATTACGAGGTAAATTTTAAAAATTTATGAAAAAGCCCTTAGATTACTAATTTAATTAAAGACCCTAACATATAAAATGACAAAAACACCCCTACCACCTACAGTGCCAGATTCCGGCCACCACTGCCGGAATCTGGTCGGTGTTTGTTACGGCACGCACGGCCTGGACTCGCGTCAACACGCGATTATGGCCTTTTCCTTTTAGGCGGATCTACGGCTCATTATGGCCGCCGACAACAAAAAGATCAAACGACTACCATCTTTGGCCGTCAGCGACGGCCAAAGATGTGGCCGTCGTTTTCGGTCAACGACAGCCATTTCTTTGGCCGTCGGTTACCGATGGCGGATCACCGCCTTTTGCCGGCCATATCCGAGGTGGATCCGGCCGGAGGAAAAGGCCACATCGGAACTTCCAGGCCATTTCGGTCGGAAGTTAGATCGTTATCGCGATTCCGGCTATCACCCAGCGGTGGTTGCCGGAAGCGACGAAGTTGAGGGTTGATGGGGGTGTTTTTGTTAATTTTTAAACTTTTTTTCAGGGGGTATTTAGTGAAATTAATAACCTTATGGGGTCTAAAAGTAATTAAAAAAATAATGTAATATTTCTGGAATAATGTGCCAAACATTATTTGGAGAATAGGATCCAGAATATGGATAAAAATACTAAGCCAAATATGCAATTTACTTTTTACCAGTGTTTTTAAACCCAACCCAGCCCAATTCGACCTATTTAACCAGAAACCGAGGCTTTCACTGGAGTGAGTTACCAATTTCGACTGTTCATGACCAATCTTAGAGAAGAGGACGATGATCAACGAGCAATTGGTGGTGGGGATGTTAGTGGATTTTGAAGAGGAAGGACCATTGAGTCCAAAGGTGGCAATAGAGGTGATTCCGATGAGTAAAATGACTTCAAATCGCAAAAATCATGCAGTAGCAACAACTTGCTATTGCTAACGATTGGTGAGGCAAACAGGGGTGAGGTTAGATGGGTTTTAGACAAGAGGCTGAGGGAAATGTTTTCGTGGCGATGGGGAGTGTTGTCAACACCGATAGTGGTGTTTTTACCTTGATCACAATGGTGCTTTTGTTAGATTTTAAAACTACAGGGCCTAATGAGTTTTTATTAGGGGTGTTTTTGTTAGATATCAACCTTGTTGGATTGACGGTTAAACCGGCCTAACCGGGTCATTGATTGGTTTGGGTTCGAAAACACTGCTTTTTACATTGAATTCAAGGACTGTAGCAAAATGATTTTATTGAAAAATTTTAACCAAACATGCTTGATAAATTTCTTTTCTTCTGTTAATAGTATCTAACTTCCAAACCCTTTCATTAATATTTCACATATCTTTTCAAAACAATATGCATATTGTCATAATATTCTATCAATTTAAAAAGGTTATATTCTTGTTTTCATCCATCAATTTATTAAGCATTGTCAGAGATCATCACGCAGCCATCGAGCTATCATCATGTATTATAGAAAACTGTGTATGTTTGCATTGGACTAACTATAAGTCCCAACAAGAATGTACCAAAAGACAAGCCCTAGCCACTACAACAAATCATACTTTGGTGAAAAACAAAAGCAGCTCTATTTCTGAGAAAAATCCAAGAACACATACTTGACTCGACTATTAATTGATAATAAATTGACAGCTAGTCTCCTTTTTGATGCTTTTGTCTTCCACGAATGAGTACAAAGCCAAAAGATGCCACCATTCCGATCAGATACCCTGCCATGGCTCCATAACTCACAAATCGGCCATTCCTGTGAATTGGAAATGAGATCAATCAAGCCTAAATAGAAAACAAGCAGCTCAAACAACACGTTCATCCAGCAAAGAAACCACAATCCAGCTTTAAAATCAGCCAAGTTGAGCAAATGCTTGACAGATATAAACATCATAAGATATATCATAAACCTAGATACCATATAAGTAAAAATTTCCGAAATGCTTATCCCTATATTATACACAAGCCAGAAGAAGCACAACCAGATAGTCAGAATTTAAAAGAAAAAAAAAATCTTCACCAATTATTGATTAATTTATAAGGGTTGGTAACAAACTGATAGAACACCATGCCTAGACATGAAGTCAGCAGACTAGGTTTGGGGTTCACATAAGCCCTAAAATGTTCAAGATGCAATTTATCAATCTTAATGACCATATAACCGATGAAGTGCCACCGAGTTAATAATAAAGAACCTCCAAGCAGTCAGCTAAAAATTACTGCATGGAGCATCAAATTTCGCACCAAAACTATACACATAACCTAAGAGAGAACCAAAAAAGAACAGATGAGGCAATGCAATAATTTGAAGTTCAACTTCTATATCAAAATTTCAAGCAAATTGTGCCCAAACAGCTCACAGAAGAAAATACAAATCAGATTTAAATTGGAACAAATTGAAAGCAAGAGTTAGATTGATAATATGCCATGATCCTCAATAAATGAGCACATAAGTTCATATATAACATGTCCGTTTCATAAGAAATTATAGAGAAATAAGATATGAAATTTACAAACTGCTTTCAGTTTTAGCCCATAATATGAAGTAACCGGGGAAATAACAACTTACCTGCCATGGCCTCTCCCAATCAAGCGGCATTGGCCAAGCGCCAAACCAAGCTCCAATAACAGCTCCATGCGCTGGAAGACAAATCATATAATCTACAGATCCATTTGGCCTAAAGAGTAAATAGATTCAAATTTCACATCAGTGATTACAATTTGTACCAACACTCAATTCATTGATTTCATCGAGTACATTCTTTTATTGAGCTTCATTAAGTTTAAGAAAAATACAATAAAGTTCTTCATTAAACAAAGCATGACAGAAAACAAAAACAAAGCTAAAACAAAACACAAATCCTATTACGTCTATGGAAACACACTCCAATCAATGGTTGAGGCCAACATGCAGACTCCATGAACAAAATTGAGGGAAGCTCAATTATGATTTCACCCCAAGATTCGGTACAACACATCACAACCTTGTATGCATCCTAAATCTAGTAATTATTGTGCAATTATATGTCCTTGTCAATAAATGAAACATATACTGCATGAATTAATGCCTAAATACAGAGAATAAACGACCAAAAAATGTGTGAAGGCTTACTTTGTATGTGCTAATATACGTCGCCAATCTTCCCACAATGAACCATATACCGAAGCAGCAGGCACAAACTGCCAGTACACAAGATAAACATTCAGTTATACATAATAGGATAACACATATGAAGTCTGGCAAAACTCCAATGAAGCTAACTTGTTCGTGCATATATATATATATATTGGAGAGTGATAATAATATAAAAGAAATTGAACGAAAACTTCTTTCATATAACATTTGTGACATTTTATATCTGCAATGTATGTGCAGCATTATATACAGGACATGAGGTTTAATTCAACAGACTTCCAACTATAATTTCTTAGTTATAGTACAGCAGGAAACATTGAAAGAAGTCATGTACTTACAATGAACAGTGACATTAAAAGAGAATAATCAAAGGTATTTGTCATATACCTGTATCCAATAAGAAAGAGACATGATCAATTCACATTTTGTAAAAAATCTTAATTTTATTAATACAAATAAACATTCATCTACAAGTTATTTACTGTTATATACATTTAATCCAAAATTATCTTGACACATTCTCCACAATTTTGAAAAGAAAGTCACAGTTGAGATTTGGACAGTTAAAACAAATTTTTTAAATGAATTCCCCAACCACCTTTATCCATTATATTAAAGTTTTACATCTTATTTTGGGAGAAAAGCAAAATTCATAAAGTTTTAAAAGGAAACAGGAAAGCCACCTGTAGAAAATGTAGGGGCTTTGTGTACCTGGCAGTGGAGAAAAGTGTTGTCTAAGGAACTATGAGTGAACCCATTTTGACCTCAACTGTGACTTCTGTTTCCATAATAACAGTAAAAGGCACAAATTTTTATCTACCCTTAATTCACATACTGAATACCCACAGGTGCACCCAAAGCAATAGCTCCTAAAGCATTTACAAAAGCCCCTACAAAGTAGAAGATGGATCAGTTATTTTATATTATGCAGAAAAAACAAAGGGAACAGAAACCCTTGCATAAAAATAAAGACATACACGAGATGTTAAACAAAACATTTATGATCCTTTTGTCTTACCAAGCGTTGTTACATGGTAGTGCTACTCCAAACCAAGCTATATTTCTCTAAACGCTGACACAAGACTGTTACAATATAATCCAAAGCTAGACACATGACTTGGAGATCACTCATTGTAATTGGAAAACATTTCTTTAAGGACCCATTTATAACCATAGCCTTCCATCTTCAAATTGGATGGAAAAAGTGATACACACATGCCACAAATTTGCTTATAAGCATGTAAAAACTTCATCAGTTAACTACAAAAACAAAATTATTGAAGCTAACAAAAGTAAAGCATATAACAAAAACATTTCCAATAGAAGTACATTGAACCTACAAAGACTATGAATCTTCATCAAGCCACATTTAAATGCTCCACAAAAATTTATTATTTAGACTATATAGCAAACTAATCCAACAATCTTCAAAATCAAATACACATCATTACAAACCAGGGAAATAAAAACTAATATTAATATTGAAAAAAGATATCGTTTCATTCAAAATCTAAAGCAGAATGAACAACATCACTCATTGTATGTTGCAACATAAGTTCTGCTTTACCTTCAAACTAAATGGAAGAAAACATACAACCGTGCTAAACATTTGTATCTGTACAGATACAAAATCCACAAATAGAAACTATACTAAATAAAACTAGTGAAACAGTATTTAGAAAAGTAAAAAAAAATAAAAAATGAACAAGACAGAATAAAAAGGAGCAACACGAATATCAGACTAACCAACAGGGAGTCCCAGCAGGCCTCGTACCACAGCTTTGAAATACTGTTACAAAAATATAAAGGAAATAAATAAAAAGCACATAAAAAATCAGTATCAAATAACCTTAGGTCTTCAACAATATCAATGAGTGGATGGGATGAATTTTTATGTAAATCATCACACATTGCATGAAACATCATATTTGTAACATTATTGCCAAATTTGAAGTGAAATATGACTTGTAATATTATAAGTATAAAATGTTCCATAAACAGCTCTAATGCTAGACCAAAATCACAGTGAAGTTGCCGTAATAATTTTTTTCAGATAACATATGACATACACTTGTTAGATGGATCAGTTAAATAGCCGGCTTTTGTACACACCTTTTAATTTTTTTAAAAGAATCGCAGCCCTTGGATCAACAATCCAAGAGCTTAGCCACAGTAATAAAGTTACCACCCAAAAAAACTATAAGGTTACCAGCAAACATTAGCAAGCATTTCTTTTTACAAGTTGCTTACAAGTTGCAAATAAAACAGGCCATATTAACCATAAAGTGTCTTTAATTGCAATTATGCACTTATATAAAAACAAATCCAATGGTCAATATCATCCCCGTAACATTACAAGGCAAGTACTCTAGCAAACTCTATTTCAGTAACATTACCATAAACTTCCATATACATATAAGCATAAACAAGCATTGCTCTTTTATTGCCACATCGCTTGTGCTCATAAAATAAAATATTTTTTTTTTCTTGTACTCTTCCCTACATATTACGTATAGCTCAAATAAAAAAGTTGAAGTTGTAACGTTTTTCACATTAAAAAAATCCCAAAAACGAGCAAATAAAATAATTAACAAAAATAATGTGAATTACCGAGGATTTGTCGGGATTTTTCCGAAAATAGCTTTAAAGAAGAATAACAATGGGGCTCTCGATAACCTAAATTACAGTGTTGAAACAAAATTAATGAGTACCCAAGATTATAAATTTGATGGAAAAAAGTGAAAGAAAACAAGTGTACAGTACCCAGATTAGACGGAGAGTGCCCGAAGGATGAGAGACGAGATTGATGGAATAGATGTTGTGGGCTACCCAGTATCCGACGCCTAAGCCAACTCCACAAATCAGGTGGACTAAAAATGTTTGTAGAGGAGACACCGAATGGGATGAAGAAGAAGAAGGGGAAGTTTCAGTGGCTGAATGTTTCACCATTTTTGCGTTTTCGAATTTCAGGATGAAGTTGTAAGGTTTATATATATTGGGCTAAGTCGGGCTCAGCATGACTCGAATTTCGTCATGCATTTTGGGGTTAAATGGGTGCAAGATCCCTGCTAGTATTAATGGGCTCGTACAACTTGGATTTCATTGGCTTAGAAAACCCAAAGGGAATTATTCCTCGTTCTTTTTTTTTTTTTTTAAAATGATTGGGTAGATCAACTTTTTATTGAAGATTCTATACTTTTTATATTTTAAAATAAATCATAAATATGGTAAGTAAATCTCAAATGATTTTAATCCATAAAGTAAATAGTTTTTTGACCACTAAGCCGACTTCGAGTTAGTTTTTTAATTGTATAGTAAACAGAAAAAAGCCCACTAATTTCT
The DNA here is from genome assembly GCA_026225825.1 of Pistacia integerrima. NCBI lineage: Eukaryota > Viridiplantae > Streptophyta > Magnoliopsida > Sapindales > Anacardiaceae > Pistacia > Pistacia integerrima. Next base: position 15,852,388 of record CM047750.1, on the reverse strand, counting down.
TTTAAAAATTAATTCCTTCTAAATATGTAGCATTTATGTTTTTCGATACTTTATGTTAAATTTAATGTTAACCAACAACCTTTTATCATTTTTAATGTATTTTCAAATTTATATCTCTTGTTACTGAGTTTTTTAAAAGTGGTTCGCAAATTGATAATTAACCTTACAAAATTAAATAAACAAAAGACATAAGTCAAAGAATTAGCAGATGAGATTAATATAACTATTACCAGAAAAAGGGACTACTGCAGATAGCTAATGCAAGACCTCTTATTAATTTTAGAATTGAGATTAGGTATTAATTTGAAAGATTTCTTTCGAAAATGGATCGTTTTATCAATACATATTTTTTTTTTCAACAATAATGCTACTATAATATGTCAAGTTTTCGTAATAGAATGTATTGATATTGATTTTATTCATGTCAGTATTCAAATAAATCAGAAATTTCTTAGATTTCTTTTAATTCTTTTGAGGACCCATTTTACTTCAAGTTTGATTGATGATCATTTTCTTTGATCTAGTTTAGAAGAATGATGGGCTTGGAAATAGTTTGTCCTTGAAATCAATAGCTTCTTTCTTTTGCTAAAATAGAAACTTAAAGACAACTTATAAAATGAGCAAACAAACATCAATAGAAGCTTATAGGGCTAGTTGTCGATGTGATCCCTCTAATGTTCAAGTAAATAGAGTTTATAAAAATATTGGTCTCACCTTGTAAGACTCGTTACATGTCTAACTTTTGGAATTTGATACTTATTATGGAACAATAACACTACGGACACCGAAATATTTACACCGAATTTTTGTACCGGCTGACGTGGAACGCGTTCTCCCATTTCTTTATAATTTTTTTTCTAGTAAACGGCCGTCCATCAAATTTGGACGGCCGTTCATTCACATGGAGCCCGTCCATCAAATATGGACGGGCGTCCATATTCGAGGGACGGCCGTTCATATAATATGGACGCCCGTCCCTATTAAAATAAAATAAAAAAATTTGTAAAAGTTTAGGGACATGGGCATAGTCCATAATGGCCGCCCATCCATCCATTATGGATGGCCAGTACCCATTAATTTTGGACGCCATCCAATTTTGGACGGGCGTCCACAAATATGGACGGGCGTCCATATGCGAGGGACGGTCGTCTATATAATATGGACACCCGTCCCTATTAAAATAAAATAAAAAAATTTGTCAAAGTTTAGGGACAACCGTCCATCCATTAGGGACAGCCGTCCATCCATTATGGATGGCCGTCCATTAATTTTGGATGGGCGTCCACAAATAATGGACGCCCGTCCTTCACCCAAATATGAAAAAAAAAAAAAAATTTCCATGGGGACGCCCGTCCACAATTAATTTTGGACGGGCGCCCGTAATTTTTGGATGCCCGTACAAAATTAATTCGTAAAAAAAAAAATTTTTAAACACTGGACGGTCGTCCCTAACTTGTGGACGGCCGTCCAACCCTTATGGACAGCCGTCCATAATGTTATTAAAATTTTAAAAAAAAAAATTTCGCGTTTTAGGTTAAAACATTTGGGGAAGTTTCAAAATTTTTTAACACCTAGGTAGCCATTACCATCTTCTTCGTCTTCCATCTGCGTTACTGTGTCTTCTTCGTCTTCGCCGTGTTTTTCTTCTGGACTCTTGTTCTGCGCTTCTTCTTCATTTTGGTAATTAAACACTTTCCTTTTTCAAGTTTTTTTTTGAATTTTTTTTTGGTTGGATGAATGTGTTGAATGGAGTTGAGTTGATGAGATAAAATCCAGTCAATTTGGTGAGACTGGTTTGTGTGATTATGGTAAATCTTAAATGGTTGGACTTGGATTATTCTTGGGACCTGCATAAAATTCCACATCAGCTAATATCTCATTTTTTGAAGATGAATGTGTTGAGAATGTTGCATTGTGGTTATGGTTATTCTCCATCTGGTCAAGCAATAACAGAAGATACTGTTTTATACAGTGGTGGTGAATTATTGTTGAAGGAATTGCTCAACTTAAAATATTTAAATGTGTGGAGCATCTGCTTTAGAAGTTCCAGTGCTCTTGGAAAATTTTTGAGGTCCGCTAAGTTGCAGATTTCTACTCAATTTCTATGCCTTCACTGCTTTGATGATTCAAAGTCGCCCAATGTCTTAGCTTTAGCATATCTCAATCATCTTCATACACTAAATATTCATAGTTGTAAATATTTGGAAGAGTTGAAGATTTGAGAATGTGCAAAATTCACAACCTTATTATTCTCAAACCCTTTACACCGTTGGAATATATATGATTGCTCCAAATTCAGGCACATGACATGGCCTGTTTTTGTTCCAAACCTCAAGTTTCTTGAAATACGTCTCTGTGATGAAATGGAAGAAATAATAAGTGTTAGAAAATTGGGTAAAGGTTCAGAGATGTGAGCAAATCAAAGTTCTTTCGAGAAACTCCAAAGTCTTGAATTGCGTAATCTACAAGATTTGAAGAGCATCTATTTGAAGGCTTTGCCTTTCCCTCATCTAAAGAAAATTTTAGTACATGAATGTCCAAAGCTTAAGAAGCTTCCACTGGATTTCAATAGTGCAAAGGAGCGTACAATCGTTATTATGGGACCAGAAGAGTGGTGGAAAGAGTTGCAATGGGAGGATGAAGCTACTCTAAATGCTTTTCTTCCTTGTTTCAATTCTAACGATCAGACAAAACAGATTATTAATAGTTGATATAAAGATCAGGATTATATGTTTTAAAAGGGCATTGTCATGGATGGAGATTACGGGTATGTATTTTGATCTAAACTACTTTTGTTTTCAGTTATTGTTGGTGTAAGGATGCTTACTTGTTTTTGAGATATTTGACATTATTGATCAATTACTTAATTCCCTTGTTAATTTTATGGATAATATTTGTCATTTAGGATTTCAGCCAAAAATTCCTTAAGATTCCGATGGCTTCTTTCTTCCATGATACACCAAATCTGAAACTTATTTGATAATCGTTTTTTGGTTTTTTGAGTGGACCATCGATGGAACCAGGGAGATTTTATTAAATCCCATAGCCTTTGTTGAATTAGTGCTGAAAACAAATCAATAAATATAATGCATCTATAAATAAAATAAATATATTTTACACTAATTAATCAGTCACCTCAACTATCTCTTACATTTGTGTTTGGTTGTGTATGAATGCAGGAACTAGTGTGAAAATGCATTATGTTACCTGTATGAAGAAGCTACACAAAATGCTTTGCTGCAATGTCGCAATTCTGTGTTGGTAAGTTAAGGCAATGGATCGAGAGATTTTGGGTGGGGGATTCTGGACGCTTGTTCAATGTGTACCTTCGTGTTCTTTCTCGGTGTGTAGTTTGATTGGAAAGCCCTTTGTTACATATTCTTGAATATGGAATTTGCATTGCTGGTCAAGAGTAAGAGCTTCATTTATGTCGCTGGTACAAGAGTAAATGGGTCAGGGAAGTCTTATAATAAGCAAAGACCAAGATCAAACAATCAGATCCAATTGAAAAAGGAATGAGCTTGAATTTAGCCTTCTCCGAAGTAGGGATGCAATATTTGGGTTTTGGGTTAAGTCACCCCAACCCCAACCCATCTCATCCCATACTTAAAATCCCAACCTGTCGCTGGTGTCAGAGTGTTTTGATAGTTAGTTGAAAATATGTCTCCTAAAATTGGGATTTAAAAGATTTGCTATTTATTTAATCATATAATCAGACCACATATGCTATATGAAAGTCTTAAAAGAGAATATACATACTCATTGTGTTGTGTAATTTAATTTAGGTTGATTATTTACATGCTCTGTTTTGGTTCTTAGTACAACAACCAATAGCCCTGCTTTCAAATGACTTTTTAGGAGTCACTCTAGTTAAAGAGTTGCATTAGAGGTTCATCCCTCCACCTTATTTTCAGAGGTTTAATTTCTCTTGATAATATCATTTCTTCGGTACCTTTTGTGTGTGTGTGTGTGTATATATTTCATAATAATTTGGAATAAATGGGTGGTTGATTGGACAGAGAAAGGAAGGAAATCAATTTAAAAGAAGTATGATATAATATTTGTTCTTTTCCTTAGATTGATATATAAGCATATTCTTTTCCTTAGACAAACCTTTATTAAAGAAAAGTGGGCAGTTAAGTTAAGAATCAAACAATGCTTTGCTTTTGTCTCACTTCATGAATCATTATATTTTCAACATTTTTCTTAACAAAAAAAAACCATTTCAGCCTAATTACAACTAGTCTCAAAATCAAACAACCTGTTCTTCCTCTCTTTCAAATCAATGGGAAACGTGTTCTCAGAGTTGATTTCTGCCACATGTCAAGCCATTTTCCCTCCTTGTCTAGATTGCATTTCCAAAAAAGTGGCATACATAAGGGAGCTTGAAGATAATGTTAATTCCTTACAGACAGAGTTGCAGAAACTGGTTGAAGCAAAGGCCGATGTGAAGAGGAGGGTTGACATTGCTGAACAACGTCCACAAATGAAACGGCTGAGCCAAGTGCAAGGGTGGCTTTCAAGGGTGGAAGCTGAGGAAACTGAAGTTGGTGAATTGCTACGTGACAGCTCTCAAGAAATTGAGAAATTATGTCTGGGAGGCTACTGTTCCAAGAACTTCAAGTCAAGCTACGAGTTTGGAAAGAAAGTGGCCAATAAGTTGCAAGATGTGGTTAAGTTGAAGGATGAGGGGAGGGATTTCGAAGTGGTAGCTGGGAAAGTACCAGAGCCTCCTACGGACTTGATACCTTTGCAGCAAACAATAGTGGGGTTGCAATCAATATTTGATAAAGTTTGGAAATGCCTCGTCGAAGAAGAAGTGGGAATCATTGGCATATACGGCACCGGGGGAGTTGGCAAAACAACGTTACTAAAACAAATCAACAATAAGTTCTGCAATGAGCTTCAAGGTTTTGATGTTGTGATTTGGGTGGTGGTATCTACAGTTCCGAATTTTGAAAAGATTCAAGAAGACATTGGGAAAAAGATAGGTTTAAATGATGAATCTTGGAAGACAAGAAGTCTTCAAGAGAAAGCTGGGGATATCTTCAAGATATTGAGTAGCAAGAAGTTTGTTTTATTGTTGGATGATATATGGAAGTGGATTGATTTAACTGAAGTGGGTGTCCCTATTCCAAACTCAAAACCTGTATCGAAAGTAGTGTTTACAACTCGATTTTTTGAAGTTTGTGGCTCGATGAATACCAACAAGGATTTCAAAGTGGAGTATTTGACGGATGAGGAAGCTTGGAAATTGTTTGAGAAGAATCTAAAAAGTGAAGTTTTGGAGCATCCTGATATTCCTCAATTAGCAAAAGTTGTAGCAAAAGAGTGTGGTGGACTACCCCTTGCGCTAGTAACTGTTAGTCGAGCCATGTCTTGCAAGAAGATACCTCAAGAATGGAGGTATGCAGCTAATTTGTTAAGGAACTCAGCATCTGAATTTGCAGGTATGGGGACAGAAGTGTATCCTGTTTTAAAGTTCAGTTATGATAGTTTGCCTAGTGACAAAATTAGATCTTGTCTTCTATATTGTAGTTTATATCCAGAAGATTTTCTGATTAATAAACAGCAATTGATAGAGTGTTGGATAGGAGAGGGTTTTTTGGATGACTCTAGTAGAGGTGACGTATATGACCAAGGATATCATATTATTGGTATCCTTGTTCATGCATGTTTATTGGAAGAAGAAAAAGATATTGAAGATCCAAGAGGAGATTATGTTGTAAAATTGCATGATGTGATACGTGACATGGTTTTATGGATAGTTAATGATATTGAGAAGGAAAAAGGAAATTTTTTAGTTGAAGCAAGCACTGGATTAACAGAAGCACCAGAGATTGGAAAATGGGTTGGTGTAAGAAAAATATCATTAATGGGCAATAAAATTAAGATTATGTCACAAACACCTACATGCCCTGATCTCCAAACTTTGTTTCTCGATCAAAATGAGTTATCAATTGTCTGTGATGACTTCTTTAAGTTTATGCCTTCTCTCAAAGTTTTGAATCTGTCACATAATAGGCTTTGTAAATTACCAATTGGAGTTTCAAAATTGGTTTCATTACAATATCTTGATCTATCATATAATCTTACTATACAAGAGTTGTCGGTTGAGTTAAAAGCTTTAACAAATCTTAAATGTTTGAGCTTGGAGTATATGATCCGACTAAAAACAATTCCATGTCAATTGATGTCTAATCTTCAAAGGTTACATACATTGAGAATGTATGGATGTGGTACCAGTGTTGAAGATGGAACGGAGGATAGTGATTTATTTGATGGTGGTGGTGGTGAAATATTGGTGGAGGAATGTGATCGCTTGGAATATTTAAATGTGCTGTCCTTGACCTTGGGAAGTTACAATGCTCTCCAAAGACTTTTGAGCTCCGTTAAGTTACAGAGTTGTACTCAATCTCTATTCCTTAAAGGTTTTCATGAGTCAACGTCGTTCAATATTTCAGCTCTAGCAATTCTCAAGCATCTTTCTGTACTAGAAATTCATGAATGGAAGGAAGTTGATATTGTGAATGTACAAAAAATACGAGAACCATCTAGTTTCTACCAGTCTTCACGATATAAAAATATCAAATTGCAACTCATTCAAGGGATTTGACATGGATTGTTTTTATTCCAAACCTCAAGTTTCTTTTTATAGTCCGTTGTGCTGCGATGGAAGAAATCATCAATGTTGAAAAATTGGGTGAAGTCTCAGAGATGATGTCAGATCTATTCCCTTTTCAGAAACTCCGATTTCTTACATTATGGAATCTATATAATTTGAAGAGCATCTTTGGGAAGGCCTTGCCCTTCCCAAATCTCAGGGAAATTAGTGTATTACTATGCCCAAAGCTTAAGAAGCTTCCACTGGATTCAAATAGTGCAAGGGAACATAAGATTGTTATCGAGGGACAGGAAGAGTGGTGGAAAGAGTTGCAATGGGAGGATGGAGCCACTCTAAATGCTTTTCTTCCTTGTTTCAGATCTCACAGGTATGCAATTTGATCTATATTTGTCTAAAAAATTGTTGATTACTAGAATGTAGCCTCTAGTGTTGTCAGGATTGCTTAAAAAATTCTCATAAATTTATCTCATTAAAAAAAAAATTATTTATTTGAGCATTGAGATATCTTAGATTATTAATTAATTACTTCCAATATGAAATCTTACCCCAACTACTATTTAGGATTTCTTTAAATACTTTTCAAATATTACTTGAAGATTTGTTAGATTGAAAACCCAGAACAAATATCTTCATTGTTTTGAAGAATTTATGATTTCATTAAAATGTGAAGAAGATCTATTGTGAGGCCTTGTCTTTCGCACATCTGAAATAAATTTATTTAACAGTGTCAGATTGTTGGATTTGAAATTCGCATCACTGGTATCAGAGTGCTAACTAGTTTCTTGACGTATAGAATGTACTTTATGTTGTCAAGAAGAAAGAATTTAAAATTTGCGGAAAGACATGTTAGATCTTTTGTTCTTGAATGGATAGATTATTGGAAGAATATTAAACAGATTTTATGTTTTTATGTCCTATAGAATATACTTTATTATCTTCTTGCATATTACCATGAATCCACGGACTTCAAACATCTAATCTGAAAACTATGTTTATTGAATTATTTGCAGGCAGATGAATAGGTAGATGAATAACATGAGGCACTGCAAAATGCTGTCGTGATAGTTAATTACGATATTTCTTTACATGACCTGATTTATTTCACTTGTTTCATAGTGTAACAACCAGTTGATCTCTTCAATTCCCGATTGGTTTGGTTTATGTAAACTTGAAATTTCAGCCACCTCTCCATCACTCAGCAGACAACAAGACTATGTAGCATCACAGAATGAGCATTCCTTAGAATGATAAGCCATGTTTGTTTTGCAGCATCTTGAAGGTTAATATATAAACTTCGTTTAGTTCACATTGGCATCTATATGTATGGAGTTTTCCGGGGGATACTTTTCAATTGTTTAATTACATGTTTTGTTATTGATTGATTACTTACATGTTCTGTTAATTTCCTTTGTTTAATAGTACAACTAGTAGCCTTTCTTTCAATTGACATTTCACGAGTTCACTTCACTCTACTTAAAGAGTTAGAAAATGATCCCACAAACAAAGGAATTGTGCAGTACAAAATAATATAAAAACAGGCTCATTAAAAAAAAAAAAAAAAGACCCCGATTGGTTGATTCGTTCCAATTCATTGATTGAATCCGGTATAAATATCAGGAAAAAAAAAGAACACCGCCTTGGTAAACAAGATATATATCCTTACTAGTTTTAACAGTTTTTTTTAAAAAAAATTCTTTTTTTCTGTCAAGCTCGAAGGAAAATTCTTTTTTGATGAAAACTTTTTGTTTTTTATAGTTAGAATAGATTTGACTGTCTGTACCCATCTAACAATCGAATATGAACAACTAGCTATTCACTCGTATTCTCAATCATAATCATTATGTAGGAGAGATGGCCGAGTGGTTCAAGGCGTAGCATTGGAACTCCTACTTAGGCTTTTGTTTAGTGAGGAGGTCCATCCCTCAATTTTCAAAGGTTTGATTATTTCTCTCATTTCTTCAATACCTTGTCAGCCTAGTTTAAGAACACCTAAAATTTGTAGTAATTTGGATTAAATGAATGGTTGATTAAACAGAGAAAGGAAGGAATCAATTTACAAATCTTTACAACATAGTAGATACAGCTTTTGGACAGTATTGCATTTTTATGTGACTGCTACAGCTAGACAACGCTTATGCAGCATTTTGAAGGTCAAGGATTCCAACCTCCTGGATCAATTATAGTGATACATTCTGCTTTATCAGTAATCAGATTAATCTTGACAGCATGAACCTTCAGTTGGTAATTAATTATGGCATAGACTTTGTATCTTGTACTCTAAAGTCTGTGTTGCAAAGAACTAAACCAATTCTTCCTTTCTGTGCCCAATAAAACAATCACTTATTCCAGAGGAGCTATTTATACTACACCATTAATTTTGATTTTCAAAAGGGGATAGAGGGATGGGCCTCTAATGCAGCTCTGTTCACATCTAAGAATTAGGCTCTAGAAACAACTGCATGGTATGTTGAATCAAAATACACACGAGGAACAAACAAGAAAGGAAGACTAAACAAGTGTTCCATAACATCCACCAGAAAATTGTTACATTCATAAAATTATATGTTCACAAGGCCCAATTGAGTAAACATTAAATAAACGGACCAATTGCTTATATTATGATTAAGCACATTAATTTGAAATTGATGATGCCCTTTTAGTTTTAATTAAATAGTGGTTGAAGGTTAATATATACTTGTTGCCAAGAAGGATCTGAATACTCAACTGAAGCAGCAATAAAAACTTGTAAATCCTTGACATCTAGACCACTCATCAAAAGCTCCATCGCCTAGCTTGTCTCAGCTAACTGTCAATTACAGGCGGGCTTCCATTATGCTGATTCTGAATGACCTCAAACTGTACGCAGCTTTAGAGAAGGCTGAGATACAATTTACTTGATTTTACAGTTTCTTCTTGAGGCCAGTCTTGTGTTCTTCTAAGTAAACCAGATGGACAAGGTATTGAAGAAATGATATTATCAAGAGAGATTAAACCTTTGAAAATTAAGGTGGAGGGATGAACCTCTAATGCAACTCTTTAACTAGAGGGACTCATAAAAAGTCATTTGAAAGCAGGGCTACTCATTGTTGTACTAAGAAACCAAACAGAGCATGTAAATAATAGACCTAAATTAAACTACACAACACAATGAGTATGTATATTCTCTTTTTTACATAACATATGTGGTCTGATTATATGATCAAATAAATAACACACCTTTAAATCTCAATTTTAGGACCAAAGCACTCTGACACCAACGATATGCAAATTCCGCATCCAATAATCTGGAGCAAGAAGCAAAATATCTGACAACAAAGGGATTCTATATCAAATTACATATGAGAAAATAGACAAAAATTATTCATGGAAAAATACTCCCCCTAAATGAAAATGATAATCCCTGGATAATAAATAAAAAACAAATCACACATGAGTGAAAATTTGACTAAACGTCACATAGCGTCCTTAAGTCATTCTGGTTTTGAGCATTCTCTTCATTTACTAGACTTTACTTTCAAATTCAATCAATTCAACATCATATCAATAATTAATTAATGTTCTAAACTGGTACAATCTTCAGTTATTGCACAGATGAGATGTATGAGGACAGATCTAACCTCCTTCAGGATGGTAAAATAAATGCAGGCCGACAAGGTATGTTGAATCAAAGTATACCTAAGCCCCCAGAAATCTCCATACGTATCGATGCCATCAATCACAAATCAATAATATCTGAAATGAGAAATACAAGTAAACATAATGCATCACCCAAGTATTTGATTTTTTTACAAAATGGAAATATGTAAGAGGTGGTTGATGTGACTAACTAACTTCATTGAATTATTTATTCAGAATGCCCAATTAGTAAAGATTATGGGGACCGAGTGCTTATCTTAATTATTAAGTACATTAATTTTAACTGATGTTTCTTTAGTTACTACTTGTTGTCAAGATTGATCTGAATGCTGAAATGAAGCTGCAAATACTAAAAAAGGTTGTGATCCTGACCTAGTTTGTCTCAGCTAATTGTCAAATAACAGGCATTTTTCTCATTATTCTAATTCTGACTGGCTTTAGAGAAAGCTGAGATACAACTTTCTTGATTTGACAGCTCCTTCTTAATAAGGGTTCTAGATATCCAAGTTAACTCCATATGATCGAAAAACGATGAGAATAGAAATGAATTTTAATCTAAATTTTAGGAGACATATCATGCAACTAGCATGCTCTCAAAAACCAGTGATGCCAATTCAACATCCAAATATCAGCAAACTAAATGGAAGAAAACATACAACCATGCTAAACATTTGTATCTATACAGATACAAAATCAACAATAGAAACTATACTAAATAAAACTAGTGAAACAGTATTTAGAAAAGTAAAAAAATTGAACAAGACAAAATAAAAAGGAGAAACACGAATATCAGACTAACCAACAGGGAGTCCCAGTAGGCCTCGTACCACAGCTTTGAAATACTGTTACAAAAATATAAAGGAAAGAAATAAAAAATCAAATAAAAAAACCAATATCGAATAACCTTAGGTCTTCAACAATATCAGTGAGTGGATGGGATGGATTTTTATGTAAATCAGCACACATTGCATGAAACATCATATTTGTAACATTATTACCAAATTTGTAGTGAAATATGTCTTGTAAATATTACAAGTATAAAATGTTCCATAAATAGCTCTAATGCTAGATCAAAATCACAGTGAAGTTACTGTAATAATTTTTTTCAGATAACATATGACACACACTTGTTACATGGAACATCTTATCAGTAAAAAATAGAGTTGCTAGACCACAGAGCTCTGTTAAATAGCCGGCTTTTCCACACAACTTTTAATTCTTTTAAAAGAATCTCAGCCCTTGGATCAAGAATCCAAGAGCTTAGCCGCACTAATAAAGTTACCATCCTAAGAAACTATAAGGTTACCAGCGAACATTAGCAAGCATTTCATTTTACAAGTTGCTTACAAGTTGCAAATATACCAGGCCATATTAACCATAAAGTTACTTTAATTGGAATTATGCATTTATATAAAAACAAATCCAATGGTCAATATCATCCCAGAAACATTACAAGGCAAGTACTCTAGCAAACTGTATTCAGTAACATTACCACAAACTTCCATATACATATAAGCATAAACAAGCATTGCTCTTTTATTGCCACAATACTTGCGCTCGTAAAATAAATTTAATTTTTTTTTCCTTGTACTCTTCCTACACATAAGGTAGTGCACAATAAAAAATTCGAACTGTAGCATTTTTCACATAAAAAAAAATTCCCAAAAACGAGAAAAGAAAGGGACTAACAAAAAATAATGTCAATTACCGAGGCTTGTCGGGATTTTTCCAAAAATAGCTGTAAAGAAGAAAAACAATTGGGCTCTCGATAACCTAAATTACAGTGTTGAAACAAAATTAATGAGTAACCCAATTATAAATTTGAATTTGATGACAAAAAGTGAAAGAAAAGAAATGTACAGTACCCAGATCAGACGGAGAGTGTCCGAAGGATGAGAGACGAGCTTGGTGGAATAGACGTTGTGGGCCACCCAGAATCCGGCGCCTAAGCCTACTCCACAAATCAGGTGGACTAAAAATGTTTGAAGAGGAAACACCGAATGGGATGAAGAAGAAGGAGTTTCAGTGGTTGAAGGTTTCACCATTGCGTTTTTTTGGGATTTCAGAATGAAGTTGTAAGCTTTTATATATTGGGCTAAGTCGGGCTCAGCATGACTCGAATTTCGTCATGCATTTTGGGCTTAATGGGTGCAAGATCGGCCTGCTAGTATTAATGGGCTCATACAAAAGGAAATACTATGGATAGCTAATGCAAGGCTTCCTATTAATTTTAGAATTTGACATAAAGTATTTGAAAGATTTGTCTTGAAAATTTACAGTTTTATCAATACGTAAGTTTTTTTATAATCTTATTGGAGCAATATGTACCAAAGGCATAGATTTTTTGAACAATAATGCTTACTATAATATTATAATATGTCAAGTTTTCTCAGCAACCCTTTTTTTAACTTCAAGTTTGATTGATGATTACTTTCTTTCGTCTAGTTTAGAAGATTGATGGGTTTGGAAACGGTTTGTCCTTGAAATCAATAGCTTCTTTCTTTCGCTAAAACAGAAACTTAAGACAACTTATAAAATGAACAAACAAACGTCAATAGAAGCCTATAGGGTTACTTGTTGACGTGATCCCTCCAATGTTCAAGTAAATAAAGTTTATAAAAATTAATTTAAAAAGCTTCACTAATGGAGGTTGAAGTGTCAGGTTCAATGAATGGGGTGGCCTAAAAGTTTAAATGAATATTCAAGGTTAGAAAAAAAAATTTCTATGTGAAATTTGAATTTTTTTGTTGGGAGGCCAGGGTGGCCATAGCAACCCCAAGCCAACACATGGCTTCTCCATTAGGTAGGATCACTTGTCTCACCTTGTAGGACTCGTTACATGTCTAACTATTGGAATTTGATACTTATTATGAAAAGTCATTTCTTTAATGTCCCGTGGTACTGAATGAAATTGTTGATCCCATATTAGATATGATCATATATTAAAAAAAATCAAAAATCAAAATTTAAAACTAAAAAATATAAATTAGAGCTCTTTCTAGACCTATGCAAGCAAGATTCGGCATCAAGAACTTGAGTATAACATCAAAGACAAACCAATAATTCTGAGGCTACAAATGTTTACATATTATAAGAAAATGTTTGTAATTACCTGAACATAAGATTCTATCTTGGGCTACAATGGCAAGCAATCAAAGAAATGAGTTAAAAAATAAAAATTAAAGCATTTATCACATGTTAATTCCTCATAATTAATTATTTTTCTTAAGACAAAACTCAAAAGGACATTGTAGTGTTTTGACTAGAATTAGTATTTAGTCACATGCATTTTCATTCATAAAATGCATATACCTACATAACATAATAACCACAAAATATATATGTTTGTTTTACTAAAAATTTTCTTAACTTTTAGAATATTTGAATATTTAGATAAATTCTGCGTTTGGTGGATCTTCGTTAGATTGGATGGTTAACTCTACATTTATTGAATTCATGTAGAACCAAGTTGGAAACTTAACTTGTGAAGATTGAAAATAATGAAATCCTCTTCTAGGTAGAAATAATGATGAAATATATATAATGGAGATGTCTTGATGTAGGAATATTAACTTCAATTAAATTTCGAATTGAAGTTAAGAGTTAACGACATGTTCCCACCCAAAAATGGCCCATTGACAAATTCATACCCTTTCAGTACCCAAATATTATGTTTTGGGTGGGAAACATAGTAATTTACAAAAATACCCTTAGCCTCTTCCATTTCTGGCTCGGAGCTGGGTGCGACAATAAATCAAACAGGTGTTAAGCAACTTTGGGGCAACAAGGTTGGAGTGATCTGGGAGAGAACGGTGGTCGGAAAAAACACAACACCAGCACAACCAATCAAAACCCACTGATTGAGCACCAAAAACCCAATGATTTGCGGAGGAAATCGTCGCAAATCGCGACTGTCCCATGGTAGAAAGATCTAGACAAAGGCGGCAAATGGCGAGCACGGAAGGGTGGGTTTTGAAGAGCAGAGGGTGGGGAGTCGAACAGTGGTGGTAGGGGGCATTTTGGGTGATTGAATAAGTTGAAAACAAGGCCGAAAAGATGTGAAATCGTGCAAAAACTCAAGCGGCGATTTCTGGTGATTGGCAAGTGCACTAGGCTTAGGGTAAATGGATTAAGGGTGAGAGAGGCTCGGGGAAGAGGATGGAGGAGGAGGTGAGTTTTAGGGTGGATTTTTGACATCGAAAACGATCGAAAATCTAGCTTGAAGAGTCGGCCGTGTGAATGGAGGTAGTGGTAGGAAATGGTGAGTGATGATGGCAAATGGAGGCTTGGGCTTTGTAGAGGAGGTGATAAGGATTTTATGGGTGGTCTTGGAAGTGATTTTGGACATTGGGATTTGTTAGAAAATGACAAAAACCGTCGGCTCCGACGTTGCTAACGTGTGACATCTCTTACTAAGGTGCACTTTCCCTTTTCTTTTCTCTTCTCCATAGGCCAAATGTTTGTTGACAATTATGCCCTCACTAATAATGAATTTTTGACTATTTTACCCTTCCCCACAACAAAAATTACTAATAAAATTGTGCTTTGGGTACTAAAAGGGTATTTAAAAAGTGGGTGGGTATGAATTTGTCAATGAACCATTTTTTGGGTAGGAACATGGCGTTAACTCTTGAAATTAATTACACAAACTACTTCTCTTATGCGGTGGTAACATCGCATGTTTATTATTAAAAGATATATAAATTTTTTATTTTTTATTTTTTATAAATGTTAACCAACAATAATAAACCTTTAACTGATTTCACTTAATGAGATCCACAGAAAATATGGATTATGAATTCATATGTTTTAATCTTTCCATATATCTATCCATTTTAAATTCCAAATTTCCGTAAAAAATAATTAGACGAAAAATTAAACAAATGTATATAACATTAATTTTATTAGAATGATAAAAAATATTTAGATATATAACATTAATTATACAATACCGTTCAGAGTCAAATAAATTTTTCAAGATTTATATGAATCCCATTCTTATCGACTCTTACCGTCAAACTTAACTAGCTACTGTTACACAAATGGCCTCATGCACAACCCTATTATCACAACCACTGAATCACTCTTGAGTCAAGATGAAGCTGCATAACAA
The DNA here is from genome assembly GCA_026225825.1 of Pistacia integerrima. Lineage (NCBI taxonomy): Eukaryota > Viridiplantae > Streptophyta > Magnoliopsida > Sapindales > Anacardiaceae > Pistacia > Pistacia integerrima. Next base: position 15,837,014 of record CM047750.1, on the reverse strand, counting down.
TTCTGAGAAGATATTTTATGTAACAATTGCTCGACACTCGCTTGATGCTCCGATGGTGATGGCTTCGGAGTTGGAGGGGCACTTGGTGTCGGCCTCTTTCCATAATCAGTTACCATTGTGATGACCCTTTTGCATGGAGTACTTCCTGCAATGCAAGGAACTCCAGTTTTTGTCAGTTGGTCTGGTGATGATGATGGATTCGGTGGCGGTGGAGGCGACGGCAGGGTCTTTCCGTAACTGGTTGTCAGTTGATGGGGTGAGGGTGATGACTTTGGAGGTGGTGGTGGTGATCTTGAATGCCTTCCATAGTCAGTAATCATGGAGATTTTGTTTTGCCAATCTGTATAGGAAAAGAGAAAGATTAGATAAGCAAGTTACTCAAGACATTTAAAATGCTTGATAATCATTCCAAAAGGGAAAAAGATCTCTAAAAGCTTTTTCCTCGATCTGAAGAGAAACTGATACTGAATCATACTTGAATCTAACTGAGGTTAGCAGTAATAGAGAAACTGAATGACATCGGAAAAAAGAGGGATTCCAATTGTAAAATATCCAATAAAAATGTCATTGGAATTGATATCTTATTCAAGATAATTATTAAACTCGTAGCTATGATACAGAGAAAAGCAAAACGGGAGAAGAGAGTAAGAAACTATATATAGCAGCTTTTTTAATGTTAAGTAAAAAGCAAAAAGAGTTGCTGAAACAAGTATAAACAGTTGCTTCTATGCATGCCTTTGTATTCCTTTAAAAATATAAAGTTGTTGCATAACAAAACTGAATTTTCTACCAAATATACTAAAAGCTTAATTAACCTTTAATTAATTGCAGAAGTTTGCTCATAATGCATAGATGCATGTAAATTACCTGATAAGGTTCTTGCTTCTGCCGAAATGGCAAGGAAGGCAAGAAGAGACGCAAGAAGTAGAGTGCTCATTATTGAAGTTGTCATGTTCTTCATCAATAATTCATAAACCAAAAGAGAGAGTGAAAGCAATTTATAGACAATAAAGTGCTTTGCATAACGTATATCATGACATCATGTTTCGTTTTATTTATCATTTTTGTTTAACTATATATAAACTGGTAATTAATTAATTTCATCAATTTGACATTAAACATTACTAGATTAAGTTATATATTGATCCAAATAGTCAAAATGGTCCAAGCAGAACCGATGGCCACTTGTTTCATTTCATATCCAGTAAGAGCTTGGTCTTTGGTGATTTTTATGTTTTTCCCATCTGAACACAGCATATATAATTTGACTAGATCTGGTTGCTTGAGCTCTTGACTTGGGGGGTCAATGGCATTTTGGCATGCAGACGAGTGGACTTGTAAAACTCATGTAGAAGAATGAGAATCTTCAAAAAAAATTATTTCTTCAAAGAAGTCACCACACAAAAGGAAACAAAACTATGCAACTAAGAATTGATTTGCTACCTATCTTGGACTTGGCTTTTTCTTTGTTATTTACTACCTCTTAACAACCATATTCTTAACAAGAATTAGTTTTTATTTGTTTTGGTACACATGCATGTGGGGTATATATATATAATTGAACACGCTACAGATTCAAAAGACCAAATAAGCTACAATGTTATTGTGATAGATGGTCCAAAGGTTTGAACCTAGGAACTCAAGAAAGAGAACAAACCTCTTTGATCGTCAGCCAACCCCTTAGGGTTATATTACTATATTTCTTGTATTAATATTAGGGTTATGGTAATACAGTCAACAACCAATTAATTTTAATACAAATTACGAAAACGTAATTTTTAAAATAATTAAAAAAAGGGTTTATTTTCGATTTATTCATATTCTACCTACCAAAGTAATGTTTTTAAAATTAAGCCTATGTATACTTCTATGGAACTTCTGTATTTTCCTAGTCTCTCTTTTTTTTTTTTTTTTTTTTGCTTCAATGTTCATGATTTTCTGATTTAATTAAAAACCTGTTAAAGAACTCACACTCACATCCATTCTCTTCCTTCAAGATGATAAAAAGGAAGAAAATAATGAGTGATGTGAAGCCACATTCACTCATAATTAAAAATTAATTAAAAATTCTACTTTTAATATATTAAGTAGCACTAGAGTGTGTAAAAAAATAGTGTAAAAAATTGGATCATAAGCTAAATATATTTAAAAATTTAATAAGGTTAGGTCATATCAATTTAAATATATTTGATTTAATTTTACATTATTATATTAAAGTCATCAATCTAATAGTTAAAAAAATTGTTGAACAAACACATAAATAAATCCATTCAACTTTTCTCTAAAAAAAGATTGGACTATAATAGATTCATAATCAATTGTTAGTGTCCTTATTTAAAATTAAGAATGGAACAAGAATGATGTGTTGCATATTAAAATAGTGTCAAAGAAGTACTTTTTGAATGAATAAATAATTTAAGGTGGAGGAAGGTACATAAAGCAAACGGTTTTTTTGTTATGAAAAATGTTTAAAATTTTCCACTATGAATGAGTGGATTGAATTATGCTTTTTTCCCATACTCCAATGCCATAAAGTAATTATGCCAAGCTAGATAGCTTATCTATAACCAAAAAAAAAAAAAAAAAAATAGAATTGGTAAAGTAATCAGTAATGAGCTTTCCCCTAAATTATAAATATAATGTAGTGCTAGTAGACCTAACAAAACGGTCCATACCCACAAGTGGACCAATACCCGTGAAAAAAATATAGAGTATCGTTCTATATGGATCCTTTTTTTCTACCTGTACCCATACCGATCCTTTTTTGCGGGTGGACCGGGTATACCTGTGAGTGCTCGTGGAAAAAATAAATAAAAAGACCTAAATGTCTAATGCCTAAGTGGGGAAAAATGTGCATTCGGATTTCGGATTACCTTAATCACCAAAACTCTTTTACTTTACTTTGCTTAATTTCTACTCTATTTCAGTTACTTTCTTCTTTGCATCAATTCATTCCTTTATCACCAATCAGAAGTACAATTTCCTTAACTAGTCAAGCTTTTGGTAAAAAGTCACCTAACACTTCAATCTCAATCTGAAGGTGCTTATTAGAAAATCATATTTTGCAATGGAGGTGTTACGGTGATAAGCTTGGTGTGCGATGGAGGTGGGATGTGGGGACGATGACCTGCTGGAATTGGGTTGGGATGGGCATTAAGGTAATTACAAACTATTGGGGGTTTGTTGTCATGAGGGTTTATCTTGGGAGTTTAGGAATATTCCATAAGATAAATTGGTTAGGGAAAAGCACAAAGAAGTGGTGGGCAGCCGTAAAATGACCGATGGACGACAAACACGAAGTAAGGAAAGCCAACTGGAGGGTCGGGTTTGATGAGGGGATGATGGGGATTCTTGTGTGGTGGTAGGGTGAATTTCTAATGGGGAAATCGACCGGAAATTGGCCGTAAAGATGGGAATCACAAGAAAGAAAAGTAGTCATTTTCCGACGATTAAAGGGTGTTTTGGGACGGGGAGAGGTCGGTTATGATGTGGGAGATGAAGGGAAGATGATTGTGGTGGTTTTGGGTGAAAAAATGGCCAAAACGTCGGTGGCAGCACATGCTAACGTGCGCCTCCCGCCTGCTTATCGTGCACCGTGTTTGCTAACGTGCACCACCGGCCAAGCTAATGTGGACCACGCTACAGTGATTTCAGAGAAATTTTTTTTCTCTGAAATTGAAAATTGGAGTAAACAGTACGGGTATCTCGGGGGTGCACTTGTACCTGCATAAGGTGAGATCCGGGTCCAATACTTTGGACCCATTTAGAACCGACTTGTTTTAGACCTGTAACCGTTGGGCCCGATCCATACCTGACCCATCCGTCCGTTTTACTAGGTCTAAGTGCTAGATTTGGTACCCATACTCTTTGCTTTCATGAGAAAAATAAAGATATGAACTCCTCCAGAAAGTCCTTTTATGTGGAGTGCTCTCAGCTAAAAGTAGAGCTTTATAAAATTACATATGTGAAGTTAAGAAACACATGTAAGTTAAATGATAATTTGTCAGCTTATTCAAAAGGTGTTTTCTAAAAAGTAATACTTATCAAGTCTCTTTTTTTAAAAGAAAAACTCTAAGTACCTCTTTAATTACATTTTTGTCAATTATCATCAAATGCAATAAAACAAAAAAAAATATAAGAACACTTTAAATTATTTAATGAACATTACTAACGACTTGAAAAGTATTCCTCTATTCAATCTAAGTAAAATAAACTATCACTGGGTGACCTGATGGTAAAAGAGTAAAAGAGGATTTAAGTTTACATGATCTTCCAAGATTGAGTTCTTGCAGTCCTTAATAGGAGTGATCACTAGAGCTTTTGTCCGACCGGTAGTTTCAATATCCTAGGGAATTAATTGAATGCATGCAAACTGGTCCGAACACACCAATTATTATAAAAAAAAAAAAAAAAAAAATCTAAGTAAAATAGAGTAGTGGGAGGTCTCGCTTCCCCAAGTTCTCTAAAGCTGGTGTCTCTTCTTTTATAAAGTAAAACCATTATCAAAATGCACATATGAACCTTTTGAATACATGTGTGAAAAATATGTAATTCTACCTTGATTTCTTTGAACAAGGCGATAGGATTAAAAGTTTGATAACATTGTGGAATCTTTTGTTTATATATATATATATATATATATATATATATCCTTTTGTACGATAATTGAAGCCTAATAAAACATGGGTTAAAGTTGATAATATAATATTATTTACACAAATTTTTAATAATATTATGTCATGTGATGTTTAATTTAAATCCAATTAATTATGATTGTGGATTATTAGATTGAAAGAGAAAATAATGCTGAGGTGGTACCTCAGGTCACTATAAATTGACATGCATTATCCTAAATTTTAAAAAATAATAATAATAATAATTATCGGAACCCCAAACTTTAGTTGAATTAAGGTAAACCCTGTTTGTTTGGAAAAGCCCTCAAACCCCTTCGTCTTCTCATTCTCTCATTTTCCGAACTTAGCCCACTCTGTTTCTCCTTCTCCAAAGTGTAGCAGAAAATTAAAATAAAAAAATTTGCCATAAACTTAAAAGTTTGTGAGAATTCTTAATGTCTTCCAGAACTTGAATTAATTAAGAAGAAGAAAGAGACTAAAAAACAGGAATTGGAATAAAAATTCTTATTCCCTCAAAAAACAAATCAATTATTGTTGATGCGTGATTTTGACACCAACGAAATGCACGTGTGAAACGCTGAGCTGGCTCAGAAGACACACGTGAATATAAAGAAAAAAAGGATAAATGCAATGAGAAAAGCGTTTTTAAAGTGGTTCGGATGCTAAGGAAGCAAATCCTACGTCCACTATTATTTTATTAATGATAAAGGTCAGGTCGCATGAGCTGACTGACCTTCAAGTGATAGTACAAGCGAGTGAATGCTATAAATTATAGAGAGAGAGAGTAGCTAATCAAGAGCAAAATGAGTGAATCCCTTGAATGAGAGAGGAACTCTCAATTTATAGTGGGATGCATTGAGCTAATGATTACTAGATCTGTGAGTTGGTGGGATTATCCGTGCAAATCCTTCTTTATGTCACATTGCCCACCTTCTAGAGTGATTTGCGCGATTTGGCGCAGGGATTAGACTCGTGGAATCACTACAGCTTCTGGTTGGTCAGGCGCGCACCCACTATTCTGATAGAAGCGACTGCGGGTGTACCCATGTTCTGACTTTTGCACGCCGAGTGGACCCTACATCAGCCCTATATTTTTCAGGCATAACAGAAGTCTCCTAGTTTTTAAGGTTTGAGGATCGAACCCTGGAAACTATAAGTCATGCCGCGATTGCATGATTTCTGGAAATTCTAGTGATTCCGACCTGCTTGAAAATAGGTCGGGGTAGCACTCTTTGCGAACACGACCTCGCATGACCATTGCTTGCAAAGGATGAGCAACCTGAATTCTCCAGGAGTTACCTGTTGTGCTTTTGGTACAGGTGCATTTAATGAATCAGTCTCTACGTTGAAAGACGTGACCTGTGCATGATAAGTGCCAACCAGGCGCATTAAATGCGTTGTATGCTAACACGGTACCACTTTATCAGAACATTAAATGGGTGACATGCTGAAACGACAACCCTTATCAGAGCATTAAATGCATATTAGGGCGCAATTAATGCTGAGAGGGAGAGAGTGCCGTTGCTTGAGTTTTTCAATGGAAAAGATGAAGATTTGATTTTCTTCAATCGTTCACTCTTTCTCACTGATTTGCAACATGTGGTCGTGATCAATGGTAAGAAAGCTTTCCGCCCATACGTCGTCTTGAATTTGGGAAAATCCAAGCGTTGTTCCCTTTGCTATAAAAAACTCAGATCTCAGGCAATGTCATCACACTCGTCTTTTTCACAAAAAGCAAGAGATTTTCACAAGCTTGGAGTCTTTGCCTTCCAAACCAGCGTTTTTCCGATATTCAAAGCAGAAGCCATTTTTGGGCTCTGAGAGGTAAGAATCTTTCTCTACTTTTATTTTCTTATTCCCGTGGTTGGTAAATGGCATTAGTCTTGTGGTAGCTCATCGGAGACGAGATGCTCATGTCGGGTTTAAGCCATGAATGGCGGCTTGAATCATTCTGTTAGGGTTTTCTCTGGGTTTTAGGGAGTTTGCTACCTTCCACATCATCGTATGAAGTAGCGTACGATGGCTAAATAACCCTCCTACTTGTCGCTTTTGCAAACCAGCAGAATGGACCCCTCAACGACCAGATCCGAGGAAGGAATCGGTTCATCCTCGTAGGATGCTCAGAGTATCACCCCTGAGGTCTACTCGGTACTTACCGGGGAAGAGGTGGTAAAACAGTACGGTATCGACGTGGAAGTTTTCCGCGACGTGGCCCACTCATTGCGATACCCTATCCAGTGGGATAGCCACAATCTCCGAGGAGATCATCAAGGGTGGGGGGCTGATCCCCTTCTACCCTTTTGTCAGGTCGGTCTTAGATCACTTCGGGATAGCGCCGATGCAACTCATCCCGAACGCGTATGTCGTTGTTGTTGCCATGTACATCACATGTCGTGAGAACGGGCTAGGCGAGCTAACCGCAACCGAGCTCGGCTACTCGTATTACTTGAAGAAGAGCAAGGACAAGGATTCCTATTACTTGTCCAGGCGACCTTCTATTGCCGAGGGGATACACAGCTACCCTAGCAACATGGGGGCCTACGAAACGAAGTTTTTCTTCTTTTGTTATGATGGCCATTGCCACTTTCAGGACTTGAGTAGGCTCTTTTCCCTTGGCGAACTTATTAAATTTGAAATGCGCTTTCTTTCTAACGACCTGTCTCTTTTTTTGCAGTTAACAAGACGACCGACTTAGGGCTGCTCTTCGATCGGATAGGATCATATCTTTCAGCTTACTACCCGAGGCTAGTCGCGACGCGAAGAAGTTCGTGACGACCGCGAATCTGCGAAAATACGGTTTCTTCAACGCAAACACGTCTTTAGAGCCCCCATTGAGTAAGTGTTGCTAACTGGATCTTTTCTGGTCGTGCAATGAATTACTTACTAACTATGCTCGCATGCAGTGACCATGCCTCCGAAGGAGTCAGAGCAGCCGCAACGAAGGCAAATCAATTTTTCTCGGTCAAGGAGAGCTAAGGCGATCGATGCGGCTCCTACTGATCCCCCAACTGAAGGTGCCACATCAAGCCCCCCTGTGCGACCTGCTAGAACTTAGCAACAACCTTTGGAGGACGTACCAATCCGATCCGCGAAGGCCCCTCAGCCATCGGTTATTCGCCCAAGGCTAAAGACAACGGTTCAACGACCAAAGAAGAAAAAATAAATTCAGGTCGAAGAGTCTGAGACCGAATTCAAGGGCGATCAACCCGGGAGGTTGCAGTCAGATGTCACGAGGAGGTCGAGTAAGGAACCAACGGGCGACACGGCCCCTGTAGAAGGTGCGAAGAAAGGAACTCCAGTGCTAGACTCGTTGGGAAACCTGCCGGATTACCTGCAGCAGATAGTCTACACTTTGCTGGAGTGTGGACTCTCGGAAACATTTGAGCAGTCCGTAGGCTCCAGCGATTTGGACCTGATGTCTACATCGCTCCAGCATTTAAGCAAGGTAAACGAACTTTCTTTGGCGAGGACTTCCCTTAGTTTCTTTTGATAAACTAACTTGCTATTTTTTCTTGTTCGCAGGCCCTACTTTCCATGCAACTGTCCCTAGAGAAGGTTCGGCTGGGAGCTGCAGGTCGTGGAAGGAAGAGAACGCAATGCTCAAGTGAAGCGTGGAAGCCACCGAAATAGAAAGAAACCTATCCTCTAAGTCGACGAACTGGTACCTGAACGAAAGAGACGCGACTCTTCACACGGTGGACTTCCAAAAAGCGGAGCTCGAGAAGCATGGGGAGGAAATAAAGGAGCTTCAAAGGACCATAGCCAGACTCTCTAAGGAGGTCAGAGAAAAGGACCAGGAGCTCAAAGCGACCTTTCTGTGGGCATGGCGAGCAGAAAAAGAGAGGGATGCCTCCGAGAAGCAAAGGCAAGCTCTCGAGGCCGAACTTCAAGCAAGCTGGGGAAAAGTTGCTTCCCTGACCGAAGAGATACAGAGTCAGGCAGCGGAGGTCGAGGAGAAGGCTGTCGAATGGGCAATCGAGTCTATCTATGCCTTGCGGTCGAAGAATCCGCATATTGATATGTCCGACCTCCCGGAGGATTGGCAGGAAGCTCTCAGGTCCATGGCGCGGCAGGATGATGAAATAGCTGTCGCCCGAAGATCCCCAGTCGACTAGCCTTAGGGTGATGAGGTCGTTCCTCTATGAGTTAGACCAGGGCTAACAGTTGTACCATTTTGCCTGTTGTACTCTTCGCATAAATGAAATACATTTTGCTTTTACAATTTCTGTTCACTTTATTATACATGAGTACATTCTGATTGCTTACAGTATTGGAACAAGTCTATGCGAACATGATAACATGTGAAGATTATTACAAGCGAACAGAATAATACTTTACAAGGAAATAATTTACAAAGATAAAAAAATAATCTTTACAAGGAAAACTGAGTTCGGAATTACTGATAATATGACTAGAGATGCTCAGCACTCCAAGCTCAGGGTACTTTAGAATCGTTCAGCCTTTTGAGATGATAAGTCCCCGATCTTATCACTTTGTCCATGCGGTATGGACCTTCCCAGTTCGATCCCAACATTCCCGTACTTGGTTCCCTAGTACCGAGAAAAACTTCCTTTAATACAAGGTCGCCGACCTGGAAGTCTCTTCGTCTGACCTTAGAATCGAAGAACCTCTTTGCGCATTGCTGATAGGCTGCTATTCTTAGTAAAGTCTTGCTGCGATGTTCTTCAACAAGGTCTAGACTTACTCTCATAAGCACTTCGTTGTCGGCTTCATTAAACAAGTCCCCGATTTGTAATAAATGGCGTATGCTCTTCGTTCGATGTGTACATCAGACTTTGATTATATCCCAAGTACGCGTATATGAAACTTAGCAGCTCATACCGCGATGTGGCATCCACTAGTTGGTCAATTCTTGGCAAGAGGAAGCTATCTTTAGGGTAGACTTTGTTGAGGTTGCTGAAGTTAACACAAGTTCGCTAATTTCTATTGGGCTTCTTTACCAGAATCGGGTTGGCAACCCAGGTCGGGTAGAGTGCCTCTTGGACGGACCTGTTTCGGAAGAGGTTATCCACCTCTAGCTTTAAGGCGGCATATCGCTACAGATCTATCGCTCTTCTTTTTTGGCGGAACTGGCTTGGCTCCGCTGTCGATGTTCAGCACATGGCAGATGATATCTGGGCTGATCCCGATCATATCTGCATGTGACTAGGCGAACACATCAATATTTTCCTTGAGGAAGCTGATCAGCTCGGAAGCGAGTTGAGATTGCTCCCAATTCTTAGCATTCGGCTCGGCTCGGCTCTTTCTTGCGAATCTTTTATGGTCGCTGCGACGTGCTCATCACACTGATCGGGTCGTGGTAAGCCACGTGAGCATACCTTTCCTGGGCACCTTGCGTGTTCCCCGCGAGGTGCGGTTCTCCGAAGATCATGTGACACTACTATATCCTGTGCGGTCACGACGCTTCTTTCCTTGTTCCCCTTGACTTTTCTCTTGAGCAGGAGCAGAGTCGTAAATATACTCCTTGAAATGCCCCTTTTAAATGAGTTCTTCGATTGCCTGTTTGAGAGCCCCGTTATCCCAATGGAAGTGATAGTACTTTTTATTATTTCTTGCTGACGTGGGAATTTTTCATGGGCTCAAGCTCTCCGAGCAGGCTGGCTTCTTCGGATTTGTCAAAAATAGCCAATACAGATGCATTTAGAGGTGTATATTGATCTCTGTCGCGATCGCAACGAGGGACAGGAGCATAGGACTCTTTGGGCTCGTAGCGAGGTTTCTTTTCTTTTCGCTGATTGTCAGCAGCCCCTCTGTGATCAGCTCTTCTACTTTCCGCCCGACTAGACATACTGCCTGAAGCGTTGGGGTCGCGACAGCTGAGTGCCGCCAATGAATTTTCTATCTAGAGGTACTTCTCCGCAAGGTTATAGAATTGAGTGAGGGAAACATTGTCCTCAGCCTGTAATTCTTTCCACATGTCGGTTTGTGGACGAACTCCTGCTATGATGAGAGTCTGGACAGACTCTTCGGAAGTATGAGTCACCTTGTTGAGTTCTCTGTGAAAACGGTCGATGTAGGACTAGAGGGATTCATCCCTTTCTGGCCTTATATTGCTGAGGTAGCTCAATGACATCGAAAACTTTTGGTTTGCTTGAAAATGCCTTAGGAACGTCGGGCTCATTTGAGGCCACGAACTGATCGATCCTGCTGGGAGTGACCTAAATCATCGTTTAGCATGGGAGGTTAAAGTCATTACCAAACAGCGACATTTTGCTAGATCCAAGACTTGGTGAAGCTCCATTAGGTCGTTAAATTTATATAAATGATCGTGCGGATCAGAGTTTCTATTGAACGCCCACATGTCGAGCATCCTAAATCCCAGTGGGAGTGGAGCGGCTAGCACTTCGGGAGAGAAGGGGGACGCAGACGTGACCTGTCCTTGCTCATTTTGTTGAGCTCTTAGTCAGTCTAGAGCTCGCTGCAGCTTCTCAATTTGTGGCAATGGAGCCACTTGGGGATTACTTTCACCTATGCGAATTCGACCCTCGCGATTATAGTAGAGGAAAATCCAAAGGTCGGGTTCCTTTTCACCTCGGTTAGTGGTTCCGACCACTCTTGACACACGCTAGCTAGAGCCGTGTGAAGGCGATGAATGGTGCGGGGTATTTTCATGACCTTTCGCGGTGGTAAGAATCGCCCCGCGAAGTGTGGGACCCTCTCACATGGTGACGATCTGGATGGTGCGGGGTATTTTCACGACCTTCGCGATGGTAAGAACCGCCTTGCGAAGTGTGGGACCCTTTCGCACGGTGATGATCAGAATCGTTTTGCTGGCAATGATAAGAATCACCCTGCCCAACACTTTTACTAGGGTATACCTACGACGTGGCATGGGACAGCTCGGATTGCGTCCTTTCACCAAGTCTTAACGAGGCCCGTGTATTACTGGGACGCGGTCCTAGTTCGTCAGCCTTTTGGAGCTCGTAGGCCCGCGTTTTGCCACTTGCTTACCCTTTCGTCTACGCGCTGTAGTGCTCGCGGAACGGGCTATTTCCTTTTGCCGCGCTTTCGCGTGACCTGTAGGCGTTTTTGGCGGTTGCACCGCCCCAACTGATTTGGATGGCACGCCCTGGTCCAAACGATCCAACCTTCGGTTGACCGTTTGGAGAGTACTGTCAAACCTCTCCAGGTAGCTTCTAATGGTGGGGTCAAGTTATGAACTTGATGGAATATCCCCTGTAGCGTTTTGCAGAACTGAAGGTATTTTGGAAGAGGTGTCCCTCTGGACTTGGGGGCTTCCCTCAACACCTTGGTTGGTTTGCTCAGGTTCAGGTTGGCGGACCATTTGCTATTGTAGGACCAGTGGGTTAGAGATTCTCCTGATGAAGGATGAACACTAAATCAGCCCTCCTTCTAGCACCAAACTGTTGATGCGTGATTTTGACACCAACGAAATGCATGTGTGAAACGTTGAGCTGGCTCAGAAGACACACGTAAATATAAAGAAAAAAGGATAAATGCAATGAGAAAAGTGTTTTTAAAGTGGTTCGGATGCTAAGGAAGCAAATCCTACGTCCACTGTTATTTTATTAATGATAGAGGTCAGGTCGCATGAGCTGAGTGACCTTCAAGTGATAGTACAAGCAAGTGAATGCTATAAATTATAGAGAGAGAGTAGCTAATCAAGAGCAAAATGAGCGAATCCCTTGAATGAGAGAAGAACTCTCAATTTATAATCGGATGCATTGAGCTAATGATTACTGGATCTGTGAGTTTGTGGGATTATTCGTGCAAATCCTTCTTTATGTCACATTGCCCACCTTCTAGAGTGATTTGCGTGATTTGGCACAGGGATTGGACGCGTGGAATCACCATAGCTTATGGTTGGTCTGGCGCGCACCCACTATTGTGACAGGAGCGGCTGCGGGTATACCCATGTTTTGACTTTTGCACGCCGATTGGACCCTACATCAGTCCTATATTTTTCAGGCATAACAATTATCATCCATGAAATTGAGCATGACGTCTTTTTGGCCGGAAACGAATGAAAAACAATTGCTGTTTAGGTTGGTTTCCCCTACAAATCGGGTCTTTTTGCCAGAAACAAATTAAAAAAAAAAAAAAACAACAAATTTCCGCTACAAACAATTTTTTATCTATTTTTCAAAGGGCAATCTTCCTTACTTTTTCGTGCCCGAAAAAAATATTCCTCATTTTGTTTGGCTAGAATTAAAGGTGGAAAAGTAACCCGCCCGGCCCGGCCCGCGGCGGGTTACTTGTTTTGTTTTAGCTGAGGGCTCAACCCGCCCGCCAACAAAGGCGGGCGGGTTAGGCCCGCCAATTAAGGAAAGATCTTGGCCGGCCGTCACTTGACCCTAACCCGCCGGGTTAGGCATGGTCCGGGCCGGGTTAGCCCGATTTTATTATTTTTTTTTTTGGTTTTTTTTGTTTTTTTTTGTTTTTGTTTTTTTAATTTACCTTTTCAAATAAATAATTATAAATATAATTATTTTTTAGTTAACTTTTCAAATATCAATAATTCAATTCAATTCAATTTTTTTTTTTGTTAACATTTCAAATATTAATTCAATTTTAATACAATAAAATTGTAATATAAGAAAAAATTAGACTTATTCATTTATCAAAAAAATAAAATAAGAAATTACAACAATTATTGCCTCGTTAAAAACCTCACCAAGAAAAACCCAATGGGAGAAAAACTTAGTAAAGAAAAAAGAGTGCAATAATTGACAATTAATTTACAAATTACATTTTACAAAACAACTAAATTGGGGGTGGTTCACTAGGACCTCCCTCATCTGTATCATCTATATTACAAAATTGAAATGATTCTATTAAAGCATTGTCGATAACCTCGTATTGATCTTGATGGCGCGATCGTTCCCAATCTCGAAGACATGTGAGGACTTCAATCATTTTTGGAGCAAGTTTAGTCCTCCTTTCATTTAAAATCCTTCCACTTGCACTAAATGTTTGTTCGGATGAGACGGTTGAGACAGGAACAGCGAAAACATCCAAGGCAAGTCTTGATAATACCGAAAAAATACATTTTCTGGCTCTCCAATACTCTAAGAGATCAAAGTGACCTGTTGAAAACATTTCGGGGGTTGCCAAATATTGTTGAAGTTCATTACTCTGCGACTCCATGGAGGACAAAGCATATTAGTTGTTGTTGTTGGTGGTGGTGGTGCGTCTGAAGAGGAGGCTGTGCTTCGGACTCGGGTCCTCTTCGGCCTATTCAGAGCATTCCAAGAGAATAAGTCTTCATTTGTTTCTTCTGCATGCTTCTCTCGGATATTTCGCCTCTTTGCATGCGGGTTCCCATACCTGTTTTCATATTGGAAATATACTTGAAAAGACTATTTTTTTACCTCTCCTATTTGATTGATATATGATTCGTTTTGTAAATTTTCACTTAAATTGTCAAGACCATTTTCTAAACGTGCTAATTTAATTCTAGGATCAAATATAGCACCTAAACAATAAAGAAAAGGAACGGGTCTCCAATATTTCAAAAAAATTTTTTTCCATTGCCTTTATTGGTGCGTGTAAAATTTCATCATCTTTGTTTTTTGTAAATAACTCGGAAATTTTTATAATTGCATGTATTACCAATGGACTAGTAGGGTAATACACACCAGAAAGTTGTAAAGTGGCTTGGTAAAAACATTTGAGAAAAGAATGAAATACTTTAGCTATCTTCCAATCATTTTCTACCAAATGATAAGGACCTCTATTATTTGCTACAAAATAACTAATTATATTAGCATAAGGTAAACATGAATCAAGCATTAAATAAGTACTATTCCATCTAACAGGCATATCTAATGCAAAAGTTCTAGGAGACATATTTGATTTTATACAAGCTTCTTGAAATTCAGCATTTCTTTTATTACTACTAGTAATCCAAGCTAAAGATTCCCTAATTCTATCAATATTTTTTTTAATTGTTTTCATACCACTTTTCACAATTAAATTAATAACATGACATGCACAACGTTGGTGAAAAAAACTTCAAATTATTATATAAAAGATAATTATTTTGAAAAAAATTCTATAGCTTTACTATTAGAACTTGCATTATCTAAAGTTAAACTTATCACTTTATCAATAATATCATAATCTTCTAAAACTTCAATAATTTTATTATAGATTTCTAAACCACTATGATCCACATCCATTAATCTAAATCCTAATAAAGATTTATTTAATTTAAATTCATTATCAAAATAATGACTAGTCACACAAATATAATCTTGTTTAGCTCTACCACTCCAAATATCAGCAGTTAAAGCCACACTAATATGACAAGTATGAAATTTATTTTTTAATTCTAATTTCATTTTTTTAAACAATTTTATTAAATCATTTCTAGTTGCAGTTTTAGAATAACTTTTAAATCCTGGAAAAAATGAATTTTGAACAAATCTTTCAAAATATTTATCTTCTGCCATATTAATAGGTTGATCAAATGCAAAGCAATATATAAAGCTAATTGTTCCCTATATACATCAGAATTATAACGCCAAGTAGTACCCATATTAGTTATTTGAGTTTGATTGGTTTCTCTATTTCCATGTTGATTAATATGTTTATTAGCATGCCTTTTTAAAGTACTAGTACCATTACCTGAATCAGCTTTATAAACATTTGCACAATATTTGCATCTTGCTTTCTTGACTTGAACGCCATTTTCTGTCTCATAAAACTTGTCGAAATGCGCCCAAACGTCTGATGTGTGTCTGTTTTCGCTTTCGACAGCAGTTGATGATCCCGCCTCAGCTTGAGATGAAGTTGGACGAGGGACGCGATTACGAGGACGACTTCTAGAACCACCGGGCGCTGTTGGAATCGACGCCATATTTTGAGGTGTATCGGATTCTGAGACTGGGATTGGGACAGCGGGACTATTTGAATCTCCTGCATTCATAGTAAAATCAGCGGGACTAGGACTAGGATAATAGTTTTCTTCCTCATTGAAATTGATGGGAGAGAAATATCTATCCATTGTAGACTTGTAGTTGAAAAAAAATGATGTAGAAGAAATAAAAAATTAAAGAAAGAGATTTGGAATATGGAAATTGGAAATATGAATTGAAAATTGCAAAACCTAATAAAAATTAAAATAAGAGCAAATTGATAACAAAAATATTAAGAGAATAAATGAATAATTGAGACTTGAGAGTTGAGAGAATAGAGAATATGAGAAAATGAGAGAATTTGAGTTGTGAGAAAAATATGAGAGTTTAGGTCCAATTTATAGAAAAAAAATAGGGAAAGAAAATGACGAAAAAGACCCCTCCAACGGCTATAAAACGGCTAGATTTCAAGGGTAAAAGTGTAATTGAAAAAAATAAAAAAATATTAATAATTTTTTTTTTTTTTTTTAGGCCAACCCACGCAAGCCAACCAGCAAGGGTTGCGTGGGCCTCTTTGAAAGAGGCCAAAATAGCAACTGGAGGGCAGAACCGCGGGTTACCTTAGTGTAACCCGGCCCGCCCGGGGTGGTGGCTGGAGGGTTGGGCTCAACCCGCCCGCCATGAAGGCGGGCAAGGGGAGCCCTCTTTTTGCGGGCCGGGTTAGGGTTGGCCCACCTAACCCGGCCCATATGTTCCACCTCTAGCTAGAATATCGATGGGAAAACAACCGCTTCATTCGTTTTCTTTTATTATAGATAAATGTTTTCTTTAAATTTGATTCTTAATTTTATGTGTTATTACCTTTTAGTCTTTAATTTATTATGGGACATTCACAGACTACCCTAAGTTTCCAAATTTATCATTCGAATGACAACTATCACACTTTTTATCAAACAGACCCTCTAAGTTTGAAACTATATATATATCTACACATTTACAAGGTATATGTATACATATATAACTACAATACATATATATAAATATACACATATACACATAAATATAGACATTCTCAATTAAAACAAGAATACACAAAAATTTACCTAAAACTAATGCCAATAAAACCCTAAATTATTAAAAAAAAAAAAAAAAAAAAAAAAAAAGAGAAAGTCTAAAAACATGAAAAATTTAACCTTGCCTTGTTGCGTTTCTTTCTT
This sequence comes from Pistacia integerrima, assembly GCA_026225825.1. Lineage (NCBI taxonomy): Eukaryota > Viridiplantae > Streptophyta > Magnoliopsida > Sapindales > Anacardiaceae > Pistacia > Pistacia integerrima. Next base: position 15,820,322 of record CM047750.1, on the reverse strand, counting down.
TCTCCTCTTTGTTTTCATCCAATAAGTTCAAATCGATATTCCATAGTTCTTCATTTTTAAATGTTACACAAACAAGATTTGTGCTTTTAAACATTCTTAGAGGCCTTCAAGGTTTAAACAAAATAAGTTAAGACCAGCAGGAGTGATGTAGACGAAGAGGGAAAATGGGAGGGACATAAAACTAATGGAAAAACAACATCGTATGATTATGGTCATTGGAGAGGCGAATGATAAATGGCGTTGGGTAGATTTTGGTTCAACTTTATTGACAAACGACACCGTTTAGATTTTGGTTAATCTTTAATCTTAGGATTTAAATGTATTAGTACAAAAGTAGAGGGACTATAATTAAGTAAATTGACATTATAAATTTGAAAACATGCATGCCATTCATTTCAAACCGTACCTGTAATGTGAGGGCTTCATTTATATACTTCACTTGTTAACAACAGTTGTTTCCTTTTTGTTTAGCATTACTTCTATATTTTAATCATTTTCTAATATTTTTATATTTTCTAGGTTAATACAGCGCCAAAGTGAATTAATCCAACATTTGTATTATTCAAACATTTGTTAAGAAGAAAATTAGAGCTTGTAAGGTAAGAATCAACATGTCTTGAGCTATATATACTGTAATTGAGTCTAAATGTTTTTCAAAACTAAGTAAATTTGGCTCTCATTTCTTTAAGGTGATTATGAGATTTTAATTTAAGGGTAAGAATGTTATTTCCCTATTTAATGAATTTTTATTAATGAAATTGTTGGACCCTTATGTGTTTTGATGTGCCAAAACTATCAAAATTATTGTGCAAGGACTAACAAAGTTGCAAAGGAAGACATTAGTCATGACCAATATGAAAACACAGGATTTAAGTGAAATCTACAAGGGACGCTTGTTCCTGAAGGAAGGACACCCGTGCCTAACTCTAGGCAAGTCATCCTCATGCAGGACGAGCCCGTCCCTCACTTTGTCCAAATTGAGCAATTGATGTGGAACGCCTGTCCCTGAAGGAAGGACACCCGATCCCTTGGACAATATGAAGAACATGAAGATCATGGTTGTCCCTCTACAGATGAAAGTCATTCCAAGCAAGGACAACCTCGTCCCTCATTCTGCCAAATTTGGAGCATATTGAAGAACAAGGCAAGGACACCTGCCCCCATATCCTCAAGCCGACCCTAAGGAGGAAGACCTCGTTCCTGTGCCCGTTCCACCTTCTAGAAAATCAGTGCACATTTTGGGGACCACAAGGACGTCCATCCCCAAGAGAAGGGATGCTTGTCCCCTATGCTACAGAAGTTAGGGATTTCAAATTTTTCGATCGTTACCTATTATATGATCACAAATTTTTCGACTATTGGAGTCAATGACACCCTTCCTTGCTACAGGACGCCTGTCCCTCTGTGTTCTGTTGCAAATGATGAATTTTGTAGGAGGGCTATTTTTTTACTCTATATTAATTCAGAGTGTAAAAACAAGTCTGGAGCATCATAAAAAAATAGAGCACAACAAGATCAAGAGAGAACAATATCTTGCAACATTAATATCACTCTTTGAGCAAAAACTCCATATCATTCTTCATCACACACTTTGTGGTGACGTGGCTCCTTATTTGCCACGATGGAGTCAGCTTAAGTGTTACAGTCAAACTCCCCTATGCGACGTCGTTCTTTGGCCAACCTAATGACTTATCTAATTAGGTCTTCTCATTTTCACACAGCTTCCTTTCCTCTCTCCTTTCTGTTTGGTTCGACAACCTGTTTGGTGCGACAACTCCTCACCTTGAAGAAAGTTCTAGAACTGATCCAGCAATCTTTCGGTTATGGAGAATCAATGACAGATGGCTGATGATCCAGAAGGGAAGCATGCGTATTTAACACATGCTGGTCCAGAAGGAAGAAGGGGGTTGAGAGAGTTAGGGCTTTATGAATTGGTGTGTTCCTTCCTTGTTTGATTTTTCTCTTATGTTCTGATGAATTCTTGATCACTGTACTTCTTGATTGATAATAAAATCCCTAGTGTGAGCCTTGGAGAGTGGATGTAGGCTGTAAAACCGAACCACTATAAACTACTATGTCCTGATTTATTCTTGTTCTACTTTTATTTCCATTTGTCTTGTGTTTAATCGTTGATTGATAAACTGTTTGGGAATGATTTAGGTTTAATCATAAACCCTAGAATCTTAACACACTCTCATAGATCTTCATCTAATATTCTTTTTTAGAGACAATTTGTGAAACATTTGTGTGTCAGCCTAGTGTAGAGGCAAACACTTACAAAAACATTTTTCATTCATCCTAGTTTGACGAAATCCTGTAAAACTAAGACAAAATCTTGTCAAACTGTTATAGTGTGACAAAATCTGATTCTAGTGGAACCTTGAGGACGTTGCCTTAAGGAAGTGGATGTAGGAGGCTTTTGATCACAACTCCGAACCACTATAAATAGCTGAGCATTTCTTCTTCCCTTACTCTTTTACATTTCTTGCAATTTATTGTTTATATGTATATTTATATTTGTGTGGTGTTTGTGTGCTAAAGTTTAATTCCGCGATTATCCTATTCACCCCCTTCAGGAGTATTTGCATATAGGGTTTTACAGAAATGGGGGCTAGGGTCCAATTTCTGATACTAGGGAGTGATAACAAAATTTGAAAAAAACTATGAGGGTTTAGTAGAGAAATCTTAAAGTATAAAACTAAAAAATTAATGAAAGTTCAAAAACTAAACCCTAAATTCAACCCCAGAAGTTGTGTGTTAAGTTTAGTGTTGATTGGTGTTGGGTTGGGGTTGATTTGCTAATATTGCGTTTGGTTGGCTCAATGAGGGAACACTTCTAGTTATAATATCGTTTTAATAACATTTCCTCTAGGTTTTTTTTCTTTTTTAACAGATAATATATGAAAAATATTCATATATATGATAAGAGAATGCAAATCTATGTCCAAGCTCTAACATTTGACCAGTCACATTATATTTCAACAACAAATTCCTTATATCATAAAAATGATTAAAAAAAAAGTTACAGAAATATGGCCAAGTCATGATATATATAGATTTTATATGTATCAATTCACGTAATCTACTCCTAATTAACTATTATCCGAGCCAATGGATTCTTGAACTTCATCAATTGAAGCTAAAACTGTATACGGATTTGTAGGAGCTATTTTGAACGATGGAGTGATCGGAGGTGATGAACTTGGCGGTGGAGGCAGTGAGAGAGCAGGCCTCGCATTATAATCCACCTTCAGACGCAACTTACTGCGTAAACTCTCAACTGTAAAAAGAGAAAACCAGGTGATTAAATTCAACTAATTAAGATATATGGGCTAGAACAGGAAAAAGTTTTGACAATTTGTGGTACGTGTTGTAAAACTAAAAACCCTTAGAAAATGGGTGACATGAAGCAGGGTGCGAGAGCTCATTACCTTGAAAACTTGTGGCTTCGACTATAGAAGGAGTAAAAGACATTCCTAGCAAAACGATTAGCGAAACAAGAAAGATGGGGCGGCTTAACATGAGAGTCTTCTTCTTGTTTAACGTTCAATGGATTGAAATTTGAGATACAGAATATAATTTTGTCAATTGCAAGAACTTATATAAATAATGAGCTAGAGTTCGTTAAAACTTCGACTTCTCTTATTTTTTTTTTTTTTGGTAAAAGTTATCAATGGGCTAGGAAATAATAAATCAGAAATTATATAAATAATATTAAGCAATAATAAATCAGGTTGTAATAAAGTCAACACTGTGTTCTCCATAATTTTGAAATCATAATAGCATTTCCACGATAATTTAATTAAGAAAATAAACCCAAGGGATTGACCTGGTGGTTAAGGAAGTTTGTTCCTTTCCTACAGTTCCTACGCAAACGTTGAAGTTACTTACTACAATAATATTGTGGTTTATTAGGTCTTTTAGGCTTGTAGCTTTGTAGAATGTTTAATGGACCTCAAGGTTAAATTGAGGTACGCACAAGCTGGTCCAGATACTCCGGTTACCCAAAAAAAAAAAAAAAAATTAATGAATAAGATGGTTTGATTTAATTTAATTTTCATGTATGTAAGTACTGGTCGGATTCTCTATCTGAAGTATATAAGAAACTACATATCATGATATAACACAATACATAAAAATTGCAACATACATTAGAAATTAAAATACATGTTAATTATATATTGAGTTGATGCATTAATCCGTTGAGGTTTGATTAAATAACAAAAAAAATTCTAAGGTTTTTGAATTATCATTAACTTACAAGTATTATAATAAAACAATAGGATAATTTGATAAATATATATTCACTCATAAGTCATAACTTATAGTTTGGCTGTCTGCTAAAAACTTTATTGGTTTGTTATAAGTCTACTTCATCTACAAATACAAAGTCAATTAAGCAGTAACTTTCAAAAACTTTATATTGAAGTAGTTTCCCATCAGTCGGATTTTTAATACGATTGTTTGTTGTAGAATAGTTTAAATGATTTTATACTTGATATATAGATATAACAGCTAGCAACTTAATTTGTTTAATAATATTGTTTCTTATGTACCTTGCCATACTAAGATTATATGGCTGGCCATTAGGAATCAAATTAATTAAACTGAAGAGTTTACCGAATCTAATTGTCCACTATATATGCATACTTATTAATGATTTTAACTCAGTCCTAGTTATTGATTAATTTGTTCAGACTGTTTATTACCCTGTTAAACTCTTGGATTGGCAAAATATTGCTCTCACGTTTGTTTCTCTAATCCCCTACTGTTTGTGCCTGGTTGATAATTCATACTTGGGTGAATATGCTTATAAGACTTATTTGAATTTGATTTTATTCTATTGGTAATTGGGGTTTACATATGCAACCCATTAGCTACCTTTATTTTTAATTGGATTACAACCAATTTATTAACGTTTATCAGTTGAAGTTGTAACATTGGGTTGGCAGAGTAAGGAATTTTATTAATATATGGAAATTTCTTTTGATTATTATTATTAAAATCAGTATTTTCCAACAACATTGGCGCATTTCTTGTTTTTAAACCGATTATATGGGTTAATTGCGACAACCACACCTTAAATTTCAGAAACTAACAGTTAAATGATGAGTTTGGAGTTATTATAGCATATTATTGTATAATTTGCAACAACTTTTAATCTTAACATAAAATTCTCTGAAGAGGTTACTTTAGTATTAGTATTTAGTAGATCATTTTGTTGAAAATTGTTGGAACTAATGCCTATATAGACAGGCCCTTAAAATATGTATTTTTCCATACTATTGGCCCGTTTCTTGATTGTTAATGCAATTTATACCCTTTACTAGTGGTGTGCGAAAAAAATCTGATATCCGATCCGATTCGATCGGAAAAAACTAGATATCTGGAAATTCAAATTGGATTCGGATATCAATTTTTGAAATATTCGAATTTCCAGATCAGATAACGGATTGGCTCTGTAAATAAACCGAATATCCAGATTCGATCCGGTTTTATCCATAACTACAAGTTTTAGAAAGTTATTTCAGGGGTCCTAAGTGAAAAGTGGTAAAGTATATGGACTATTCTGAAATATGATGACAACTTTGGGAACAAAAAATTAGTGCTGATGTGGCAAGGGTACTAAAGAATAATGCAAAAATTTAGGGGGCCAATAATTTTCCATAGAAATTCAACAAACCGGGCATCCAATTTAATCGATCCGAATATTCGGATCAAAATCAGATCAGAAGAAATCCGAATCGGATTGGATCAGATTTCATCCTGATTCAAATTTTTGGATCGGATCAGAAAAATGAAAAATTGGATCAAATATCTAGTTTTGCACACCCCTATCCTTTAGAGAGCGTTTCGTTCAAGGAATGTTACATTAATATGAAGATAGATTACCTTGAAGATTATTAAAAAGAAAGGGTTATTTAGTTAGTGGTTATAAAAGATTACTATGGTAATCTATCTTAAAATCAGGATATTACCTTGTTTGGTTGTTAGGTGATAAAAAATTCTGGTAATCTTCCAATGTCAATAGTGGTTAATGTAAGTAATTTTAGGGGTAATCTGATTACCGATTGAAATGGTAGTATTTTAAGATTACCGGGTAATCCAATTCTCGTTCTCATTTTACCCTTAATTAATTAACATTTCGGACACAAATGTCTTTATATGTTTATCAAATAACAATTAACCAAACTGTGCAAAATGACTTATATAATCTCATAAATTAATTTTTTGGATAAAAATATCCCTCATTTTACATATATTAATCTTAATTTTGTTATCATTTTACCCCTAAATAATTAAATTTTTGGATAATAATGCCCTTATTAGTATTTAGTAGGATCTTTTGTTGAAAACTGTTGGAACTAATTCCTACACAGACAGGCCTTTAAAATCTGTATTTTTCCACACTATTGGCCCATTTCTTGATTGTTAATGCAATTTAATTGTACCCTTTAGTTAATTATTATAACTTTGATTAATTTCATGAACTCTTACGTCAGAATCCATTTTATTATTGATCAATTAATGACATAGAACACTTTTCTTTCGTTTTATGCATTCATTATTTAATCATTTATGTTTCTTTTTTTTCAAATAAATAATCAATCTTGGTACTCCACTAGCAGCCAGCAGCCTTTTAACATATGAAATTAACAGAAGTTAATTTATTATAGATTTGTTAATGGAAGAGCAACTAAAGATTGATTCTGTTGGCATGTTGATTGACATTTAATTTTAGTTCTAATTTTATTCATTTCCCCAAACTTTAACCTAGTAATAAATATTTAAAAATTTTAAAGTAAACAACTACTTTGTTAATAAGTTTTCTGATTATTATTTTAAGAAATGTTAGAGAAAATTTATTTTAAGCTAGGGTCTGGCTTTCACTTAACAACTCATTTCATCATCTGACTTCATCCCTATCATTATTGGTGATGCCACGAGGTGGAGGATTAGATCATCAAAATATTGATCTTATCACAACTCAACCAAAAGGGCATTATGTAAGAGATTGGATGAAGGCTGAATAGAAGGTTTAATCTCATCCATGATATTGTGCGGTAAATCCTTAAGCATGGATTCTATGGATTCACGCCATGTGTTATACTTTTTAGGTTAATTTTATATATAAATTTGTCATTATAACACTATATAAGCTAACTTTTTACCCTAGTTAGGGGTTTAGATTACTTTTTCTTTACAGCCGCACATATATACAAAAAAGAGCAAAGAAAAAAGACAAGAGCAATGGACGTAAGATTTGTATTGAACATCCAAATCACTTTAAAAATTGTTTTCTTTGTGCGCTTGCTCGTTATCATCCATCTATTGATCCAATATCAAATCCACGGGTTTTATACAAACTCTAACATGAATCTCACCAAAGATTCGACAGACTTTTCATTAGTGCAAGTTTCTGCATCAACACTAAAATTAATTTTTAAGTGTTTACCAAGATATGAAGCGAATTAGGGTGAGTGAATTGTGTGAGATATGACATGATAAAAAATCACACATAGGAGAAAGTCTTGGGCACATTGATGAACCGACGTCCACCCACACCTACTTACACTAGAAAAAATCTGAAATTTTTGGAAGATTTATTTATTTATTTATTTATTACTAATATGAAATACTACCGTTGCTGATACATACGATTCAACAACAAAATTTTTATCGCCTAATGTGATAATAGGAGATGAACATTTACTAATGAAGTTAAATTAAATATTATATATATTCGATATTTTATTGGGACATAGTGGATTGTTATTTTAATTATGAAATTAAATTAATTATTAAATTTAAGTTTTGAAATTATAATAATAGTATTTACTTAAAAATAACATTCGGAGGTGAATATAGTCCAACTTTTTTATATTTATATGTCGTTGGGTGATTTACAACACCACTTTAGAGTAAAATATATCTCCATTCTTTCTTTTATCATTTATTTATTTTCTTTTCTAAATTTAGCTTTGTCCCTGCATTAGTCTATTCAATTTCAATGAGAAAAAGAAAATCAATAACAACTAACTCTAAGTGACTGAGTGATTTAATAAGAATTTTTGCATGTATTACTCAAGAGATCTTGAATTTGAATCTTTTCTTAGTTGTTAATAGGGTAGCTATTGTAATTCTTATCCGGCTGGTAGTTCTAGAGTTCCGAAGAATTAATTGAGGGCACGTAAGTTGACCCGAATACCCTTAATCATAAAAAAGAAAAACAATAACTCAATTCCAAAGATTTTCTTCATTAATAAAATCTAAAACAAATAAAAAGAAAACCACAAATTCATTTAATGTTCTCCACATGTACAGAGAAATCACTGTGAGAGGAGGGGCCTTCAAACACTGCCCCTAATTGACTATCAACACTCAATATTTCAATTGGATAACAACCATTCAATAAAATTGATTAAATGTCAACGACAATTCCTCAAACGCTAAACTTTATACCGCAATAATAATATTAAGATGTCAACTTCATTCTCTCAACAGTTTCAATTACCTAATCAATATCAAATAAGAATATTACTATCTTATACATTTCTTCATTCAATAAAAAATATTTTTTCATTTTAAAAAGAAGTATTATTTTCTTTATCATATGGATGGATTCACTGTGATCATATAAAAAAAGGTATTACCATCACATTTTGCATATATAAGTTTTGTAATCTTAAACATAAATTTGCAACATATTAAATATAAGATTCGTCAAATTGTTACTTGTCACAGTCCATCGATGTTGCAAGTCTAAATATCCACATGTTCAATGTTATAAATATATATTTCAGTATTACAAATATTTTACGCTCCCAATCTCATTACGAATCTAATACCAATTCTTGAAAACGAAATTTTTTTTTTTTTTTATACATCATGTTGCCCTAAACCCTAAACCATTTAATGAAAAAATCGCATGCCACAATTACCTTTAAGTGGTTCGATAGAGACTCTTGGGTGTATTACTCAAGAGGTTCTGAGTTCGAGTCTCTTCTTTGTTATTAATAGGGGTAGTCACTGGAGTTCTTATTCGACCGATAGTTTTAAAGTCCCGCGTGACTAATTAAGGTGGGCGTAAGTTGGCCCGGACACCCTCGGTTATTAAAAAAAATAAAATTGCATGCCACACCTAAGTAGAAAATAATTGTTTTCTAATTGTCTGTTGTAATACACATAATGTGTGTGTGTGTGTCTATATATATTAAAATTATGAATCGTGATAAGAATCATGATAAATGAGATGTTTTAAGTACAAATACATAAATGACCAAATTTTATTAGAGTGACATGAATAACCGGTAAACAACTTTTTCCCACCCAAGGTTTGCCTTAACAACACCTTCCCACCCAAAAAGTTTCAAAATACCTTTTTCTCACCCAAAGTTAATATTCCTTTACTACCTAAAGCCGATTCTGGTGGTAAATTTTTTTTTCGTCTCCATCATTTGAACCTCCAGTCTCTTCTCTACAAAACCTCTCTCTCTTCGGCATCTGATTTCTTGCCGACTACCGTAAAGCAAGAATTTCTATTCTTAGCTAATTTTTGGCTTTTTTTAGTGGGGAATATTCAATTGGTCACCAACATTTGATCCATGGCCTCCACTCTAAAAAACCCCTCTTATGCTAGCTCCTGGTAACTCGCCGAATGTTGACTGTGAAAGTGAAGTGTATTTTGGGTATTAATGAAATATTAATTTTGGGTAAGAAAGTGGTAGTTTGAAACTTTTTGGTGGGAAAGTGTCTTTAAGGCAAACCTTGGGTGGAAAAAATCGTTTACTCTATTAACAACATGATCCGCTTAAAACATAAAGGCTTTTCAGAACTAATTGAGTTATATGGTGTGAACACAAGAAGAATATTTGCGTCTGTTTGTGATAAGACTGTTTGAATGAGCTTAGATTTATGTAATTAATTTGCGCATGCCCTACTAAAAAAGAAGATACCAATACAATCCACCAATCTCTTCCAACATTCCTTGTATCATCCTCTGCCACAGCATTACTTTAATTTGAGTTGAATATCTACTCATCCTAGTTGCATCCCCATCATGGAAGAAATTAAATCTCAAAATCATATCTTGTTCCCCTAAAAAATTATTCCCTGCATTGAATTTAGCTTCTTCATAGATCTTTTTTTCCACCTTCACTACATTAACCACATTGAACAATTCATCATTCTACCCTCTTCCTCTCTCCCTCTTTCAAAATTTCTAACACGAGCAATTATCATGAAAGCAGAAGAACAAAGTAGTTTTTCAAATAAGTTTCATCATTAGGCCTTTTTCAGGTTATCATAACATGGTGTTCATCAAAGTATTTTGGCTTCTTTTTCTTCGGCATTTGGTTTTAAGTTCCGGGTATGCAAGTTTAGCCCATCACAAACATTTTCACCACTCGTTGGTCACAGACAAGGCTTCTCTAATGGCGTTCAAAAGAGCCATAACATTGGATCCAAATTCAACACTGGCTAACTGGGAAGAGTCTGGAGATGTCTGCAACTTCGCCGGTGTCTTCTGCAACAAACCCAAGCACCGCGTAGTTCGACTTTTCCTTGCAGAATGTGGACTAGTTGGACCTCTCTCGCCCTTTCTCTCGAATCTGACAGGCCTTCGAAAGCTACTGCTTTACGATAATTACTTTTTTGGTATCATCCCATCTGATTTCTCCAACCTCAGAAACCTGCATTTTCTCCAGCTTGATGGGAACAATTTACAGGGCTCAATCCCAGAGTCCTTTGCCCTTTTTTCTAAACTCACTTTATTAATGATTAATGATAACAATTTAACAGGCACACTTCCACCTTCCTTCTTTTCAAACTGTACTACTCTTAAAAATTTAGACTTATCTCGCAACTTTTTCTCAGGAAAAATTCCTCAGGAAATAGGAAACTGTCCAAAGCTTTGGAACCTGAATTTATACAACAATCAGTTTACAGGACAGCTTCCTGAATCTTTAATCAATACTTCAATGGCTAGTTTGGATGTGGAGTATAATTATCTTTCTGGTGTTTTGCCTTCAGAAATTTTTGGGAAGTTGCATACACTTGAACATCTTCATTTATCTTTCAATAATATGAGTAGTCATGATAACAACACCAACCTTGGCCCCTTCTTCGGCGCCCTGGAAAATTGCACCAAGTTAACTGAGCTTGAATTGGCTGGCATGGGAATTGGAGGAACATTGCCTAACTCTATTGGCAGACTTAATTTAACAAATTTGTTACTGCAAGAAAACAAGATCACAGGATCAATTCCTCCGGGTATAGGGAACAATGCCTATCTGATATCTCTGAATTTGACATCGAATCAGCTAAATGGAAGTATTCCGGCAGATATTAGTCGGCTGTCGAGATTGGAGCAGCTTTTCTTATCATTCAACTTGTTTTCTGGAGAAATTCCTGCAGCATTAGGCCACCTACCTCACTTGGGTCTGCTTGATCTTGCTTTCAATAATTTCTCTGGTGAAATTCCTGCAAGTCTAGGAAATTTAGTCCAAGTGAACTCTCTGTTTCTCAACGACAACCTCCTTTCAGGTTCAATACCAAAAACACTAGGACAGTGCACAGATCTCTACAAGCTAGACTTGTCCTACAACAAGTTGACAGGGAGCATTCCACCAGAAATTTCAGGTATAAGAGAAATCAGAATATTTCTAAACCTCTCACATAATCAACTTGAAGGGCCACTGCCAATTGAGCTTAGCAAGCTGGAAAATGTTCAAGATATAGACCTTTCTTCAAACAATTTTACTGGTAATATCTTCCCTCAGATATCAAACTGCATTGCTTTGAGGATGATAAATTTGTCCCAAAATTCTCTTGAGGGGCACCTTCCGGATACTCTAGGTGATTTCAAGAACCTCGAATCGATTGATCTTTCGGGAAACCATTTATCTGGAAAGATCCCAGTTAGCCTCAACAAGGTTCACACCCTTACCTTCATCAATTTTTCCTTTAATGAGTTTGAAGGTATGATTCCCTCTGGAGGCATCTTTGAGTCAGTAACAAATATGTCATTCTTAGGCAACCGGCATCTTTGTGGGATGGTTCCAGGCATGCCTATTTGCTCTCAAAAGCGACATTGGTTTCATTCACGGATGTTCCTGATTATATTCCTCATAGTCATAAGCATATCTTCATTCTTGTCAACAATATGTTGTGTCATTGGGTACCGACAAATTAAAGTAATGATTTCGTCTCAAGCTGTAAAATCTGAAAGGAGAAGAAAGCAAACAACACCGGATTTGATTCATAACTTCCCAAGAATTACATACAGAGAACTCTCAGAGGCCACTGGAGGATTTGATGAGCAGAGACTTGTTGGAACAGGTAGCTATGGGCGCGTTTATAAGGGAGCTCTTCCGGATGGATCAACAATAGCGGTCAAGGTCTTACATTTGCAATCTGGAAATTCGACAAAGAGTTTCAACAGAGAATGCCAAGTTTTAAAGAGGATTCGCCACCGGAACCTGATAAGGATCATAACAGCTTGTAGTCTACCAGATTTTAAGGCGCTTGTTCTTCCATATATGGCGAATGGGAGCTTGGACAGCCGTTTGTATCCACATTCAGGATCAAGTTTGGGTTCAGGCTCCTCAGATTTGACTCTGATTCAGAGGGTGAATATTTGCAGTGACATAGCTGAAGGGATGGCCTATTTGCATCATCATTCTCCTGTTAGAGTCATACATTGTGATCTAAAGCCGAGCAACGTTCTTCTCAATGATGAACTGACAGCTTTGGTTTCCGATTTCGGAATTGCAAGATTGGTGATGACAGGCGGTGTAGGAAATGCTGCAATGGTTGAGAACATGGGAAACTCTACTGCTAATATGTTATGTGGTTCCATTGGATACATAGCACCTGGTACCATCTCATTTTCTGCAGTCATTGTAATTTCTAAGTTTTGTACTTTGTTTCTAACAGAAAAGTTATTATATGTATTTTATCTGTTCAGAATACGGATTTGGATCAAACACATCGACAAAAGGAGATGTTTATAGCTTTGGAGTTCTAGTCCTCGAAATGGTGACTAGAAAAAGACCAACAGATGAAATGTTTGTCAGTGGATTAAGCCTGCACAGATGGGTGAAAAGTCACTACCATGGAAGGATGGAAAAAGTTGTTGATTCTTCATTGGTGAGAGCTTCAAGGGATCAGTTCCCTGAAGTGAAAAGAATGTGGGATGTTGCAATAGGAGAATTGATTGAATTGGGAATTCTTTGCACACAAGAGTCTCCTTCTACTAGACCTACAATGCTTGATGCTGCCGATGACTTGGATCGCCTCAAGAGATACCTTAGCGGGGACACCACAGCCACATTTGCCTCTTCTCTCGGCATTTCTTCTTCTACACTAGGCGATGACTAACAGCTCGCCGATATTTCTTGTATATACATTATGTTTCCATTGGTTATCTAAATTACTTTCGCATTCACATTTTGTAAAGCTTGATGATGTTACTCTAGACATCAGAATAAGCAGCATAAATTGTCTGGACATTATATGCGACAAACTCAAACGACAACGAAAATTATGCACATTGCCAAGTCAAAATCCTTGCTTATGCTAAACAGCCTAAGGTCCAAAACACTTCATTTACATATCTAAAAAGATATAATTGCTTTTGCTTTCCACAGAAACATCACAATACAAAGTAACTATAAAGGATCAAACAAGTCAAGGCTTTTGGCTTCAATGAAATAATATCTATTCTCCTTAAAATTTAAATATTCATATGTGGTTTAGTGCAGCTTCCACTTAGGCTGGAATGATTGTGGAAACACAATCATTCCAGCCTAAGTGGGTGAATGTGTGCCATGAGAATGACTGCCATATTCTATATTGAGTTGCAAATGGGCAGCCAATAATTTTGTAATTTCTATTTTCGCTTGACCTCGACAATACGAGGGAATTTATTAAAATAAAACAAAGTGATGACAAACACAGAGTTATGCAACTTCAATTATCATCCACAATTAGCAGAAATTGCAGGATTTATATGCATATATTTCAGATGTTAAAGTCTTGAAGAATATAATAAGGTGAAAGGAATAACAAATGATTGTGATAAATGACACAAGCTCCAATTTCACTTTCCAATCATAATGGGAAAATTTCTGTGTCAACATTCAAGATCACATGATGTTCTTGAAGATTAAAAAAAATAAAATGTCAACTAAAATGGTTTCTAGAGACTAGAGTACCAACTTCTGGTTTTGTCAACATACTCTGTTGTAAGTGGTGTCCAACATAACACTATCTCATCAAATTGGAAAACACAGAAGATATATGTATAGAAGCTATTCAAATATAAATAATGACACTGATTTTTTTAGATGAACAGTAAGGTTTGACATTACTATATTGAATGTTCATGATGCTGTCTAGTACTAGAGGACAAAGATGAATGGTAAATATTACGGTTTAATTGTTACAATCTGAACATGAATCTGTCAGTTGGTAAGTTATAATGAGAAGAAGGTGGTACAAGAGAATTTGCAAAATGAAGCACTCTTTGTTATTTGTAACTTAACACTTGTTTGCTTGTAATTTGTGAAGTTTTGCAAGCAAACACAAAAGTTTCCATCATTTTAGAGACCTCTCAAACACACAGGAAAGTTACTGAAATTTACTTAGTTTAGGAAGAAATATGCTGATTTGTAAAGGATTGTACATCTTGCCTCCTTTGTTTTTTTAAGACATCCCGTCCCCGTTCTTATCCTGGGGTTGGGGTGCTGGGAGTTTTTCCTTTTTAAGTGTAATTCTTTATTCTTTATATAATTACCATGTACCCAAAAAAAAAAAAATTATGAATTTAATATCATCATCCTTTTGCAATATCTAATACATTTTCTAAAATGGGATTTGGACATATATAACCAAGTTAGTAATCTAAATTTTCCAAAATGGAAAGGTTTTATTTGAAGGATAAATCTAGCCACAAAATTAAGCAACTTACCAAATATACTCTTTGATTAATGAAAAAATAAAGGATATATTTTCAAACATATAATGGTAGACAATGTTGGTCTATACTGACTCAATATTCTAGCATTTAATATTATGATTTAATAGCTTGATTAAAGCATGTTAGACCATATTAGATCTTAACAAATTTTAGTAGTTTAGCGCATTTCCACTGTTTTTGTCATATTATTTTTTATTGAGGGTAATTAAGTTAATTCACGTGATTTTATGGTAATTTTTTTCTTTTAAACATGACCTTGACATTTTGGGAATTATAATATAAAGATGAATTTCTTTTAAATAAAAAGAAAAAGAAAAAGAAAACTATTATGTGAAGCAATAAAGGATTTCATTGCCTTCTGTCCGGGCCCTTATGGGCTCAGAGACAATTATGTGAAGCCCACGAAGGCTCTTACCCATTATGTGAAGCATAAAGTATAAAGACATTCTGATTGGGGCCTAAGAGAAAGCCCAGAAGGATGATAGTCGAGAGCGGGATTTCTTTTTCTTTTCATTTTTTTTATTTATAAAAACACAAACCTATCCCTTACTCTTTACCCATAGTACCCGCTTCTCTTCTGTAGTTCATGGAATAAACTTTTTTGGTGTTTTTTTATGCCGATTGTTACATTTGGAATACGACAAACTCTTCATCTCCTGAACTTGAAAAATCTTAACGTTTATCACTTAATATATGGACCTTGCATCATCGTGTGGAAGTTGTCGTAAAGATAACCACATAACATATATAATTACTAGTTTACTATAAGGAAAAGAAAACTAGACAATTATTTTTCGGTAATCAAATGGTTCGATAAAGACTTTTTGATATATTACTTAAGAGATTCTGAATTCGAAGGTCTCCTTATTGCTAATAGAGATAACTATTAGAACTCTTATTTGACTAATAGTTCTATGATCCTGAGAAATTAGTTGAGTTGTACGTAAACTGACTCAAACACTCTCGATCATAAAAAAAAAAACTCCTAAACTTCATTTTCTGAAGAGGAGGAATTTAACCGTAACCGATTGAATTATTTGCTTCTTGACCAAATATTATGATGCTTATGAATTTGTTATTCGCTTACGCAACTTTGTGCTTATCAACTAGGAGTATGTATAATAGCGATATTATATCTCATTTTCATTTTCTTCCATTAATCATTAGCACAGGGACAAGTTGAGTACATTAAACCAAATAATATTATTTATATATTTGAGATTATCTATTCTAAGTGCATTGAACTCAAGATTAAGCTCAAGTTTAACAAAAACAAAAGGATGTTTACAAAGGCATTTTAGATTAATAAACTTGAATATATGTTAAGTCATCATTATAAGTTTGGCTTTTTATTTATTTATATATTTATTATATTTGCAAATCTAAATATTATTTGTATTTTATCAACTTGAAATATTAAAAAACCACCTTTGTTACACCATTATGATTTTCCACAACACCACTACCATCACCACTAAAGTAGACTCAAAAAAGTTTTAGGCTTTTTCACATTCGATGGAAAATATTAATTAAGTTTTCATATTCTAATTTATATTTTCTTTTAGTATTTCTTATGAAAATATAAACAAACATAAGTATCAAATAATAATAGAGATCATTCCAATATAAAAAATAAAAGAGACAATAATATTCGAAGGAAAACTTATTTTTTGTGTAATCCTAGCTGAAAAAAATTAAATGCAAAAGCTAAATGTTTAATATATATATATATATATATATATATATATATCGAGTTTTAGCTCAAAGCATAATTTTTTTTCTTGATGACCGAGAGTGTCTAGATTAACTTACGTGCATCTTAACTAATCTTTCAGGACCCTAAAGCGATCAGTCGGATAAGAGCTTCAATAATCACACCTATTAGTAATCAAGGAGGGACTCGAATTCAAGACCTCTTGAATAATATGCCTAAGAGTCCTTATTGAACCACTTAGCACCTAGAGGTTGGTTAACTCAAAACAGAATTAATGTTTGGAAATTGAACAAGTTGAGCAAACTTTAATTGTCATAAGAGCCCACCATAATCACCAATTTGAATACCGATTGTTATTTTATATATTATGCTTACTATAATATACTATTGGCATTATTTACTAATTAGGTAAAACATGTGAAACGTCATATGTAGACGAATGTACATGTTTTTCAAAAGTTTAATTAATAAATTAATATTGAATGTTGTTTGTACCATATACTTCCTATTATAGATCATAAGTCCCCATGTCTCAATCAACATATCACAAATAAATCTCATGCTTTATATATTTTAAACCTTTGAGGAATGATGTAAAGACTTCGAATGACACCATGAAGTGCGGTGAGCAAGTTGATTGACAATATATAGGCGAAACGAGCAACATTGACAATAAGTATTTAATAATTGAAACAAAAGAAATATTTTTACTTCTAATTATCTCTTTCTTAGTCTCGTGTAATTCCTTTACAAAGTAAAGTGAATAAGAAACTTATGATGAGAATATTATGGACTTTTTCTCACCTAAGGTTTGCCTTAATTAATGACACTTTTACACCTAAAAAGTTTCAAAATATCTCTTTCCTAATGTTTATATTTCGTTAATACTCAAAATATACTTCATTTTCTCAATCGGCGTTCAAGGAGTAACCAGGAGCTAGGATAAGAAGGTTTTTGTAGAGTGAAGGCCGGTGAGTTCAACGATGGTAATTGATTGAATATTTGATGCCAAAATTAGTCGGAAATCATCTAAGAATAATAAACCCTAGCTTTTATAGTGGCTGACAATCGAAGAGAAATTAGATGTCAAAGTGATGAGATTTTTGTAGAAAGGAGACCGAAAGTTCTAGTGGTGGTGACGGAGGGAATTTTTTCCACCAGAATCAACTTTGGGTAGTAACGGAATATTAAATTTGGGTGGAAAAGTGGTATTTTGAAACTTTTAGGTAGAAAAGTGTCATTAAGACAAACCTTGGGTGGGAAAACATCATTTACTCTTATTAAATTGTCTTAAATCCATGAAAAATTGTGTTACAGTAGCTTAACCTGTTATTATATGAGAGTAGAAAATTAAAAGATGTATATAAAAGATAATCATATAAAACCTTCACTTAGAAATGAACATAGACAAAATTTTGAGGCAGTAACAATCACAGAACTTGAGCACTAGTATTGTTACATATACAAACTGATGTAACAACCCCTCATGTTTGTTATATAAAAATCTATTTTCTTTATTTAATTTATTTTTAAATTTAAAATTATCCGATCATCTTAAAACATATCAGTTTGTATATGTAACATTATCCTTTGAACATATGATAATAGTGGTGTTAATTAATTAAAAAGTTTTTGTAAAACATGTTGTATGTTTTAAGATTAATTATCAATATATTGGAAGTACTTTATTTTATTATCCTCTTCAAGTATCAATTAATTTAAGTGGACTTGAAAATTAATCTTAAAACATGTTGTATGTTTTAAGATTAATTATCTACTCAATACCCATCATAGTTTGCACTGCATTTTTCCCCCACTTCTGTAATCACCCGTGGAAAAGACATAGTCTCTCTTTATCCCTTCTATACTCTTAAAGACAATACTCATGTAATCATACAAGCCTATCTGCAATATTCCTCGACCACCCATCAACAAACAAATCCTGAACTTGGTAATCATGGTCAACTGGAGGTGGTGGTGGGTGGACCGGCAACATGGGCGGCCGCGACCAATTGAAACCGCATAGCCGACCATGAGTTTTGTACTTATTTCTTTTTATTGATAACGACTTGTTGATGATAAGTGATGATGTGTTGAATGACCATTGACGAAGCTGTCAGTGACAGGTGTTGGTGTTTGACCAATTGATGAAGCTAAGTGTGATGGAAGAGAGATGACTAATTTTAACTCTTCACCATTAAATTTTACTAACTTCCCTGAAAAATTGCGTGTATTTACCACTTTCAACACGTATGGGGTGAGTGAAACTATACTTAACCTAAACCAACATTTTATTTGAATTGCAGGCCATACAACGATGTCATGCAACGACAATACTCACCTCTCTTTGCTTACAGACAAGGCAGGGAGGAGGCTGTTGATATCTGCAACTTTACGGCTGTCACATGCCTTATTTCTGACGAGTTGCGTTTTAGTGAAGCTGCCTTCAGTGCAATATCTCCGTTTATCATAATAATATGACTCTCGATCCATTTTTAACTGCCCTGGAAAATTATAATGAGTTAGATGAGCTTGAGTTGGCAGGCATAATTTAAGACAGATTTTACTGCAAGAAAACAACAAAAGTGGATCCATTATATATAGGGAATCTTTCAAACATTGTATTACTGAATTTGATGTCCAACCTTCTGAATGGGAACATCTTGACAGAGACTAGTAGCTTTTCAAAATTGGAAAGGATCAATATCTCAATCTCTGGTCGAATCCTGAAAAGTCTAGGAAATGTGTTTCGGCTTCATCAGCTCTTTCTTAACAACAATACGCTTTCAGGGTCTATATCTCAATCTCTAGGACAATGCACAAATCTGCAAGTTCTGTTAACAGAAGATATAAGACAATTAACCATGAACTGGGTTGATACATAAATATAAACATAAGAGATACTTTTACTTCAAATGATATTTTTCTCTATATTTCCTTTTCTAATGAATTCAAAAAGATATTGACGAGAATATATATGTGAGAAATGATCTAGTGCTTATTCCATTTGTAATTTTATAAAAATTTCAACTATTCTTCTATGTTTTATATACCTTGAAGAATGCTTTAATAAGGTAGAAATAATTCTCTGTAGAGTCTCCTATACCACGTTATCCACAAGATAAGTCTGCAAATTCATATCATTATTATTATTATTCATTAAACCTAAATATATTAACCAAAGAAATATTTGCAACAAATGTAGAACTGGAATGAAAAACTCCCATCAAGCTATATTTTGAAACATATATATTATCCACAGCACATTGCAGAAAAGGAAACCACTGACCTAAACCTTGCTACCCCATACCCTTTAGTTCTGCACCTGTCTCAACCATTAATGGAGGTCCTCAAGTCGTATGCTGTCACAAACAGCATTGACTCTTCACCAATCAAACTCATCCGTCGGTGTATAATTTGTGCCGTGGACAAACTTTTTGCCTACACCAACCACAGAACATAAATAAATCCAAAAAAATTTAATTGCAATCCAGCAAGCACAAGTTGAACTATAACCAAAGCACCATAAAACATGGAGGTTTAACTCAAAGGAGGACTAACGTTAGGCAATTGAAGAAGTTGAGACAACTTTAATCATCATTAGAGCGCACCATAATCTCCATTTGGAATAGTGATGTTATTTTATATATTATGCTTATTATGATATACTTTTAGCATTATTTACTAATTAGGTAAAACATGAGAAATGTCCTAACGTGGAAGAATGCACATGTTTTTCAAAAGTTTAAATTAATTAATATTGACTGTTGTTTCCCTAGTTCATAATAAAAGATAACGTATCATATATAAATTAATTAAACAGTACTAGATCTGAAGTGGGATGACAAAGCTGATTGACAATAATTTTGTTTATATTTTTTTGTAAACCTCGGCGAAACAAGCCACATTGACAATAAATATAAATTAATAAGAAAAAAAAAAAAGAAATATTTGACAATAAATGTATAATGGTAGGAACAAAAGAAATATTTTTACTTCTAATTTTCCCTTTCTTAACCCTTTACAAAGTAAAATCAATAAGACATTGATGATAAAAATAATACATACGTAAGAAATAATACTACACTTATGAAAATAGGACCCACCTTAAAGTGATACCAAATATGTTATTTTCCTATATTTTATTTGATGTTATGTTATCACGTAATTAATAATATCAATTGAAATCCTAATTTTTTATAAGATCAAACTATTGTGATATAAAATTCTGATACAAATCTTCTGAATTTTAGGCAGCAATAACCCTAGAATAAAAAGAATATTATAAGCTAATGTTTACGTATGAGGTAATGCCGTAATGGTGGTGTTAATAAATTAATAAGTGTGTATAAAACAAGTCGTATGAGGTAAGATTAATTATCTATCTATTGGAAGCACTTTCCTTTTTATCTGGGTATTAATTAATTCTAAGTTAGACTTGAAAAGTAATCTACTCAATACCCATCATACTTTGCACAGAATTTTCTACCACTTTTGAAATCACCTGTGGAAAAGAACATACCATTTTGTCTTTTATCTCCTCTATTCTCTTTAAGACATTGATCATTACCCGGAAAGCAAACAATTGATTTTTTTTAACATATTCTTTATCACCAAAACCCTCGACCACCCGTCAACAAACAAATCTAAACACAAATCAAATCATATCTTAAATTAAATTAACATATTCTTTCTGATGAGTTACCTTTTAGTGAAGCTGCCTTCAGTGCAATATCTCCGTTTATCATAATAATACGACTCTCGAGCCATTTTTCAGTGCCCTCGAAAATTGTAATGAGTTACAAGAGCTAGAGTTGGCAGGCATAATTTAAGACAGATTTTACTGCAAGTAAACAAAACAGGATCAATTCATCTATACATAATGGAAATCTTAAAAACCTTGTAAAAATTCTAGTTGCTATAGGTCAAACTCGCTCAGCTGATACTGCTTGATCTATCTTACAATAATTTCTCTGATTGAATCCTGGAAAGTCAAGGAAATTTGGTTCTGGTTCATCAACGCTTTCTTAACAACAATATGCTTTCAGGATCAATACCTTGATCGCTAGGACACTGCACAAATCTGCACGTTCTGTAAACAGTAGAGATAAGATATTAACCATGAAGTGGCATGAGAAAGTTGATTGAGATAAAACTATAAACAGAACAGGTAGTTTTAATTAAATTATCTTTTTTTCTATATGAAAAGAAATCAAAATGAATCTAGTGGTTATTTCATTTTGTTTTTATAAAAATTTCAATTATTCTTCTATGTTTTATATATCCTCAGGAATGCTTTAATAAGGTAGAAATAATTTGTCAATGTCCTATATCTCTGGAAAGTCTCATATACCACATTATGCATACTATAAGTCTGTAAATTCATATCATTATAGCTATTATTATTATTCATTAAACCTTAATATATTAACCAAAGAAAAATATTTGAAACAAGTGTAGAATTGGAATGGAAATTTCCCATCAAGATATATTTTGAAACATATATATTCGCAGAAAAGAAACCCCACCTTTGATTCTGCAGCTGTCCCAACCATTCATGGAGATCTTCAAGACTTCAAGCAGTATGGTGTCACAAACAACATTGACTGTTCACCAATCAAACTCATCCGTCGGTGTACAATTTGACCCTGGACACATTTTTTCAGTAGAAACCACAGAACATAAACAATTCAAAAGACTATCCAAACCCAATGGCTACGGCACAAGTTGAAGTATAACTAAAGCACTTAATATTTAAATTGCACATGCCTACGATCTCTTGCAAAGTTTCCTTTGTCATCGATCTCATGGACATTAATTTAAGTTGACCTGAAAAACCACTCATCAGAGTTCCAAACCCATGATCCAGCTGGAAAAAGTACTTTATTGTCTTCATATATCATAGACAAATCGTAGCCTTTCCCTCTTTTTCGCTAGAGTTCTTGCTGTTATACTCCTATACGCTCCGATCTCTTAAATTTTATGCAAGATGTTCTTGATTAAAGCAGTTTTCGTACTTCTCCGTTTCATTCTAAGTACAGGTCAAGCAACTATGATGGGTCATAACCGTCATACTCACCACTCGTTGCTTACAGACAAGGCTGCTCTTCTGGCGTTCAAAAGCACCATAAAATTTTATCCAAATTGTACGATAGCTGGCTGGGGGGACGATGTTGATGTATGCAGCTTCAGAGGTGTCAGATGCGACAAACACCATCACCGTGTAGCTCAACTTTTTCTACCAGATTGTGGACTGACTGGACCTTTCTCACCCTTTCTTGCAAATCTCACTGGCCTTCGAGTCCTAAAGCTCTTTAACAATCACTTTTCTGGAGTCATTCCACCTGAATTTTCGCACCTCAGGCACCTCCTTTGTCTCCAGCTAGATGAGAACAATTTAGAAGGTCCCATACCAGAGTCCTTTGCTCTTCTTTCTAAACTCCGTACATTAACTCTTTCAGAAAACAGTTTAACAGAAGCACTTCCACCTTCCTTCTTCCGCAACTGCACTTCACTAGGAAATCTAGACCTGTCCCTCAACTTTTTCACTGGAAAAATTCCACAAGAAATAGGAAATAGTCCACATCTATGGTCCCTCAATTTATACAACAATCAGTTTGTAGGACAGCTTCCTGCATCTTTGGTAAATACTTCAATGTATAATTTGGATGTGGGGACAAATAATCTTTCTGGTGAGTTGCCTTCGGATATCTTGGGGAAGCTGTCTTTACTTAAATATCTCCAATTATCATATAACAATATGATAAGTCATGACAACAACAGCAATCTCGAGCCCTTCTTCACCGCCCTGGAAAATTGCACAAGCTTAGCTGAGCTTCAGTTGGTTAGCATGGGCCTCGGAGGAAGATTGCCCAGTTCAATCAGCCAACTTAATATAACAAATATGTTATTGCAAGAAAACCAGATCACCGGATCAATTCCTCCGAGTATAGCAAATCTTTCCTACCTTATGACTCTAAATTTGACTTCAAATCATCTGAATGGAAAGATATCGTCAACGATTGGTAGGTTGTCGAAATTGGAGCAGCTTTTCTTATCACACAACCTGTTCTCCGGTGAAACTCCAGCAGTATTAGGTCAACTCCCTCATCTGGGTTTGCTTGATCTATCATACAATAATTTCAGTGGTCCTATCCCGGAAAGTCTCGGAAATTTAGTTCGGTTGAATTATCTGTTTCTCAACAACAATTTGCTTTCAGGATCAATACCGCGAACTTTAGGACAGTGCATAGATCTGTACAAGCTAGACTTATCCTACAACAGGTTGACTGGGAGACTTCCCCCAGAAATTTCGGGTATTCATGCAATCAGAATATTTCTAAACCTCTCCCATAATCATCTTGAGGGGCCGCTGCCAATTGAGTTTAGCAAACTGGAAAATGTTCAAGAGATAGACCTTTCATCAAACAAATTCACTGGAAATATCTTCACTCAGATATCAAGCTGCATTGCATTGACGTTGTTAAATCTATCTCACAATGCTCTTGAGGGAAAGCTTCCAGATTCTCTGGGTGATCTGAAGAACCTGGTATCACTCGATGTTTCAGAAAACTACTTATCCGGTATGATCCCAACAGGCCTCAGCAAAATGTATACCCTTACCTTCATCAATCTTTCTTTCAACCAGTTTGAAGGTAGGATTCCCTCAGGTGGCATCTTTGATTCAGTAACAAATATGTCATTCTTAGGCAATCCGGGTCTTTGTGGCGCAGTTCCTGAGATGCCCATCTGCTCTCAAAAGCGGCATTGGTTTCATTCACATATGTATTTGATCATATTCATCTCAGTCATCTGCGTATCAGCACTCCTTACAGCAATATGTTGTAAATTTAAGTTCGACCTCATCAAAATTTTGATCTCAGCAAAATCTGAAACGATAAGAAGGCAGAAGACACCGGAGTTGAAGCAAAATTTCCCAAGAATTACTTACAGAGAGCTGTCAAAGGCCACAAGAGAGTTTGATGAGCAGATGCTAATTGGGACAGGAAGCTATGGACGTGTTTATAAGGGAATTCTTTCAGATGGAAGAGCAATAGCAGTCAAGGTTTTGAATTTGCAATCTGGAAATCCAGCAAAGAGTTTTAACAGAGAATGTCAAGTTTTAAAGAGGATTCGCCACAGAAATCTAATAAGGATTATAACCGCATGTAGTCTACCTGATTTTAAGGCACTCGTTCTTCCTTATATGGAGAATAGAAGCTTGGATAGCCGTCTTTATCCGGGGACAGTTAGGGGTTCAGACTCAGACTTGTCTCTCATCGAGAGAGTGAATATTTGTAGTGATATAGCTGAAGGAATGGCCTATCTTCATCACCATTCTCCTGTTGGAGTCATACACTGTGATCTTAAGCCAAGCAATGTTCTTCTCACCGATGAAATGACAGCTCTGGTTTCTGATTTTGGGATTTCCAGGTTGATTACGCCAGTTGGAGTGGAAAATGCTGGGGACGTTGACAAGATGGGAAGCTCGACTGCTAATATGTTACGTGGATCTATCGGATACATAGCACCAGGTACAAACGCCTCCTTTCCTTCTGCCTCAGAAACACAATACAGAAGGAAAACAATGTCTTCAAACTGAAATAGTGTCAATTGAGAAGTTTTTAACTAATACAAACATCAATATTTTGCACATTTTGGATTCATTTTCTCAATTGATGAGGCACACAATATGAACCCACAAAATGTTCAATATTAAACATGGCATCAAATTCACACAATAATATTTGCACAAGCCTCATATATCAGGGTAAAATTTAATCAACAATCAATGCACTTTCTTATATTTTCAATTTTTCCTTGGAAAAGCAAATTAGTGAAGTCATTGTTTGAATTTTCATATGCAGAATATGGATTTGGATCTAACACGTCGACAAAAGGAGATGTTTACAGCTTTGGAATCCTAGTCCTTGAGATGGTGACTAGAAAAAGACCAACAGACAACATGTTTGGTGGTGAGCTAAGCCTGCACAAATGGGTGAAGACTCACTACCATGGAAGAATGGAAAAAGTTATCGACCCCTCGTTGGTGAGAGCTTCTATAGACCAGTCCCCTGAAGAAAGAAGAATGTGGCATGTTGCAATAGGAGAATTGATCGAATTGGGTATTCTATGCACGCAAGAATCCCCCTCCACAAGGCCTACAATGCTAGATGCAGCTGATGACTTGGATCGCCTCAAGAGATACCTAAGTGGTGACACATTTTCCTCCTTTCTTGGAATTTATTCTTCCACTCTAGGAGATGACTAACAGCTCGCCATGTTTCTTGTACTTATGTTAAATGTCAAAGGTTAGCTACATTACTTTTGCATTCTTGTACTTATAGTCAATATCAATAATATATCATGGTGTCTGCTAAATAGCCTACAGCCTAGAACTCTGTATTTGATCGACAGATGAAGAAGACAAACTAACAATCAGACAAATAAACACATTTGAAAAATTAAACTACATCTGCTTTCAAATCTAAAAGGCCGAGAAAAGTTCCAAAATAACCAGAAAGAACCAACTAAATCGTTATGCCTTTGTCCCTCTCTTTGTTCTCAGGATATAATTCACCTTGTCCAAAATGTATAAAATAAAATATTCATTGATGAAGTGGCATAGTTCACCTTCCACTTGGGCTCTAATGATGCATATGTAGGCCACAAAATATAAAGAGGGGTTATGATGACAATTGACAACAACTGGGCTTAATTAAGGTTAAATTCAGTGTTCACTTGTAATTAAATGCAAATGGGCAGCTGATGCCTTTCTACAAATAACCAAATAGATAACATGAAGAGAAAGGGAAATGAGGTAAAAAGCACTGCTCTGCCAAAGTAAAAATCGTATAGCATATTGTGCCATCTACCTTTTATCACCTATAGCTAGATTCACAACTTACTATAAGTACTGTTTTCTTTGAGGGCATTTCTTTTTCACAGTAAGAAATTAATGAATGTAATAAGTAAAGGTTCATGAAAATGGCAAGGCAAGAGAAAACAAACAACCACAGCATTGAAGGCAACAATAATGGCAGTGTATGAACATAGAGAACAATGCTACATCAACTTAAAAATGTTGTAACTGAAACGCAAAATATTAAGTTAGTAAAGCAATCACAAAAGCATAGTATAGGAGATTAGGCAAAAGAAAGCATCATGTGTTCATTAGCTAGCCACAAGACATTAACTGCGTTGCAGTTTCTAAATCAATCTGTTTTCTCGGAAAATTATACTTCCAATTTTAAAGGACAGACTCAAAAAGACTTGAATACTCAATGACATCAAGTAACAAAGGATGTACACAAAATTTATTTTTGCGGATGCAATCTTATTGTCAAAACAACTAAAGTCATCACATTTTGGAGTTTGTAGTTTGGTTTTGTCCCATATATATTAGTTATAAGTTTCTGAAAAAAGACACTAGACTGTTTGATGGAGTAACCCATTCACCTTCTTAAGTCCAATGCGCGACTCAATAGAAGTATAATCTGAATTACCTCAAAACCTTCATGAGTAACAGATTGATTTTTTTAAGTCAATTTGCAGGCTTCACGAGTCTACCCAAATTCAAGTCTGCACAATAAAAACGTATAAAACTCTTAAAACATTTTTTCAAAGGAACTATAATTTTAGACGGCAATATTCAGTTCATTTGCTGAAGTGGGTTGTTGCATAAAAATATAAAATTGAAAGTTGATGATGACACAATTTGCCCAAAAAAATCTCAATATATAAGCAAAGTTAAAGGAAAGGAAAACATTCATTTTTCATGTCATATTCAACTCAAAGTGCGAGATAGGAATAAAAAATGAAAAGAAAAGAAAAAAAACCTGATTTTAGAGTTTTTCCTACCAAGTCTTCATAACTCCATCTGAAGCTATGAGACCATCACACTGAAAAGTGAAAACTTCTTAGTTATTTCTCTGTTCTTTTGTCCACTCAAATTTTATTTATTTTAACAGAAGTTGGCTAAATTGATCTTAATCTTAGTCACACCCAACTACTTAGACTTCACGGATGAGTTTTTTTTTTTTTTTTTTTGTTTTGCAAACTTCGTCGTGCTTATGCTAAACGTCTTTGACACTTCAATGTTTATTACTAGTGAATGAATGACTTTGTGTTTAAAAGTAAAACTGTAGAAGAGAAGGTCTAAACGTGTAATAGACGTAAAGAAAAAAAGCTTGATTGTGTTGTTTGACAAATTTTTTCTTTTTCTCAAAAAAGACTTGAAAAAAGGTCGTGCCTAGAAGGTATGTCAGAAGTCACCAAAAACTGCTAACCGGTCAGCATTTCTCTTCAACCGTTTAATTTGACTTGAAAAATCTACCGGTTCATACCTACACTGAATTTGTCTTCCAAACAGACCTATTTCCACCCAATCACTACCCTGAATCTTTGCACTCTTCTATACTCTTTAATACTCACCATTCTTTACTTACAGACAAGGCTGCTCTTCTGGCGTTCAAAAGCACCATGGTATTTGATCCAAATGGTTCATTAGCTAAACTGGAAGAAGGCAGTTGATGTATGCAAATTCACTGGTGTCACATGCAACAATCACCATCACCGTGTATCTCGACTTAAATTATCTGGATGTGGACTGGTAGGCCCTCTCTCACCCTTTCTCTCAAATCTCA
Organism: Pistacia integerrima; assembly: GCA_026225825.1. Taxonomy (NCBI): domain Eukaryota; kingdom Viridiplantae; phylum Streptophyta; class Magnoliopsida; order Sapindales; family Anacardiaceae; genus Pistacia; species Pistacia integerrima. Next base: position 15,791,983 of record CM047750.1, on the reverse strand, counting down.
CTGGCCTTCGATTTTTAGTGCTCAGGGGCAATCTGAAGGTTTTTGGAGCTGGAGAATTCTAAGGAAAAACTGCTGTTGTGATGGCACAGACACAGAAAAAAAGTTACAAACGGGAATGCACTTTCATTGAACAAAAAACTGAATATAAAACATGGTTTGCACTGCGATTACACCTACTCGCAGCAGACTTACAATCAAAATTAAACAGCCATACTTTACTAACTACTACAAACACATCACATTACATTAACACCAAATCAACAGAAGATTTTTAGCTGAATTTACCGAAGATATACATTATAAAAATCAAAGAAATGCTGGTGCATTACGGTAGAAGCTAACAAAGAACAAAACAAAACACGATTTTTCTGCCGAACATGCACTCCAAGACTTTCAAAATATTGACCAACTTCATGACCTTCCAAGATATTATCATTTGATCAACACTCCTCCTTGATATTCATCTTTGGAAACTCCAAGTTGCTATATTGAAACACTTAAGGCCTCCAAGCATGTTATCATTTGATCGGAACTCCTCCTTGATATTCATGCTGGAAACTCCAAGTTTGAGTCTGAATTCTTCAAACTTGGACTTATTCATCCCTTGGTCATAATATCAACAACTTGGTTCTCTCCCAAGCAATGGACTAAGCGATTTCTTTGCTTTGCTCGCCTCTCTTACAACATTGGTATTTAATTTTGATATGTTTAGTTCGACCATGGAGAATAGGATTCTTAGCAATTGCAACAGTTGACATGTTATCACAATAAATGGTGGTAGACTCATCTTGATTCACCTCAAGTCTGTCAGAATTTTTCTCAAGGCAGTTACTGGTTTGTGTGACTACTGCAGTAAATGTATTGCCTGCGATGGAGAGCTCTTGTCTCCTGTTTTTTTGAGAGCCAACTGAAGACACCATGGTTAACAAAGAAAACATATCCAGAAGTGCTTCTCATATCATCAATCGAGCTCGCCTACCACCTGTTTGAATAAGCCGATTAAACTCGAATTTTTCTGCCTCTTCGAACTGATTCCTAACTCGGTAGTCCCCTTAATGTATCTTGTAGCACCCTCTTTGCAGCCTTATAATGCATCTCACTTGGCTTGCTCATGAATCTAGACAGGAGGCTGGTGGTGTACATCAAATCAGCCTGGTTCTTTGTCAAGTCAGAAGCATCCTATCAAGCTTCTATAGACACCTTCATCTACCCTTTTGGCACCATCTTCCTTGCTCGCTCGGCTAGGAATCGAGGGATATCCACCGATTTACAATTGTCCATATTGAACTTAATTAGCACCTCATTTGCATACTTCTTTTGACACACAAATATACCCTTTAAGCTTTGGTATATTTCCATGCCAAGAAAGTAGCTCATTTCACCCAAATCAGTCATGTCAAATTCCATCTTCATTGCTCTTTTGAACTCTTCCAACTGAACAAGATTGCTTCCAGTCACCAGGAGGTCATCAACATAAAGAGAGACTATCATCACTTCTCCTCTTTGTTCCCTTACATAAAGGGTGTGCTCATTTGGACTTCTAGCATATCCTAGCTTGCACAAATAGTCATTAATTACGCTATACCGTGCTCTAGGGGAGGGGCTGTTTGAGACCATACAAGGCCTTTTTGAGCAGATAGACCTTCTCCTCATTTCCCTTGACTTCATACCCCTCCGGTTGCTCAATGTAGATTTCCTCATCAAGCAATCCATTTAAAAAAGCAGACTTTACATCAAGTTGGAAGATTTTCCAACTGAATTGTGCTGCCACTGCCATGAGAAGCCGAATGGTGTCATGTCTTGCCACAGGTGCAAAAGTTTCTGAAAAATCAACTCCAAATTGTTGTGCAAAGCCTTTAACAACAAGTCTTGCCTTGAGTTTGTTCACTGATCCATCAGGATTCAGTTTCCTTTTAAATATCCATTTAACTTGTATTACTTTTCTGTCAAGTGGCCTATCAACCAGGCTCCCAAGTTTGATTTTTCGAATCACATTCATCTCCTCTGCATTGCGCCTTCCGGAGCTTGAGATTTTGCAGCTTCAACATAGCATGTAGGCTCCAATTCAGCCACATTACACCTCTCATATATGTCATGCAAAGACCTGGTGCCCCGGACTGGCATTTCATCCACTTCCAGGATTCAAATCGCATTACAGATTTACGGATCTGTGTCATGTTGGTCTGCCGATCTTTCTCTCAACTTGCCTCTTTTCCCAATTCCAAGTAGCTCCTTCATCAACCTTGACATCCCTACTAATCACAATCCTTTTGGAGCATGGATTGTAAATTCGGTAGGCTTTAGACTGGCTGCTGTATCCAATCATGATGCCTATTTCAACCTTCTCATCCAACTTGGTCCTTTTGTTTGCTGGAACAAACACATAACACACACTTCCAAATACTTTCAAATGATCCACATTTGGCTTGACACCATACCAGGCTTCAAAGGGAGTCTTGTTGTCAAGTGCTTTGGTGGGTAATCGATTAAGTAGATAGATCCCGGTGTTGGACGGACACGCCCGAGAAAATTTTTGGCAAATTTTTTCTCAATCATCATGCACCTAGCCATTTCCATCACTGTCTTATTCTTTCTCTCACTCACTCCATTTTGTTGTGGAGTGTATGCACTGCTGAACTGATGCCAAATTCCAGCCCCTTTGCATGCTTCTTCAAACTCATTGGAAGTGTACTCACCACCATTGTCACTTCTCAATGACTTAAGTGTCAAACCTGTTTGGTTTTCTACCTGCAGTTTGAACCTTTTAAACACAGCAGCTACCTCACTTTTTTGATTCAAGAAATGCACCCATGTCATCCTAGAGTAATCATCTATGAAGAGGATGAAGTACCTACTCCCACTTAGAGAAGTTTGCTGCATTGGACCACACACATCGGTGTGCAAAAGCGGAGCTTTTCACTTGCTCTCCAAGCTTTATTTGTAGGGAATGGAGGCCTGCTGAGTTTGCCAATTTGGCAGGTTTTGCATAATCCTTCACCTTGGTCTATTTCGGGTAGGTTATGGACAAGGTTTTTGTGTTTAAGTTCCTTGAGGGCATGATAATGAAAGTGTCCAAATCTCCTATGCCACAACTCTGAATCATCTATCCTAGGCCGAGTAGTTTTGAAAAGCAACCTTTCCCCATTCTATAGGAAAACCTTTTCCTTGCATTCTAACTTTCATCAATTCAGTCCCATCACTCTCTAAAATAACACAAGTGAGGTCCTTGAAATGCAGAGAATAATTTTTCTCTAACATTTGTCCTACACTAAGTAGGCTCAAACTGATTTTAGGCACAAACAAAACATCAGCTATGAGTTTAGTACCTGTTTTGGTTTGGACAGCAACATCACCTTTGCCTTTCACCTCCAGCAGTTCACCATTTCCCACCTTCACCTTGGATTGGTAACCCTCATCTAGGCTCACGAAATTGCTTGCATTTGGGGTCATATGGTTGGTACAGCCGCTGTCAATCAACCACACTTCAGGGGTGCTTGCAACCATGCATTCAGAGACCACAAATAGTGCTCTGACTCTCTTACATCTGTTGGGAGTCTTTGGGATCCACGACTTGAGCTTGCTGTTCTGTTGATTCCCTTTGTTCTTACACACTCTTTCAATGTGCCCAAATTGTTTACAAGACCTACATTGAATGCTAGGCCTGAACCAACATCTATTTTCAGAGTGGTTCTTTTTCCTACAATGAGGACAAGGAGCAAAAGTTCTTGCTGCACCCACATTCTTTCCTCCTTGATTACTCAGCTTTTCTTTCCCCTTTTTCTCTCCAGCGTACCTCCTGCTTTCCCCTTGAAATCCCTTCTTTTTTGACTTGCAAACATAGCTCCTTCATCCCAAATCTTCCCGCCTCAAAGAACCTCCTGACCTGCAAACATGCTCCTTCACCCAAATCTTCTGCCTCGCAACCTCTGTTCTTGTGCTTGAAGGGAATGCACAAGTTCAATAGGCCGTCTGGGGAGGGACAGTCTTTTGAGTCTTCAAGTGAGGAGATTTTTGCTTCAAATCTTTCGGGTAAACTAACCAAAACCTTCTCCACAATCCTCTGATCAGTCAGCTCCTCCCCAAGCAACTTAATCTTGTTTACAGCATTCATTAATCTATCCACATACTCTTTGACATTTTCAGTTTCTTGCATTTTGAGCACTTCAAACTCTCTCCTCAAGTTTAGGATCTGCATGTTTCTGGTTTGGGTACTTCCCCCAAACTCCTCCTTGAGCTTGTCCCAAGCTTCTTTAGGAGTATCACAAGCCATTATCCTCGAGAAGACCTGGTCAGTTACTGCAGAATGGATGCAGGAGAGTGCTCTTGGAGCCTTTGCAACCTCCTCTTCATGAATCCTAATCTGATTCAGTGTTGGGTTTGCTCCAAGTTGAGGGAGTTGTCTCTCTTCCTCCACATATTGCCATAAGGAATGGCCTCTCAAATAGGTCTTCATTTTGACAGCCCAAACATGGTACTGCTCACCATTAAAGATAGGTGGAGAAAGTGGTGCTGGATTTGTTGCCATGGAGAAGATCTTAAGGGAGTTGAGCTGTGTTTGAAGAGTTGAGGTTTTAGTCTGAAAAACTCACAGAAGGCTCTGATACCAAATGAAGGTTTTTGGAGCTGGAGAATTCTAAGGAAAAACTGCATTGTGATGGCACGCACACGTAAAAAAAGTTACAAACGGGAATGCACTTTCATTGAACAAAAAACTGAATATAAAACATGGTTTGCACGCAGCTTACACCTACTGCAGCAGACTTACAATCAAAATTAAACACCATACTTTACTAACTACTACAAACACATCACATTACATTAACACCAAATCAACAAGATTTTTAGCTGAATTTACCGAAGATATACATTATAAAAATCAAAGAAATCTTTGGTGCATTACGGTAGAAGCTAACAAGAACAAAACACCGATTTTTCTTTTGCCCGAACAATACGCACTCCAGACTTCAAAATATTGACCAACTTTATGACCTTCCAGCATATTATCATTTGATCAACACAATCATTTGTTTGAAATCATTCCAACTGAATTTTCGCAACTTAGGCACCTGCACTATTTGATTATACGTCAGAACAATTTACATGATCCAATACCAGAGACATTTGCCCTTTCTAACCTCAGTTTAATCGATGTTGGTCGTAACAATTTTGACAGGAACAATTGCACTTTCTTTCTTCTACGACTGCACTGCACAGGGAAAGATAGATCTAGCTGACAACATTTTTACAGGAAAAATTCCAGAAGTTGGAAATTGTCCGCGACTATGGACCCTCAATTTATACAACAATCAAGTAAGAGGACAACTTCCTGCATCTTTAATTAATACCTCAATGTATAATTTGGATGTGGAGCGTAATCACCTTTGTTATGACAGACTTAATCCCACGAAAATAATTAGTGGGAAGAAAAAAAGAGGGAAGAATAATAACACACACAAAACGTATGATAATTTACGTGGTTCGGTTTTTTAGCCTACATCGATCCATGGGAGAAGATAAAAGAAGAATTTTACTTACAAAATGGGGTATCCAAAATTTGGTAAAACTCTCAATCCCCAAACCCAAATATACCCAATATCTCTCACACTCTTACACACTCTAATTTTTCTCTCTAACTCAAGCTTTTCTAAAATGTGTGTTGATCTTTTCCCCTCAAAATGCAGGCGTATTTATAGTGAAAGGAAGGCCAAAACTTGTCAAGATTTTCGGTACAAAATCTGGCATGGAAAATTATGAAGCCATCAAATAAGCATGAAAATTTTGACATGCTAGGGGACATGATGCTAAAATTTTGCTTCCAATTCGGTGGCAATTATTACCACCAAAAAAGTTCATCTTTCATCAAGAGAAAGACGTGTAAACCTGGTGAAAAAGTGCATGGCATTTAATTACCATGTCACAAAGTCTTGTGTGAACAAAATCTTTGACTATTCAATAACTATTTAAGTCAAATCTCCACCTTGACTTAAATAGGATCAAACTCCATATTTAACTTCTTCGATTATCTTCGCCAAATTTATTGAAGGATTTACTAGTCATAAATGCCAATCAAGTCCAAACAATGTTTGAACTTGACAACTGGTAAAGATTTTGTCATCATGTTAGCTAGATTATATGTGGTATTAATCTTCAAAACTTAAACAATACCATCGATGATAATGTCTAGAATGAAGTCATATCGAACATCAATATGCTTTGTCCTTTCATGGTACATTTGATCTTTAGTCAAGTAAATAACACTTTGGCTATCACAATAAATGATAGTCATTCTAAAATCCATGTTGAGTTCACTATATAAGCTTTAAGCCAAATAGCCTCTGTAACTGCTACAGTTGCTGCCATATATTCTGCCTCCGTTGTAGACAATGGAACTATAGCCTGCAAAGTAGCATTCCAACTAACTGCACAACCTCCAAGTGTAAACACATATCTGGTGAGTGACCTTCTTCGATCAGAGCATAATCAGAATCAACATATCCAACTAAAGTATTGTCACATTTTCTTGAACTCCAAACAAATATCTGAAGTGCCTATCAAATACCTAAGGATCCATTTCATAGCTTGCTAATGGACTTTACCAGAACAAGACATGCACCTACTCACAACACTGACTGCATGTGAAATATCTGGATGAGTGCATACCATAGCATACATGATGCTACCAACTGCGTTTGAGTAGGGAGCATGTGACATGTACTCTTTCTCCTTATCAATTTGAGGGAATAAAGTAGTTGAGAGTCTAAAATGTACAGCAAGAGGAGTAGAAAATGGCTTGGCATTTTTCATGCCAGAACGCTCCAAGACCTTCTCAACAAATTTCTTCTAAGACAAATACAACTTCCTAGATTTACAGGCTCGCTGAATCTCCAATCCAAGAATCTTATTTGTTGCATTGAGATCTTTCATCTCAAATTCTTTATTAAGTTGGTCTTTCAGATTATTGATCTCTGACATGTTCTTTGCTGCAATCATGTCATCAATATAAAGTAGCAAATATATAAACGAACTATCTCGAAACTTTCAAAAGTAGACACAACTATCATACTTGGATCTACAATATTGAATGCTCACCATAAAGGAATCAAATCTCTTATACCATTGTCTAAGAGACTATTACAAACCATATAGAGACTTTTTTAATAAACACACATGGTCTTCCTTTCTCGTAATTTCAAAACCTTCTAGTTGATGCATGTAAATTTTTCTTCTAAATTACCATGCAAAAATGTTGTTTTAACATCAAGTTTCTCAAATTCTAAATCATGCATAGCAACTAAAGCAAGCAAGACACGAATAGAACTATGCTTCATAACAAGAGTAAATACGTCATTGAAATCAATTCTGTGTACTTGACTGTATCCCTTTGCAACTAACCATGCCTTGTATTGAGCATCTTCTATTCCATGTGTATACCTTCCTTCTTCTTGAAGACCCATTTATAGCCAACAATCTTCTTTCCTTTATGCGTTTTAACAAGCTCCCAAGTTTGGTTCTTGCGAATAGACTATCTCCTCATTCATAGCCACTAACCACATAGCAGAGTTATATGAAGAGACAACTTCTGAATATGATGACGGCTTACCATTTTCTTCCATCACTGACAAAGCATAAGCCACAATATATGCTTCAACAAATCTTTTAGGTGGTTGAATCATTCTTCTTGGTTTGGCTTTGGCAATGTTGTACTCTTGTTCTCCTTCTTGTTGAATTTCTTCAATGAGCTAATGAGTTGAAGATGATTCAGAAGGAACAGTAGAAACATGTTGAGTAGGAGTTGATTTTGAAATTTCTAGCTCCGCCTCATTTTCTACATCACAATGGTTAGGAGAATATTTTCCAAAATGAAACATGGAAGACTCATTAAAAGTAATATCCCTGCTAGTAAGGAATTTAGAATTTTTAGGATCGTGACACCATAACCTATATCCTTTTACACCATCCTCATAACCAAGAAAAATGCACTTCTTGGCTCTTGGCTCTAACTTTCCTTTATTTACAAATGCATAAGTAGGACAACCGAATATTCGCAAATTAGAATAGTCTACACATTTACTAGACCATATCTCCTCTAATGTTTTGCACTCAATGGCTATGCTAGAAGATCGATTCACCAACTAACATGAGGTATTAACGACTTCTGCCCAAAACTCTTTACCCAAACCTACATTTGACAACAAACATTGAGCCTTCTTAATCAAAGTTCTGTTCATACGTTCTACAACTCTATTTTGCTGTGGTGTTTTCACAACTATGTGGTGTATACAATGCCTTGATTCTTATAGAACTTGTTAAACTCTTCATTACAAAATTCAAGACCATTGTTAGTCCTAAATCTCTTGATCTGCTTTCCAGTTTGTTTCTCAAGCAAAGCCTTCCATTGCTTAAAGGTTATGAACACCTCACTTATTTGCTTTAAGAATTACATCCAAACTTTCCTAGAAAAATCATCAATAAAAATGAGTAGATAACGAGCACCTTTACCTTTGGAAGGAGTTGTTGATGGTCTCCAGAGGTCTGAATGAATATAATCCAATGTTCCTTTGGTCTTGTGAATGGTTGTCTTAAAGCTAACCCTTTTTGCTTCCCAATGACACAATGTTCACAAAACTCCCCTTTTCAGGTACTTTGGCCACAAAGAAGACTTCTCTTGCTCAATTCTATCACCCTTCTTTAACTCATATGGCCCAGCCTTATGTGCCATAACTTGGTGACGTCTGAATCTGACATTGATGATGAAGAAACCACAAATGTACTAGTGACTATGACACCCTACAAAAAATATAAACTACCAACTTTCTTCCCTTTCATCAAGAGAAGAACACCTTCACTAATCTTCATGACTCCACCTTCGGCTATATACTTGCTGTAATACTCCGTATTTTCTTTGTGGGTTTTATTTAATGTTATTTATGTGAATCTAGGCGGTAATATGTAAGAATTAAAACTTTTTAGGGATGTTTTAGTAAGAAATAAGGCATGGTGGGTTTATTAAGTAGTTTGGCAAGAGCACTTGTGTGAAATTGGAAGTGTGAAGATCTTTCAACAACATTATGAAATTGATTAAAGATGAGGGGTCTTTTTAATATTGTGTCATGCAAGGGTACATGCATAATTCTCCAAGGGTGAGATCATGATAAAACTTAACTTTATTTAAAGGATTTTGTGGTGCAAGATGTAAGAATCAATGACTAAGGGATGCATGCACAATTGGCCATTGCAAGATGGATTAAAAGCAATTTCTTTTGGAGAATTAGCCCACGGTTTTGGCACATTGTTTTGCCATTGATGGTTGTGAAATTTTATTAAATTGAGACGAGGAATGGTGGAGTGGAGAAAGAGATAGCCGAGAGAAACCAAAAAATTAAGTGTGAGGAGAAGCTTGTTTTATTCTTTTTGTCTTTCTCATTTCACATTCATTCTCCTATGCACATTGAAAGAGAGAAAAATAACATTTGAGTTAAAATAGAGGAGAGCCGAGTGGTGTTTGTAGGAGAAGAAATTTCAGAGAAATTTTAGGGTAAAGGAATTAGGTTACGCATGCATTTTCAATCCTTTATCGTTTTTAATCGATCTTTCATCTTCTCTTTATTTAGATCTTAATTCCTATAATAATTTTGGATCAAATAGGTGAAGAAGATAGGAGGACTGAGCACTCGAGTTAAAAGCAAAGGAGAAAGTGTGAGTGGAATATTATTAATCTTGCATTTACAATCATGTGTTGGTTGGAATGATCATATGCATGTGCATACCCGATTGATTGAGGTTTTATTTTAGTTCTTTAGTTCTGAATTTCTAATAAATTGAAGATCTCCGTGACATGCATGTGTTTGGAATTGAGAATGAAATTATGTTTATGAAAATATTGGGTAAATTGCTATTAAAAAGAGGTACTTATGCGTTGCATGTTACTTATAATTAGGCATGGCTTTTACATGAATTGAATGGTATATTGCATGTGCATTTCGGCTGTTGGAAAGGTGTATTAATGATATAATTTTGTTTAATAATATTGCATTGTAAGATGCAATTGCATGTGTGGGAAGTCAGCTAATTAAATTGTGTGGAATGAATTGGAAGGTTGTGGGTTGGTTATAAAATTGACTTGATTAGAACCATGAATATGGGTGGATACTAAATGAATTTTGAATTTTATATTTGAATGTTTGTTAAGCTTTGTGATGAGTGGACGGCTGGAAAATTTGGGAAATAATGGGCATGAGACTGCTAGCCTATATTGTATAGAATGTGAACGTTTACTTTGCCTAAAAGGTTAGAGATTGGCTGGATTTTTTTTGGGTGGTAATGGGTATGAAATCATGACCTAGAGGTTTACTTAAAGTATATATATATATATATATATATATATATATTATTTTTGCTGTATTGTTGTTGCATTGCTGGCTTGGTATTTTTGGAGTCATCAGTGTAGTAATTGCTGCATTTTCATAAACTGCAGACTTGATTAAACGTGATTGTTGAGTGGGAATGAGTGTTGGAAGTTGGTAAAAAGGTAGAATTGATATTAAGGTAGAATGGATATGAAGTTAATGAGTTATTAAATACTATAAATGGTACATTTTATTTTGGAAATTTCGGAAAGAGTGTTGAATAAAAAATGTTAGATTTTTTCTTATGGGCAGTAGGCTCTTGGCAGCAGGGGGTTAATTGTCATGTTTAGAAGTTTTGGGACCTTAGATTGATAATAAATATAGGGTGTAAATAAAATTTTTACATACTTTTGTATTTCGACGTGGTGAGCATTGCATTCATAATTTCATGCCTTTTTATTGAAATTTTATATTATACTTTATATATGCATAAGGCATGCATGATGCATATTTGGAATGAAATTGTGGATGCATGATTATTATTATGTTTGACTCCCAGATTGGAAACCGTAATTGTCCCCCTCCAGACATCAGCTAGTATTTGATTTTTATCCTCATGCACGCATTGAGATAGGTCCGCCCTACCGAACCATTGGGATATCCTACTAGAACAAGACGGACGCCTGACGAGCTCCAGGCGGGATTACACCAGGCGGTTGTTGGCCGGTGTGGGATTTTAGACGCCCCGAGGGTAGACCGTGGGCGAGATTATATTTGATACCATATCATGACACCCCGAGGGTAGACTGTGGGTCGAACATGGTTATCCAATGATGTTCGTACCATCCCGAGGGTAGACTTCAGATGGTACCACCCTGAGGGTAGACTGCGGGTGGTGTAGCTTCATGTCTGAGTTAGGGACTGGTTCAAATAGTTATGATCCAGGCCCCTAAGTGCTAGTATGGTGGTCATAATTGATTTATTTTATATGATAGTGGTGTGTGATTTCATGGCATCCGAGAATAATATATATATACTGTTGTTGCCTTATCATGTAAGTGCATTAGTGTTGTGTGGCATACAATTATTCATACATGTTTTCAAAGTTAAAGTTATTTTCGTATAAAATATATTATCTCGCTCACCGGGCTTCCCTACCACTGCTTTTATGTTTCCTCCCCCAGGACTGTAGATCGGGTTCGTGTGGAGCATACTCTACGCTCTAGGTTGGCCTTGACGCATGATGATTTGCATCTTTTACAAACTTTAGTGGACTCTAATACTACGTTTCTTTTGTAACTGGATTTCAGTTCCTGTTTTTAGAATAATTATTTGTGTATTTCCACCTTCTAAACCTTAAACATGCAAATGCACTACTTTTCACTTTCGTCTATAGACAAAATTGTTTTTATGAATTTTTTTTTTTTTTTTTTTTTTTGTTTTAAAGAGTATTCACCTTCCTTTCGGGATCTTGAGTCTCTTGGAGCGCCCGGATCCAGTGGGATAGGGATACTTGGGAGGGGGCGTGACACTTGCACCCTTTTGAATCAAGTGTACCCAAAGAGATGAGATTTTTCTTTGAGTCAAGAACATGCTTGACATCCGACAAGGTTCTGATAACTCAGTCATGCATCTTTATTTGAATTGTTCCTATCCCAACAGTTTTGCATGAGGCATTACTCCCCATCAAAACAACTCCATTATCAATTGTTTCATATGTGGAGAACCACTCCCTATTGGGACAAATGTGGTAGGAACAAGCCGAATCAAGGATCCATTCACCTTGAGATCCATTACTACTCTTAGTTACCAAAAGCAAACTTGAAACACTTTCATCTACAATAGTATCAGCTTCAACAGATTTTTCTTTTTCTTTTTATTTTCAACGACACTTTTATTTTTATTTTTCAACTTGTAACAATATTTCTTAATGTGCCCTTGTTGATGATAGTAATGAAAATTTTATTACTTCTAAATTTTGAACCTGATGGAGACACGTTTTTGCCATTATTTCCTATTATGTGTTCTCCCTCTAACAACTAGACCAACACCATTATCATTGCTACCAGTTGATTTTAATTGACCATCAATCTTTTCCCTATTCTTTAATTTAGTTTTAACATCTTTAGTAGAGATTATATCTCTACCATAAATCATGGTGTCTCTAAAATGTTTGTACGAGGATGACTAAGAACATAATAATAATAGGGTTAGATCCTCATCATCAATCTTAACATCAATTCCCTTTAAGTCTGTAATAATTGAATTAAATTCATCAATATGAGACTAGATAGACGTACCTTCAGCCATACGTAGTGTGTATAATGATTTCTTCAAACTAAGTCTATTGGTGAGTGATTTGGTCATTTGTATGCTCTCCAATTTCGACCACAATCATGCCGCCGTCTTTTCACCGAGGCATTCTTGCAAAACTTCATCAGACAAATTCAGATCTCTGACAAGGCTCTTCGATCCAGTTTATCCCAGTCTGTATCAGAAAGTTTTTGTTTAGCCCAATCTTCATATGTTATGTCATCAGGTTTTGATAGCCTTCCTTTTAAAGCAACATCAAGTCCTTATTGTACAAGAACAACATTCATACGGACTTGCCAAAGACTAAAGTTGTTGTTGTTGCCATCAAACTTCTCGATCTTGTTTATTTCTGATACTATAGCGGCCATCGTAAATTCGGTCAGAATGACTATGGCTCTGATACCAATTTGTTGTGATAGACCCAATCCCATGAAAATAATTAACGACAAGAAAAAAAAATAGGGAAGAATAATAACATACACAAAACACATGATAATTTACGTGGTTCGGCTTTTTAGTCTACATCCACGAGCGAAGATAAAACAAGAATTTCACTAACAAAATGGAGTATACAAAATTTGGTTAAACTCTTAATCCCAAAACCCAAATACAACTAATGTCTCCCAAACTCTCACACACTCTAATTTTTCTCTCTAACTCCAGGCACTTAAATGTTACTATTGGTGTCGGTGTGCATGTGAAGCATGTTTTATGAGCTAATATTTAAATTGAGCATGCCTACTATCTCTTGCAAAGTTTCTTGTGTCATCCCATTGAATTTAATTTAAGTTGACCTAAAAATCTACTCATCGTATTACCAAACCCATGATCAAGCTGAAAAAGATACGTTATTGCCTTCATAAATCATAGCCTCACTGAATATTTCTTCCTAAAAGATCTCTTTCCAGCTTCACTAAAACCACACTCATTAATCACCTAGCGATGGGGCCAGGATTTGGCTCTAATAAGGCAACTTAAAAATAAAATAAAACGCTAAAAAAAATTAGATTGAAAACCTAAAAATTAAACTTTTAAATCCATTAAATTTTGCTAATAAATCTTTATATAAGAGATATCTATGTGTTTATACCGTAGTGTTTGATTGATAACCAAACGCTTTTTAGAATAAAAAATATAGTTGAAATGTTTGTTTAAATTAGAAGTACTTGATATATATATATATATATTAATTCTTAATTATTATTTTTTAGTAATTAGTAATTTTATAAAGAATAATGAATGACACCTAAACGGGGAAAAGACCTCAAGCAATACGGCTCGTGAGCAAAACACATAAGACGTAGAAAGTAGAAACTCAAAAGAACAAAAGGCTAGGATGCACAATCCTATACAAAGCAGTCCACACTCGAAGCATAACCAGGAAGCAAAAGGTGCCTTAAAAAAAAAAAAAAAAAACAAAAAACAAAAAAAAACAAAATCCCACCACCTTCTCCCAACAGGGTAACCGATCAACAGCAGCCAACCTGACATGACCTCGTCTCAGCCCTCCCTATCCCACAAGCTCCGGGCGCATCCATGAGACTCAGGTGACCGAGATGCGTCATGTTAAATTTGTAAACCATTAAAAATCTGTTTTTCTGAAATATCATCACAAAACATTTTCCTCTTTGCATCATTATGTACATACATCAATAATTCTTTTACAAAAATAAGAGGAATATTTGGTATTAGGTTTTATACCCTTTTTCAAATTCAAAATAAAACATGAAATGGCACATGATGGAGCAAAACATAAGTCTTTGCAATATAAAAGTAAAATCCATCAGTTACACACTTGGAAAATAGAGTCGTGTGGCTCAATCTCGAGCGGATGTCACTCTTCTACACGATCCTCTTCTTGACATGGTGGGGGGAAGGGAAACATAAAAAAAAAAAATAGGGGTGAGCTAGAAATACTATGTGAGTGGGGGAAAAAGAGAAAACATTTTAATATACAACAAAACATTTATATTTATAAATTACCACTTCCATAAACAATTCATATAAACAAAAAACATTTCCCAATTTCATGTGAAAATCCTCACCACAACTAGTACCCAGAAGTAAACCCATCCAACTTGGCAAGATCTAACATTGTGCAGATTGAATACTAAATCTATCCTGCTAAACGAAATTGATCATCGCTTAAGCTTTTGACCCAACGAGACCATGCATCGCTCGGGTCGACACAAAATACTTATCTAGCGATATCTCTATTTGTCTCGCTCAAGCCTTCAACCCACTTGGGTCGACAATATCAATCCAGTGTAGTGATCTACCTTGCTTAGGCCTTCGACCTAAAAATCGATTCCCTAACGAAAATCAGGTCAAAACCACCATTTTTCCCCTTTGCTTCCTTCTTCCTTCTTCTTTCTTCTTTCGCTTTTTCTCTCTCTTTTTCTTCTCTTCTTCCTCCTTCCAGTCGACTGAAATTGGATTTAAGTTGGGTGAGTGGCAAATATCAATTTGCCCCTTTAATTTTTGTGCTATTTTTCAAAAGCCCCCTAACACATTAGTATTTTTATCATAAAAGGACCCAAATTATCTTTATTATCAGTCCCAAGAGATTGAATATTTGCACTTAAACCCCCAAAATAAAAAAGAACTTTCAAAACTTATAATTTAGTCCAAATTCTAGAATGTTCATTGGCCCGGCGAAAAATATCTTCTGCTACAACACCAAAATCTGCAAAATTTAGATAGTCCCAAGGTATTAAATCTTTTCACTTGGACCCCAAAAAACTTCAAAAAACATGCAGTTCACCCCCTTTTTCACCCATTCCTAGCAACATTTCAACTCAACTCAAATTACCAACATAGAAAAGCCACCCCTTTCCAAAACCAACCACCAAATTTCACACAAAACACCAAACATTAACTTTGTAACCCAAGTGATTGAATTTTTCTACACTTTCACAATTGCAAAAACAAGTCAAGAGTGAACATCCCACACAAACCATTTCACACCTCAAGTTAACCAAAACACTTCCATTTATCAATCAAACAAACCAAGTCCCAGCTAGACCTTGTAAACAGGCAGGTCGGGCGGGTATGGACCGGGTAGCAACGGGTTACGGGTGAAACGGATACGGGTCATTTTTTCGAACGGGTCGAAATATATATAATCCATACCCGACTGTACGGGTACGGGTCACCCGCTGGTCACTCGTGGAAGATTGCTTTTCTGTACCCTAATTTATAAAATGATTTAATGTTTCCAGATCCAGATCTTGATTCTTGAATAATATAAGTTTTTAAATAAAGATGTGCTTTCACTGCTAACTCTAAAACAAGGATCACATTACAGCACACATTTTGTAAGTTGTTCATAATGACTAATGAGTGTGTATTTTTTCGCTGCGTGAGAGAAGAGACACGCCGCCGTCCGCATCGCGCGTGAAGAGTGTTGACTAAGATAAGCGTGCTCTACTGCCATGCGGCATCGCCTACGTAAGAGAAGAGTGCTGCCGTTGCCGTGTGGGAGAAGAGTGTTGACTGAGATGAGTGTGCTCTATTGCCGTGCTGTGTTGCTTGCGTGAGAGAAGAGTGCTACCGCTGCCGTGTTGAGCTGCAGCGTGAGAGAAGACTGAAGAGAGTTGTTGAGTGATAAGATTGAGTACCGTGTGTGAGTCTGAGAGAGTGAGAGACTGAGAGAGGTGAGAGCTGTGTTTTTTGACTTTTTCCACTAACAACTTTTCACTTAGATAACTTTTCATCTTTTATTTGAATTCAAACATTTTTATTTATTTATTTTTTAAATTCAAATTGCAGGTGCCCGCGGGTATTACCCAGTCTGCCTGCAAATGTTACAGGCGGATCGAGTACGGGTAAACTTATGGGTTACCCATACCCGCCCGTTGGGTACGGGTACCCGTTGACCCGCGGGTACGGGTAAGGGATTGCCAAGTTTAGTCCCAGCAAATTCACTGGATTTCTCTTTATCAACTCAAATCAGGAAATCACAACACAAATAATATTCCACCACAACTCCATCCAACACATTTTATGCATATGCATGATATACAATTAACCAACCCATAACAAATATGACTTCTAATACAATTTACCAATCTAACACACTACAATAGTAAATGTACTACAAAAAGGCACTCTCACAACCAAGCAACAAAATTTTTTCATTCATCCAACATAAAAAAGAAATATGAGAAAGCACATAAATATATACAAACATACATGAAAACAAAGGGTACGAGGGTTACACAACCTGCAGCAATGAACCCAATAGCCACAAATCTAATAGCAGAACGTTGACTCCATTGCCCCCGCCCCCAAAACAAAAAAACAAAAAACAAAAAAACTCAAACAAGCCTGGCACCACCAAAAAGACCAAGCCAACTCTACCAAAAACGAAAGACTCAAAAATTTCACAGCCCTGTCCATACTCCATAGCATCAGATATCCATTTTCCAAATTCCATAGTCCCCAAACCAACAACAGCCCACCAAAATGCCGAATGATTTTAAGCACCTACAATTTTTAATTCTTAAATTGTAAAAGTACTTGAGAGAATATTGTAAATATAACCGTATGGCATATAACAAAAGAGTTATATATTAATCCTTAAGTTTTATTTTATGCTTTGTTTTTTTAAAAAAAAAAAAATTATCAACATACCAATATTATGTTTTTTATGTTTTTAAAACTAATTAAATTATTAATACCACTATTTTAAATACATATGAAAATAGTTTAATCAAAACAAATGAAAATATTAATTTGGGAACCAACCAAAAGCAAGGATTTTTTTTTTTTTTTTTTTACTACAAGTAAAATAAAGGGTTGTATATTGTTAAAATATAAAGTAGAAGGGAACTAACAATATTTTACAAGTTTAGTCGGGTCATGAGTCCCCACTGAACCCTAAGTGGTTTCGTCCTTACAACTAAGGGCAAATGACAAATCATACACTCTACCTCTTTTTTGCTAGAGTTCTTACTGTTACACTCCTTTACATACCCATCTATAAACGGAATCACTAGGACCTAAAATTTTATCTAAGATGTTCTTCATTAAAGCAATTTTCATTCTTCTCCGTTTGATTCTAAGTACAGGTCAAACAACTATAGGTCATAACACCCTCACTCACCACTCTTTGCTTACAAACAAGACTGCTATTTTGGCGTTCAAAAGCACCATAAAATTTAATCCAAATTGTACGATAACTGGCTAGGGGGAGGATGTTGATGTATGCAGATTTAGAGGTGTCTGATGTGACAAACATCATCACCATGTAGCTAAACGTTTTCTACCAGATTGTGGAGTGACAGGACCTTTCTCAACCTTTCCTTCAAATCTCACTAGCCTTCGAGTCCTAAATCTATTTAACAATCACTTTTTGGAGTCATTCCACCTGAATTTTCCCACTTTAGGAACCTCCTTCATCTCCAGCTAGATGAGAACAATTTTCGAGGTCCCATACCAAAGTCCTTTGCTCTTCTTTCTAAACTCTGTACATTAACTCTTTAATAAAACAATTTAACAGAAGCACTTTCACCTCATTTCTTCAACAACTGCACTTCATTAAGAAATCTAAACCTGTACCATAACTTTTTCACTGGAAAAATTCCACAAGAAATAGGAAATAATCCTTATCTATGGTCCCTCAATTTATACAACAATCAGTTTGTAGGACAACTTCCTGCATCTTTGGTAAATACTTCAATGTATAATTTGGATGTGGGGACAAATAATCTTTCTGGTGAGTTGCCTTCTGATATCTTAGGGAAGCTGTCTTTACTTAAATATCTCCACTTATCATATAACAATATGATAAGTCATGACAACAACAGCAATCTCGAGCCCTTCTTCACCGCCCTGGAAAATTGCACAAGCTTAGCTAAGCTTCAGTTTGTTAGCATGGGCCTCAGAGGAAGATTGCCGAGTTTAATCAGCCAACTTAATATAACAAAAATGTTATTGCAAGAAAACCAAATCACCAGATCAATTTCTCGGAGTATAGCAAATCTTTCCTACCTTATGACTTTAAATTTGACTTCAAATCATCTGAATGGAAAGATATCATCAACAATTAGTAGGTTGTCGAAATTGGAGCAACTTTTCTTATCACACAACCTATTCTCCGGTGAAATTCCAACAGTATTAGGTCAACTCCCTCATCTAGGTTTGCTTGATCTATCATACAATAATTTCAGTGGTCCTATCTTGGAAAGTCTCAAAAATTTAGTTCAGTTGAATTATCTATTTCTTAACAACAATTTGCTTTCAGGATCAATACCGCGAACTTTAGGATAGTGCATAGATCTGTACAAGTTAGACTTATCCTACAACAAGTTGACTAGGAGACTTTCCCCAGAAATTTCAGGTATTCATGCTATCAGGATATTTATAAACCTGTCGCATAATCATCTTGAGGGGCTATTGCTAATTGAGTTTAGCAAACTGGAAGATGTTCAAGAGATAGATCTTTCATCAAACAAATTCACTAGAAATATCTTCACTGAGATATCTGCATATCATTGAGGAAGATAAATCTATCTCACAATGCCCTTGAGGGGCTCTTTCCAGATTCTCTATGTGATCTAAAGAACCTGGAATCCATTGGTGTTTTAGAAAACCACTTATCCGGTATGATCCCAAAAACCCTTAACGAAATTTACACCCTTACCTTTATCAATCTCTCTTTCAATGAGTTTGAAGGTATGATTCTCTCAGGAGGCATTTTTGATTTAGTAACAAATATGTCGTTCTTAGGGAACCAAGGTCTCTGTGGGGCAGTTGTCAACGTGCCCATCTGCTCTCCAAAACGACATGGGTTTCATTCACGTATATTCCTGATCATATCCATCCCAGTCATATGCATACCAGCATTCTTATCAGCAATATTTTGTGTGCTTAAGTTCCACTGCATCAAAGCTATAATTCCCTTAGCAAAATCTCAAACAACAGGAAAGCATACAACACAAGAATTTGTAAGTATTTTGGTTTGTCAACTTATTCATTCGAATTAGTGCACAATCTATTTAGTTTCAGTTTCAAGGTGTTCACAAATAGAATTGCAGTGATCACAACACATCTGACATATTTTATTTTAATATTCATGCATATCGCACCTGCTTTAATTAAATGTGATTATATTTCCAGTTGTGGAAAGATTTTTTGTGGACATTATATATTTTGTGAGCTGGAAAAGATTTTATTTAATTATGATTTCAAGAATCCTTTTCCTAAAGGAAGATTATGATTTAAAGATTCCTTTCCTATAAAGGAGTCTAGGATCTCAAGAATCCTTTCCAAAACAGGTTTGGTTTCTTGTTTATCCTTTCAAAGTCACTTAAGTATAAATAATCCTTTTATTATTGTGACTTTTTTTAAGGAAGCCATGTTATTTACCTCCATTATTCTCTGAATATTTTCTTTGAGGTTGTTTAGTTTTTGCAGGTTTCCAATATGCTTTGGTAGGCTTTGAATTATCGTGTTTTATCTCTTGTTGCATGAGTTGATTTTGGAATGTTGTTTCTTGATGAGATCTGGACCTGATTTTTTCGAAGTAATTCGTCATTGTTGAAACTCGAGAGGAGCTCAAGTGCGACTTGGTCGTCCCGTGGAGGAGAAGCTAGATTATGAAGGTTTGAGGTTCAACCAAAGAGCAAAGATTGAAGTGTTGTCCAAACAGGGAGTTTTAACAACTGATACTTATTCTTGTCTTTGTAATTGAACACATAATTATTTCATAGTGGATTAGCTTCTTCTGGACTTGATCCCGTGGATGTAGGCATGTTGCCAAACCATGTAAAATTGAGTTGTGTGCTTTATTTTATGTCGTGGATGGTTTATACGTTTAATCATTAGTTTGGCAACTCATTAAGCACAATGTAAACAAGTAATCTTAATCCCACATAAGTTAATCAACATGATAAGGGTTTAAAACTTTCAATTGGTATCAGAGCGTGTTCTGAAGAGTTATTTCAGTAGATCCTTGCTTGTTTTTTGTGCTTAAATCTTGATTTGGTGGTTGTTGTTTTTTTCTTTTATTTTGTGTTTTTTTAATAGTTTTCTCTCTACAGACCTCGTGTGACCACATCTATGTTCTGTGTGACCACATCAGTCCTGTGTGACGACCTTTGCTATTTTGTTTACTATGAGTTTATTTAGTGAATGAGGGTCTACCAGTAAACCACCCTTATTAGAGGGAACCAATTATGCTTTTGGAGACCTAGGATGCGTGCCTTTTTGAAATCCATTGATGAGAGGGCTTGGAGGGCTTGTATTGTTGGTTGGAAAGAACCTAAAGTTGAAGAAGCAAGTGGAAGCAAAGATAAGCCATAGATCAATGGACTAAGGTTGAGTTAGAAGAGTCTAATTTTAACTCAAAAGCACTTCATCCTATTTTTAATGCTGTTAGTATTAATCAAATGAAAAATATAGCAAACTGTGAAACAGTTAAGGATGCATGAGATAGACTCCATGTAAAAAATGAAGGAACAGACATTGTGAAAAAGACTAGGCTTAGAAGATTAATAACTGACTATGAAAATCTTGTTATGCATAATGATGAAACTATCTCTGATTTTCATGGTAGATTGTGTGATGTTAAAAATGAATGTTTTGCTTTGGGTTAAATATATACTGATGCTGAACTTGTCAGGAAAGTGCTATGCTCTTTACCCAATAGATTCATGTCCAAGGCCACCTCTATTGAAGAATGTCGTGACCTCGATAAGATTCAACTGGATGAATTGATTGGATCCTTGCAAACCTTTGAGCTAAACCTGAAACGATGGGATAAGAAATCAGGTAAAAGACTTGCACAGAAACATGAGGTAATCTCTAAATCCCCTGCTTATGTTGATTCAAGTGACATTGATGATGATAAGTGTGATATGCTTGCTAGAAACTTTGCAAAGTTCTTGAAGAAGAATATGGGAAAACCGAGTGAGGGTAAAAGAGGAAAACAACCCTTTGTGAAAAAGTTTTCTGATCAAATTGGTCAGGAAGGCTTCTCGAATTTATTTTCGAGAGATTATGAAAAGAAAAGCAAAGGTATAAAATGCTTTGAGTGTGAGGGGTATGGTTATATTCAGTCTGAGTGTGCCAATATTCTGAAGAAAAAGGGTAAAGCTATGGCTGCCACTCTAAGTGAGAGTGACGACAATGAAAGTGGAGGTGATGACTCTAATGAAGATGAAAATTACTTGGCATTTACGGTGAACCAAGAGGACAGTGATAATGTATCCTCAGATGGCTCATGGGATGTCTACAAAGAGCAACAGGAGGTTATGACAAGATGTATGAGTCATGGTTAAAGGCTATCAAGAAGATTAAATCTCTTGAATCTAAAAAATGCATTGTAATACTTTCTTTCTAGCTAGTATACTCATAAAATAACAGTAAAACTCACTAAATATGCATAAGAAAATATACATGTAGATGAGTATAAAATAATGGGCCCATAACTAATTTTTTCTTTATATACAAATCTTTACTTAATATAATAAAGTCTCAAAACAGTAACTCGATAGTGTTGTCAAACCCTTTTGCTTCTTGACGTTCCAAGCGACCGCATCTCACCTACTACCTATAAAAACATTAAAAACAATGAGGTGAACACTAATTGCTCAGTAAGTAAACCCGCTATGCTACCCTTCTCTCTTCGTTGCTTAAATTTTGAATTTCTTTCCTTACATAAGACTTTTTTATTCTTCTATGTTCTTTCTCTATTCTTTCTCTGTTCTTTCTCACTACTCATGATAATAGGCATGGTATCATGCATAGTTATGATGCAAATGCACAAATGCATAGAATGTGCATTTTCTTTTCTATTTTTCTTATTTTTCTTATTCTGTTTCTTTTCTTTGTATTTACTTCTTTCTTTATTTTCTTTTGTAGTCTTTCTTTCTTTCTATTCTTTCTTCCTTTTCTATTCTTTCTTTCTTTCTTGCCGATCAGACTCGGTTGAGGCATGGATTTGGAACCTTGGCCGTGTGAGTGTATTATCTAATTCTGGGTACAGTCCTCATCTACATGCACTTCTAACGAACTGTACAATTCTTCTTTCTAAATTCTGAGGCCGCTCACTAAAAGCGGTGTGCATGCAGGGCTATGTCACTCACAGGTTCCCCATCGCAACAACCTTCTCTTCTTTTATCTTTTTACACTTCTTTAAATAAAAATTCAGATTTGAACTTTTTTAATATTCTCATTTCTTTCTATTGCTCTTTAATGTTCTTTAATGTTTTTTAATGCTTTTATGAGTATGTATGCATGTAGATGGGCTCATACTTATAATTCTTTCTAAATTCACATGTTTAGATGCAACAATGCAATATGGAATGTAAACATGTCATTCTCTACCATCTGCAAACTCATCTCAAAATAACAAATAATCATACCCATACATGCACTTTTCTTTGACATTTCATCAAACAATTTATGTGTACACACAAGCTCCAAATTGGCTACACTTCTAGTTCTCTTCTAAGCCACTAAAATTTGGAACAAAATTGTCTAAGATTAACGCCAAACCTGTCTAGGATTTACACTCCATAAATTCTACTCCAATTCTTCCATAATTCATCCAAACTCTCATCAAACATCAAGTACACAAACACTACTTCTCATCGATAAATTCTATTCATCATTCAACATCCATTCCATCAACAATTATTCATATATAAACACATATATGCATAAAAGAAATTCTCTACACAATATTACTCTAATCATAACTAGGGTTGGATTTATTTACCTTAGATGTGAGCAATCCAACACTTTAGTAGTCTTCCTTGATCCAACTCTCTTTCTCTTAAATCCTATGAACACAAATCATAAGAATTTAACACTTTAAAAATTTAAACTCATATCTTAGTGGAAGGATCTTACCTAAGGATGCTTGGGATTGAAATTCCACTAAAAATAACCCAAAATCTATGAATTTCCCTTGAAAAAGAATTGAAGAAATTGAGAGAATTTGGTGATGAAGGTGGCGTGAAAGAGGAGAAGAAATGGCTAGGGTTTTATTCTTCAACTCTTGATATAACAAAATATTATTTATAGTTTCCCATTTTACCCTTGCACTTTTTATGAAATTTCATCTATGTCCTTTAGTCAATTACCATAATGCCCTCATTTTTATTGCATTCTCCATGAAATTTTCTCTCTTTTTACTCCCCACATTTTCAACTAATTATGAGTGAAAAAGACCATTTGACCCCTAATGAAATTTTAAGACATTTTCTTCATATTTGTTCAAGATAACTTTAATAAAATTCAACTAAGGATATTAGGGCATAAGTAAAACTACGTACCTTGATGTGGGCGTTACATGCATCTTGATAGAAGATAAGAAAATTTTGAATGATAAGTTGAAAGTCTTATTTTTGATTTGTCTAACAAGGAAAATTTGTTAAATCAAGCTTTAAATGAACTAACTGAGACTAAGGCCGTTGTTGAGAGGTTAAATGCAAGTTCATACAAGCTGGATGAAGTCCTTGCACAAGGGAGGACTTTTGGTGATAAAGCATGTATGGGATTTTCTCCTGATGCGAGCACCTCCAAACCCAATATGAGCACCTTTGCTAAAGCATTTGAATCAATTCCAAAAGTTGTTACTGAACCATGTGAGCAGATTTCAAAGGTAAAAAATTTCATACCAATATGTCATTTTTGTCACAAGAGAGGACACATCAGACCAAATTGCTTTAAACTAATTTTGTACTTAAAAAGATGCATTGGAAATCATGAGTTTTCTTCTTTAAAGTCACCACATAAAAGTCTCTCAAGTCACCACATCAAAATAATTTTTCCAAAAACAGAAAAGTGTGGAGACCTAAGTTAAGTGCTAATTGTCTTGTTACTCATACATCATTGCTTGTTTTTCAAAATGACCAATGGTATTTTGGCAGTGGTTGTTCAAGACACATGACAGGTAACAAATCTTTATTGACTAATCTTGAATTTGGGGAAGTTGGTCATGTAACTTATGGAGATGGCAAAAGAGGTAAGATTCTTGTAAAAGGTTATATTGTCATTCCTGGCTTCCCAATGCTAAATTATGTGTTTTATGTTGAAGGACTTAAAGCAAATCTGATAAGCATTAGTCAAATTCATGATAAAGGTTATATTGTGAAATTTTCAAAGAATATGTGTCAAGTCTTGAATGGTGATGGTACTTCTTTGCTTGAGGGAAAGAGATCTGATAATAATTGCTATTTATTGTCTAACAAAGTTTCTTGTTTAAGCTCCAAAGTAGATTGTGTGCATCTTTGGCACAAGAAACTTGGGCATATGAACTTCAAGGATCTAGTGAAACTCTCCAAAAATGATGTTGTCAAAGGACTACCTAAGCTTGAGTTTCCTAAAGGTAAAGTGTGAGGCCCATGCTAACAAGGTAAGTAGACTAAGAGTCCTCACAAACCTTTATCTCGGTTAACTACCTCTGGTGTTTTAGAACTTCTCCATATGGATCTAATGGGTCCTATGCAAACTGAAAGTTTAGGAGGGAAAAAATATATTTTTGTTTGTGTAGATGACTATTCTAGATTTACATGTGTTGATTTTTTAAGAGGAAAATATGATGCATTTGAGGTCTTTAAATGTCTTGTCAAAAGGTTATAGGTGGAACAAAATTGTCAAGTGAAGAAAGTGGTAAGAATAAGGAGTGATCATTGTAGAGAGTCTGAAAATTCTTATTTTTCTAACTTCCATGATATACAGGGTATTTAGCATGAATTTTTTGCCCCAAAACACCTCAACAACAGAATGGGGAAGTGGAGAGGAAGAATAGAGTTCTTCAAGAGATGGCAAGGGTTATCTTAAATGCCAAGAAGTTGCCAACAAGACTATGGGCCGAGGCAATTAACATTGCATGCCACATTTCAAATCGATGTTCTTATGGAAAGGTACATCACAAACTCCATATGAGTTGTGGAAAGGTAAGAAGCCAAATCTTTCATATTTCCATGTCTTTGGTTGCAAGTGCTATGTCTTGAATGATAGAGATCATTTAGGGAAATTTGATGCAAAGAGTGATGAAGGTGTGTTCCTTGGATACTTTTCAAATAGTAGAGCCTATAGGATCTTTAACATGAGAATTGAACATATTATTGAGTAATTTAATGTGCTTTTCTCTTATTCAGAAGATTACTCACAATTCTCACAAGAAGATGAAATTGAAGATATGACTGCCTCTACTAAGGTGGCCACTGATCGAGATGGTGTGTTCACTTTGAATCCGACTGGAACACAAGATCAAGCTAAGGTGATCACCCCAGAACCTGATGTGACCATCGTAGGTGCCCAACAAGGATCAGTTTCTGAAAGGTCAGGACCTGATTTGTTAATTGATTTGTCCGATGAGATCACTCAAAAAAGCCTCCAAAAACCAAAGAACCACCCTCTTGGATCAAGAAAACTCATCCACCATCCATTGTGATTGGAAATCTTGAAGAGGTAATTGTAACAAGAAGAAAAAGGTTTAATGAAATAAATAACATGTGCTATGTTTCTCTTACAGAACCAAAGAATGCAAAACAAACTCTGGAGGATGATTGCTGGATTGCTGCCATGCATGAGGAGCTTGAACAGTTTGAGAGAAACGATGTGTGGAGCTTGGTTCTTTTCCTAGGGTTGGGGTGCTGGGGAGCTTTTCCTTTTTAGGTGTAATTCTTTATTCTTTATATAATTACCATGTACCCAAAAAAAAAAAAAAAAAAATTATGAATTTAATATCATCATCCTTTTGCAATATCTAATACATTTTCTAAAATGGGATTTGGACATATATAACCAAGTTAGTAATCTAAATTTTCCAAAATGGGAAGGTTTTATTTGAAGGATAAATCTAGCCACAAAATTAAGCGACTTACCAAACATACTCTTAATGAAAAAATAAAGGATATATTTTCAAACATATAATGGTAGACAATGTTGGTCTATACTAACTCAATATTCTAGCATTTAATATTATGATTTAATAGCTTGATTAAGGCATGTTAGCCCATATTAGATCTTACCAAATTTTAGTAGTTTAGCGCATTTCCACCATTTTTGTCATATTATTTTTTGTTGAGGGCAATTAAATTAATTCACATGATTTTATAGTTATTTTTGTCTTTTAAATATCCTTGACATTTTGGGAATTATAATTAGTGATAGGACTATAGAGAAGAATTTCTCTTAAATAAAAACAAAAAGAAAACTATTATGTGAAGCAATAAAGGATTTCATTGCCTTCTGTCCGGGCCACTATGGGCTCAGAGACAATTATGTGAAGCCCACGAAGGCTCTTACCCATTATGTGAAGCATAAAAACATTCTGCTTTGGGCCTCAGAGAAATTTCCTTTTCTTTTTCATTTTTTTATTTATTTATAAAAACACAAACCTATCCCTTACTCTTTACCCATACTACCGCTTTTCTTCTGTAGTTCATGGAATAAACTTTTTTAGCCTTTTTTTTATGCCAATTGTTACATTTGGAATACACGAACTCTTCATCCCCTCAACTTCAAAAATCTTAACGTTTATCACATAATATATGGACCTTGCATCATCGTGAGGAAGTTGTCATAAAGATAATCACATAACATATATAATTACTAGTTTACTATAAGGAAAAGGAACTAGACAAATATCTCTCGGTAATCCAATGGTTCAATAAAGACTTTTTGATATATTACTTAAGAGATTTTGAATTTGAGAGTCTCCTTAATTGCTAATAGAAATAACCACTAAAATTCTTATTTGACTGATAGTTCTATAGTTCCAAGAGATTAGTTGAGTTACACGTAAATTAACTCAAATACTTTCAGCCATAACAAAAATAACTCCTAGACTCTCATTTTCTGAAGAGGAGGAATTTAACAAAAACCGATTGAATTATTTGCTTCTTGACCAAATATTATGATCCTTATGAATTTGTTATTCGCTTACGCAACTTTGTGCTTATCAACTAGGAGTATGTAAAATAGCGATATTATATCTCATTTTCATTTTCTTCCACTAATCATTAGCATAGGGACAAGTCGAGTACATTAAACCAAATAATATTATTTATATATTTGAGATTATCTATTCTAAGTGCATTGAACTCAAGATTAAGCTCAAGTTTAACAAAAACAAAAAGATATATCTTTACAAAGGCATTTTAGATTAATAAACTTGAATATATGTTAAGTCATCATTATAAGTTTGGCTTTTTATTTATTTATATATTTATTATATTTGCAAATCTAAATATTATTTGTATTTTATCAACTTGAAATATTAAAAAACCACCTTTGTTACACCATTATGATTTTCCACAACACCACTACCATCACCACTAAAGTAGACTCAAAAAAGTTTTAGGCTTTTTCACATTCGATGGAAAATATTAATTAAGTTTTCATATTCTAATTTATATTTTCTTTTAGTATTTCTTATGAAGAAATAAACAAACATAAGTATCAAAAAATAATAGAGATCATTCCAATATAAAAAATAGAAGAGACAATAATATTCGAAGAAAAACTTATTTTTTGTGTAATCCTAGCTGAAAAAAAATTAAATGCAAAAGCTAAATGTTTAATATATATATCGAGTTTTAACTCAAAGCATAATTTTTTTTTCTTGATGACCGAGAGTGTCCAGACTAGCTTACGTACATCTTAACTAATCTGTCGAGACCCTAAAGCGATCAGTTGGATAAGAGCTCCACTGATCACCCTTATTAGCAATCAAGGAAGGACTCGAACTCAAGACCTCTTGAATAATACACCCAATAGTCCCTATCAAACCACTCGGCCACTCAGAGGTTGGTTAACTCAAAATAGAATTAATGTTTGGAAATTGAACAAGTTGAGCAAACTTTAATCGTCATTAGAGCCCACCATAATCACCAATTTGAATAGCGATTGTTATTTTATATATAATGCTTACTATAATATACTTTTAGCATTATTTACTAATTAGGTAAAACATGTGAAACGTCATAATGTAGACGAATGTGCATGTTTTTCAAAAGTTTAATTAATAAATTAATATTGAATGTTGTTTGTACCATATACTTCCTATTATAGATCATAAGTCCCCATGTCTCAATCAACATATCACAAATAAATCTCATGCTTTATATATTTTAAACCTTTGAGGAATGATGTAAAGACTTCGAATGACACCATGAAGTGCGGTGAGCAAGTTGATTGACAATATATAGGCGAAACGAGCAACATTGACAATAAGTATTTAATAATTGAAACAAAAGAAATATTTTTACTTCTAATTATCTCTTTCTTAGTCTCGTGTAATTCCTTTACAAAGTAAAGTAAATAAGAAACTTATGATGAGAATATTATGGACTTTTTCCCACCTAAGGTTTGCCTTAATTAATGACACTTTTACAACTAAAAAGTTTCAAAATATCTCTTTCCCACCCAATGTTTATATTTCGTTAATACTCAAAATATACTTCACTTTCTTAGTCAGCGTTCAAGGAGTAACCAGGAGCTAAGATAAAAGGGTTTTTGTAGAGTGAAGGCCGGTGAATTGAATGATGGTGATTGATTGAATATTCGATGCCGGAATTAGTCGAAAATCCTCTAAGAATAGGAAACCCTAGCTTTATAGTGGCAGACAATCGGAGAGAAATCAGGTGTTAAAGTGATGTGGTTTTTGTAGAAAGGAGACCTAAGGTTCTAGTGGTGATGACAGAGGGAATTTTTTCCACCAGAATCAACTTTGGGTAGTAACGGAATATTAAATTCAGGTGGGAAAGTGGTATTTTGAAATTTTTTGGGTGGGAAAGTGTCATTAAGGCAAACCTTGGTGGGAAAACGTCATTTACTCTTATTAAATTGTCTTAAATCAATGAAAAATTGTGTTATAGTAGCTTAACCTGTTATTATATGAGAGTAGAAAATTAAAAGATGTATATAAAAGATAATCATATAAAACCTTCACTTAGAAATGAACATAGACAAAATTTTGAGGCAGCAACAATCAGAGAACTTGAGCACGAGCATTGTTACGTATACAAACTAATGTGACAACCCCTCATGTTTGCTATATAATAATTTATTTTCCTTATTTAATTTATTTTTAAATTTAAAATTACCTAATCATCAAACATATCAGTTTGTATATGAAGTATTATCCTTTGAACATATGATAATAGTGGTGTTAGTTAATTAAACAGTGTTTGTAAAACGTGTTGTATGTTTTAAGATTAATTATCTATATATTGGAAGTACTTATTTTATTATCCTCTTTAAAATGGTATCAATTAATTTAAGTGGACTTGAAAATTAATCTACTCAATACCCATCATAGTTTGCACTGCATTTTTCCCCCACTTCTGAAATCACCCGTGGAAAAGACATAGTCTGTATTTGTCTATTTTATACTCCTAAAGACAATACTCATATAATCATACAAGCCTATCTGCAATATTCCTCGACCACCCATCAACAAACAAATCCTGGACTTGGTAATCATGGTCAACTGGAGGTGGTGGTGGGTGGACCGGAAACATGGGCGGCCTCGACCAATTGAAACCGCATAGCCGACCATGAGTTTTGTACTAATTTCTTTTTATTGATAACGACTTGTTGATGATAAGTGATGATGTGTTGAATGACCATTGACGAAGCTGTTAGTGGCAGGTGTTGGTGTTTGACCATTGATGAAGTTAAGTGTGATGGGTGATGGAAGAGAGATGACTAATTTTAACTCTTCACCATTAAATTTTACAGACATCCCTAAAAAATTGAGTGTATTTACCACTTTCAACACGTATGGGGTGAGTGAAACTATACTTAACCTAAACCAACATTTTATTTGAAATGCAGGCCATGCAACAATGTCATGCAACGACGATACTCACCTCTCTTTGCTTACAGACAAGGCAGGGAGGAGGCTGTTGATATCTGCAACTTCACGGCTGTCACATGCCTTATTTCTGATGAGTTGCCTTTTAGTGAAGCTGCCTTCAGTGCAATATCTCCGTTTATAATAATAATATGACTCTTGATCCATTTTTCACCGCCCTGGAAAATTATAATGAGTTAGAAGCTTGAGTTGGCAGGCATAATTTAAGACAGATTTTACTGCAAGAAAACAACAAAAGTGGATCCATTATATATAGGGAATCTTTCAAACATTGTGTTGTATGAAATTTATATGTAATCTAAACAGAAATACAAAAAATATAATATTCTTAAACTATAAACCAAGAATCAAGAATTACCTCTAGCCATTGAAACAAACTCACGCAACTATATTTTGGCTCTTCTAAGCTCTCAAGACACTCTAATGTTGATGGTGTATAATTTAGTATAATTGAGTTCTTGAGCTTAGGGACCAAAATAATATACATAACCAAGCTTCCATCAAGCTCTTAATGGCATGCTTAATGGCTGCCATAAATCCCAAACGTTTGAAAACTGAAGCATTTGAAAACTGAACAACTAATGTGGACCATCAAGATTTAAAACTGATGAAAATCAAAAGGTTATTTACATTACATGAGTAACGTAATGTAACGTAAGTTTTACATTCTCTCACTTGGTCCACATTTTTAACCATTATTTCATTAAGAAACAAATACATGAATCATGACGACAAGTCCTCAAAATAAAACGAGTATTATCTTCCATGTATTACAATACTTTATATATAACAACCTTACTTAATGAATAAACCCTATGTTTATTCTTGATCCTACAGATGAATTTTCTCAAATGAAATTAAGGTGCACATGAATATGAGAAAACATTACAGTAAATAAGAGTTTTATTCAAACATTATATATACAACTACATAGTGGAATGAAGTCCCATTTCTTCTACATGATCCTTGAATTTCAATGGTGGCATGCCTTTGGTCAAAGGATCAGCGATCATCAATTCAGTACTTATGTGCTCAATGACCATTTTCTTTTCCTTAATACGCTCTCTTATGGCTAAGTACTTAATGTCAATGTGTTTACTTCGACTTCGACTTTTATTATTCTTAGCCATAAAGACAACAGCTGAATTATCGCAGTATATTCTCAATGGTTTAGAAATGGAATCCATAATTTTAAGTCAAGCTATGAAACTCTTTAATCATACACCATGTGAAGTAGCCTCAAAACAAGAAACGAACTCAGCTTCCATAGTGGAAGTAGCAGTCAATGACTGCTTTACACTTCTCCAAGATACAGCTTCACCAGCCATTATGAAAACATATCCTGATATTGATTTGCATGAATCAACACAACCAGCAAAGTCTGAATATGAATAACCGATTACTTCCAGATTGTTCATCCGTCTATACATAAGCATGTAGTTTTTGGTTCCTTGAAGGTACCTCATCACTTTCTTTGCAGCTCTCCAGTGGTCTAAACCTGGATTACTTTGATATCGTCCCAACATTCCAATAACAAATGCAATGCCAGGCCTTGTACAGACCTGAGCATACATCATGCTTCCGACTGTAAAAGCATATGGAATGTTCTTCATTTGTTCCCTTTCAAAATCGTTCTTTGGGCATTGGTTCAAATTGAACTTATCGCCCTTCACAATGGTAGCCACACTAGGTGAACAATCTTTCATTCGAAATCTCTCTAAAACCTTATTGATATAGGTTTCTTGAGACAGTACCAAAATACCTCGAAATCTATCTCTATGGATCTTAATGCCAATGATATAAGATGCGTCAACCATATCCTTCATATCAAAATTCTTAGAGAGAAATTGTTTTACCTCATGTAGCAAACCCTTATCATTAGTTGCAAGCAAAATATCATCTACATATAAAATAAGAAAGCATATCTTACTCCCACTAACCTTCTGGTATATACATTGATCCATGGGGTTTTCAACAAAACCGAATGAAGTAATTACCCCATGGAATTTAAAATACCATTGGCGGGATGCTTGTTTTAGACCGTATATAGATTTCTTGAGCTTACAAATCAAGTGCTCACCGTCACTAGAGGAAAATCTTTCAGGTTGTTTCATATAAACCTCTTCCTCTAGGTTTCCATTGAGAAATGCTGTTTTCACATCCATTTGTTACAACTCTAAGTCAAAATGGGCTACTAATGCCAAAATCACACGCAAAGAATCTTTCTTAGATACAAGAGAGAAAGTCTCCATGTAATCGATTCCTTCTTTCTGAGTGAATCCCTTAGCAACGAGTCTTGCCTTGTATCTCTCAATGTTGCCCAATGAGTCCTTCTTTGTCTTAAAGACCCATTTACATCCAATGACTTTTACACCATTAACCAACTCAACAAGATCCCAGACTTCGTTACTCTTCATAGAATTCATCTCTTCCTTCATGGCATTGTACCATAATTCTGATTATTTGCAACTCATGGCTTGTGAAAAGAACTCGGGATCATTTTCGGCTCCAATGTTATAGTTAGATTCTTGCAGATACACAACATAATTATTAGGAATTGCTGATCTCCTTGGTCTAGTAGATCTTCTTAATGTTGTACCATCATATTCCGGAGAAGTATGTGGTTCAACTCGTTGTTCAAAAGTTCTTGGCAACTCTTGAACTTCTTGATCTACTGGAATGTTGTCAGCAACTTGTGGAACTTCAATGATTGGTTGTTCAACACCAGTTTGTACTTGAAGGGTGTTGTAAACAATAACTAATTTATCACTTGAGGTGGAAGGTTGAGATTCTGAATGATCATTCTCAGAAACTATGTTCCTAGTCTGATCGTTGCCACTGATCAAGTCATTTTCAAGAAACTTTGCATTTCTTGATTCCACAATCCTGGTGTTGTGAGATGGACAATAAAATCTGTAACCACTGGACCTTTCAGCATATCCAATGAAATACCCAGTAATGGTCCTTAGGTCCAGCTTCTTCTCTTGTGGATTATAAATTCTCACCTCAAACAGGCATCCCCAAACACGCATATGTTGCAAACTCGGTTTCCAACCTTTCCATAATTCAAATGGCGTTTTAGGAACAGCCTTGGTTGGAACTCGGTTCAATATATACACTGCCATCTTAAGTGCTTCAGCCCACAAGGATTTAGGAAGATTGGAGCTACTAAGCATACTCCGCACCATGTCCAACAATGTTCGATTTCTTCTTTCTGCTACACCATTTTGGTCTCGTGAACCAGGCATGGTGTATTGGGCAACAATCCCATGATCTTGAAGAAACTTTGCAAATGGTCCAGGTGCTTGTCCATCCTTTGTGTATCTACCATAATATTCTCTACCTCTATCTGATCTTACGATCTTAACTTGCTTACTACATTGTTTCTCTACTTCAGCCTTAAAGATTTTAAAGGCATCTAATGCTTCGTACTTGTTATGAAGCATGTAGAGATACATATATCGTGAGTAATCATCTATAAAAGAGATGAAGTATTTCCGACCATGTGAGTCCATGTCTGGACTACATATATTAGTATGTATGATCTCTAATATGTCCGAACTTCTATTGGCATCTTTCTTTGACTTGTTGGTCTGCTTTCCCTTTATGCAGTCCATACAAGTCTCAAAATAAGTAAAATCCAGAGTATTAAGTACTCCTTCATTTACTAATCTTTTAATTCTATCTATGGAGATATGTCCTAATCTTCGGTGCCATAATTTAGAGGAGTCCTCATTAATAACACATCTTTTAGCGCCAGTGTGAACATGCATTAAATCATAAGTGGCATTGTTTTGTAAATTAATGTAGTAAAGACCATCGGACAAAGTACCATTTCCAACACAATCAGATTTATAAAATAAGTTGAAAGATGAATTTGGAAAATTAAAGGAATATCCAAAGGGTATAAGCCTTGAAACTGAAATCAAGTTTCTAGAAAAACTTGGAACATAAAAGGTCTTTTCTAACATTAAAACAAAGCCACTACTTAAAATTAAATAGCAAGTTCCTACAGCTTCCACATGCGAGCCCATCTTGTTTCCTGATAAGATTCTTTGCTCACTTCCCACTGGCTTCTTTAGGTTTTGCAAACCCTGCAAGGAATTTGAAATGTGGATTGTTGATCTAGAATCAATCCACCATGTGTTAATATTGACATTAACCATATTAGATTCATAACAAACAAATGAGGTTGGATTACCTTTGTCCGCAAGCCATTTCTGAAATTTGGTGCATTCCTTCTTCATGTGTCCCTTCTTTTTATAGAAGAAACAGTTGGAATATTTCTTGATACCACCTTGGGGAGGCATTTTTCCTTTCCCTTTCTTATTGGCTTGATATTTTCCCTTTCCATGCGTTGCGAGCATTGTACTTTCTCCATGTTCCATCACCAGTCTCCCTTCCTCTTGAACACACATGGTCATAAGTTCATTAATTGATCATTTATCCTTATGTGTGTTGTATGAGATTTTGAAGGGTCCATATTGATGCGGAAGATTGTTCAAGATGTAGTGCACCAGGAAGGAATCTGACATTTCAACCTCGAGATTTTCAATTGAGCCACAATATCCCTCATTTGCATGATGTGCTCGCGCACACCTCTCACACTGGTGAGCCTTAGGGATGAGAGCTTCATGATCAGGGTGCTTGCTAGTGCCTTGTCTCAAGTGACAAATTGATCATCAATGGCTTTTAGTAAGTCTTTGACCTTTTCATGTTGATCAATAGAACCACGGATACTAGTAGAGATTCTAGTCTTAATGAACATTACACTGAGATGATTAGATAGCTCCCATCGTTCATAAAGCGTGATGTCCGTTGGAGTACTAGTATTAGTGAGTGCTGGTGGTTCATTTTTCCTAATAGCATAGTCTATGTCCATCCACCCCAAATGAATAAGAACTCTCTCCTTCTAGACCTTATAGTTATCTCCCTTAAGTTCAGGGATATCAAAACGAATATCAGAGAAATTTGTAGGTTGTATGACTGCATAAAATTATAGATTACATGCTTATGTTAAAACTGAGGCCTAAACAAAATATCATACTTTACCAATGTAAATCATGCTTAAAAAATTGAATCTAATGACATAAAAATTGCCGGTGGGCTAAATTTCTAATTCAAGCAGATTCATTTATTCTTTACGATTAAACTTTATGATAAAACTATCAAATTATTTACTAAATTCATAATTCCTCTGTGTAAATTATGAATAACTTGATATTTTATCCTAATTAATAATATAAATATAATAAAAATTCCTACGGGAAAAAATTTATTTTATTAAGTATAATTAATTACAATTAATGTCTAATATTCTTTATGTGATCCTAATCAATCATAATATATAATTTTATTTAACTAAAGATGTTGTGGCTATTCTCTAATTAATTAAAATTATTTGGATCACTAGACATTAAATCCCATAAAGACTAGCTTAATATTACGAATTACATAATCAAATACTAATATGTTATATTATGCACAAAATATTCTCATAAGCATAAAAATATTGCATAATGAAAACTATAATATTATGCATAACATTTAATATTATGCCTTTATCCATATATACTCATTCAAAAATTGCATATAGAAAGATATAATCAATTCATGAAAGATAAATATGAGCATAATTAATTTAGGATTTTGCACAATTTAACTTATCCAAAAAATGCATATAATTAAACCAAAATTAATATAATAGGCATAATTAAAAGCAAAATTAGAAATAGTATAAATTCTGTTTTACCAATGTCATGATAGAAACGTAAAGTGGCCTGTTGGGCCTAGTAGTACATCTCTTTACATGAGATCACGATTCAAGTCCCAGATCTAAAATATATATATATTTTTTTAATTGACAAGCAAACGACATGTCGGTTTCAAAACTGAAGGAAAAATGACATATCATCTCTAGTCGTCTTCAACCTTTGAGCGTATCTGTAATTGGATACCCGACCCGAAAACGACCCAATAGCCAAACCCGGATGGAAATTCACTATTTAAACTCCAAAATAATTGTTTTAAAGCCCATAAATGATAGAAATCCAATTTCCTAATGATTTATAACATTTATTTTCATTAAAAAACAACTAAAAAACAAACTTTGATTCAAAAAATATTTCAAACGGCTATGACTAGAGAGCTTCAAAAAATTCTTTTGCAAAACATCAAGGCAGACGTATTATATGGCTCTGATACCAACTGTAAGAAATTTATCTGTACTCTAAACAGAAATACAAAAAATATAATAATCTTAAACTATAAACCAAGAATCAAGAATTACCTCCAGCCATTGAAACAAACTCACGCAGTTGTATTTTGGCTCTTCTAAGCTCTCAACACACTCTAATATTGATGGTGTATAATTTAGTATAACTGAGTTCTTGAGCTTA
Source organism: Pistacia integerrima (assembly GCA_026225825.1). NCBI lineage: Eukaryota > Viridiplantae > Streptophyta > Magnoliopsida > Sapindales > Anacardiaceae > Pistacia > Pistacia integerrima. The sequence continues at coordinate 15,755,084 of CM047750.1, read as the reverse complement.
GGGACCAAAATAATATTCATAGCCAAGCTTCCATCAAGCTCTTAATGGCATGCTTAATGGCTGCTATAAATCTCAAACGTTTGAAAACTGAAGCATTTGAAAACTGAACAACTAATGTGGACCATCAAGATTTAAAACTGATGAAAATCAAAAGGTTATTTCCGTTACATGAGTAACGTAATGTAACATAAATTTTACATGTATTACTGAATTTGATGTCCAACCTTCAGAATGGGAACATTTTGACAGAGACTAGTAGGTTTTCAAAATTGGAGAGGATCAATATCTCAATCTCTGGTCGAATCCTGAAAAGTCTAGGAAATGTGGTTCGGCTTCATCAGCTCTTTCTTAACAACAATACGCTTTCAGGGTCAATATCTCAATCTCTAGGACAATGCACAAATCTGCAAGTTCTCATAATGAAGATATAAGATAATTAACCATGAACTGGGTTGATACATAAATATAAACATAAGAGATATTTTTACTTCAAATGATATTTTTCTCTATATTTCCTTTTCTAATGAATTCAAAAAGATATTGATGAGAATATATATGTAAGAAATGATCTAGTGCTTATTCCATTTGTAATTTTATAAAAATTTCAACTATTCTTCTATGTTTTATATACCTTGAAGAATGCTTTAATAAGGTAGAAATAATTCTCTGTAAAGTCTCCTATACCACGTTATCCACAAGATAAGTCTGTAAATTCATATCATTATTATTATTATTCATTAAACCTAAATATATTAACCAAAGAAAATATTTGCAACAAATGTAGAACTGGAATGAAAAACTCCCATCAAGCTATATTTTGAAACATATATATTATCCACAGCACATTGCAGAAAAGGAACCACTGACCTAAACCTTGCTACCCCATACCCTTTAGTCCTGCACTTGTCCCAGCCATTCATGGAGGTCCTCAAGTCGTATGCTGTCACAAACAGCATTGACTCTTCACCAATCAAACTCATCCGTCGGTGTATAATTTGTGCCGTGGACAAACTTTTTGCCTACACCAACCACAGAACATAAATAAATCCAAAAAATTTTAATTGCAATCCACCAAGCACAAGTTGAACTGTAACCAAAGCACCATAAAATATGGAGTTTTAACCCAAAGGAGAACTAACGTTAGGCAATTGAAGAAGTTGAGACAACTTTAATCATCATTAGAGCGCACCATAATCTCCATTTGGAATAGTGATGTTATTTTATATATTATGCTTATTATGATATACTTTTAGCATTATTTACTAATTAGGTAAAACATGAGAAATGTCGTAACGTGGAAGAATGCACATGTTTTTCAAAAGTTTAAATTAATTAATATTGACTGTTGTTTCCCTAGTTCATAATAAAAGATAACGTATCATATATGTACCCCTTATATGCTTCACAAGTCTACCCATGTCTCAATCAACATATCACCAATCAATCTCATGTTCTATATATTTTAAACTTCTGAGGAATCATTCAAAGACTTTGAATAACAGTACTAGATATGAAGTGGGATGACAAAGCTGATTGACAATAATTTTGTTTATATTTCTTGTAAACCTCGGCGAAACGAGCAACATTGACAATAAATATAAATTAATAAGAAAAAAAAAATATTTGACAATAAATGCATAATAGTAGAAACAAAAGAAATATTTTTACTTCTAATTTTCCCTTTTTTAACCCTTTACAAAGTAAAATCAATAGACATTGATGATGAGAATAATACATACATTAGAAATAATACTATACTTATAAAATTCGGACCCTCCTTAAAGTGATACCAAATATGTTTTTTTCGTATACTTTATTTGACGTTATCACGTAATTAATAATATCAATTGAAATCCAAATTTTTTATAAGATCAAACTATTGTGATATAAAATTCTGATACAAATCTTCTGAATTTTAGGCTGCAATAACCCTAGAATAAAAAAATATTATAAGCTAATGTTTAGGAATGAGGTAATGCCGTAATGGTGGTGTTAATAAATTAATAAGTGTGTGTGAAACATGTTGTATGAGGTAAGATTAATTATCTATCTATTGGAAGCACTTTCCTTTTTATCTGGGTATTAATTAATTCTAAGTTAGACTTGAAAAGTAATCTACTCAATACCCATCATACTTTGCGCATAATTTTCTACCACTTCTGAAATCACCTGTGGAAAAGAACATACCATTTTGTCTTTTATCTCCTCTATTCTCTTTAGGACACTGATCATTACCCGGAAAGCAAACAATTGATTTTTTCTTAACATATTCTTCATCACCAAAACCCTCGACCACCCGTCAAAAAACAAATCTAAACACAAATCAAATCATATCTTAAATTAAAATGAATCTTTTCAAACTTGGTCATCATGGTCAATTGGAGATGATGGTGGATGGACCAGCAACATGGGTGACCGAGACCAATTGCAAACCGCATAGCCGGCCATAAGTTTACCACTTATTTCATTGTGTTATCTGATTTCGTTTTTCGATAATGACTTGTTGATGATGAGTGATGTTGTGTTGAATGACCATTGATGAAGCTGTGAGTGATAGGTGATAGTGTTTGACCATTGGTGAAGTTAAGTGTGATAGGTCAGGTGATGGAAAAGAGCTAAGTCTTCACCATTAACTTTCACTAACATCTCGTAAAAATAAGGGGTATTTACAACTTCTAAAACATATGGGGTTGAAATAGTTTACCCTAAACCAAAATTTTATTTGAAGTGCAGGCCATGCAACTATGTCTTGCAACGTACTCACCTCTCTTTGCTCACGGATAACAATGTTTGTAAAACCACCATGCAACTATGGGGTTGAGTGTTCCATTTATATAGATAAATACAAAAATAGAGTACAGTTTGAATACCAAGATAAAATAGGAAAGATAATTACAAATGGAAACGTATAACAAATGAATAGAAACCGTATCTCCTAAATTATATTTACTACAATCAAGGAGGATTCCGTAAATCAAGAACTGATTTACTGGAATCCTTTACAGCCTCTGAAGCTAAGAGTGGGATTAACACAAACTCGTAGCTTGGATCGAAAGAAGACATAAAGATCCCGTGAGACACTCTTGGTGAAGACGTCAGCCAGTTGTAAGTGCGACGGAACATGCTGAAGACGAAGAGTGCCAGCAACAACGAGCTCACGAAGAAAATGGTAATCAAGGTCTATGTGCTTGGCGCGCTTGTGGGACACGGGATTGGAGCTCAAAAAAATTGCACTCTTGTTGTCACAAAGAAGAAGAGGCCGGTGAGTTAAAGTAACCTGAAGGTCTCGTAGGAGATGGGTGAGCCATAAAACTTCAGCAGCAGTAAGGGCAAGAGCACGATACTCGGATTCGCAGCTTGAACAAGAAACCGTCGGTTGTTTCTTGGCACTCCAAGAGACAAGATTATTGCCAAGAAAAATTGAGTAACTAGAGGAGCGTCCTAGTGTCCTGGGCAACACCTAATCGGCATCCGAGTATGCAACTAAGCCCATTGAAGAGGATGAAGTGAACTTGAGACCAAAATGAAGTGTTCCTTTAACATAGCGAAGGATTCGCTTGACTGCCTGAAAGTGAACATCAGTAGGTGCATGAAGAAACTGACTTACAGAGTTGACTGAATGGGCAAGATCAGGACGCGTGATCGTTAAATACTGCAAGGCACCCACTAAGGAGCGATAGAGAGTTAGATCTGCAAATGGAGTTCCTTTAGAGGAGAGTCTTTGAGAGACAATCATGGGAGTAGCAACTGGTTTGCTGTCCAGCAGTTGAGCACGAGCCAAGACATCAGTAGCATATTTAACTTGGCTGAGGAAAAGACCATCTGTGATGTAAGATGCCTCGAGTCCAAGAAAATAATTTAGTGGGCCTAAGTCCTTGACAAAGCAAATTCAGAGTGCAGTTGGGAGATAAATCGGTTGATGATAGCAGAGTTATTCCCAGTGACTATGATGTCGTCAACGTAAAGTAGGAGATAAATGAGATCATCCTGCCTTTTAAAGATAAATAAAGAAGTGTCCGCGCGGCCGCAAGAAAAACCAAGTTTTAGAAGAAATGAACTAAAACGTTGAAACCAAGCACGGGGTGCTTGTTTCAAGGCATAGAGGGCCTTCTTTAATTTGCAAACATGAAGGGGATGGCGAGGATCAACATAGTCTGGGGGCTGCTCCATATAGACAGTTTCATGAAGAATGCCATTGAGAAAGGCATTTTTTTACGTCAAGTTGACGTAGGGGCCACTTGTGAGACACAGCAAGAGAGATGACAACACGAACTGTGGAGGCTTTGACCACTGGGCTAAAGGTGTCTGTGTAATCAAGACTGGGAAGTTGAGTGTAGCCCTTTGCAACGAGGCGCGCTTTGAAGCGATCAATGGATCCATCGGACAAAAATTTAGTTCGAAAAACCCATTTGGAACCGACAATATTAGCATTGGAGGGTCGGGGAACAAGATCCCAAGTATGATTTGTTTGAAGCGCCTTCATTTCATCATCCATGGCAGCAAGCCAAGCTGGGTTTTTGGCAGTTGATTTAAATCCCTTAGGCTCAGAGGTGGCAAGCAGTGCATGGATCAATGGAGAAGACTGCACAAAGCTGAGATGAGCAGGATGTCGTGGCTTGAAAATTCCAGATTTTGCACGTGTAATCATGGGATGAGAGGCAGAAGGAGCTGATGAAGTGGTGGCATGAATCGGTTCCATAGAAGCTGCAAGAGGATCCTGGTCCGTAGCAGATGCAGGTGTAGGCAAAACTGTAGTTGATGGAGATGTTGACTCCGTAGAAGAAGAAACCTACAAGGGCTCAACAGCAGGGTCATCTGCACAAAAATGACAAGGAGGAGAAGGGACCTGCGTAGTAGTAGGAGAAGATGTGGTAGGAGATGATGATGGTGCAAGGGCGCAGGGTTCAAAAAAATTTGAAAAACCAATGTTAGCAAGAGAAGCGGCACTGGAAGTATTTAAAAATGGGAAAAAATTCTCATCAAAGCGAGCATGCCGTGTAATATATGTGCGAGAAGTTATAGTATCAAAACAACGAAAACCTTTATGTGAGGAACTATAACCAAGAAAAATACATGGTAAGCTACGGGGAGAAAATTTGTGAGTGGCGTAATCACGTAAGCATGGGTAAACTCGACAGCCAAAAGGATGAAAATTCTCATAATTAGGAGACTTACCAAATAAAACTTCAAAAGGTGAAAGACCACCAAGAACAGGCATAGGCAACCGGTTGATAATGTAGGTCGCTGTGCTGAAAGCGTCAACCCAATATCGAGGAGGAACGTGAGAGTGAAAGAGGAGAATAAGACCAATTTCAGTCACATGACGATGTTTGCGCTCTGCTCTACCATTTTGTGAAGGAGTGTATGGGCAAGACATTTGGTGGTGGATGCCAAATTGTCGAAGATGAGATTGAAAACGATTGCTTGTAAATTCGGCGCCACCATCGCTTTGAAAAATTTTGATTTTGGTGGAGTATTGATTTTCAACCAATTTTTGAAATTGAAGGAAAATATCAAAGAAATCAGATTTTAATTTCATTGGATAAAGCCAAGTAAATCGTGAGTAGTCATCGATAAACAACACATAATAGAGAAATCCCAAATTAGATTTGATGGCAGCGGGACCCCAAATATCGCAATGTATGAGACCTAAAACAACATTAGATCGAGTAGTATTAGGGGAAAAAGGCAAGCGATGACTCTTAGCGAGTTGACAAGTAGAGCAAAGAGATGGATTAGGCAACAAAGAAGTAAGAAATAATTGTCCTTTTTTATTTAAAAGAGATAAAATTGAGTGATTTACATGACCAAGGCGAGCATGCCATAATTCAAAGGAAGCATGTAAATTCTTATTCTTAAGGACGGAAACAAAAGCGAGTTGCCACGTTCCAAAGCACATCTGACCACCTTCTCTTTACCTTTTGCCTACCGCTGCCTGTTACTCGATTCTCATACAAAGAAAATTATCATGAGAAAAAGTGACAGAGAAAGGAAAGTCAGAGGTCAGTTTGCTAATGGACAACAAGTTTTTGGTAAGACGAGGAACAACAAGTACATCCAAAAGTTGAAAATTGGAAGAGGGAGAGAGCGTGCCAGTGTGTGTAATAGGAAGAGAAGCACCATTTCCTACTACTATGCAGTCCTTACCATGATAGGGCTCAACCTTGTCCAATTGGGAAGGGTCATGGGTCATGTGAGCGGAAGCACCGGTATCAGTGAACCAATCAGACTCTAAGTCATTTGGGAGGGAACAGGCTGCGGTGAAGGCTTCAGCAAGCTGTGCCGTAGGTTCCGTGCGATCATAACGACTTCTGCAACGATCAGCAGTGTGACCTTCAATCTTGCAGATTTGACACCGAGGGGTATAGGAGCCCCGTTTGCCACGTCCATGGCCATGGCCTCCATTGTGGCCGCCGCGAGAACGACGGGACTTGGACGAACTATCACCCCGAGATGGAGGAAAAGACCTATTAGTGGCAGTAAAAGCAGCAGAGGAAATAGGGGAGGAGGACCCGAGTGACTTCTGGAAAATCTAAAAACCTTCAGCTTTGGGAACCAAGTCTTTGAAAGTTGGTAATGGGGTGAGAGACATCTGGGCAGTAGAAAAATTAGCAAAGTCAGTGCCCAATCCTCTGAGATACCAGTGAACTTTGTCTGTATCATCAACCGAGCAGCCCATTGCAGTGAGTTGATCGCATAAAGCCTTAAATGAACGAGAATATTCAGTGACACTTCGGGTGCCACGTTTGATGAGTTGCAAATCATCTTTGATGCGAAGTTCACGAGTCTTGGAAATATGGCTGAAGGAATTTTCCAAAGCAAGCCAGACATCACGAGCGGTGGTGAGACCAAGAACTTCGGCCATGGCTTCTTCAGCCAATGAGGAGAAGAGGAGACTGAGGAGACGTTGATCTTGAAGTTGCCACTCCACATATTTAGGATTTGGTTGAGAAGAAGAAGAATCAGAGGTGATGGTGATTGGAGGTGCTTCAACGGAACCATCGACATGGCTGAGGAGATTCTGACATTGAAGAAGAGGGAGAAGTTGATTTCGCCAGAGAAGATAATTTGTGGAGGAGAGTTTAATAGTAATCATGTGGATCATGGTGTTGAAGGAGAAGGAAGAATCAGCCATGAGAGGATCGAGGAGGTTAATCCAAAGAATGCTCTGATACCATAACAATGTTTGTAAAACCACCATGCAACTATGGGGTTGAGTGTTCCATTTATATAGATAAATACAAAAACAGAGTACAGTTTGAATACCAAGATAAAATAGGAAAGATAATTACAAATGGAAACGTATAACAAATGAATAGATACCGTATCTCCTAAATTATATTTACTACAATCAAGGAGGATTCCGTAAATCAAGAACTGATTTACTGGAATCCTTTACAACGGACAAGGCGGCTCTTCTGGCATTCAAAAGCTCCTTAGTATCTGGGATGAGGCTGTTGATATCTGCGACTTCACGGCTGTCACATACCTTCTTTCTGATGAGTTACCTAATAGTGAAGCTGCCTTCAGTGCAATATCTCCGTTTATCATAATAATATGACTCTCCAGCCATTTTTCAGTGCCCTCGAAAATTGTAATGAGTTACAAGAGCTAGAGTTGGCAGGCATAATTTAAGACAGATACATAATGGAAATCTTAAAAACCTTGTAAAAATTCTAGTTGCTATAGGAAAACTCGCTCAGCTGGTACTGCTTGATCTATCTTACGATAATTTCTCTGATTAAATCCTGCAAAGTCAAGGAAATTTGGTTCAGGTTCATCAACGCTTTCTTAACAACAATATGCTTTCAGGATCAATACCTTGATCGCTAGGACACTGCACAAATCTGCACGTTCTGTAAACAGTAGAGATAAGATATTAACCATGAAGTGGGATGAGAAAGTTGATTGAGATAAAACTATAAACAGAAGAGATAGTTTTAATTAAATTATCTTTTTTTTTTCATATGAAAAGAAACCCCACCATTGATTCTGCAGCTGTCCCAACCATTCATGGAGATCTTCAAGACTTCAAGCAGTATGGTGTCACAAACAACATTGACTGTTCACCAATCAGACTCATCCGTCGGTGTACAATTTGACCCTGGACAAATTTTTTCAGTAGAAACCACAGAACATAAACAATTCAAAAAACTATCCAAACCCAATGACTATGGCACAAGTTGAAGTATAACTAAAGCACTTAATCTTACTGGCGGTGTGAGTGTGCATGTGAAGCATGTTCTATGAGCTAATATTTAAATTGCGCATGCCTACGATCTCTTGCAAAGTTTTTTTTTGTCATCGATCTCATGGACATTAATTTAAGTTGACCTAAAAAACCACTCATCAGAGTTCCAAACCCATGATCCAGCTGAAAAAAGTACTTTATTGTCTACATATATCATAGCCCGCACTGATTTTCTCTTCCCAAAAGATCGGTTTCCAGCTTCAATGAAACCAAACTCCAAAAGTAATCACCTGTAGACAAATCGTAGCCTTTCCCTCTTTTTCGCTAGAGTTCTTACTGTTATACTCCTATACGCTCCGATCTCTTAAATTTTATGCAAGATGTTCTTGGTTAAAGCAGTTTTCGTACTTCTCCTTTTCATTCTAAGTACAGGTCAAGCAACTATGATGGGTCATAACGGTCATACTCACCACTCTTTGCTTACAGACAAGGCTGCTCTTCTGGCGTTCAAAAGCACCATAAAATTTGATCCAAATTGTACGATAGCTGGTTGGGGGGACGATGTTGATGTATGCAGCTTCAGAGGTGTCAGATGCGACAAACACCATCACCGTGTAGCTCAACTTTTTCTACCAGATTGTGGACTGACTGGACATTTCTCACCCTTTCTTTCAAATCTCACTGGCCTTCGAGTCCTAAAGCTCTTTAACAATCACTTTTCTGGAGTCATTCCACCTGAATTTTCCCACCTCAGGCACCTCCTTTGTCTCCAGCTAGATGAGAACAATTTACAAGGTCCCATACCAGAGTCCTTTGCTCTTCTTTCTAAACTCCGTACATTAACTCTTTCAGAAAACAGTTTAACAGAAGCACTTCCACCTTCCTTCTTCCGCAACTGCACTTCACTAGGAAATCTAGACCTGTCCCTCAACTTTTTCACTGGAAAAATTCCACAAGAAATAGGAAATAGTCCACATCTATGGTCCCTCAATTTATACAACAATCAGTTTGTAGGACAGCTTCCTGCATCTTTGGTAAATACTTCAATGTGTAATTTGGATGTGGGGACAAATAATCTTTCTGGTGAGTTGCCTTCGGATATCTTGGGGAAGCTGTCTTTACTTAAATATCTCCAATTATCATATAACAATATGATAAGTCATGACAAAAACAGCAATCTCGAGCCCTTCTTCACCGCCCTGGAAAATTGCACAAGCTTAGCTGAGCTTCAGTTGGTTAGCATGGGCCTCGGAGGAAGATTGCCCAGTTCAATCAGCCAACTTAATATAACAAAAATGTTATTGCAAGAAAACCAAATCACCGGATCAATTCCTCCGAGTATAGCAAATCTTTCCTACCTTATGACTCTAAATTTGACTTCAAATCATCTTAATGGAAAGATATCGTCAATGATTAGTAGGTTGTCGAAATTGGAGCAGCTTTTCTTATCACAAAACCTGTTCTCCGGTGAAATTCCAGCAGTATTAGGTCAACTCCCTCATCTGGGTTTGCTTGATCTATCATACAATAATTTCAACGGTCCTATCCCGGCAACTAGTCGTATGGGGTGGGGTGCTTGTGGTAAGCTGCCTTGGATGTGAGGAATTCCTAAAAAAAAGGCAAAGTCTGGTATTTGACGAAGATCTTCCTATCAATAGATAGGAATTTTTGTTCGATATAAGGGATAGGATCCATCTGCTCTTTCTCTCTCCATTTTCTTTTTAGAGAGAGCAAATATAACGATATAAAAAAAAATCGGGAGATGATAAAGGATACATAGACATCTAAAGGGATGTCTATTCTATTCCTCTTTTTTTTTTAGAGAAAAAAAGATATCTCGTTCATCTATCTTTTGTCTATCTATCATTGATTCTATCTATGAATCAAGTCGAAAGACTTCGTTTTTGGGTTCCCCGAAGCCCCGAATGGATTGGATCGTTTCCGCTAACGAAATGAACGCGGAGCCCGTTCCGAATGCTTCTCCGATCCGGAAGTTCTCGCGAAGAGAATAAGATGCTGCTCCCCCTCCCTCTGTCTTTTCTCGCTTTGCTAATCTTCCCCTCTAACGCGGGCCGGGCGGCGGCGGGCGCGGGAGGAAGAAACCTAAGAGAAGACGCTCTTCTCTTAGGTCCTTCTTTTTTCAGTGCAACACAGGAAAGCGCCCTCTTTTTGTCATCCCAGCAGCTTTCCCTTCCAGATTTTGTATTGAACGCATGGCGTAGCTAGGACCTTCAAATCATGTTTGAGCCTATGTTCAAACCCATCCCCCTATTTGATTGAATAAGGCTGGAAAGAATGCCCGCCAAGTTCAGATAAGGGAATGCTTCCCCCAACCAAACCATTAAAGGAAAGGCTCGACGAAGGGAGGGAGATGCGTCGGGGGAAGGAAAACGCTTTCGGAGATCGAGAGATTTTATTTGTTTTTCATCGAAAACGAAGAAGGCCGAGGATGGCCTACGGTGCGTGTTATCTGAAGGGAACACGCTTTTTCGACCGCGGTGGTATGATTGCCGGGGCCTCTCCTCGTTCCGCCCGCTGGCCTATTGGGATAGCAGCCTTCGGGCTTTGCCTGCCCTTTCTAATAAAGAATTCCGGCTCGGCCCGGGAAAGCGCTGGCAACAAGGAAGGGGTCCATGTAGCTGCTGCGCCCGCCCCCTTCTTAGTCAATGGGGCAGCAGGTTCGGCATCTACTAGAAAAGAGAGAATCCACTTCAGATAACCACGCCTCCGCTAGGCAGCGTGTGGAATGGCCGAGAGCGGACCTTTTTGGATATATAATCCAAGTCGAGAGTGGAGTTACGGGAACAGCCGTCTGATGGAAAACTACTTTCACGTTCGGTTCAGAGAGCACTTTTTTCGTTGAGAATTCCTCGTTCCCTTTCGTGTGAATTCCCCAGCGGCGAATTCGAAACTTGTGGGGCCCTATCTATTTATTCCATCTCTCGAGCCCCGAAGAAAACCCCCCTCCCCTTCGGGCTCCATATCTCTTTTGACTCTATATCTCAGAGTGAGAGGGATTATGTGTTGAATCAGTTTCGTACTGGGAGGTCCCCAGTGCTTGTAGCCACTGATGTTGCTGCTCGAGGATTGGACATTAAAGACATCAGGTTTGCGGCTATTCAATTTTCAGTCTTTATATATCATTTAGATGTGTTCTGTTTCAATGTCGCTGACAACACCATTGTGTAGCCAAATCACAGGCCGTATTGAGAACCTGGGTCTACCATTCTAGGGAGTGCATGCTTTTTATAATTTTTTTTTTTCTCTTGTAAAACTTTTTAATGAGCAACCTAGAAACCAGAATGAATTTTACTGAAGAAGATAGATGGAGGTGGTGGTGGGTGGACCGGCAACATGGGCGGCCGCGACCAATTGAAACCGCATAGCCGACCATGAGTTTTGTACTTATTTCTTTTTATTGATAACGACTTGTTGATGATAAATGATGATGTGTTGAATGACCATTGACGAAGCTGTCAGTGACAGGTGTTGGTGTTTGACCATTGATGAAGCTAAGTGTGATGGGTGATGGAAGAGAGATGACTAATTTTAACTCTTCACCATTAAATTTTACTAACTTCCCTAAAAAATTACGTGTATTTACCACTTTCAACACGTATGGGGTGAGTGAAACTATACTTAACCTAAACCAACATTTTATTTGAATTGCAGGCCATGCAACGATGTCATGCAACGACGATACTCACCTCTTTTTGCTTACAGACAAGGCAGGGAGGAGGCTGTTGATATCTGCAACTTTACGGCTGTCACATGCCTTATTTCTGATGAGTTGCCCTTTAGTGAAGCTGCCTTCTGTGCAATATCTCCGTTTATCATAATAAGATGACTCTCGATCCATTTTTAACCGCCCTGGAAAATTATAATGAGTTAGATGAGCTTGAGTTGGCAGGCATAATTTAAGACAGATTTTACTGCAAGAAAACAACAAAAGTGGATCCATTATATATAGGGAATCTTTCAAACATTGTATTACTGAATTTGATGTCCAACCTTCTGAATGGGAACATCTTGACAGAGACTAGTAGCTTTTCAAAATTGGAAAGGATCAATATCTCAATCTCCGGTCGAATCCTGAAAAGTCTAGGAAATGTGTTTCGGCTTCATCAGCTCTTTCTTAACAACAATACGCTTTCAGGGTCAATATCTCAATCTCTAGGACAATGCACAAATCTGCAAGTTCTGTTAACAGAAGATATAAGACAATTAACCATGAACTGGGTTGATACATAAATATAAACATAAGAGATACTTTTACTTCAAATGATATTTTTCTCTATATTTCCTTTTCTAATGAATTCAAAAATAAATTGACGAGAATATATATGTGAGAAATGATCTAGTGCTTATTTCCATTTGTAATTTTATAAAAATTTCAACTATTCTTCTATGTTTTATATACCTTGAAGAATGCTTTAATAAGGTAGAAATAATTCTCTGTAGGGTCTCCTATACCACGTTATCCACAAGATAAGTCTGTAAATTCATATCATTATTATTATTATTCATTAAACCTAAATATATTAACCAAAGAAAATATTTGCAACAAATGTAGAACTGGAATGAAAAACTCCCATCAAGCTATATTTTGAAACATATATATTATCCACAGCACATTGCCGAAAAGGAAACCACTGACCTAAACCTTGCTACCCCATACCCTTTAGTTCTGCACTTGTTTCAACCATTAATGGAGGTCCTCAAGTCGTATGCTGTCACAAACATCATTGACTCTTCACCAATCAACTCATCCGTCGGTGTATAATTCGTGCCGTGGACAAACTTTTTGCGTACACCAACCACAGAACAAGTTGAACTATAACCAAAGCACCATAAAATATGGAGTTTTAACTCAAAGGACTAAAGTTAGGCAATTGAAGAAGTTGAGACAACTTTAATCATCATTAGAGCGCACCATAATCTCCATTTGGAATAGTGATGTTATTTTATATATTATGCTTATTATGATATACTTTTAGCATTATTTACTAATTAGGTAAAACATGAGAAATGTCTTGACGTGGAAGAATGCACATGTTTTTCAAAAGTTTAAATTAATTAATATTGACTGTTGTTTCCCTAGTTCATAATAAAAGATAACGTATCATATATAAATTAATTAAACAGTGCTAGATATGAAGTGGGATGACAAAGCTGATTGACAATAATTTTGTTTATATTTTTTTGTAAACCTCGGCGAAACAAGCCACATTGACAATAAATATAAATTAATAAGAAAAAAAAGAAAAAGAAATATTTGACAATAAATGTATAATGGTAGGAACAAAAGAAATATTTTTACTTATAATTTTCCCTTTCTTAACCCTTTACAAAGTAAAATCAATAAGACATTGATGATAAGAATAATACATACGTAAAAACTAATACTACACTTATAAAAATAGGATCCACCTTAAAGTGATACCAAATATGTTATTTTCCTATACTTTATTTGATGTTATGTTATCACGTAATTAATAATATCAATTGAAATCCTAATTTTTTATAAGATCAAACTATTGTGATATAAAATTTTGATACAAATCTTCTGAATTTTAGACAGCAATAACCCTAGAATAAAAAGAATATTATAAGCTAATGTTTACGTACGGTATGAGGTAATGCCGTAATGGTGGTGCTAATAAATTAATAAGTGTGCGTAAAACATGTTGTGTTATATTTTAATACAAAAATCTGACCTATCAACCCAACACAATCAAACCAAGAAACAAAAGAATACCACAAAAATCAAACACACAAAACAAGCCACGATTTACCGTGGTTCACTTATCCTTTTATGGACAAACTACATCCACGTTGAACTCAAGAACAGTATGAGTTCGCTGCACTTCCATTACCAGAAAACAGTCAAGATTACACAGATTCAACACTCACCAGATCTACTCGTTTACAACAAAGAATCAGCCTTACAAGATACCCTCTGAATATCCCAAACCCGAGAGGACAACACTCTCACCTGAATGATTAAAGCCCCTCATCACTCGACTGATACTCACAATCTGGAATGTAGAATCTCAACCCTAACACAGAGAAAAGAACCGACTCAAATAACCCTAGCCACTGTATGTTTCTCTCTCTCTCAAAACTGAATGAACATACGCTTATATATGGTTTGACTCTGTGAGTGATCCTGGCCGTTCAATCGAAACGCATCCCCGTGGTGGCGAATTCCGCCCAAGTTAATATGCCTAAAACGACGCCGTATTAGTGTTACTTAAACGACGTTGTTTCAGGCTTCCATATTTAACAATCTCCACCTTGGAAGCACTGGAAACAGACTCTTTGTGCAACTTGCCCTGTCCCATTCTGTCATAGCTCTTTATCACTCATGATTACTTGATATACCGAAGTTCAAGCAGTGCTTGAACTTAGCTGGAGTGATAATTTTGGTGCCCATATCTGCTGGGTTCTCTTCTGTGGGTACCTTCTTCAGTTCAATGATTCCATTTGCAACTTGGTTCCTCACAAAGTGATAACGTACATCCACGTGTTTTGTTCTTTCGTGATACACTGGATTCTTGCTTAGATGGATTGCACTGACTGTCTGAGTACACTGTAACCTTTCCACCAATTAGTTTTACTTCTGTCAGAATTCCTTTCAACCATAATGCTTCTTTAAGCGCATCGAATGCGCAATGTACTACGATTACGTTGAAGACAATGCTACAATGAGTACAAGCGTGATTTCCAACTTATACAATTTCCACCCAATGTGAAGTAGTATGTAGTTGTTGATTTTCTGGAATCCTTATCACCTGCAAAATCAGCATCTACAAAACCAACCAGATCAAGTGCAGTATTTCTTTTACAAGATTCAAGGCCTACACAAAGCATCTTGTTAATATACTTTAACATCCATTTTAGAGCAGCCCAATGTTCCATTCCAAGATTGGACATATACCTGCTTAACATGGAAATGACAAAGGCTAGGTCTGGCCTAGTACTAATCATGGCATACATCAGTGACCACACCACATTTGCATAAGGAACAGACTCCATTTTCAACAGTTTTGACTCAGTTTTGGGGCATTGAGACTTGCTAAGAATAAACTGACTGGTAAGGGGCATTGAGACCAATTTGGCACCAGCCATGCCAAACTTTGTGACTAGTTTTAGTGAGTAAGACTGTTGCTGCAGTCTGAGTTCACATTTCTTTCTATCCCTGTTTATCTCCATGCCCAAAATTTTCTTAGCATTCCCTAGGTTTTTCATGCTGAACTCAGTGTTTAGTCTTTTCTTCAATTCACTGATTAAGGTTTTTGACTTACTAATCAATAGCATGTCATCCACATATAAAAGCAAGTAAATAGGCAGATTATTATCCATTTTAAAGTAGAAGCAACTATCATATTGGCTTCTAGTGAATCCTATGCCTATTATAAAGGTGTCAAACCTTTTGTACCATTGCCTAGGGGACTGTTTTAACCCATATAGGGATCTTTTTAACAGGCAAGCATGTTCAGGGAATTTCGGATCAGTAAACCCCATGGGTTGGCTCATATAGATTTTTTCCTCTAGTGTTCCATGAAGGAATGCAGTGGTGACATCCAACTGCTCTAGTTCTACGTCTTGATAAGCTACCACAGACAACATTAACCTAATTGTTTTGTATTTTACCACAGGGGAGAAGACTTCATTAAAGTCTATCCCCTCCCTTTGAGTAAATCCCTTAGCCACAAGTCTGGCTTTGTACCTAGGTGGATCAGCTATGGATATACCCTCTTTAAGTTTAAACAACCACTTACATTGGGTCAGCTTCTGATTACTAGGTTTTGGAACCAGTGTCCAAGTTTCATTTACCTTTAAAGATTGCATTTCCTCCTCCATAGTTGTTTTCCATTTGTCCCTTTCCTTGGATTCCATGGCCTCTTGATAGGTATCAGGTTCAGACCTAAGTACTTCTGTCCCTGCAAGTAGAGCAGTATATATTAGTTCTGCATATGAGTACCTTGAGGGTGGTCTTACCTCTCTCCTGGTTCTGTCTTTGGCCAATTGGTAGTTAGTCAGGTCATTTTGCTGTGGTTCTAGGAACTCTTCTGCTTCCTCATCTTCAGCCTTGGTCCGATTCCTCAGGTGCAATTTCAGTTTCAGGCAACTGGGGAGTTTGACCTTGTGTTTGAGGTGGGTGTACTTGATGGGTTGTGTGCTCCACCTCAATCTCTGTGGTATTGGTCTGTCTAGCAGTTACTTCTGTGCTTTTGGTTGTTCCTTCATTAGGGTTGGTGCCTTTGCATGGGAATACTCCCTCATTAAACACCACATCCCTGCTCACTAAGATCCTGACCCCAGGTGACTCTCTGTCCCACAGCCTGTATCCCTTTGTGCCCTCAGGGTATCCAAGGAACACACACCTGGTTGATCTTGGCTCCAGTTTTCCCCCCACTGTGTGGGCATATGCAGCACAGCCAAACACTCTTAGGTGCCCTAGTTCTAGTCTTCTCCCTGACCATCTTTCTTCTGCACTGATAAGGCTTAATGCTGTGGAAGGACTCCTATTCACTAAGTAAGCAGATGTGGAGAGGGCTTCCCCCCAGAAAGTTTTTGGTAGGTTGGAAGTGATCAAGAGGCATCTTACTTTGTCTAGCAGTGTTCTGTTCATCCTCTCAGCCACCCCATTTTGCTGAGGGGTACTTCTCACTGTCCTATGACTTAGGATCCCCTGTTCACTGCAGAACTTATCAAACTCCAGATTACAAAACTCAAGCCCATTGTCAGTCCTAAGGGCTTTCACCTTTCTCGCATCGGTTTTCAACAAGGGCTTTCCAGTCTTTGAACTTTACTAGGGCTTGGTCTTTTGACCTAAGTAAGAAAACCCAGACCTTCCTGCTGTAGTCATCTACTATAGAGAGGAAATAGCTGTTTCCTCCATGAGATTTAACCTTTTCTGGCCCCCATAAATCAGAATGTAGGTTATCCAAACAATTGTTTGCTAAGGTGAACTCCCTTGGGAAAACTATTTCTGTGCTGTTTACCAAGTACACAACTTTCACAGAACTCTATGCTTGTAACAGTGTCTTTCCCAAATTGTCCTAGTCCTGCTCAAGACATCCATTCCCTTCTGACTCATATGGCCTAATCTCAAGTGCCACTTTTCAGTTACTGATAACTTTTGAGACCCAAGTGTTGTGCTGTTGTAGTTAGAATAAAAACTACCACAAAGCACATATAGCCCATTTTTCTTTTCTCCTGTCAACACTAGATTCTCATTTTTATATACATTCAACCACCCACTGTTAGCCTTATAGCAGCAGCCTGCTTCATCTAGGGTGCCTAATGATATGAGGTTTCTCTTTAAGTCAGGTATATATCTGACTTTGGTCAGCCTTATTAGTTTTCCTCCATTTAGCCTAAGGGTAATGCAGCCAATCCCCTTAACCCTACAGGCTTGGTTGTTCCCCATATACACAGTCTCATGATCAGACTCCTCAAAGTCTTGGAACCAACTCCTATTGGGGCTCATATGGAAGGTACAACCATAATCTAACACACATTCCTTTGTAGTGTCAGATATTGACACTGTTATGACTTCTGGTTCATCCATTTGGTTACTAGTGGTGGCTAGGTTGCTTTCTATGTTACCTAGTTTCTGCTTTTTCTTCCACTCAAAGTAGTTTTTCTTCAGGTGACCTGTCTTATTGCAGTGGTAACATTTCCTAGTTTCTGTTTTTGCTTTGTTGTTCCCCTTCCATTTCTTCTTGTTCTTACCCCCCTGACTTGATTGAAACCCTTTACTAGACTGAACATGCTCTATTCTACCCTTCACAAACAGAGTGCTATTATTTCTCTTAAGGGTTTTAAGCTCTAATTCTCTAGCCTTAAGACCCGCAACTATCAAATCAACACCTGGGAGTACGATCAGAGATCTTGAAGGGCATTCTTGACTACTTGGTAGTTTTCAGTTAGGGAATTTAATAATATCATGGCAAGACTAGTTTGTCCTAGTTCTTGGTCTGTGCCCTTTAAGATTAAATTCATCTTAAGGAATTCATCTAGGTTTTCCTCTATAGACTTCGAATTATCCATCTTATAAGAGAATAAGGCTCCCTTTAAGAAAGCCAAATTCGGTGCAGACTGTAAAGCATATAGGGATTCTAATTTACCCCATAAACCAAGAGGAGTTTCGAATCCATCTACCTTCCGAAGAACACTGTCCGAAAGATTCATCACGATCAGGTTATAAGCTTCTTCATCAATCTCTTCCTTCTTTTCCAGCTCCTCGACCATTTCTTGGGATCATTTTCCAGTGCAATTGCAACTTTGTTATGTGAGAGAAGAGCCTTCATTTTCTTTTTTCAACTCCCGAAGTCGATCTTCCCATCATATTGGGAGATCTCCATTCGGGTGGTGCTCATTTTCCTGTAATGACAAAGAAAGAAACACAAAGAAAAGAAAGTCTAAGGCGTACTTGGCGTTGTTACACCAGAGGTTGCCAATTACTGCTATGCAGTTTTTAAGGCGGTCACTGGTTTTCCAGCCGATATACCCTTACACGTTATCAAGATTTTGACTCTCTAGAATCAATTCTAGACTCAAAGAAGTAAACAATCCACAAGCTCCCAATTTCTGAAACCCTAATTTTGTGAAAACCTAATTTCTGTTCCTTTAACAAAAAATTCCCAAATTCGCAAAACCCTAAAGAGAACGTTTTATACCGAAACAATGACAGAGAAGGTGAGTCTGAGGCGTACGAGTTGTTGTTACACCAGACGTTGCCAATTACTGCTATGCAGTTTTTAAGGCGGTCACTGGTCTTCCAGCCGATATACCCTCACACTCGATCAAGATTGACTCTCTAGGACTTAATTTGCGACTCTCAAGAAAAAAAAACCCCAATTTTTCAGAAAGGAACCCTAATTTAAGAAACCCTAATTGAAGAAACACGAACTTCACTTTCAAGAAAATGGCTCTGATACCACTGTTATATTTTAATACCAAAATCTGACCTATCAACGCAACATAATCAAACCAAGAAACAAAAGAATACCACAAAAATCAAACACACAAAACAAGCCACGATTTATCGTGGTTCACTTATCCTTTTATGGATAAGCTACATCCATGTTGAGCTCAAGAACGGTATGAGTCGCGCGCACAACCGTTACATAAGATTACAAGATTCAACACTGCATCTATTGTTACAGATTCAACACTCACCGTATCTACCTCGTTTACAACAATCAATCAGCCTTACAAGATACCCTCTGAATATCCCAAACCCGAGAGGACAACACTCTCACCTGAATGATTAAAGCACCTAATCACTCGACTGATACTCACAATCTGGAATGTAGAATCTCAACCTTAACATAGAGAAAAGAACCGACTCAAATAACCCTAGCCACTATATGTTTCTCTCTCTCTCAAAACCGAATGAACGTACGCTTATATATGGTTTGACTCTGTGAGTGATCCTAGCCGTTCAATCTGAAACGCATCCTGTGGTCTGAATTCGCCCAAGTTAATATGCCTAAAACGACGCCGTATTAGTGTTACTTAAACGATGCTGTTTCAGGCTTCCATATTTAACATGTTGTATGAGGTAAGATTAATTATCTATATATTGGAAGAACTTTCCTTTTTATCTGGGTATTAATTAATTCTAAGTTAGACTTGAAACGTAATATACTCAATGCCCATCATACTTTGCACAGACTTTTCTACCACTTCTGAAAAGAACATACCATTTTGTCTTTCTCTTTAAGACACTGATCATTACCCGGAAAGCAAACAGTTGATTTTTTTTTAACATATTCTTCATCACCAAAACCCTCGACCACCCGTCAACAAACAAATCTAAACACAAATCAAATCATATCTTAAATTAAAATGAATCTTTTCAAACTTGATCATCATGGTCAATTGGAGATGGTGGTGGATGGACCAGCAACATGGGTGACCGAGACCAATTGCAAACCGCATGGCCGACCATGAGTTTTCCACTTATTTCATTGTGTTATCTGATTTCGTTTTTTGATAATGACTTGTTGATGATGAGTGATGTTGTGTTGAATGACCATTGATGAAGCTGTGAGTGATAGGTGATAGTGTTTGACCATTAATGAAGTTAAGTGTGATAGGTCAGGTGATGGAAAAGAGCTAAGTCTTCACCATTAACTTTCACTAACATCTCGTAAAAATAGGGGGTATTTACAACTTCTAAAACATATGGGGTTGACATTAGTTTACCCTAAACCAAAATTTTATTTCGAGTGCAGTCCATGTAACAATGTCTTGCAACGATACTCACCTCTCTTTGCTCACGGACAAGGCGGCTCTTCTGGAATTCAAAAGCTTCTTAGTATCTGGGATGAGGCTGTTGATATCTGCGACTTCACGGCTGTCACATGCCTTCTTTCTGATGAGTTACCTTTTAGTGAAGCTGCCTTCAGTGCAATATCTCCGTTTATCATAATAGTATGACTCTCGAGCTATTTTTCAGTGCCCTCGAAAATTGTAATGAGTTACAAGAGCTAGAGTTGGCAGGCATAATTTAAGACAGATTTTACTGCAAGTAAACAACACTGGATCAATTCATCTGTACATAATGGAAATCTTAAAAACCTTGTAAAAATTCTAGTTGCTATAGGTCAAACTCTCTCAGCTGATACTGCTTGATCTATCTTACGATAATTTCTCTGATTAAATCCTGGAAAGTCAAGGAAAATTGGTTCAGGTTCATCAACGCTTTCTTAACAACAATATGCTTTCAGGATCAATACCTTGATCGCTAGGACACTGCACAAATCTGCACGTTCTGTAAACAGTAGAGATAAGATAATAACCATGAACTGGGATGAGAAAGTTGATTGAGATAAAACTATAAACAGAAGAGGTAATTTTAATTAAATTATCTGTTTTTCTATATGAAAAGAAATCAAAATGAATCTAGTGGTTATTTCATTTTGTTTTTATAAAAATTTCAATTATTCTTCTATGTTTTATATATCCTCAGGAATGCTTTAATAAGGTAGAAATAATTTGTCAATGTCCTATAATCTCTGGAAAGTCTCATATACCACATTATGCATACTATAAGTCTGTAAATTCATATCATTATAGCTATTATTATTATTCATTAAACCCTAATATATTAACCAAAGAAAAATATTTGAAACAAATGTAGAATTGGAATAGAAAATTCCCATCAAGATATATTTTGAAACATATATATTCGCAGAAAAGGAACCCCACCTTTGATTCTGCAGCTGTCCCAACCATTCATGGAGATCTTCAAGACTTCAAGCAGTATGGTGTCACAAACAACATTGACTGTTCACCAATCAAACTCATCCGTCGGTGTACAATTTGACCCTGGACAAATTTTTTCAGTAGAAACCACAGAACATAAACAATTCAAAAGACTATCCAAACCCAATGGCTATGGCACAAGTTGAAGTATGACTAAAGCACTTAATTTTACTGGCGGTCTGAGTGTGCATGTGAAGCATGTTCTATGAGCTAATATTTAAATTGCGCATGCCTACGATCTCTTGCAAAGTTTCTTTTGTCATCGATCTCATGGACATTAATTTAAGTTGACCTGAAAAACCACTCATCAGAGTTCCAAACCCATAAACCAGCTGAAAAAAGTACTTTATTGTCTTCATATATCATAGCCTGCACTGATTTTTTCTTCCCAAAAGATCGGTTTCCAGCTTCAATGAAACCAAACTCCAAAAGTAATCACCTGTAGACAAATCGTAGCCCTTCCTTCTTTTTCGCTAGAGTTCTTACTGTTATACTCCTATACGCTCCGATCTCCTAAATTTATGCAAGATGTTCTTGATTAAAGCAGTTTTCGTACTTCTCCGTTTCATTCTAAGTACAGGTCAAGCAACTATGATGGGTCATAACGGTCATACTCACCACTCTTTGCTTACAGACAAGGCTGCTCTTCTGGCGTTCAAAAGCACCATAAAATTTGATCCAAATTGTACGATAGCTGGCTGGGGGACGACGTTGATGTATGCAGCTTCAGAGGTGTCAGATGCGACAAACACCATCACCGTGTAGCTCAACTTTTTCTACCAGATTGTGGACTGACTGGACCTTTCTCACCCTTTCTTTCAAATCTCACTGGCCTTCGAGTCCTAAAGCTCTTTAACAATCACCTTTCTGGAGTCATTCCACCTGAATTTTCCCACCTCAGGCACCTCCTTTGTCTCCAGCTAGATGAGAACAATTTACAAGGTCCCATACCAGAGTCCTTTGCTCTTCTTTCCAAACTCCGTTCATTAACTCTTTCAGAAAACAGTTTAACAGAAGCACTTCCACCTTCCTTTTTCCGCAACTGCACTTCACTAGCAAATCTAGACCTGTCCCTCAACTTTTTCACTGGAAAAATTCCACAAGAAATAGGAAATAGTCCACATCTATGGTCCCTCAATTTATACAACAATCAGTTTGTAGGACAGCTTCCTGCATCTTTGGTAAATACTTCAATTTATAATTTGGATGTGGGGACAAATAATCTTTCTGGTGAGTTGCCTTCGGTTATCTTGGGGAAGCTGTCTTTACTTAAATATCTCCAATTATCATATAACAATATGATAAGTCATGACAACAATAGCAATCTCAAGCCCTTCTTCACCGCCCTGGAAAATTGCACAAGCTTAGTTGAGCTTCAGTTGGTTAGCATGGGCCTCGGAGGAAGATTGCCCAGCTCAATCAGCCAACTTAATATAACAAAAATTTTATTGCAAGAAAACCAGATCACCGGATCAATTCCTCCGAGTATAGCAAATCTTTCCTACCTTATGACTCTAAATTTGACTTCAAATCATCTGAATGGAAAGATATCGTCAACGATTAGTAGGTTGTCGAAATTGGAGCAGCTTTTCTTATCACACAACCTGTTCTCCCGTGAAATTCCAGCAGTATTAGGTCAACTCCCTCATCTGTGTTTGCTTGATCTATCATACAATAATTTCAGTGGTCCTATCCCGGAAAGTCTAGGAAATTTAATTCGGTTGAATTATCTGTTTCTCAACAACAATTTGCTTTCAGGATCAATACCGCGAACTTTAGGACAGTGCATAGATCTGTACAAGCTAGACTTATCCTACAACAGGTTGACTGGAAGACTTCCCCCAGAAATTTCGGGTATTCATGCAATCAGAATATTTCTAAACCTCTCCCATAATCATCTTGAGGGGCCATTGCCAATTGAGTTTAGCAAACTGGAAAATGTTCAAGAGATAGACCTTTCATCAAACAAATTCACTGGAAATATCTTCACTCAGATATCAAGCTGCATTGCATTGACGTTGTTAAATCTATCTCACAATGCTCTTGAGGGAAAGCTTCCAGAGTCTCTGGGTGATCTGAAGAACCTGGTATCACTCGATGTTTCAGAAAACTACTTATCCGGTATGATCCTAACAAGCCTCAGCAAAATGTATACCCTTACCTTCATCAATCTTTCTTTCAACCAGTTTGAAGGTAGGATTCCCACAGGTGGCATCTTTGATTCAGTAACAAATATGTCATTCTTAGGCAATCCGGGTCTTTGTGGCGCAGTTCCTGAGATGCCCATCTGCTCTGAAAAGCGGCATTGGTTTCATTCACATATGTATTTGATCATATTCATCTCAGTCATCTGCATATCAGCACTCCTTACAGCAATATGTTGTAAATTTAAGTTCTACCTCATCAAAATTTTGATCTCAGCAAAATCTGAAACGATAAGAAGGCAGAAGACACCGGAGTTGAAGCAAAATTTCCCAAGAATTACTTACAGAGAGCTGTCAAAGGCCACAAGAGAGTTTGATGAGCGGATGCTAATTGGGACAGGAAGCTATGGACGTGTTTATAAGGGAATTCTTTCAGATGGAAGAGCAATAGCAGTCAAGGTTTTTAATTTGCAATCTGGAAATCCAGCAAAGAGTTTTAACAGAGAATGTCAAGTTTTAAAGAGGATTCGCCACAGAAATCTAATAAGGATTATAACCGCATGTAGTCTACCTGATTTTAAGGCACTCGTTCTTCCTTATATGGAAAATAGAAGCTTGGATAGCCGTCTTTATCCGGGGACAGTTAGGGGTTCAGACTCAGACTTGTCTCTCATCGAGAGAGTGAATATTTGTAGTGATATAGCTGAAGGAATGGCCTATCTTCATCACCATTCTCCTGTTGGAGTCATACACTGTGATCTTAAGCCAAGCAATGTTCTTCTCACCGATGAAATGACAGCTCTGGTTTCTGATTTTGGGATTTCCAGGTTGATTACGCCAGTTGGAGTGGAAAATGCTGGGGACGTTGACAAGATGGGAAGCTCGACTGCTAATATGTTACGTGGATCTATCGGATACATAGCACCAGGTACAAACGCCTCCTTCCTTTCTGCCTCAGAAACACAATACAGAACGAAAACAATGTCTTCAAACTGAAATAGTGTCAGTTGAGAAGTTTTTAACTCATACAAACATCAATATTTTGCACATTTTGGATTCATTTTCTCAATAGATGAGGCACACAATATGAACCCACAAAATGTTCAATATTAACCATGGCGTCAAATTCACACAATAATATTTGCACAAGCCTCGTATATGAGGGTAAAATTTAATCAACAATCAATGCACTTTCTTATATTTTCAATTTTTCCTTGGAAAAGCAAATTAGTGAAGTCATTGTTTGAATTTTCATGTGCAGAATATGGATTTGGATCTAACACGTCGACAAAAGGAGATGTTTACAGCTTTGGAATCCTAGTCCTTGAGATGGTGACTAGAAAAAGACCAACAGACAACATGTTTGGTGGTGAGCTAAGCCTGCACAAATGGGTGAAGACTCACTACCATGGAAGAATGGAAAAAGTTATCGACCCCTCGTTGGTGAGAGCTTCTAGAGACCAGTCCCCTGAAGAAAGAAGAATGTGGCATGTTGCAATAGGAGAATTGATCGATTTGGGTATTCTATGCACGCAAGAATCCCCCTCCACAAGGCCTACAATGCTAGATGCAGCTGATGACTTGGATCGTCTCAAGAGATACGTAAGTGGTGACACATTTTCCTTCTTTCTTGGAATTTATTCTTCCACTCTAGGAGATCACTAACAGCTCGCCATGTTTCTTGTACTTATGTTAAATGTCAAAGGTTAGCTACATTACTTTTGCATTCTTGTACTCATAGTCAATATCGTGTCTGCTAAATAGCCTACAGCGTAGAACTCTGTGTTTGATTGACAGAAGAAGAAGACAAACTAACAATCAGACAAATAAACACATTTGAAAAATATAACTACATCTGCTTTCAAATCTAAAAGGCCGAGAAAAGTTCCAAAATAACCAGAAAGAACCAACTAAATCCTTATATATGCCTTTGTCCCTCTCTTTGTTCTCAGGATATAATTCACCTTGTCCAAAATATATAAAATAAAATATTCATAGATGAAGTGGCATAGTGCACCTTCGACTTGGGCTCTAATGATGCATATGTAGGCCACAAAATATAAAGAGGGGTTATGATGACAATTGACAACAACTGGGCTTAATTAAGCTTAAATTCAGTGTTCACTTGTAATTAAATGCAAATGGGCAGCTGATGCCTTTCTACAAATAGCCAAATAGATAACACGGAGAGAAAGGGAAATGAGGTAAAAAGCACTGCTCTGCTCAAAGTAAAAATCGTATAGCATATTAGCATTTTGTGCCTTCTACCTTTTATCACCTATAGCTAGATTCACAACGTGCTATAAGTACTGTTTTCTTTGAGAGCATTTATTTTTCACAGTAAGAAATTAATGAATGTAATAAGTAAAGGATCATGAAAATAGCAAGGCAAGAGAAAACAAACAACCACAGCAATGAAGGCAACAATAATGGCAGTGTATGAACATGGAGAACAATGCTACATCAACTTAAAAATGTTGTAACTGAAACACAAAATATTAAGTTAGTAAAGCAATGACAAAAGCTTAGTATAGGAGATTAGGCAAAAGAAAGCATCATGTGTTCATTAGCTAGCCACAAGACATTAACTGCATTACAGTTGCCAAATCAATCTGTTTTCTCGGAAAATTATAGTTCCAATTTTAAAGGACAGACTCAAAAAGACTTGAATGCTCAATGACATCAAGTAACAAAGGATATACACAAAAATTATTTTTGTGGATGCAATCTTATTGTCAAAACAACTAAATTCATCACATTTTGGAGTTTGTAGTTTGGTTTTGTCCCATATATATTAGTTATATGTTTCTGAAAAAAGACACTAGACTGTTTGATGGAGTAACCCATTCACCTTCTTAAGTCCAATGCGCGACTCAATCGAAGTATAATCTGAATTACCTCAAAACCTTCATATGTAAGAGATTTATTTTTTTAGGTCAATTTGCAGGCTTCACGAGTCTACCCAAATTCAAGTCTGCACAATAAAAACGTATAAAACTCTTTAAACATTTTGTCAAAAGGAACCATAATTTTAGACGGCAATATTCAGTTCATTTGCTGAAGTGGGTTGTTGCATAAAAATATAAAATTGAAAGTTGATGATGACACAATTTGCTCAAAAAAATCTCAGTATATAAGCAAAGTTAAAGGAAAGGAAAACATTTTTTATGTCATAATCAACTCAATGTGCGAGATAGGAATAAAAAATGAAAAGAAAAGACAAAAAAACCTGATTTTAGAGTTTTTCATACCAAGTCTTCATAACTCCATCTCAAGCTATGAGACCATCACACTGAAGTGAAAACTTCTTAGTTCTTTCTCTGTTCTTTCGTCCACTCAAATTTTATTTATTTTAACAGAAGTTGGCTAAATTGATCTTAATCTTAGTCACACCCAACTACTTAGACTTCACGGATGAGTATTTTTTTTTTTTTTTTTTTTTGAAACTTCGGCGTGCTTATGCTAAACGTCTTTAACACTTCAATGTTTACTTTCTCCTTTCTTTTGGTCTTTAATACCCAAGTCTCCTCTCGTCTATACATTTATGTCACCAACCAAATCATGCCAATTTAATTAATTACTAGTGAATGAATGACTTTGTGTTTAAAAGTAAAACTGTAGAAGAGAAGGTCTAAACGTGTTATAGGTGTAAAGAAAAAAAGCTTGCTTGTGTTGTTTGACAAATTTTTTCTTTTTCTCAAAAAAGACCTAAAAAAAGGTTGTGCCTAGAAGGTATGTCAGAAGTCACCAAAAACTGCTAACCAGTCAGCATTTCTCTTCAACCGTTTAATTTGACTTGAAAAATCTACCGGTTCATACCTACACTGAATTTGTCATCCAAACAGACCTATATCCACCCAATCACTACGCTGAATCTTTGCACTCTTCTAAACTCTTTAACTTCTATATATTTACTATCAGCCACATCAGGACAGTAAGCTTTCATATAATAATTATTACAAGGCTATTACAGTTTATCGAAGATGATCTCTATTAATGCAATTTTTATACTTCTCCAACATTTGATTTTAATTGTAGGTCATGCAAGTGCAACTACATGTCAGCGCAGCCATACTCACCATTCTTTACTTACAGACAAGGCTGCTCTTCTGGCGTTCAAAAGCACCATGGTATTTGATCCAAATGGTTCATTAGCTAAACTGGAAGAAGGCAGTTGATGTATGCAAATTCACTGGTGTCACATGCAACAATCACCATCACCGTGTATCTCGACTTAAATTATCTGGATGTGGACTGGTAGGCCCCCTCTCACCCTTTCTCTCAAATCTCACTGGCCTTCGATTTTTAGTGCTCAGGGACAATCATTTGTTTGGAATCATTCCAACTGAATTTTCGCAAATTAGGCACCTGCACTATTTGGTTAAACGTCAGAACAATTTACATGATCCAATACCAGAGACATTTGCCCTTCTTTCTAACCTCAGTTTAATCGATGTTGGTTGTAACAATTTTGACAGGAACAATTTCACCTTCTTTCTTCTACGACTGCACTACACTGGGAAAGATAGATCTAGCCCACAACATTTTTACAGGAAAAATTCCAGAAGTTGGAAATTGTCCGCAACTATGGACCCTCAATTTATACAACAATCAACTAAGAGGACAACTTTCTGCATCTTTAATTAATACCTCAATGTATAATTTGGATGTGGAGCGTAATCACCTTTGTTGTGAGAGACTTAATCCCACAAAAATAATTAATGGGAAGAATAATAACACACACAAAACACATGATAATTTATGTAGTTCGGTTTTTTAGCCTACATCGATCCATGGGCAAAGATTAAAGAAGAATTTTACTAACAAAATGGAGTATACAAAATTTGGTAAAACTCTCAATCCCCAAACCCAAATACACCCAATATCTCTCACACTAATTTTTCTCTCTAACTCAAGCTTTTCTAAAATGTGTGTGTTGATCTTTTTCCTCAAAATGCACGCGTATTTATAGTGAAGAGAAGGCCAAAACTTGTCAAGATTTTCGGTACAAAATCTGGCATGGAAAATTATGAAGCCACCAAATAAGCATGAGAATTTTGACATGCTAGGAGACATGAAGCTAAAATTTTGCTTCCAATTCGGTGACATTTATTATCACCAAAAAAGTTCATCTTTCATCAAGAGAAAGACGAGTAAACCTGGTGAAAAAGTGCATGGCATTTAATTACCATGTCACAAATCTTGTGTGAACAAAATCTTTGACTATTCAAAAACTATTTAAGCCAAATCTCAATAGTATCAAACTCCATATTTAACCTCTTCCATTATCTTCTACAAATTTCTTGAAGAATTTACTAGTCATAAATGCCAATCAAGTCCAAACAATGTTTGAACTTGACAACTGGTAAAGATTTTGTCACATGTCAACTGGATTATATGTGGTACTAATCTTCAAAACTTGAACAATGCCATCAATGATAATGTCTAGAATGAAGTCATATCGAACATCAATATGCTTTGTCCTTTCATGATACATTTGATCTTTAGTCAAGTGAATAGCACTTTGGCTATCACAATAAATGATAGTCATTCTAAGATCCATGTTGAGTTCACTATATAAGCTTTAAGCCAAATAGCCTCTGTAACTGCTACAGTTGTTGTCATATACTCTACCTCCGTTGTAGATAATGGAACTATAGCCTGCAAAGTAGCTTTCCAGCTGGCTGCACAACCTCCAAGTGTAAACACATATCCGGTGAGTGACCTTTCTTCGATCTGAGTATAGTCAGAATAAACATATCCAACTAAAGTATTGTCGTATTTTCCTGAACTCCAAACAAATATCTGAAGTCCCTATCAAATACCTAAGGATCCATTTCATAGCTTGCTAATGGACTTTACCAGGACAAGACATGTACCTACTCACAACACTGACTGCATGTGAAATATCTGGACTAGTGCATACCATAGCAACATGATGCTACCAACTGTGTTTGAGTAGGGAATATGTGACATGTACTCTTTCTCCTCAACAATTTGAGGGAATAAAGTAGTTGAGAGTCTAAAATGTGCAGCAAGAGGAGTAGAAACTGGCTTGGCATTTTTCATGCCAAAACGCTCCAAGACCTTCTCAACAAATTTCTTCTAAGACAAATACAACTTCCTAGATTTACGGTCTCGTTGAATCTCCATTCCAAGAATCTTATTTGTTGCACTGAGATCTTTCATCTCAAATTCTTTATTAAGTTATTCTTTCAGATTATTGATCTCTGGCATATTCTTTGCTGCAATCAACATGTCATCAACATAAAGTAGCAAATATATAAATGAACTATCTGGAAACTTTCAAAAGTAGACACAATTGTCATACTTGGATCTACAATATTGAATGTTCACCATAAAGGAATCAAATCTCTTATACCATTGTCTAGGAGACTATTTCAAACCATATAGAGACTTTTTTAATAAACACACATGGTCTTCCTTTCCCGTAATTTCAAAACCTTCTGGTTGATGCATGTAATTTTTTTCTTCTAAATTACCATGCAAAAATGTTGTTTTAACATCAAGTTGCTCAAATTCTAAATCATGTAGAGCAACTAAAACAAGCAAGACACAACTAGAGCTATGCTTCATAACAAGAGTAAATACGTCATTGAAATCAATTCTGTGTACTTGATTGTATCCATTTACAACTAACCATCACTACAAGAAAACTGGCATTCTGCGTCTAACAAAATTAGACGCAGAAAGTCACATTTAGACGCTAAGCCATTTTTAGCGTCTAAATTCGGTTGTCGCCCCCTTAGTTGCAAGAGGGTCGGTCGAGATTCATAGCGCATCTATATTGTGGTTTAGACGTAAAAAGGTTTTTTTTGGCGACTATCAAAATAGTCAGCAAATGTTGTTCAAAATAGTCCACCCACTTAGACGCTAAAAGTTGAAGGGTAATTTGGTAAAATTGTATAGTGACTAATCAATTAGTTGCAAAATGTTAGTTTTAGTGTCTAATAATTTGTCGCGAATCCCACACAAATTAGACGCCAAAGGTGTAAGGGTAATTTCGACAAAGGCTTTCGCAACTATTTTATTAGCCGACGAATGTATCTTTTTGTGACCAAACTTTTGTGGCTAATTGTAACTCTTTTAGATGCTGAATGTAGAATCCAAACGGTTTTCGCGACTATTATATTAGTGGCCGAATGTATCTTTTGGTGATTAAAATTTAGTTGTTAATTATAGTAATTTTAGATGCTGAATGTGGAATCCAATAGGTTTTCGCGACTATTTTATTAGTGGCCGAATGTATCTTTTAGTGACAAAAATTTAGTAGTTAATTATAGTCATTTTAGACGCTGAATGTGAAATCCAATAAGTTTTTGTGACTATTTTATTAGTGGCCGAATGTATCTTTTAGTGGCAAAAATTTAGTGGTTAATTGTTATCATTTTAGACACTGAATGTGAAATCCAATAAGTTTTTGTGACTATTTTATTAGTGGCCGAATGTATCTTTTAGTGACAAAAATTTAGTGGTTAATTGTTATCATTTTAGACGCTGAATGTGAAATCCAAAATGTTATCGCGACTATTTTTTAGACGCTGAATATGAATCAATTATACTAAATTACTTTTTGCTACTAAAACATTAGTTGCAGAATGTGTTTTTTTTGAGCATTTTATATTGACGTCCAACG
Organism: Pistacia integerrima; assembly: GCA_026225825.1. Classification (NCBI taxonomy): domain Eukaryota; kingdom Viridiplantae; phylum Streptophyta; class Magnoliopsida; order Sapindales; family Anacardiaceae; genus Pistacia; species Pistacia integerrima. The sequence goes on along the minus strand of CM047750.1, from coordinate 15,723,805 downwards.
GAATGCAATTATGCTAAATGACTTTTTGCTACTAAAAAAATTAGTTGCGTAATGTGTTTTTTTCAGCATTTCGTATTGACCTACATTATACATTCAACATGAACAAAATAATAGACACAATATAAAAATCTGATCACTAAATCAAAAATCATATTTTCATACATATATATATAGTCCATACATGGATTTTTATGCATGATGAGCAATAAAAATCCAAAATGCACTATCACATGTGCATAACCCAAAAGAACAGATGCACCCATATTTTCCTTTCTACCTATCTATCGTGCATAACTAACAAAAAAATGCCCACCCATGTACACCATCTAACACATATATGCAAACAATCCTAAAAAGATGGTTCTACCCCCATGTCAAAATATCTTTTGTCCATACAAAACAAAAAAAACCTTCAATACCGTTAGCATGTCAAGTGTCACCACTTCCGGTATTTGAAATAGTGTAGTGATGAGGACGAGTCATCATCACTTCGAGAAGGCAAGTGTTGTCGAGTTGGCGCTTTATCGATTTCTCTAGTTCAAGGGCTATAGTTAGTGCTTCATCATCTCTAACAGGGATGAATTGTTGGTGTTCAAGGCTTTCTATTTTCTCTTTTTCTTGATCAAATAAGATTAACTGGTCTTCCAACCGTTTAATCTTATTTTCTTGTTGTTGCACAATGCACCTTAACTCACCTGCGCAGTGGATTGATGCTCAATATGTGAAAATGCAAAATTCTTGTTAAATCCGGAAGCTTTACCCGAACTTCCTCACATATCTCGCCTTCTATTTTTTTCACCTTCCCCGCTTGTGTTTCCTCTTGAGCTCTATCATTTTTTCCTACCATCAATTGAATGCATAATCAATAAGTCAACCAACAAACTAAATAGCAACATAAAAGAATACAACAGCAGCAAAGAAAAATAAGTCTGATGGAGTAGAGAAGCAAGTATCTCAAACATTATCAATCTAATACTAAAAGGAAATTTCGACATAAAGTTTTTCTTATACACATATAAGCAATGATTTACTTGTATATGTTTCAGCCGTGCACTTCTATGACATGCAAACATGGTAATTGTGTTGAACAAAAGTTTGGAATGGCTATTCTGAAAATTTGATTTGATAGATCTTGAGGAAAAACTTAACAAGATTCTATGGAATGTATAGATGGATTCTTTTTTACTAATTGGAGGTTAAAGTCTAATATATCAGTTCTACTAGGCATAATTGGAGTCCTACAAATGAAATTATATTGTTTATAAATAAAAGAGTACCTGTGGTAAAAAATTGTTTAGGTGTCAAAAGGTGTTTTGTTTAATGTATTGTCAATTATGTTACCATCATACCAAAGAAAAAATTATCAAATTGATGGATAATCGATGGTGTCAACAGTATTTATTTCATCTAATTGCTTTCCAATTCTCATTCAGTTCTCTATTACAAAATAAGTTAATGGATTCTTCATATCAAAAGTTCTGATTCAAAATGCATAGCCTAACAACACATTATAATTATAATACGTAAATTCTATGTATGTACAACGCCTACATGCGGCATTGAGATGAGAAACAAAGAGATTGATATCTCGTATGGATCTAGGTTTTAGCGTAGCATGTAAATTGAGAGACAACTTAATCAAATTAATGCTCAGAAAGGATATTAGATTCTTTGGAGGCATCTCATTTTTATTGTTGCAGAATGATCTTAAAATTACTTCATAATTTTATCTTTTTAATTTTTTGCAGCTACTTCATAAAACTCCCCATGTATCTATGTTTCTCAGGACTATAGTGAACTCAGAAAAATCATACTAAAAGTGGATACAAGTTTTTCCTACTAACCATGATACAAGTTTTTCCTACTAGCCAACCACAACAAAGTTATAAACCATGATACAAGTTTTTCCTACTAGCCATGATACAAGTTTTTCCTACTAGCCAACCACAGCAAAGTTATAAACCATGATACAAGTTTTTCCTACTAGCCAACTACAAAGAAAGTTATAAAAGTTTGGTAACACTCAGGGAAAACTAAATGCCAATATCAAACAAATGCATAAGCAAAGAACATAATTACAGGTGATCAAAAGATGACAGAGAAATGCAATGAGACTCAAATAAAAAACAAATCCAAAGATGGCAATATGGAACAGTTACGAAAAATGATCAACTTACATATAGCTCTCTTGCTTGTTCATTAATCCACCCTTTCTCCGCACTCCAACGAGTGTCATGAAATAATTGTATAGGACCGACAGATTCCCCAACTTGTTGCGCCTTAACAATTCATATCGTCATTGACCATAAATTGAAATAAATTTAGTAAACAGGACAACAATGTTGTATATTTGTATAGGTGAATCATATTAAATACCTTCTCCTTTTTGTGCTGGATAAAGTTCTTGGAACCACCGCGGTGGTTACACCTCATCTTCGACCAGTTCTCAAAGTAAGTTTTTGACCGTGCCTAACACCAAAAAATCAGGAAATTAAAATACAATACATATATAACAGCATTAAAAGCCATGTTGACCTTACCTGAAACTTTTCACTCGAAAAAAGGTCACAAAGATATATCCAATCATCAGGATCTTTAATTTCTTCTGGTCTATTCTGTAATGCTTCCTCCTTAGTAGCATATGCTTTGAATTTCTTGTGTAGGGCACTCCGGAAGCTGTTGAATCTCTTACACAATTTGTGCTTCAGCCATTTCAGTACATGGGGCTCCGTGACATCAATGTCAAACTTGGTCTAAATTCATCAATAATGTACATGCATTAAACTTATATGGGTATTATATATGATTTTCATAAGGAAGTATGACAATATGGATAATGATATTAAACTACATTACCGTGATCCGAGCAATCATTTGTTTTTCGACATCATACGGAACTTTCTTCCAAGTAAGCACTCTTACGGGGGCATAGTTCCTTGCAACTATTCCTACCTCAGTACTCAACTTTGATGCATTTACTCCAAAGAGGGTACTCCATCTTCTTTCGAAAGTCTACATGCAACTTTGATCACATTGTTTGTAGGAGTCTTTCACATCCAACTCCTCTAGTCTTCCCTCTCACGTTCTTCGCCACTATATTCTCTACAAAATCAAAATAATGCATCAACAGTTAATACTATGTTATCACAAGGACGGTTTACATGTTGGTAAAGTAAAATGTATTCTTAAATTTTAAACAAACATTGTACTCGATATCTAAAATCCAAGTATATATTTCAGTATGCTTATATGGACCAATATCATAACTTTACCAGTGATTGTAGCAATTTCAGGTGTCGGTACAAGACTATGATTCTCTTGAACAACATTTGCACGTCTAGCTACGGTCCCTTCTTCTACCAGGAGCCATCTTCGGAATCTGCAAACATCAACATAAGAGAAACTGTACCATGTAAGATATATGTCAATTTATACAATTAATCTCACGACATTAGATCATTAACTATATTTACACATTTAGAAAATAGTAAAGAGTACATATAATCATACAAGCATACCATCAAAAGTTGTTATCAGAATCACTCATTAAATCATATTCATTATCAGTACAATAATCAATCAATGTATCATCTTCTTCTTCAACATCAGCATTGGCATCATCTCCCACCACTTCAGCTCCAACATGTGTAATTGTTGCATCAACCAAGTCAGGATCAATATCCTGTCTAATGAAATGTCCCCTGTCAAACTCATCTTCCTGAACAGGAACAATATCCTCATCTTCTTCATTTGTGTTATCCATCTCTGGTACATCCCATAGGTTTCTATGTTGAGTTTTTCGAACCACTTTCCAATTAGTCCCGAGTTTGTAATCATCAACATAGAATACTTATTGAGCTTGAATGGCAAGTATAAAAGGCTCATTTTCATACCACAATTTCCCAACATTAATACAAGTGAGATGATAATCTTTTTGTATCCTCTTTTTTTTTGCATCAATGTCAAACCAATTACACTTGAATAACATAACCCGAAACCCATTAACATAATTTAGCTCTAACACACCACTTAATTCACCATAAAAATCAATTGGATCACCATCATGCTCCCCTGGCACCATCACTCCACAATTTTGTGTAACTCGACAATGTGATTGATCATTGTTATAGAAACGCACTCCATTGACAATACAATTGTTATAACATTTAACACGAAAATCAGGACCACAAGATAAGAAGTACAGTTCCTTAGTTTTATCATTGCACCTGTCAACATGCAAGGTGTTCATTTACACAAAAACATCAATTCCAAATCATTAAGCATAACCTAAAACATATTAAACCTTGTTTTGTATGGTTTATAAACGATTAAGGCATACTTACACGATCTACAAACCATTTAGGAAATAACTATTCTTGTTTTTGAATATGTTATCACAATTTAGGGCCTCCAACTCTTTTAAGTGTTCTCTGTTTGTTACATAAAGAAAAGAGACAATTATGGTTATAATGTTTAAGTTATATACAGTTTAAAACATTTGTTTGTCAATAGGTTTCAACTAAACTTAAAAAGGGACTCACTCTAGAAAAGGTTGCAATTCTTCACAATTGTTCAAGACGTACCAATGAGCCTTTTGCAATTCATCTGGTGGAAGTTCGATTAACTTCCTTGAACCCCATGGACGAGCCTTTTGACAGAAAACTGATAATACTTATTCTGGTTGTCCATGCAAACTGTCATCATTTCTCTCTACTCGATTAAATCTAGTTTCAATTCCCTACAGATACATTGAACAAAATGTTAGTGCTTCATTCACCAAATAACCCTCCGCAATAGAGCCCTCCGGTCCTAGCTTTGTTTCTAACATATTTTTTTCAATTTTCCCAAAAACCTTTCAATTGGATACATCCACCGATATCCAACTGGACCACCCAATTTAGCTTCCAATGGAAGGTGTATAGCCAAATGAACCATAATATCAAAAAATGCAGAAGGGAAAACCATTTCAAGCTTACAAAGAATTAGGACTATATCTTGTTCCAATCTATTTAGATCATTTACAGACAACGTCCTAGCACATATTTGTTGGAAAAAGTAGGACAACTCAACGAGTGCAATACAAACGTCCTTGACGCAAAAATGGACGTATTCCAACGGGAGGCGCGCTTGTTGTAGCAGGACATGACAATCATGACTCTTTAACCCATGAACCTTGCCATCTTTCACATTGACACATCGGGAGATATTACTTGCATAACCGTCTGGAAACTTTACGATTTCAAGAATCGGCAAAATTGTCTTCTCTCATCTAATGTAAGAGTATAACATGCTTGTGGTTTCAAATATCTATCACCATGAGGTTGCAAATATAACTCAGCGTATGTTCATATCACCAAATCCCCCTAGCTTTATCGGTATCTTTTGATTTCCCTTCCATGTTCAATAATGTACCAATGATGTTGTCACATATGTTTTTTTCAATGTGCATCACATCAAGGTTATGTCGATTTTAAGTTTACACCAAGATTCCAACTCAAAGAATATACTTTTCTTTGTCCAATTTGATGCACCAGACTCTGTTTCCTTTTTTCTACCTCTATCAACTGATAATAAATTTTTTCCCAAAACGCACATCGCTCACATGAGATTGTTGTTCATGAATTTCATCCCCTGAATATAGTTTTGGCGGAGATCTAATTTCTCTTTTCCCATCAAATTGCTTGCTTCGCCTCCACCGATGATCTGGAGACAAGAATCGCTGATGTCCCATGTAGCATATTTTACTTCGCAACAATTGGGATGAAGTATTCTCATTACATACAGACAAGCCTTATAGCCTTTGGTTCTCCATCCGCACAAATTGCCTAAGGCGGGAAAAATCATTAATTGACCACATCACGGCGTGTAAACGAAAATGTTCTCCCCGAGCGTATCATAAGTCTCTACACCATCAACCCATAACTCTTTTAATTCTTCAATCAATGGACGCAAATACACATCAATATCTCTTCCAGGTGCTTTAGGCCCTGGAATGAGCAATGACATCATACAGTAAGGGTCTTTCATACACTTCTATGGAGGCAAATTGTACGGGACAAGTACCACTGGCCACATGCTATAAGATAGACTCATGTTTCCAAAAGGATTAAAACCATCAGTTGCAATACCCATCCGGACATTTCGGGCATCTTGTGCAAATGAAGGGTATATCTTGTCAAATTCTTTCCAAGATTTAGAATCAGCAGGATGCCTCAACATATCTTCTGTATTTAATCGTTTTTCCTTATGCCACACCATATCTTCAGCTGTGTGCCTTGACATGAAGAGTCGTTGGAGTCTAGGTTTCAATGGGAAGTAACGCAAAACCTTATGTGCAATTTTTTTGCCCTTTCCATCATTAATCTTATATCTAGGTTCATCACATACAGACATTTATCAAGATTCGCATGCTCCTTCCAAAATAATGCACAATCAAACCTACATGCATGTATTGATTCATAGCCTAAGCCTAATTGTTGCATAATTTTTTCTAGTTTCGTAGTAGGATTCGGGAGATTGGATCCTTTAGGCAATACACTTTTTATCAATCGTATTATCAAGTCACATGATTTATCACCATGTGAGTAATGACTTTTATATGCAACAATTTAACTATGAACTCTAGGATTGACATGTTGGTGCACCCTGGATACAATTCTTGTTGAGCATATGCAAACATGTCATCAAATTTCTCATAGTCTACAGTCCTAAAATTATGGGTTGTACTACCACCTACATTTGATGAATCCCCATCCATATGCATGTTTACTGGACCACGAGCATCATTAAACATGTCCATGATGTCATCATCATCTTCATATTCATTGTCGACTTCGCCGCCGTACCACGACATCAAATATGGTTCCAACATTCAAGTGTTCCCCGTGAAAAGTCCATACATCATAACTTCTTGAAAACCCATGTCTATACAAATGTAGCTGAATGGTGTATATATCATGTGATCTTGTATTCAAACAAGATCTACATGGGCAATGGGTCTTACCCTCGGTATCCAAATGTTGTTTTGCAATGTCTATGAAAGAGTCAATTCCTTGAATATATTCATCGCACAACCTATTAGACAACCAAATCCATCTTCTATCCATTGTGACCTTCTAGGTTCGCAAACAAAACATAAATTCAGTATCATAAATATGTTCTATCACAAAGACAATACTCAACCCAAATAAACCACATTCATCCATACAAAGAATATAGTACTAGTGATAATGTAAATGGGTATAAACGATCAATAAATTAATTAATTATCAATTTACGTAACTTATACCTTTGTTTTATGGTTTTAGTAGCAGTGGTGCCCGCACTCTTCTTAGCCTCGGTCTTCAAGTCAACTTTAAGATTCTTAAATACCTTTTACAACAAAATAATTGGGTTATAATTTTATAATTTATCAAGAATATGTCATTTTCCTTATATGAAAAAAAATACCACACTCTAAATTAAATGAATCAAAGAAGCAAAGGCTAAAATTAAAGTCAAAGGAACTCCGACCGCAAATTATGCTTAATTTAAAATAATCACCATTGAAGGGAGAACTAAATTAGAATATTTTGAATTCGCTTAATAAAATTTATAAATATTCTAATTTAATTAAGGTTAAGTTGAATAAATAAACCCATAATATAAATAAAACCTTGCAAAGAAAGGCTACCTTTCTTGTTCGAAAATTGTCTCGGGAAAAGCCATATCAATGCTTTTCTTTCAACTTGAGATCAAGAAATCAAATTAAAAACTCTTTTTATTTAAACTAATTTAAAACACATAAAATAAATTACAAATTAGTTTATTTATTTATTTATTTAATTAATTAACAATCACTCTTTTTTCATTGTTATTTCAGCCTTAAATAATTGTGTTGTCGTGGCCCTATCTAGTTAGATTAAGGGCAAAACAATAAAAAAAACTAAGAGTGACAAAGACAGAGGTCGTTCCATCACATTCACATTACGATGAAGGCCCGACCTGCAAATTACTCAACACACAAGAATCATTCCCAACAATCCACAATCAAATCCGAAACTGTAATGAAGTAATTCTCTATATTGATATCAACGTAACATTACATCCGTAAATAGCATGTCCAGACCATGTTCAATCGGTCCACCAACAAACAAGACTCACAAAGATAATAAGACTAAGTACAAATAAGAAAATACAAGAACCATAAAACATCTATAAAAGAGAACCATTAATCCGAAATTCCCATGGGAAATGAGAATATCAGTTTAATATTGGAAAACGAAGCAAATGTACACAACTAATCACCAATAATTCATATCCTACAAGTTATTTAATGATTTTATAAATACATTTTGATTTTATGTGCAATCTGATGTAGACTGCAAGTTGAATAACTGTTTCCAACCGCACTCTATGACATGAAATCTACATATATCATAATTGCGTAATTGCAATTTCATTGAGCACACGTGAAAGAAGAGAGAACCAAGCAGATGGGTTCTGATTATGGTTATACAAGAACGACAACAACAATTAATGAAAGTAAGATAATTATCATATACAATTACAATGCACATTTGACTAAAGTCAGATCACTTTAGTCAGGAACGAGCAAGCATTAACCTCTTGGAGGAGCAAACCCTCTGATTTGATGGATAAAATAAAATAGCATATAACTAAAACTGCCCTTGATTTGCAATTTAGTATAACTTACAAGGATGCTCGGTTCATTTTCAGGGGCAAATTACGGTATTTGGTAAAATCATCAACCTCAGAGCATACTAAATATATATATATAGAAATGGATGTATGACAATTTAGACTTCAAATCAAGAAGTTTATTGTGGCATATTCTTCAGTAAACCCGAATAGAAGCTACTGTCGTTGGTTCTAGTTCTACAACCCATAATTAGCTTATTTTATCTTCATAATGATCAACAAGCAAAGACCAATGTATTTTTTAATAGAATATTATAAGCAAACACTAGAATGATCCAAGAAAAAGAAAAGCATGGCACAAATGACTTTAGATGTAAAATAAATTGGGGATATTCATAGAAGAAATTAAATAAGCTACAAAAGGGAGTTTGTATTTTGCGCACGTAATGTACAAAGATTTAGAACCCAAGAGAGCTGAAATCGATAACGCTTCCTAACACAATACATACCAAGTCCGCGTGGTGCATCAATCCATCAAATGAGCAAAGAATCAAACTTCTTCTATTGGGGTAATCGCCAGGGATTTGCGTGGAGAAGAAATTCAGAATTTGGGGAAACAGGGAGGGATTTACGTGGAGAAGAGAAGAGGTAGGTAAGGTTATGAGATTGGGAATTTGGGGAAATAGGGTAGGGATTTGCGTGCGTGGAGAAGATTGGGAATTTGGGGAATTTGGGGAAAGGTTTGCTTTATATAGGTTAGGGTTTTTTGTAAATAACTTGAAAAGAATGACTAGTAATTAGTTGTTTAATTTTTAAATATAATTATATTTTGCAAACAAATCAATTTGTAACTAAATTTTTAGTCAGCAAAAAATTAGTTATAGTTGCAAGTCTGGCGGGAACAAATAATTTGGGGGGAAGATGAATTTTTCAACTTAAATTCGCAACTAAACCGAATTTAGTTGTGTATATAATTTTTTTGCAACTAACACAAACATTTGTCGCTAAAAATGCCTCAGGGCCCTTGTAATTATTGTCCAAATATGGGATATTTTGGTAATTTAATTTTTCTGTAACTAATCATAATAGTTACTAATACATTCTCAATTAATTGCAACTAATTTAGCAACTAAAGGATAGTTGCAAAAAAAGGTTTTTTTGTAACCAATAATGTAGATGCAAAATAAAATATTTTAGATGCAAATTGTCAAATTATGGAGGGAAAAATGGTCAACCAAAAATTGTAACTAAATTTATTAGTCACTAAAGCAACTTGTTCTGCAACTAACAAAATAGTCGCAGAACATTAACTTTAGACGCCAAAAGTTGGAACATGTGGACCCCAAAATTGAGTTGCTCTTTGTCCGACTAATGGCAATTCAGTTGGTAAATGTAGCCTTTTTGCAACTAATTCTGGTTAGTTGCTAAAAAAATGGTTGCAGAATGTCATTTTTCTTGTAGTGCATGCCTTGTATCGAGCAACTTCTATTCCATGTGTATACCTTCCTTTTTCTTGAAGACCCATTTACAACCAACAATCTTCTTTCCTTTAGGCGGTTTAACAAGCTCCCAAGTTTGGTTCTTCCAAATAGACTATCTCCTCATTCATAGCCACTAACCACATAGCAGAGTCATCCGAAGAGACAACTTCTGAATATGATGACGGCTCACCATTTTCTTCCATCACTAACAAAGCATAAGCCACAATATATGCTTCAACAAATCTTTTAGGTGGTTGAATCATTCTTCTTGGTTTGTCTTTGGCAATGTTCTCCTTCTTGTTGAATTTCTTTAACGGACTGTTGAGTTGAAGATGATTCAGAAGGAACGGTAGAAACATGTTGAGTAGGAGTTGATTTTGAAATTTCTAGCTCCACCTCATTTTCTAAATCACAATGGTTAGGAGAATATTTTTCAGAATGAAACATGGAAGACTCATTAAAAGTAATATCCCTGCTAATAAGGAATTTAGGATTTTTAGGATCATGACACCATAACCTGTATCCTTTTACACCATCCTCATAACCAAGAAAATTGCACTTCTTGGCTTTTGACTCTAACTTTTCTTTATTTACATATGCATAAGCAGGACAACCGAATATTCTCAAATTAGAATAGTCTACACATTTACTAGACCATACCTCCTCTAATGTTTTGCACTCAATGGCTATGCTAGAAGATCGACACCAACCAACATGCGGTATTAACGACTTCTACCCAAAACTCTTTACCCAAACCTACATTTGACAACAAACATTGAGCCTTCTTAATCAAAGTTATGTTCATGCGTTCTACAACTCCATTTTGCTGTGGTGTGTTCACAACTATGTGGTGTCGTACAATGCCTTGATTCTTATAGAACTCATTAAACTCTTCATTACAAAATTCAAGACCATTGTTAGTCCTAAATCTCTTGATCTACTTTCCAGTTTGTTTCTCAAGCAAAACCTTCCATTGCTTAAAGGTTATGAACACCTCACTTATTTGCTTTAAGAATTACATCCAAACTTTCCTAGAAAAATCATTAATAAAAATGAGTAGATAAAGAGCACCTTTACCTTCGGAAGGAGTTGTAGATGGTCCCCAAAGGTTTGAATGAATATAATCTAGTGTTCCTTTGGTCTTGTGAATGGCTGTCTTGAAGCTAACCCTTTCTTGCTTCCTAAAGACACAGTGTTCACAAAACTCCATTTTTCCGGTACTTTACAAAGAAGACTTCTCTTGCTTAATTCTACCATCCCTCTTTCACTCATATGACCCAGCCTCATGTGCCATAAATTGGTGATATTTGAATCTGACATTGATGATGAAGAAACTACAAATGTACTAGTGAGTAGTGATTGTGACGCCTTGTAAAAAATATAAACTGCCAACTTTCTTCCCTTTCATTAAGAGAAGAACACCTTTTACTGATCCTCATGACTCCACCTTCAGCTATATACCTGCACCCTTTTGAATCAAGTGTGCCCAAAGAGATGAGATTTTTCTTTGAGTCAAGGACATGCCTGACATTAGACAAGGTTCTGATAACTCAGTCATGCATCTTTATTTGAATTGTTCCTATCCCAACAGTTTTGCATGAGGCATTATTCCCCATCAAATCAACTCCACCATCAACTGATTCATATGTGGAGAACCACTCCCTATTGGGACAAATGTGGTAGGAACAAAGCCGAATCAAGGATCCATTCATCTTGAGATCCATTACCACTCTCAGTTACCAAAAGCAAACTTGAAACACTTTCATCTACAACAGTATCAGCTTCAGCAGATTTTTCTTTTACTTGTTTATCTTCAACGACACTTTTATTTTTATTTTTCAACCTGTAACAATATTTCTTAATGTGCCCTTGTTGATGACAGTAATGATAAATTTTATTACTTCTAAATTTTGAACTTGATGGAGACATGTTTTTGCCATTATTTGGATTCCTATTATATGTTCTCCCTCTAAAAACTAGACCAATACCATTATCATTGCTACCAATTGATGTTAATTGACCATCAATCTTTTCCTTATTCTTTAATTTGGTTTTAACATCTTTAGTAGAGATTATATCTCTACCATAAATCATGGTGTCTCTAAAATGTTTGTACGAGGGCGACAAAGAACATAATAATAATAGGGTTTGATCCTCATCATCAATCTTAACATTAATTCTCTCTAAGTCTGTAATAATTGAATTAAATTCATCAATATTAGACTAGATAAATGTACCTTCAGCTACACGCTATGTGTATAATGACTTCTTCAAACTAAGTCTGTTGGTGAGTGATTTGGTCATATGTATGCTCTCCAATTTCGACCACAATCCTCTAGCCGTCTTTTCACCGAGGCATTCTCACAAAACTTCGTCAGGCAAATTCAACCAGATCTCTGACAAGGCTCTTCGATCCAGTTTATCCCAGTCTGTATTAGAAAGTTTTTGTTTAGCCCAATCTTCATCTGTTATGTCATCAAGTTTTGTAGCCTTCCTTCTAAAGCAACATCAAGTCCTTATTATACAAGAACAGCATTCATACGAACTTACCAAAGACTACAGTTGTTGTTGCCATCAAACTTCTCAACCTTGTTTATTATTGATACTATAGTGGCCATCATAAATTCGGTCAGAATGACTGTGGCTTTGGTACCAATTTGTTGTGATAGACCTAATCCCATGAAAATAATTAACGACAAGAAAAAAACAGGGAAGGAATAGTAACACACACAAAACACATGATAATTTATGTGGTCGGCTTTTTAGTCTACATCCACGAGCGAAGATAAAACAAGAATTTCACTAACAAAAGGGAGTATACAAAATTTGGTTAAACTCTCAATCCCAAAACCCAAAAACACCCAATATCTCTCAAACTCTCACACACTCTAATTTTTCTCTCTAACTCAAGGTACTTAAATGTTACTATTGGTGTCAGTGTGCATGTGAAGCATCTTCTATGAGCTAATATTTAAATTGCGCATGTCTACTATCTCTTGCAAAGTTTCTTGTGTCATCCCATTGAATTTAATTTAAGTTGACCTAAAAATCTACTCATCGTATTACCAATCCCATGATCAAGCTGCAAAAGATACTTTATTGCCTTCATAAATCATAGCCTCACTGAATATTTCTTCCTAAAAGATCTCTTTCCAGCTTCACTAAACCACACTTAGTAATCACCTAGTGATGGAGCTAGGATTTGGCTCTAATAGGGCAACTTAAAAATAAAATAAAACGTTAAAAAAAAATTAGATTGGAAACCTAAAAATTAAACTTTTAAATGCATCAAATTTTGCTAATAAATTTTTTAATAAGAGATATCTATGTGTTAATACCATAGTGTTTGATTGATAACCAAATGCTTTTTAGAATAAAAAATATAGTTGAAGTGTTTGTTTAAATTAGAAGTACTTGATATATATAATATATAATTCTTAATTATTTTTTTTGGTAATTAGTAATTTTATAAAGAATAATGAATGACACCTAAACAGAGAAAAGACCTCAAGCACTATAGCTCGTGAGCAAAACACATGAGACGTAGAAAGTAGAAACTCAAAAGAACACAAGGCTAGGATGCACAATCCTATAAAAAGCAGTCCACACTCAAAGCATAACCAATAAGCAAAGGGTGCCTTTACAAAAAAAAAAAAAAAGCATAACCACCACATTCTCCCAGCAGGGGAACCGATCAACAGCAGCCAACCTAACATGACCCGTCTCGACGCTCCCTATCCCACATGCTCCGAGCGCACCCATAAGACTCAGGTGACCGAGATGCGCCATGTTGAATATGTAAACCATTAAAAATTTGTTTTTCTGAAATATCATCACAAAACATTTTCCTCTTTGCATCATTATGTACATACATTAATAATTCTTTTACAAAAATAAGAGGAATATTTGGTATCAGGTTTATATCATTTTTACAAATTCAAAATAAAACATGAAATGACACATGATGGAGCAAAACATAAGTCTTTGCAATATAAAAGTAAAATCCATCAGTTACACACTTGGCAAAATAGAGTCATGTGGCTCAACCTCAAGCGAATGTCACTCTTCTACACGATCCTCTTCTTGACATAGTGGGGGGAAGAGAAACATAAAAAAAATAAAAAAAAAAAAAAAATATATATATATATATATATAGGGGTGAGCTAGAAATACCCAGTGAGTGGGGGGAAAAAGAGAAAACATATTAATATACAACAAAACATTTATATTTATAAGTTTCCACTTCCATAAACAATTCATATAAACATAAAACATTTCCCAATTTCATGTGAAAATTCTCACCACAACTAGTACCTAGAAGTAAACTCATCCAACTGGCAAGATCTAACATCGCGCGGGTTGAATGCTAAATCTATCCTGCTAAACGGAATCGATCACCGCTCAAGCCTTCGACCCAGCGAGACCATGCATTGCTTGGGTCAGCACAACATATCTTATCTAGTGATATCTATCTTGTTCGGACCTTCGACCCCCCTTGGGCCGGCAAAATCAATCTAGTGTAGCGATATCTGCCTCGCTCAAACCTTCGACCCACTTAGTTCGGCAATATCAATCCAGTGTAACGATATCTACCTTGCTCAGACCTTCGACCCAAAAACCGATTCCCTAACGAAAATTAGGTCAAAACCACCATTTTTCCCCTTTGCTTCCTTCTTCTTTCTTCTTTCTTCTTTCCCTTTTTCTCTTTCTCTTTTTCTTCTCTTCTTCTTCCTTCCAGTCGACTGAAATTGGATTTAAGTTGGGTGAGTGGAAAATATCAATTTGCCCCCTTAATTTTTATGTTACTTTGCCCCCGACACATCAATATTTTCATCACAAAAGGACCCCAAATTATCTAATAAGGTCCCAAGAGATTGAATATTTGCACTTAAACCTCCAAAATAACAAAGAAACTTTCAAAACTTATAAGTTAGTCCAAATTCTAGAATGTTCATTGCCTCGGCGAAAAATATCTTATGCTACAACACCAAAATCTGTAAACTTTAGATAGTCCCAAGGTATTAAATCTTTTCACTTGGACCCCAAAAAACTTCTAAAAACTTGCAGTTCACCCCCTTTTCACCCATTCCCAGCAACATTTCAACTCAACTCAAATTATCAACATAGAAAAGCCATCCCTTTCCAAAACCAACCACCAAATATCATACAAAACACCAAACATTAACTTTATAACCCAAGTGATTGAATTTTTCTACACTTTCACAATTGCAAAAACAAGTCAAGAGTGAACATCCCACACAAACCATTTCACACCTCACATTAACCAAAACACTTCTATTTATCAATCAAACAAACTAGTCCCAGCAAATTGATTGGATTCTCTTTATCAACTCAAATCAGGAAATCACAACACAAATAATATTCCACCACAACTTCATTCAACACATTTTATGCATATGCATGATATACAATTAACCAACCTATAACCAATATGACTTCTAATACAATTTACCAATCAACACACTCCAATAGTAAATATACTACAAAAGGGCACTCTCACAACCAAGCAACAAATTTTTTTCATTCATCCAACTTAAAAAACAAAAAACAAAAAAAAATGAGAAAGCATGCAAAAGTCATACCAATGCATAAATATATACAAACATACATGAAAACAAAGGGTACGGGGGTTACACAAACTGCAGCAATGAACCCAATAGCCACAAATCTAATAGCAGAACTCTGACTCCATTGCCCAAAAAAAAAAAAAAAAACAAAAAAACAAAAAACTCGAGCAAGCCTGGTAGCACCAAAAAGACCAGGCCAACTCGACCAAAAACCAAGGACTCAAAAATTTCACAGCCCTGTCCATACTCCATACCATCAGACATCCATTTTCCAAATTCCACAGTCCCCAAACCAACAGCCAACAACAACCCACCAAAATGCCGAATGATATTAAGCACTTGCAATTTTTAATTCTTAAATTGTAAAAGTACTTAAGAGAAGATTGTAAATATAATCGTATGGCATATAAAAAAAGAGTTATCTATTAATCCTTAAGTTTTATTTTATGCTTTGTTTTTAAAAAAAATTATCAACATACCAAATTACCAATATTATGTTTTTTATGTTTTTAAAACTAATTAAATTATTAATACCACTATTTTAAATACATATGAAAATAATTTTATCAAAACAGATGAAAATATTAATTTGGGAACCAACAAAAGCAAGAATTATTTTTTTTCTTGACTACAAGTAAAATAAAGGGGTGTATATTGTTAAAATATAAAGTAGAAGGGAACTAACAATATTTTACAAGTTTAGTGGGGTCATGAGTCCCCACTGAACCCTAAGTGGCTCCGTCCCTACACCTAAGGGCAAGTGACAAATCATACGCTCTACCTCTCTTTTGCTAGAGTTCTTACTTTACACTCCTTTACATACCTATCTATAAACGGAATTACTAGGACCTAAAATTTTATCCAAGATGTTCTTCATTAAAGCAATTTTCATTCTTCTCCGTTTGATTCTAAGTACAGGTCAAGCAACTATGGGTCATAACACCCACACTCATCACTCTTTGCTTACAGACAAGGTTGCTCTTCTGGCATTCAAAAGCACCATAAAATTTAATCCAAATTGTATGATAACCTGGCTCGGGGGAGGATGTTGATGTATGCGCTTCAGGTGTCGATGCGACAAACACCATCACCGTAGCTCAACTTTTTCTACCAAATTGTGGACTGACTGGACCCTTCTCAACCTTTCTTTCAAATCTCACTGGCCTTCGAGTCCTAAAGCTCTTTAAAAATCACTTTTCAGGAGTCATTCCACCTGAATTTTCCTAGCTCAGGCACCTCCTTTGTCTCCAGCTAGATGAGAACAATTTACAAGGTCCCATACCAGAGTCCTTTACTCTTCTTTCTAAACTCCGTACATTAACTCTTTCCGAAAACAGTTTAACAGAAGCACTTCCACCTTCCTTCTTCCGCAACTGCACTTCACTAAGAAATCTAGACCTGTCCCACAACTTTTTCACCGGAAAAATTCCACAAGAAATGGGAAATAATCCACTATGGTCCCTCAATTTATACAACAATCAGTTTGTAGGATGCCTTCGTATCTTTGGTAAATACTTCAATGTATAATTTGGATGTGGGGACAAATAATCTTTCTTGTGAGTTGCCTTCGGATATCTTGGGGAAGTCGTCTTTACTTAAATATCTCCAATTATCATATAACAATATGATAAGTCATGACAACAACAAAGAATCTCGAGCCCTTCTTCACCGCCCGGAAAATTGCACAAGCTTAGCCGAGCTTCGCTTGGCTAGCATGGGCCTCGGCGGAAGATTGCCCAGCCTAATCACCAATTTAATATAACAAAAATGTTATTGCAAGAAAACCGGATCACCGGATCAATTCCTCCGAGTATAGAAAATCTTTCCTACCTTATGACTCTAGATTTGACTTCAAATCATCGAATGGAAAGATATCACAACGATTAGTAGGTTTTCGAAATTGGAACAGCTTTTTCATATCACACAACCTCGTTCTCCGGTGAAATTCCAAAGCAAGATTAGGTCAACTCCCTCATCCGGGTTTGCTTGATCTATCATACAATAATTTCAAAGGTCCTATCCTCGGAAAGTCTCGTAAATTTAGTTCGGTTGAATTATCTGTTTCTCAACAACAATTTGCTTTCGGGATCAATACCGCGAACTTTAGGACAGGTGCATAGATCTGTACAAGCTAGACTTATCCTACAACAAGTTGACGGGAGACTTTCCCGAAATTTCTGTATTCATGCAATCAGGGATATTTATAAACCTGTCCCATAATCATCTTGAGGGGCCATTGCCAATTGAGTTTAGCAAACTGAAAGATGTTCAATAGATAGACCTTTCATCGAACAAATTCACTGGAAATATCTTCACTCAGATATCAAGCTGCATATCATTGAGGAAGATAAATCTATCTCACAATGCTCTTGAGGGGCTCTTTCCAGATTCTCTGGGTGATCTGAAGAACCTGGAATCCATTGATGTTTCAAAAAACCACTTATCTAGTATGATCCCAAAAACCCTTAACAAAATTTACACCCTTACCTTTATCAATCTCTCTTTCAATGATTTTCAAGGTATGATTCCCTCAGGAGGCATCTTTGATTTAGTAACAAATATGTCGTTCTTAGGGAACCAAGGTCTCTGTGGGGCAGTTGTCAACATGCCCATCTGCTCTCCAAAACGACATGGGTTTCATTCACGTATATTCCTGATCATATCCATCCCAGTCATATGCATATCAGCAACATTTTGTGTGCTTAAGTTCCGCTGCATCAAAGCTATAATTCCTTTAGCAAAATCTCAAACAACAGGGAAGCATAAAACACTAGAATTAAAGCAAAATTTCCCAAGAATTACATACAGACAATTGTCACAGGCCACCGCAGGGTTTGATGAGCGGACAATAATTGGTACAGGTAGCTATGGACGTGTATCTAAGGGAATTCTTTCAGATGAAACAGCAATAGCAGACAAGGTGTACCATTTGCAATCTCGAAACTCGGCAAAGAGTTTTGACAGAGAATGTCAAGTTTTGAAAAGGACTCGCCACAGGAATCTGATAAGGATTATAACTGCATGTAGTCAACCTGATTTTAAGGCACTTGTTCTTCCTTATATGGCAAATGGAAGTCCTGGGATGCCTGCCTTTATCCACTTCCGTGGGACGCTTTTGGGTTCAAACTCCTCAGATTTAACTCTCATCGAGATGGTGAATATTTGTAGCGACATAGCTGAAGGGATGGCATATCTGCATCATTATTCTTCTGTTAGAGTCATACACTGCGATCTAAAGCCAAGCAATGTTCTTCTCAACGATGAAATGATAGCTGTGGTTTCTGATTTTGGGATTGCAAGGTTGGCTATGCCAGTTGGAGTGGAAAATGCAGGGGATGTTGATAACATGGGAATCTCTACTGATAATATGTTATGTGGTTCTATTGGA
Organism: Pistacia integerrima; assembly: GCA_026225825.1. Classification (NCBI taxonomy): domain Eukaryota; kingdom Viridiplantae; phylum Streptophyta; class Magnoliopsida; order Sapindales; family Anacardiaceae; genus Pistacia; species Pistacia integerrima. Next base: position 15,704,708 of record CM047750.1, on the reverse strand, counting down.
TATTGTTCGTTTTTGTGATGCTGGTTATTCAAAGAAGAAGAGAGATAAAAAAACTAAAACTGGACATATATTTTCATTAGACAAAATTTGCATATAACATACTTCTCCTCACTGTTTCAACAACCATCAGAATACTTTTCCTTAATCTCAGCTAAACCACTCAAAATAGTAACAACTTCATTACAAAAAGGCTGAGCCAATAAATAAAAGGATTAACATTAAATTACAGTAAATCTTAAGCCACTGAACCGTGAAGCACTCCTATGCACGTCCATGCAGAGCAAAAACTTTTCCAGTTTTTCATACATTCGCAAACCAAACTTCCAAAGACAAAGATCAACCTTCAACACTCCACCTTGGTGCTTTGGCTGGAAACACCAAGTTTTAGCCGCAAGGCTTCAAACTTGGATTTGCATAATGCCTTTGTCATGATATCTGCAACCTAGTCTTCCCCTTGGCAGTGAACTAAGTTCACTTCTCCACACCTGTCAGCCTTCCCTAACAAAGATGATATTTAATTTTAATATGCTTTATTCGCCGTGAAGTACAGGGGTTCTTTGCCATTGCTACAGTAGTCCGGGTTATCACACGTAATCAAGGTAGGATCCATTTGCATTTGTTGTAAGTCATTCAAGATCTTCCTAAGCCACACACTGGTTCTACAATCGCAGCAGATACATATTCGGCCTTCATCAGTGGATCGAGCCACGCTTCTCGCTTCCTTGATGCCAACCTGATTGCACCCTCATTCAGTAACACGAACTGCAGGTGCTTCTTGCATCATCCGAGGATCCATCCTAGTCACTCCGTGTACCCCATCGGCTTCGGACTTTCGGATTTCCCGAGCCAAATGCCTAACATGCAGTTCCTTTCACATACCTCAACACACGTTTGGCGCCTTTAAAGTGCAATTCACTTGGGTTGCTCATAAACCTTGAGAGGTAACTTGTGTAAACATAAGGTCGTCTTGGTGGTGTATAATACAAGAGACTTCCCACTAAGCTTCGTATTTCCCTTCATCAACTCTCTCTGCACCATCTGCTTTGCTTAACTTCAGTTGGGAACCAGAGGGGTATTCACTGGTTTGCAGTTCTCCATTCCAAACCTTGAGAGAAGCTCGGTTGCATACCTTTGTTGACAAACAAAAATCTCCCCAACAACTTGAGTTATCTCCATGCCAAAGAAGTACTTCATCAATCCCAAATCATCATTTCAAATTCAATTGCATATCCAACTTGAATTGGTCCAATTCATCGATTACTCCCCTGTCACCAACAAGTCATCAACGTATAAAGAAACCACAGCCACTCCCTTTTCAGTTTTCCTAATGTAGAGAGTGTGTTCATTGGGACTTCTAATATATCCAAGGTCGCATAAATGGTCATTTATTTGGTGTGTGCTCTAGGTGCTCGCTTCAAGCCATATAATGCCTTCCTCGTAGGGTACACATGGTCCTCATTTCCCTCAACCTAGTAGCTTTGGGTTGCTCTACATATAGCTCCTCGAAATCCATCCATTCAGAATGCAGACTTGACATCCACCGGAAAATTTTCCACTTGAACTAAGTCGCAAGAGCCAACAACGCTGACCTCGTCTTCAGCAACCGGGCAAAGGTTTCTGAAAAATCAATGCATGGTTGTTGTGCAAAACCCTTCACCACCAACCTTGCTTTATGCTTGTATATTGAGCCATCGTGGTTGATTTTCAGTTTGAAAATCCATTTAACCCTGAATGACTTTTCTTTTTTCGTATAGGTACCGTTTCCGTGTTTGATTTTTATTGATCATGCTCAATTCTTCCCGCATTGCGACCCTCCATAACTCAGATTTTGCAAAGATCAAAATAGCATCTTGGCTCCACCACCGCCGTATTACACCTTTCATACACATCACCAAGGTTCTAGTTCCTCTCATAGCATGATCTTCTTTCTCATCGAATCGCCTCTTGAATCGCCTCTCTCTTCTCTCATTCGACTTGATTCAACTCCGCACATCAACCCTTTGTTCTTCCCAATTCCAGGACTCCACATTCATCAACCTTAATGTCCCTTGTGATTACAATCCTTTTGGACTCAGGAACATAAACTCTATAGGCTTTAGAGTTGCTGCTGTAGCCTATAAATATCCCAATTTCTGCCTTGTCATCCAACTTAGACCTTTTGTTGGTGGGATCATTACATAGGCTATACTTCCAAATTCTTTCAGGTTCCCTCTGCTTGGCTTGATTCCACCATGCCTCAATTGGTGTTTGATGTTTGATGCCTTGGTGGGCACTCCTATTCAAGAGAAAACTACCGTATTGACAACTTCTGCCCAGAACACTTTTGGGAGGCTTTTTCCAGTCATCATACACCTGGCCATTTCCATAATGGTTCGGTTTCTTCTCTCACAGACACCATTCTGCTGAGGGGTATATGGTGCTGTGAATCGCGCGATATTCCTGCCTAGGCTCACAGATTGTCTTGAACTCATTTGAGGTGTACTCAATTCCATTGTCTGTCCTTACTGCTTTGATCAAGGTTCTAGCTTCATTCTCCACCAGCAACTTAAATTGTTTGAACACAGCAGCCACTTCATTTTTCTGCTTCAAGAAATAGACCCAAGCCACCCTTGAAAAATCATCAATGAAGAGTACAAAGTACCTGCTGCCATTTTGTAACACCTACTGAAAACTAGTACAATGCATGCAATTAACAATGGAAAATTGGGCCCACAAAGCTTCTTTTCATTACAATTCACCTGTCTTTTATACACAAAAGTTATGTTTACAAAAATGCATTTCAAAAAGACAAAATAGGGGAACAAGTGTAGCTATTGCTCCTCGCGCTCCGACGCCCCTCCAACCGCAACATCACCTAGAACCTGCATCCACAAAGGAAAATAACGGGGTGAGCACAAATAATGCTCAGTAAGTAAAACTCTCTAACCTGTCTGCTCCCCGTGTGTGACTCTTAATTCTTTCCTTTTCTAATTCGTTTCTATTTCTGTTTCTATAACATCATGGCCTCATCTTACCGGAGGATACGGCCGGATGGCGTTCACACAAAGACCATCTCACTCTATGGCTATCGGGTGGAATTCACACAGTACCAACCCGTTCTTAGTGACTCAGTGAGGATCACAAAGCACCAACTCGGTTCTCCCTAACTATCGGGTGGAGATCACCTAGCACCTACCCGTTCCTCATGAATTCGGGTAACGATCACCAAGCATTTACCCGTCCTCTAGTCACTATCGGGTGATGATCACAAAGCATCAACCCGCTTCTACTAGCCATTGGATGATGATCACAAAGCATCAACCTACATATCTCTTAACTAATCGGGTAGTGGTCACAAAGCATCTACCCATTTCTATTACTCATTGGGTGACGATCACAAAGCGCCGACCCATCTCTCTAAGGCTATTCGGATGATGATCACAAAGCATCAATCCGATTCCCATAACGGTCGGGTGATGATCACAAAGCATCATCCCAACTATACTACTCTTCTAACTCATTCTATTGTAGCATTTTTTCAATGCTCTCTACCCTTAGAGTAATTTTACCCACTAAGCTCTCTACTCATAGGGTAATTGCACAAACCATTTCCTTACACTTTCTTAGGTCACTTTTCAATGCATATAACAATGCACATGGATGATTCATCACTACTAATGCACTTATGAAATGCCAACATGCAATGTTGCAAGAATTAAGGTTCATTACTCACACTCAAACCTCTATTAGGCATTTCATCAAACAACTCATGTGCATTATAAAACTCTATCATAGCCATGAATCTAAAACTTTTCCTAACCATCCAAAATGGGGAAAAACCCCTTCACAAAGCCATAATAACCTGTCAAATAAAACACTTCCAAAAAGGGTTCCATAATACCCCTTAAATTCCATCTCAACTACCTTGCCAAACCAACAACCCATTTCTCAAATTTGCAAGGTAATAACATTCACAAAGCATAGAAATCTCTACTTAATCCTTCATACATGCTATAATACATGCATATCACATACATACATCATCTCTATCAAAACCCTAATCAAGAAAAATTCATAAATCTCAACTTGGGTTGGGTTTTACTTACTTGCTATGGAGAGACTTCACCAAATCTTCTTTTCACTTGGTTTGCTTGACTATTCTCTCAACTCTTAACCAAAAGAATGAAAACCCTCAAAAACCAAAATGAACTAAAATCCACAAATCACACAACTTAAGGAGAAATCCTTACCTTAGGAAGCCTTAGGTTGCTTTTCAACTCTAAATAACTTCAAAAACCCCTTGAAATTCCTTGATCAAAAGAAAAGAGAAATTGAGAGGAGAAGAAATGAAGAGTCACGTTTGAGAAGAAGAAAATGAGGGGTTCTTTGATTCTAATTCCTTTTAATGAAATATTAACACATTCATTCCCATTTTGCCCTTATTCTTCTTTGGGAATTCCATCCATATCCTTTGATTCATTACAAACTCACCCCCATATCAACACATTCTCCATGAAAAATCCTTACAATTAACTCCCCACTTTTCCTGCTAATTAGGGGTAGAAAGGTCAAATTGCCCTTAAGGAAGAAAATATCTAAAACTCAATCAACAATTTAATCGGGTTGTCGCCGCGGCGAAGAAACTTCTGTCGCCGCGGCGAAACTGTCCAGCAGCTTCCCCCTGAGGCTTCAACCTCTCTTCGCCGCGGCGAAGATTCTTCTTCGCCCGACGAAGCACGGCAGACTGAAATCCTTCTGTTTTCAACCAATTTCAGGGCAACCATTCAACACAACACTCAATCAAACAATAATAACGAAAACCAACTCAATTAAGGGCGAAAGAGGAAACAATAACAACGTACCTCAAGCGGGGCGTTACACATTTAGAGATTCTGTCTTCATAGGGCCACACACATCCGAGTGGATCAATTGCAACTTGTGACTTGCTCTCCAGGCTTGATCCGAAGGGAATGGTGGCCTGCTAAGTTTGCCAAGTTGGCAGGCTGTGCACAAAGTTCTTTTCTCTTCTATTTCGGGCAGGTCTAATACCATGTCCCTTGACTTAAGTTCTTTGATCCCAAGGTAATGAAAATGTCCAAGCCTTCTATGCCATAACTCAGACTCTTCAACCTTGGTGATTAATGCTAAGTTTTCTGGTTTTTTCCAGTTTAGTGGAAAGCTTTTGTCAAGCATCCTTACACTCAACAACTCTTTTCCTTCTCTATCCTTTATAATGCAAGAATTGTTTTGGAAATGCAAGGTAAAATTTTTCTCTAACATTTGACCTACACTTAACAAGTTTTGTGCAATTTTAGGTACAAACAAAACGTTAGAAATAACCTTAGTTCCTGCCTTAGTTTGGACTGCCACATCTTCAATCCCTCTTGCTTCTACATAGTCACCATTTCCAATCCTAACCTTGGAGCTGTATGTCCTGTCCAACCTGACAAAGTTCTCCACATTTGCTGCCATGTGGTTAGTGCATCCGCTATCTATCAGCCAAACATCTCCACAGGTCTGCATTGAGTAGCATGAAGCTACAAACAGCTATTCTGATTCATTGGTATGTCATTGCTCATCCGCACTTTGTGCTTGTCGTGGTGGTGTGGCACCTTGTTCCTGCACACCTTCTCAATGTGGCCGAATTGTTTGCGTCCCCTGCATTGAATCCCAGGCCTGAACCAGCACTTGCTGTCCGGATCTCCCTTCTTTTTGCAGTGGGAACATGGTGGATAACTTCTTCCTCCACTATGTTTTCCCCACTGTCCACCAGCTCTCTCTTTTCCTCTCTTATCCCCAGCATATCTTTTGTTACTTCCCTGCGTATTCACTCCCTTTTGAGTAGCCAACATAGCACCTTCATTTGAGTCCTCCTGCCTCATCAACCTTCTTTGTTCTTGGGCTTGCAGGGCATGAACCAATTTAGTGAGGCTAATTTAGAAGAGATCTTTTGAATCTTCTAAGGAAGATATCTTGGACTCAAATCTTTCCGTAAGGCTGACTAACACCTTTTCAACTATCATCTTGTCACTCATCTCAACTCCCAACAATCTGATTTTGTTCACCACACTCATGAGTCTATCTACATACTCTTTAACCTTCTCTACCTCCTGCATTCTCAGCATTTCAAACTCCCTGCGCAGATTCATGACTTGCATGTTACGGGTTGTATCACTTCCCATGAATTCTTCTCTTAGTCTATCCCAAGCCTCCTTTGCAATTTCACACGCCATTATCCTTGCAAATACAAGGTCTGTTACTGCCGAATGTATGTGAGAGAGAACTCTTGGAGCTTTGGACATTTCCTCTTCATACATTCTCATTTGGTTCAAGGTTGGGGTTGGACCAAGTTGGGTTGGCTGTTTCTCCTCTTCCACATATTGCCACAGCCCTTGTCCTCTTAGGTAGGCTCTCATTCTAACAGCTCAAATGTGATACTGGTCCCCATTGAACACTGGAGGTGAGAGAGACGCAGATTGAGAAGCCATGCATGAAACTGGTTGCAGGTTTTTGAAAGACTTTGGTTCTTGCGTAAGGCTGAAGTTTGATGGTGATTTGGGATGAGTTTTTTGAGTGAACTTGTTAGACGTTAGTTGGTTGATTCAGCTCTGATACCATGTTCATTTTTGTGATGCTGGTTATTCAAAGAAGAAGAGAGATTAAAAAACTAAAACTGGACATATATTTTCATTAGACAAAATCTACATATAACATACTTCTCCTCACTGTTTCAACAACCATCAGAATACTTTTCCTTAATCTCAGCTAAACCACTCAAAATACTAACAACTTCATTACAAAAAGGCTGAGCCAATAAATAAAAGGATTAACATTAAATTACAGTAAATCTTAAGCCATTGAACCGTGAAGCACTCCCATGCACGTCCATGCAGAGCAAAAACTTTTCCAGGTTTTTCATACATTCGGCAAACCAAACTTCCAGCACAGCATCAACCTTCAACAGATATGTAGCACCAGGTATAGACATTTGCTATACTCCTACCATTTTGCTAAAAGCATTTGTAAATTGAGGCATTCCTCATAAAAACTTTTAGGTTTCAAAACGAATGGAAAATTGAGTCATTCCTCACTGTTCATTTTTTTGTCTATTCAGAATATGGAATCGGATCTAACACCTCGACAAAAGGAGATGTTTAGAGCTTTAGAGTTCTAGTCCTGGAGATGCTGACTAGAAAAAGACCAACAGATGACATGTTTGATGGTGAGCTAACCCTGCACAAATGGGTGAAGAGTCATTACTATGAAAGGGCCAAGAAAGTTATCAACTCTTCGTTAGTGAGAACTTCAAGAGACCAGTCCCCTCAAGAAAGAAGGTGACATGTTGCAATAGGAGAACTGACTGAATTGGGTATTCTATCCACACTGGAGTCCCCCTCTGCTAGGCCTACAATGCTAGACGCTGCTAACAACTTGGATCGCCTCAAGAGATACCTAAGTGATAACACAGCTTCCTCCTCTTCCAGGATTTCTTCTTCCACTCCACAAGGTGACTAACGCTTTCCCTATTTCTAGTACTACATTAAATGGCATAAGTTAGGTACAATGCTTTTGAATAAAATTTTCTTAAAGTTTGTTTTACAACCATAGAACTGTTGAATTTATTCTGGAGTTTCATAACAACCAGCGGAGGTTGTTTGGGAATTTTATTTACATCGCCACATTGGATTGATTTCTCCAGTTTTTTAGTCTAAATCACTTATTTGTCATGGGGCATGCTAAATTGCCTAAGGTCCAAAACTCTCTTGTCATATAGGCAGAAAACAAAGAGAAACTACAAATTATTTTTAATCAGACAATTATTGAAGTTTGAAAGATATGATTACATCTGCTTTCTAATAAAGGGGAAAAACAAAAACAAAAAAGCAAAAAACCAAGCCCACAACCACAAGCTATCTCTACAAGCTCCAGCAAAGTTCCAAAAGAACCAGAGATAATCAACTAAATGCATACACCTTTCTACCTTGGCCTCAGGAGATAATATCATTTCCCTCCAAAATAAAAAAAACAACTAAGTATTGATACAGAAGTGGCGTAGTGCACACCCTGGCTATAATGCCGGAGGGATCTGTACTTTAGACCACAAGATCGTATTTCTAGTTATGTATAACGATGAGTAGGTTATATATGATGGCAACCACTGCCATAAGACTGAATTCAATATTCATTTGCAATTGAATCCCAAGTGCCAAATAAACTACAGGGCAAGAAAAGGGAAATGAGGTGAGAAGAATAGTTCCGCTCAATTGAAAATGATAAAACTGTGTCTAACAACTTCCTATAAAACTCAATTTCCAGGCTTCACCAGTCTAACCTAAATTCAAGTTTGCATAACAAAAACTAATAAAACTCTTTAAACATTTTGTCAAAAGGTACCATAATTTTAGATGGCAATATTCAGTTCATTTGCTGAAGAGGGTTGTTGGATAAAATATGAAATTGAAAGTTGATGATGACACAATCTGCTCCAAAATTCTCAGTATATATGCAAAATAAAAGGAAAGGAAAACATTTTTGTTACGTCATAATCACAACTTAAAAGCTCGAAATAAAAAATAAAATAATGGGCCGTTTGGTTTAGAGAATGTTGTATTTCCAAAAAAAGATTAGCTGTGAAATAGATTACCTTATATTAAGGGCCATGATGTTTGGTTAGATTTATGGGCATAAATAATTAATATGTTTGGTTGGATGGAATAAAAGAATTCCGGGAGACCCTTTTACTGAATTGCCCTTTTTTAAATATTATTATAATATAATTATTATTTTATTATTTAGATTATTACCTTTAATCCCATAAATTTGAGAATTTAGCTAAAATACCTCAGTCACAATAAAAGTTTAAAATTTGACAAAATACCCTAACCACCCAAGACGACTACCGTTCGTCAATCACCACCGTCGACTGCTGTTGGCAATCACTAGAATGACCCATGACCGGTCAGATCTACCCAGAAACAGACATATCCATGATTGTTTTCAGCCAGATCCATGGATCTAGCCTTTTCTTTTCGACCAGATCCATGGATTTGGCCAGAAACGACTAGATCGGTGCATAGCCGCCAAGTTATGACTAGTCATGTGTCATTCTAGTGACTACCAATAAGGGCCAGTGGCCGTCCTAGGTAGTTGGGATTGTTTTGTTAAATTTTAAACTTTTATTATGACTGGGGTGTTTTAGCTAAATTATCAAATATGGAGGGTTAAAAGTTATTTTTCACAGTTGGGCTAATTATTATTTGATAGACATAGGAGGGCATTTCTGTTTGAAATGTTAATTAATTAAGGGTAAATCGGAAACAAAAATTGGATTATCCAAGTAATCTTAAATAACACATTTTCTTAGGTAAACAGATTATCCCTAATATCACCAACAATAATCATTATTTGTATTCGAAGATTACCTGAATCTTTTATTACCTTACAATTAAACAATGTGTCTTCGGATTTTAGGATAGATTACCATAATATTCTTTTACTACCGCTAACCAAATGGGCCCTAAGGCCCTAAGGGTTTTAGTTTCCATCCCCCGTCAAATATAAAAGTCTCAAATGGCATAACGATTATTGAAAATTATCGAATATCCCCTCGTCTAAATAAAATAAAATTCCATAGAGACCCTTAAACTTTTCATGTCTCCTCTTCCCCTCTTTTTTTCCTCCTTGAAATGTCGCAACCGCCGCGGCAAAAGCCTTTCGGCTTGCCACATCTGCTTGAGGCTCTCGCATCTAGCCACTACCGTCGCCGTGAGAGCCTCACGTTTAGTTGAATATTGCCAGCACGTGAAGCCCTTGCGTTTGGCCATGCCCGTCTGGTTGTGGTTACCGTGTTTCTTCCTTGAGCAATCTAGTTTATGAACATTCTAGATTGCATCAATTCCACAAGTTTATGGTGAAGCAACAGTGTAGTAGTTCAATATTTTTGACATCTTAAGATTGTAATAGTGGTTTTGGGATCAAATCTTGGATAGAGATTTGGTTATATTTATAAATTTGAGAAAATTAAGAAGAAAATAAACAGTGGAGTAATAGAAAACCTCTTTAGTTCATGAGCAAAGCTTAGGCTTATGAAGTTGCGAAAATGGCATTTGCTTGAATTAAAAAGTGATTCATTGTCGTGGATTGGGGTTGGGTTTGTGGCTGAGTTTGTAGCAGTTCTATGGCATTGTGTGTTGTTTGTTGTATGGTTGGTCGGATTGTGGTTATTTAGTGGTGGATAGAGGCTGAGTTTGTGGCAGATTGTGGCTTGAAGGGCTGCCCAATTTGAAGAAACCCAGATCGAAAGGGTTTGTTTGCAAGTTTGAAAACCAGCAGGGGTTTACAGGGGTCTCATTGCAGATTTAAAAACCTATAGGGCTTGATTGAAAGCTTTAATACAGATTTAAAAACTGTAACAGCGTCTTAGCGGCAAGCGTGATTTTAATAGTTTTCAATAATTGTTCTCCGCATAAAACTTTCATGTTAGAGGATTTTAATACTTTAATTAACCAAAAACAATATTTAAAACAAATGTAGAATTGGAATGAAAACTCAAATATGTTATAAATGTGGATCCATCAAGGCGGTTTGCTGGCTCCTTGCCTCAAATCTATAGTGCTCAAATCCCCTTTTATTAATTTGCTGGCTGTGGTGGATCTAGGATTTTTGCCAAGGAGGGCCTCCGCGGCTCCGTTATTGTTTGTCAAACAACTAGTGAAATTTTAAAAAAATATCAAACCTTAAGAAAAAAAAATACTACAATAACATAATACTTTCTTGTTTGAATAAATCTATGAGAAGCAAAATTTTGAGTAAATATGTTGAGTAAACCTTGAGCAAAACTTCTTTTAATTTTTTTTAATTTTGGTTTCCAAATATTATAATATAAATTTTTATGACTTTGATCAGACCTAATCTAAGCTAAAGTCAACCAAAACTTAAATCAAGTTAACGTTGCGTTGACTTTTCATATGAATTAACTAAAAAAGAGGGAATTTTCTTGGTATAAACAAAGATAGTAACTCAAATTTTTTTAATAATTTTGAGCAGTTAAACAGTGACGTTTGAAATGTAGGAAAGTGATGGGTGAGGGTGAAAAATAATGGCCTTTAGAATATAGTTAAGATTTTAATTTGGGAAAGCAGGTTCATTCTTAGACACAAAACAAAAAATAAACTCACAAAATCCATGTCTTTTTCCTTCAAATTAAAATAAAAAACCTCCAAAAAAAAAAGTACGATTTAAACCTAAAATAAACTAAATTGAAATAAGCAATATACATACCTAAAACTGATAAAACAGAAAACGAAGCTAATTGTGACACCTTGAGTAGTGAAAGTTTCAACAATTTCAGTCTTCAAAAGTTTTAAGAGCGACTAGCATGAGAAAGAGAATGAGAGAGTAAAGAATTTTGGAGATAAAATCATAAAAAGCAGGTGGAGAAAAAGAGTGGATAAAGTTTTAAATTTTTAATATAATGTGGGCTTGAAATGTATATATTAATAAAAAGTTTTTTGTGGATCTAGATATAAGTATAATAGTTCTCATTTTTTTAAAATCTAAGGGTAGGCCTGGGTATATATATTAACAGCAATATTTTGTGGGTCTATATATTAATAATTTTTTATTTTTTTGAAGAGGCCTACCCTCAAAGGGGTTGGATCCGCCCCTGTGATTGAGGATGTTCGAACTAGCTTGTTTGCACCTCAACTAATCCCCTAGGACCCTAGAACTATCGGCGAAATAAGAGCTCCAATGGCCATCCTTATTAGCAGTCATGGACTCATAGGAACTCGGACTGGGGAAAACATGTTAAATCCTCCTCTTACTCTTTTACCATTGTTGTGTGTGATTTTTCCATCAAGGTTGGTGAGTTTCAAGGTATTAGATCGACCTAGGATTAGTCCGACTCTACCGGTTGTCCGACCCAGTATAAGCTCATCGACATATAGCTCGACCCAGCACAAGCTAGTTGCGAGCAACCCAAATAATCATTCAATCGATTCCCAAATAACTTCAGATCCCAGATATCACGGGAATGATCAGATTAACAACAATCTCTATACGATCACAATGCCCAATTGTGAGAATATCGGAGTTGCATTTCAAATCAATTGTAATCCCTTTTATTTTCGCTCTTTCCTTTGTACAAATATTGCATATAAACCCATTCAAATGATGAAAAAGGGGTTAGAAATTTTCCATAGAACTCTTATTGTAGGCTCTCACAGCAAATACAAGAATGGTGGACGTAAGCTCAAGAGTTTACCTTGCTGAACCACTTTAAAAATCTCATAGTCATTTACTTTATCGCATTTATCTTATATCCATAGCTGATTATCCGTAATCACGCCCACATCCATTCCGATTCCACCAAGGTCAATCGGATCTCTCTGGTTGGTGCGAATTTTCTTATCAACATTTTGGCGCTAGAATGAGGGCCTCTACCAACATCTCAAAAATTTCGGTGAATAGCCCCAACAACCTACTCAATCCAAGCTCGCAATGGTGTGTACCAGATCAAAGACCATTATCGAAAACCACAAAAATGTGGAAACCACCCATCAGGAGGTGCAGCAGGATGCTACTGGACGTCAACCACCTGTGCCGCCAACTCAACACGTCACGAATAACCAGGGGATAGGGACGTCAAACCCCAAAAACGGCTAGTTAGTAGAGATGATTATAACAATGGTTGCACAGGCAGTGCAACAAAACATGGCTAAGCTGAGAAATCAGCAACAACTGCCCAGAACCTTGACTAGCCACACTTCGCCAATGCCTCCCCAACAAGTATGAATTCATCAGGTGGCCGGTTCGGCTCATTGGCGCCGAGAGGTGACCGATACCCCTGCCATCATAAACTCCACTCCACTCACGAGCATGAATCCCACGGGCAAACAGAGCCAGCCAATGCAACCACAATGAAGATTTAGATTGTGTGTAGAAAATGCTCGTGATCTAAGGGCTCGCCAGAACGGCATAGTGGAAGAAATAGTGAATTCCTCCTTCACGGAGGAGGTTCGCCAGACCTCACTTCCATAGGGGTTCAGGGCACTAAAGAGTAAGTTCGACGGGATAGGGGACCCTAAAAACCACCCCGACAATTTCAATGACCTGATGGAGCTACACTAGGTCAGTGACTTGGCGAAGTGTTGCTGCTTCAGAGTCACATTAGTAGGGGATGCCAAGAGGTGGTACAAGAGACTCAAGGGCGGATGCCAAGAGGTGGTACAAGAGACTCAGGCGAACTTCATCAATTCCTAGCAACAATTCTCCTCGCTGTACCTACATCAATTTCAAGCGAGGAGACAGTTTGCAATGTCGATTAGTTACTTAAGCAACATTTGTCAAGGGAGGGACAAAACGTTGACCTCATATTCAACGAGGTTCTAGAATGAACAAACAAAGATTGCGGATGCACCCGAGGAGTCCATCCGAACTTTACTGATTGTAGGCATCAAGCCTTACGCGGAGCCTGTAGTGGAAAGATCACGCGCTTCGCAGTTTTACCCGAGCAACGCGAGTGAAGATCACGTGCCCCTGGCCAAGTTTTACCAAATGGCTGCAAAACACCAGCGAGTAAAAAGCTTGCTGGTAGCATTGGCCAAAAGCTCGACCCAAGGACCCTCGGATAGGTGACAAGATCACCCATCAGATAAGCACCGGGATTAAGACCGCAATGACAAGGATTGCAACAAGTCCCAAAATAGATAGAGAACAGATAACCGCAAAGACAAGCAACCCTTCCCGTGGTATGCAGAATATACCCCCCTCAAGTGAGATATAGCTCATATCTATGAAGTCTCCCGTGAGGCCAAAAGATTGCCCGCTCCAGAAAGGATGAAGGGGGCTCCAAACAGAAGAGATCGGCAAAATTATTCCCAATACCACGGGGACATTGGGCATAACACCAATGAATGTCGGGCTTTGAAATATGTCATCGAAGACTTGATACGAAGGGGGTAGCTAAAAGAATTCGTCAAAGAGACACCAACTTGCAAAGGTGCTAGTGAGCAAAACAATCAAGTCTAAAACTAGGTCCAGCCAGCCTCGGCGAACGCCAATAATGAGGCCCTAGTAGGTATGATCTACGAGGGCCCGACATAGCGAATAGCTCAAGGCGTGCCCATGAACAATATGCTCGTGAGGCCAAAACAGACTTGCTTCCCTGAATAATGAGTTATGAACAGAGGCCGCCTAAGCAGTCCAGACAAGAGAACGAGGTAGTAGGATCATAGTTGAGGAATGCGAAGAATCCCCTCGCCACAATCATGACGCGGTCGTAATCACAGCCAGAATCGACAATGCTAGAGTACTAAAGGTAATGGTCGATAATAGGAGTGCAACGAACATCATTTTCTTGGGAGCTTTCTGAGGAATGAGGTTCATAAAGAGAGACCTGAGGGCATGCCCTTCGCCGCTCTATGGATTTACCGGGGACAACCTGGTTTCCAAAGGGATGATCGACCTCCCTATTACTCTAGGGCAGAGCCAAAGATCAGGATAGTGATGGCTGAATTCCTAGTGGTAGACTATCCAACCACCTGCAATGTCATCCTCGGAAGACTGATCTTGGATGACTTGAGTGCAGTCACATCAGTATGCTGCCAAGCAATGAGGTTTCTAACTCCTGGGGGAGTAACGACTATCAAAAGCTACAGAAAGCAATCTCGAGAATGTTGAACCGATGCTACTCAAATCCCTTTGCCTGAGAAATCGTTAGCTCCACCCGAGAACAATGGTTATCATAGAATCTGAGCTAAGCCCCAGGCCTCTTGAGGATGCCATCAATCCTCGCATCCATAGAGAAGATCCCACAGCAGGGCTAGTGATAGAGCTACAAGAGATATGTGTAAGCGAGGAAGATCCAACTCACGTACTAAAAGTCAACACCAGACTGAGCAAAGACATGGCCAACAACCTGGCAGGGTTTTCGAAGAAAAACCTCGACATTTTTGCATGGGTGCATGCAAATATGGTAGGGATCAGCCCCGAGGTAATGTGTCACAAGCTGAACATTGAACCGAAAGCTCAGCCAATAAGACATAAAAAAAGGTTTATGGATGCAAAGCATTCCAAAGCGCTTAAGGATGAAGTTGATAAGCTCCTGAACATCAACTTCATCAGGGAAGTGAAGTACTCGGATTGGCTCGCCAACCTAATCCTAGTTAAGAAGCCAAATGGCAAGTGGCAAACTTGCGTCGATTTCGCAGATCTTAATAAAGCTTGTCCAAAAGACAAATTTCCCCTACCATGGATCTACCAGCTAGTAGACGTGACAGCTAAAAATGCACTACTTAACTTCATGGATGCGTACTCGGGATATAATCAAATCCCGATAACTTCATGGATGCGTACTTGGGATATAATCAAATCCCGATGTACCAGCCTGATGAAGAACATACTTCCTTTATTACTAACCGTGTAATTTATTTTTATAGGGTTATGCCATTTGGTCTCAAAAATGCTGGGACGACCTACTAACGCTTGGTGAACAAGATGTTCGCCGACCAAATTGGCAAGACCATAGAGATATATATCGACGACATGCTCATCAAGTCAAAGGTCACCAAAAGCTACCTTGAGCTTGGGGAAAATGTTTAACATCCTCAGAAGATACCGAATGATGCTCAATCCTTTAAAATGTGCTTTCGAAGTGAGCTCAGGAAAATTTTTGGGCTTCCTCGTAAACCATCGGGGTGTAGAAGCCAACCCGGAGAAGATTTAACCTCTGCTCGATATGAAGAGCACAACCAGCATAAGGTAGGTACAGAGCTTGAGGGGTGTGTGGTCGCACTCAGCATGTTTGTTTTCCGAGCCACATACAGATGCTTACCATTCTTTGAGACCTTGAAGGGGAAGAAAGATTTCAAGTGGACACAGGAGTGTGAAAGAGCTTTCTAGGAGCTTAAGAAACATCTGGGACAACCTTCTTTATTGTCAAACCCCGTCTAAGGTGAGCCATTGCTATTATACTTGTCAATATCAAAGTCTGCTATCAGCGCGGCGTTGGTACACAAAGAGGGAGGAGTGTAATGGCCGATATACTATGCGAGCAAGAGGCTGCTCAATACGGAGACGAGATACCCTGAAATAGAGAAGCTCACCTTCGCCCTTGTCATCGTTGCTAGGAAGCTGCAACCTTATTTCTAAGCACACTCCATTCACATGCTAACCAACTTTCCGCTGAAGAAAATAATGCAAAAGCCAGAGACATCGGGTAGATTGATCTAGTGGACAATGGAAATGAGTCAACACGATATCAAGTACATCCCGAGAACAACAATCAAAGGTCAAGCCTTGGCAGATTTTATATCAAAATTCTCCTATCAGTAGGAAGGTGAACCCAGCCCGCTAGGGGCATATATCTCGGGAGAAGTTAAGCAACAGAAACCAAAGCTCGACGACCTATGGCAATAGACTTTATATGTGGATAGCTCCTCGAACGAGAAAGAGGTAGGAGTGGAGCTCTTGCTCAAAAGTCTAGAGGGAAACCCGATCATAGCCATAGTAAGATTCGAGTTTGCCGCCTCCAACAACGAGGCTGAATATGAGGCGTTGCTCGCAGGGATCCACTTTGCCAAAAAATAGGGGCAAAGTTCATTAAGATTTACAGTGATTCATAGCTCGTAGTCCACCAAACTACTGAGGAATACCAAGCGAAGGAAGATAGGATGGCATCCTACCTCCAACTAATGGAAACCGAGCTCAAACAGTTTAGATCCTTCACAATTCTCCAGATCCCAAGGGAGAAGAACTCGATAACAGATGCTTTAGCCCGCTTAGCCTCTGCAATGAACCAAGAGAAAGCTGATTCTATCTTAGTTAAGTTCCTCCAAAGACCAAACATCTCCTCTCCACAAGGACCAGTTTTAGCAACGAGTTAGAGATATAGTTGGATGTACACAATCACTGCCTACCTAAAGGATGATACACTACCAGAGGAGAGAACTGAAGCTAGAACACTCCGGACAAAGGCAGGTTGGTACACGTTCATCAATGATAAATTGTACAAATGCAATTTCAATGTATCGTTGTTGCGATATATCAACCATGAGGACACATATTATGTTCTAATGGAGATCCATGAGGGAATTTGTGGAAATAATGCAGGAGATAGATCTTTAGCATACAATGTGCTTCGCCAGGGGTATTATTGGCCAATAGTTTTTGGCGATGTAGCTGACTATGTGCGCAGATGTGATAGATGCCAAAGGTTTGCAGATACTACGCGAGCTCCACCTCAAAAATTGACTATTCTGACAAGCCCCTGGCCATTTGCAATCTGGGGCATCGACCTGATCGACCCCTTGCCTCAAGGAAAAGATGGTGTTAAGTTTGTAGTGGTTGTTGTTGACTATTTCACCAAGTGGGCAGAAGTTGAGCCCTTGGCTATCATCACGTCGAACAAGTTGAAGGATTTTGTTTACAAGACCATTATTTGTCAGTTTGGAATCCCCCACACTATAATAATCAACAACGGAAAACAGTTCGACAATGAAGACTTTAGATCTTTCTGTCACAAGGGGCAAGAACCTTGTTTTTCATGGCTGATCAAAGCATATAAAGGTCAAGCATCATGTTGTTCGAGAAGCCAAGTAGAACAAAGAGGTGAAGATCATTCATTGTAGATCTAAAGAACAAGCAGCAAATAGTTTGACTAAGACGTTAAGTATATCCAAGTTTGAAGAGCTCTGGCTTAGACTTGGTGTTTCTAGCAAAGATATCAAGGAAAAGTGTTAAAGCAAGTGATATCTTGCTGGAAGAATGATAATGCGATATGTATGCCTACTCAATCTGAAGCTTGCGATCAAGTGTTTAAGCTAAGATGAATGAGAGCTATAGATAGATGTGATCGGTAACGATCTGAAGAGAATGTGACCTAAAGGGCGTGCGAACTGAAAAAAGCAACCAAGCGGTAATGCGACCTAGAAGCAATGCAAGCAAGAATCCATGCAATCAAATGTGCATGTAATCATTTTCTTTATGCGACCTGAAAGAGGTAAATGATTTAGAGCTGATCTAGAAGGTGTCAGAGTTGGTTAACTACCCAGAATGGTTTAGGGATGTTAAGTCTGACTGATTTTGTATTAGTTATGAATGTATGGCTCTATGATAATATCTTATAAATATCTCTGTAGAGTTTGTATGTCCATGATGTCAATGATGATGTCAAATGCTTGTATATAATCTTTGATGAAGTTAATGAAAAAGTAGACAAGTTAAGAAAGACGAAATATCTAGCAAACATTCTCTGAAAAACACTTGTCTTTCAGAAAAACTAAAACTTGTGTTCTTTTCCTTTATATTCTCCAGCTTGTAAACCAACATTTCTACTCATGTTAAATGTCAAAGGTTAGCTACATTACTTTTGCATTGACCTCTCTTAGATTTTGTATTACAATCACCATGGATCCATTGTATATATGTTGATGCTATTTTAGACTATCAGAATAAGCAACATAGATTGTCTAGGCATTTTTGTTGCAATCACGAGATCACATTTAAATTTCTCTCTAAATCTGCTCTGATACCATGTTAAAAACTGGAGGAGTAAAACATAATATAAACAACAGCAATAACAACACATGCGAAGAATATCGCACACAAAGGCACACAATATTTTACGTGGTTCGGCATAACTTGCCTACATCCACGGATGAGAGATATCCACTATAATTCTATGAATATGATACAAGTGCTCATCACACCATCAACCTAGTACCTTTACATAGGTAGACATCCTGTTCCTATGATGTTTAATACCTTTGATATTTTTTCGATACTCGTGGTACCCTTACATTAAAACCCCTTGTATCCTCACATTCTCTCTTTCTCTTATTCCTTGTCTCATAACCTTGAATTGGTTCTAACCCCTCTATTTATAGGTAAAATAGTGCATTCTTTTTTTCTACTAGGATTCATATTTCAAATCCTAATAGGACTCCTCTAATTTAATGCATTCTCCTATTTTAACGCTAAATAAAATCCTAAACCAATTCTCTTTCCTAATACAACTCAAAGTAAAAGGAAAACAAATATTCTCCAATACAAATTCCTAAACCAGAAATTTGCCTAAAACTTAAATTCTTTTTTCTTCTTGCTTGCTTTTCTTCATTAATTACCAAAAAGTGTTCATATTCCAACATTAACAATCAGACAAATAAACACATTTGAAAGTTATAACTACATTTGCTTTCATTCTAATGATGTATATGTAGGCCATAAGATATAAAGAGGGGTTATGGTGACAATTGACAACTACTAGGCTTAATTAAGCTTAAATTCAGTGTTCACTTGTAATTAAATGCAAATGGGCAGCTGATGCCTTTCTACAAATAACCAAATAGATAACGTGAAGAGAAAGGGAAATGAGGTAAAAAGCACTACTCTGCTCAAAGTAAAAATCATATAGCACTTTGTGCCATCTACCTTTTATTACCTATAGATTCACAACTTACTATAAGTACTGTATTCTTTTATGCATTTCTTTTTCACAGTAAGAAATTAATGAATGTAATAAGTAAAGGGTCATGAAAATGGCAAGGCAAGAGAAAACAAACAACCACAACAATGATGGCAGTGTATGAACATAGAGAATGATGCTACACCAACTTAAAATTGTTGTAACTGAAACACAAAATATTAAGTTAGTAAAGCAATGACAAAAGCATAGGATAGGATGTTGAATATTTTTGTCAAACTTATGTTATGTATGTGCACTGGTATGTCAAACTTATGCTTTTGACAATTTCATTTCGAGTGTGTGCACAGATGATGTGTGCTTGCACTCTTATGTCAGACATATGCATGTTGAAATTTATTTTGCATTTTATCGCGATTGTGTGCACACTTCCTTTCTGTGCTAACATCTGAATGTCTGATTCAGATTGTGCAAGTTGCATTTTTTCATTATCTACTAAGATTTTTTTTTTTCTTATTTGATGTGCTATCATGATGACCACTTACAAGTGTCCTAAAATCCTCAAGTGGTCCAGGGAATTAGCTTTTTTCCCATTTTGGTTGTGGTCCCAAAAGTTTGGTGGAATCTTTTCCCTTTTTGGACCAACTCATGTCAGCCTTTGTCTGCTGACTTGGCAAGAATTGTTGAGCAAGAAATATCTCTATATTATCTTCATTCTTGTGTCTCTTTGAACTAACTTGAATACCCATTTTGTTGGTGCTCTGAACTTTTCAAAGAGTTGTTTTCTTGATCATGTTCATTCTTTATGGGTTTGTGATAAAACCATTTTGTTTATCTTCTTTGTTGAATGGTGACTGAAACGAGGTTCCATTGTTGATGTTGAGCATGTCTTCAGGGTGTGAAGCTTGGAAGGAGCTCAAGCTTGTCTGGGAGATCGAGTTCCTGGTGTGTGAAGCAATCCAAGAGTGATGAAGCATTAGGGAATTAGAGGGTGGTGTTTAGTGTATTGTTGAACAGAGAGTTCTCTTTGCTATATCTAAAATCAACTCTAAATGTTTTCTTGTAATGTTTGATGTTATAGTGGATTAGCTTCGGTCTGGATGAGGTCCCATGGATGTAGGCTAAGAGTGGTTTTAGCTGAACCATGTATATGTTTGTGTTCTTTACGTTTTCTTTCTTATGGTTGTTGATTTACCCTTAACGTGATAATGTTTAATCAACATGGTAAAAACATTTCTGTTGTGCTATTAAAAATGGGTACCTAAACATTTAATAGAGTTCAGTAACTCTAACATAAGAGATTGTGCAAAACAAAGCATCATGTGTTCATTAGCTAGCCACAAGACATTAACTGCAATATAGTTGCCAGATGAATCTGTTTTCTCAGAAAATTATACTTCAATTTTCAAGGACAAACTCAAAAATATTTGAATGCTCAATGGCATCAAGTAACAAAGGATATACACATAAAATTATAAACATAAAATACTTTCTGTGGATGCAAAACAACTAAGTTCCTCACATTTTGGAGTTTGGTGTTTGGTTTTGTCCCATATATATCAGTTATTAGTTTGTGAAGAAAGACACTAGACTGTTTGATGGAGTAACCCATTCACCTTCTTACGTCCAATGCGCGACTCAATAGAAGTATAATCTGAATTACCACAAAACCTTCATATGTAACTGATTTATTTTTTTAGGTCAATTTGCAGGCTTCACGAGTCTACCCAAATTCAAGTCTACACAGTTAAAACATATAAAACTCTTTAAACATTTTGTCAAAAGGAACCATAATTTTAGACGGCAATATTCAGTTCATTTGCTGAAGTGGGTTGTTGCATAAAAATATAAAATTGAAAGTTGATGATGACACAATTTGCCCAAAAAATTCTCAGTATATAAGCAAAGTTAAAGGGGAAAACATTTTTTATGTCATAATCAACTCAAAGTGCGAGATAGGAATTAAAAAATGAAAAAAAGGTACGTTTGTTTCGCAGAATTCTTTATCACTTAAAAGATATGATTACCACTGAGATAAATTACCTCGAAGATTACAAGGGAATGTTATACTAATATGTTTGGTTAGATTGGTGAGTATAAATAATTAATAACTATCAAGGGGTTTACTGAATTGCCCTTCCTTGTTAATATTATATTATTATTATTATTATTATTTAGAACATTTTTTTAAACCCCCTACATTTGAGAATTTAGCTAAAATACCCCAACAAAAAAGTTTAAAATTTAACAAAATACACTCGGCCACCCAAGACGACTATCGGCTTCCAGCCACCACTGTCGACAATAGTCAAAACGGCGCACGACCAACCAAATCTGGCCGGTCGTGCGCTGATCTCGCCATGTCCAGATCGAAGGCCGAAAATTGCCAAATGGCCATGGATCTGGCTAGAAAGCCAGATCCATTCTGGCCATTAATGGCCAAATCTATGGCTATTAACGGTCATGGATCTAGTCGTTTCCAACCAGATCCACCATTTTTGGCCGAAAATGGCTAGATCGATGCACGACCAACCAAATCCAGTTGGTCGTGCCCCATTCTGAGACTGCTAGCAGCGGTCAACGACCCACAGTTGTCTTCGATAGCTAGGGTATTTTGTGTATTATTCATGTAAAAATTGAGGGTATTTCTATCTAAAAAATAATATATGAGGTTAAAGAAGTCATTTCGCACATTTTGGCTAATTGTTATTTAGTAGACATATGAGGGCATTTGTGTCCAAAATGTTTATTAATTAAGAGTAAAATTGGTATGACTAGTTGATTACCCTGGTATGGAAAAATAATATTGTCCCAGACAGTAATCAAATTACCCCTGTTTTTACCTACAGTAACCACTATTGGCATTGAAAGTTTACCGTAATATTTCATTACTTGACACCCAAACATAGTAATTTCTAGAAAATAAGATAGATTACTGGTGTTATAGTTTATGCCCCCGAAACAAACGCACCCTTAGTTCTTTCTCTTTTCTTTTGTCCACTCAAATTTTATTTATTTTAACAGAAGTTCGCTAAAATGATCTTAATCTTAGTCACACCTAATTAATTAGGCTTCATGGATGAGTCTTTCGTGCTAATGCTAAACGTCTTTGACACTTCAATGTTTATTTTCTCCTTTCTTTTGGTCTTTCATATCCCAAGTTCCCTATCTTCAACACATTAATGCCACATACCAAACCATGCCATGATGCCAATTGAATTAATTACTAGTAAATGAATGACTATTTGTGTTTGAGAGTAAAAAAGAAGGTCTAAATGTGTGATAGCTGTAAACAGAAAAAGCTTGACTATGAGGGTGTTTGTCTAAACTTATAAGCTGGTCAAACTAGCTTATAAGCTCTAAAATTAAGCTGACATGTTTGTTTATAACTTTTTTGAATTTATAAGTTGAGCTTATAAGCTAAAAAAATAAGTTGGGGGGGAAGTACTTTTTTTTTTTTTTTTTTTTTGCTTATAAGCACTCTACTTATAAGTTAGTTTGATCAAATATATTACCACATTATCCTTGTTTAATTTTAAAATTCTATAGTATACCCTTATTTAATGTAGTACATTTTTTAGTCATTTTATAATAAAATGTACTTATAAGCCACATTTTACCAAACACGTCAACTACTTATCAATCACTTATAAGTATTTTAACCAAATACGTAATTGCTTAAAATTTCAAATGCTTATAAACTAATATAAGCACTTGTTGTTTATAAGCTAATTTTCATAAGCTCAGACAAACATCATTTATGTTGTTTGACAAATTTTTCTTTTTCTCAAAAAAGACTTGAAACAAAAAACGTTCTATGAGCTAATATTTAAATCGCGTGTGCCTATTATCTCTTGCAAAGTCTCATTTGTCATCCCATGGAATTTAATTTAAGTTGACCTGAAAATCTACTCATCGTATTACCAAACCCATGATAAAGCTGAAAAAATCATAGCCTAGCTGAATATTTCTTCCTAGGAGATCTATTTCCAGCGTCACTAAAACCACAATCAGTAATCACTTAAGCAGTAATGGACTCCAGATTTGGCTCTAATGGGGCAACTTAAAAAAAAAAAAAAAAAACGTAGATTAAAAACCTAAAAATTGAACTTTTAAATACATTAAATTTTGCTAATAAATCCTTATATAAGAGATATCTATGTGTTTATATCATAGTATTTGATTGATAACCAAACGCTTTTTAAAATAGAAAATATAGTTGAAGTGTTTTTTAAATTAGAAGTGCTTGATATATGTTGACGCTTGATTTTGGACGCCAACGACTCACACGTAAGAAGCGCTAAGCGGACTTAGGAATCACATGAGATGGGTACATGAGATTTGAATATGGAGCTGAGATTATATATTTTGCAGAAAAATAAGTAAAAGATTGGCAAGAGGGGTTTTTATAGTGGTTCGGATGCAACAAGCGACTCCTACATCCACTGTTATTTTATTGATCTCTGACTATTTCTATGATTTTGCCCGTAAGGCATACAAAGATGAAAAAATACAGTGTTTTTACAGAGAGAAATAATTGAAGCTAAATCTCAGCCCAACCTCTTGCCTCCCTTCTTCGGGAAGAGAAATGCCCATTTATTCACATTTGCACTCAATGCCATGAGAGCTTTTGCAAACTGCCTTGACACATGGAAGGCTCTCGTCCATTCATCTCTTTGAAATGAGATAAAGTTGGTGAGAATATCTTTGGAGATATGGGCTTGGCAGATGGTACAAAGAGACATTAATTGTGCTGACATAGGCTTGACTTTTGAGGCATAACAAAAGCCCCCTAGTTTTTGAAGTGCGTTGCACTTTAGAAACTAAAGTCTTT
Source organism: Pistacia integerrima (assembly GCA_026225825.1). Classification (NCBI taxonomy): domain Eukaryota; kingdom Viridiplantae; phylum Streptophyta; class Magnoliopsida; order Sapindales; family Anacardiaceae; genus Pistacia; species Pistacia integerrima. The sequence continues at coordinate 15,680,472 of CM047750.1, read as the reverse complement.
GATTTGACTGGCTGCGGTCTCGAACTAAAGTTTGAAAGCCTGAAATCATTAGGAAGATGATCGAAATCTACCAGGAAAAGAAACGCAAATGCATAGGAGAGCAGCCCGCGTGAGGAAAACGACCATAAATACGTTAGGGCGACCAAAATCTATAACAGAAATCATCGTTACAGAGCGACTGAAATAGCGTTAGGAAAGCGACGAGAAATCTGACCAGAAATGACATACAGTTAGGAAAGCGACCATAAATACAGTAGGGCGACCAAAATCTATTGAAAGCGATCAGAAATCATAGAGCTAATGTAAATCATATTAAAACGACCGTAACTGTTAGGAAAACGAATCAGAAATCATTATTGTAGAGCGTACCGTGAAATGTTAGAAAACGACTAAACTGTTAGGAAACGCACTGTAAATCGTTAGGAAAACGACTGTAAATCTATTAGGGTACTCCAAAAATCTATTAAGAAAACGATCGTAAATCATAGGAGCGATAAATCATAGGAAAACAACCGTAAATCATAGAGCGACCGTAAATCAGTTAAGAAAACGACCGTAACGGTAGGAAAACGACCGTAAACTGTAGGAAAACGACCAGAAATCTAGTAGGAGCTCGACCTGAAATCTGGTAGGAACGACCTGAAAGGTCATAACGAGCTCAAAAAGCAAAACGACCTCAATTTTAAAGGTCAAAACGAGCTCAATCTGAGCAAAACGAGCTCAACTTGAGAGCAAAACGACCTCGACTTGAGAGGTCAAAACGAGCTCAAAAAATAAAACGACCTCAATTTTAGAGGTCAAAACGACCTCTCCTCGACCTGGGAGGTCAAAACGACCTGAATGAGCAAAACGACCTCAACTTGAGAGGTCAAAACGACCTCGACCTGAGGTCAAAACGAGCTCAAAAAGCAAAAACGACCTCAATTTTAGAGGTCAAAACAACCTGAATAAGCAAAACGACCTCAACTTGAGAGGTCAAAACGAGCTCAATGAGCAAAACGACCTCAATTTTAGAGGTCAAAACGACCTGAATGAGCAAAACGACCTCAACTTGAGAGGTCAAAACGAGCTCAACCTAAGAGCACAAGAGATCAGCGATCTAAACACGCGATTTGAAGCTAAAGATCCGCGATCTGAAAGTGAGGATCAGGATGGGATGGGCGTGCGATCTGCGATCTGGCCACGCGATCGGAGAACTCTGATGAGTGCGATCTCTGATCTAGCCACGCGATCGGAGAATTTTGATGCGCGATCGAAGAATTCTAACGCGTGCGATCTACGATCTGGCCACGTGATCGGAGAACTTTGACGCGGGTTTGAGATCTGAGCACGCCATCAAGGAACTTTGATGCAGGTTTGAGAATCGGACCTGCATGGGCCACCAAACTGTTGACGCTTGATTTTGGATGCCAACGACTCACACGTGAGAAGCGCTAAGCGGACTTAGGAATCACACGAGATGGATACATGAGATTTGAATATGGAGCTGAGATTATATATTTTACAAAAAAATAAGTAAAAGATTGGCAAGAGGGGTTTTTATAGTGGTTCGGATGCAACAAGCGACTCCTACATCCACTGTTATTTTATTGATCTTTGACTATTTCTATGATTTTGCCCGTAAGGCATACAAAGATGAAAAAATACAGTGTTTTTACAGAGAGAAATAATTGAAGCTAAATCTCAGCCCAACCTCTCGCCTCCCTTCTTCGGGAAGAGAAATGCCCATTTATTCACATTTGCACTCAATGCCATGAGAGCTTTTGCAAACTGCCTTGACACATGGAAGGCTCTCGTCCATTCATCTCTTTGAAATGAGATAAAGTTGGTGAGAATATCTTTGGAGATATGGGCTTGGCAACTGGTACAAAGAGACATTAATTGTGCTGACATAGGCTTGACTTTTGCGGCATAACAATATATAAATTTTTTTAATTCTTAAATTGTAAAAGTACTTAAGAGAATACTGTAAATATAATCGTATGGCTTATAACAAAAGAGTAATCTATTAATCCTTACGTTTTATTTTATTCTTTGTTTTTTTTAAATCGATCAACATACTAATATTGCCGAGGTGCACGTTAGCTAATTCGGACACCTTGGTTACCAAAAAAAAAAAAATACCAATATTATGTTATTGATGTTTTCAATACTAATTAAATAATTAATACTACTATTTTAAGTATATTAAAATAATTTAAACGAAAGAGATGAAAAAAATTAATTTGGGAACCAAAAAATGTAAGGATTTTTTTTCTTGACTACAAGTAAAATAAAGGAGTGTATATCAGTGATTAGGAACCCAACCCAACCCAGCCAATTCAAGCGTTTCAACCAGGATTCGGGGCCTTCACCAAGTCGGGTTACAAATTTTCCTATTGATTCAAACCCTAAAAATTAGGACATCAATCCGTGAACAAATGAAAGTTGGAATGTTAGGGCTTTTGAAGAGAAATGGCCGATGAGTGTAATGGTGGCGACGGAGGTGATTTCCGGTGAGTGAATCAACTGAAAATCGCAAAAATAAGTCACCAGAAAAAGCCTGTTTTTATTGGCAATTAGGGAGGCTAATGGGTAAGGGGTGAGATGGGTTTTGGTCAGGAGGCTGAGCGGAGTGTTTTCGTGGTGATGAAGAGTGTTGTCGTTGCCAGAAACAGGCCCTATTTGCCAACGCTGACGATGGTGTTTGGGGTATTTTTACAAGATTTCAAACCTATAAGAACTTACAATATTTTTTGGGGTATTTTTATTGGATTTCAAACTATTGAACACCAGTTTGACCTGTCGGTAAAACTGGTTGAAGTACTCAACCCAGGTGGCCTGGCCGTGTCACTAAACGAGTTGAGTTTCAAAACATTGGTGTATATTGTTAAAATGTAAAGTACAAGGTAACTTTCATGCCCCCGCTGAAACCCTTAGTGGCTCCGTCCCTGCCCCCAAGGACAAATCATACCCTCTGCCTCTTTTTAGCTGGAATTCTTACTGTTACACTCCTTTGCACATCTATCTATAAAAGGAATATTACTATGAGGACCTTAAATTTTATCCAAGATGGACTTCATTAAAGCAATTCTCGTACTTCTTTTGATTCTAAGTACAGGTCAAGCAACTATGATGGGTCATAACCGTCATCGTCACCACTCTTTGCTTACAGACAAGGCTGCTCTTCTGGCATTCAAAAGCACCATAAAATTTTATCCGAATTGTACGGTAACTGGCTGGGGGGAAGATGTTGATGTATGCAGCTTCAGAGGTGTCAGCTGCAACAAACACCGTTTACGTGCAGTTCAACTTATTCTACCAGATTGTGGACTATCGGGACCCCTCTCACCCTTTCTTTCAAATCTCACTGGCCTTCGAGTCCTAGAGCTCTATAACAATTACTTTTCTGGAGTCATTCCACCTGAATTTTCGCACCTCAGACACCTCGTTTATCTCCAGCTAGATGAGAACAACTTACAGGGTCCAATACCAGAGTCCTTTGCTCTTCCTTCTAAACTCCGTATGGTAACTCTTTCATTTAACAATTTAACAGAAGCACTTCCACCTTCCTTCTTCCGCAACTGCACTTCACTAAGAACTGTAGACCTGTCCGACAACTTTTTCACTGGAAAAATTCCACAAGAAATAGGAAATAGTCCACATCTATGGTCCCTCAATTTATACAACAATCAGTTTGTAGGACAGCTTCCTCCATCTTTGGTAAATACTTCAATGTATAATTTGGATGTGGAGACAAATAATCTTTCTGGTGAGTTGCCTTCAGATGTCTTGGGGAAGCTGCCTTCACTTGAATATCTCCAATTATCATATAACAACATGATAAGTCATGACAACAACAGCAATCTCGACCCCTTCTTCACCGCCCTGGAAAATTGCACAAGCTTAGCTGAGCTTCAGTTGGTTAGCATGGGCCTCGGAGGAAGATTGCCCAGTTCAATCAGCCAACTTAATATAGCGACAATGTTACTGCAAGAAAACAGAATCACTGGATCAATTCCTCCGAGTATAGCGAATCTTACCAATCTAATGTCATTAAATTTGTCTTCTAATCTTCTCAATGGAAATATTCCAGCAGAGATTAGTTGGTTGTCGAAATTGGAGCAGCTTTTCTTATCACACAACCTATTCTCCAGTGAAATTCCAGCAGCAATAGGTCAACTTCCTCGTCTGGGTTTGCTTGATCTATCATACAATAATTTCAGTGGTCCTATCCCGGAAAGTCTCGGAAATTTAGTTCGGTTGAATTATCTGCTTCTCAACAACAATTTGCTTTCAGGATTAATACCACGAACTTTAGGACAGTGCATAGATCTGTACAAGCTAGACTTATCCTACAACAGGTTGACTGGGAGACTTCCCCCAGAAATTTCCGGTATTCTTGCTATCAGAATATTTATAAACCTGTCACATAATCATCTTGAGGGGCCATTGCCAATTGAGTTTAGCAAACTGGAAAATGTTCTAGAGATGGACCTTTCATCAAACAAATTCACTGGAAATATCTTAACTCGGATGTCAAGCTGCATTGCATTGACGTTGTTAAATCTATCTCACAATGCTCTTGAGGGAAACCTTCCAGATTCTCTGGGCGATCTGAAGAACCTGGTATCACTCGATGTTTCAGAAAACTACTTATCCGGTATGATCCCAACAAGCCCCAGCAAAATGTATACCCTTACCTTCATCAATCTTTCTTTCAACCAGTTTGAAGGTATGATTCCCTCTGGAGGCATCTTTGATTCAGTAACAAATATGTCGTTCTTAGGGAATGAAGGTCCCTGTGGGGCAGTTCTCAACGTGCCCATTTGCTCTCCAAAACGACATGGACTTCATTCACGTATATTCCTGATCATTTTCATCCCAGTCATATGCATATCAGCATTGTTATCAGCAACATTTTATGTGCTTAGGCTCCGCGGCATCAAAGTTATAACTCCCTTGGCAAAATCTGAAACGATAAGGAAGCATACAACACTAGAATTAAAGCAAAATTTTCCAAGAATTACATACAGACAATTGTCACAGGCCACTGCAGGGTTTGATGAGCAGACAATAATTGGCACAGGTAGCTATGGACGTGTATATAAGGGAATTCTTTCAGATGGAACAGCAATAGCAGTCAAGGTGTTCCATTTGCAATCTGGAAACTCTGTAGAGAGTTTTGATAGAGAATGTCATGTTTTGAAAAGGACTCGGCATAGGAATCTGGTAAGGATTATAACTGCATGTAGTCAACCTGATTTTAAGGCACTTGTTCTTCCTTATATGGCAAATGGGAGCCTGGATAGCCGTCTTTATCCACTTCCTGGGACAGTTTTGGGTTCAAACTCCTCAGATTTGACTCTCATCGAGATGGTGAATATTTGTAGCGACAGAGCTGAAGGGATGGCCTATCTGCATCATTATTCTCCTGTTAAGAGTCATACACTGCGATTTAAAGCCAAGCAATGTTCTTCTCAATGATGAAATGACTGACAGCTGTGGTTCTGATTTTGGGATTGCAAGGTTGGTTATGCCAGTTGGAGCGGACAATACAGGGGATGTTGATAACGTCGGAATCTCTACTGCTAATATGTTATGTGGTTCTATTGGATATGTAGCACCAGGTATAGACATTTGCTATGCTCCTACTATTTTGCTAAAAGCATTTGTAAATTGAGGCATTCCTCATAAAAACTTTTAGGTTTCAAAACGAAGGGAAAATTGAGTCATTCCTCACTGTTCGTATTTTTGTCTATTATGGAATCGGATCTAACACCTCGACAAAAGGAGATGTTTATAGCTTTGGAGTTATAGTCCTGGAGATGCTGACTAGAAAAAGACCAACAGATGACATGTTTGATGGTGAGCTAACCCTGCACAAATGGGTGAAGAGTCACTACTATGAAAGGGCAGAGAAAGTTATCAACTAGTGAGAGCTTCAACAGACCAATCTCCTCAAGATAGAAGGTGGTGGCATTTTGCAATAGGAGAATTCATGGAGTTAGGTATCCTATGCACACAGGATTCCCCCTCTGCTAGGCCTACTATGCTAAATGTTGCCAACAAGTTGGGTCGCCTCAAGAGATACCTAAGTGGTGGTGACACATTTTCCTCCTCTTCCTCTTCTGGAATTTCTCCTTCCACTCCAGAAGATGACTAACAGCTTTCTCTATTTTTAGACTTTCATTGAAAGGCATAGGTTGGCTACATTACTTCTATATAAAAATTTCGTAAAGTTTGTTTTAGTATCAACATAGGATCTGTTGATGTTATTCTGAAGTATCACAACAAGCAGCATATATTGTCTCGGAATATTATTTACATCAGAACATCGCATTAATTTTCTCCAGGTTTTAAGTGAAAATCATTTATCAGCATACCAGATCAAATGGTTGATCAATATGCTGAAAATAATTGCACACTCAAGTGTATTTAAACTTTAACATCACCAAAAGCTGATCTAGTGCACTTGCTGTCACATAACATTGTTAAAACCTTTTGACTGCAAGTGCCTTCCAGTACACATAATTACCCATCTTAGAAGATTCAAAAACGACTGCAATCAAGATTGGAAAACAAGTAAAAAGTTTATTCTATTGTAAATTTGAAACAACTATTACGTACATTTGAAAATTTTTAACTCTGATTTAGAAATCTCTCAAATCCTATTCTATATTACCATGCATTACACAATAACCCACTCAAGCACAACCAAAAACAGAGTAGAAAAAACAGAGCCCCAAAACAGAACATCTCTATATGACACCCCTTTGGTGCTTCAATCGACTTCCTCAATCTTAGGCCCAGCACCGGCACCACCAGAACTGGCCTTGCCATATCCGTTCGGCATCTCTGCACTGCCGCCCATCGGAACATCCCCGCCAGCTCCTTGATACATTTTGGAAATTATTGGGTTGCACAAGCCCTCCAATTCTTTCAACTTGTCTTCAAGTTCTTCAACTTCAGCCAATTGATTCCTGTCAAGCCATTCAATGGCCTCATCGATCGCCTTCTCGATCTTCCTCTTGTCTGCAGGATCAAGTTTTCCGGCAAACTTCTCATCTTTTACAGTGTTCCTCATGTTATAAGCGTAATTCTCCAAAGCGTTCTTCGCATCAACTTTCTTCTTGACTTCCTCATCCTCCGCCTTGTACTTCTCCGCCTCTTGAACCATTCTTTCAATCTCCTCCTTGCTCAATCTTCCCTTATCATTTGTAATTGTAATCTTGTTCTTCACTCCTGCAGTTTTATCTTCAGCTGACACATTCAATATCCCATTTGCATCAATGTCAAAGCACACATTGATCTGTGGAACACCTCTGGGAGCTGGCGGAATCCCCGTGAGCTCGAATTTTCCAAGCAGATTGTTGTCTTTTGTTCTAGCCCTTTCACCTTCATAAACTTGAATTAAAACTCCAGGCTGATTATCAGAATAAGTTGAAAAGATTTGCTCCTTCTTGGTGGGAATCGTCGTGTTTCTCGGAATCAAAACTGTCATTACACCACCAGCAGTTTCAATTCCGAGGCTGAGAGGTGTGACATCAAGAAGTAGCAAATCTTGAACCTTATCATTCCCTTCACCGCTCAAAATAGCAGCCTGAACGGCAGCTCCATACGCGACCGCCTCGTCGGGGTTTATGCTCTTGCAGAGTTCCTTGCCATTGAAGAAATCTTGCAATAGTTGCTGAACTTTGGGAATTCTTGTTGACCCACCAACAAGAACAATATCATGAACCTGACTCTTGTCAATCTTGGAGTCCCGAAGACATTTCTCCACAGGCTCCATACACTTTCTGAACAAATCCATGTTCAATTCTTCAAATCTTGCTCTAGTAATAGTAGAATAGAAATCAATACCTTCAAAGAGCGAATCAATCTCTATCGTCGTCTGCGTGGTGGAAGACAAAGTCCTCTTCGCCCTCTCACACGCCGTCCTCAAACGCCTCAATGCTCTGGCATTGCCACTGATATCTTTCTTATGCTTCCTCTTAAACTCCGCAACAAAATGATTGACAAGCCTATTATCAAAATCTTCGCCTCCGAGATGGGTATCTCCAGCAGTCGCCTTCACTTCAAAGATCCCCTCCTCAATCGTCAACAACGAAACATCAAAAGTCCCTCCACCAAGATCAAAAATAAGCACATTCTTCTCACCAGACCTTGACGCCTTCTTGTCCAAACCATAAGCAATGGCAGCAGCAGTCGGCTCATTGATAATTCTCATAACATTCAGCCCGGCTATAGCTCCGGCATCCTTTGTAGCTTGTCTTTGCGAGTCATTAAAATAAGCCGGAACAGTAATCACAGCGTTCTTCACATTCTGACCCAGATAAGCCTCAGCAATCTCCCTCATCTTCGTCAACACCATTGAAGAAATCTCTTCAGCGGCGAACTGTTTCTCCTCTCCTTTAAACGTAACCATAATCATAGGCTTATCTCCCGGACCCGCCACAACCTTAAAAGGCCAGTGCCTCATATCGCTCTGAACATTCGGGTCAGAGAACCGTCTGCCAATCAAACGTTTAGCATCAAAAACAGTGTTCTGAGGGTTCATTGCAACCTGGTTTTTCGCTGCATCTCCGATCAAACGTTCAGTGTCAGTGAAGGCCACATAAGAAGGAGTAGTTCTGTTGCCCTGATCATTGGCAATAATCTCAACACGGTCGTTCTGCCATATTCCGACGCAGCTGTAAGTCGTGCCGAGATCAATGCCAATGGCTTTGCCTTCAATCTTTGATGCCATAAAGCAAAATAATTAGTAGCAATCTACCAGGAACAGAAACAAAGATTGTTTTGAATTATTAGAAAGAGAAGTTGGAAAAAGCGCTAAAGAATTTGGTTCGCTGTGCGAGAACAAATTTGATTGACGCTGGTGGGTTGAGGCGTTATGGGATGTGAATATTTATAAGGGCGGGAGAAAGTTTGAAGGTAAGGAAGAAATTTCGGGAGAAGTGTAGAAGAAGAAGTTGATTGGAGGAATCGGGATGTAAAAAGAGAGTTCTGGAAAGGCGGTTAGATTTTTCTTTAGTAGTCCAGAAAGTTGTAATGTAAAGAAATAATTCATTTTCATCCCCGTAGTTTTAATATTAATTTTAAGGACAATCATTTTAAATATTATTTTTTTAGTCCTTTGACTTAATGAAGGATAGTGAACGGTTAGTTATCTTTAAATTTTTATTAAAAAGACAAAAACACTCATCTTTTGAAGTTATTAAAATACCATTAAACATAAGTATAAAAATATATTTTTTTAAAAAAATAATGCATTCTTGTCAAAAAAAAAAAAAAAAAGCAATGGAAAAAAATTAAAAAAATATGTTAAATAAAAAGTATTCTTGTTAGAACCAAAAAGTACATTTTTTTTTTTCTTGTTGAATAAAAAGTATTATAAAGTTCTCACTTTTAAAATATATTTTTTATATCAATGTTTAATAAAATCTTAATAACTTGTAAAAGATGGATAATAATTTCAATATAAATTTAAAAGGTAATTAGCTAAACTTTTATTAAGTCAAAGGACTAAAAGAGGATTATTTTGAAACAACAAGGACCGATAAGTAATTCAAATAATTGTCCTTAAAGGAATAAACTGAAACTAAAGAGATGAAAAAGAATTATGTCGAATATAACTTAATTAAGAAAAGAACTTTTTATAATTATCAAAAATCCCTTATAATTTTAAGGACATTTTCAATAGCTAGGGATAGTACTTATTTTCCTTACATGTTTAGCCTATGATTAGAATTTTAATTGCAGTATTATTATTATTATTTATTTATTTATTTATTTGTAAGAAAAGATTTAGTTGTTGAGCAGACCTGGGGTATTTAATTGTGTAAACCAGTGAGTGTATATGATTATCTGTTTTAAATTATTTTTACCATCAAGTTTTTAATTACAAGTATAATTATAAATGTAACTTCCTTCAGAATCTAGAAAAAAAATTTAGCATGTTAGACCACTAAGGAGAAGAAAATAGTTACCCTTTAAGTAATTGCTTTAGTAATTTTTTTTAATAATTCTCAAATTATCATAATTTTTAATTGCTTTGCTGTTCAAATGCACTAATTTTAATTAATTTATTAACTTTTATGCAAGGTAATTTGGTATATCCAATGACAAGCAACAAATTTTTGCCCTTGTAAATGATTATTTCATACAGCATTTTAAGTTTTTCCGATAGCAATTTGTTTCCTGGAAAAGGCTAAATTTGTAGTAGTGTGCGTAGCAATTATGAAAATAGGGAAGAATTGCTTGTATGAATAGTTAACTACTTTGTCATACCCAAATAATGGTTTAATGACACTTTCCTACCCATAAACTTTTTAAATATCACTTTACTATCCAAATTTATATTTCCGTGACGAACGGAAAACAAACTCGATCCAGGCTCTTGGTTTTTTTAAGAGGGGAGGTTGAAAAGCCTTTTAGTGGTCGAAGGTTTAAATTTTGATGGTTGTGATTGATCAAAATTTGAATTGGGAGGAGCGGTTGTGCAAACCCTAATCCCTCGATTGCCGACAATTGGTGAGGTCGACGGAAATAAGGTTTAAAGGGTTTTGATGAGTGATGATCGAGGAAGATAATGGTGGTGGTGTGGAGTCGCAATGACTCCGGAATCGGAAACTGAATATAAATTTTGGTAGTAAAGTGGTATTTTAAAAATCTGTGGATGAGAAAGCGTCATTATGTCATTATTTGGGTGGAAAAAAGCCTTCTACTCTTGTTTAAATTATAAATTATAATTTTGTTAACATTTTCAATACTTTATATACCAATAAACAACTTTTTCCCATCCAAGGTTTGCCTTAATGACACTTTCCCACCCAAAAAATTTCAAAAAACCACTTTCCCACACAAAGTTTATATTTCATTAATACCCAAAGCCAATTCCGATGGTGTAAATTCTCTCCATCATTACCATTTGAATTTTCGATCTCTTCTCTACAAAACCCCTCTCACTCCTGCACCTGATTTCTTGTTGATTATCGGCTATCACAAAGTTAGGATTTCTTGTTCTTAGTTGATTTCCAATGACGAATATTTAATCGGTCACCACCATTCGATCCACCGACCTCCACTCTACAAAACCCCTCTTATCTTGGCTCTTAGTAACTTGTCGAACACCCGATAAAAAAGTAAAGTGTATTTTGTGTATTACAGAATATAAAAATTGGGTGGGAAAGTAGTATTTTGAAACTTTTTGGGCGAGAAAGTGTCATTAAGGCAAACCTTGGGTGGGAAAAAGTCGTTTACTCATGCACTTAGGGTGTGTTTTGTTGGGGGTAATAGAGGATTATTGAGATAATGTTATCTTATATTACTTGACTACTATGTTTGGTTGTCAAGTAATATAAGATTCCAGTAATCTTCTAGAATTAATAGTAATTAATGTTGGTAATATAGGAAATAATCTAATTACCTCCATTTTCTTAGATATTTTAAAATTACTTGGTAACTTATTTTTGTTACAATTTTACCCCTTATTTGTAAAATTTTTTGGAAAAAACCCTTATTTTGAAATTAATTTACAAATATATTCATATACATAAATACCCCTGGACTTTAAATAAATTACCCAAGGGTGGTGGCCTGATCTGGCCACCGACCACCATCGTAGGAGGTCAATGGCGGCGGAAAAGCGCATGACCAACCCGATCTAGCCAGCCGTGCATCGGAAACAGTCAGATCTATGGCCATTTCATGGCCAAAGATGTGGTCATGAAAAAACCAGATATTTAGCGATGAAAAGACGGCCATTTCATAGCCAGATCTCCACTATAGTTGCTAGTAATGGCTTGGAGTGGGTGGGGGTGTTTTTGTTAACTTTTAAACTTTTTTGTTGTTGGGATGTTTTACTTAAATCTTAAATGTAAGGGGCTAAAAAAATTATTTAAAAAATAATATTATATTAGTATTAAAAAATAAGGGCAATTTAATAATTTATATAACATACTGTTGTTGATTTTCGCAAGTGTAAGAAATTGTGCAAGTAATAAAATGTATAAATACGGATATCGAACCCAAAGGGAATTACTATTATCAATTACTAATTAAACTATCTTATTACTATTTGATCAATCCAAATTGTATCAAGGAAAACCTAAATTAAATAAAATTAACAATTGAAATTAAAAAGAAAACAGAAAAGAGAACAATTAAAATAAACCTTTGGGTAAAAACAAGATGACTATACTTAGGGCATAGACTTCACACCAACTCTTATTCATATGTATTGATCTCTTATGCTAATTTTATTAAGCTCTTTCTACAAGTCAAACTCCCTAAATTTCCAATAACTTTCTCTCGAACAATTATCAAATTGACCCCTAATTACTAACCTGAATTATCTCTAATCAGATTTAAGCAATTGGATATCATTACGCTCTATGGAGTTTACTAAGACCTCACAAGTCGTGATAACCTATCTCTAGCGTTCGCTCAACCTATAGTTTTACTACCGTAAACCAACTAAGTATCATCTCTCGATCTCAACCTAGTCCATTAATTCATTCAATTCTTGGGCCCTTAAGAATCAAAAGAATTAGAAATAATAGTAAAACTTAGAAAGAATTCTTAATAAACATTAACAATCAAAGATCAATACATAATTAAGAGATTGGGCTACATCTTAGCCCTAAAGAATAAATTTAGTTCATAAGAAACATGAAAGAAACAATCATCTTTATTAAAACATTCATTATGAGTTTATAAGAAAAGAACAAGGAAAACTTCTCTATATAGTGAATCAAAGCTCCAGAATTTCTGTTATTTCTTTTCTTTGCAGATTTTTCTCCCTTTCTTCTCACCAAAGAAATCCCCCAAAATAATGCTAAAAAACCTCCCTTTATATCCCACAAGGATTAGGGTTTTATTTTCTTCAATTCTATTAGGGATAGGACTCTTAACCCAATTTTTCTACCTCAAAACGGATAGGTGATTTTTAAGTTCCATGACTGTGCCCCGGTATTGTGCTATGGCATAGTAGCTACTGGAAAAAGTGTGCCGCGACACAATAGCTACTGGCCTTCTTCCTGTATCATTCCACTGTTCTTCAGAGATGATGATTTTTGAACCTGATAACGATGGAATTTGGAAAAGTGGTAAATATATGAGATATAGCCCTTTGAATTATCTTTCCAACGGTTTAAGAATCGTCTTAATCAAAGTTCTACAGCTCAAGATATTCTCAAAATACCGAGATATGCTCAAGTTGGAACGTAATCTGGAATCTTCTCTTTACTTAACTTCCATAACTTCTTCAATTCAACTCCGATTCTTGATCCGTTTGTTGCCACTCGTCATCATTCTGTTGCCAACATGATTCTTCATCCGAGCATAATATTTAAGCATTAATAACCTGAAAAACACTCAAAAACACCAGTGATCCCGTAAAAGGTAATTATAAAAATATTAAGCAACTTTATCAAATTAAGCCTAATTTCCCACAATTAATCCTCATAAACCACTAACTAAATGTGTATTTTCAAGCTCTTATCATATACCCACCAATTTATTCATCTCAACCAAACATATTAATATCATATACCAATCAATTTATTCCAACCAATCAAATATATTTCCTCAAATATTTCTAATAATCTTCAAAGTAATCTATCTTTCTATTAATATAACATTCTCTAAACCAAACATACCCTTAATTTCACACCGTTACTTATAGGAAAATTAAATTAAACCAAACCATCTTATTAATTAATAAATTGTCAGGCAAATGTTATTCTGATTCCTAAATTATGGAGAACAATGTTGACTTTATTACAAGATTTTTTTTTATTATTATTATTACATACGTTAGAAAATCGAATCCTCAATAAATTTTCTTCAAAGCGAAATTTAAATTAATAACAGCATTTTTATAGAAAATTCCCACAGAAGAACGAAGTAACATCCTCTCTTTATAAGGAATCTCATGCTATGCGTATACTTTTAGCTATTTGAGGCGAAGATTTATACTTTATTATATTTATTTAGTAGCGGATCCAGAAATTTCTTTTAGGGTGAGCCAAAATAAAAATTTATTATACATTACTATTTTTGTCCATTAATATTTTTTTTAGGGTGGGCCAAAATATATAAATTTACATATTAATATTAAAAAAAAATAAAAAAGTGGCTGGATCCGCCACTGTATTTATTTTTACACAATATTATTAACTATATACAGTATTTGTACCATCTAAATTTCAACTCATAAGATAATATTGGTTTTTTTTTTTTTTTTTTAAAGGAGTAATTTATCACAAATTTTTCCTGGTTCAAGGAATAAATAATTTTGTGTTTATTTTATGTGTTTGATTTAAAAAAAAAAATGATTTTTAAAATTAAAAATAATAAGTAGAGTATTATCTAAGGAAATACTGGATATGTATTATATTATTATCATGTGACATGTTATCGAAATAGTTTTCAAGCTTTCTATATTTTTTTCCCAAAAAAAAAAAAAATACTTTCAAATTAATGCATGTGCAATGAAATTATTATTTACTCATTAATCCCAAAACTTGTTCTTAGAAAATGATAATGAGCAAGAAAAAAAAAATTATAATTTCAAAAAAAAATCAAATAATTCATATTGCTATTTGAGTAAATTAAGATAAATTAGATCAAATGAGAGAAAAATCAATCTGAGATTAAGATAGTAGGAGCTCTTTTATTTTTATATTCTATTCACAAAATAAAATAAAATATAGTTGATGTTTCAGAAAAACAAATAATAAAAAAATTGATGAAAATGCTTGAATTTAGGCTATTTTGATTAAATAAAATAAATGGGTGTTAATGTTAAAACATAAAGGTATAATTAAAAGTTTACCAGTCAGTGAGGCTTCACCGCTTCAGTGGTTCCGTCCCTATTTGTATCTATTAAAACGAGTAATGTTAGTCTTACTCAGTCCCTCTACTCACTTTTCTTACTTATCTTTGTAAATATACAATATAGTAAGGGTACCATACGTATAGTATGAATACCATATATCATTTTAACAAAGGTGAGTAAGAGAAAGGAGTAAGTAAGGTTAACATTTTTCCTATTAAAACTATCTGTGTTATTTAAGCAAAACAAAAAAACTCATATAAATCTCTTTTAGTTTAGAAGTTAGTTTTTAATAATATTATAATTCATTTTTAAATAACCCTCTTTTTTATTTTCTTAGAATTCTTTCTTCACATATATGGATTTTTACTTCTTTTTTTCTTCATAACAAATTACCGATGTTTTATCATTTAAATGTAGGTTTCATTTTGAAAAGGAAGAGAAATGAAGATAGAGTATCCATATTATAAATTATATCTTTTTTATTTAGAAGATTAATAAAATTGCTTTTAATTTAAAATTTCAGAAACAAATAAAAGAAAAAAAAGGTGTGGAAATAAGAGAAAGAAGATATATGGTTAATTCTAATAATATTGTATTTATATCTTTCTCTTTTGTTTTCATATTTCTGTTTATTGATACGTATATTGACTTAGAAACTGGAACCATTTAATATTATTGAGATATTTTTCTTATAAATATAAATTAGATTGAATAACATACAATTTATTACTGATTTTGACCATTGAAATGTCACTTTTACCCTTAGTAATAACAATCAAAATGGACACATATTGAAGAAAACTATCCTAAGACCATCCAAAGTAGCCCAAGCCCATTCAATTATCAAACTAGGCCCGCTCAACCCAATATAGAGGTTTAAAAAATGAGTGATGTTATTTAAACCTTATTAAATCTCTTTGTAAACTCTAATAATAATTAAAATTATTTTAAAAATTAACTTTAATAAGAATTTATATCAATTATCATGAGATGGATGTTAAAAATAATTTATCTTTTCCATCATTCTCCTAAATTATAATTTTTTTTTTCTTTTTTTTATGATCAGGGTGTCCAAATCAATTTATGTACACTTTAACTAATTTCTTTGAATCTTAGAACTACTAGTTGAATAAGAGATCTAATAACTATCCCTATTAGCAATTATGAAGGGATTCGAACTCATGACCTCTTGAGTAATATATTTAAGAGTCTCTATTGAACCACTCGATCATCCAAAAGTAATTAGTCCTATATTATTATTAAATTCCATCATTCCTAATTTTCTCCTATATTGTTAAACTAAATTTCTTAAATCAAACACTACGTATGAAAATATCTATTTTTTTTTTATTATTATTGTTTGATTCGATCTTCCATCTCTTCCAAAAAAAAAGAAAAAAAATTCAATTATGCCAACATAATTTCTAAACAAAAAATTTCAAATTACAATTTTATGAAAAGTTTAGGGAATTGAGAAAACTAGTAGAACCATAAATGTGTATATGATGATTACTAGCTTAAAAGAAATATAATATATTTAAAAAAAATTATCATTGAGGTTTGAAAGAAATTTGATTGGTCTTAAATAAGACTACTATTAATAAAAAATATCAGACAGACCCTCCAGAATTCTCAGGTATTTTCCCTCCTTCGCCTTTTCTTGATCTTTCTCCAGTGCTCGCTTCTACCAACTTCTCCATTTTCTTTACATTTCCATAACCTCCTCACTCACTCTATATATATACTCCTCCATAACCCCACTTCTCATCAAACATCGAAAAACAGCGACAAAGCATTCAACTCAACAACACAAAACACCAAATTTCTTCAACTCTCTCAAAACCATCAAACACCTTTCTTGGTTCTTGAATTCTGAACCATGGCATCCAAAACTGAAGGCAAAGCTATTGGTATTGATCTTGGCACGACTTACAGCTGCGTCGGCGTATGGCAAAACGACCGCGTTGAGATCATTGCCAATGATCAGGGCAACAGGACTACTCCTTCTTATGTAGCCTTTACTGACACTGAACGTTTGATCGGAGATGCAGCTAAGAACCAAGTTGCTATGAACCCTCAGAACACTGTCTTCGATGCTAAACGTCTCATCGGGAGGCGCTTCTCTGACCCGGCTGTTCAGAGCGACATGAAGCTTTGGCCTTTTAAGGTCATTCCAGGGCCTGGAGACAAGCCTATGATCGTGGTTCAGTACAAAGGGGAGGAGAAACAGTTTGCTCCAGAAGAGATTTCATCAATGGTTTTGACTAAAATGAAGGAGATTGCTGAGGCTTTTCTTGGTCAGAATGTGAAGAACGCTGTGATTACTGTTCCGGCTTATTTTAATGATTCACAAAGGCAAGCTACAAAGGATGCAGGAGCTATAGCTGGACTCAATGTTTTGAGAATTATCAATGAGCCAACTGCTGCTGCTATTGCTTATGGTTTGGACAAGAAGGCGTCGAGGACCGGTGAGAAAAATGTGCTTATATTTGATCTTGGGGGAGGGACGTTTGATGTTTCATTGTTGACCATTGAGGAGGGGATCTTTGAAGTGAAGGCTACTGCTGGTGATACTCATCTTGGAGGTGAAGATTTTGATAACAGGCTTGTTAATCATTTTGTTGCGGAGTTTAAGAGGAAACACAAGAAAGATATCAGTGGCAATGCCAGAGCTTTGAGGCGTTTGAGGACCGCGTGTGAGAGGGCTAAGAGGACTTTGTCTTCCACCACACAGACGACGATTGAGATTGATTCACTCTATGAAGGTATTGATTTCTATTCTACCATTACTAGAGCAAGATTTGAGGAATTGAACATGGATTTGTTTAGAAAGTGTATGGAGCCTGTGGAGAAATGTCTTCGGGACTCCAAGGTTGATAAGAGTCAGGTTCATGATATTGTTCTTGTTGGTGGATCAACAAGAATTCCCAAAGTTCAGCAACTTTTGCAAGATTTCTTCAATGGCAAGGAACTCTGCAAGAGCATAAACCCCGATGAGGCTGTCGCTTATGGAGCTGCTGTTCAGGCTGCTATTCTGAGTGGTGAAGGAAATGAGAAAGTTCAAGATTTGCTACTTCTTGATGTTACACCTCTTAGCCTTGGAATTGAAACTGCTGGTGGAGTAATGACAACCTTGATTCCGAGAAATACAACGATTCCCGCCAAGAAAGAGCAAGTCTTTTCAACCTACTCTGATAATCAGACCAGCGTGTTAATTCAAGTATATGAAGGTGAAAGGGCTAGAACTAAGGACAACAATCTTCTCGGAACATTTGAGCTGAAGGGCATCCCTCCGGCACCAAGAGGTGTTCCTCAGATCAATGTATGTTTCGACATTGATGCAAATGGTATACTGAATGTGTCTGCTGAGGATAAGACTGCAGGGGTGAAGAACCAGATCACAATCACCAATGATAAAGGAAGATTGAGCAAGGAAGATATCGAGAGAATGGTACAGGAGGCGGAGAAGTACAAGTCAGAAGATGAACAAGTGAAGAAGAAGGTAGAGGCCAAGAATGCGCTAGAGAACTATGCTTACAGTACGAGAAACACAGTGAGGGATGAGAAAATTGCAAGCAAGTTGGACTCAGCAGACAAGCAAAAGATTGAGAAGGCGATCGATGAAACCATGGAGTGGCTTGACAGGAACCAACTGGCTGAAGTTGATGAATTGGAGGACAAGTTGAAGGAGTTGGAAGGATTGTGCAATCCTATAATTGCAAAGATGTATCAGGGTACCGGTGGAGATGTGCCAATGGGCGGTGGTCCTGAAATGCCAAGCGGCGGTGGCTATGGCAAATCTGGGTGTGGTAGCTCTGGTGCTGGGCCTAAGATTGAAGAAGTTGATTAAATATGACAAGTGACACCTGGGAAGTTCTGTTTCTGAGCATTGCTCATTTTATTCTGTTTCCTCTTATGCTTGAGTGACTTTCATTTGATGCATAGGTTCAGAAAGCCGTGAGAGATGATAAAATAATGTAACAGATGTATATTTATTTTTCTAAATAAAATTATTGTTCAATATTTTGTTTGAAAGTGTTACAATAAAAAATTGTGTTCTATTTTCTTCATCAAACAGCAGAATTGGAGTACATTTCCTCTTATTATTATTATCTATACAGCATTGACAACATGGGATGTGAAAATTGGAAGCAAATTGGACTCAGCAGACAAGCAAAAGATTGAGAAGGCGATCGATGAGACCATGGAGTGGCTTAAGAGGAACCAACTGGTTAAAGTTGATGAATTGGAGGACAAATTGAAGGAGTTTGAAGGATTGTACAACCCCATAATTGCACAGATTTATCAGGGTGCTGGTGGACATGTGCCAATGGGTGGCGGTCCTGAAATGCCAAGTAGTGGCCACGGAAAATCTGGGTCTGGAGGCTCTGGTTCTGGGCCAAAGATAGAAGAAGTAGACTAAATTTATGAACTGTCACTTGGGAAGTTCTGTTTTTGAGTATCGCTCATTTTTCTCTGTTTCCTCTTATGCTTGAGTGACTGTCATATGATGCATAGGTTCAGAAATACTGCAAGAGATCATAAATAATGATGCAGATGTATATTTATTTTTCTAAATAAAATTATTGTTCAATATTTTGTTTGAAAGTGTTACCTTGCAATAAAAATTTGTATGTTCTTTTCTACATCAAACAGCAGAATTGGAGTACCATTCCTATTATTATTATTATCATCGATATAGCTACAACAATATGGGATGTGACAATTCTTCTATATGATCTCTTCGAAGAGAACCTCAGAATTTCTGTATTGATTCTGTATTGATTCAAGTCTGCTGATGGAAATAAGGAAATGTTCCTCCGAGGTTCATGCCTACCAAATGCAGCCCAATTAAACCAGTGCAATTTTCCAGGGCGGTGAAGAAGGGGTTGATATTAGTGTTGTGGTCATGGCTTCCCATATTTTTATTGGAGATATGTAAATGAGGGCAGCTTCCCCAGTGTCCGAAGGCAACTCACCAGAAAGATAATTAGTCGACACATCCAAATTGTACATTGAAGTGTTTACTAAAGATGCAGGAAGCTCGTCTGGAAAACAGATTGTTGTTTAAATTGAGGCCCATAGATTTGCTTTGTCCTATTTCTTGTGGAACTTTGCCTGTGAAAAAGTTGTGGGACAGGTTTACATTTCTTAGTGAAGTGCAGTTGTGGAAGAAGGAAAATGGAAGTGCTTCTGTTAGAATGTTCTCATCTAGCCGGAGATGAGGTGGGACAATTCAGATGGAATGACTCCAGGAAAGTGATTGCCAGAGAGGCCGAGGATTCAAAGGCCGGTGAGATTTGACAGAAAGGGCGAGAGAGGTCCAATTAGTCCAGAGTCTGGTAGAAGAAGCTGAGCTAGTCGGTGATGGTGTTTGTCGCATCTGACACCTCCGAAGCTGCAAGAATCCGCATCTTCTTCCCAGTCAGTTAGCGTGCTATTTGGATCAAACATCACAGTTCTTTTGAAGGCTAGAAAAGCAGCTTTGTCGCTAAGCAAAGAGTGGTGAACATTATACTTGCTATGATAATGATCAGTTGTTGCCTGACTTGTAGTTGAAGTCAAATGTTAGAGAAGCATGAAGATGGCTGCAATGAACACCATCTTGGTTAAATTTCTGTTGAAGCATTGATAATTTGCTGGAAAATTCAGTTAAGTCAGTTTATTTTTGAATGAGTGTTTGGTGCCAAGCAGCAGATGCATTCCCCCTTTTCTACCGAAATTGAAACTGTTGTGAATGTGCTGGAGTTGTTAATTTTTGTGTCATGTTTAGGTGTAATCAGTGTAAGATAAATGTGTATTAAGTTACCAACTTCGTTTTTGAAATTTAAAGTATGAATGGTTGTTGTAGTTGGTAAAACAGTAAGCCTTTGATGTGTATATATTGCAAGTTACAGTATAATGAAATACAGCAGTTCACTTTCAGCATTTTTTTTTTCCTTTTCTTTCTTAGAGTTCTCCGGCCAAATACCAACAAATGGTATCAGAGCTTTACACCAAAACAACCTGAAATCTCTCTTACACTTAGTCATCAACCTCTACTCAAGAACACCTCCCATTTTCAGCCTAAAACAACCTGCATTTGCACCTTTGTTTACCCTGCGTCAAACACAAAACTTGAAACAATGGCTGCTCAATCAGCCCCGATGTCACCTCCGGTATTCAATGGGAGCACCGCCACATATGGGCTGTTAAGATGAAGGCTTTCCTCCGGGGTCGTGGGGCTATGGCGGTATGTGGAAGAAAATAGGCGGTCACCTCCTTTAGGGACAGAATCCCACCCCCGAACCAAATGAGATTGCATGAGGAAGAAACACCAAAGCACCAAGAGCTCTCTCCCACATTCATGCTGCTGTAACAGACCTTGTATTCACAATGATCATGGCATATGAGACTCCAAAAGAGGCATGTGATAAGCTGAGAGAGGAGTACATGGGCAACACCACAACAAGGAACATGCAGGTGCTAAATTTAAGAAGAGAATTTGAGATGCAGAGGATGCAAGAATCAGAGAAGGTCAAGGACTATGTTGACAAGTTAATGGGTGTTGTAAACAAGATAAGGCTGCTGGGAGTGGAGTTTGTAAACAAGATAAGGCTGCTGGGAGTGGAGTTGAGTGATAGGAGAGTGGTGGAGAAAGTCCTGGTCAACCTACCCGAAAGATTTGAGTCCAAAATCTCATCTTTAGAGGACTCAAGAGACATGAGACAGGTTACACTCACAGAGCTGGTTCATGCATTGCAAGCACAAGAGCAAAGAAGGCTCTTGAGGCAAGAAGATGTTGGTGAGGGTGCAATGATGGCAACTCACAAAACCAAACCAGTTCAGGGGAATAACAAGAGGTATGTCGGTGAAAAGAAAGGGAAAGAAATGAGTAATGGCCAATGGGGAAAACCAGGTGGGATGAAAGAATATCCACCTTGTTCCCACTGTAAAAAGAAAGGGCACTCAAAAAGGCAAAAAAAGGTTGGTTTAGGCCAGAATACAATGCGAGCATGTAAGCTTTGGCCATATAGAGAGGGTGTGCAAGAGCAAGGGAGAGCAATCCAAGCGGGCAAGCACAAGTGACAGAGGACCAAAGAACTGACAGGAGCGTAATAGCCTATTTATGGCCTCCTTCAGTGCACCACCAACCTGCTGTGATGGATGGCTGGTTGACAGTGGGTGTACAAACCATATGACACCACACTTGCAGGATTTTGTGAGATTAAACTCAGCACATCAGTCCGGGATTAAATGGCAAATGGTGATTATGTTGAAGCAAAAGGGAAGGGAGATGTTGCAATCCAAACCTCCACAGGTACAAAACTCATCTCAAATGTTTTATATGTACCCAAAATTACTCAAAGCCTCCTAAGTGTAGGACAAATGTTAGAAAACCATTATGTTTTACATTTTGAAAATCAAATCTGACAAATTTTAGATAGTAAGGGGTGTGAGTTAATGAGAGTGAAAATGGTGGGAAAAAGCTTTCCTATCAAACTGAAAAAAACTGAACATAGGGCCTACAGTGTAAAGGTAGATGAATTTGTGAAATGGCATAAGAGACTTGGTCATGTCCATTACCAAGGTCTTAAAGAAATTCAGACCAAGAAGCTGCTCCATAACCTGCCAGAATTAGAGGAGAGTGATACCATGTGCAAAGCTTGTCAACTTGGCAAGTTGAGTAGGCAATCCTTCCCTGCAAACCAAACCTGGAGAGCAACTGAAAAACTGCAACTCATCCATATGGATGTATGTGGTCCTATGGAAACTTTGTCCTTGAATGGGAGTAGATACTTTGTGCTATTCATTGATGACTATTCTAGGATGTGTTGGGTGTATTTTTTGAAGCAAAAAGGACAGGTTGCTGGTGTATTCAAAGAGTTCAAGCTTCTGGTGGAAAATTAGGCAGAAAAAACCATAAAGATCTTGAGAAGTGATAATGGTACAGAGTACACTTCTCAAGAGTTTGAGCAAGTGTGCAAAGATGCTGGAATTAAGCACCAATACAGCAGCCCTTACACTCCACAGCAAAATGGAGTCAGTGAGAGGAAAAACAGGTCAGTTGTAGAGATGGCTAGATGCATGGTGGCTGAGAAGAGATTGCCAAAGAAATTTTGGGCGAAGACGTTAACACAGCAGTTTTTCTGCTCAATAGGCTTCCCACAAAAGCCTTGGACAGCAAAACACCCTATGAAGCATGGAATGGAGTTAAACCAATAGTTGAGAGGCTAAAAATTTTCGGGAGTGTATGCTACATTTTTGTTCCAGCAACAAAAAGGTCCAAGCTAGATGAAAAGGCATTAATTGGTATCTTTATAGGCTATAGCAGTCAATCTAAAGCCTATAGGGTATATGTTCCAGAAACCAGAAAAATTCAGATTTCCAAGGATGTCAAGATTGATGAGGATGGAGTATGGAATTGGGAAGAAAACAAACCTGATGTAGAGGCAAAAGCGGGATGTAGTCGCATATGAGCAGATTTTTGATGATGTTGAGAGTGATGTGGAAGATGAAATTTCAGTTAGAGGTACCAGACCTTTAGCTGAGGTTTATGAGAGATGCAACATGGCTTCACTTGAGCCAACATGTTACTTTGAGGCTGCAAAATCAGAGGTGTGGAGAGTGGCCATGAAGGAGGAGCTTGCAATGATTGAAAAGAACCAAACTTGGAACTTGGTGGACAGACCTCAAAACAGAAAAGTGATCCAAGTTAAATGGATTTTCAAGAAGAAGCTCAATCCGGATAGTTCAATCCTCAAGCACAAAGCAAGGCTGGTTGTCAAAGGCTTTGCTCAGCAGTATGGAGTTGATTTTTTGGATACCTTTGCACCAATTGCAAGGCATGACACAATCTGGCTACTACTTGCAGTGGCAACCCAATTCTCATGGAAAATATTTCAGTTGGACATCAAATCTGCCTTCCTTAATGGATGGCTGAATGAGGAGATATATGTTGAGCAACCGGAAGGATATAAAGTCAGGGGAAAGGAAGACAAAGTATATCTCCTAAGGAAGACCTTGTATGGCCTTAAACAGGCACCTAGGGCCTGGTACAGCAGAATAAACAATCACTTGCTGAATTTGGATTTTGCGAGAAGTCCAAATGAACATACATTGTATGTTAGGGAGATTGATGAAGATATTATGATCATTTCCTTGTATGTTGATGATTTACTTGTGACAGGGAGTAAGCAAACTCAACTTGAAGAATTCAAGAGGTCCATGTTTGATGAGTTTGAGATGACAGATTTAGGAGAAATGGCTTACTTTCTTGGAATGCAGGTTCATCAAAATCAAGAGAAGTATGCGATTGAAGTGTTGAAGAAGTTCAATATGGAAAATTGCAAATCGGTGGATGTGCCTCTGGTTCCAAATCAAGTGTCAAAAGATGAAAATGCGGAAAGTGTTGATGAGGGACAAGACTGAAGCTTGGTTGGTCATTTCTTCGTATCTTACAGAACTAGGCCGGACATCATGTTTGCAACAAGCCTCTGTCAGGTTTATGAATCAGCCCAAAGAAATACATTTTAGAGTGCAAAAAGAGTGCTCGGGTATGTGAAAGGGAGCACCGGCTTTGGAGTATGGTACGGGAGGTCGAAGACTTTGGTTTAATTGGTTTTTCGATAGTGTCGGGGTGGTTCGGTGGAGGACATGAAAAGCACTTCAAGGTATACTTTCTTCTTGAACCATGGTGCAATCTGCTTGGATGTCGAAGAAGCAAGAAACGGTTGCACAATCCACAGGAGGAGAGTACATTTATTTCATGTCTGTGAATCAGCTATCTGGCCGAGAAAAATTTTGGAAGATTTGAAGTCGCAGAAGCATCCTACCGTGATAATGTGTGATAATCAATTCGGTGTCGCTATGGCTAAGAATCCAGTCCATCATGGGAGAACTAAACACATAAAGATCAAGTTCCATGCGGTGAGAGAAGAAGAGGCGGGAAGGAGAAGTGGCGGTCCACCTGCAATGGTGATGATCAAGTGGCCGACATCCTAACTAAGGGATTATCTAAAACCAAGTTTGAAAGCTTCAGGATCAGACTTGGTGTTTCCAAAGAAAATTATCAAGGAGGAGTGTTGAAGCATTGATAATTTGTTGGAAAATTCAGATTAAGTCGACTTTATTTTTGAATGAGTGTTTGGTGCCAAGCGCAGATGCATTCCCCTTTTCTTTTTGCTGAAATTGAAGCTACCGTGTGTCTTTGGAGTTGTTAATTTTTGTGTCATGTTTAGGTGTAATCAGTGTAAGATAAATGTGTATTAAGTTACCAACTTCGTTTTTGAAATTTAAAGTCTGAATGGTTGTTGTAGTTGGTAAAACAGTAAGCCTTTGATGTGTATATATTGCAAGTTACAGTATAATGAAATACAGCAGTTCACTTTCAGCATTTTTTTTTCCTTTTCTTTCTTAGAGTTCTCCGGCCAAATACCAACAATTTCAAGGGCCAGGTAATAATTTGTTCTTCTGCTTTGATTTTTCTTCTATAAATAGATTCAAGTACACAAAGATGGTTTTGAGTGCTGGCTATGATTTGTGAAGAGAATTAAAATACTTTTTCGAGCTTGGTCATGGATTTGCAATTATGATCAACATATTTTCAATGCTAAAGAAACTTTGTCTAAGATATGGTAGGCACACACAAATGAGAATCATGGTTGTGTGTGTTTTGACCATATTCAACTATATATTTTATGGGAGTTTTTATTCAACTCCACAATCCTGATATTTATTTATATTGCCTCATTTCATTGGTTTATTGGGTTATATATAGTCTTGGTTTAGTGACTAGCTTATTGATTATACAATCACTAACTCTCTTAGAATGTTAAATTTGAAGGTAAAATCGAAAGAAAATCCAACTTTCTATTCATTCATGGGATACCGCGATTCAGGGGACTACCACAGCTCCTCTCTTCTTGAGTCTATACTTTAGAATTCAATTATAATTTTACAAGAAAATATATATATTCATTAAATAATTCTAGAGTTAGCAATGCTAGTGTACTACAGTTCTTGCAGATTAAGATTACAGAATTTGTTTATGTTCAGATAGATTGCAGCAACTGGGAGTATGTATACCATTCTTCTCTATCTTCGTTTAGAGGAGAACCTCAAGATTGATGTCTGTATTGGTTTAAGTCAGCTGATGGAAATTAAGTAGGCAATGTTCCACCAAGGTCCACGCCAACCAAATGCACCCAAAATAAATCAGTGCAGTTTTTCAGCGTGGCGAAGAAGGGATTTATATTAGTGTTGTGTAATGACTTACCACATCGATATATGATAATTCGATATATGCAAGTAAGGGAAGCTTCCCTAAAATATCCGAATCCAACTCTCTAGATGATTGCATGTTGTAACTCACATCCAGAATAAGAAATGAAAGAGAAAAACTGATGAACAAAGGAGAAATTAGGGACTGCAATAATGCTCTGTTTTTTATTCAAAAAACAGGGGTAAAATATATACATGCCAACGTTACTGTTTCAACTAAAACAATTCAAAATTCAAATTTTAAACTTACTCCACCTACTAATACACGTACAAGCAAGTGAGAAACTACACTTAACCAAACTTAATACACCTAAACAAGTCACTGAACAAATCAAACACAATGACCAAAAAAAAAAAACCTCGCATGAATTATGGGAGATCAACAGGCGTTAAACTGCAGTTCAAAATTCTGCCACCTTTCTGCATTTCCAACATGATATCACCTTTCAACACTCCTCCTTGATATCATTGCTGGAAACACTAGATATTCAAACTTGGCTTGGGACAACGGTTTAGTAAGAATATCAGTGACCTGTTCTTCTCCCCGACGGTGTATCAACTCAACTTCATGATCTTGCACAGCTTCCCTTACTGCATGGTATTTTATCTTAATATGTTTGGTACGGCCATGATTAACTGGATTTTTTGCCATAGAAAGCGTAGGAAGATTGTCACGAGAAAATTACATGAGGGTCTCTCGAGTTTGGTTAAGATCATTCAAAATCTTCCTGAGCCAAATGGCTTGGTTCATGGCAACAGCAGCAGAGATGTATTCTCGTCACCGCTTGGTGAGCTACCGTTACTGCCTTTTGGACAACCAACACGTCAGACCTGCACCTTTAAGAAAAATACATAGCCGGATGTACTCTTCATGTCATCTATTGATCCAGCCTAATCACTGTCCGAATATCCCACAAGCTGAAAACTTTCAGATTTCCTGAACCACACACCAAGTCCAGGATTACCTTTAATATATCTGAGCACCCTCTTAGCTGCCCTGAAATGATTTTCACTTGGATTAGTCATAAACCTGGAGAGGAGACTTGTAGCATACATTAAGTCAAGCCTAGTTGCTGTTAGATACAGCAAACAGCCTATTAAGCTTCTGTACAAACTCTCATCCACCCTGACAGCCCCATCCTCTTTGCTCAATTTCTGAGTAGCAACCAGAGGTGTATTGACTGGCTTGCATTTGTCCATGCCAAACCGTTTAAGAACCTCCACAGCATACCTCCTCTGATTGACAAATATCCCACTTGAAGTTTGATTAATTTCCATACCCAGAAAATAAGACATTATCCCAAGATCTGTCATTTCAAACTCACAATTCATTGCTTCCTTAAATTCATCCACCTTACTTGGACTACTGCCGATGATGAGAAAGTCATCAACATACCGTGAAACAATGATCAATTCACCCTCCACGTTTCTTACATATAGTGTATGTTCATTGGGACTTCTCAAGTAACCCAAGCCACTCAAGTATTCATTGATCCTGTTGTACCAGGCTCTAGGAGCCTGGTTTAGGCCATACAAGGCCTTCCTCAAAAGATACACTTTATTCTCTTGGCCTTGAACTTGGTACCCATCCGGTTGCTCAACATAGATCTCTTCATTGAGCCATCCATTTAAAAACACAGACTTGACATCCAGTTGGAATATTTTCCAACCGAATTGAGCCGCAAGAGCAAGTAACAACCTGATTGTGTCAAGCCTTGCTACCGGTGCGAATGTATCATGAAACTCAATTCCATATCGTTGAGCAAACCCCTTGACAACCAACCTTGCTTTGTGCTTATGTACTGAACCATCAGGACTATATTTCTTCTTGAAGATCCACTTGACTTGAATCACATTTCTATCCCTTGGTCTGTCCACAAGCTTCCAGGTCTAATTTTTTTCTATCATTGCCAACTCCTCCTGCATAACAACTCTCCAAGCTTCAGACTTTGCTGCTTCAGTGAAGTTAGTTGGTTCAAGTGTGGCCAAATTACACTTCTCATAAACCTTAGCCAATGAACGAGTACCTCTAACCGGGAGCTCTTCTTCAGTTTCACTTGCATCTTCTTCAACAGCTTCATCACCAACCACATCAATCTGCCGTGGACTTTCTTCTTGATTAACTTTGTTCTCTTCTCAATTCCAAACACCTTTCTCATCAACCCTTATATCTCTAGTGACATGTATCTTTTTGGTTTCTGGATTATACACTCTACAAGCCTTGGAATTATTACTATATCCAATGAAAATGCCTATAGTTGCTTTGTCATCCAGCTTCTTCCTTTTGGTTGTTGGAACCAATACATAACAGGTGCTGCCAAAGACCCTTAAATGATCCACAACAGGTTTGATCCCATACCAAGCTTCATAAGGAGTTTGGTTGATCAAGGATTTTGTGGGAAGCCTATTTAGTAAATAAACCGCAGTGTTTACAGCTTCTGTCCAAAAACTTTTCGGTAGTTTCTTCTCAGCCAACATGCATCTTCCCATCTCCACAACAGTTCTATTCCTTCTCTCACTTACTCCATTCTGCTGTGGAGTATAAGGACTGCTGAATTGGTGCTTGATTCCTGCCTCTATGCAGATTGTTTCAAACTCTTTTGATGTGTACTCACTCCCATTGTCACTCCTCACCATTTTGATACTTAAACCAGTTTGGTTTTCAACCAACTGCTTAAACCTTCCAAAAACTCTAGCTACTTCATTTTTTTGCTTCAAGAAATACACCCAACACATTCTAGTTTTATCATCAATAAACAATACAAAATAACAACTCCCATTCAAGGAAGGTGTTTGCATAGGGCCACATACGTCTGTGTGAATGAGTTGGAGTTTTTCTGAAGCTCTCCAAGCTTGGTTCATGGGAAAGGATGGTCTGCTCAGCTTGCCAAGATGACATGCATGACACATGGTGTTAACTTCATCAATTTCGGGCTGGTTCAGAACCATCTGTTTGGTCTGAGCTTGCTTGAGACTGTGATAGTGATAATGGCCAAAACGCTTGTGCCATATTTCAGACTCATCTAGCTTAGCACTATGAGCTCTGAATTCTGAATTTTTCCAGCCAATGGGAAAGCTTTTTCCCATCATTCTAACTCTCATGAGTTCACTACCCTCACTATCTAATATCTTACATGATTGATCCTAAAAATGTAGGACATATTTTCTCTCTAACATTTGTCCTACACTAAGTAAACTTTGATTTAATTCAAGAACATAAAGCACATCAGAAATCAGCTTAGTACCTGATTGAGTTTGCACAGCCACATCACCTCTCCCTTTAACATCCACAAATTCTCCATTCCCTATCTTGACTTTGGATTGAAACGCCATGTCCAAGCTGGTGAAGCTTTGCAAGTTTGGAGTCATATGACTTGTGTATCCACTATCAATCAACCAGGTTTCGTTGCATGATGAGACAGACCCGCAGCATGCCACAAATAATTGCTCAACTTCCTGCCCTTGCTACAAATCTTCAACCATCTGAGCTTGCTGCTGAGAGGATTCCCCTTTATTTTTACAAACTCTCTCTATATGGTCGAATTGTTTACAGGCTCTACACTGAATTCCTGGTCTGAACCAACACCGTTTTTCTGAGTGTCCTTTCTTCTTGCAGTGGAAACACGGTGGATACTCTTTTATCCCACCATGTTTGTTCCACTGACCGTTAGCTTTCTCTTTCCCTTTCTTATCTCCTGCATTTCTCTTATTTCCAGCCTACATAAACTTCCCTTTATGTGTTGCAACCATAGCACCTTCACCTGCGTCTTCCAGCCTTAAAAGCCTCCTTTGTTCTGGAGCTTGTAAAGAATGGACCATTTCGATTAGAGTTATTTGAGTCGTCTTTAGAATCCTCAAGAGAGGAGATTTTAGCCTCAAACCTTTCAGGTAGGCTTACTAACACTTTCTCCACAATTCTTCTATCCGTCAATTCCACCCCAAGCAATCTAATTTTATTAACCACACTTATTAATCTATCAACGTACTCCCTTACCTTCTCAGTTTCTTGCATTTTCAGCAACTCAAATTCTCTTCTCAGGTTCAACACCTGCATGCCCCTTGTTGTATCACTACCCGTATACTCTTCTCTCAACTTATCCCATGCTTCTTTTGGTGTTTCATACGCCATGATCCTTGTGAATACAAGGTCAGTTACTGCTGCATGAATGTGAGAGATAACTCTCGGTGCTTTGGTAGCCTCTTCTTCATGCATCCTGATTTGATTCAGGGTGGGATTTGGTCCCAAGGGAGGCGGACTGGTTCTCTTCCACGTCCTGCCACAGACCTTGTCCAAGAAGGAATGCTTTCATCTTGACTACCCACATGTGGTATTGATCGCCATTAAAGACTGGAGGTGTGAGAGAGACCGGAGGTTGTGCCATTGAAATTGAATATTTTGAGTTTTAACAAAAAGAGTAACGAAAACCGGGGTTGAAAGTGCGAAGAAAGAGGATTAATTATCAGGCTCTCTAAGATCACTTAAAGCTCTGATACCAATTGTTAGTTTTGCATGGAAATGAAAGAGAAAAACTGATGAACAAAAGAGAAATTAGGGACTGCAATAATGCTCTGTTTTTTATTCAAAAAACAGGGGTAAAATATATACATGCCAACGTTACTGTTTCAACTAAAACAATTCAAAATTCAAATTTTAAACTTACTCCACCCACTAATACACGTACAAGCAAGTGAGAAACTACACTTAACCAAACTTAATACACCTAAACAAGTCACTGAACAAATCAAACACAGTGACCAAAAAAAAAAAAACTGCTTCTGCATGAATTACGGGAGATCAACAGGCGTTAAACTGCAGTTCAAAATTCTGCCACCTTTCTGCATTTCCAGCATGATATCACCTTTCAACAGTATTAACTAAAGATGCAGGAACTGTCCTGTAAACCCATTGACAGATAAATTGAGGTTCCAGACCCGAGGACTATGCCATATTCCTTCAGGAATTTTTCCCGTGAAGAAGTTGTGGGATATGTTTACATCTTTTGGTAAAGTGAAGTTGTAGAAGGAGGACGGTGAATTGTTTCTGTTAAATGGTTACAAGAAAGGATAATGACCAGAGTTCAGAAAGGAGAGCGAATGACTCTGTTATTGGACCCTGTAAATTGTTCCCATCTAGCCGGAAATAATGGAGGCGTGTTAGGTGGGAAAATTCAGGTGCAATGACTCCATACAAGTGATTGTCGAAGAGCTCTAGGAGGCCAGTAAGAGCTGAAAGAAAGGGCGAGAATGGTCCGATTAGTCTGCAGCCTGATAGAAAAAGTTCAGCTACACGGTGATGTTGTTTGTTGCACGCGACGCCTGTGAAGTTGCGGACATCAACGTCCTCTTCCCAGTTAGTCAGCGTGGCATTTGGATCAAATTTTACAGTGCTTGTCGCTAAGCAAAGATTTGTTGCATGACTTGTACTTCAAATCAAAAGTTGGAGAAGTATAAAGATTGCTGTAAGGAACACCATCTTGGTTAAATTTTAAGAGCCTGGTAAGAGTTTGTTCTTCTGCTTTGATTTTGCTTCTATAAACAGATACAAGTACAAGAAAGAAAGAATGGTTTGAGTTTAGGCTACGATTTGTGAAGAGAATGAAATACTTTTTTGAGCTTCATCATGGATTTTCAATTATGATGAGTGGATTTTAAATGTAAGCCCTAGACATGAGCTCATAGAACATGATTCACTCACAAACGAGTATCATGGTTGTGTGTGTTTTGACCATATTCATTGGTTTAGTCATTAGTGGGTAATATATGCTTGGTTTAATGACTAGCTCATTGATCATACTCACTGGGTGGTAGGAAGAACATTTTTACAATTACTCTCTTAGAATGTTTAAATTCAAAAAGTATGAAACAAAACTCTTCATCAGGAGATAGATGAGGCCATTCAGGTGAGATCGAAAGAAAATCCAACTTTTCATCACTCGTGTGATCTAAGGATTCGGGAGATACTATGACTCCTCTCTTCTTGATAATTTATACATTCTTTATCAGTGTATAGACAATTATCTCTCAAGCACAAGCTTAGGTTCGACCTCAATGTAGAAAACATCGAGCACCTAAACGCCTATTTTCATTCAAGAACTACTAGATCATTTCTTTCAAGCTTTTCCGTAATTCTCATAGTTGTTTAAGATTTCACATGTAGAAGCTAATTCTTAACAACTTAAGTCATCAAATCTTAGAGAAAGATGAAAATAGAGCTTTTAAAGATTAAATTTGCTTCCTCTATGGATTAAAACTTATCCGGCCTCTACTTTTCTAGGACCAACTTTTGAAAGAGAATATGATATGAAGGTTATATATTCTATAAATTAAAGCAAAAACTGATTTCATGAACACTTAGAAAAGCCACCTGAATCTAGCTCTCAACCATCTATCCATACTTTCAACTGTCAAACTAATTTCTGGATTTGAGCCTTCATTTCATTGAGAATTGAATAATCTTCGATGCTGATTCAATAGCATTCAACATCATTTAACTTTATCAACTTTACAGTTTCAAGAATCCCGGAAGAATAATCTTCCGTAACTATGTGACTCATCATCCATTTCTGGCATTCCAAATTCCCTCTCATTCCCACAAACTTGAAGCTTGACACTTGATACCTTATCATTACCCAACATGTGTCATGCTCATGACCTCTAATTCTAATGATTCAAAAAAAGAGTAAGTTACTTTTTCCCACCCAAACAATGGTTTAATGACACTTTCTTACCCACAGACTTTTAAAATACCACTTTACTACCCAAATTTATATTCCGTTTTCGATTTCGATATTGTTGCGACCCCACACCACCACAGTTCTCTTCCCCAATCATCACTCACTAAAACCTCTCAAACCCTACTCTCGTCGACCTCGTCAATCGTCGACAATTGAACGATTAGGGTTTGTGAAGCCATCCCTCCCAAGTCAAATTCTGATCAATCTAACCTTCCACCACCAAAAGACTCATTGGCATTCCCTCTTCAAAAACTCTAGTAGTCTGAATCAAGTTTGTTTTTTGTTTATCATCAAAACATAAATTTAGGTAATAAAGTAGTATTTCAAAAGTCCGTAAATAAGAAAATGTTATTAAGACATTATTTGGTGCAAAAAAGTCGTTAACTCTTCAACAAAAAAAAAAAAAATTCATAATAATGCACGCAAATTTGAGAAAAATTAACGTAAGATTTTGTCAGCAATGCGTTAGACTCGAGCCGAACTCTTGCTAACAATTAGAATCTTCCTTAACATATGCTTTCACTACACAGTTAATATAAGTAATCAAAATTATGTGACAAAGATGCCAAAGACAATAAGAGATAATGTGTTTTAAACAAGATCAGGATTATGTGATCTTGTGTTCAGAAAAGATAATTAGGCGATCGGATGCTTGTAGAAAATACTTTAAAAAAGAGAAAAGAAGTGAGCATCCAATTCACCAGCAACTTTATTTAGCTCACAGAAAGTCGATAAATCTAATGGCTTCTGAAAAAATAAAATAACAATAACTCTTTATGCTTTATTCTTGAAACCACCAGAGGGACCTAGTCAATGCTGCTAGTTTAAGCAATTAAAAGCGGTAAACCTAACTGATACCTTCCATCCATTTGAAGAAACAAGAACAAACAACTTTCTATCAAATGGTCATGAATAAAATAAACACACATGATTTTGATCATATCAGAGCTAATATATATATCACAAAGTATGAAGAATTTGAGAAAGATAAGCCAAGAATATGAAAGAGATTATCGATAAAGTGAGCTAAGATAGAACTCATTCTCAAAAGCTAGTTCGAAGAATGGAGGAATTCAAACACATATATAAATCATAACAATCTACCAATTTGATAATGTGGGATAAATTCAACTTCAATACCTTCCCTCACACTCAGAGTACAAGGCCGAGTCCAAACTCATCAAAGTGGGTTTAGGAAGAACTCAATCTCAAAAGCTAACTCAAAGGAGGAGAGAACTTAACCACATATATCTACTATAATAACCCACAAACTTGGCAATGTGAGAGAAATTCAATTTCAACAATTATAATATTCATCAAGAAAACAAATCAATATTTGGTTTGCATAGTAGTGAGTTTGCTATTATTTTTTAAACTTACTTAATAGCTTAAGCTTTTTAAGTCCAGTGGGTACATCGCAAGCTTCAAAAGTCAGATTTTGAAGTCAATCACTGCTACAGTGAAAATTACAGCACCTGAGACACATGAATAATAATCTAACAAAATGCTATCTTTAAGCTACTGCAATTTGGACTGTCTTTTCTGTTCATAATATATTTATACTATTAAAATAAACCGAAAGTTCCTTTTACACTATCTTGATGTTTACTAGACCACCCTGGTAACCTGTATGAGTCACTCATTTTGATTCCATCTGAAAAGAACAGCATATTTCATATCATTTCCATTCACTCTCTACAGGAAACCTGAACCCCATATAATATAACATCTTACAGGCTTGTTAGAACAGCTCAACCATACCCTAAAAACCTCTCCAATCATCCCCTAAAAGTTTCCATAACCAAAGAAAATTAGAAAAATAAATAAAAGATCCAAAGACTGTAAATGGAGGTAAGGTTTCTCGCATGGTTCTTATTTATATTGTGTACTCTTTGTTTAACATGTTTGGGGTTTGAAGGCTTTCCCACATCAAAAGTTGAAGATTTCAATCTTACGGAACCAAAATTTGGAGGACAGCTTCATGGTATGCAATCTTCTTTTTTATATAGTTTATGTATAGAGAGAGCTAAAAAAATTTCTCCAGAGTGGTTAATGATTCATCGATTTTTCGACAGTGAGACATGCAGCTGCAAATATCTCAATTGGATTATATGCAGAAAGCGAAAGAAGAGGATTAGAGGGAAATCATGATATTATTAATGAAAGAAAGGGACAGAAAGGAAAGGGAACCTATGGCGGTGGAAATCCGGCTCATCATCCACGCAAAAATAGAAGTCCAGCTTCACTATCATCAAGTATTTGTTTCATGTCTACTGCTGTGATAAACATAAGCTTGGCAGCTTTCTTAGTAATATTGCTGCTTGGGGTGTTTTAACCTTCAATAAGCAACTCTTATCAACCAACAGGCCAACACTTAGAAGGCCTGCCTATCTATCAATAGTTTCTGGGATTTTATTTGTTTCATGAGCATCTCTCCTTTTAATTCATGGAAAGCCATCATGTTATAATGTGAGAAAGGTTTGTGATAAATTCTTATTATTTTATTAAATAGTGTTTTAAGGCTACTCTCTCAATTTAAATTATGCGTCATCCATAATTACGTTTTTATCGCCTATAACTCATGGATAAGATTACATTTATAACCTAATTTTACAAACTTTTTCTTACAATCCCGACATGACAACTCGTAATGAGTCTCGTTTTTCTAATTACGTGTCTCATCTATCCAATTATAAACAAACCAATTACAAATTGACACGTTAACACGTCGGTGAGAAAAAATTTATAAAATTGAGTTATGATGACCCGTTGCTTTATAAGTCAAAGCAAGAACTTCGGGTTAACAATTTGACCCGGCCTTGATAGCATGACCAAAGCTAAAAACGAAAGGAATGAGAATACACTGTGGGCTGCAAATCTTAAAAGGACCAAGACCTAATTAAAGAGTTTTTGTTATTTTAGATTGAACTTTCATTAAATTTTTTTGGTTTTTTACAATTTCAAATAAAAGATTATTAAAAAAGACTATTCA
The DNA here is from genome assembly GCA_026225825.1 of Pistacia integerrima. Lineage (NCBI taxonomy): Eukaryota > Viridiplantae > Streptophyta > Magnoliopsida > Sapindales > Anacardiaceae > Pistacia > Pistacia integerrima. The sequence continues at coordinate 15,644,663 of CM047750.1, read as the reverse complement.
TATGAAAATATTTTTTTTTATCAGTTTCTTTTAATTTTTTTTTTTTTTTTTAAAGAATGATGCTCATTTTTAATTACAATTTTGTCCCTATTAAAATTATTAAATAAGATATAAGAAAAGTTATACGTATCTAAAAATTTTGTTTTCTCTCTCAATCATAATCCCTAATTATATTTTCAAATAATGAAGACGAAATTTATACAATTGAAAAAATTTGATCAAAATTATATAAGTACAATGAAAATGGAATGTATGTTTTTCAATTGTAAGTTATTTTATTAATTTTTCTTTACATTTTTCTTCTTTTCCACTTCTCTAAAATTTATAAGTTAATTTGGTGCATTCAATTTATCACTAGGAGTCATATCATATGATTTATGACAATCAGCATATTTTCGTACCAAAGTAGCGAATAATTTTGAGTTTGCGTTGGTGTTGGCAAGGGCGGAACCAGGAATTTAGTTTGGGTAGGGCTGAAAGTATTTTCAAAATATAGATACTGCATATTGGATGAATATTGATGGTTCAAAAACATTTCATTAATTGAAAATAATCATACTTTAGGGGATAATATGTAAATAGTGGTTGTCTTCTAAATTCTAATATGTGGAGATTATGATTTTTCTTTATTCAAGACTGATAAAATAGAATATTTTTTCTTTAATGTTAGGGAGTGATGAACTATAAATATGTATATAAAATAAATACGTGGGCTTTTAACTATATAAAGATTATTATATTGTTTTTTTAAAACAATTCTTTAGGTGGCTTTCTTGAAATTGGACTGATATGGTAAAGATAAAAACTTTAGGATCAATAAAAAATTCAGTCAATTTAGTATAATAATTTAAAAAAAAAAAAAAAAAAACGACCCTGGCTGTAGCCCGGGTCTGCGACTGCGACTCTGCAATACACTCCCGTGTTGGAACTTGGAAATACAGTAAGATTAACTAAAATAAAAATAAAAATAAAATGATGCAAGCTAAAATGATTTTGGAAGAGCCTTTCTGCTTTACTTGCACAATAATAGCTACTTTGGGCTCTTTAACCCTTTTAACAAAGTTCCGATTTCATTCTTTTTAAGCCCATTTATTAATACAATAATCCCTCTTATTGGGCCTCTGTCATGAAGTCTATATTTACGATTGTGTTTCTATTGGCCCCATTTTAGAAATAACTACCTACATTTCTGTTAGGATAACTACCAATAAATTTACCATGTGATTGAAAAAATGAATATAACTTGAATTTAAAAAAAAAAAATTAATCTGTAATAAATCAATAAATAGAAAATATGCATTTTTTATTATAAAAGTACAAAATTTTCAAACCTAAAAATATTATTTTCAATTTTTAATCTTATGTATATTAAGATTCGAAAGTAAATTCTTGGTATATGTAAAGAGGATTTTGAGATTCTTCAAAAAAATAAAAATATGAAGATAGTCCCAAAATGTCAAGAATATAAAACTCATTAACTACATATTTGAAATCCAACATGGAATTAATATCGTCTAAGTAAGAAATTAAAGTTGGTGTAATTAATTATTGGGAGCATTAATAAAATTTGTCAAAATAATGTCCTTTATATAAAAGTAAATGACCTTTTTACGTTTGCCTTAATGACACTTTCCCATCCAAAAAGTTTCAAAATACCACTTTTCCACCCAAAGTTCATATTTCGTTAATACCCAAAATACACTTCACTTTCTCAACCGAGGTTTAACGAGTTACTAGAAGCCAAGATAAGAGAGGTTTTGTAAAGTGGAGGCTGGTGGATCGAATGGGATCAAATGGTGGTGACCGATTGAATATTTGTTGCTAGAAATCAGGTAAAAAAAGGAAACCTTAGCTTTGAAATGGTCAATAATTGACGAAAAATCAGATGCCAAAATGAGAGAAGTTTTGTAAAGAGCAGACTAAAGGTTTAAATTGTGGTGATAAAGAGATTTTTGCCGTTGAAATCAACTTTAGATATTAATAGAATATTAAGTTTGAGTGAGAAAGTAATATTTTGAAACTTTTTTTGGGGGGGGGGGAAGGTCATTAAGGCAAACATTGGGTTGGGAAAAAGTCGTTTACTCTTATAAGAATTACTTTTATTCAAGATTAAATATATCAAAATTAACAAATAGGAACTATTAAGAAAGGTCAAAGCTAAATATCAGAACTCATGTATATATCATAAGCTTAGCAGCTTCTATAGTTGTTTTGGTGCTTCATGTCTTCACTTCCAACAGCTTTAGCAACTTTTTATTCAATTGTTTTTGGGAATTTGTTTCATGAGCCAACCAGGATAATGTGTGATTTGCTCTTTCAACTTTTATGAATAAGATGAGGATGGATTAGATCTTAAGTCTTAACCACCCACTTTTTATTGATGTCAAAAACAAACCTAGATTTCTTTTGGGTTAAAGTCCTGACGGTAGATTGTCTACCATTACCATACACCGACAAACGTCCAATGAGATTATTGGATGGTTGATCTAATTGGAAGGTTGGCGGTGCAGATTGTGGGGTAGATTTTGCTTTAGCGAGCCGCCAGGTACCTAGTACTATTAGCCTGTTTAATTAGAACCAATAATCCTACCACCACCTAATTAAACTACAAAACATTATGGATATGAGCTATTTTTGCCTTCATAGCAGTTACTTATTCTACTCCTAATTCAGCAAATAAGTCTCATCAAGTCTTATTTAAGAGGGTTCATAATAAGTGCCAGTGAGGAAATATGATAGATTCTTTTATCCCCCATCTTCATCTGATACATGACTGATCAAAGCTTCTAATAGCTAAACCTCAGGACCACCACACTAGCGACAGTAAAAGATAATGGTGTCCTTAACAAATAGGTCCACAGGTAAGTAGGCAGCTCATCCATGAGAAATCAAATTAATTGCAGAAGTCTTCAAGAAGGTAAGTAAACTCAATGTCCTATACCATTTCTATAAAGAAAAAGCTAAACCACCAACTCCCAATTTTATTAACTTCATATGCCCATGAATTAATTACACACAAGGTGCTTCAAAGTTACATCAATATGTTGCCTTAGAACTGTTGAGAAATTCCAAGCTAGAAATTAGCAACCTAACCTAAGTCAACACTATCTGACAAAATCAGCATCATTAAATCAAACTAGCACTACAAATTCTCTAAAGTCCATAAAAGTGAATTGACATATAGAATGCACCAAATCAAGTTTGCACTTGTTATATTTTAAACCAAGCAAGGTTTGTCAATACATGATATAAAAAATCACCACCAAAGAAAAAATGGTTTGTGCGAAATTGTCTAGTTTGAATTAATTCCAAAAAGTTTCTACAGTGGTGTTTTTTAAATATCATAAAAGAACTTCTGAAATAGTTTCATGTGTTCAGATTGTAGAGAGATGGCAACTGATAAGCTCCCATCGTTTGTAGGGCTTGGCAAGATAAATGATAAACCCTCGTATGCAATCCCACCGGGCCCCATAAATATGGGTCGACCCCACCCAAAATCCGCATCATGTATTGGCAGTCTAACCCAACTAGTAATCCCAAGATTTGGACACCTAAATGTATGGGCACCACGAACTAATGCTGATAAATCAGGCTGAAGCTCTAGGTAATCAAGGGCTGACCTTAAATAGTCATTGTCCATTCGAACCAATGCATCATGAATACGACCTGCAGCATACCATGTAGGCTTTGACTGGAGATCACCTGCTACTGCTATTGGTGTGGCCGTAAATATCACATTTCCAAAGTAACCAGGAGGAAGGGGGGGGATTAATCTAGCACGTCCGTCTGTTGCTATGTACAATTTACTCTCTTGATCATCAGATAGTCCACGTGCCTTGCATGCAGATCTCCACACATGACCCGCCAGCATCTCATATGAACTATAGTTGATAGTGTTACCATCTTCTTTGGCCTTGGCTTTGAGGATGTTGAGCTGGTCCCGTGTCAATTTGAAAATGGAGACAGCTGTAGGCTCAGAAACTGATGGCAGAGGAGTTTTCAAGACAGGAGGTGCCTGGTATTCAATGTGTTGGAAAGTAGGTTGAGGCGGATCCCGGGCCCGGAGCAAAGTTCGGTCGATGAACGGTGGGATGGTAACATCAAGACCGCGAGCAATGTCTGACCATGTGTTCACAAAGTGGAGACCAGAAAATCCATCTGCTGCATGGTGTTGCATACCAACACCAAGTGAAACTCCACCACATTTGAAGTGAGTGACCTGCAGAAAATGAAAATGCCTTGGTTGGTGAGCTAGAGTTCCAATGGCTCAAATTGACTGTAGTGATTTCAATTTGGTTGGTGTACAATTACTCGTTAAGCGTTTTAGCTCAATTTTGGTAGTGTGTCCCCAAATGGGTTTCAGCTATAACCTAAGCGAAATTGGCATGTAAAAACCACTGAAAGATTTTTATAAACTTGAAAACATTCTCAATGTTCCAATGAGAAAATCTCAACCCAGACATATATATTATAAGTCTTAGTTATGCCTAGATAACAAAAAGTAAAATCAGAGAAACCAGAATCCAAACTCATGCTTTCATTATTGCCTTAAGAGCAACTTGTATGTATAATCCACAGTTCACAGACCATAAAGACATGACAAACGAACTCACCGAAAAAACTATGTTTAGTGATAAGTTTTGCAAGTATTAATTTCAATCCTCTGTCTTCCCAGGTTCGTCTTCTTTGTTATTGTAGCTAATGCTTTACAGTCTTTATTTTTATTTTTATAAAATTTTATAAGACGCTGTTAAAGTATAATTAAGCAAGATATGAGGTAGGTACCTCAATGGACTAGAAATCCAGAAAGAGATCAAAAATCCAAAATTAGACAGTGGCAAAATATGTAAAAGATAATATTCCCTTCCCTGTGCCAAAATAAATAAACTATACAAAGTTCGCCCAAACTCCCTCTCAATTAAGTATGAAGAAAAAAGAAGTCCTTAGATTCCTTAAATGTTGAGTGACCTGCGTATTAAACTCCCTCCTTTATTTCCTCAGGCTCACCTAAGTTTCAGATTTCAGGGCATATATATAGGAAAAAGAACACTTTGATAACAGGTCTTTTTCTTACCTTGGTGAATGGTGAGGTAAAAGTTGTTTGAAGATGCATAAGCTTGTTTCATATAAAAAAAGGCAAAAAAATTGTCGACAGGAAGAAATTATCAATTTTTTTCTCTTTTGGGGGGACAGGAAGAATTATCATTTTCGGTGACAGAAGCAATTAGGGACCAAGTTGGTTAGATGCTTAAGATAAACGTATGTAAGGTGGAATCATCGCTTCATGGTGATAGTACCAATTTCATTTATGTGGGCATGTGATAGGAAAGCAATAGGTGATGTGCAATCATCAAGATCAATAACAAGTTGCCTCTGCAATTCATTTGTCTCTACCTTCCTAAAGCAAAATCATTAAATTATAATCGTTTGAAATGCAGTATCATTAAATTGTACATCGACACGGTTGCTTGAAAGTTATATGAAGGTATAGTCACAATAAGAAGAGCTCTCAATATGAATGTGTTGAAAAAATATGAAAGATGCACCACCTCAACTACCACAAGAACATTAATATAAGCATCAACCCCAGTTTCTACATTCATTATGTTGATGTGACATCTTAACCTATTTGGTATTACACCTTAACCCCTATTATAGGAAAATGTTATGCATCCACCACTAGAAAGAACAGGATTCGTCTCTAACCTATTTGGAAAAAGACTTGCTCTATTTCATTTCATGGCAAATTGTTCAATACTTAAAACTATGACTTCCTATAACATAAACGGGTATATATGAAATGGCAGTGACTACTTGAATCGTAAGAACCGGTACTATGAACTGCAAGCCTGTATATACCATCAAAAAGTATTTGAAAGCCTTTTACATAAATAACTGTTATTTTCCTGCTTTTAAATAAACTCATAAAACTTCTTCATTCCACAGTAAATCAGGTATATATGAAGTTCACATTTGCTATTATTATCATAACAAATACTAAAAAATGCATTTAAAAGCATTTGACGATTTGAAAGAGCTTTTCATGTTATGGAAAATAATTCCTCTGCTCAAGATATCTTATTATCCCAAACTTTTCCGCCAATAATCCATCACAACATATCAATTAAGTTCATTAAAATGTGGTTTCTATTCAAGTAAGCTAATTAAAACTGGAATTAGTTGGAGTAATATCAAACACACTATATTTCTTGTTTCACATTCTATTACTTCAAATATCTTCTCCTAAGATATCTTATCAAAAGTCTTTTCTCCATCCATCCAGCTCATAACTAACAACCGCCTAAGACACACCAAATTTTAGCCCGTTTTAATAGCTCTATTAAATGCAAGAAACGTCAAAATAATTGAATAAGCCATAATATATAAAGAATAATACTACACATACAATATTCTCATATAATATTATGCGACAAAAGATGATTGAGTGAAAGTTTAATTTTATTTTAAAATCAGTTAATCATATTTTACCACATAATATGAGAAATGTTGTATATGTAGTATTACTCATATATAAAGCATCTGATCACCACTGATTTCCATTAGAATAATACTACATATACAAACTCTTCATATAAACTCATCCATACAAACTGACGTGTTTAAATGTAATTGGGTGATTTTTAATTATTGATAAATTAAATAATTAATGTTGATGATGTGTTAAACATGCAAAATAGCCATATCAGTCTGTATATGTAGTATTAGTCGCGAAAATTAGATACCCAAATAACCAAACAAACGTCTGAAGGACCAGAAACAATCACTATCAGAAAACAGCAACCATCATAATAGGGGACAACCTTACCGTGACAAGTTTTTTCTAGCCTTAATTATAACCCGCAATCTCACAACAATAACATTCAATACCACACTTAGAACTTACATAACTCCTAAGGGATAGCTATATTGCCAAACGCAGTAACGTTACCTAACAATCCCAAAGTACCAATCCGGTACAATAGCACACCAGTAACACAGTATGCCCCACCCCAAAAGTCAATGTTTAGGTAAAACGTAAAGTCTTGTAACATTTGCTATATTTATAACTTAATAAATCATTGCGACAACGACCCGGCACCGTAGCACTGTAAACAAATCCAACAAAGTAACCTTAATGGTAAATTGATATAAGGAAAAGAATTTTAAAAGTACCTGTAACACCAATAGGGGATACGTAGAGATCCCGCCGGAGTAATCCACCGTCGGAATGAGCTGCTTGAGCTCCAAAGTGGGCGCAAAGTCACCAAAATCATCAACAACAGAAGGGGTTTCGGCCTCAACAAACAAGACGCCTTCAGCATTACAATCAATCTCAATCCTCCCATCTTCGTCACGCTTTAACCGTCCAGCCATGGGGTGGAACGGCACCAGGGCCTTGCCGAGAGCCTCCTTGAGGACCTTACCATCAAAGAAATTTTGGGCCCCGGTGGGCCGATAGAAGTACACGCTGGGAGTGTGAAATCGGGGAACCACCAGGTCCACGTTGGAGTTCCACAGCGATATCCTCGGAGTCTCCGCCGACGGCGGGACCATCGTTGACTCCTTCACAGTGATTATCATTTTAAAAAATTACGGGCCGTCGCCGGGCTGAGAAATCGAAATTGAAAAGTTCGAGTTAGCTTATAAATGTAAATGAAAGTTGAAGAAGAGTCTAACATCTACTGAAACAAAGTCAAGTTTCTCGTGAGTAGTACACAACATCCGTCTCTTAATCTTTGACAAATATAAGCAAGACAGTATCACTGGAATAGACAAAAATTAATAAATAAAATATCAACATATTTTAATGTTTATTAAAATTCGAGGATTTGATTCATTCAATTAGCGAGTCCGCCATGAGCAAATTGTATAATTTTCGGTTAACCCAAATGTTTAGTATTTCACAAATTGGCCCTTCTAACAAAACTCTGATTCCACTCCCAGAATCCACTACACGATGAATCCGCCCCCGGATATATTAATTTTTTTTTTTAAATAAAAAAACAAAAAAAAAGCATGGGAAATGTTGATGTTGATTTTGGTAGTGTGGTATGTGGGTCCCATAACGGTTGGTACGTTGCAGCTAGATTCTAGGTGAAGTGAACAGAGGAAAGAATTTATCAGTTTCGCTGAAGAATGTTGAATTCCTCGAACTCGGTGAACAAACAATGAACATCAGAACAAAGTAGTTTCGTTCTATCTTTCAGGATTTAAACATGATTTGGAGAAAGAAAACAAATCAAACAAAGAATCAGAAAACAGAAGAAGATGAAGAGGAAGAAAGAAATTGAATTACCTGAACAAAGAAGAAGAAGAAACAGAAGAATGGATGGATGAATGAATGAAATGTTAGTGGTACACAGAAAGAAGAAGAAGAAGAGCGTTTAAAAGAAAACTTGTCTTCTTCTTCTTCCAAAAAATGAAGTTACAGAAGAGAACTAAATAATAAGTGTTGTGTTCTGTCATTCACCTACCACCGCCTACTAAAGCTGACCATAAACCAACTGCCACGTACGCACCCCCCCAAAACTCCTTTATCTTTGCCAACCCACACTCATTATTTTGCTATGTTTCACCCAACAAAAGTAATCTCTCTACAGTCTACTCAATCAACCTCATCATCAGGTTAACTTTATTTTCCCCTGAGGTTTCCTCAAACAACAATGTTCCCCCAATGTATCTAAATAATTTATCGAGTAAACAACTTTTTCCCACCCAAGATTTGCCTTAATTACACTTTCCCACCCAAAGTTAATATTTCGTCACTATCCAAGCCAATATCGACCAATTCCAGTTGTAAAAGTTCTCTTTGTTACCATCATTTGAATTTTCAATCTCCTCTCTACAAAACTTTTCTCATACTGGCATCTGATTTCTTATTGATTGTCAACCATTACAAAACTAGGGTTTCCTATTTTTGTCTAATTTTCAGCTAATTTCAATAGCGAATATTCAATCGGTCATCACCATTTGATCTACTGGCCTCCACTTTATAATAATCCTCTCACCTTGGATCCTAATAACTCACCTAACGTCAACTAAGAAAGTGAAGTGTATTTTGGGTATTAGCGAAATATAAACATTGAATAGGAAAGTGATACTTTGAAACATTTTAGATGGGAAAGGTCATTAAAGCAAATCTTGGGTGGGAAAAAGCCGTTTACTCATAATTTACCCCTTATCGTCAATCTTCTATTAGGATTTCGGTATTTAAGTTAACGAAACTAGTGTAAAATGTATGATTAATCCTACTTGTCATAAATTATATCCCAAAATTCACATCTCATATAATGTCAAATCTTATTTAGCATTATCATATCATTCACCAAATCACCACTTTATTTACGTGTCATTTAGAATGAGAATTTTGCGATAAATTATTTTAAACATCATCTAGAATGGGAATTTTGCGATAAATTATTTTAAATATGTAGCACTAAAATCTCAATGGAACAATGAGAATACAGAGTAAATCAGTTATTTCTGATATTTGAGGGGCAAATTGTTACTCGAGGAAACCTGAGGTGTAAACTTTTTAAACTCTTTCATTATTTACTTTGTCTTCTCTTGTGTTCTTACTTTTGAATGATTCCATTTAACGTTTTAATTAAGTTAGATTAAGATAACCAATTTGGTATATGTTCACTTTTTTACTTAATCTAATTTTGAATTCCATTGTTTTTGTTCGTTATTGAAATTAATCTTTCTTTAGTTTTGTATTCAATCCACTCTATTTTTGTATTTGTATTATATTTCTCACTCTTCTTAACTTGTTATTACTACTATGTACCAACTTATTTTTATTTTCATTTTTAGATTTCTTTAGTTTGTGTATGTGTATGGTAATCAGTTTTGTTAATTTTTAGTTCTCAAAATTTAGGGATACTTTAGTAACCCCCTGTAATTTCCCTACAATATGTGAACACCCTTTAGTTTTAAATAAAACTTACTAATCCCTAACTTTAATTTTTCAAGAACAGTTTGGTAAATGATATGATAATAGCTAGATAAAATGTTACATCATTGGCAATAAGAAATTTAAAATACAATAAAGATAGGTTGATAAACTTTTCTTACTAATTTTTTTTCACAAATGCGACATAACAATTCGCAATTGGTTAACTCGTAATTAGTTAGGCAGGATCTATTGAGAGCTGTTATATTGCGTTTGTAAGAAAAAGCTAGTGAGAACATTACTCTTTCTACAAGAATAATGTTACACAATTTTTTATCCTTAAGTAATGATTTTGTAAACGATATAACATGATACATCATTTAGTATAACAATTATGGAATATCTTTTAACCACCACTAGGTGATCTAATGGTAAAAGACAAGGGATAGCTAAGAGGGATTTTACTAATCTATAATTTTAAAATTTTAAAAGATTAGTTAAGACACATGTAAATTGACCCAAATATCTCGATTGGCCACCCTTTGTATAATAATAATAAAAAAAATTATAGGACATATCTTAGAACGTGTAACATAACTCTTTATACAAACACTGTTTAAGTGTCTTTATATATTGTTTTCGAAACTTGCGTCATCTATGACATAATTTTTAAAAAAATTATGTCATCCTAGACTCCTAGTGAAGTAGTGATAATATCCCTTTGTGAAAGTGGGGTTTTTATTTCGGGATAAGCACAAGGGGTTTGTTGCACTTACCCTTAACTATATCATAAAAATATTAATTAAAGTATGTGAATACTATACTTCTAGTTAATAAGAGAATTTTATTTTTATTTTCCATTTTAAGAAGATGAAGTGTGCATATTAAATGTAAGCAAAAGATGTTGGAGTGGATATTCCCATATAAAATAAATGAAAATAAATAAAGGGTGTTGAAGTAGATAATCCCAATCATAAAGAAAATAGGTCCAAAATAAAAAGAAAAAGAAAAGAAAATGGGAAGAAGTTGGTGAGACGGTGACCTAAGATTGGAAAAGGGAGCAAGTGCCTAAATCTTGCCACTATTGAACTAACTTTATTTTATCTTTATCTTCATTTGTTTGGTGGATTTTTATGTTTTTATTAGTTCCACGCAATTGTGAATTCCTTTTGATCTCACCTAAACCCAGATGACTCTCACTTTCGTCATCATGGAGTTGGTGAGATTTCCTACTGGTTGGTGATCGAGGGTGTTTGAGTTAGTTTGCGTACATCTCGACTATTCTTCTAAGACCCTAAAGTTAACAATTGGATAAACCCTTAAGCAGACACCTTTCGATTACTCTCCCGAGGCTTTGAAGTTAACTATCAGGGTAAATTATCCTGTGGCCACCCCTCGGTTGCTCTCCTAAGACCTTGAAGTTGACCAGCCCTATTAGTAATCAAGTGGAATCGAATTAAAAACCTCTTAAATAATATACCCAATAGTCTCTATCGTCCCCTCAGTCACCTAATGGTGGTTTATTATTAACATTATATTAATAGTTTATTTTATTTTTCCCCTCAAGATTACTTAATATTAAAATCATCCACGTTGTTAAGAGCATATTATAACCCTTATAAAAAGTTTTTGATAATTTTATAAAGAGATTTTTGCTATTTTTATGGGAATTTTCAATAATTACAGGGATGTATTTAATACCTAAGTGGATGAGTGTTGTAAGCAATCTCACACCAGAAAATGAAATAAACTCTTACAATTAATATATAAATTAAAAAAAAAAAAAACTTGAATAGACACTAACGCCCTTGAGGTTTTACGTAATAGCAAAAATTCTTTGAGATTTTCGAAATAAATATTTTCCTAATATTATTAAACTGTTAGAACATATATTTTACATCTTCGAGTTAATAAAACATTCGCATGGGGGAGTTATTTTTGTTATTTAATCAAATCTGAAGGAGATTTATGTCATTATTTCTAAAATAAGAATTGTTATTTTATCTCAAATTGTATCCAAAATCATCCACGTTAGTTGACACAACTAGATAACGAGTCAAACAGATTTTGTGTTCAATTGTTCATTCACTTACTTAATATTTACTATTATTAATTAACTAATTAATTATATTTATATTAATCATTACTTAATTAAACCAGTCTCCGTAATTTTAGGTATTTTAAACTATTATTATCAATTAATCAAATGAAGTATACAATGTCTCATTCATTAATATCAATTAATTTCAATGTCCCAATCCAATATAATTCAATCATGTTTATTGGTTATAGTTACAATCAATAGTTTGTCATTGTCATCTCTTTCTTTGGGGTAGACGACAAACCCTTTAGTCATTAGAGTTAGTTATATTCAAAAGGTCTTGTATTCGAGTTACAAGAAAGGTATTGTTAGGGCCAAAAATCGTCCTTGGCCCAAATAGGGAAAAAGGACCAAGCCCAGTCCTGCAAAGGCCCAAGCCATAGTTCTCTTCTAACATGGGGAAAAAACCGGCCCAAACTAAGCGGGCACAAGCCTCTCAAACCTGGCCCATGTCCAAGGTCCATGGACAAATCCAAAGCCCACAACCCCCTCAGAATACATTCCTATTCCTGATCACTTTCCCACTCGGAGTTACTCTCCTAATTAGAATCACCTTCCTATACGGACACTGATAAGGCGGCTTACCACAACTCTAATTCTTCTAGGGTTTGCATCAGAGTCGTATTAGGACTCCTACTTCTACCAAGATTGGGAGACTAGACGACCACTATATAAACAGAGGCCAGCCCTCTCACAAAGGACATCGACATTACACCCTCACACCGAGACTCTTCACTCTAGAGTTTCATTAATTCGCCGTAGTCACAGTCCCCGACTAGACTTCCGGTAATCCCTTATTCCTTAGCCCTCACTAAATTAAACCCTTTTAGCCTTGCCGACTTGAGCTCGGAGTGCCCACGGCAAACACCATCCCGGCAGCCCTTCTTCGCTTCACGCGTGTGTTTCTACGTGCGTGCAGCATAGTGGCCTTGACCTCACGGGATCGACTCCCCTTCCGCATGGTAGATTTTTACATCTACAGTTTGGCGCCCACCGTGGGGGCCTCTAGCAATCATTCGGCGTGACGAACCCTGCTACGTGGAGGAATATTCCATGGCTAACAATCCGGAGGACGTTAACTCAGGCATCGAGGCCAGACTGGAGGCTTTGACCGCTCTCATGCAACAGAACTTAGACAAGGTGGCCGCACTCGAAGCCGAAAACGCATCCATCCGGGTCGAGAACCAAAGAAAAGAAAAAGTAAGTCAATTCTATGAACTCGAGTTTCTCCCCGGCCAAGCACCCTCCAACCGGTTCCGCACCATTATCCCCTCTATGCAACCCCTCTCCACACCAGAGCACCAACCCTCGGATTCTGGTAAAGGGCCGCGTCCGCTCGACGCATTGGCGGCCGACTACTCCGTACTGACCGACGGAGATAAAGACACAACGGCGCGCGGTCCAGCCGACCCATCCCAGCCTCATGATCAAAACGATCTAATAGAGAATCCTAAGGATCATCCCATCTCCACCATGCAACTCCCCCTCCAGTCAACCCAAGCACAAAGCCCTTCCTGCCTAGCTCATCCTCGCGGGGTGAACGGCCAAAACAAACCAACTCCAGCTCTTGAACTCACCCATCCCGAAAGGCCGAACGACTACCGGACAACTCCCCTGACCATCCATGTAGGGAAGAACAACAGAACAGTGACAATGGGAGCCATCCAGCCCGAAGGGATGAACGAAGACATATGCTACCAAGGAACGCACGATGGACCGATCCGTCAGTCTACCCCCCGGGGGATGACCCCACGAGGCGTACCAGACCCGGTAAGACATGATGACCCGATAGCATTCCCTTCCCCGTAGAACAGTTATTGGCTAAAAGACTGGCCGACGTCGAGGCAGTAATGAGGCGTATCCCAGGAATGCCAATCCCAACCAAGAAAAGCAGACCGAATTGTTACGCGGACTCACCTTTGCGGACGAGATCGCCCTGGCTGACATGCCCCAAAAATTCGAGATCCCCAACATGAAACCATACGACGGTACCACCGACCCGGACGACCATATAGCCTCGTACAAACAGCGGATGTTTACTGTTTCAATACCCCGACCGCTTAGAGAAGCCTGTATGTGCAAAAGTTTCGGTTCTAGTTTGTCCGATCCGGCGCTCCAATGGTACACGAATCTCCCGAACGGATCCATCGATTCTGCTCGTTCACCATCGACACTTTTGTGAATGTTCACAACAGCAAGAAGCAGAAGCAGTCGCCTTTGGCCGACTTGTACCGAATATACCAACGGAGAGGGGAACCATTGAGAGAGTACGTTAGCGATTCAACAAGGAGAAAATCTCTATTCATTCCCGTAACCCCGAGATCTGGCTGTGGACGCTTTAAGAAAGGCCTCCTTCCGGACGGGGAACTATACAAGGAGCTCACAAAGCTAGGCTGTACTACCATGGAAGACGCTCTGGCCCGAGCCGTGATTCAAATAAGGTGGGAGGAAGATGAGATAAACCGAGCCGCCCATTCCGATACGAACCTAGGCGGAACGACAGAAAACCGAACCTAGACCGACAGAGCACCGGTACCAACCCCCCTCAAGGAACATGAGCAGAGCCAGGAGACCATATGACCGCCAACCCTCGAGAAGCAACAACAGACAATCGGGATCGAATCAATTCAAAATACCAGAATATAGTCTCAAAGCATCGAACCAACCCATGTCGTAGCGATAATGAAAGGTATGGGATCCGTCTCAAGTGGCGGGTAAGCTCAACTCGAGGCAAGGAGAGACACGACCAAGTGGTGCGAGTTTCACAACGACCACGGGCATAACACCACGGATTGCATCGCCTTGCGGCTCGAGGTTGCCGCGCTCCTAAAGAAAGGACACCTCCGTGACCTACTCACCGACAAAGGGAAGAACACCATTAGCCAGAAAAGCTCCAAACAGCAGTCGCCCCTCCGCGAGAACCGACACCTAAGGGTTTCTGCTCGCTCATCTCTGGAGGATCAGAAATCAGTGGGGTAAGTTACTCGTCAGCCAAGCGGTATGCTAGAAACAACCACCATGAGGTCCAGTCTGTTCATCCGGTCTCGAAGTCATACTCCCACCAAGTGATTCAGTTCGAGGATAACGAGCCGATCACCCTGGTTGCCCCTCACCACGATGCTTTAGTCCTCTCCCTGCAAATAGCCAACATCCTAGTGAAAAGGGTGTTCGTGGATGGGGGTTCGTCAGCGAATATCCTATTCCTCGAAGCAGTAAAAGCGATGGGACTGGAAGAAGCAAATATCAACAGACGACCGACACTGCTGGTGGGATTCAGCTCGGAACAGAAGTACACAATGGGAAATCACCCTTCCTATCTACGCCGGCGGGGTGAACAAACAAACAGTCTTCCTGGTGATCGACTGCCCATCCCCCTACAACGTCATTTTGGGCCGTCCCTGGATCCATGACATGCGGGCAGTGCCATCGACCTTCCACCAGACGATCAGGTTCCCAACCAAGTGGGGAGTGCAGGAGATCAAGGCGACCCTAAAGCTTCTAGGGATTGCTACAAGAACGCCTTCAAAGGCAAGGGACATTCCTCATAGCAATTACAGTCTCATCCGACCCTCCGAACCGAGCCCGATCAACCGACAATGGAGGAGCTGGATGAGGTGCAGATACATCCGGATGACCCAGAGAAAAACAAACATAGGCTCCCGCCTCGACCCCGAGACAAGAGAGAAGCTGATAGACTTTCTAAAAAAGAATGAAGACTGTTTCGCCTGGTCCCATGCCGACATGACCGGGATCAACCCGAACGCAATGGTCCACCAGCTCAAGGTAGATCCAGATCACCCGCCAGTCAAGCATAAACGGAGGAAATTCGCAGCTGAACGAAACCAGGTCATCAATGAAGAGATCGAAAAACTCCTAAACAACGGCATGATCAGAGAAGTCCACTACCCCGAATGGCTGGCAAACGTCGTAGTCGTAAGGAAGAAAAACGGGAAGTGGAGAGTATGCATCGACTTCACAGACTTAAACAAGGCCTGCCCCAAAGATTCTTTCCCGCTCCCACATATCGACATGATGGTAGACGCGACCGCAGGGCACGAACTCCTCAGTTTCATGGATGCCTTCTCGGGATACAATCAGATTCTAATGCATGCGGACGACCAGGAGAAGACAGCTTTCATTACAGAGAGGGGAACCTATTGTTACAAAGTAATGCCGTTTGGACTGAAAAACGCCGGAGCCACCTACCAACGCCTGGTCAATAAAATGTTCTCTGACCACTTAGGGAAGACTATGGAAGTTTACATCGACGACATGCTCGTCAAATCCCTGATTGCTGAACAACACCTTGACCACCTCAGCCAGGCATTCGCCATTCTCCGAAAGTACAACATGAAACTGAACCCTAAAAGTGCTCATTCGGCTCGCGTAAATTCTTAGGTTACATGGTTACTCAACGAGGAATAGAAGCAAACCCCTCCCACTGATCAGAGCGGTTCTCAGCATACCATCCCCAACTTGCGTCAGAGACGTCCAGCGTCTTGCAGGACGAGTGGCCGCCCTGAGCCGCTTCATCTCCAGGTCCGCTGACAAGTGCCACCTCTTCTTCCACGCCCTCAAAAAATCCAACAGGTTCGACTGGACCCCCTCATGCGAAGAAGCCCTACAAAGCCAACAAGAGGTATCCGACTACACCCCCGCGCGTTGTCCCAAACCCATGGACGGAGAGAAGCTCTACGCTTACCTAGCGGTCTCGTGAGACGGCCATATAGCAGACTAGTCCGAGAAGAAGAAACGCAAGCCGCGGTCTACTACATTAGCAAGTCGCCCTCCGACGCAGTAAACTCCCCAGCATGTCCCAACGGAAAAGCTCGCCTTTCCCTCATCCATGCATCCAGGAAGCTCAGACCGTACTTCCAATGCCATCCTATAGTTGTGATCACCTCATTCCCACTCAAGAAAATATTGCACAAACCAGAGTCACAAAGCCGACTCATGCAATGGACGAGAACTCGGGCCGAGTACGACGTATCATACCAATCCCGCACCGCCGTCAAGTCCCAAGCACTAGCAGATTTCATCGCCGACTTCACACCAAGCGAAACCGCCCAGGCCGAAAAAGAATTACTATGCATGAACGGCGCACCACCTTCAAAGTGGACCCTCCTAGTAGACGGATCGAGTAATGTCAACGGAAGCGGACTCGGAATAGTTCTGGTCACACCAGAGGGAGACATCATTCAGCGAGCAGTCCGTTGTGGGTTCAAGTGCACGAATAATGAGGCCGAATACGAAGCCCTCTTAGCTGGACTCACCTTGGCTAGAGAAATCGGCGCCAAGAGACTAGAAGTGAAGTCAGACTCTCAACTCGTGGTCAATCAACTACAAGGTACGTACCAAGCACGTGACTCTAAAATGACATCCTATCTAAGCATGGTCAAAGAGTTGCAGGCCGAATTCGAAGAGTTCTCGATAGCACAGATCCCCAGAGCTGAGAACAGCCATGCCGACGCACTCGCCAACCTTGGTTCAGCACTCCCATGTTCCTCTGAGTCATCCATCCCCCTCCTATTCATGCAGTGGCCAGCTAACTGGAAAGAACCACCACCCGACAAGTCTGCTAGAGCCATACGGGCATTGAGCAGTATCCGACCGTTGGATGAATCCGATAGTGAAGTACCTGGAAGACGATGAACTCCCAGCTGACAAGAACGAAGCACGCCGATTGAAAGCAAAGGCCGCCAGATTCACCCTACATGACGGTCAACTCCTCAGAAAGTCGTTCTCGGGTCCCTACCTCAAATGCATAAGCCCAGAAGAGGCCCAAAATGTCCTATCCGAACTCCATGAAGGCGAATGCGGTAACCACGCAGGGGGACGCAGTCTTGCTCACCGGGTGATCACCGCAGTTACCTACCGGCCGACTATCCGCACCGACTCGACGCTTACGCAAAGAGATGCGACAATCGCCAAAGGTTTGCCCACGTCTCACACCTCCCACCAGAACGACTCCACTCCATTCTGACACCATGGCCATTCATGAAGTGGGGAATGGACATCGTGGGAAAGTTACCTACGCACCTGTGGCAACGGGTATTCATGTTGGCGATAGATATTACTTCACCGTGGATCGCCGAGGCATTGGCCCAAGTCGAGACCGAGAAGTCAAAGCTTATCCGGAAAAACGTGATCTCGCCGGTCGAATACCAAAAGAGATTGTCACCGACAATGGGTCCCTATCATTAGCTCGAGCTGTGGATTTCGTGACATGTGGGGAATAAAGTTAAGTTTCTCGACACCCCGCAACCCCTCCCCACCTAACGGCCAGCCGAGTCGCAAACAAAACAATCATGCATAATGAAGAAGCGACACGTAAAGCAAGGGCGATGGGCAGCACGAGCTACCCGGGGTCCTCTGGTCATACCGAACCACGGCTCGATCATCAACTGGCGAAACACCGTTCTCCCTGACATATGGTTCAGAGGCAGTCATCCCAGCCGAAATATCAGTTCCATCCACCAGGCTCCAGTGGGCGGACGAGGAATCCAATAGCCAAAACCTCTGCCAGAACCTTGACACTGTGGACGAATTACGAGAACAAGCAAGTATCCGCAACGCAGCCTACCAGCAACAAGCCGCCCGTCATTACAACCGCAGCGTGAGGATCCGCACTTTCAGGATAGGCGACTGGGTCCTTCGCAAAGTCTTCCAAAACACCAAGGAGATTAACTCTGGCAAACTCGGACCCACCTGGGAAGGCCCCTACAAGATAATCAAAGAAGCGGGAAAAGGCGCCTACAAACCTGCACTCAAGGCAAAGACATCCACAATAGTTGGGAATGCCGTTCACCTCAAACGATACTACCTCTAGGTGAACTCC
The DNA here is from genome assembly GCA_026225825.1 of Pistacia integerrima. NCBI lineage: Eukaryota > Viridiplantae > Streptophyta > Magnoliopsida > Sapindales > Anacardiaceae > Pistacia > Pistacia integerrima. The sequence goes on along the minus strand of CM047750.1, from coordinate 15,625,829 downwards.
TTTTAATTTTGTTTTTATTTCGTTTTCTTTTAAGGATGAGTGGGCCTATCCACCTCCTCTTAGACAGTCGGCTTCACGGCCAAACATTTAATGAAGTATTATTCAGAAATTTTCATCTCCAATCGACCCGGTCGACGAATTGCTTACACCTCCAAATCGGCCTTGCCCGATGAACGCTCAACACCTTCAAATTGGCCTCGCCCGATGAACGCTCACACCTTCAAATCGGCCTCGCCCGATGACGCTCACACCTTCAAATCGGCCTCGCCCGATGGAACGCTTCACACCTTCAAATCGGCCTCGCCCGCGAACGCTCATACACCTTCAAATCGGCCTCGCCCGATGAACGCTCACACCTTCAAATCGGGCCTCGCCCGATGAACGCTTCACACCTTCAAATCGGCCTCGCCCGATGGACGCTCAACACCTTCAAATCGGCCTCGCCCGATGAACGCTTGGAACACCTTCAAATCGGCCTCGCCCGATGAACGCTCTACACCTTCAAATCGGCCTTGCCCGATGAACGTCTAACACCTTCAAATCGGCCTCGCCCGATGGAACGGCTCACACCTTCAAATCGGCCTCGCCCGATGGACGTTCGAACACCTCCAAATCGGCCTCGCCCGATGAACGTTCGTACACCTTCAAATCGGCCTCGCCCGATTGACGCCGGACACCTTCAAATCGGCCCCTCCCCGCCCGATGAACGCTCGGACACTCCCAAGACTTGGCACCGCGAACCGCCTCATTCAACCTAAGAACTAAATCAAGATGCAACGTCACCCATCCAGGGGACTACGACTCGGCCGGCCAAACCTCCGGATGAACCATTCCTACACCAAAGGACAAAGACCAACCCAAATTTCAACATAAGACCTCCACGCGTCCTCGGCCATCAAAGCCACGACGAGGCAACATGCACAAATACAAGAAAAACAAAAGAGCAGGTGATTCATCCAAAGAAACATGAGACACCAACAGTCAAAAGTCATATATATATATAGGGCACCAAACGCCCAAGTTAGAAATACAGAGAACGGCACAGACGCCAGATGAAAGGGCATCGCAGGCCCCAAAAAAAGAAAAAAAAAGGGCAGGCACTAAGCATCCTCGGCACGAGCATCATCCTCCGTCAAGTCGGTCGCCAGGAATACACTACTAGTGCTCGGCCCCGGAGCCGGGCCGCTCTCGTCCCCAACGCCCGACTGACTAAGCTGTGGGCCTCGCCCTCCGCCCCCGCCCCCACCGGATGACCAATCTCCTCTTCCAATAACTCCTGCATGAGCAAAATGTCTTCATCCGGATCCCAATGAGAGGTCCGCCCTCTTTAAACTCCAAGATGAGCTCGCCTCGAGCCTTAATAATGGCGTCATCAGCAATAGAGATGCACTGCTCCCTGAGGGATTCGACCTCCGCGGTCCTCTCGGCTAACTCACGACGCAGCCTCTCGACCTCAGCCTCACTATCCCGGAGGCGCTGCTGACTCTCCTGTTCGCCTTTCGGGATGCTGCCTCCTTTTGCCGCAAACCGGCGTTGGCCTTGGATATATCTTGTATCCGCTTTTCCTGCGCCACGACAGACCTCCTCAGATGGAGACTGCTAGTGAGTACCTGCAAAACAAAACCGGGCAATGAGAACAAAGTCAAACAAGAAAAGTAAACAAGTACGTTCATACCTGAACAGCGCGGGATACGCCCCAGTCAGCGGCAGCAACCGCACCCATCTGGTTCAGACGCGCCTCGTCCGCAGGGAACAAGAAGGAGTCGGCCAGCTTACTCATTGATGTCGCGTCCGAGTAAGTCGACGCAGTAGCCGGAATCGTGATAGTGATAGTCCCGGCCTCCTCATCCACAACGGCAGCCTGGGACGACCCGACTCCCGACGAGGGTCGCCGACTGGTGGTCGCGATCAAGGCGGCGCCGGCACATCCTCGACCCTCACATCCGCTCTCACCAGCGACTCCCTTTTCCTCTTCTCTCGACGCCTGGCGATGGATTCGCTCGCGCTCGGGACAGCCAATTTCTTCATGAGCGATTCTGCAAGTGCAAACTCTCCAACGGTTAGTGGGTTCAGCCCTGACTCACCAAAAATGAGATGGTTGGAGTACCGACTCAGGAGCACATCCCAAGTCTGCTTCAGCGAGGGGAAGGGAGTACCTCTCTGAATAGCCTCTACCCCGGCCCAAAGAATACTGCTCCTCAGATTGGACTCAGCTAGCACTACTCGCCAATCCCTCCGCTCCGATGGGATGGCTAACACCCTCTGGGTAGCTACGTCCAAGCCTGCTCTTCCGCCTGCCGCGATTGAAATCGAGCTCGCAGACAAGAAACATAATCAAGATTTAGTAATCAAAAGTACGAAAGAAACAATTAAGTTCTCACCAGGCTCGCCACCCGGCCTGGGATCTCGCCCATGCCCCTATCTCCAAAGACGGCCTGACCCTTTAAGAAAAAGTAACGGTCTTTCCAGTTTTTGTCACTGGACCGCAGGTCGGTCACCAGATGAGACCGATCGTGCCTCAAGTTCAGTAGATATCGGCCCTTCTCCTTATCGTTCTCCTTCAGAAAGTACGAGTACAGCAGCTCGTGCAACCCGAACACAATCTGATGCCGAACACACAGATCCTCCAAAGCCATCAATAGCCTCCAGGCGTTCGGCATAAGCTGGGAGGGGGCGATAATGAAATGATTCAAAGCACCTCCCAGACTAGGCGAGGCACGTGCAACCTCAACCCATCGTGAAACCACTTCTGATACGCACTCCAACCTTCAAATTCCTCCCAATCAACACGTTCGTACGACCGCGGGGTCCGAACCTTAACTGAACCAGGAATATGATACAGGGTACGGAGGCGCCACACGTCACTATCGCTCAGCACGGGCGGATAGTCCCTGGTCAGAATTCCACTACCCTCGCGGTCCTGGCCTCCTCGAGCTACTACTGGACGTAGAGGGTCCTGTCGCCTCCGAGTCTTCCCCACTCCTACCATACCGACCTCCGAGCCACTGCCCTCCCACTGGCCTCCACTCCCACCTCCACTCGACCCTGGAGCAGCCACACTAACCCCGGTCGGCACACCGACCGGAACATCCCCTTCAGGCATTACCACCATAGTGGGGCACGCTCATACTCGTCCCCCAAGTCCACCTCGTGACTCGAACTTGCGGACGTATCACCCGACATCGGATCACTCGCCCCCTCCAACCGACCGACCCCTCAAGGAAAATCAGGGTGAACTACAGATCGCCCTTCAACACCGAACGGTACCCTCCAAACCGAACTCAGTCTCGGTCGACCCGTTCTACCGAGGTGGAACACCAGTCGCCCCACCAAGCCGACCGAAAGTGTGAACTAGCCTGTCTTCACCACAAACGAGCCTCTATTCTGGTTCGACCTATCCAGCCGAACAAACCTCAGCCAGACTCAAAGACACCGACTGCTCGCCTTGACGACCGATCCACCTAGAACTTCAATCCTAGCAACATGCCTTTGATCACTACCCACTCGCCCCGAACGACCGTCTCCCTAATCACACTTTTTCGCCACTCGGTCAGACGTACCGACCGACCCAAACCAAGCCAAAATTGACTTCACCTCCCAGACCTAAACCCAAAACCCAGAAAATTCACCTACAACCAAATTTTTCCCGGAAATTCACCGGAAAACTCAAACCCATAAAAGTTCTCTTGTATCCTAACACCAAAAACGCCTAGAAACCCAGTCTAAACCCACCAAACTCAAAACTTCCTTGTTTTACTTTCCAAAAACCCTATCAAAAAAGAAAAATCTACCTAAAGAACAACAAAACGATGCCAAAAAGGAGGAGTTACCTTGGAAGACTGAAGTAGAATCACTCTCGCTCAAGAACCTGGGACAAAATCGCAGGAAAAAGGAAGAAGGATTTTTGAGAGGAAACGCGAAACCAAACCTGAAATGGAAGATGAACAAACCTCGCTCCCCAATTTTGTAAAGAAAAAAGGCGGACACGTGGCAGGCTATGATTGATCAGTTGTCGAGTCTCTTCGTTTTCCCGCCCTCGAAACGACGAATCATTTCTCACCATACACGTGGCAGCGATCCTAACCACCTGGGAAGTCGTGGAACCGTACGGATTCCGCGTCTCGGTCGACCGACCCTTCCGACCGACTCAAACCTAACGCTCGGCACGCCCCGATACGCCCAATATTCGCCCCAATAAGCGCACATGGCCGTTCGACCCATCCCATCGATCGAGCTTCGTGCCGTCAGGCCAGAAGCCTTCTCAGACGTCTCGCGTTCGAACGACCCGGAAGGCCCGAACGATGGACGCACGGGCTAGGCGTAGCCCGAGTTAAAACCTTCAGGAAGCCATCAAGCCTCGTCCATTCGCCCATCCGAGGCGAACGAGGAGTCAACATGTTTGGTCTCACCATCTACCTGGTCGTCCCTACAGCCCGACCGAATGGATCTCGGTAAACTTCCTAGGCTTCGCCCGACCTGGCAGGACGAATAACCGCCCTCGCGGTGTTTCCGCGATAATCGTGCTAACATACCGAGCGACCCGACCCAGCTTTCGGCTCTTCGGCTCATCGAACCGAGTAGGCACAACGCTGCGAAAGATGCTCTTGTTCGGGGAATGGATACCACCAAGACCCAATCAAATCACTTGCGCTACCAACTTTCTCCAATGATTGCTCGTCCATGGGGAAAGAACGAGCTCGCCTGAGTACGACCTACTCTCTAACTTGAGATACTCAACTCAGAGAGTGGGGGACAAACTGTTAGGGCCAAAAATCGTCCTTGGCCCAAATAGGGAAAAAGGACCAAGCCCAGTCCTGCAAAGGCCCAAGCCATAGTTCTCTAACATGGGGAAAAACCTGCCCAAACTAAGCGGGCACAAGCCTTCAAACCTCCGGCCCATGTCCAAGGTCCATGGACAAATCCAAAGCCCACAACCCCCTAGAATACATTCCTATTCCCCGATCACTTTCCCACTCCTGAGTTACTCTCCTAATCAGAATCACCTTCCTATACGGACACTGATAAGGCGGCTTACCACAACTCTAATTCTTCTAGGGTTTGCATCAGAGTCGTATTAGGACTCCTACTTCTACCAAGATTGGGAGACTAGACGACCACTATATAAACAGAGGCCAGCCCTCTCACAAAGGACATCGACATTACACCCTCACACCGAGACTCTTCACTCTAGAGTTTCATTAATTCGCCGTAGTCACAGTCCCCGACTAGACTTCCGATAATCCCTTATTCCTTAGCCCTCACTAAATTAAACCCTTTTAGCCTTGCCGACTTGAGCCGGAGTGCCCACGGCAAACACCATCCCGGTGTTTCCCGTTCGCTTCACGCGTGTGTTTCTCTACGTGTGCAGGTGCTGCAGATCGCTAGTGGCCTTGACCTCACGGGATCAGACCCCCCTTCCGTACAGGTAGATTTTTACGTCTACAAGTATCTACCACATTTGTATAATTATCTTAATTTGTTAGGTTTGCAAAGTATTCTGTGATCCTGATGATTAGGTTGGATACCTCAATTACCTTAAAAAAAAAAATTAAAAAAAATAGTTTACTATTGTCAAGTAACATAAAAAAAAAGTTATATTTTTAATATTTATGAGATACAAGTCTAAATTTAAAGAAAATATAAATGTTTCTTACTATCATTATCGGAAAAGAGCATTGGTGAAAACTTTAATAGTTTTTTAGTTAAGAAAACGTAAAGAGTCTTCTCATATTATTTTACCAAAAAAGGCTTTAACATACAAAAGTAAATCAAGTCAAATTTATAAAATCAAATAGGGATATTTATGAAATTTTAACACTCTAAATAAGCTCAAAAGGAACTTATGGAACGAAGCTTCTCCAATAAGTTGCAAAATAGTTTATTTAAAATCTTATAAACACCACTTTTGAAATACAACTGAAAAAATCTCTTTCCATGTGATCGGATGACAAACCCTTTAACCACTGAGATTAGATATACCCAAAGAGTTTTGTGTTCAAGTCTAAAAGAGATATTTACCATATTTGTGCAATTACTTTAGTTCATATGGCTTGTAGGGTGTTTCTTAGAGTCTTAAAGATTAAAGAGACCCTAATATTGGCTTAGATACCTCAGATATCTTAAAAAAAAAAAAAAAAAAAAATTACAACTGAACAATATATAAACTTAGTTAGCCAATAAATAAACCTAACCAAACAAGTGCTTATTAATTCCAGTTAATTATCTATCACCGACATTAACAGTTAAAATTAGTATTATTAAATGCCAAAAGTAAAGTTTCAATCAAACTTTTAATTAATACCATATTTAAAATATTTTGTGCGTATACGTTTATGTGCATGCTTTTACAATTATACAAATGGTGAGATCTTTAAAGTTTATGCATTTTGATAATCATTTTAAAAGGAAATTATGGTCTTAATATAATGGTGATAGTTGGTGTTTATTTTAATTATTATTCAATTGAAAATTTTCAAATTTTAAATGATTTTGGTTGCCCTTTTGGGCCATCAATTTGACTTATAAGTAAAGAATAAAAAGCAGGTCCTAGAAGCCTCTGAGTTGTTGGACTCAGTCAAGATCAAGTTATGGTTAAATTAGAATTAAATCATTCTATATTTTAAATAATAGAAAAATAAATAAATTTAAAAAAAGATATATAATCCTTAACATGAAATTCCCAACAACGAGATTGGGCTTGGATGGGCCCAATTGGTAGACAAATAAAAAATAAACAGTATTTGATTGTTTACTCCCACATATTTTATCATTCAAACTGTCTTCAATTTAAAAGGGAAAGTAAGGTTTTTATTTTTATTTTTTACATTATAGGAGTGTTTGGGCTAATTTACACACACCTCAACTAATCTTTTAGGGTTTTGGAATTTTCGATCGGATAAAAGCTCAAATGACTACTTTTATTAGTACTTGGAGACTTGAACGTAAGAGCTCATAGAATATTTTTTTTACTATTTTTACCATTAAACTGATAAATATCTTCCACTTTTAATTTTATTTTTTGATAATTTTAACCTTAATAAAAATCTCTATAAATTACATAATAACTTTCAAATATGCTTATACTTCATCTTTATATTTTTGTTTTAATTTTTAACCTTTAATTCTTAATTATAAACCCTAATTCTAAATCTTCTTAATCTTTAAGAATTGAGAAAAAATGGTGTAAATAAAAAACTTAATTAATAGGATTTTACGAGTTTTTTTTTTTTTAATAAATATAATTGTTAATGGAAAATAGGTATATGAATTACGAAGGATTTTAAGAGATAATTATTAGTAGCTTCGTATTATTAATTCAGATATGTATTAATGTCATATTTCTAAATAATATATTAGTAGTTGAAATTATTATGAAGAATTTGTTTTTAACTTAGTGATAAAAAAATTACCAAACAACTAATTAATATTACCCTAAATGTAAATTAAAAAGTTTCAGAATCAAATAATAAAATCTATTAAAAAAATGCATCAAAATATTCTATCTTAAAATCCTTTTGAAAAAAATATATCAAACAATTATTCAATAATTTATTTAACTATAATATAATATTTAAATAACTTAACTCATCTTTTTTCAAAATACTATTTTGAAAAGTGTCTACCAAACGGACCCTAGCTTATTTTATTTTTATTTTTAGTTTTTTTAGTATGCAACTAATTAAGTAACAATCAATCAAAAGAAGAAGACTGACTCCTTTAATTCCATGCTAAGTTTATATGCTAGCCATTTATGATTAGAGTAATGCTATGTACACTAACCAAATTATACTAATCTAAGTACTAACAATTGAAATTTTGAAATTTTTCTTTTTTAGATTTTGGGGGAACTGACGTGACAATAAGAGAGGTCTGTCAAGTCAGTTAGTACTTGAGTTGTATGGATTTTTATTAGTGCACATAATATTATTCTTATGACTATCTAGTTTCTTTTCTTCAAAACCAGGAAAATTAGGAGGATGCCACTCATCAAAACCAGGAAAGACTGATACATAATGATCAAGAACAGGCTTAGAGGTGGCCACGATGCATGGATCATCAGTTCTTTGAACTAGAGGCGCAGAGCTACCAGAACCGGCAACATGAATTTGCATTGAAACCTCATAGAAGCCAAGTCAGGGTTTTAAAAACCAAGTTAGGGTTTAGTTAAAGAGGAGCGCTCTTGTAATTTTTCTTTTTTTTTTTTTTGTTTGAGATAAACCTAACAAGAATGAACTATTAAACATACTTCCTAAACGGAAAGAAACCCTAAGGATCCAGGTAAAAGAAAATTAAACTGAAAAAGATAAGTTAAGACAAGATGAACAATTTAGATATATTGAATAACAAAGCACAAAAGAAGAATTAAAACTAAGAAGGAGAAACAGTTTAAACCCATGAAAAGATAAAACAAAATTAATGAAGAGAAACTAGAAAAAGTAAAACCAAATAAATAAAAAAAGAAAAGATAATTCGATTAAAGAAGATAAACCGTATAGTTCTTGAGGATGATAATCATAAAGATTATGTTCTACAATATTGTTGTAAGGAAAAGCATTGTTCAGACTTTGTTGCTCAAGTAATGAACAACCAACTCCTCTTCAGTTGGGTAGAACCTATACCCTGGTGGGAATATGAAATTCCTCTTGCAGCCAGGAAATTAAAATTCTCCATGTTAATCTGAAGAATTGATATTGAAAAACTACTCAAGCCTTGAAAGAATTGATGTTGAAAAACTACTCAAGCTTTGTTTATGTATAAATTATTTCTCGACAAATTAATTCAGTGTTTTTTTTGGCATTTTTCTATTCAGCTTAGGAGTTGTATTTCGTTTACAACTCAAATAACCTATAATTACGGAGTTAACATATTCTAGATTATTTTTCTCTCCAAGTAAATGGGGGCATTAATTATAAGTTAAATCTTGATTAATTTTTTTAATTCATAAAATGTACCCTTAAATTTGTAAAGTCGTCTATCATAATTCATAAACTTGCCATGAAAATCGAAGGTTTCTACAATACATAATTGCTCTCTCCCAACTTGTATTTTTTTTGGGTTTCCATCGCGCATTTTCTTTTCGATTCCCTGTTGTTCATTGCCATTGATGTTTTATATTAATGCTTCTTATATTAAAGTTCTTGCTATGACGAGCTTAATGTGACAAGAGGCCGACGTTTTTTGGTAGAAGAAGAAGTTCTTTAAAATAAAATTAAAACAATAAATTTTCATTTTAAAATAGAAAAAAAAAAAAATATAGAACTAATTATAGTAACAATTTGAATTAATTAAACGAAAATGTAAGTTTAATAAAAACAACAACAACTAGAAGAAGACTAATGACTCTTAAGTTTTGCACACTACTTAATTAGGACTATCTGGTTTCGTTCCATCAAGCCAAGGAAGATAAAGATTAGGATTAGGATCAATACCAAAATCAGTAACAGAAGGCTCAGAGTTGATGGAACTATTATTATCTCCCACATCGCATTGATTTATTCTTAGCATTGGAGGCGCAGAGCTAGGCGTACCAAAAACATTATCCGGCACAAAATTGGTAGAATCAACACTATCCGTGGCATCACATCCATTAGCTCCTTGCACTGCAGACGCCGCACAGGTTGAACCAACGTAATTTGCGGCATTGCACTCGTTTGGTTGAATCGAAGGCGAAATGCCTATGGAACCAACATAATGTTGCCCATTGTATTGAGTTTGTGTCCAGGGAACAAAGTTTGTAGAGCTAACGTTATGATAATTAGTTGCTTCCATTGGCTGTGCAGCTCTAGTTGAACCAAAATTATGATGTCTTATCTGCAATGGAGGCAAGACGTTGATAGGACCACCATAACTCTGCAAATTGTATTGATGATGATGATCAGTTCCTTGCAGGAATGGTGCAAAGTTTTGACAACCAGCAGCATTGTGATGAGATCTTTGCATTGAAGCCATTAAGCATGTGGAATCATGATTATGTTGCAGATTGCCCCCGACGTCATTTCGTTGTATAAATGGCTCAACGTTGTGATTATTACCAACATTCTGACGAGTTCTTTGCATCATTGAGGCCATTGAGATTGCGGAATCAAGATTATGCTGCAAATTGCCCCCATCATTTCCTTGCATTTGAGGCTCCGAGCTAATAGAGCTAGCACCACTGCTACTAGCTGCTTGATTCTTGTTCTTTGATTTGTGATTCTTCAAGTAGACCTTGCACAAAACCCAATCGTCCAACTGCCCAAAAAATAAAAAATAAGCAATATTTATATTATTACATACGGGTTGGGATACTTGACTTGAACAAATCTCAGTAATTAGACCAAATTAAAGAACGATAATTTACCTTCATGTTGCTGTCATCAGGAGTGGCATTTGATCTCGAAGCGGCTGCCTGACTTTTTTTGCTGTAAGTCGGTTTACTTGCAGCTGGAGTGCTATGTTGATCCATTACATATTCATACATGATCCAGTTAGTCTTTGTTGAATTTTTATTGCTGCCATTATAATAGACCAGGGACCTCTTGCTTGCTACTTTGATATTGTTTACTGTAACCGGATGATCAACCCCAGTAGCCTTCCAAAATCCGTCGACGGCCTGTCGTTTTGGCCGGTTTCCATGTGGGTACTTCCGATCCCTTGGAGTGAAGAAGTACATGAACTTACCCCCTTCCTCCTTGTGCGAATCTGCATTCACAGAATTTATATATATAATAAAACATAAATATCATTAATTTAAGCCATGAAGAATTTGTTGGATTGCTAAGAGAGAAACAAAAAAACAGTTTACTTAGAGAGCTATAGTAGTCAAAGAAAATCAAAGAAAAAGAGCGATTAGTAGGGTGGCTTCAAAGCTCAGTTAAGGTTCCGGGAATTCTTCAAATTTCCGGTTTTTCCGATGAAAACTTGTACAGAATTAGAAAATAATATTCTTTTTATGCGACAAATTAATTCTAATGAAAAACTCAAAGATGTAACATACAATAATTACGAATTTTAAACAGTAGATTTATGAAATTAAAGAAGAGAAGCGGTTTTGAATTCTTTTTTTTTTTTTTTTTTTTAATTAAATTTTCATGTTCTAATAATGCTCAAAAACAGAAAAAAATCAACTTGAAACGGAAAAAAAGAATTAAACCCATGAAAAGATAACAAAAATTAATGAAGAGAAACTTGAAAAAGGAAAGATTAAACTAATTAAAGAAGACGAACTGTATAATTGTTGAGGATGATAATCATAAAGATTAATTTCTTGAATGATGTTGCAAGGCAAAGCATTCTTAAAGATTTTGTTCTTCAGGTAGTCGACCACCAGTTCTTCGTCAGTTGGGTTGAACCTATACCCGGATGGGAATGCCATGTTTCTGGTTCAACTTTCAATTAATTAAACAAAGAGGAAGATTATTGTTAAGTTTTGTTGATATATATATCTTTTATCTTCTAATTAATTAATTAGGAGTTGCATTTCCATTTATTTTAGGAATTCTATTTGGTTTACAAATATAAGTACCCTATTATTTCTGAAAGTATATATAAATTTCAATTAATTTTTTTAATCATTTTCTTCCATAATATATTTTCTATTTTGTTATAAACATCTATCATAAACGAAGGCTCTACCATTCCCACATATTGATAATTCATTGATTCTTCCTGGAGAAGGAATTTCAGTTTCTTTTCCTTTTTTCAATTATTTTCACCTCCCTTAATCTGTTCATGTCTTTCTTGATATGATATTCCATGAATTCTGAAGAAGTGAACTGATATTTCAGAAAATATTCTTGTGAAATTTTGTTTTTCTGAATTAGAGCTATGATCAAATCTCTGGTGCAATGAGAAAGCGTTTGTCAAAAACTAATTACCTAAATTCACGCCTTAATTTCCGGAGTGAGTTGTGAAATATCTAACTGCTGCCAAGTCAGCATAGGGCTAAAACTAACCATCCTCTTCAATATTCAACTATTACTTCTTAGCTGAGTTTAAATGAAAAAACAATGGAATCACTGTTTTCCATTGTTTTTTTTTTTTTTGGTTACAGAATACGTGGCTTGCCTTCAGCTCCTAGTTTACCCAAGATCTCTTTTTCCTTCGTAAATAACAATGGCAAATGGCACGGACGGACCCATAAATTAATTTTAAAGGGGACAAATTCAGAATAATATAATAGAAAATAGAGGAAAAGAAAATCAGTGGGGTCAAATCTAAAAATTTCAATACAAATACAGGGTAGTCAAAATAAAAAATAAAACCAAATGGGGTTACCAGCCCTTACTCATCAATATGTAGGTCCGTCCATTAGAACTGATACCCATTACAACATTTTTTTTTTTTTTTTAATAATGATAATGGGTGTTCGAACTAACGTGCACATACCTTAGGATTGTCTCAAGAATAGATATTCAAAAAAAATTTATAAAAAATTTGGGCCCCTTTTGGCCCTATTTTTTTGGGGCCCTCAGCAGGTACCTCACTTACCTACCCATTAGGCTGGCTCTGGCATACCTCAACTAATCCCTCGAAACCTTAGAACTACCGATCGGGTAAGAGTTCCAGTGGCCATCCCTATTAGCTACTATAAGGACTCGAACATACTAACTTGCATGCACCTCAACTAATCATCTAGAACTCTGGAACTATTGCCAAGTAAGAGCTTCAGCGACCATCCCTATTAGCAATCATGGAGACTCGAACTCTGGCCACCCCTATTAGCAACCGTGAGGATTCAAACTTGGGAGACCATGTTAGATCTTCCTCTTACTCTTTTACTATTAAAGGGACTCGAACTTGGGAGACCATGTCTTTGCTCTTTTACCATCACGGCCACCTGGTAGTGGTTTATCCATTACAACTTTGTTAAGAGTACAAAATATATATGGTAGGAAAGAGACATATATGTACATATTAAATAGGAAAATACTACACCCACAACACCTCTTCTCACAAACTTCCTGACGTGTTAGCTTGCAATTGGTTAGCTCATAATGGGTCTCACCTAATAAATTACGGTTGACTAGTTGCGAGCTGTCACGTCGGGATTGTGAGAGAAAGTTTGTGAGAAGAGGTTGTGGGTGTAGCATTACTTTATTAAATATTTGTAATTGGAATTGGCCTAAGCATTGACGTCATGCACGCTGAATCATCGTGTGTGGCTCCTACACTAGTTTGATGTTATGCACGCATCGGTATAGTCATTGTCATACTTCAATATCGCTCACGTTGGGATATGAGTATTTCTACAACACAAGTAGAGATAAATTATGTTAGAAAAACACCAAAAATTGTTCGTATACTAATTCCACAATATATACAATACAATATGTTGATGCTTGATTTTGACATCAACGACTTTGCACGTGCAAAGTGTTAAGAGATTTTTAGAAACTACATGTGAGATGATTATGAAAGTTGATTATGGTGCTGAGATGATATATGTTTGAAGAAACATAAATAAAAGATTGATAAGAGAGATTTTATAATGGTTCAGATGCTTGAAGCAAATCCTACATCTATTGTTATTTTGTTATTCTCTACTATTTTTCTGATATTGCCTATAAGGCATACAAAGGTGAAGTAACGCCTTGTTTACAGAGAAAAATAATCGTTGAAAGCTCAAATGTATACCTAGCTCTCATATGCCCAGCTCCTCTTCTTGGAATAGAGGTGCCTATTTATACCTTTGAGCTCAATGTAATAAGTGTTTTTGCAAGTTGTGGGGACACGTACGTGGGGACCCCTCCCTAATCCTTATCTTAAAATGGAATATGATTGATATAAATGCTCTTAATAACAGCTTAGGTTGGTTTGTTTTAACAACTAATGTTATTTTGTCTTTTAGCTCGTGTTGAACTTTAATTGATGGGACTGACAGCTCATTTTGATTGGTGGTGCTAATGTTAGTGTGTATTTTTATCCATAATAGAAGCCCCTCCAGTTTTTGGAGTGCATAATCACGCTTCAAAAACTCATGTCTTTGATCTGAATGGCTGTTGCACTATTGGTTGCAGTCTCGAACTGAAGAGCTCAAATTACACTTGGCATGATTGGGTACTGAGATCTTGATCTACTATAATGATTTGAGAGCTAGGATTGCGTTCTAAGAGTTAAGAGCACCCTGATAGCTAAGAGCTGATTGGGATTTGAGAACTGGGAGCTGATCACAATCTAACCACTGACATAAAACATCTAGAAGATAAATCCCTAGAGAGAGCTGAGTGTTAGAAGCCCAAATGTGTAGTTCAGAGGTCCTAAACAGACATGCCAAATTAAAACAACCATAACTTTTCATTTGAGAGGATTTTGGAACTTGTAAGATATCAACAGAAAGCTCATTTCAAGCTCTATGTCGTGGCAACCGGTTAACCTTGTTGGTTTGTTTTCGGGGCCAAAATCCACTATTTTGGCATGTTTTGGGGTCGTTTTAAGTTTTCTATGCTTTTTTTAACGCTAGTATTTGATTGCAATCTGAGAACTAAGAATTGATCGCAATCTAAGAACTAAGAATTGATCGCAATCTGAGAACTAAGAATTGATCATAATTGGAGAGCTGAGAACACAATCTGAGGCTGTTCACAATCTTAGAGCTCAGAGTTGATTGCAATCTAATAGAGGCTCGATTTGAGAGCTTGAGGCACGTGATCTGAACGATCTGAAGTGCATGATCTCGAGATAAGGAGCTTGATCTGGATTGCGCGATCTTAAGCAAATGAGTGAGCTTATGAGGTCAATTAGAGAGCATAAAGAGCTTTGATCTGAGAACTAGAGAGCTCTTTATGCTCTGAGAGCTTGAGAACTCTTTGCGTTTGAGAGCATAAGGAGTTCGATCAGAAAGCCTAGGCTTGATCTGAGAACACAAAAAGTTAGAGACAGAAATCGCAGGGCTTGATCTGAGAACACAAGAAGTTTGATTAGAAAGTGCAAGGCTTGATCTGAGAACACAAGAAGTTCAATCAGAAAGCGCAGGGCTTGATTTGAGAACACAAGAAGTTCGATCAGAAAGTGTAGGGCTTGATCTAAGAACATAAGATTTGAAGGATCTTAGCAATTTGAGCGCTTGGAAGCGCGATCTGGGCACTCGAAAGCACGCGATCTGGGTTCTCGAAAGCATGATGTAGGCTTTCAAAAGCACGATTTGCTTGCTCAAAAGCACATAATCGCAAGCTGATGAGTGAGATCTTATGAGCTCGATCAGAGAGCATAAAGAGCTCGACCTGAGAGCACAAGGAGCTTATTTTGAGAGCACAAACACCTCTATCTAAGAGCGCAAGAAGTTCGATTTGAAAGCACGAAGCTTGATCTGAGAACTTAAGAGTTCTAAAGCATGTGATCAGAGAGCTCCGAAGCACGTGATTTGAGATCTCTAATGCGTGCGATCTGAGAACTCTGATGCGTGTGATCTGAGAGCTCTGATTTGGAACAAGCTTCAGTATTTTGACGATAACTTGAGCTGTAGACCTCAGATTTGGATGATTCTTGGACCATCCGAAATCTAACTTGAAGGGCTACAGTTCTTGTGTTTGTGGCTTCTCTAGATTCAGACTTTATCTTGCTTAGATTTTTACATCTGATAACGTGATTTTAGAAAAAAGAAGCTGAAATTTCATAAGAAGTCAAAACTTGCTAAAAGAAGTTGAGACTTGTTGGAAAAACATGGAGAGCTGATGTGAATCTTGGTCTTTCTGTAACGCCAAACTGTTGACGCTTGATTTTGACACTAGTGACTTCGCACGTGCAAAGTGCTAAGATATTCTTAGAAATTATACATGAGATGATTATGAGAGTTGATTATGGTGCTGAGATTATATATGTTTGAAGAAACATAAATAAAAGATTGACAAGAGAGATTTTTATAGTAGTTCAGATGTTTGAAGCAAATCCTACATCCACTATTATTTTTTTTTCTCTGACTATTTTTCTGATATTGCCTGTAAGGTGTACAAAGGTGAAGTAATGCTTTGTTTATAGAGAAAAATAATGGTTGAAAGCTCAAATGTATGCCTAGCTCTCATATGCCCAGCTCCCTCTTCCATGAAGAGGTACATATTTATACCTTTAAGCTCAATGTAATGAGTGTTTTTGCAAATTGTGGGCACACGTGAGGCCCCTGCCTAGTCCTTATCTTAAAATGGGATATGATTGATATAAATGCTCTTAATAACAGCTTGGGTCGGTTTGGTTTTGACAACTAATGTTATTTTGTCCTTTAGCTCTTGTTGAACTTTAGTTGATGAGACTAACTGCTCATTTTGATTGGTGCTGATGTCAATGTGTATTTTTATCCATAACACAATACAACCATAATGGTAATATTAATTATGTCATGAAATGATAATTGGTAACATGTAACGATATTATAGTGAGATAGGTTAAATTATAATTAACTTGTCATTCCATGTGTTATTGAGATATCATTTTGCTACTTTAGACCTTGATTAATTCCGTCATATGAAGATTTTAAAGTGGATTAAATGAAATTTAATAGTTAACTCTAGCATTCCACAAAATAAATTGTAAAATAAATTTTTTAAATATAGTTTCTGACTAATTTACCTTTTAATGTATATACTGTTTATTTTAACACCTATAATTTTGCGGCAGTGAGATTTTTTTTTTTTTTTCTGAAACCTCAAAGATCTTTTTGTTATTATATCATACCTCATGAGGATTAATGTCATTAAATCTATTATTTGTTGCAACCTTAATAAATATTAGAGTTTAGATTGTATTTAGTTAGAATATATCTCAACATTAAATTAAAAAAAAAATAAAAAAAAGTTGGGCAATCAGCTACATTTTGACATTTGTAGATTTAAGTTCATTGGATGCATTTCTATATCTTTAGATATTATGTAATCTAACATTAATTAAACTATTATTTAGCTAGATATTCTCAACTATTTTTTTCTGGATCATGACTTCACACAACTATAAATATGGAAATATCTTATCAAAAAAAAACTAAACTCAGTAATCAACAAATATCAAACAGATTCACTATGAAAAGAATTTCTCCCAATTTGGTCCTCTTTGCATTACTCATCTTTGCAATTGGTAATTCTTCTTCTTCCTCCTTTTTTTAATTTTACACAATTACATATATAATAAGAGAAATTTTTGCTAAATCCTTATATTTATACTTATTTTTTAAGTATGTACATAGTTTTCATTGCAATATGTGTGTGTATAAATATATAGTCATTCTCTAATGCGAATATCCTAGAATTTTTAACATGTGGACTAAAGGTGAGTGCCTAGTGACTCACATCACAAACCATACAATCAAAAGTGAATGACTAGATGCTCACCTTTGATCTGCATGTTAAAAGCTTTTAGATGTCTACATTGGAGAATTTTCATATGTATATTTTATACAATATTATAATATCAGTAATATTATTTAGTGTTTTATTAAGTGTTTGATGCAACCTAATATGTATTGTTATTTATCACATAAACATTATTATTTACATGTATTTAATCCTTAATGTTAATATTAATGGTGAAAATGTTAGTAGGTTTGGAGTGGAAAGAAATGCATGTAGTAGCAAGGAGAGTTCCAATTTCGCAGAATTGCAACACTACTAATGACTGTCCTTACCCATCACCAATATGCACGTGCCATAATCACCAATGTTTTTGCGCTGAAGAAATCACATCACTTGCAGATCAAAACCACAATTCTCTCATACCTAATTATCCTATTGGGAAAAATATGAGCAACAATTAATCATAAATAATAAAAGCATATTATGAATAATCTTTCTCTTTTGTTTCTATTTTTTCTCTCTTCGTGTTGGTTTTTGTTAGAGTTGGTTAACTCACTTTGGTGTTAGGTTACCAATTTTTAAGTGCAGTGAAATATTTCTACCAAGTTGATTAAGAGATTTCAAATTTGAACATATCATCAACAAGTGCATAAAGTAAAGAACACAACCATATACATGGTTCGGCTAAAATCCACTTTTAACCTATATCCATGAGACTTTGTACAGATCGAAGCAATCTACTAAGTTAAAAACACATTACGAGACAATATTCAAAGTTGATCTAAGATACAGGAAAAAAACTCCCTGTTCAACTTTACACTTAGCACCACACTCTGAATCCTTAATGTGTTGAAATTCCTTAGACCTTCTTCACACTGGGAACAGCTTGTGAACCGCCCAAGCTTCAAGCACTGATGCCACGCACCAGTATCAGCAAACGAACCATGTTCCAAAAGCCATCAGTACAATGAATGATATGGTGAGGTTTTGGCACAAAATGAAATGAACCTATGAACATTTGAAGTGAAATATACTCTAAGGAAATTTCAGAGTACTAGGAAGAATAAAAGATCAAAAGATTAGATTAATACACGCAAGAAAGGGAATTATATAATATAGGGTTTCTTGCTCAACATTGTTGTGTTATGTCAGCCAACAAGGGGTTGACCCATGTTTGTCCAAATAAGGAAAATATTTTTTCTTTTGGTTTGTACCACAAAACAAATCGGGAAAAACATCTTTATTCCCTAGGACCACTTAAAAAGGTAGCAACAAAGATAAACAAATATCTTTGCTATTTTATCAAACATGCAACTCATGTTGGGTTGCAAATATTTGAAGCGAGTGTACAAACACAAACTGTTGTGCACACACACTCGATACAAAACAAGCTAAGACACAAGTTTGGTAGCCAGTGTGCGTGTGCACACACAAGTCATAAGTTTGACAAATATGAATATTTTATGGTTTTTAATTTCAAATTTATTTAGAATTATTTACATGGTTCAACTTAAATTCCACGTTTAAGAGCAAATATATATTACAAGGAATTTGTGAAACTAAGAGGAATGATGAAAAGGAGCTCTAGATTACAATTGAGAGAAATGAAGAAAATGGTTAAGAATATCGTAATTGGATTGATTGAGAATGAGAAATACAAATTACATTTTGTATTTAAGACAACAAATGGTAAAGTAGTAGTTGTAGCCAACTGCTTTTGGCAACTATCAAAGAGAGTCAAAACGACATCACTTAACAAAATTACAAACAAACTCTATAGCTTTGGAAACTAACACTCTGGCCCATATTGCCCCTTGAATCAAACAAGGAATTCCATAACCTTGCAGCTTTGGAAACTAACACTCTGGTCCACATTCCCCCTTAAACCAAAAAGGGAACTTTTGAACAACTCTTGTTGATAGCTTGGGACCATTACTGCTGAAAAGGAACTTTGTTTGATGGCTTGCTTGAACCAAGCAGGGCAATAACCAAAAGATTGAATTTCCAACGAAAACTAAGAATTGAATTCTCAGCATCTCATATTCTAACTAAAGATGCATTTTAGATAAAAAAAAAAAAAAAATCTGAATTAAATTGGCTCTTTAACAGTAATTAAAAAAAAAAAAAAAAATGGAATCAGTTGTGCACCAATTAGCACTAATATGTAACTACTGGAAGCACTAAAAAAGAACCACACTTTAACAATCTGAACTATTAGTCAGATATCAGCATTTGCACTTAGATTCCAACTCAAACTTATCTTCTTGTGCAGTATAGAGAAAACTACTTAATCATTTCAACAATCAAGCTTGCATCAAAACCACACTTCAACAATATGAAATTTTAGTCATATATCAGCATTTGCACTTAGATTCCAACTCAAACTTATCTTCTTGTGTAGTATAGAGAAAACTACTTAATCATTTCAACAATCAAGCTTGCATCAAAACCACACTTCAACAATCTGAACTTTTACTTAGATATCAGCATTTGCACTTATATTCCAACTCAAACTTATCTTCTTGTGTAGTACAGAGAAAATGTAACACCCCACTTGAAATATGTAGCCACTGTTTAAGGTATGGCCTAAAGGATTACTGAATTGCCCCTAAATGAGTTTATATATTGTTCATGTTGTTTGGTTGGCCTTTGGTTGAGTTGATGTTTTGGGTTTGGTTGAGTGTGTACCATGGAATTGATCAAGACTTGACAGATTTTGGAGTTGCAGTCGTCGCCGGGGCGAGGGAGAAGCTTCGCCGCGGCGATGTTGGTTCTGTGTTGGGAGGTGTTAGTTCTGGAATGTTTCGCCGGGGCGACGGAAAGTTCTTCGCCGCGGTGACGGAAGGCAGAAAAGTTTCTTGAGTTTTTCTAGAGAATTCTCCATATGGGGTAAAATGACCATTCTACCCCTAATTAGTAGGAAAAGTGGGGAGTAAAATGTAAGAAAATTTCATGGAGAATAGTGTAAAATGGGGGTGAGTTTGTAAAGAATTAAAGGATAAAGGTGGAATTTTTAAGAAAGAGTAAGGGCAAAATGGGAAAGAGTGTATATTATATGAGCTAATAAGAGTTGAATTCTCTTAACCCATTCATTTTCACCCATTTCCACCGCCTCTTCATCTCCCATTTCCTCTCAATTTCCTCGCTCAATCTTCCAAGGGATTTGTAAGAGTTTTGAGTTGGAATTTGACAAAGAAGTAATCTTAAGCAAGAAGAGGTAAGAATCCCTACTCTAGAGATGAGTTTTATTTATGTAAGGGTTAAGTTCTTACTAAGTTTATGCTTAGGAAATAAGGGAAAGCTAAGGTCCAACAAGAGTAGAGAGTTTTAGTGGAGACTAATCAAGTATGAGGTAAGTAAATCCAACTCAAGCTAAAGTTTAAGAAAGTTTTAAGTAGAGATTTATTTATGCATGTATATATGATGCTTATTGAGAAATTGAGTAGAGATGTATGTCTATTTGTTGAGGAATTGAGTTGAGAAGAGTATTTATGTTATGTTTGTTGGATATTTCCTTTATGGGAAGTGTTGATGTGTGATGAGTTTGAGATGAAGTTGGAGGAGATTGAGTAGATATTTTGGGAGTGCTCTTCTATGATAGGAACCATGTACATAGAAGGGAGTTTCTTCCCATTTTGGATGGTTAAAAAGAGAAGGAGAGTGGTAGTTAGAGAAGAGTTTTTGTATGCACATGAGTTGCTTGATGAAATGCCTAAGTGAAATCTGTCCTGTCACTGCCGTGACTTTCTAAGTGATTTTTGGGCATTTTACGGATTGAACTGGGCTGAGACCAAAACATATAAGTTGTAGCCCTGTGTTTAAGCTTTAAAACGAGACCAAAACCGTAGCAATCTGATGTGTATAATACAAGTTATGCCCTTTTTAGTGTGACCTGTGCAGAATGACTGTTTTGATGCAATATTGCATTTGGCATTTCAAAAGTGCATTAATGAGTATGAACCATCCATATGCATTAATTGTGCATTGAGACGTAGCTTGAGAAAGAATAGAGAGTGTTGAGTATGAGCTACATTATGAGTACTAGCTTAAGCGTAGAGAATTTTGAGTACAAGCTATACCATAAGTAATAGTCTGAGTGAGAAAGAGTAGAGAATGTTGAGAATAGTAACTCTTAAGAGTAAAGAGAATGAGAACACTCTGAGAATAAAGAGAAAGAGAGATTGAGCACCAGCGAATAAAAGAGAGAAAAGTGCTATAGAAGAGAATAGAGCAAGTCGTGCGATGGGGAACCTATGAGTGATGAGTAAAGTCACGAGAGTGGGTGCTTTGTGATCCCCAGTCGTGCCTCCGGTCAGATGAGGCTGTGACCGTCACATAGAGTGGAACATGAGGTTCCAGCCGTGCCTCCGGTAAGATGGGGCCGTGACATTCAGAGAGAGAGAGAGAATACACTCACATGGCCAAAGGTTCCGAATCCATGCATGACTAAATTCGATCGGTAGCAAAATGAGCGGAAGTCACGTAGAGTGGTAGCACCCAGCCGTGCCTCCGGTTAGATGAGGTCGTAACATTCCACTGAGTAAGAATGAGAAAGAACAGAAATAGAAAGAACAGAGATGAGAAAAGCTAAGAGTTAAGCTATATTATGAGTACTAGCTCGAGTATGAGCACTAGCGTGAGAAAGAGATGAGTAAACATGAGAAAGAATAAGAAAGAGATAAGAGCATAGAGTAGGTAATGCGATGGGGAACCCGTGAGTAATGGGTAGGTATTCCCGCATGTACGCCGCATTGAGAGAGCGGCATGAGTATGAGAAAGAGAAGTGGTGTAGCCCGTGAGAGTACATGTGGATGAGGGCTATACCCGAGTACCCGAGAGAGAGATTATACACTCACATGGCTAAGGGTTCTGAATCCATGCATAACCGAGTCCGATCGGCTAGAATGAGTAGAAGTCACGTAGAGTGGGAGTGAGTCCCGGCCGTGCCTCAAGTAAGATGAGGCCGTGACTACTAAAGAGCGAGTTAGTAGAAATGATTTATGAGAAATGAGAATGAGATGATAGAGAGAATTAAAGAATGAGAAAGAATGAGAAAGCTTGAGAAAGAATGAGATAGAAAGAGAGAGAATATGAGAAAGAATGCGAAAGTTTGAGCTAAGAAAATAGAGAGTAGAAGGAAGAAATATGCAGTTCTTTTGTATTAATTGCATGTACCTCTCATACATGCATGTACCATGAGTTCTTCCATGGTTAGTGAGAGTATAACGAGAATAAGAGAGAGAGAACCATGATTTTCCTTCATGGTGAGTATGATGAGAATAAGAGAGAACCATGGTTGTTTTTCATGGTGAGTAAGAATAAGAGAATAAGAACAGAGAGAATAAAAAGAGCAGAACAGAGTAAAGGAGAATAAAAGTATCAGAAAGAAAGAGAATAACAGTGAGAAATAGAAATAGAAGAATAGTAGAGTAAGGAAAGAACCAAAGAGTGAGTTGCGGGGACAGGTAGTAGAGGATTTACTTACTGAGCATTGTTGCTCTCACCCCGTTGTTCTTCTCTGTTTTGCAAGAAATAGGAGCAGCGGTCGTATGGACGTCAAGGAGCGAAGAGTATTGGCACCACTGTCCACCAGCTATGATATTTTGTATTAATTAGGAAGTTTTTAAATACATAGCTTTTTGTATTTGTAAAGAATTTTATTTTATGAGTAAAGAAAAATTTGAGCCCACTATTTTCCATACGCTATGTATATCTATAATTTACGTAGTATCTATTTTAAGAATAGTAGTAAAGAGGAGGTGTTACAGAAAACTACTTTGTTATTTCAACAACCAAGCTTGCATCAAAAGACTGATTTACTCAGTAGCTTGTTACTTCAAGAGTGATTAAGCAGAAGCAAAGATCTTACATTACACAACTGCACACTGCATAATTGCTTAGTAACCATTACGACAATCATGCTTCCATATTAGCTAGAACATTGCACAACTGCTCAATAACAAACAAACTAGCACATTTCACAACTGCTCAGGAAACATTGACCATTACCAAATTAAGCTTTTCTTTCAACTGCTCAGTAACAGACAAACCAACACACTTCACAACTGCTTAGGAAACATTCACCATTACCACATTAAGCTTTTTTTTCAACTGCTCAGTAACAGACAAACCAACACACTTCACAACTACTCAGGAAACATTCACCATTACCACATTAAGCTTTTCTTTCAAAAATTGGAATTGAGCAATGGATAAGGCCTTAGTAAGAATATCTGCAATCTATAACTTAGAAGGGACATATTGAACCACAAGCTTTTTTTCAATAACCTGATCCCTAATGAAATGAACATCAATTTCAATATGTTTAGTCCTAGCATGGAAAACAGGATTTAATGCCAATGCTCCTACACTAACATTATCACACCATATGATAGGAAAGGTGTTTAAAGTTATCCCTAATTCAGAGAACATGCTTTTTAACCAAGCAATTTCAGTTGCTGTATAAGCAAGAGCTCTATACTTTGCTTTTGTGGAGGATAAGGCAACAACTTTCTATTTCTTGGAGCTCCACTGAATAAGATTGAGACCAAAATAAACACAATAAACATTAGCTTGGATCCTCGAAAGTAGCACTATTAGTTGAGAAAAGTTAGTACCAACTGCCATAGGTGTAGAGAAAGCATTTGCATCTGACATTTTTGTTTTTACAAGCAAATCAGCAAAATATTTGGTTTGTTTGAGGTGAAGACCTTGATCTGTTCTTGTGGCTTCAATTCCAAGAGAGTAATGAATTGAGCCAAGAGCTTTTAAGCTGAATTGATCATTTAAGTCTTGTACCAACTCATGAATGAAAGAGGTATGACCTCTAGTGATCAGTATATCATCTACATATATGAGAATGTAGATCATATAACTATCATGCTTGATGGTGAATAGACTAGTATCAGAAACATAATTCTAAAATCCTTTGGCCAAGAGAGCTTGCTTCAATTTTTCATACCAAGCTTTTGGTGCTTGTTTAAGCCCATAAAGAGCTTTATTAAGCTTGCACACATGAGCAAGGAAATGAGGATTTTCAAAACCTGCAAGTTGATGAAAGAACAACATGCCTGAAGAGTGGCAAAAATGAGAATGAAAGCATGAAAGGTTGGATGCATAGGACTCAAAAATTTCAAACAAAGTGTAAGAAACTTATACCTTGTCCTTTGCTTAAGGTTGATGAAGTCAAGACTCAAAGAGTTGAGACCTCCACACTTTAACACCACATTGAGAGAGTAAGAGAGTGGCCGTGCCTTACAGGGAGAGATTTTAGTTTGCTTTTGAGTGAACAAAGTGAATAATAAGCTAAAATGCAACCATTTGCATTTATATATACATGGGCCATTTTGTAATTAGTTGTTTTTCATTTCTATGCCCCAATAAAATCTTATTTTAAAAGGAGCCCACGAATATATTATTTTACCCTTTGAATAATCAATATTATTCAAGGGCCCATGTAAACTAAACTAGTTTACATTAACAACCCATAAATTTACCCTTTTGCCTTTTAACTATTAAAAGATTATTTTTGTTCATCTCATTAATCTTAACGCTTTAAGATATAATAATTAAATATAATTAATTATTGCTTGACCATTTTAACCCTTAAAATGTCACAAATAAGTTCTATGTAACTATTACCATAGAAATCCCGTCATTACCCTTAGAAGGTGCTAGCCCTCTTCGGACAATCATTTCTCTCTCTTATCCTTCTCTAACTTCTCAAGGCTATTGGTGTGACCATGTAAGTCCACCGTGGATTAGCCGGGAGCCAGGTCTGGATGAATCCGAAAATCTGTCCGGAGGCCCAACGACTATGGTAAACATATAGCAATGTGCCATAGTCCTTAAACCACGATGAAGAAATACTTCATCGAACCCATTCTAGATCATATGTACCATGCAGATAAAGTCCCTCCATTGATATATCCTGATCGAGCACGGATTCATGGAATGTCAAAATCCTAAACTCGATCTTTTACCGAATCGTCGATCAATATGTCTGGAACTCGTCATCACAAACTTGCTTTTGTATGACTAATAATAGACTCTGGCCAAAGATTTTGATTTCTGACATTTATCGACGTTCGACCAGGAACTCGAATCCAGATGGAGTCAGTGGTACTCCTAATCCTATATTTCCGAGTCAATGGATCCCTTCTTGACCATTGTTCGTTTTCGCATATGAACAACGCATGACCAAATATGCTTTATCATACGAAACATGATTAGTCTCGTACTTATACAGCGTATGAACCATACGCATCCATATCGGATTCGACTACAATGTCTCAGGTCAAATAACT
Source organism: Pistacia integerrima (assembly GCA_026225825.1). Taxonomy (NCBI): domain Eukaryota; kingdom Viridiplantae; phylum Streptophyta; class Magnoliopsida; order Sapindales; family Anacardiaceae; genus Pistacia; species Pistacia integerrima. Next base: position 15,600,268 of record CM047750.1, on the reverse strand, counting down.
ACATCGTGCACTTATATAACCAAACGATAAATCATTGACTACATGCTTTTCCAAGTGATTTGTCGTTATTCAGTCACGTTCGAAAAAACAGTTCACCAACCGCCAATCCATACCAATGCCCCAGTGACATGACTATCATCGTCATCCGTACTTATATCAACTCATGATATCTTTCAGAAGCATCCAATATGCCTACTATGCAATATACTTGCCCAAATTATATTGCTTCCGTAGGGAACCCTTTTGATAATTCATTTACCGATTAAATGAATCATCTAGACAATTCATATATGTACTTTATTTTAAATGCATGACTGAATAAAGGAAGCAATTTATATATATGAATTGAAGAACTCTTTCATCTATTATTTATGATATATGAATACAAGACAAAATGCTTTGAAACTGACAACACGAATGGTTTCTAGGGCATACACTAATATACACTAACAGTTGATGCATAAAGACTATCTCACTCAAAGTACCATTTAGGAATGCATTGTTAACATCTATTTGCTGAATATCCCAACCATGTGTAACTGCAAGGGTAAGTATAATCCTAATGTAAGGCATTATAACTAGACTAAAGGTTTCAAAATAATCCAGTCTAGGTTTGTTGAAACCCTTTGGCTACAAGCTTGATTTTATATTTCTAAAAGGAACCATTTGCATTAAACTTAGTTCTAAAAAACCCACTTATTACCAACAACATTTAGGTCAACATTCATAGGGTCAAGAGTCTAAGTATTATTCTTCACTAAGGCAACAAATTTAGTCTGCATTGCCTCTTTCCATTCCTCCATTCTTAAGGCTTCCCTTACTGAAGAAGGTTTAGTCTGAACGTATGAGACTTGGGAAGTGACAAGAGCAGTTTTAGTTTGAGCAGCTTTGGCTCTAGTGAGCATAGAATGAGTATTTGCAAGAGTTGAAGTATTTTGAGTCTTATGAGTAAACTGTGATGGAGAAAAATCAACTTGAAGATGGCAGAATGATAATGAAGGATCAGTGTTGGAGAAGATGAAGATAAAAATTGAGGTGATGTTAAATCAACTTCTAAATGACAAGATGGTAGATTGTTTGTGGGAGCAAGAAAAGGAAATGTTATGTTTGATGAAGTTGAATTTGAACTTAAAGGAGACAGATGTGAAGATAGTAAAGGTGATTCTAAATTTTGTGAGGATGATTGTAGAGATTGTGTATGTGAGGAAGTTGATGAAGCAAAAGGAACAACATACGGTGTAGTAGAAGTATTCTTACAAACTGATGATGGTGGACCGTGTAGAGTACAAGTTACTGTTGGAGGAACTGTAGCCGGAGGAGTTGCATCAGTTGACTTGGAGTTGTGTTTGACGGAAATAAAAGGAAAACTAGAAATATTTGGCTTAGGGAAAGCTATATGTGCAAAAGAGGAGACAAAATGATCAAAATTGTGAGCGTAAGGAAACTCTAGTTCATTAAATCTAACATTAGGAGTTATATAGACTTTACCATTAGAATTCATACTCTTGTAACCCTTGTGAACCAACTATATCCTATAAAAGCACATTTACAAGAATGAAGACTAAACTTGTGAGTATTGAAATCCCTTAAGTAAGGAAAGCAAGCACAACAAAAAACTTTATGAGTAGAATAGTGTGGTAATCTACCAAACAAATGTTAGGAAACGATCATCTATGGCAGTTTACATGCTAGATCGTTCCCTAGAACCAAGATCAGGGCACAAAAATTACAGTTTATACATAATAATAGAATCTGCAGAAAAATTAGTTTAAAGTTTAAGAAATCATATGCACGTTTGGAGGCTCCTCCAAGTTTGTCTCTGAACAGATTTCGCTACCGACCCAAGTGTAGGATCGAACCAATGTAGTCTACACGAAGATAACTCTAACGAACTAAAGAGGGATTTGCTAGATCCTCTTTAGTCTTTAAGAACCAAAAGAAGTCAAGCAAACTTTGATTTGAATCAAAAATACAAACTTGCGTGCGAGAGAAGAGAAAGGGGCTGGAATTTTACTTGTGAATGAAATGAATTTCAATCATCTAATTTCACAAAAAAATCTGCACTTATATAGTGCACATAATGCCCTATTCCCTCATGGAATAGGGTTGGGCTCCAACCCAAACACCCCTTGTATCCAAACAACCCCTTTAGATATTTTAATAATTATTATGGTTATTTTTCAATTAATATATATATTTCATATATTAACATTTAACAATAACAATAATTCATTTAAATATATGCGAACACATATATTTATATAATTTAACTTATTTAATTTTAATTAACAAATTAAATAAAGGCTACAACCTCAGAAAATTTAATTGCACTATGAAATTACCAAAATACCCTTTTGTCTAAAAAGATGAAAACACCATTCTTATTAACTGGTTATTAAATTATCTTCTATGTGTGTGACTCGTAGGCTCCTTATCATACCGATAGTGTGTAGTATTGCGATTAACACCAATTAATTGTCTCACTACACATAGACCAAGATTGGCCCCTTGCAAGGCATCATGGCCACCCGATAGATTCGGATTTAGCGAAACAACTACCTGTCAATGATATGGTTATCATACAATCCAATCCTTTCATCATCCATTATCCCGATGAGACTGTGGCATAGAAATAGTGTCAACCTCGGTTACTCTCGATATTATGTATTTAGTTACTGGACCAATGACCTATATTATAAATTGGATAGAGCAACAACTCAATCCCATTGTGGCCACAGTTTTAGTGTCATTGCCATTTACTGAATTCCGCCGCGAGATAACTTCTCCCGTACCCAGGAGTGATGAATCCTCTGTCTATCCACCATAGTCTTGATACACTCTTTAATGCAGCCAATCACCACCGTATTGATAGCTCTGAATAGAATTGCGTTAGGCTAGTGTCAAACTATATCAATCGGCGCACAAGGCGCTTTGGTAATCTCAACTCTAAGGATTACATGCACCACTATTCATTAGAGGATTTTTTCCATAGACACTGGGGTTACCATCCATATGGAATCCTCGGTGGGTCAGTCCAGTGAACTTGCCTACAGCAAGCACCCATGTGTTGCAACCAGGTTGTCACCAAACAACCTTGACAAGTGAGATTAGTCACTGCCTTTCGACAGGGTCGTTCAACACTATGATAGCCTTACCGTATTATCTGTGCCCTTACTTCAGAATAATACTAGGGCTACAGACGTTTCTAGAATGGCCACCATATGTGCTCATAGGGTTCTCATTATCAAGATTTGAACACTTGATACCCTCGTCACGGTTCTACCATTATAAGGACATATATCAATACATAAAATGATGATTTACGCGATATAGTATAAAATGTCTTTTATTGATCAATGAACATTATTACAAAGAGTCAATTCTACAATAATTGATTGGCTCTAGGACATCTATTCTAACAATCTCCCACTTGCACTATAGCCAATCATTCATGTATTTAATTCCAAATGATCTCAAGTGCCTTTCATGCTTCTGCTACGATAGAGGCTTTGTGAGTGGATCTGAGAGATTGTCGTCAGTATGCACTTTACTGATCTACACATCTTTCCTCTTAATTATCTTTCTGATGAGATGAAATCATCTTAGTATGTGTTTGGACTTCTGATGAGACCGTGGTTCTCTGGCTTGAGAGATTGCTCCATTGTTGTTACAATAGATGTATATTGGATCAACAATCGTGGGAACCATACCAAGTTACGTAACAAACTTCTTAATCCAAACTGCCTCCTTAGCCGCATATGACAATGCAATATACTCAGCCTCTATTGTAGAGTCCATTACAGTGCTTTGCTTGGAGCTCTTCCAGCCCACTGCATCCCTATTGAGACAAAATACAAACCCTGATTGCGATCGATAATCATCTTTGTTCGTTTGGAAACTAGCATCACCATATCCTCTTACAATGAGCTCATCTTCCCCTCCATAAACCAAGAACATATCCTTAGTCCTCTTTAGGTACTTAAGAATATTCTTGACAGCCATCCAGTGATGCTCACCTAGATCCGATTGATATCTACAAGAAGTGCTCAAAGCACATGAGACATCAATCAGAGTACATAGCATGGCATACATGATGGATCCAATTGCTGATGCATATGAGATCCTTTTCATACTATCTCTCTCATCTTGTGTTCTAGGACAATTCCTTAGAGAGATAAACACCATGTGACATCGGAAGAAATCCCTTCTTGGATTCTTCCATACTGAATCTTTTCAGTACTTTGTCAATATATGCACTCTGACTTAGGCCAAACAACCTACGCGATCTATCACGATAGATATTTATTTCAAGGATATAGGCTGCTTCCCCTAAGTCTTTCATGGAGAAGCATTTGGATAACCAAGTCTTTACCGATTGCAAGTTTGGTATATCACTCCCAATCAGAAGTATGTCATCGACATACAACACTAGGAATGCCACTGCGCTCCCACTTACTTTCTTGTAAACACAGGGCTCATCTTCGTTCTTGATAAAATCGAATTCTTTTATGGCTTCATCAAAACGAATGTTCTAGCTCCTTGAAGCTTGCTTGAGTCCATATATGGATCTTTGCAATTTGCATACCATATCAGCTTGCTCATCAAGAACAAAACCATCGGGTTGTGTCATATACACATCCTCTTTAAGGTTTCCGTTTAGGAAAGCTGTTTTGACCTCCATTTACCAAATCTCATAGTCATGATATGCAACAATCGCAAGCATAATCCGGATGGATTTTATCATGGCAACTGGTGAAAGGGTTTCTTCATAGTCAATACTATGGATTTGTTTGAAACCTTTGGCAACCATTCGTGCCTTATAAGTATGCACTTTGCCATCCATGTCAGTCTTCTTCTAGAAGACCCATTTACACCCTATAGGTTTTACCCCTTTAGGTGGTTCCACCAAAGACCATACTTGGTTCTGGTACATGGAGTCCATCTCAAATTTCATGGCTTCAAGCCATTTAATGGAATCTGGATCCGATATAGCGTCTTCATAGGTTTTGGGTTCATCATCTTGGTAGACTAGCATGTCACCATGTTGAGTCATGAGATAACCATATCTCTCAGGCTCATGGCGTACTCTCCCAGATCTACATAGCTCCTATGCTACTTGAGGTGATTCACTTTGATCCACAAGTTGTGGAGTAACCTCCTCTTGATGTTCAACCACCTTCTGTGGCACATCATCCCGTCCTTCGTCTAGTATATTTTGTGGTTCTAGAACTTCATCGAGTTCTACTTTTCTCCCACTAGTACTTCTTAGAAAAAATTCATTTTCTAGGAAGACACCAGAACGAGCAACAAAAATTTTGCGCTCTTCTGGGTGATAGAAATAGTATCCTTTGGTCTCTTTTGGATACCCTACAAATATACATTTACAGGATTTTGGGCCTAGCTTGCTCGAAGTTAATTTCTTAACATAAGCTTCGTAACCCTAAATCCTTAGATAAGACAAGTTGGGCTTTCGCCCACTCCATAGTTCATATGGAGTCTTATCTACAGACTTGGATGGCACATGGTTCAAAATGTGAGTCGCAGTCTTTAGGGCATAACCCCAGAATGATGCAGGTAGATCACTAAAACTCATCACGGACCTAACCATATCAAGTAAGGTCTTATTCCTCATTTCAGACACTCCATTGTGTTGGGGTGTATACGGAGGGGTGAGTTGTGATACTATCCCACATTCCTTCAGGTATTCAGAAAACTCTGACCTTAAGTATTCACCTCCTCGATCCGACCAAAGAGCTTTAATACTTTTGCCCAACATATTTTGTACTTCATTCCTGAATTCCTTAAATTTATCAAAGGCTTCAGATTTATATCTCATAAGGTAGACATAACCATATCTGCTGAAATCATCAGTAAATGTGATGAAGTATGAATATCCATCTCTGGCCTCAACTGTTGGTGGACCACATACATCACTATGGATGATGCCTAATAGTTTAGTAGCCCTTTCACCTTTTCCTGTGAAAGGAGACTTGGTCATCTTGCCTTAATAGGCATGACTCGCATACCTCAAATGACTGAAAGTCAAAAGGGTCCAAAACTCCATCCCTTTGAAGTTTTGCAATCCGAGTCTTATTAACATGACCCAATCTACAGTGCCAAAGATATGTTTGGTTTTGATCGCTATGTTTAGCTTTCTTGGTTTCAACATTGAGAATATCTTTATTGTTTAAATCAAGAACATATAACCATTATATAACCTTGCAATTCCAAATAGAATACCATTCAAACTAAAGGACAACAATTCATTAGATATCTCAAAATGATACCCTACATTATCCAAAGCGGATACTGAAATAATATTTCCAGAAATAGAAGGTACGTGATAACAGTTATGTAGTTCCAACAACAAGCCCATAGGTAAACATAAACAGTAAGTTCCTACAGCAAATGCAGCCACATGTGCTCCATTTCCAACTCGTAGGTCCACCTCTCCCTTGGCGAACACTTTACTCTGCCTTAGTCCCTGCATATCAGTACAAATGTGAGTACCATATCCTGTGTCAATGACCCAAGATGTTATGGGAGAGAAGTTAATCTCAATCATAAATATACTTGAAGTCGTAGCCTCTGACTTTTTCTTGCTTGCGAGGAAAGCCTTGCAATGTTTCCTCTAGTCGTCAGGCTTGCCATAATAGAAGCAAACTACTTTGTCCTTCTCTATGCCACTCTTAGGCCCAAGAGCAACCTGTCCTTTGGGCTTGGGCTTGGCCTTGGGTTTGGCCTTGGCCTTACCCTTGTTGTTACCCTTTCCTTTACTGGAAGCAACTAGTAAAATAGGCTTGGACTTCTTCAAGTCCTGCTCTGCAGTCCTCAGCATGTTCAAAAGTTTCGACAGGGTTTTCACCATCGTGTTCATATTGAAGTTCATTATGAACGGTGCATAAGAGTCAGGCAAGGATTGTAAAATCAAATCCATTTGTAATTCTGTATCCAACTCAATTCTCAATTTCTCAAGCCTCTTTATGTGCTCGATCATCTTGAGCACATGAGGACCAACTTGGGCTCCCTCAGTCAGGCGACTCCCAAACAGGGCTTTCGACGCCTTGTACCTCTCATGTCGAGCATTTCATTCAAAAAGCTCTTTGAGGTGTAGAATAATGGCAGCAACGTCCATATTCTCATGTTGCTTTTGCAGCACTGGTATCATCGATGCTAACATCAAGGATTGAACGCCATCAACATCATCCCGTAACTTTTGATAAGTATCCTTTACTTCCTGAGTGGCATCAGATGAGGCTCAGCCATGTATGGCTTTTCAAGGATATCCAATTTCTTTTTCAACTTGAGTATAATTCGAAGATTACGATATCAGTATGAGAAATTGGATCTATCCAACCTGTTTTCTTTCTCGATTATCGGTTGTAAGTTCATAATGCACATTTTGGTGAATCTACAATTGCAGAAAAGAAAAAGTTATTATAAAGTTCATTATTATTTAATATGGTCTTTTATTGAACGATGCTCCCACTATTTTACTCAAGTCAATAGCCCTCACTAGTAACTCGGGAAAGCCCGTTGACTTTCCTAGTGGATTGAGATCCCATCCGGCCCATTTCAAACCTTTGCTTTGGCAAACAAGCCAAAATGAGTTGATTAGGTAGGCCAACAAACTTAATCCACACTAGTTGATATCTCTTACTATCAACCTCAAATGTGAAGAAGCCAACAAGCCAATCACACAATCCAATGGCTCTAACCATTGTCCTTAAGTGTGATTCTCAGTATCAATAGAGTGGACATTACATGCCACCACGTACACACAATATGTGTACTTCTCTACTATGCCTATGACGCGTTTATCAACCTTCGCTTTGGCGAACAAGTAAAACCGTCATTTTAAGTCGACCCATCACCATTAAGGAAAACTCCAATGCATTTTAACCTCCCACTAGTAGAAGTGTACCCTTCGCTTTGGCGAACAAGGTTTCGACGAACAGTGGTTTAATTAAAACCATGGTGATGGAAGGATTAACGTGACTTAATATCCTTTAATTGAGGGTTTGTTATTTAATGTCTCACCAGATTATTATCTTTTTTATTTTTTAGAATGACATTGTTTGGCATGTTATTGAACATTCAACCTTAGCATGCATTCTCAACAAAATATTAAAACGTGTCGGTACATGGCCCAACTAAAAACCGATTTCCTTGAGCCTATAGGAATCGATAGGTCACCTAGGGGTCCTGTAATAAAATCTTGAGTCTTCAAGTATGGTCGTCTTTTCCTTAATCCGTCTTCAAGTACATTATAAAAATATCATTCTAAATTTACAGTGAGAATAATTATACAAAATTCTTTACATCAATAAATTTAGAAACCTCGATTTACATTTGAGAGGAATGAGATGAGAAGAGAATGTACATTGAGAATACGAGAAAGGTAGGACACACATGCCTTATTTTATAAATTACAACCATACATACCCAAAAACTAAAACATTCACCACAGGTCTAAGGCTCATGTACCCAACACCATGCAATATACAAACAAGTACATGACATACATTTCAAAAACAATCAATTTTTGAATTAGGTGGGTTAATTATTAATTACCCCTTGACAATTTACAGATCTACAATTTGGTCTAAAAGTTTTGAAACTTTCCAATCTGGCCCTTGCGCACTCGGAAGTGCGCTCGCTACGGCAATGGGTTAGATTGCTGTAGCGTTCATTGATTAATGTCGCGTTCACGCTCCATGTGCATTCGCCGCGGCGATGGGTTATATTGCCTCGGCGAGCGTTGATTGCAAACAACGTTCGTCCTAAGGACAATCTCCGTGGCAAGCGCTGATTTTACAATCAGCATGTACGCCAACAACGTATGCCGCAGCGATTGTTTATATCACCGTGGCGAGCGTACACTAATCTGTAGCAACATAACAGCTCAACCAGCAACCAAAATATGCCAAATAGATTTTGCAATCAATCTAAACTACTGATTTCAACAAAAATCCATAACCCAGTATATTCCAAATTGCAGATCATCAAGAAATTAAATTAATTAGTTAATTGATTTCTTAAAACATGCTTTCATGGAAAATTTTGTGCAGATTCATCAAGGTAACATGTTATCAATCAAATACATGTAATCAACCATTCACAAAAAACTATAAAATCTGGTATCCTAGGCTCTGATACCACTGTTAGGAAACGATCATCTATGGCACCGGAAAACAAAATAATTTACATGATAGATCGTTCCTTAGAACCAAGATCAGTGCACAAAAATTACAGTTTATACATAATAATAGAATCTGCAGAAAAATCAGTTTAAAGTTTAAGAAATCATACGCACGTTTGGAGGCTCCTCCAAGTTTGTCTCTGAACAGATTTCGCTACCGACCCAAGTGTAGGATCGAACCAATGTAGTCCACACAAAGATAACTCTAACGAACTAAAGAGGGATTTGCTAGATCCTCTTTAGTCTTTAAGAACCAAAAGAAGTCAAGCAAACTTTGATTTCAATCAAAAATACAAACTGGCTTGGGAGAGAAGAGAAAGGGGCTGGAATTTTACTTGTGAATGAAATGAATTTCAATTATCTAATTTCACAAAAAAATCTGCACTTATATAGTGCACATAATGCCCTATTCCCTCATGGAATAGACTTGGGCTCCAACCCAAACACCCCTTGTATCCAAACAACCCCTTTAGATATTTTAATAATTATTATGGTTATTTTTCAATTAATATATATATTTCATATATTAACATTTAACAATAACAATCATTCATTTAAATATATGCGAACACATATTTAAATATAATTTCACTTATTTAATTTTAATTAACAAATTAAATAAAGGCTACAACCTCAGCAAATTTAATTGCACTGTGAAATTACCAAAATACCCTTTTGTCTAAAAAGATGAAGACGCCATTCTTATAAACTGGTTATTAAATTATCTTCTATGTGTGTGACCTGTAGGCTCCTTATCATACCGGTAGTGTGTAGTATCGCGATTAACACTAATTAATTGTCTCACTACACACAGATCAAGATTGGCCCCTAGCAAGGCATCATGGCCACCCGATAGATTCGGATTCAGCGAAGTAGGTATCTGTCAACGATATGGTTACTGTACAATCCAATCATTTCATCATCCGTTATCTCGATGAGACCGTGGCATAGAAATAGTGTCAATCTTGGTTCTCACTATCAAGATTTGAAACACTTGATACCCTCGTCACGATTCTACCATTCTAAGGACATATATCAATACATATTGCAATAATAATGATTTACGCGATATAGAATAAAATGCCTTTTATTGATTAATGAACATTATTACAAAGAGTCAATTCTACAATAATTGATTGGCTCTAGGGCATCTACTCTAACAATCTCTCACTTGCACTATAGCCAATCATTCATGTATTTAATACCAAATGATCTCAAGTGCCTCTCATGCTTCTGTAGTGACAGAGGCTTTGTTAGTGGATCTGCGAGATTGTCGTCCGTATGTACTTTACTAATCTGCATGTCTTTCCTCTCAACTATCTCTTTGATGAGATGGAATCGTCTAAGTATGTGTCTAGACTTCTAATGAGACCGTGGTTCCCTGGCTTGAGCAATTGCTCCATTGTTGTCACAATAGATGTCTATAGGATCAACAATCGTGGGAACCACACCAAGTTCAGCAATGAACTTCTTAATCCAGACTGCCTCCTTGGCCGCATCTGACAATGCAATATACTCAGCCTCCATTTTAGAGTCCACTACAGTGCTTTGCTTGGAGCTCTTCCAGCCCACTGCACCGTCGTTGAGACAAAATACAAACCTTGATTACGATCGATAATCATCTTTGTCCGTTTGGAAACTAGCATTATTGTATCCTCTTACAGTGAGCTCATCTTCCTCTCCATAAACCAAGAACATATCCTTAGTCCTCTTCAGGTACTTAAGAATATTCTCGACAGCCATCCAGTGATGCTCATCTGGATCCGATTGATATCTACTACAAGTGCTCAAAGCACATGAGACATCAATCCGAGTACATAACATGGCATACATGATCGATCCAATTGTTGACGCATATGGGATCCTCTTCATCCTATCTCTCTCATCTTGTGTATTAGGACACAATTCCTTAGAGAGATAAACACCATGTGACATTGGAAGAAATCCCTTTTTGGATTCTTCTATACTGAATCTCTTCAGTACTTTGTCAATATATGCACTCTGACTTAGGCCAAGCAACCTACGTGATCTATCACGATAAATCTTTATACCACGGATGTAGGCTACTTCTCCTAAGTCCTTCATGGAGAAGCACTTGGATAACCAAGTCTTTACCGACTGCAAGTTTGGTATATCATTCCCGATCAGAAGTATGTCATCGACATACAACACTAGGAATGCTACTGCGCTCCTACTCACTTTCTTGTAAACACAGGGCTCATCTTCGTTTTTGATAAAACCGAATTCTTTTACGGCCTCATTAAAATGAATGTTCCAGCTCCTTGAAGCTTGCTTGAGTCCATAAATGGATCTCTGCAACTTGCATACCTTATTAGCTTGACTATCAAGAACGAAACCATCAGGTTGTGTCATATACACATCCTCCTCAAGGTTTCCGTTCAGGAAAGCAGTTTTGACATCCATTTGCCAAATCTCATAGTCATGATATGCAACAATTGCAAGCATCATCCGGATGGATTTAATCATGGCAAATGGCAAAAAGGTTTCTTCATAGTCAATGCCATGAATTTGTTTGAAACCTTTGGCAACCAACCGTGCTTTATAAGTATGCACGTTGCCATCCATGTCAGGCTTCTTCTTGAAGACCCATTTACACCCTATGGGGTCTACCCCTTCAGGTGGTTCTACCAGAGACCACACTTGGTTCTAGTACATGGAGCCCATCTCAGATTTCATGGCTTCAAGCCATTTAACGGAATCTGGATCAGATATAGCGTCTTTGTAGGTTCTGGGTTCATCGTCTTGGTAGTCTCGTACGTGACCATGTTGAGTCACGAGATAACCATATCTCTCGGGCTCATGGCGTACTCTCCCAGATCTATGTAGCTCATGTGCTACCTGAGGCGGTTCACTTCGTTCCACAAGTTGTGGAGTAACCTCCTCATGATGTTCAACCACTTCCTGTGGCACATCATCCCATCCTTCGTCTAGTATATCTTGTGGTTCTAGAACTTCATCAAGTACCAGATTGAGCAACAAAGATTTTACGCTGTTTTGGGTGGTAGAAATAGTATCCTTTGGTCTCCTTTGGATACCCCACAAATATACATTTATAGGATTTTGGACCCAACTTGTTCGAAGTCAATTTCTTAACATAAGCTTCGCAACCCCAAATCCTTAGATAAGACAAGTTGGGCTTTCGCCCACTCTATAGCTCATATGGAGTCTTATCTATAGACGTTGATGGCACATTGTTCAAAGCGTGAGTCACAGTCTCTAGGGCATAACCCCAGAACAATGCAGGTAAATCACTAAAACTCATCATGGACCTAACCATGTCAAGTAAGGTCCCTGTTCCTCCTTTCGACACTCCATTGTGTTGGGGTGTATAAGGAGGGGTGAGTTGTGATACTATCCCACATTCCTTCAGGTATTCTGAAAACCCTGAGCTTAAGTATTCACCTCCTTGATCCGACCGAAGAGCTTTAATACTTTTGCCCAACATATTCTGTACTTCATTTCTGAATTCCTTGAATTTATCAAAGGCTTCAGATTTATGTCTCATAAGGTAGACATAACCATATCTACTAAAATCATCAGTAAATGTGATGAAGTATGAATATCCACCTCGGCTTCAATCGTTAGTGGACCACATACATCACTATGGATGATGCCTAACAGCAAGAGCTCTTTCACTTTGTCCTGTGAAAGGAGACTTGGTCATCTTGCCTAAAAGGCACGACTCGCATACCTCAAATGACTGAAAGTCAAAAGGGTCCAAAACTCCATCCCTTTGAAGTTTTGCAATGCGAGTCTTATTAACATGACACAATCTACAATGCCAGAGATATGTTTGGTTTTGATCGCTATGTTTAGCTTTCTTGGTTTCAATATTGAGAATATCTTTATTGTTTAAATCAAGAACATATAATCCATTATATAACCTTGCAATTCCAAATAGAATAGCATTCAAACTAAAGGACAACAATCCATTAGGTATCTCAAAATGATACCCTATATTATCCAAAGCGGATACTGAAATAATATTTCTAGAAATAGAAGGTACGTGATAACAGTTATGTAATTCCAATAATAAGCCCGTAGGCAAAGATAAACAATAAGTCCCTACAGCCAATGCAGCCATATGTGCTCCATTTCCAACTCGTAGGTCCACCTCTCCTTTGGCGAGCACTCTACTCTACCTTAGTCCTTGCACATCAGTACAAATGTGAGTACCACATCCTGTGTCAATGACCCAAGATGTTGAGGGAGAGAAATTAATCTCAATCATAAAAATACTTGAAGTCGTAGCCTCTGACTTCTTCTTGCTTGCGAGGAAAGCCTTGCAGTGTTTCCTCCAGTGGCCAGGCTTGCCACAAAAGAAGCGAGACTACCTTTCCCTTCCCACATACCTGCTCTGAGGGCCCAAGAACAACCTGTCCTTTGGGTTTAGGCTTGGTCTTGGGTTTGGCCTTGGCCTTACCCTTGCCGTTACCCTTTCTTTGCTTTACCGGGCAAGAACTGAAGAAATAGGCTTGGACTTTTTCAAGTCCTACTCTGCATCCTCGGCATGTTCAAGTTCGCGGGGGTTTTCCTTTTTCTATCGTGTTCATATTGAAATTCATTATGAACGGAGCATAAGAGTCAGGCAAGGATTGCAGAATTAAATCCATTTGTAATTCTGCATCCAAGCCACATCCCAAAGTCTCAAGTCTCTCTATGTGCTCGATCATCTTGAGCACATGAGGACCAACTTGGGCACCCTCAGTCAGACGACTCCCAAACAGAGCTTTCGACACCTTGTACCTCTCATGTCGAGCATTTGTTTCAAATAGCTCATTGAGGTGTAGAATAATGGAAGAAGCATCCATATTCTCATGCTACTTTTGCAGCATAAGTGTCATCGATGCTAACATAAAGCATTGAACGCTATCAGCATCATCAAGGAACTTTTGATAAGTATCCTTAACTTCTTGAGTGGCATCAGGGATCAGGCTCACCATGTATGGCTTTTCAAGGATATACAATTTCTTTTCTGACTTGACTATAATCCAAAGATTACGATACCAGTCTGAGAAATTGGATCTATCCAACCTATTTTCTTTTTCGATTATCGGTCGCAGGTTCATTATGCTCATTTTGGTGAATCTACAATTGCAGAAAAGATAAAGTTATTATAAAGTTCATTATTATTTAATATGGTCTTTTATTAAACGATGCTCCCACTATTTTACTCAAGCCAATAGCCCTCACTATTAACTCAGGAAAGCCCGTTGGCTTTCTTAGTGGACTGAGATCCCATCCTGCCCATTTCAAACCTTCGCTTTGGCGAACAAACCAAAATGAGTTGATTAGGTATGCCAACAAACTTAATCCACACCAGTTGATAGCTCCCACTATCAACCTCAAATGTGAAAAAGCCAACAAGCCAATCACACAATCCAATGGCTCCAACCATTGTCCTCAAGTGTGATTCTCAGTATCAGCAGAGTGGACACTACATGTCACCACGTACACATTATATGTGTACTGCTCTACTATGCTTATGATGCGTTTATCAACCTTCGCTTTGACGAACAAGCAAAACCGTCATTTTTAAGTCGACCCATCACCATTAAGGAAAACTCCAATGCATTTTAACCTCCCACTGGTAGAAGTGTACCCTTTTCGCTTTGGCGAACAAGGTTTCGACGAACAGTGGTTTGATTAAAACCATGGTGATGGAAGACTTACGTGACTTAATATACTTTAATTGAGGGTTTGTTATTTAATGTCTCATCAGATTATTATCTTTGTTAGAATGACATTGTTTGGCATGTTATTCAACATTCAACCTTAGCATGCATTCTAAGCAAAAATTTAAACGTGCCGGTATATGGCCTAACTAAAACCGATTTCCTCGAGCCTAGAGGAATCGGTGAGTCACCTAGGGGTCATGTAATAAAAACTTGAGTCTTCAAGTATGGTCGTGTCTTCCTTGATCCGTCTTCAAGTACATTACAAAAGCATCATTCTAAATTTACAATAAAATTAATCAAAAACTAATTTTACATCAACAAATTTAGAAACCTCGATTTACATTCGAGGGGAATGAGATGAGAAAAGAATGTACATCGAGAAGAGAAGAGAAGGCAGGACATTTAGGCCCTATTTAAAAATATTACAACCATACATACCCAAAAATGACTTAAAACATTCACCCTTAGGTCTAAGGCTCATGTACCGGACACCATGCAATATACAAGCAAGTACAAAGCATATATTTCAAAAACAATCAATTTTTGAATCGAGTGGGTTATATATTAATTACTCTCTTATTGCAGAATGTACATTGGCTTTACAGGTTATCAAAAACTGCAGATTAGTCCCTTCGCGAAAAAATACAGAATTTGGGAAAGCTACAGACTTCATCGCGGCAAAGGTTTTATCTTCACCGCGGCGAGGATTTACAATGGCACTTTGCCGCGGCGAAGCTTAGACCTAGAAATCCCCAATTCGTACAGTTCACGTTTTTTGCAGTTTTTGTGTAAAAACACGAATCCAAATCAAATCAAATGCACATACGTTCAACCAGGATATTAACCAACCAATATAACATTCATCAACACATTATTAAACCAATTTATCAATTGATTCATTCAATCAACAGTAGATTTACAGATTTTTCAGATTTAACAAAATCTAGGTTTTTCATGGCAGATTCATCAAGGCAATATGTTATCAACGAACACATGTAATTCAACCATTCATAAAAACTGTAAAATCTAGTACCCTAAGGCTTTGATACCACTGTTAGGAAATGACCCGGTTGCGCAGCGAAAAACAAAATTTTATACAACCGTAGATCGTTCCTTAAAGCCCAAAATCAAGGCACAAATTTTACAGTTTATGTATTACATCAAGAATCTGCAGAAAAAGTAAATCTAAAGTTTAGATTCATACCCACATTGGAGGCTCCACCAATATTGTCTCTAAACGTGTTTGCTACCGATCCAAGTGTAGGATCGAACCAAGAAGTCCACACAAAGACAATCACAAGGAACCAATGAGGGATTTGCTAGATCCTCCTTGGCCTTAAGATTAAAGAAGAAATATCAAATGTATTTGATTTTTGGCAACAACCAAAACTGGCGTGGGAGAGTATTTGGGGCTGCTGTATTTTTCTTTTTCAATCAAAAATGAAATAATGAAAAACTCTTTTTTTTTTCCAACTAAAACTTTTCTTTTATAGTAAAGTTTAATTGCCCTATTCCCTTATGGAATAAGGCTTGGGCTCCAACCCAAACACCTCATATTACCAAACACTCCCAATTAGATATTTTATTTTTTATTTCATCATTATCTCAATTAAAATCAATTAATATATATTTAATATATATATATTAACATTTAACAATAATGATAATTTATTTAAATATATGCGAGCACATATTTAAACGTAATTTCACTTATTTAATTTTTCTAACAAATTAAATAAAGGCTACGACCTCAGCAAATTTAATTGCACTGTGAAATTACCAAAATACCCTTTCGCCTAAAAAGGCAAAAACGCCCTTCTTTCTTCCTGAGTCTTAAATTATCTTCTATGTGTGTGACCCATAGGCTCCTCATCATACCGGCAGTGTATAGTATCACGATTAATACCAATTAATCGTCTCACTAATACACAAACCAAGATTGGCCCCTAGCAAGGCATCATGGCCACCCGATAGATTCGGATTCAACAAAGTAGCTACCTGTCAACGATATGGTTACCGTACAATTCGACCCTTTCATCATTCGTTATCTCGATGAGACGAAGGCATAGAAATAGTGTCAACCTTCGGTAACTCTTGATATTATGTATTCAATTTTTGGACCAATGACCTGTATTATAATCTGGATAGAGCAACAACTCAATCCCACTGTGGCCATAGTTTTAGTGTCATTGCCATATACTGAATTGCGCCGTGAGATAAATTCTCCCGCACCCGGGAGTGATGAATCCTCTGTCAATCCACCATAGTCTTGATATACTCCTTCATGCAGCCAATCACCATCGTATTGATAGCTCTGAATAGAACTGCGCTAGACTAGTGTCAAACTGCACCAAACGGTGCACAAGGTGCTCCGGTGATCTCAAGTCCAAGGATCACATGCACCACCATTCGTTAGAGGATTTGTTCCATAGACACTGGGGTTACCATCCATATGGAATCCTCTCGGTGGGTCGCCTGAACTTGCTCGTATATCCGCCACAAAGAAGCACCCATGTGTTGTACCAGGTTGTCACCAAACAAACCTTGATAAGTGAGATCGCCACCGCCTTTTGACAGGTCGCTCAACACTATGATAGCCTTACCGTATTATCTATGCCCTTACTTCAGAATAATATTGGGGCTACAGACGTTTCTAGAATGGCCACCATATGTGCTCATAGGGTTCTCACTATCAAGATTTGAAACACTTGATATGTGCTCATAGGGTTCTCACTATCAAGATTTGAAACACTTGATACCCTCATCATGGTTTTACCATTCTAAGGACATATATCAATACATATTGCAATAATAATGATTTACATGATATAGAATAAAATGCCATTTTATTGATTAATGAACATTATTACAAAGAGTCAATTCTACAATAATTGATTGGCTCTGAGGCATCTACTCTAACAACCTACTCTAACAATCTCTCATTTGCACTATAGCCAATCATTTATGTATTTAATACCGAATGACCTTAAGGGTTTTTCATGCTTCTGCTGCAAAAGAGGCTTCGTTAGTGGATTGGTGAGATTGTCATCATTATATACTTTATTGATCTACACATCTTTCCTCTCAACCATTTTTCTGATGAGATGATAACGCCTGAGTATGTGTTTGGATAGCTGGTGAGACCGTGGCTCCTTCGCTTGAGCTATTGCTCCATTATTTTCATAATAGACTTCTATTGGTTCAACAATATTGGAGACCACACCAAGTTCAATGACGAACTTCTTGATCCGAACCGCCTCTTTGGCCGCACAGATAATGCGATATACTCGGCTTTTGTTGTAGAATCCACAGTGCTTTGCTTAGAGCTCTTCTAGCTCACCGCACCCCCACTGAGACAAAATACAAACCTGGATTATGAGCGATAATTATCTTTATCCATTTGGAAACCAGTGTCACTATATCCTCTTATAGTGAGCTCATCTTCCCCTCTATAAACCAAAAAAATTTCTTTAGTCCTTTTCAGGTACTTAAAGATGTTCCTGACAACTATCCAGTGATGCTCACCTAGATCCAATTGATATCTACTACAAGTGCTTAATGCATATGAGACATTAATCCGAGTACACAGAATGACATACATGATGGATCCAATTGCTAACCCATATGGGATTCTCTTCATTCTATCTCTCTTATCGTGTGTTTTAAAACACATTTTCTTAGAGAGATAGACACCATGTGATATCATAAGAAATCCCTTCTTGGATTCTTCAATACTATATCTCTTCAGTACCTTGTTTATGTATGTACTCTGACTTAGGCCAAGCAACCTACGCGATCTATCATGATTAGATCTTTATTCCGAGGATGTAGGTTACTTCTCCTAAGTCCATCATGGAGTAGCACTTGGATAACCAAGTCTTTATCGATCGCAAGTTTAGGATATTATTTCAGATCAGAAGTATGTCTTTGACATACAACACTAAGAATGCCACTACGCTCCCACTTACCTTCCTGTAAACATAGGGCTCATCTTCGTTCTTAATGAAATCGAATTCTTTTATGGCCTCATCAAAATAAATGTTCTAGTTCCTTGAAGCTTGCTTGAGTCCATAAATGGACCTCTACAACTTGCATATCTTATCAGCTTTCCCATTAAGAACGAAACCATCGGGTTATGTCATATACACATCCTCTTCAAGGTTTCCATTAAGGAAAGTTGTTTTGACATCCATTTGCCAAATCTCATAGTTATGATCGCAAGCATAATCTGGATGGATTTAATCATGGCAATCGACCAAAATGTTTCTTCATAGTCAATACCATGAATTTGTTTGAAACTTTTGGCAACCAGTCGTGCTTTATAGGTATGCACCTTACCATCTATGTTAGTCTTCTTCTTGAAGACCCATTTACACCCTTATGGGTTTTACTCCTTTAGGTGGATCCATTAGAGACCATACTTGGTTCTAGTACATGGTGTCCATCTCGAATTTCATGGCTTTAAGCCACTTAACAAAATTTGGATCCAACATAGTGTCTTCGTAGGTTCTGGATTCATTGTCTTGGTAGACCAGTATGTCACCTTGTTAAGTTATGAGAAAACCATATCTCTCAATCTCATGACGTACTCTTCTAGACCTACATAACTCTATGCTACTTGAGATGGTTCACTTTGATCCACAGATTGTGGAGTAGCCTCCTCATGATGTTCAACCACATCTTGTGGCACATCTTCCCGTCCTTTGTCTAATGCATCTTGTGGTTCTAGAACTTCATCAAGTTCTACTTTTCTCCTACTACTACTTCTTAGGAAAAATTCATTTTCTAAGAAGACACTAGTACGAGTGACAAAAATTTTATGCTCTTCTGGCTAGCAGAATTAGTATCCTTTGGTTTCTTTAGGATACCCCACAAATATACATTTTTAAGATTTCGGGCCCAGCTTGTTCAAAGTCAATTTCTTGACATAAGCTTTATAACCCCAAATCCTTAGATAAGACAAGTTGGGCTTTTGCCCACACCCACTCCATAGTTCATATGGAGTCTTATCTATAGAATTTGACAGCACATGATTCAGTACGTGAGTCATAGTCTCTAAGGCATAACCTTAGAATGATGTAGGTAGGTCACTAAAACTCATCATGGACCTAACCATGTCAAGTAAGGTCCCATTCCTCCTTTCAGACACTCTATTGTGTTGGGGTGTATACGGAGGGGTGAGTTATGATACTATCCCACATTCCTTTAGGTATTCAGAAAACCCTGAGCTCAAGTATTCACCTTCTCCATCCGACCGAAGAGCTTTAATACTTTTGCCCAACATATTCTATACTACATTCTTGAATTCTTTGAATTCATCAAAAGCTTCAGATTTATGTCTCATAAAGTAGACATAACCATATCTATTGAAATCATCAGTAATATGATGAAGTATGAATATCCACCTCTGGCTTCAACTGTTAGTGGACCGCATCAGTATGGATGATGCCTAATAGTTCAATAGCCCTTTCACTTTGCCTTATGAAAGACGACTTAGGTTATCTTGCCTAAAAGGCATGACTCGAATACCTTAAATGACTGTAAGTCAAAAGGGTCCAAAACTCCATCCCTTTGAAGTTTTGCAATGCGGGTCTAATTAACATGACCCAATCTATGATGCGAGGTATGTTTGAGATTGATCGCTATGTTTAGCTTTCTTAGTTTCAACATTGAGAATATCCTTATTGTTTAAATCATGAATATATAATCCATTATATAACTTTGCAATTCCAAATAGAATACAATTCAAACTAAAGGACAACAATCCATTAGAAATTTCAAAATAATATCCTATATTATCCAAAGCAGATACTGAAATAATATTTCTAGAAATTGAAGACATGAAATAACAATCATGGAGTTCTAACAACAAGCCCGTAGGCAAAGTCAAACAATAAGTCCCTATAGCTAATGCAATCACATGTGCTCCATTTCCAACTCGTAGGTTCACTTCTCCTTTGGTGAACAATCTACTCTACATTAGTCCCTGCTCATTGGTATAAATGTGACTACCACATCCTGTGTCAATGACCCAAGATGTTGAAGCAGAGAAGTTAATCTCAATCATGTACATACCTGAAGTTGAAGCATTTGACTTCTTTTTGTTTACGAGGAAAGCCTTACAGCTCTTCCTCTAGTGGCTAAACTTGCCACAATAGAAGCAGACTATCTTGCCCACCTTCCCCAATGCCACCCTCAGGCTTGAGAGTATCCTGTCTTTTAGGCTTAGGCTTAGGCTTAGGCTTGGGATTGGGCTTGGCCTTTCCCTTGCACTTGCCCTCCCTTACCCTTACCCTTACCCTTACCCTTACCCTTCCCTTACCCTTTCCTTTACTGGTAGCAACTAGTAAAATAGGTTTGGACTTTTTCATGTCCTGCTCAGCAATCCTAAGCATGTTCAGAAGCTTTGATAGGGATTTTAACATCATGTTCATATTGAAGTTCATTATGAACGGTGAAAAAGAATCAGGTAGTGATTGCAGAATTAAATCCACTTGTAAGTCTACATCCACACCAAACCCCTAATGTCTCAAGCCTCTCTATGTATCCAATCATCTTGAGCACATAAGGACCAACTTGGGCTCCCTCAGTCATACGACTCCTAAACAATGCGCTTGACACCTTATACCTCTCATGTCGACCATTTCCTTGAAAAAGCTCCTTGAGGTGCAGAATTATGGCACCTACGTCCATATTCTCATGCTACTTTTGTAGCTCAGGTGTCATCGATGCTAGTATAATGCATTGAACACTATCAGCATCATCAAGGAACTTTTGGTAAATATCCTTTGTTTCCTGAGTGGCATCAAGATCGGACTCAACCAAATAAGGCTTATTAAGGATATACAATTTCTTTTCAGACTTTAGTACAATTCAAAGATTTCGATACCAGTTTGAGAAATTGGATCCATCCACCTTGTTTTCTTTTTCGATTATCGATCTTGGGTTGGTATTACTCATTTTGGTGAATCTACAAATGCAGAAAAGTAAAAGTTATTATAATGGTTATTATTAATTAATAAGGTCTTTTATTAAAAAATTGCTCCCACTATTTTCCTTAAGCCAATAGCCCTCACTATTAACTCGGGAAAGTCCGCTGGCTTTCCTAGTTGATTGAGATCTCATCTAGCCTATTTCAAACCTTCGCTTTGGTGAATAAGCCAAAATGGGTTGATTAGGTAGGCCAACAAACCTAATTTCACTCTAGTTTAATAGCTCAACTACAAACCTCAAATGCAAAACAAGCCAACAAACCAATCACACAATTCAATGGTTGAAGCCATCGTCCTCAAGTGTGATTCTTACTATTAGTAGAGTGGACACTATACGTCGCCACGTATACTTCTCTACTATGCCTATGATATGCTTATCAACCTTTGCTCTAGTGAACAAGCAAAACATATAATTCAAGTCGACTCGTCACCATTAAGGAAATTTTCAATGAAATTTAACCTCACACAGGTAGAAGTGTACCCTTCGCTTTGGCGAACAAGGTTTCAACGAACAGTGGTTTGATTAAATCCATGGTGATGGAAGATGTACATTTGACTTAATATACTTTATTTGATGGGTTTTTATTTTACGTCTCACTAGTTTTATCTTTATTAGCATGTTATAGTCATAACATACACCCTTAGCATGCATTCTAAGTATTTAAGGAAACGTGCCAATACATGGCCTAACTAAAACCGATTTCCTGAGCCTAGAGGAATCGGTAGGTCACCTAGGGATCCTGTAATAATATCTTGAGTCTTCAAGTATGATCGCTTCGTCCTTGCTCTATCTTCAAGTACATTACAAATTAAATCATACTAAATTTACAATGAAATTAACAATATACTAATTTTACATCAATAAATTTAGAAATCTCAAGTTACATTCAAGGGGAATAAGATGAGAAGAGAAAGAATGTACATCGAGAAGGGAGGAGAAAGGCAAAGCACGCAGGCCCTATTTAAAATATTTACAACCATACATACCCAAAAATATATTAAAACATTCACCACAGGTCTAAGGCTCATGTACCAAGCACCATGTAATTTTTCAAACAAGAATTATTGCATACATTCAAAACAATCAATTTTGAATTGTGTGGGTTAAATTATAAAATTACCCTCTTGAATTTGCATAATTATTATTGGTCCAGAACTTTTAAAATCCTACACTTAAGTCCCATTGCATTACAACAAGAAATAAGACATACAGTAGCATTCATGCCGCGGCATAGTTTTATTATGTCGCGGCAATGCGAAGGAACGAATATGCATCGTGGTGAAGTTTTATTACACCGAGGCACAAATCCAACAACTCACGCTATCTGGCGACGTCTTCATGTCGTGGCATAGTTTTATTATGCTGTGACGAGATCACGCAATTTTATGATTTGACGTGCTACTTTGTCGCTTTCACACCACGACATAGTTTTATTACACCGCATCCCACATCGCGCACTACGCGATTTTACGATGCTTTCATGCTGCGGCGAAGTTTTATTTCCCTGCAGTTCAACTCGTACTATTTCACGATCACGCAATGTCATCATGCTGCAGCAAAGTTTTATTTCGCCGCGGCCTATTTATGCGTTACAGTCGCTCAGATGACCCCGTGATCACGCCATGGCCAAGTTTTATTTCACCGTGGCCTGTTTATGCATTCCAGGTTTACAAAGCTGGACGCCATGACATAGCAGAACTGTGCAACGATGCAAATCGCAATTCTAGAACACTGTTCATATGTGTGTTAATACAAAATCGATCCAATACGAAGTCCTCAACAAATTCAATTACATACATTAATCAATTTAAGCAATTTAACAGATTAAAAAACCTAAACATGCAATTCTAGCAATCAATATAGGTAATCAATCAAAACAATATAATTAAAATATATGTTATAAAAATCCTAGGCTCTGATACCATTGTTAGTAATCAATGGATGATGGTAGCAGAAAAACAAACATTTTCGTTCATCAATCACCTGATTTTGCCAAGATCAGGGGTATATATATATATACACACACTTTTTCATGCTTAAATTGAAACAATAAAATCCATACAAGGATTTGTTTATACCTGCATCTGGAGGCTCCTTCGAAGACTTGATTTCGCTACCTATTCGAGTATGGAATCGCACGAACGTTGATCCATACGAAGATAATCCGTAGAACCAAGAAGAGATTTGCTAGATCTACTTGGTGGCTTCAAGAATAAAAAATGATTTTTTTTTTCTCTCCACCAAACTTGATGAAAACGTGTAGGGTATATTGGGTGGCTAAGGGTTTTTCAATTCAATGAATTAATTCTTTATGTTTTAATTTAAGTTTCATTTATATAGTGCAACTTAATTAAAACCCTAATCCCATTAGGAATCTCCATGACTTCTCATATTGATCCATCCTTGCAACCAAACAAGCCAACATGGTATTTAATTATTAGCATTAAATAATAACAATAATCCATTTAAATATAATCTCACTAATTTTAATTTCAATATTAAAATTAAATACAGGCAACAACCTCAACATATTTAATTGCACTGTGAGATTACCAAAATATCCTCTTGTCCTAAAAGATGAAAATACCCCTTTCACGTTTTTGATTGATCCTTAAATTATCTTCTAAGTGTGTGACCCATAGGCTAGCTCCTTATCATATCGATAGTGAGTAGTATCGCAAATTGACATCAATGAATCGTCTCACTACACACAGACCAAGATTGACTCCTAGCAAGGCATCATGGCCACCCGATAGATTCGGATTCAACGAAATAACTATCTATCAACGATAAGGTTACCGTGCAATCAAATCCTTTCATTATATGTTATCTCATTGAGGTTGAGGTACATAAATAGTGTCAACCTCAGACATCTTTGATATCTTTGTATTTAGTTACTGGACCAATGACTAGAATAATAAATTGGATTGAGTAACAAGTCAATCCCACTATGATCACAGATTTAGTGTCATTGCCATTTACTGAATTGCGTAAGTGAGATCACTTCTCCCGTACTTGGGAGTGATGAATCCTTTGTCAACCCACCATAGTCTTGATACACTCCTTGATGTAGCCAATCACTACCATTTTGATAGCTCTGAGTAGATCTACATTGGGCTAGTGTCAAACTATACCAATTGGTACACAAAGCGCTCTAGTGATCTTAAGTCTAAGGATCACATGCACCACCATTCGTTAGATGATTTATTCCATAGACATTGGGGTTAACATCCATATGGAATCTTCAGGTGGGTCTCTCTAGTGAACTTGCCTTATAGCAAGCACCAATGTGTTGTACTAGGTTGTCGGCAAACAACATTGACAAGTGAGATCGGTCACTATCTTTCGACAAGGTCATTCAACACTATGATAGCCTTACCATATTATCTATGTCCTTAGTCGGAATAATATTGGGGCTACGGACATTTCTAGAATGGTTCACCATATGTGATCATAGTATTCCCACTATCAAAATTTGAAGTACTTGATACTCTTGTCACGGTTCTACCTACCATAAGGATATATATCAATACATACAATTACGATTTACATGATATAGAAGAAAATGCCTTTTATTGATAAAAAACATTATTACAAAAAGTTACTTCTATAATAATTGATTGGCTCTAGGGCACCTACTCTAACAAGAACACCTAGTTCTACAAGGACTCAAGCTTCCTTGGCTCACTATATAAATAGTGGTAAGCCCTCTCATTAAAGAGGGAGATACAATTCCTCTCTTTTGCTCCTAAAATTCTTGCTCCCAAGAACTATCGCCTTTCCCTACTGTAGAGTCGAGTTCGACCACTCTACGTCGATAATTGCTGTAGAGCTGAGTTCCGGTCACTCTACGTCTACGCCGATAAGTCCCACCACACTTCCGATAAACTCTTTCTCGCTCTCAACCTTACTAAATATCCCACAACTGTATTGATTTGAGCGTAGAAGTGTCTACGGTTGAACCACACTAGTGTCCCCCATGAGCTTCACATTCATTATTTTCTCTATTTGTAGGTTTACGGGGTTGTTAGTGGCTCTTCCCCATAAGATCATCCTCACGACATTTCGGGTAGATTTTACCGTCTACACCATGTGTATTGAGATATCATTCTGCTATCGATATATTATAAAATTGTTTTAGACCTTCATTAATTTCGTGATATGCAAATTTTGACTAATTTAGTTATAACTTTAGTAAATTTTACTTTACTATTGTCTTCATATCAAAACATATTGATAAAGGTAAAATTTCAGGTGAAATTAGTTATAACTTTAGTGAAAAAAAACTTACACTAAATAAGTTAACACTTAAAATTGTCTGCAATAAGATTTTTCCTTTTTATGTAACCTATAGTGCAATGTGATCCATGAGAATTCCTTAATAATAGTCTCAATATAATATTTTAAAAAAAGAATTATTAATTTTTAGTCAATACAACAGAACCTTAATTAGTATTTGAAAAAATTGTTAAATAAGATTTGATCTTTTGAGATGAAATCTAGTAGGTCATAAGGGGATAATTAGTGGTGAATTAGTCTTTTTGAATATAGTTTTTGACTAATTTACCTTTTAATATATATATATATATATATATATATATATATATATATATATATATATATATATATATATATATATATATATACCATTTATTTTAACATCTAAAATTTAACGGCAAGGAGACTTTTTTTCTCGAAACCTCAAAGGTATTTTTGTTATTATATCATACCTCATGAGGATTAATGTCATTAAATCTATTATTTATTGCAACCTTATTAAATATTAAAGTTTAGATTGTATTTAGTTAGAATATATCTCAACACTAAATTAAAAAAAAAAAAAAAAAAAGTTGGGCAATTAGCTAGATTTGGACATTTGTAGATTTAAGTTCATTGGATGCATTTCTAAATCTTTTAGATAGTATGTAATCTAACATTAATTAAACTATTGTTTAGCTAGATATTCTCAACTATTTTTTTTAGATCATGACTTCACACAACTATAAATATGGAAATATATTATCAAAATAAAGTAGCTTCGTATTATTAATTTAGATATATATTAATGCCGTGTTTTTAAATAATGCATGTATTAGTAGTTGAAATTATTATGGAGAGTTTCTTTTTAATTTAGTGATATAAAAATTACCAAACAACTGATTAATATTACCCTAAATGTACATTGAAAAGTTTCAGAATCAAATAATAATTTTTTTTAATAAAATGCACCAAAATCTTTTATCCCAAAATCTTTTTTGAGAAAATATACCAAACAATTATTCAAAAGTTTATTTAACTCTAATATAATATTCAAATAACGTACCAAACACATTTTCAAATTCAAATCATATTCTATTAAATACAACTTTACTCAACTTTTTTCAAAATACCATTGTAAAAAGTGTCTAACAAATGGAATTTATATATATATATATATTTGCATGCAACTAATTAAGTAACAATCAATAAAAAGAAGAAGACCATGACTACTCTAATTCCATACTAAGTTTACTATGCTAGCCATTTATGACTATCTGGTTTCTTTTCTTCAAAACAAGGAAGATCAGGAGGATGCCACTCATCAAAAGGAGGAAAGACTGATGCAGAATTATCAAGAATAGGCTCAGAGGTGGCCACGATGCATTGATCATCAGTTCTTTGTACTAGAGGTGCAGAGCTGCCAGAACCGGCAACATGAATCTGCACTAAATTGGTAGATTCACCACTATCCGTGGCATCACCTCCATTTGTTCCTTGCATTGCAGGCGCCCAGCTGCTGGAACCAACATAATTTGATGTATTGAACTCCTTTTGCATCAGAGGCATAGGCAAAATGTCGGTGCAGCCATAATCGTCTATTTCCATAAATGGTTGCGGGGATCTGGTAGAAGGAATGTACTGAGATCCACCAGTTGGTTGTATTATAGAAGAAGGCGAACAACGATGCACATTTTGTGTCCCAGGAGCAAAATTGGTAGAGAAAGCATTAAAATTATGACCAGTTGTCTGCATCGGTATTGAATCGCTAGTAGAACCGAAATTATGTTCAATCATCGGCAGCATCAAGCGAGGACAAATTTTCATATTGCATTGATGAATACTCTCTGTTGGAGGCGCAGAATGGTTGAAACAAAATTGATCTTGAAGAGTCCCTTGCACCAATTGAGGCGCAAAGTTGTGACAACCTACATGCTGATCATAAGTATGATGATGTGTTGAATTGATTTCATAAATTTTTTTCTGCAGTGAAGCCGTAGAACAAGTAGAATTATCAGCGTTTGTTTGAATTTGAAGCTCAGAGCTAACTTTACTACTAGTTTCTTCATTCTTGTCCTTTAATTTGCATCCCTTCTCATAGACTTTGCACAATACCCAATCATCCAACTGTCCAAATAATCAAAAGTAATTGAACTTTATATTAGGGTTTTTATCAATCAAAGAACGTTTATTTTAAACACGGAAAACTGACACAAATTTCATTTATTGATGAATGATATTTTTACCTTCATATTATTGTCAACAGAAACGGCACTTGAGCTCGAAGCAATCTGAGATTTTTTGTTGAAATTAGGCTTACTTGCAGCAGGAATGCTATGTTGCTCCATTACATATTCATACATGATCCAGTTAGTCTTTGTTGAATTTTTATTGTCCCCGTTATAATAAACTAAAACCCTCTTGCTTGCTACTTTGATATTGTTTATTTTGATGGGAGAACTAGTGGCGCAAGCCTTCCAATATCCTTCGCCAGCCTTTCGTTTCGGACGGTTCCCATGTAGGTACTTTCGTTCCCGTGGCGAGAAGAAGTACATGGCGGTTTCTCCTTGTCTCATGTGCAAATCTGTTCTCACCAAATTTATAAAAACATAAATGATTAATGTTAGTCCTCCATGCATACATTAATATCACTGTAGTTTATAAAGTATTGATTAACTTTCTTTTACACAAACAATCTGTACAAACAAAGATCAGTCAGAAAGCTAAAGCAAGAAATCAGAAAAAAATAACTTGTTAGATTGCTGAGACATAAAGAACACATCGTAATGAACCCACAAGGGTTTAGCCGGTTAGAAGATGCTATAGATAACTGAATTATGTTCCAATGTCCTCTTAAAAGGTTCAAAAAGAGGAATAAAAATGTTTGTTTTCTTCAAGTCTTTGTCAAGATGAGTCCATGAAGAACAACAAGAACCATAGTTGTAGAATATTGATCTGGGTGGGATCACTGCACATCGTTAACAGTGTGGAGAAATTTGCTTATAACAAGATGTGTGTGTGAGTGTGATATAAAAAGGGCAATTAGTAGGGCGGCCTCAAAGTTTTTGCCGTCAAGGGGCCTTATTTTCAGTTCAAGTTCTGGGAATTCTTCTAATTTCCGGTTTTTCCAATGAAAAATTGTTGTGTTTTCCACGGATGAAACCGTGTGGAAGCCAATTTAGGGTTTAGTTAAAGAGGAGCAATCTTGTATTTTTTTTATTTTTTATTTTGAAATAAACCTAACAAGAATGAAACTATTAAACATACTTCCTGAACGGAAAGAAACCCTAAGGATCCATGTAAAAGAAAATTAAACTTGAAAAGATAAGTTAAGACAAGATCAACAATTTAGATATATTGAATAACAAAGCACAAAAAAGAAGAAAAGGAAAAAGAAAAACATTTTAAACCCATGAAAAGATAAACAAAATTAATGAAGAGAAACTAGAAAAAGTAAAACCAAATAAATAAAAAAAGGAAAGATAATTCGATTAAAGAAGACAAACCGTATAGTTCTTGAGGATGATAATCATAAAGATTAAGTTCTATAATATTGTTGTAAGGCAAAGCATTGTTCAAGACTTTGTTGCTCAAGTAATGAACCACCAACTCCTCGTCAGTTGGGTTGAACCTATACCCTGGTGGGAATGCGAAATTCCCTGCAGCCGGGAAAGTAAAATTCTCAATGTTAATCTGAAAGAACTAAAGTTGATCTTTTACTAAAAACAGTTTACTTAAAGAGCTAAAGTAGTAAAAGAAAATCAAAGAAAAGGGGCAATTAGTAGGGCGGCTTCAAAGCTCAGTTCAAGTTCCGGGAATTCTTTTAATTTCCTGTTTTTCCAATGAAAACTCGTATAGAATTAGAAAACTCAAAGATGCAACATACAATAATTATGAATTTAAACAGTAATTTATGAAATCAAAGAAGAGAAGCGGTCTTGAATTCTTTTTTTTTTTAATTAATTTTCATGTTCTAACTCATTAAATTAAAATATCAAGGAAGATAATTTAAGACAAAATAATGCACTAAAACAGAAAGAAATCAACTTGAAAAGGAAAAAGAGAATTAAACCCATGAAAAGATAACAAAAATTAATGAAGAGAAACTTGAAAAAGGAAAGATAAAATTAATTAAAGAAGACGAACTGTATAGTTGTTGAGGATGATAATCATAAAGATTAATTTCTTGAATGATGTTGCAAGGCAAAGCATTCTTCAAGATTTTAGTTGGGTTGAACCTATACCCTGATGGGAATGCCATGTTTCACTGGACGTTGCTTCAACTTTCAATTAAACAGAGAGGAAAAATTATGGTTAAGTTTTTTTTTATTATATATCTTTTATCTTCTAATTAATTAATTAGGAGTTGCATTTCCATTTATTTTAGGAATTCTATTTGGTTTACAAATATAAGTACCCTATTATTTCTGAAAGTATATATAAATTTCAATTATTATTTTTTAATCATTTTCATCGATAAGATATTTTCTATTTTGTTATAATGTGGCCTTAAATTTCTAGAATCATCTATCATAAATAAAGGCTCTACCATTCCTTATTGATAGTTCACGAATTCTTCCTGGGGAATAAAATTCAGTTTCTTTTTCCTTTTTAAATTATTTTCACCTCCCTCGATCTGTCATTATGTCTTTCTTGATATGATGTTCGAAGAATTCTAAAGAAGCGAACTGATATTTCGGAAAATATTCTTGTAGAAGAAAGAAGATCGAGAGTTATTGTTATTTCCGAAGTTTTGTTTTTTGTGAATTAGAGCTATGATCAAATCAGCCAAGGAGAGGGTGTGTGTCAAACAGTTCTTGGATTATATTTATATTGTTTTGGAGGGAAAGGCAGTTAATCGAAAAACTTACCTAAATTCACGCCTTAATTTCCGGAGTTAGTTCATTGTGAAATATCTAATTGCTGCCAAGCCAGCATAGGGCTAAAACTAACCATTTTCTTCAACATTCAACTATCACTTCTTAGCTGAGTTCAATTTGTAGTTTAAATGAAAAAACATTGGAATCACTGTTTTATTTTTTATTTTGTTGGTTACAGAATTCGTGGCTCCTAGTTTACCCAAGATCTCTCTTTTCTTGGTATAATAATGCCAAATGACACGGACAGACCCATAAATTAATTTTAAAGGAGACAAATTCAGAATAATATAATAGAAAATAGAGGAAAAGAAAATCAGAGTAAAATCTAAAACTTTAAATACAAATACAGGATAGTCAAATAAAAGGTCAAACCAAATGGGGTTACCAGCTCTTACTCATCAATATGTAAGTCGGTCCATGACAAGTGATATTCAATACAACCCATTTTTTTTTTTTTTTTTTTTTGTAATGACAATGGGTGTTTGGACTAGTTTGTGCATATCTCAACTAATCCATCGGAATCTTGGAACTAATGGTCGGGTAAGAGCTCTAGTGGCTACCCCTTTTAGCAACCGTGGGGACTCGAACAAGCCAGCTTGCACGTGCCTCAACTAATCCTCTAAGACCTTGAAACTACTGGCCGAGTCAGAGGTTCATTGGCCATCCCTATTAGTAACAGTGGGGACTCGAATAAGCTAGTTTGCACATACCTCAACTAATCCTCTATGACCTTGGAACTACCAATGAGGTAGGAGTTCTAGTGGTCATCCTTATTAGCAACCGTGGGGACTCGAACTTTGGCTACCCCTATTAGCAACTGATAGGACTCGAACTCGAAAGACCATGTTAGATCCTTCTCTTACTCTTTTACCATTAAGGGGACTCAAATTTGGGAGACCATATTAGATTTTCTTTTGCTCTTTTACAACTTGGTTAAGATTAGTACATGAATTTATTTATTTATTTATTTATTTTTTTTAAGGAAAGAGACATATATGTACATATTAAATAGGAAAATACTACACCTACAACCTCTTCTCATAAACTTCCTCTCACAACCCTGACATGATAGCTCGCAATTGGTTAGCTTATAACGGGTCCCAATTGATAAATTGTGACTGACCAATTGTGAGCTCCCACGTCGAGGCTGTGAGAAGAGGTTGTCGATGTAGCCTTACTCTATTAAATATTCGTAATTGGAATTGGCCTAAGTATCGACGTCATGCATGCTAAATCATAGTGTGTGGCTCCTAACACTAGTTTGATGTTATGCATGCATTGATATAGTCATTGTCATACTTCAATATCGCTCACATAGGGATATGAGTATTTCTACAACACATGTAGAGGTAAATTATTTCGAAAAAATACTAGAAATTTTTCGTATACTAATTCCGCGATATATACAATACAATACAACCATAATGGTAATATTAATTATGTCATGTAATAATAATTGGTAACATGTAATGATATTATAGTGAGATAATTAAACATTATTATTTGGTTAAATTTTAGTTAACATGACATTCCATGTGTTACTGAGATATCATTGTGCTACTTTAGACCTTGATTAATTCTATGATATGAAGATTTTGAAGTGGATTAAATGAACTTTAATAGTTAACTAACCATTTTACCCTTACTTACAAATGTCTTATGACCATACTACTCTTTATCACAATGAAAATAGTTAACAGACTTCTGCTCTGGGTAGTAAGAAGGTATTTAAGAAGTTGGTGGGTATGAATTTGTCAATGGACCAATTTGGTAAAGTTGCTTAATATTTTCATAATTGCCTTTTACGGGATCACGGGTATTTTTGAGTGTTTTTTAGCTTACTAGTGCTTAAATGTTATGCTCGGATGAAGGATCATGTTGGAAATGGAATGAGTGACGAGTGGAAACAAACGGATCAAGAATCGGAGTTGAATTGAAGAAGTTATGGAAGTTGAAGGAAAGAAAAGATTCTAGATTACGTTCCAGCTTGCTCATGCCTCGGTATTTTGAGAATATCTTGAGCTGTAGAACTCGGATAAGAATATTCTTGGACCATTGGAAAGCTGATTCAAAGGGCTACATTTCATATGTTCAGAACTTTTCCAAATTCTATCGTTATCGAGTTCAAAAATCAACATCTTTGAAGAACGGTGGAATGATGCGGGGAAAAGGGCAGTAGCTACTGTGCCGCGACACACTTTTTCTAGTAGCTATTGTGCTGCAGCACAGTGCCGCGGCACAGTAACGGAAGTCACTAACTTGTTATCATTTTTAGCCAAGAGAATAAGGGTTAAGGGTTCCAAATCAAATAGAATTAAGGAAAAACAAACCCTAACCCTCTTGTGGGATATAAACAGAAGTCTTTTAACATTATTTGGGGGATTCTTTGGTGAGAAGAAAGGGAGAAAAATCTAGAGAGAAGAAAAGTAACAGAAATTCTGGAGCTTTGATTCACAATATAGAGAAGTTTTCCTTATTCTTTTCTTGTAAACTCATGATGAATGTTTTAATAAAGATGATTGTTTCTTTCATGTTTATTATGAACTAAATTTATTCTCTAGGGCTAAGATGTAGCCCAATCTCTTAATTACATATTGATCTTTGATTGTTAATTTGTATTAAGAATTCTTCCTAAGTTTTACTATTATTCCTAATGATTTTGATTCTTAAGGGCCCAAGAATTGAATGAACTAATGAACTAAGTTGAGATCGAGAGATGATACTTAGTTGGTCTACAGTAGTAAAACCATAGGTTGAGCGAACGCTAGAGATAGGTTACCGCGACTTGTGAGGTTTTGGTAAACTCCATAGAGCGTAATGATCCCCAATTGCTTAAATCTGATTAGAGATAATTCGGGTTAGTAATTAGGGGTTAATTTGATAATTGTTCGAGAGAAAGTTATTGGAAATTTAGGGAGTTTGACCTGTAGGAAGAGCTTAATAAAATTAGCATAAGAGATCGATACATATGAATAAGAGTTGGTGTGAAGTCTATGCCCTAGGTCTAGTCATCTTGTTTTTACCCAAAGGTTTATTTTTAATTGTTCTCTTTTCAATTTTCTTCTTAAATTCAATTGTTTATTTAATTTAGGTTTTCCTTTGATAAAATTTGGATTGATCAAATAGTAATAGGATAGTTTAATTGGTAATTGATAATAGTAATTCCCTTGGGTTTGATATCCGTATTTTATACACTTTATTACTTGCACGATTTCGTACACTTGCGAAAAATCAACAACAGAGTTCTTATAGTTTATATGCTTAGGATTTTAGGGAAAGAGGAAGTCTACCAAAGAGAGAGAGATTCTAGTGGAATTACTCAAGTTCAAGGTAAGTAAATCCAACCCTAGCCCTTGATTTGATTGAGCAATAATTGTGTAGAGATTTCTTATATGAAATTATATGTTTGAGTGTTGAGATTTGTTGATGGAATTGATGGTTACTTATGATTAGAATTCCACCATGAGAAGTGATGGTTGTATTGATAGAAAATTTATGGAAGTTTGGATGAGTTAAGAAAGAATTTAAGAAGAGTTATGGAGTGTATTATTCCTGGCCAGGTTTGATATTGAAGTTAGGGAGCTTTGCTCCAAAATCTTGGTGGTTAGAGATTGTTATGGTAGTGTAATCACCTTTAATGCTTTATTTGTGCATACGAAGTGTTTGATAAAGTTTCATGGAGAAGTGCATGTATGAGTATGTTGATTTATTATTTTGATATGAGCTTGTAAATGGTAGAGAAAGTAGAGAATGACATGTTTACATGGCCATATTGCATCATTGCATTTAAACATTTGAATTGAGAAAGAACCAATAAGAAAAGCTCATCTACATGCATACATGCATATAAGAACATTAAGAATATTAAGAACATTAAAGAAGAAAGAAAAGAAAGTTATTAAAGAAAAGAAAAGAAAATGATCCATTAAGTTCTAAAAGAATATAAGAGAAGAGGAGGTTGTTGTGATGGGGAACCCATGAGTGACAAGAAGAATTTCCCCGCATGCACACCGCCTTCAGTGAGCGGCCTAAGACTCAGAAAGAAGAATCGGTACAGTCTGTAAGAATGCATGTGGAATGAGGGCTGTACCCAAGAAAAAAGAATACACTCACATGGCCTATGGTTCTGAATCCATGCCTCAACCAAGTCCGATCGGCAAAGAATAAGAAAGAATCAGAAAGAAAGAATAAGAGAAGAAAAGAAAGAAAGAATATAAAAGGCAAAGAATAAGAAAGAACAAGAAAAGAAAAGAAAAGAAAAGAAAAGAAAAGGGAGAATAGAAAGAAAGAAAGAAGAGAAATAAAGAAAAGAAAGAAGTATAAAAAAAGAAAGAAAAATAGAATAAGAAACAGAAAAACAGAAAAGAAAAGGCATCATCTATGTATTTGTGCATTGCATCATACCTATGCATGGCACTTTGCCTATTACCAAGAGTAGTGAGAAATTAGAAAGAAAGAAAGAACAGAGAGATTAGAATAAAGAGAAAGAATAGAGAAAAACAGAGAAGTGTAATTAATGTAAGAAAAGAAGTTCAGAGTTTGAGCAACGGAGAGAGGGGGGTAGTATAGCGGATTTACTTATTGAGCAATTAGTGCTCACTCTGTTGATTTTTTGTTTTTGCAGGGAATAGGTGAGAAGCAGACAGATGGACATTGAGAAGCGGAGGGAATGGCACCACTGTCCATTATTTTTTAGTTTATGTATATGATATTTTTGTATTGTAAAGAATTTAGTATATAAAGTAAAGAAATTTTTTTGGGCCCCAATCTTGGTCTGTGTGCGTGAAACTATTGATTGGTGTCAATCGTGATACTATTCACTGTTGGTATGATGAGGAGCCTACGGGTCACACACTAAGGAGACAGTTTAAGGATGGTTAACTATGGAAGGGTATATTCATCTTTTGGACGAAAGGCCATATTGATAATTTTGCTGTGTAATTAAATTCACTAAGATTGTAACATGTGTCCAATTTTATTACTAGAATAATTTAGCAAAATTACAAGTTTAATTATTGAAATTAATATTAATATTAATATTTAAATAAATAATTAAATAGGGACCCATATGCGATTCCACCAAAGTTTGGGTTATTGCAAACTTTGGGGTGGAATTGATATTTTGCTTTACTATATAAAGAAAGCAAAAGTTAGGTTTTCTATGAATTCTTCATTTTTTACTGTGAGTGATTTTGAGAGAAATATTTTCTCTCTTCATTTTCTTCACTCTTTCTTCCAAACCTTGAATCCTTAAAGCCAAGGATTGAATCTAGCAAAATAAATCTTTGGTCTCTGTTGTACTGTCTTCATGTAGACAACGTGAGTTTGATCCTATTCTTGGATCGGTAGCAAAATCGCATTCAGAGACATTTGAAGGAGCCTCCAAATGTGCGTATGATTTCTGATCCTTGTCTGGATCTTTGTTATATTTGTTCTTTTCAATTTAAGCATGTAAAATATATACATATCATACCCTGATCTTGGGTTAATCAAAGTAATAGATGGGAAATATTTTTGTTTTCCGATGTGTTTACCCACCAGTTTACTTACAGGTGGAACCAAGTGAGAGTCCTTGTGTCCTTCTAATTCAAGCCATACTGAAGTTGAGGGCTACACAGGAGTGGAAGTAGTAGGTTGTGTAATAAAAGGAAATAATTTTTCATTATATTTAACATGACGAGCAAGATAAACACAATGACTTTCTAGATTAAGACAACGATATGCATGATGAGAGGGAGAGTTACCAAGGTAAACACACAATTTTGTTCTATAGGAAAAATTTATAGTTGTTGTAAGGTCGTAAAAATGGGAAAATTGCATAGCCAAAAGGCTTCCTGGCCAAGTAATTCGGGGTGGCGTTAAAAAGAATCGAATGTGGAGATTTATTTTATTTTATTGGAGTAGGCAAAACATTAATGGACATTGCAGCAACGCCAAAGGCATAATGCCAATATTTAAATGGAACATGACTATGAGTAAGTAATGTCAGGTCAGTATCCACTAAATGTCTTATTTTGCGTTCGGCAATGCCATTTTATTCGTGTTTATATGGACAAGCAATGTGATGAATTATATCAACAGATTGAAAGTATTTATTTAATTTTTGATACTCTCCACCCCAATCAGAATAGAAGGCTTTAATCTATTCATTAAACTGTCTTTTGACAAGAGTCTAAAAATTACGAAAAATAGAAAATACCTTCACTTTTATTTTTAAGAAAATAAACCCCAGTATATCGGCTAAAATCAGCAATAAAAAGAATAGCATAACCATGCCCTAAACTAGAGAGAACTGGAGTAGGTCCCTAAACATTGGAGTGAAAGATGTCAAGTGGTTCTTTGCTCGAATGGTCGAAAGAGGCTAAAGGAAGATGAACTAGTTTTCCTGAAAAACATGAGGAACAAATAGAATTTGATTTGCTTTGAGAAGAAGGTAAGCCAAATTCCTTTATTATTTTATTGATAGTGCGATAATGAGGGTGACTAAGACGAACATGCCAATCTTGATTCGTGAGCTGTTCACCAGCGAAAGCTTGTTTTGGATTCAAGGGTTGATGAAGGGCAAAAATTCCGTGCTCACTTGGCCTGTGAAGGAGAAGCTTTTGAGTTTTTGATCCTTTATAGAAAAATGAGAAGGCTAGAATTAAAAAAAAACAATTATTGTTAGTTGTGAATTTTTGGATAGATAATAAATTTTTCACGATGTTAGGGACATGTAAAATATTATGTAAATGTAATTGACTATTAGCTGAAGAGAGAGAGGCATTGTGATAAGAGTGTAATTTACATATTTTTTATTCCTATCATATTATGTTTTTGTTATTTTTTATGTCTAATTGAGTTGATTAGAGTTTATTTTGTAAGTTTGGCATATTTGGATAGACTTTAGGAAATAATTGAGAAAAGATTAGGAAATTCTAGATTTTCCAGATTTTTTGTTATTCTGACCAGTGCTACGTTTTTCAGGTTTTTCAGGGAGCTAGATTCCTCAATTGCAAAAGTGGTCTTCAGAGAAATTAAAGTAGACGAATCAAGCTTTTCAGGAAGGTATTATGGGCAAGAATCCGAGTTCGTTTGGGTTCTCAGTAGTTGTTGCAAAACCGGACCTGGAATCCTAGTCGCAGAAGGATTCCTTAGCTGAGCAGTGAATCTTCGAACGGGCCTAACTAGAGCGTCAGATATCGAAAACGGGTGATTCAAAAGCCCAGATTCATCTACACATCCTAGACTACAATTTTTATGAAGTGATGGAGCCCAGAAAAGATCTTTTACATGGTGAGAATCCTGGTGCAAGTTGGAGACGAATTCTGGAATCCATATCTGATCAGATTTTATCAAATCTGGAAGTCTATCTTCTAGGAAACGTCCAGGAAAGAAATTCCGTGATTCTTGGGGAAGAATTAAGGAAAACACATGTTATTTAATTAGAAGTTTTTAGGTTAAACGGGGGGAGGACAGTAGAGTTTGAATTCTGTAGAGTTTTTGCGTTCTAGATCAAGATGTGCGGCTAATTTCCTTCTTCAGTTCAAGGGGATTTTGAAGCCTAATTTCATGTCATTGGTGTAACCTAACCTCAGTAACATTGTTCTTAATCTCGTTTTTATTGGAATTGTTTATGTTATTCTGTTTTAATTGTTTGTTTGTTTGAGTGATTTAGTTTTGGCCTGCTAAATTGTTTAATCGAATTTACTGTTAGAATTAGGAATTGTGATCCGTAATTGTCCCTTTTCTATTCAACGAGTGACACATGATAATAGCTGATTATGGACAAGTTTTCGGTCTATTGTCTTGAATAACATAACCTAAGTTAAATAATCCGAGCTTGCGTGATTGTTGCTTAGATTGATCTATTCTCCTAATTCTTAAGGCTGCCATTGAATTAAATTTAGAGAGCATGTTCTAGGTTGTTCAAGGGTTAGTATCTACTCGAAGAGCTTGTTTCGGTAGTGACAAACTAAGGGAGAATTCGGGTAACAGAGCTTGTTGTTTCCTAGGGTTAGTAGTTTCATAATGATGAGATAGAACAGTGTTACGGTTACTTTATGTCCAATGCATGTTTAGGTGGATCTTGAACCGAGAGCTGATTGTTTAACCTGATATTTTATTTCTGTTCTACTTTAGTTTGCTTTGATTACAAATCCCCCTTCATTATTGTTGTCAAGTTTACTTGTTTAGAGTTTAATTTGCGTTTGTTGTTTTTTAGTGTTTTAGAATATAGAAATTAATCGAGTCATTCCCTGTGGGATCGACCCTTGCTTGCCCTTTATACAATTCATTAGTTCGGTCAGTAAGGTTAATTAATTTGGTGCATTCGGCACGCTATCACATTGCCAGTATGAGAAATGTGCAAACCTTGTCCATTACCAACAAGAAGTTTATTGTAAACCCCACGTTATTATTCCGATGCCCTAAGGTATGAAATTCTACCCTTATAGGTAATTTTCTTTTTTGAATGGAAGGGTAAAATGGTCAATTTGCATGCATTTTGAGATGTGACCATTATTAAGTATAAGGGGTGATGTCATTGAAGAGAAATGAGGGTAGAATGGTCATATAGTAGATTGATAGGTTTAAATGGCTTAAACGGGTACCTAAGGGTATAATGGTCGTTTCACACAAATCCATATGAATTAAGTATCCATAAAAGTGCACTAAGGGTAAATTAGCCATTTACCTAATGGGATTGATTAATTACCAAGTGTTTAAAAGAAGTCAAATGGCATTAAATGAGTGCTAATCATTATGTTGTGGTAGAAATGACCAAAACACCCTTATATGAAAAATTTATGCCAAATGACCCTTATATCTAACTTTTAATGACCAATCACAATAGAGTAGTAATAAAATAAATATCGATAAGGTTTTAAGAGAGAAGAGTCGGCCTTGTACACCCTAAATGCATGATCTTCTTCTTCCTCTCTCAAATCAACCATAAAAGCCACTAATCCAAGCATTTTCTTCTCAAATTTTCTTAGGGTTCCAAGTAGTTTCTTGAAGAAGATCAAGATACACCTTAAGGAAATTCAATTTGAAGTGTTAAGGTAATCCCTAAAGCCCTAGCTTGATGAGTTTGAATGTATTAAAGCAATTTCATGAGTGTTAATGCTTGTTATAGGTGAAGATGTTTATTTGCAACCAAGGAGGAGTGTTTATTTTGAGTTTTGATTGCCAAGGTAAGGGCAAAATCTCCCTTTAAACTATGTTATCAACACCTAGAGTTAGTAAACCTTAATTTTTGTTATGTTAATTTGATGTATAAAGTTAGGTTAGTTTATGTATTGTGTGAATTGGTGTTGGTTGAGGTTTCTATTGGAAAAGGAGGAGGATATTGCCACTTGAGAGATTTGTAGTTGGACGATGGTTGGCACTCGTTTGAATGTGAAAGGGAGGGTTTATGTGACTTTTATGACTTGGTTTGTGTTTGGGAAATGCTTGAATGATAATTGAATAATGGGCATGCAAAAGAATGCGGCATCCACCTTCCAAATAAAAAAAAATTCTGAATTTCTTTGGAAATTCAGTTAAGGCACTAAATAAATCCTATGGCCTAACATGAACAAGAATGGTAAAAGACACATAGTGAAATTCCTTATGTATTAAATTTTAAGTGAATTAAGAAAATGAGAAATATTAAGAAAATATTCATGACAAGGAATTTCACTCAATTGACTAAAGATTTATGAAAGTGGTCATGGGTATATGCTAGATGAATGAACGTTATGAATGAGTGTGTCCATAAGTTAGCTATAAATGACATGTATGATAAATGCATATGTAATGTTTATGTATGTTAAAGGGAGATTTTATCCCTTATGAATGCATTCTAAATGATAACATATATAGCCTAGTTTAGTTGACTTATGGAGGATTTATAAAATGTTAAAGAAAGGTTTCCATGAGTCTCTTGAGGCGTAAGGCCAAGATAAGAGTAATGGTATATGAGTTCCATGAGTCTCTTGAGGTGTAAGGCTAAGACCAGAGAAATGGTATATGAATTCCATGAGTCTCTTGAGGTGTGAAACCAAGATCAGAGTAATGGAAATTTTATGAAAACCATGAGTCCTTTGAGGTGGTAATCAAGAACAAGATAACGGTTCAAATGAATCTGATCGGTTCGTAAAGATAAACGAATGTCAAATACCTAGATAAAAGAAATGGGCATGTCATGTTTGTGAATGTTGCATGAGTCATATATGTTTAGTGTTTTAGGATGTTTTAAATATACTATGACTTATGTGTATAAGAAATTCAATGTGAATGTCATGACTATGATTTATGTCATTGACAATGAATAATATGTTGTGAATTTATGAACGTTATGTATGTGTAAGAAATCCATAAAAGTTAGAATAGCCATATCCCTTTACTGAGCGATTAGCGCTCACCCCACGATGTTCATATGTTTTGTAGGTAAGGATTAGGGCATGAAGATGGGAGAGGATTCCAAGGGACGCTATGAGCATGAAGGGATGTTTTAATGACGACTATTGAATGGTTTTGCAAGTATTTAGTGAAGTAATTATGTTCATATTTCATAATGTAGTAAATATGTCTATGTTTTATAATGGAGTAAATATGTTTGTGTTAATAAAGGAAATCAAATTGCTAGTAAAGTTTGTAAAAGTGTGTATGTTCTTGAAATTTTTACTATGAATTTCATAATTTACTCCAAGAAAGGAAACTATATTATTTGACTTGTACAATGAACTTATTATAGTTTAGAAATTAAAAAAAATGTATTTAAATTACAGGTTTATTCTTTAAATAGGGTTTTAAAATAAACTTCTTTCCTAGGTGTGCGTTTTCTAGGTTCTCAATAGTCAAGGGATACTTAGGAAGTACCCGACTACGAAGGGGTTTTACATTTATCTTTACCCTTGCATTCATATGCCATGCTTAAATTTGCAAGATCTGGAGTACCACGTTAATTGGCAATAGTATCTGGAAACCATGGGATAAAGTCAGTTGATGCACTAGAATAAACATGGCTAGCCTAGGAATTGAATGATTGGCTAGGAGTATAGAGTCTACGACATCAATTAGCAATATGATTTCGCAATCAACAAATTTGACATGGACCATGTGGGATGCTGTTGTTCTGACTAGTGAAGTCGACGATGTAGGGAGGAGTGGAGCTATTGTTGAAGATAAAGAAGGAGACTGTCGCATGATAGAGTTTGCTAAAGGGAGGTTCTAATGCGCCTTTCAGAAGAATTTCATGAGCAACAAGTTGCCCGTGTAATTCATGAAATGGGATAGGTGTCGGTTGAAGATTGAGTGCAGTGATTATACTATGGTAGTCACCCCAAATGTTATGATAGATGATGATGCTAAATTCTACTAGAGTAATCTAACGACCAGTGATTGCTAATTCATCCACAAGTGATTTGGTGTGCTGAAGGTATGCACTAATAGATAAGTTATTCTTTTTCAATTCCTGAAGTCCTATATTTAATTGCAGTTGACAGTTTTGAGAAACAAAGCCAAAAGCGATGGAGAGGGCTTGCCATACTTGGAAGGAGGTAGAGATATTGATGACATATAGGAAAACTTCTTCTGTTAAAGAAGACAATAACAAGAGAGAAGCATCTAGTCCCGTTGGAACCATGTTTGATATTCAAGATTAGAAATTTCTTGTGGTGCTGTGGTGGTAGAAAGAATTGTTTTTGGTTAGGGCATGTGAGGAGCCATCAATAAAACTGTTGAGATTTTGATAGTTAAGGAGAGGAATAAATTTAGTTTTCCAAGCTAGAAAATTCTTTGTATTAAGCTTGAGAGATAAGGTGTGATGGGCATTTGGAGAAGAAGCAATGGGATTGGCCATAGTTATTTGAATGTTTGAAGGATCTTGAGATGCAATACTCACAACTCTGATACCATGTAAAAGAAAGAAATGGGCTAGAAAATATTATGTATTTCTCGTATAGCTTGAATTACAATATCAACATATAAAGAATTTGCATGAGAAGATAAGTAGCAGCTGTACAAGATAATGACAAGAATAACAAGAATGAGATAACAAGATAAAAAACCCAAAAAGATTGTGATAAGTAGTTGATGTGATTTGAAATTTGAATGAAGATAGATAAGGCTTAACAGTGGGTATTAGGTGTAAGTAATTCCAGTAGTGAGGTGCACTTTGTAATTAGTTAAAGGTACTGTAAGGATAGTTTTGTAAAAGTCTTGGGTCAAGTTGCACAAGTTGCAACCCAAGTTGCAACATGCAATATGGTTAGTTTGCAATCAGTATATTTTTAGCTCATTCATTCAAGAAATGAAATTCTCACTTTTGCAGTTACACTTGCTCTTCGTCTAATTCTCTTTTATTTTATTTTATTTCAAATTTAGCTCCCTTTTTCTTTCTAGTAAAACCTTTCATGATATCAAAGCCTAAGACACACGTCCTAAGTCTTCTGTTTTTGCTTCGAAATCTGATGCAGAGTAGTTCAGAACTGGAGGCGTTCAAAATGCAACAGTTCACTCATCACTTCCCACTCTTATGGTAAAATTGGGAGAGAAAACTACAACTACTGGAAGTCACAGATCCTACCAGCTTTAGCTTCTCATGATCTAGATGAATTCATTACAGGTATGAATGCTTGTCCTCATTTATTCATGATGGAAAAATTGGAAGGAAGTGGTCAATTGTGCAAACAACCAAACCCTAAGTATTTTAGCTAGAAAAAGTGATCAATTTCTTGTAAGTTGGTTGATCTTTTCAATATCAGAGTCAACGTTCCGGCATGTGTCAAAATGCAATAGTGCCTATGAAATTTGGAACACACTTGAACTCCATTTTCAATCGTTTTCTAAAGCAAGAACATTATACTTAAGGAACATGTTACAAACTATGAAAATAAGTCTCAAAGTGTGAATGAATATGTCTTGAGGATGAAAGAAGTAGGATATGAGCTTAATGCAACTGGTGTACATGTTGAAGATGAAAAATTGTTTATGTATATCTTAGATGGTCTAGGTGCTGAGTATGATGTTGTTGTAGCTAATCTTACCTCTAATATCAGTCATATAACATTTCAAGAGGCACAGTTTTACTACACAAACATGAAATGAGATTAGAGAAGCAGAATAGTTCCTTAATGCATTTTCACGAACAAATGTCTTCTGCTCTATTAGCCTCTAAAAATAACCTTCCTGACAAGTCTACTTCACCGCCTGGATCTACTCGAGAACACTTCAGGATTACCTTTAAATCAGTCCTCAACTCTGTTAAATCCAGTTGTGGATAATTATCCAGAATCATGAGTATTATCCCAGGCAAGACAACAAGCTCAAAATTTCAATCTCGAAAATTCTGGATATCATCAATATTTTGATGAAACTTTAGTATTAGGTCATCTCGATGCTTTCAGATCTGATTT
The DNA here is from genome assembly GCA_026225825.1 of Pistacia integerrima. Lineage (NCBI taxonomy): Eukaryota > Viridiplantae > Streptophyta > Magnoliopsida > Sapindales > Anacardiaceae > Pistacia > Pistacia integerrima. Next base: position 15,555,858 of record CM047750.1, on the reverse strand, counting down.
TAATAGAGGAATTTACAATGCTTAGCCTCAAGGTTTTATTGTTGCTGGTTTTGCTTCCTTTCCCAAAGGTCGAAGCCGAGGCAGTAGGTATGGTAAGACCATGGCTGATGTGTTAGGTTTGTAGGAAGCCTGGACACTCTGCTCTTAATTGCTACCGTAGGTTCAACTGTGATTACCAAGGCATTATGGTAGGTCCTTAAAACAACTTGAGCCAATCTTTACCATATCCTATTGCTCAAGCTCAACCTAGTCAATCTAGATTTTCAACTGTGACTCTTGACTCAGCTCAAGCCTTAGTTGCTAATGTCAATTCCTATGCTTGACCCGTTACCAACAATGTTGCTATTTTCATGATTACTCGATGCATAGAGATATGTTTTTCCTCAATTTGCATCTGGTACTGGCTATACTCCTTAATGACCTTCTCAATTTCAGAAATTTGCTCCTCATGTTTCTTTTAACACTCTCTAGCCTAATATTGCACAAGCATCTTCTACCACAGATGCTATATTGGTCTCAGATGTTTTTGGTTCTAGTCTTGCACCACCTCAGACAGTGAAAGACCAATCTTGGTACATGGACTGGGGCAGGGCTAATCACATGGTTGCTGACAATTTCCAACATGGTGGCTCGAATGACATATCCTGGAGGTGCTAAAGTTCAAGTTGGTAGTGGAGATTCCTTACCAATTACTCACACAGGTATGATGTTTCTCCCATAGTTTGATTCACATAACTAGTCCAACTTAGGAATATATTGTGTGTTCCTAAGATTGCTAAAAATTTGCTAAGCATCTCTTAAATAACAAGAGATAACAATGTAATCATTGAATTCTACTCTGACCATTGCTTGGTGAAGGATAAAAGCACCAAGGTTGTCTTACTCCACGATACTATAAAAAATGGACATACCAGTTGGATTTTCCAGCATCTGCCTACTTATCTGCTACAAACTCTAAGCCTACTGTTTCATCCACTTTAGTACCTGTAGAATCTTCTTCATTATCGCATACAACTGTAGTTAATTGCTTGGATAATTTTCTTTGTTTTGCTTTTACTATTTCGAATAAAGATACTGCATATAATGGTTCAATTTCACCATTGGATATGTCCTTTCTTTGGTATGCTAGACTTGGATATCCAAGTTCAAAGTCTCTGCATATTGTACTCAATAAGTTGAATGTTAAATTCCTCTATGGATATCAATAAGAATTCCTTTTGTGAAACTGTGTATTTGGCAAATTAAATCAGTGTAATTTTCCTATTTCTACCTCTCGAGCGCATGCTCCTTTAGAATTGGTGTATTTTGATTCATGAGGCCCTGCTCCTATTTTGTCTGAAAAGGCTTTCAATATTATATTATCTTTATGGATGACTACAACTGTCACTTGTCTATTTACCCTCTAAAGCTTAAATCTGAAGCTTATGAAGTTTTTACTCAGTTTTATACATTTATAGAGAACCAATTGAATACTAAGATCAAATGCTTACAAATTGACTGGGGAGGTGAATTTCGCCTTTTTACCAAATATCTATAGTAGCATGGGATCATGTGTCGTTATCCCTATCCTTATTTACATTAGCAAAATGACAGGATAGAGAGAAAACACCGGTCTATCACTGAGTTTGGTCTCTCTCTCTCTCCAAGCTCATGCCTTCAATGCCTCAATGCCTTTGAAGTTCTAGTGGATGGCTTTTTCAACAGGAGTTTATCTTATAAATAGACCTATCCTCTACTATTCTTGATTTTAATTCTCCTTACCAAGTGTTATTGCATCAAGAACCCTCATATCATGAACTTAGAGATTTTGGCTGTAATTGCTTTCCCTATCTTAGACCTTATCACAAACACAAACTTTCTTTTCATACAGAAATAAAAATGTATTTTTGTGGGATATAGTTTGGCACATAAAGGATATCAATGTATGACCAGATCTAGAAGATTTTATATGGCTAAGCAGGTCAGGTTTAATGAATATGAATTTCCATTTAAAACTAGTTTTGCTAAGAATCCATCTATTTCCAGTTCAGATTCGTGTATGGTTCCCTCTCCAGATTTGTCCTCCTAGGTTATTCCTTCTTTTACTCCTGGATTCAAGTGGGAATATGGATTTACTACCTCATCTGCATTTGCTCCTACTAGTAATATGCCTCAACACCCAAAGTCACCTGAATTTAAATTTATAGCAACATCTCATTTTTCTCAATCTCCTCTTGACAACTCTCATATGTAGCTCTCTTCTCCTAGTTTAGCTAAGGAAACTCAGTCTCCTGTCAGTTATCCACTGGACTTTTCTAATTCTCCCCAACCTAATTGTGATGTCTCTTCTCCTACTCCTCAACTTAAAGTTGTTCTTCCTTTGTCTAAGTCACAAAACTCAGCACAGTCACAAACATTTGTATAGTCACCACATTTGGTCTCTTTTTCCTCTCCTGGTCTTCAATTTGAAGTTGTTCTCCCTTTTTCTCAACCACAAAACTTAGCACACCCACAACAGTCTACACCACCAAAACAATCTACTTAGTAACAATAGTCTGTTTTTCTTCCTAATGTTCATCCCATGCTCACCAAATCAAAGACACATAAGAATCAATCCATAGCTCAAGCTCTTTTATCTACATATGAAATTCTTAAAGAACCAAGAAATGCCAAGAAGCGCTAGCTAATCCTGAATGGAAAGCAACTATGGACAATGAGTATCAAGCCTTACTAAACAATAAAACTTGGGAATTAGTCCCATATGAAGAAGGTATGCATGTTGTCGAAAGCAAATGGGTGTTCAAGACTAAGCTTAACACAGATGGCTCTTTGCAAAAATATTAAGCCAGGTTAGTGGCCAAGGGGTTTTAGCAAACCCTGGCCTAAATTACTTTGATACTTTTTCTCTGGTGGTAAAGGTAGCCACAATCTGCATTATGTTATCTTTAGCAGTCCATAATGCTTGGGAAATCCAACAACTTGATATCAACAACGCATTTCTCAATGGAGACCTCACCGAACAAGTGTTTATGAAGCCTCCAAAAGGGTTCTTATCCATAGATCAACCTCACCAAGTTTGTAGGCTTTGAAAAGCTCTGTATGGTCTCAAATAGGCCCCTAGGGCCTGGTTTGATAAGCTGCGCCATGCACTTCTAGCTTGGGGATTTCATAATAGCATCTCTGATGTAAGCCTCTTTTATTATTGTAATGAATCTACTGTGATGTTTTTATTGGTGTATGTAGATGACATCCTGGTTACTGGCAATGATCCAACTCTTATTACAAAAGTAGTTCATGATCTAAACATTTAGTTTGCACTTAAAAGACTAGGACCAGTACATTACTTAGGCTTTGAAGTGAAGAGAAATTCTACTAATCTACTGCTTACTTGGACCAAGTACGTATATGAGTTGCTTGCCAAAGCTAATATGGAGGGCTACAAGCCGTGTGTCACACCCATGGAAATTGGTACCAAGTTGAGGAAAGAAGATGGTGAGTTATTTGAACAACCTACTCTCTATAGGAGCATTATTGGTGGACTTTGAATGCCTTACATTATCAAGACCTCAAGACCTGACTTAGCTTTCATTGTTAACAAGCTAAATTAGTTCTTACAAAATCCCATCATTCTTCATTAGACAGCATGTAAGCGAGTCCTATGGTATATTCAAGGCACCTTACGTCATGGTATTGTCTTCAAGAAGCACTCTCATTTTTAGCTTGAGGCCTATGCTGATGCCGATTGGGCCAGCGACATTAATGATCGACAATCTACAAGTGCTATGCAATCTTTCTTGGTAATAATCTGGTTCAATAGAGGTCAACGAAGTAGAAGGTAGTATTGTTGTCATCCACTGAGGCCGAGTATAGAGCCTTAAGTCAGGCAGCCATTGAAGTAGTTTGGATTCAACACTTGTTCAAGGAATTGGGCATTGAAATCAAACATATTCCTACAGTGTGGTGTGATAATATGAGTGTAGGCGCATTATCGTCGAATCCTATGTTTCATGCCTGTACTAAACACATAGAGATTGATATTCATTATGTGCGGGAACTTGTTGTTGAGAAGCGACTTGCTTAGAAAGTTGATATTTTAACTAAGTCTTTGTCTGATACTCGATTTAGTATGTTACAGGAGAAATTGAATGTTGGTTCTGAATTACCTGCAGATATGTCACCTGAAGTATCTAAGTAAGTGTTGTATCCTATTCTTGCATATCATCAGCCGAGTGCTACAAAATTACGGAAAGATGTTGCAAAGGAAAGTTGTTGCTCTTAAGGAAAATATTTGAGATAAAAGATCGTCTAGTTTATGGGTAGATATTGAACATAAGCGAGGAAACCTGAAGCTTACAAGCAAAACGATGAAGACAGAAGGTTGAAATAAAAGATGGTCCAGTTTATGGGACGATATTGAAGATAAAGTTCAAAAACAGTAGGTTCAGCTTAAGAGGGGATATTTGGTGTAAGTCAATCCAATAGTGAGGTGCACTTTGTAATTAGTTAAAGGTACTGTAAGGATAGTTTTGTAAAAGTCTTGGGTCAAGATGAACAAGTTGCAACCCAAGTTGCAATATGGTCAGTTTGCAATTAGTATAGAAAGGCCGATAAGGTTGTTAGCTCATTTATTCAAGAAATGAAATTCTCACTTTTGCAGTTACACTTCCTCTTCGTCTAAGTTCTCTATTTTTTTTTATTTCAGTTTTAGCTCCTTTTTGTTTTCTAGTAAAATCTTTCAGTAGGTATCTTTTCTAGACTTGAACACAAGACCCCTTGGGTATAGTTAACTCCAGTGGCTAAAAGGTTTGCCATTAGGCCACAAGGGGAGAGGTTTGTTCTGTTGCATTTTGAAAGTGCTTATAAGATTTTAAATAAACTATTTTGTGGCTTATTGGAGAAGCTCCGTTCCATAAGTTCTTTTTGAGCTTATTTGGAGTGTTGAAATTTCAAAAATATTCCCACCCGATTTTATAATTTTGACTTGAGTTATTGTTGTATATTAAAGCCCTTTTTGGTAAAATAATATGAGAAAACTCTTTTACATTTTCTTAACTAAACAACTATAGAGTTTTCATTGCAGCTCTTTTTTAATAAGCTCAACTCAATAATGTTGTACCAAAGGGACCTAAAACATAGTTGAACTCTTTAATGATGGTAAGAAACATTTATATTTCTTTTAAATTTAGACTTTTATCTCGTAAATATTAAAAATACAACATTTTTGTTTTGATGTTACTTGACAATAGTAAACTATTTTTTTAAGGCACCTGAGGTATCCGAACCCACATTGGAGTCTGTCTAATCCTTAGCGCCGCATAACACCCTACAAGTCCTATAGACCAAGGTAATTGCACAAATATGGTAGGTAACTCTCCTACGACTTGAACACAAGACCCCTTAGGTATACTTAACTCTAGTGGCTAAAAGGTTTGCCATTAGGCCACAAGGGGAGAGGTTTGTTCTGTTGCATTTTGAAAGTGCTTATAAGATTTTAAATAAACTATTTTGTGGCTTATTGGAGAAGCTCCGTTCCATAAGTTCTTTTTGAGCTTATTTGGAGTGTTGAAATTTCAAAAATATTCCCACCCGATTTAATAATTTTGACTTGAGTTATTGTTGTATATTAAAGCCCTTTTTGGTAAAATAATATGAGAAAACTCTTTTACATTTTCTTAACTAAACAACTATAGAGTTTTCATTGCAGCTCTTTTTTAATAAGCTCAACTCAACAATGTTGTACCAAAGGGACCTGAAACATAGTTGAACTCTTTAATGATGGTAAGAAACATTTATATTTCTTTTAAACTTAGACTTTTATCTCGTAAATATTAAAAATACAACATTTTTGTTTTGATGTTACTTGACAATAGTAAACTATTTTTTTAAGGCACCTGAGGTATCCAGACCCACATTGGAGTCTGTCTAATACTTAGCGCTGCATAACACCCTACAAGTCCTATAGACCAAGGTAATTGCACAAATGTGGTAGGTAACTCTCCTACGACTTGAACACAAGACCCCTTGGGTATACTTAACTCTAGTGGCTAAAAGGTTTGCCATTAGGCCACAAGGGGAGAGGTTTGTTCTGTTGCATTTTGAAAGTGCTTATAAGATTTTAAATAAACTATTTTGTGGCTTATTGGAGAAGCTCCGTTCCATAAGTTCTTTTTGAGCTTATTTGGAGTGTTGAAATTTCAAAAATATTCCCACCCGATTTAATAATTTTGACTTGAGTTATTGTTGTATATTAAAGGCCCTTTTTGGTAAAATAATATGAGAAAACTCTTTTACATTTTCTTAACTAAACAACTATAGAGTTTTCATTGCAGCTCTTTTTTAATAAGCTCAACTCAACAATGTTGTACCAAAGGGACCTGAAACATAGTTGAACTCTTTAATGATGGTAAGAAACATTTATATTTCTTTTAAATTTAGACTTTTATCTCGTAAATATTAAAAATACAACATTTTTGTTTTGATGTTACTTGACAATAGTAAACTATTTTTTTAAGGTACCTGAGGTATCCAGACCCACATTGGAGTCTGTCTAATACTTGGCACTGCATAACACCCTACAAGTCTTATAGACCAAGATAATTGCACAAATGTGGTAGGTAACTCTCCTACGACTCGAAGACAAGATCCATTGAGTATGGCTTAACCCCAGTGACTAAAAGGCTTGCCATCCGACCACAAGAGGAGAGGTCACAATAGTAAACTATTGATCATAACTAGAACCAATAAACATGATTGAGTTTAAAACAAAAAAATGTTGATGTCCACAGTATATGAGATTGGGATGATTGAAATTAACTTCTATAAATGAATGAGACATCGTATACTCAATTTGATTAATTGATAATAATAGTTTAAAATACCTAAAATTATGGAGACTGATTCAATTAAGTAATGAATAATATTAATATAATTAATTAATTAATTAATAGAGTTAACAACATGTTCCCACCCAAAAAATGGTCCATTGACAAATTCATTCCTACCCACTTGTTAAATCCCTTTTTACTACCAAGAGTAGAAATCTATTAACAATTTTCATTGTGATAAAGAGTAGTATGGTGATAAGACATTTTTAAGTAAGGGTAAAATGGTTAGTTAACTGTTAAAGTTCATTTAGGCCACTTCAAAATCTTCATATCATAGAATTAATCAAGGTCTAAAGTAGCACAATGATATCTCAGTAACACATGGAATGACATGTTGATTAACATTTAACCAAATAATAATGTTGTAATGCTTTCTTTCTAGCTAGTATACTTGTAAAATAATCACTAAATTTCATCTATGTCCCTTAGTCAATTACCATAATGCTCTCATTTTTATTGCATTCTCCATGAAATTTTATCTCTTTTCATTCCCCACAATTTCAACTAAATTTGAGTGAAAAGACCATTTTACCCTTAATGCAAGTTTAAGGCATTTTCTTCACATTTTCCTTAAAATAACCTTAGCAAAAATTAGCTAAAGGCATAAAAACATAAATTAAATTACATACCTCCATGTGGGCGTTACAAATGTTTAATTATCTCACTATAATATCATTACATGTTACCAATTATCATTACATGACATAATTAATATTACCATTATGATTGTATTGTATTGTATATATTGTGGAATTAGTATACGAACAATTTTTGGTATTTTTTCTACATAATTTACCTCTATCTGTGTTGTAGAAATACTCATATCCCAATCTGAGCAATATTGAAGTATGACAATGACTATACCGATGTGTGCATAACATCAAACTAGTGTTAGGAGCCACACAATATGATTTAGCATGCATGACGTTGATGCTTAGGCCAATTCCAATTATGAATATTTAATAGAGTAATGTTACACCCTCATAAACTTTCTCTCACAACCCTGATGTGAAAACTCGCAATTGGTCGGCCGCAATTTATCAGTTGGGACCCATTACGAGTTGACCAATTGCGAGCTACCATGTCGGGGTTGTGAGAGGAAGTTTGTGAGAGAAGGTTGTGGTTGTAGTATTTTCCTATTTAATATGTACATATATGTCTCTTTCCTTTAAAAAAAAAAAAAAAAAAAACGAAAATTCTTGTACTGATCTTAACCAAGTTGTAATGAATAAACCACCACCGGGTGGCCTGATAGTAAAAGAGCAAAAGAGGATCTAATATGGTCTCCCAAGTTCGAGTCCCCTTAATTATAAAAGAGTAAGAGGATGATCTAACATGGTCTCCCGAATTCAAGTCCTCACAACTGCTAATAGGGGTGGCCAAAGTTAGAGTCCCTACGGTTGCTAATAGAGACGACCACTGGAGCTCTTACCCGCCGGTAGTTCCAAGGTCACAGAGGATTAGTTGAGGTGCATGCAAACTAGCATGTTCGAGTTCCCCACGGTTACTAATAAGGATGAATAGTGGAGCTCTTACTCGGTCGGTGGTTCCAAGGTCCTTGAGGATTAGTTGAGGTGCATGCAAGCTGACATCTTTGAGTCCCCACGGTTGCTAACAAAGGTGGTCACTGGAGCTCTTACCCGACCGATTGTTTCAAGATTCTGGAGGGTTAATTGAGGTACGTACATGCTACTCCGAACACTCATTGTCATTATATATATATATATATATATATATATATAACGTTGTAATGAATATCTCTTGTCATGGACAGACCTACATTCTGATGAGTAAGGGCTGCTAAACCCAATTTGGTTTGATTTTTTTTTTTTTTGGCTTTTATTTTCCTGTATATATTGAAATTTTCTGATTTTACCCCACCCCTTTGAAAATTTATTTATGGTCCGTCCCTGCCATGTGCCATTATTATACGAAGAAAAGAGAGATCTTGGGTAAACTAGGAGCTGAAGGAAGGCCATGGATTCTGTAACCAACCGAAAAAAAAAAAAAAAAAAACAGTGATTCAGCTAAGAAGTGATAGTTGAATATTAAAGAGGATGGTTAGTTTTAGCCCTATTCTGACTTGGCAGCAGTTAGATATTTCACAAAGAACTAACTCCGGAAATTAAGGCGTGAATTTAGGTAAGTTTTTCGATTAACTGTCTTTCCCTCCAAAACATTATAAATATAATCCAACGAACTGTTTGACACACGCCCTCTCATTGGCTGATTGTAGCTCTAATTCAGAAAAACAAACTGAATTTTATTCTCCAGGAAGAATTCATGAATTATCAATAACGAATGGTAGAGCCTTCGTTTATGATAGATGATTCTAGAAATTTAAGTCTACATTATAACAAAATAGAAAATATCTTATCAATGAAAATGATTAAAAAAAAATTAATTGAAATTTATACGTCCTTTCAGAAATAATAGGGTACTTTAGTTGTAAACCAAATAGAATTCCTAAAATAAAAGGAAATGCAAGTCCTAACTAATTAATTAGAAGATAAAAGATATATAAACAGAACTTAACCATATTTCTCCTCTCTATTTAATTGAAAGTTGAAGCAAGGTCTGGTGAAAGATGGCATTCTCATCAGGGTATAGATTCAACCCAACTGACGAAGAACTGGTTGTCGACTACCTAAAGAACAAAATCTTGAAGAATGCTTTGCCTTGCAACATCATTCAAGAAATTAATCCTTATGATTATCATCCTCAACAGCTATACAGTTCGTCTCTTTTAATTAGTTTAATCTTTCCTTTTTCAAGTTTCTGTTCATTAATTTTTGTTATCTTTTCATGGGTTTAATCCTTTTTTTCCTTTTCAAGTTGATTTCTTTCTATTTTTGTTGTTTATTTAGTCTTAAATTATCTTTTTTTCATTAGTTTTTCTACTTTGCGTGCCTCTTTCTTGTTCTTGATATTTTAATTTAACAAATTAAAACATCAAAATTAATTTAAAAAAAAAAATTCAAGACCGCTTCTCTTCTTTAATTTCATAAATTATTGTTTAAATTCATAATTATTGTATGTTACATCTTTGAGTTTTCTAATTCTATACAAGTTTTCATCGGAAAAACAGGAAATTTGAAGAATTCCCGGAACTTGAACTGAGCTTTAAAGCCGCCCCACTAATTGCCCTTTTTCTTTGATTTTCTTTGACTACTTTAGCTCTCTAAGTAAACTGTTTGTTTGTAAAAGATCGACTTTATTAATTAGCATGGCAAACCGAAGTTTCTTTTGATCTTTTCTTTATCTCTTAGCAATCCAACAAGTTATTCATGGCTGAAATTCGTTATATTTATGTTTTACTATATATAAATTTTGTGAGTGCAGATTCGCACGAGAAGGAAGGAGGTAAGTTCATGTACTTCTTCACTCCAAGGGATCGGAAGTACCCACACGGAAACCGGCCAAAACGACAGGCCGTCGACGGATTTTGGAAGGCTCGTGGGGTTGATTTTCCGGTTACAATAAACAATATCAAAGTAGCAAGCAAGAGGTCACTGGTCTATTATAATGGCAGCAATAAAAATTCAACAAAGACTAACTGGATCATGTATGAATATGTAATGGATCAACATAGCACTCCAGCTGCAAGTAAACCTACTTACAGCAAAACAAGTCAGGCAGCCGCTTCAAGATCAAATGCCACTCCTGATGACAGCAACATGAAGGTAAATTATCGTTCTTTAATTTGGTCTAATTACTGAGATTTGTTCAAGTCAAGTATCCCAACCCGTATGTAATAATATAAATATTGCTTATTTTTATTTTTTGGGCAGTTGGACGATTGGGTTTTGTGCAAGGTCTACTTGAAGAATCACAAATCAGAGAACAAGAATCAAGCAGCTAGTAGCAGTGGTGCTAGCTCTATTAGCTCGGAGCCTCAAATGAAAGGAAATGATGGGGGCAATTTGCAGCATAATCTTGATTCCGCAATCTCAATGGCCTCAATGATGCAAAGAACTCATCAGAATGTTGGTAATAATCGCAACGTTGCGCGTCTGATGCAAAACGCGTTCAATACATCAAATTATGTTGGTTCCAGAAGCTCGGCGCCTGCAATGCAAGGAACAAACGGAGGTGATGCCACGGATAGTGGCGGCTCTACCAATTCAGTGCAGATTCATGTTGCCGGTTCTGGTAGCTTTGCGCCTCTAGTACAAAGAACAGATGATCAATGCGTCGTGGCCACCTCTGAGCCTGTTCTTGATAATTATGCATCAGTCTTTCCTCGTCTTGATGAGTGGCAACATCCTGATCTTCCTTATTTTGAAGAAAAGAAACCAGAGAGTCCCAAATGACTAGCATAGTAAACTTAGTATGGAATTACAGTAGTCATAGTCGTCTTCTTTTTATTGATTGTTACTTAATTAGTTCCATATATTTTTCACTTTCGGATTGCAAAGTTATTGTTTTCATTATTTTTATTGTTGGTTTTGTGGGGAAATATTAAATTGATAATCTGTGCACTGTGCTCACCAAACCAAACCAACATTTATATGTATGTATATATATATATACATATAAACTGTTAAAACCCCTATATAATATAAAAAATTAACCTTGCTTAATTATGTTCAATTAGGTTTTTTATTTAAAGCATTTTTTCTCAATTTCTTAATTGAAGATTTAGAAGATTTAGATTAAAGGAAAACTCTTAAAACCCTAGTTAATACAAAAAAAAATAACTTAATTATGTTCAATTGGGGTTTTTATTTACACCATTTTTTCTCAATTTCTTAATTAAAGATTTAGAAGATTTAGATTAAAGGAAAAACTCTTAAAACTCTATTTAATACAAAGAATAACATTGCTTAGTTATGTTCAATTAGGGTTTTTATCACCCCATTTTTTCTCAATTTCTTAATTAAAGATTTAGAAGATTTAGATTAAATGTTAAAAATTAAAACAAAAATATAAAAATAAAGTGCAAATATATTTGAAAATTATTATGTTATTTATAGAAATTTTCACTAAGGTTAAAATTATTTAAAAGAAAAATTAAAATTAAAATATATTTATCAATATGATGGGAGCTAAAACTCACTTCGCCTTTTGAATTGAAGACGAGTTAACTATCTTTGGGTGGCCGAGTGGTTTGATAGAGACTCTTTGATGTATTACTCAAGAGGTCATAAACTCGAGTCCTTCATTGATTGTTAATAGAGGTAGTCACGGGAGCTTTTATCCAGTTGGTAGTTTTAAGGGTTCCAGGGTCTTGAGGGATTAATTAAAGTGTGCGTAAGTTAACTTGGAGGCTCCAGATACACTGTTCATAAAAAGTAAAAAAAATAAAATAAAACAAAAATTGAAGACAAGTTTGAATGATAAAATATGTGAGAATAAAGAATCATATCCTGTTTATTTCTTATTTGTCTACCAATGGGCCCATCCAAGCCTAATGTCGTTATTAGGGAATTTCATGTTAAGGACGATGTATCTTTTTCTAAATTATTTTATTTTTATATTATTTAAATATAGAATGGGATAAGGATAAAGTATTGTTAATTCTATCGATAAAGATCGGTTCACAACTCAATCTTATAAATTATCTCTTATAACCCTGATGTGACAGCTTACAATTAGTCAGCTTGCATTTGGACATGCAAAACCCATAGCGAGCAGACGAGACCCACTTGCAAACTGACCAATTACAAGGTGTTACGTTCGTGTGTGAGAGAAAGTTTGTGAGATTTGATTGTAAGCGTAGTATTACCCTTTAATTCTAATTTAACCATAACTCGATATTGACTTAGTCCTACAGCTCAGAGGCTTCTAGGACCTGCCTTTTACTCGTTACTTATAAGTCAAATTGATGGCCCAAAAGGAAACCCAAAATCATTTAAAATTTGAAATTTGAAATTAAATAATAATTAAAATAAACACCAACTATCACCATTATATTAAGATCATCATTTCCATTTAAAATGATTTCCATAATGCATAAACTTTAAAGAACTCACAATGTGTATAATTGTATATGCATGTGCATACACGCATAAGCACAAATTTTTCTTAATATGATATTAATTAAGAGTTTGATTGAAACTTTTTAACTTTTAGTATTTAATGATAATAGTTTTAACTTTTAATGTCGGTAATAGACAATTAACTGGAATTAATAAGGGCTTGTTTGGTTAGGTTTATTTATATTGGCTAAATAAGTTTATAGGTTGTTCGGTTGTTTTTTTTTTTTTTTTTCTAGGTATTTGAGGTATCTAGGCCCACATTGTAGCTTGTCTAATCTTCAGGGCTCTAAGGAAGACACTACAAGTCCAATGAACCAAGGTAACTAATTGTACAAATGTGGTAAGGTGTAAAAGAAAGAAATGGGCTGGAAAATATTATGTACTTCTCACGTATAGCTTGAATTACAATATCAACATATATAAAGAATTTACATGAGAAGATAAGTAGCAGCTATACAAGATAATAACAAGAATAACAAGAATGAGATAACAAGATAAGAAACCCGAAGAAGATAGAGATAAGTAGTTGTTGTGATTTGATATTTGAATGAAGATAGATAAGTTTTAATAGCCCCCCTCAAGCTGTTGATTCTGCAGGCAGAAGTTGTAGCTTGTCTTGGTGTCATTCAAAAAGTCTACGTCCTTAATGGCTTGGTGAAGATGTCAGCAATCCGGTCATCACTTGAAATAAATTTAACTTGAATCTTGCCCTAAGCAATCAGTTCGCGAATAAAATGATAGTCTAATTCAATGTGCTTTGTATGAGCATGAAATATAGGATTAGAAGTTAAGTAAATTGCTCCTACATCATCACACCATAAATTTTCTGGAGAGGAACACAGGAAACCAAGCTTGCTTAGTAAGGAACGGAGCCAAACCAATTCGGTTGATGCATTTGCCAAAGCCCGATATTCACTTTTAGTAGATGATCTAGCAATAGTGGGCTGTTTCTTTGTAGTCTAAGAGATTAAATTATTACCCAAATACACAGCGTAGCCATTTGTAGAGCGTCTATCATCTGGGCAACCCCCTAATCACTATCAGCAAAACTTTGCAATTGAAAATTTGAATCCTTGGAGAAGAACAAGCCGAGTGAATCAGTATGGCGAACATATCGCAACAACCTTTTTGAGAGCTTTCCAGTGATCTTCATTAGGACAATGCATAAACTGACATAAATTGTTGAAAGAAAATGATATGTCCGGTCGTGTCAGTGTAATCTACTGAAGAGCTCCAATAACTTTGCGGTAGGACTCTGCATCCAAGATTGAAGGAGTGAAATATTGATTGAGCAGAGGACTGCTAGCCATAAGGAATGGCACATGGTTTACTGGTAGACATCCCTGTCTGGTTCAACAGATCGAGCACATACTTCTATTGGTACAACCATTTACCTTTTGGCAAATAGTGGACTTATATTCCTAAAAAGTAATGAAGAGTTCCCAAATCACTAACGAGAATGACTACTTAACACTTCTGAACAAACCAAGAAATTTGTTGTGGATTGGAACCTATTACAAGGATATCATTGACATAGATGAAAACAAATAATTTTGATTTGTCAGTATGCAAAATAAATAATGAGGCATTCGGATGTGAAGCCACAAAAAAAATAATAATAATAAAATAAAATAAAATCTTGTACTCTTAGGCAAGTTGTACTGAATAAACTATGACTGAATAGTCTGGCGGTAAAAGAGCAAAAGAGGATTTAACATAGTCTCCCAAGTGTGAGTCACTTTGATGATAAAATAGCAAAATGAAGATCTAGTATAGTTTCTCAAGTTCGAGTTCTCATGATTGCTAATACGGGTGGTCACTTGAGTTCTTACTCGGTTGTTAGTTCGAGGGTTCTGAGGATTAATTGAGATACGTATGAACTGGTTTGAACACCCCTGTTCATTAAAAAAAAAAAAAATTGTAATGAGTATCACTTGTCATGGACGGACCTACAAATTGATGAGTAAGGGCAAGTAACCCCATTTGATTTGATTTTTTATTTTGACTATCGTGTATTTGTATTGAAATTTTTAGATTTTAGTATTTTATCACCCCATTGATTTTCTTTTCCTCTATATTCTATTATATTATTTTGAATTTGTCCCCTTTAAAATTAATTTATGGGTCCGTCCCAGCCATTTGCCATTATTATACGAAGAAAAAAGAGATCTTGGGTAAACTAGGAGCTGAAGGCAAGCCACGGATTGATTGGATTCTGTAACCAACAAAATAATAAATAAAACTTCAGAAATAACAATAACTCTCGATCTTGTTTCTTCTACAAGAATATGTTCCGAAATATCAGTTCGCTTCTTTAGAATTCTTCGAACATCATATCAAGAAAGACATAATGACAGATCGAGGGAGGTGAAAATAATTGAAAAAGGAAAAAGAAACTGAATTTTATTCCCCGGGAAGAATTCGTGAACTATCAATAAGAGATGGTAGAGCCTTTATTTATGATAGATGATTCTAGAAATTTAAGGCCACATTATAACAAAATAGAAAATATCTTATCGATGAAAATGATTAAAAAATAATAATTGAAATTTATATATACTTTCAGAAATAATAGGGTACTTATATTTGTAAACCAAATAGAATTCCTAAAATAAATGGAAATGCAACTCCTAATTAATTAATCAGAAGATAAAAGATATATATATATATATATATATATATATATATATATATATATATATATATATATATATATCAACAAAACTTAACAATAATTTTCCTCTTTGTTTAATTAATTGAAAGTTGAAGCAGAAACATGGCATTCCCATCTGGGTATAGGTTCAACCCAACTGACGAAGCACTGGCGGTCGACTACCTGAAGAACAAAATCTTGAAGAATGCTTTGCCTTGCAACATCATTCAAGAAATTAATCTTTATGATTATCATCCTCAACAACTATACAGTTCGTCTTCTTTAATTAGTTTAGTCTTTCCTTTTTCAAGTTTCTCTTCATTAATTTTTGTTATCTTTTCATGGATTTGATCCTTTTTTTCCTTTTCAAGTTGATTTTTTTTTCTGTTTTTGAGCATTATTAGAACATGAAAATTTAATTTAAAAAAAAAAGAATTCAAGACCGCTTCTCTTCTTTAATTTCGTAAATTTACTGTTTAAAATTCGTAATTATTGTATGTTACATCTTTGAGTTTTTCATTAGAATTAATTTGTCGCATAAAAAGAATATTATTTTCTAATTCTGTACAAGTTTTCATCGGAAAAACCGGAAATTTGAATAATTCCCGGAACTTGAACTGAGCTTTGAAGCCGCCCTACTAATCGCTCTTTTTCTTTGATTTTCTTTGACTACTATAGCTCTCTAAGTAAACTGTTTTTTTGTTTCTCTCTTAGCAATCCAACAAATTCTTCATGGCTTAAATTAATGATATTTATGTTTTATTATATATATAAATTCTGTGAGTGCAGATTCGCACAAGAAGGAAGGGGGTAAGTTCATGTACTTCTTCACTCCAAGGGATCGGAAGTACCCACATGGAAACCGGCCGAAACGACAGGCCGTCGACGGATTTTGGAAGGCTACTGGGGTTGATCATCCGGTTACAGTAAACAATATCAAAGTAGCAAGCAAGAGGTCCCTGGTCTATTATAATGGCAGCAATAAAAATGCAACAAAGACTAACTGGATCATGTATGAATATGTAATGGATCAACATAGCACTCCAGCTGCAAGTAAACCGACTTACAGCAAAAAAAGTCAGGCAGCCGCTTCGAGATCAAATGCCACTCCTGATGACAGCAACATGAAGGTAAATTATCGTTCTTTAATTTGGTCTAATTATTGAGATTTGTTCAGGTCAAGTATCCCAACCCGTATGTAATAATATAAATATTGCTTATTTTTTATTTTTTGGGCAGTTGGACGATTGGGTTTTGTGCAAGGTCTACTTGAAGAATCACAAATCAAAGAACAAGAATCAAGCAGCTAGTAGCAGTGGTGCTAGCTCTATTAGCTCGGAGCCTCAAATGCAAGGAAATGATGGGGGCAATTTGCAGCATAATCTTGATTCCGCAATCTCAATGGCCTCAATGATGCAAAGAACTCATCAGAATGTTGGTAATAATCACAACGTTGCGCCATTTATACAACGGAATGACGGGGGCAATCTGCAACATAATCATGATTCCACATGTTCAATGGCTTCAATGCAAAGAGCTAATCACAATGCTGGTGGTTATCAAAACTTTGCACCATTCCTGCAAGGAACTGATCATCATCATCAATATAATTTGCAGAGTTATGGTGGTCCTATCAACGTCTTGCCTCCATTGCAGATAAGACATCATAATTTTAGCTCAACTAGAACTGCACAGCCAATGGAAGCAACTAATTATCATAACGTTAGCTCTACAAACTTTGTTCCCTGGATACAAACTCAATACAATGGGCAACAGTATGTTGGTTCCACAGGCATTTCGCCTTCAATTCAACCAAACGAGTGCAATGCCGCAAATTACGTTGGTTCAAACTGCGCGGCGTCTGCAGTGCAAGGAACTAATGGATGTGATGCCACAGATAGTGTTGATTCTACCAATTTTGTGCCGGATAATGTTTTTGGTACGCCTAGCTCTACGCCGCCAACGCTAAGAATGGATCAATGCAACGTGGGAGACAATAATAGTTCCATCAACTCTGAGCCTTTTGTTACTGATTTTGATGTTGATCCTAATCTTTATCTCCAGCTACAAGATCTTAATCTTTATCTTCCTAATTAATTAGTGAGCTTAGGTAGGGTCATTAGTCGTCTTCTTCTTGTTGATTTTATTAAAATTACATTTACTCAAATTGTTACTATAATTAGTTCTATATATATTTTAAATTGCAAATTTATTGTTTTAATTTTATTTTAAACTTCTTCTTCTACCAAAAAACGTCCGCATCTTGTCGCATTAAGCTCATAGCAAGAACTTTAATATACGAAGCTTTAATATAAAACATCAATGGTGATGAACAACAAGGAAAAAAAAAAATTACAAGTTGGGAGAGAGCAATTATGTATTGTAGAAACTTTCATGGCAAGTTTATGAATTATGATAGATGATTTTACAAATTAGGATACATTTTATTAATTAAAAAAAATTAAAATTTAACTTATAATTAATGCCCCCATTTACTTGAAGGAAAAAATAATCTAGAATATGTTAACTCCGTAATTATAGGTTATCTGAGTTGTATACGAAATACAACTCCTAAACTGAATAAAAAAAGCCAAAAAAAAAAAAAAAAAAACTCTGAATTAATTCGTAGAGAAATAATTTATACATAAACAAAGCTTAAGTAGTTTTTCAACATCAATTCTTTCAGCTACAAGGAATTTCATATTCCCACCGGGGTATAGGTTCAACCCAACTGACGAGGAGTTGGTGGTTCATTACTTGAGCAACAATGTCTTGAACAATGATTTGCCTTACAACAATATTGCAGAACTTAATCTTATGATTAACATCTTCAAGAACTATACGGTTTGTCTTCTTTAATCGAATTATCTATCTTTTTTTATTTATTTGGTTTTCCTTATTCAGTCTACTATTCAAGTTTTTTTTTTTTAGTTTCTTTTGATGGGTTTAAACTGTTTTTCCTTTTTAATTTTCTTCTTTTGGCGTTTTGTTATTCAATATATATAAATTGTTCATCTTGTCTTAACTTTTTCAGTTTAATCTTCTCTTGCGCAACTCCTTAGGGTTTCTTTCCGTTTATGAAGTATGTTTAATAGTTTCATTCTTGTTAGGTTTATTTCAAAAAAGAAAAAATAAATAAATAAATAAATACAAGACCGCTCCTCTTTAACTGAACCCTAACTTGGCTTGCCTGAGGTTTCATCCGTGGAAAACACAACAATTTTTTGTTGGAAAAACCGGAAATTCTCGGAACTTGAACTGAAACTGAGACCCCTTGACGACAGAAACTTTGAAGCCGTTCTACTAATTGCCCTTTTAAATCACATATATGTATTGATACATCTTCTTATAAATCATTACAACTTCTTATAAGCGAATTTCTCCACTGTTAACGATGTGCAGTGATCCCACCCAGATCAATATTCTTCAACTCTGGTTCTTGCTGTTCTTCATGGACTCATCTTGACAAATTAAGACTTGAAGAAAACAAACATTTTTATCTCTCTTTTTGAACCTTTTAAGAGGACATTGGAACATAATTCAGATACCTATAGCATCTTCTAAACGGCTAAACCCTTGTGGGTTCATTTGATGTGTTCTTTATCTCTTAGCTATCTAACAAGTTATTTTTGTCTAACAAGTTATTTTTGTCCGATTTCCTGCTTTAGCTTTCTAACTAATCTTTGTTTGTACAGATTGTTTGTGTAAAAGGCAGTTAATCAATACTTATAAACTAGAGTGAAATTAATGTATGCATGGAGGACTAACATTAATGATTTATGTTTTTATAAATTCGGTGAGAACATATTTGCACATGAGACAATGAGAAACCGGCATGTACTTCTTCTCGCCAAGGGAACGGAACTACCTACATGAAAACCATCTGAAATGAAAGGCCGGCGAAGGATGTTAGAAGGCTTGCGCCACTAGTTCTACCATCAAAATAAACAATATCAAAGTAGCGAGCAGGAGGGTTTTAGTTTATCATAACGGAGACAATAAAAAATAAACAAAGACTAACTGGATCATGTATGAATATGTAATGGATCAACATAGCATATCTGCTGTAAGTAAGCCTAATTCCAACTAAAATTCTCAGATTGCTTCGAGCTCAAGTGTCGTTTCTGCTGAGAATAACATTAAGGTAAAAATATCATTCATCAATAAATGAAATTTGTGTCAGTTTTCCCCGTTTAAAATAAATGTTCTTTGATTGATAATAACCATAATATAAAGTTTAATTACTTTTGATTATTTGGACAGTTGGATGATTGGCTATTGTGCAGAGTCTATAAAAAGGGATGCAAACGAAGGACGAGAATGAAGAAACTAGTAGTAAAGTTAGCTCTGAGCTTCAAATTCAAACAAACGCTGATAATTCTACTTGTTCTACGGCTTCACTGTAGAAAAATATTGATGAACTCAATTCAGCACTTCATCATACTTATGATCAGCACGTAGGTTGTCACAACTTTGCGCCTCATCAATTGATGCAAGGGACTCTTCAAGATCAGTTTGGTTTCAACCATTCTGCGCCTCCAACAGAGTATTCATTAATGCAATTTGAAACATTGTCCTCTCTTGACTCCAATGCTGCCTATGATTGAACATAATTTTGGGTCTATTGGCGATACTTCATCACAAATCCGAAGAAATTATCATAATGTTTTCTCTACCAATTTTGCTCCTGGGACACAAAATGTGCATCCTTGTTCGCCTTCTTCTAAAATACAACCAACTCGTAGATCTCAGTACACTCCTTCTACCAGATCCGCGCAACCATTTATGGAAATAGACGATTATGGCTGCACCGACACTTTGCCTGTGCCTCTGATGCAAAACACGTTCAATATATCAAATTATGTTGGCATCCTCCTGATCTTCCTTGTTTTGAAGAAAAGAAACCAGATAGTCCCAAGTGGCTAGCATAGTAAACTTCGTATAGAATTACAGTAGGCATAGTCTTCTTCTTTCCATTGATTGTTACTTAATTAGTTGCATATATTTTTCACTTTCGGATTGCAAAGTTATTGTTTTCATTATTTTTATTGTTGGTTTTGTGGGGAAATATTAAGTTTACAATCTATGCTCACCCAAAAAAAAAAAAAAAAAAAAATCAGTTATATATATATATTAAAAAACTCTTAAGCCTCTATTTAACACAAAAAATAACATTGCTTATGTTTAATTAGGGTTTTTTATTTACACCGTTTTCTCAATTTCTTAATTAAAGATTTAGAAGATTTAGATTAAAGGTTAAAAATTAAAACAAAAATATAAAAATAAAGCAGAAATATATTTGAAAATTATTATGTTATTTATAGAAATTTTCATTAAGGTTAAAATTATAAAACAAAAAAAGAAAATTAAAGATATTTATCAATATGATGGGAGCTAAAACTCACTTCCTCTTTTAAATTGAAGATAAGTTAACTACATTTGAATGGTTGAGTGGTTCAATAAGGACTCTTGGATGTATTACTCAAGAGGTCATAAACTTGAATCCTCCATCGGTTGCTAATAGGGGTAGTCCCTAAAGCTCTTATTCAGCTAATAGTTCTAAGGGTTCTAGGATCTCGAGTGATTAATTGAGGTGTGTATAAACTATTCTGGAGTCTCGAGACACCTCAATAATAAAAAGTAAAAAATAAAATAAAACAAAAACTGAAGACGAGTTTGAATGATAAAATATGTGAGAATAAAGAATCATATCATGTTTATTTCTTATTTGTCTACCAATGGGCCCATCCAAGCCCAAACTCGTTGTTGGAAATTTCACGCTAAGGGCTATGTATCTTTTTGTAAATTATTTTATTTTTATATTATTTAAATATAGAATAGGACAAGGATGAAGTATTGTTAATTCTTCTAATAAAGATTAGCTCACAATTCAATCTTATAAATTTTCTCTTATAATCCCGACATGACAGCTCGTAATTGATTAGCTTGCAATTGAACATATATGACCCACTTACAAACTGACTAATTACGAACTGTTACGTCAACGTTGTGAGAGAAAGTTTGTGAGATTTAATTGTAAGTATAATATTATCCTTTAATTCTAATTTAACCATAACTCGATATTGACTACAACTCAAAGGGCAAAGGCTCCTAGGACCAGTCTTTTATTCTTTACTTATAAGTCAAATTGATGGCCCAAATCATTTAAAATTTGAAAATTTTCAATTAAATAATAATTAAAATAACAAAAAAACTATCCTTACAAAGACAATACAAAGAGAGCTATAAAGTGACATCAGCAAGAAGGAAAAAACAAAGAACAGCAGAAAAAGAGGGAGAGAGAGAGAGAAAAATCATAAAGATGAAGGGTAAAAATTGTATTTGTATGTCCTCTTTATTTTTCTCTTTATCTTTGTAAGACTAATATTACTCTTAAAATAAACACCAGCTATAACCATTATATTAAGATCATCATTTCCAAATAAAATGATTACCATATTGCATAAACTTTAAAGATCTCCCGTGTGTATAATTGTATATGCACGCACATACACGCATACGCACAAATTTTTTTAAATATGATATTAATTTAAAGTTTGATTGAAACTTTTAACTTTTAGTATTTAATGATAATAATTTTAACTTTTAATGTCGGTGATAGACAATTAACTGGAATTAATAAGGGCTTGTTTGTTTAGGTTTATTTATTGGCTAAATAAGTTTATAGGTTGTTCGGTTGTATTTTTTTTTTTTAAGGTATCTAGGACATCTAGACTCATATTGGAGTCTGTCTAATCTTTAGGGCTTTGAGAAACACCCTACAACCATAATGAACCAAGGTAACTAATTGCACAAGTATGGTAGATATCTCTTATAGACTTGAACACAATCTCTTGGATATAACTAACCTCAGTGATTAAAGAGTTTGTCATCAGGCTATAAGGGGAGAGGTTTATTCAGTTGTATTTAAAAAGTGCTTATAAGGTTTTAAATAAAATATTTTGCAGCTTATTGGAGAAGCTCCGTTCCATAAGTTCTTTTTGAGCTTATTTAGAGTGTTGAAATTTCATAAATATCCCTACCCGATTTTACAAATTTGACTTGAGTTGACTCGACCCATCCAAAATTTTCTCATCCCGTAGGATCCAGGCTCTCCCACAAGACTCGGATACCCGAGACGTGCCATGTAGAAAAACTGTGAAACCCGTTAAAAGACTTACTTTTTCTGAATAACATTACAGTATTTCCATTGCTAACATCTCAAGACATACACCATCTTTTGTTTTGCAAAACAAGGAAACTTGTGGTATCAAGTTTTCCACTTATACTACACATTTCAAACATAAACAAAAGGAAATACATGATGGGAAACATGAGTTTCTGAAGCGGAAGTCCAAAATACAATACGACATAAATATAAAACCCACATAAGAAGATGTCGACGCGTGGCACAACCCTGAGCGGAGACTCACTACTCGGCATGATCTCCGGGAGGTCCTGGCGAGGGAAAAAACATTTAAAAAAGGGTGAGTGAAATACTCAGTGAGTGGGGGAAAGGAGAGGTTTGTAAAATTTCTTTAAAGAAAAAAAGAAATAATGATAACATACAACAATTCTTAAGCAAATACTGAAGACAATATAATTCTATGAATATGCAATGGAAGCAACCACCCCATTCATGTATGCAATATGTGATATATTTCTAATCATCTTGCACTCAATAAATAGTACTCTAACTTACTTCCTTTAACTGTATCTGATTCTGAATAAAACCTCAACATTTGGTATTAGAAACTCTCACCACAACTAGTACCCTGGGAAAAATATGTCATACCCGGTGGGCGTCCCACACGCAGGCAGAGCGAGGGATGTACTTGTCATACCCGGCAAGATCTATTATCGCGCGGGCAGAGCCTCTGAAACTGTTATACCTGGCGGACCACTCAACGCCTAGGCAGAGCACTGATAACTGTCATACGCATGCACAGAGCCATAAACTAGATCTGATAACCTTTAACTCTACGGGATGGGTACTTCGTCGGGTGGCTTGAAAACCACTCTTATTTCATTTCTCTATCTCAAACCATTATTTTTATAAAGCATATACCATATTTCATATAAAAGTAAATCATGCCAAACATATGAAATCTCACGCAAAAATGGGGGTAAAATACAAGTTTTCAAAAATGCTTTCAAAACTGATGAAATTCACCCCATTTTCCCTTTTACTGCCAAACTCTTTACCAAAACATCACAATCTCAACTCAATGTGTATTTCAACAAATTTCCAAAAGCATCAAAACTCCATTTATTCAAGCATTTCATCACTTCTCAAACTTTCAACAAGGCAACTAACCATTGCATGCTTAATAAATATTCAAACACATTTAATTCAATATAATCATAAAAAAAATATATATATAATTTAAATTAATGATAATAGAATTGACATGCAATCATGTGTTCATACTAATTAAATGCTTAAAACACAATGTTTGTGCACATATCTAAGTCTTTCTCCAAACAACTCTTCAAACAACAACAATAACCCATCTCCACCATGTAAACAACCTTTTCAACTATTCAATTCAAAACATAGTTTCCAAGTAATCGTAAAACAGTAAACTTAAGGATGATACGCAAGCTTAGAAAATTAAAGAAATCTAATAATGCTATTATCTCGAAAACATATATATATCTTCCTTTAATAGCAAAAACTTACATGTTTTACAACATATTATATGCAAAACACAGGGGTGAAAATGCAAACGAATAAACATGTTCAAAAATTGACATTTAAACTCATTTGCATTTTTCCTTCAACACCACATTTCAACAGCCAACACCCGTCACCACCCATGAAGTCAACATTTCCAAATTTTAATCTATTTTCCAAAATTAAGGCAAATCCACCAATGGTACATCGAAATCAACATGATGGAGAAGTGATTTAAATAAATAAACCAAAGAAAATTCACATGTAATTTTATGAGGGTAATTACTAAAATCAATCAAATATGGCAACATGTAAAGCAAGATTTAGCAAATATCACACTTAACCCAATATTGCACCAAAACGTTATATAGCAATCAGTAACTTAACATGCAAACAGGAATTTAGTTTTTTTTTTTTAAAAGGACTTTTCGGCTAATTCACTCACATTGGCTCAACCGAAATGTAAGGGTAAATTCGCCAAATAATCACACTTAACACAAAAATTACTTCAATCATTGAAATAGCATTATAAAATTTAACATGCAAAGGCTTTAATTTAAGTTTGAAAATAATACTGGTTGAATCCCACTCACTATTTTTAGCTCAACCGCAACTTTGAAAGGAAACCTCAAGCACTCTCTTCCTCCCCACACCCGAAATAAAAAATGGTGGGATCTACTTCAATATCTCAAGATTCTCATCCTCCATTTTTGCTTCACTCTATCTCTAGACTGAAACAACTCTTTCTTCTGTTCTCTTCTTCTTTTTTCCGCTCTTCTTCCTTCTTTTCTTTCTCTCCTTCTCTCTCCTGTTTGGGGCTTCTTCTTCTTCTTCACTTGGGCGAACAACCAAGTATTATTTTTTTTTATATATAACAGTTTTTCTGAAATTATAAATCTGGCCTCGAATTCTCTTAATTCCAATCTAACCCCGCCACATAAGCTTCTCCGTACAAAGGTGTCCAGATTTTTCTCTCTTGATACATCTAAACCCATCAGAAATTATTTCTTTTGTTTTCACCCCTTAACGCAAACTTTAAAAACTGACAGAAATGCCCTTTCTTACAACAATACCTTAAAATCAAATAGAAAGAGAAGTAAATAAATAAATAAAATTCATGATATAACTAAATTAGAAATAGGGTTTTACAACTTTCTCCCCTTAAAAGAATTTCATCCCGAAATTTCACTAACCATATTGAAAAAGGTATGGGTAATTAGTCTACATGACATCTTTAAGCTCCCATGTTGCCTCTTCGATTGCATGATTCTCCCATATGACTTTTACCCACAGAATGGTTCTAGTACGGAACACCTGCTCTTTATAATCCACGATTTGAACCGGCCTTTCCTCATAAGTTAGGTGCTCTTCCAATTGAATCAATTGTTATTGGAGAACATGGGAGGGATACGCTACATACTTACAGAGCATGGAAACATGGAAGACATTATGGATTCTCTCCAATTCTAGTGGTAATGCCAATTGGTATGCTACTTCACCAATTCTTTCGAGAATCTCATAAGGACCAATATACCTTGGGCTCAACTTACCCCTTTGCCAAACCTTAACACCCCTTTCCATGGCGAAACTGTTAGGAAAACCTTATCGCCCACTCGGAATTCAAGCTCCCTTCTCTGCTTATCGGCATAACTCTTTCGTCTATCTTGAGCCGCCTTAAGTCTCGCCTTAGTAATACTAATCTTCTCATTAGTGTCTTACACAATCTCGGGGCCTAACAATTTCCTCTCACCAACCTCATCCAAACACACTGGAGTTCTACATTTTCGACCATATAAAGCTTCATATGGTGGCATCCCAATACTAGAGTGATAATTGTTATTATAAGCGAATTCCATCAAGGGTAAATACACATCCCAACTACCTTTGAATTCCATTACACAAGCCCATAACATGTCCTCTAAAGTTTGAATTGTCCTCTCTGACTGCCCATCAGTCTAAGGGTGGAATGCCGTGCTAAAATTTAGTTTGGTACCTAAAGCCTTCTGTAAACTTGGCCAAACTCTAAATGTGAACCTGGGATCCTGATCCGATACTATAGAAACTGGGGCACCATGAAGTCTTACAATCTCTGCAACATAGATACTCGCCAACCTATTAAGTGAATAGGTGGTCTTAATTGGTAAGAAATGAGCAGACTTTGTCAACCGATCTACAATCACCCAAATACCATCATGCTTATCTGTAGTACAAGGGAGGCATATCACGAAGTCCATAGTAATGTGCTCCCATTTCCACTGTGGAATAGGAAGTGGTTGGGACAATCCTGCTGGCCTCTAATGTTTAACCTTAACTTGTTGACAAACTAAACATCTGGAAACGAACTTAGCTACTTCCTTTTTCATACTCGGCCACCAATAATTCCTTTAGAGTACTGTACAACTTTGTACTACCTGGATGCATAACATAGGCTGACGAATGAGCCTCCTCTAAAATCTCCCTTTTTAACTCTTCTGCATCGGGCACACAAAGTCTATTCCCTATCATTAACATACCATCGCCCGATCCAGAAATCTGTTCGTAACCCCTCACTTACTTTTCCCATTAACTTCATTATATTAGGGTCCATAAACTAAAACTGCTATCCACCAAAATAGGCCTGACTTGAAATGTGCTAAAAGTACCCCTGACTCATTCATTCTCAACTCAACTCCTAAGGTCCTCAACTCTGTAAAAAAGGGATAATGCACCACCCTCATATGTGCCATGATTCTCGGGGTTTTTCTACTCAGGGCATCTGCCACTACATTAGCCTTACCAGAATGATAATCAATCATACAGTCATAATCCTTGATAAGCTCAATCCACCTTCTCTGCCTCAGATTCAATTCCTTTTGAGTAAACAAATATTTCAAACTTTGACGGTCTGTATAAATCCGGCAAGTCACCCCATAAAGATAATGTCTCCAAAATTTCAAAGCACAAACTACCGCTACAAGTTCCAAATCATGGGTTGGGTAATTCATCTCATGTTTCTTAAGTTGCCTAGAGGCATAGGCTATTACTCTCCCATGTTGCATCAACACACAACCTAAACCTTGTCTAGATGCATCACTAAACACCACAAATCTGGAAGGGAAGGCAAGTACGGTTGCTGAGATTAGCCTTACTTTCAATTCTTGGAAACTCCGCTCACAATCATCATCCCACTCAAACTTTACCTCATTCCGAGTCAATCTGGTCAAAAAGGCTGCTATTTTAGAAAATCCTTCCATAAATCTCTGATAGTATCCAACCGAGAAAACTTCTCACTTCTGTCACATTGGTAGGTCTCTACCAATTCAACATTGCTTCTACTTTCTAGGGATCCATATAAATACCATCCGCCGAGATCACATGACCTAAGAATGTAATCTAATTGAGCCAAAACTAACACTTGCTAAATTTCGCATAGAGTCTATTTTCCCTAAGGGTTTGTAAGACCATCCTCAAGTGCTCCTCATGTTCCTCCTCGTTTCTCGAATACACTAAAATATCATCAATAAACACAACCACAAACTAATCAAGGTGTGGACAAAACACCCTATTCATCAGATCCATAAAAGCTACAAGAGCATTGGTTAAGCCAAATGGCATCACTAAGAACTCATAATGTTCAA
The DNA here is from genome assembly GCA_026225825.1 of Pistacia integerrima. Classification (NCBI taxonomy): domain Eukaryota; kingdom Viridiplantae; phylum Streptophyta; class Magnoliopsida; order Sapindales; family Anacardiaceae; genus Pistacia; species Pistacia integerrima. The sequence goes on along the minus strand of CM047750.1, from coordinate 15,528,067 downwards.
AACGGGTCCTGAATGCTGTTTTTGGTATATCGGTCTCCCTAATCTTTAGTTGATGGTAACCCGACCTTAGATCTATTTTGGAGAAGACCCTGGCACCCTGCAACTGATCAAACAAGTCATCAATCCGCGGCAAAGGATACTTGTTACGCACTTTTACTTTATTTAACTGTCAGTAATCTATACATAATCTGAAAGTACCATCTTTCTTTTTAACGAATAAAACCAGTGCTCCCCACGGTGACACACTAGGTCTAATGAAACCCTTATTCACCAATTCTTGCAGTTGTACCTTTAACTCTTGCAATTCCCATGGTGCCATTCTATATGGGGCCATGGATATGGGGGTTGAACTGGGGACCAAATCTATAGTGAACTCAATTTCTCTATCAAGTGGCAAACCAGGAAGGTCTTCAGGAAAAACATTCGAGAATTCCATCACTACCAAAATATCCTCTAACCTCAATTCACTAATCCTGGTGTCTACCACATGAGCTAGATAAGCTGGACATTGTTTCTTGAGTAGTCGTCTAGTAGACATCGCTGAAATAACATAAGAATGAAGGATACGACATTCCCCACAGAAAACAAACTTTGGTTTCCCTCGCTTCTTAAAGGTCACCTCCTTACGAAAACAATCCACCATGGCATGATGCAAGGCTAACCAATCCATTCCCAAAATCACATCAAAATTGTGTATGTCTAGAGTAATCAAATCTACCTCCAACTCATGCTCACTAACCCTCACCACACTACGTCTATACACATACTCAACCACTAATGAATCTCCAATAGGGGTGGCTACTGCTAACTTACACTCTAAGGGTTCTAACTTTCTATTGGCATGCATAGCAAAATGATGAGAGACAAATAAATGTGTAGAACTTGGATCAATTAAAATACTAGCCTTATGATAAAAAACGGTCAACATACTCGTAACTACGTCTAGGGTAGCTTGAGCATCCTGCTCGATGAGAGCAAAAACATGAGCTTGAGTCTGAGGTCGCCCTGATCCCCTTTGTCTGGCACTATTACTATCTGCAACACTGCCCTGGGCCTTCTGAATCTGAGATCTCTATTGTCCCTGAAATTGGACCCTATTCCTTTGAAATTCTGCTGAACCGAGGCATTATCACCTTGAGCCAAAATGGGACAATTCCTCTTGATATGGTCAAACTGCCCACAATGATAACAGCATGAAGCTCCCTTCTAACACTGCCTTGAGTGAAACCTACCACAACTATTACAAGGTGATCGTTGACTCCCACTTGCACCACCACTTTGATGTCTATTGTCTTGAGACCTCCTATTCCAATTACTACTGCCCACTAAATGTTGACTCTAAGCCTGTATTTGAATCTATCTTGAACTACTAGAGGTCCCAAAAAAACTACCTTCTCTTTTTTTATTTCTATTACTAGGGCTGCCAATTGTCCACTCACGTTTACTACTTTTTTGTCTTCGTGGCTCTCTCTTATCAAACTCTCCCAAAGTACTCTCAACTCTCATAGTTGCCTCTGTCAATTTCCCAAAATCGAGTAGCAGTCTGAGGCCACTACTGCTCTGATCTAACTCCTGAGGCCCTCCTCAAATCTCTTACATTTTGCTCTCTCATCTCCGGCTATAAACGAGGCAAAATGGGATAACTCAATAAACTTAATCAAACATTCCTCCACAAATACATATTTCCTTGTGTTAATCTGATAAACTCACTCTCCTTAGCATCCTGATACACTATAGGAAAATAATGGTCGAAGAACTCCTGACGGAAATTAGCCTAAGTAATTGTTGTTAGATCCCTATATCTAGGTTGCACCGATCTCCACCAATAACAAGCCCTACCTTTTAAAAGAAAGGTAGCAAATCATAGTTTCTGGTCATCGGTGCACTCCATCATCCCAAACACTTGCTCTAATTGATCCATCCAAGAGTCGACATCTGTGGGATCTCCCGTCCCCTCAAAGTCCGTTGCCCTTAATTTTCTTTCTCTCTCTATAGTTTTTCCTCCTCCCTGACGCCCAGGCGTCCTATCCTGCACTACTCTAGTCATCAGCTGAGCAAGCCTATCCATAGTCTGCTCCATGTTAACCCTATCACCTTAGAGCTCTACATTTTGTTCACCCACTGGTCCTTCCCTAACATTTTGATTATCGGCATCTGATTCTTCTTGGGGTCCCTAAGGTCCTGGCCTATGGGTACCTAACTCTTCTATTCCCCCTTCCCCATGCTCACTCACCCTCTTGAGCACTCTAGGAACTAATAATTCTCTCACGGATTTCGTGCGAGGCTGGCCACGTTGACTCATGCTGATATCTACAAAACATAAACAAATTAATTTCTTACTTGAAAAAAAAAAAAAAACTCATATATGGAAATAAACTTCACTAAGGGACAAATTGGTATGCGTGAAATTTTCAAAAATGCCCTTAAAATCGAAAACCATGCTCTGATACCAAGTTGACATGACCCTTCCCGAATTTTCTCATCCCGTAGGATCTAGGCGCTCCCACAAAACTCAGATACCCGAGATGTGCCGTGTAGAAAAACTATGAAACCTGTTAAAAGACTTACTTTTTTCATAATAACATCATAGTATTTCCATTTCCAACATCTCAAAAACATACACCATCTTTTGTTTTGCAAAAGAAAAGATTCACGGAAACTTGTGGTATCAGGTTTTCCACTTATACTACACATTTCAAACATAAACAAAAGGAAATACATGATGGGAAACATGAGTTTCTGAAGCGGAAGTCCAAAACACAATACGACATAAATATAAAACCCACATAAGAAGATGTTGACGCGTGGCACAACCCTGAGCGGAGACTCACTACTCGGCACGATCTCTGGGAGGTCCTGGTGAGGGGGAAAACATTTAAAAAAGGGTGAGCCGAAATACTCAATGAGTAGGGGAAAGGGAAGGTTTGTAAAAGTTCTTTAAAAAAAAAAAGAAATAATGATAACATACAACAATTCTTAAGCAAATCCTAAAGACAGTATAATTCTATGAATATGCAATGGAATCAACCACCCCCTTCATGTATGCAATATGTGATTTATTTCTAACCATCCTGCACTCAATAAACAGTACTCTGACTTACTTCCTTTAACTGTATCTGATTCTAAATAAAACCTCAACATTTGGTATTAGAAACTCTCACCACAACTAGTACCTTGGGGAAAATCTGTCATACCTAGTGGGCATCCCACACGCAGGCCGAGCAAGGGAGGTACCTGCCATACCCGGCAAGATCTATCATCGTGCAGACAAAGCCTCTAAAACTGTCATACCTGGCGGACCACTCAACGCCTAGGTAGAGCACTTATAACTGTCATACGCATGCGCAGAGCCATAAACTAGATCTGAAATCTTGTAACTCTAGAGGATGGGTACTTCGTCGGGTGGCTTGAAAACCACTCTTATTTCATTTCTCTATCTCAAACGATTATTTTTCATAAAGCATATACCATATTTCATATAAAAGTAAATCACGCCAAACATATGAAATCTCACGCAAAAATGGGGGTAAAATACAAGTTTTCAAAAATGCTTTCAAAACTAACGAAATGCACCCCATTTTCCCTTTTACTGCCAAACTCTTTACCAAAACATCACAATCTCAACTCAATGTGTATTTTAACAAATTTCCAAAAGCATCAAAACTCCATTTATTCAAGCATTTCATCACTTCTCAAACTTTCAACAAGGCAACTAACCATTGCATGCTTAATAAATATTCAAACACATTTAATTCAATATAATCATATATATATATAATTTAAATTAATGATAGTAGAATTGACATGCAATCATGTGTTCATACTAATTAAATGGATCAACCGAATTATTGCAATGTGCAAGCTTAAAACACAATGTTTGTGCACATGTCTAAGTCTTTCTCCAAACAAATCTTCAAACAACAACAATAACCCATCTCTACCATGTAAACAACCTTTTCAACTATTCAATTCAAAACATAGTTTCCAAGTAATCGTAAAAAAGTAAACTTAAGGATGATATGCAAACTTAGAAAATTAAAGAAATCTAATAATGCTATTATCGCGAAAACGTATATATATCTTCATTTAATAGCAAAAACATACATGTTTAATAACATATTATATGCAAAACACAGGGGTGAAATGAAACTAATAAACATGTTCAAAAACTGACATTTAAACTCATTTTCATTTTTCCTTCAACACCACATTTCAACAACCAACACCCGTCAACACCCATGAAGTCAACATTTCCAAATTTTAATCTATTTTCCAAAATTAAGGCAAATCCACCAATGGTACATCAAAATCAACATGATGGAGAAGTGATTTAAATAAATAAACCAAAGAAAATTCACATGTAATTTTATGAGGGTAATTACTAAAATCAATCAAATATGGCAACATGTAAAGCAAGATTTAGCAAATATCACACTTAACCCAATATTGCACCAAAACGTTATAAGAGCAATCAATAACTTGCCATGCAAACAGGAATTTAGTTTTTTTTTTTTTTTAAAAAAAGGACTTTTCGGCTAATTCACTCACATTGGCTAAACAGAAATGGTAGGGTAAATTCACCAAATAATCACACTTAACACAAAAATTACTTCAATCATTGAAATAGCATTATAAAATTTAACATGCAAAGGCTTTAATTTAAGTTTGAAAAGAATATTGTTTGAATCCCACTCACTATTTTTAGCTCAACCGAAACTTTGAAAGGAAACCTCAAGCACTTTCTTCCTCCACAGCCGAAATAAAAAATGGTGGGATCTACTTCAATATCTCAAGATTCTTATCCTCCATTTTTGCTTCACTCTTCCTTTCTCAATCTATCTCTAGACCGAAACACCTCTTTCTTCTATTCTTTTCTTCTTTTTCCACTCTTCTTCCTTCTTTTCTTTCTCTCCTTCTTGAGAGATTCAATGAGAAAACAAAAACGAGTTGAGCAAATCTATGTAATAGTAATTTTATTTATGTTTTGCTAGCTGATATAAGAGGAAGACTGGTCTCTTTTATATGAAATGAGAGAGAGAGTCAAAACGACACCATTACAAGGACAAGTGGAATTTACAAGTTTACCCACTTTTGCTCTTTTTAGCTTTGGTCAACATTTCCCCTCAAATACATATGGGGTATCAACCTTGCTTCTAAGAGATTATAACATTTCCCCTCAAATACACCTTGGGTAATACTTCAATAAAAAAGACACTAACATTTCCCTTCAAATAAACTGAAACAAGTAAAGGTAAGTAAAAGTAAAGTATACTGATTGACTTTAGCAATTCTTCACTTCATCATTGGCAAAATATGCAGTTTCTAACTCTGCATTATGCCTTCAGACTCAAAAATGCATAATGTTCAGTTCAGACTTCATTTTGAAATTCTTAGGCATCATTCTTAAAAATGCATAATGTTTAGTTCAGACTTCATTTTGAAATTCTTAGACATCATTTTCAAATTTTATACAGCACCATCAACTTCTTCCTACAACTTGAGAGCATATTTTCAGAGAAGATCCACATCAAACTAATTTCAGATTGCAGAATCATCATAAACGAAACTCCACAACAACATCAACTTCTTCCCACAATTTTAGTTGCATATTTTCACACAATCAACATAAAACATTCCTCCATACATTCAAGCACAGAACACCATTTAACATTCCTTTTGCACAATCAGCACAGTGCATCACTTTCACAATTTTTAGCACTACAGAACACCATTTTCAACACATTCAGCACAATAGAACATCATTTTTCAGCACTATAGAACACCATTTTCAACACATTCAGCACAGAGCACCACTTTCACATTTTCAGCATAGAGATATTTAACGCAAAGCACCACAAACCCATTACTTTGCACAACAATTCTCAAACTCAACAATTCATATAAAAGCACACAAATTCACAGTAGAAGAAAAGAGCAAACTTGCATATTCTTCAACGAAAGGACTCAACTCTGTTTAAAAGATTCTGTTTAAAGCAGATTGGCAAAGTCTTTAGCAATATGGTTCAGTTCAGACTTTCCCAGTAGAAATCTTCACCTTAACAATGTTCAGTTTCTGTTTCAGCTCCTAAAATTGAGCTACTGATAAAGACTTTCTTAATACATCAGGAATTTGCAATTTTGATTGAACATACTACACTATGAATTTCTTGGCTAGAACCTAATCTCGGATGTAATATGTGTCTATTTCAATATGCTTAGTTCTAGCATGAAATGCAGGGTTAGCTGCCAAAGCTCTTGCACTAAGATTATCACACCAAATCACATGAGTGGCAGTTAATGTAATTCCTAGCTCAAAAAACAGGTTGTTTAACCAAGCTAATTCAGTTGCAGTCTGTGCAAGGGCTATGTATTCAACTTTTGTTGAGGACAAGGCAACAACTTTTTGCTTACGAAACTCCATTGAATTAGGTTGGGTCCTAGGTAGATATAATATCCACTTATAGACCTTCTATCATCAAGATTACTTCCCCAATCTGCATCGATATAGCACTCAACACAGAGGGCAACTGCTGGTTTGAATTGTAATCCATGAAACTGAGTGCCTTTAAGATACCATAATACACTTTTGCAGGCCTGCCATTGAAGCTTAGTTGGAGCTTGAAGGAATTGACTAAGCTTGTTCACAGAGAAGCTTATATCTGGTCTTGTCAAAGTCAAGTACTATAGAACTCCAATGGTGCTTCTATATGGACTAGGATCCTTGAACAACTCACTATTAAAGGAGAAAAACTTAGTACTAGTAGCCATGGGAGTTGGACAAGTATGAGCATCTTGCATTTTAGTTTTGGTTAATAAGTCACCAATATACTTAGTTTGCTTCAAGTGTATACCTTCTGCATTTCTAGTTGCTTCTAAACCGAGGAAGTAACTCACAGACCCAAGTGTTTTTAAAGAAAATTCACTGTTTAGATCTGCTACAAGTTGTAAAATAAAGGGATTGTCGGATCCAGTAATAAGTATATCATCTACATAGATGAGGATGTAAAGAACCTGATTTGTTTCCTTAAGAATAAATAGACTTGAATTTGAAACTGAATTTTGGAATCCTCTACTCAGCAAAGCTTGCTTGAGTTTGTCAAACCAGGCTCTTGGTGCTTGTTTAAGACCATATAAGGCCTTATTAAGTTTACATACATGGGAAGAAAGTTGATGATGCTTAAACCTAGCAAGCTGGCTCATGTAGATTGTTTCACTCAGAATGCCATTGAGAAAGGCATTGTTTACATCAACTTGTTGGATATCCCATCCTTTAGAAACAGCAAGAGCAAAGATGATCCTAATAGTAGAAGGTTTGACCACTGGACTGAATGTTTCAAAATAGTCGAAACCAGGGGTTTGTTGAAAACCTTTTGCCACTAAACGGGCCTTATATTTGTGTAATGAACCATCAGCATGATACTTGGTTCGAAAAACCCACTTATTCCCAACAATATTCATGTCAAAGGTCTTGGGAACAAGAATCCATGTTTCATTTGTCATCAGGGTAGTGAACTCATCATGCATAGCCTCTCTCCACTCTTTACAAGCAAGGGCTTTATTTACTAAGCTAGGTTCAGGTTGAACAGAAGAAGATATAGAGACTACCAAGATAGTTTTGTCTTGGTCAGCAAGTTTGACTTTATTTTGATTAGCAAGTTTAGCTCTAGTGATCATGGGATCGATATTGGTAGGTGAAGGATAGGTGGCTGGTGTACTTAATGTTGTTGATGTAGTTGAAGAAGGATGTGATTGGGAAGTAGGAAACTGAGATGATGACAAATCAATTACAAGACTATAGTCAGTGTTCTCATGAGGTAAAGGAAGTTGGGATTGAGTTGAAATGGTTAAGGGCATGGATTTGATGGGTATAGATAGAAAACAAGTAAGATCCATGACTAAAGGATTTACTGGACAGTTTAAGGTACATATAGGAGGTTGTGTAGGTTGTGTTTGAGACTTAGGAGATTGTGTTTGGGAGGTGGATAAAGATGGTGAAATGAAGGCAGAGGTAAGGGACTTGGAGGGTTAAGGCCGAGAATTATGGTTAGAGTTAAAATTATGAAACAAATCAGGAGATTTACTGAAAACTGGAGTAATGGAGTAAGGAATTTGCTTACCAACTGTTGTAGAAGTACAAGGTGAAGAACAGGGCACTGCTAAAGGAACCTTGCTGCTTGAATCAGTTGCACAATTTATAGATATAAAAGGAAAACTGGATGGTGAAGTGTAAGGAGATGTATGACTGGAGGTTTTATGAATAAGAGACTGAGAACCATTAGGAAAACCAATGGTAAATGGAAATTGAGTTTCATGGAACTAAACACTAGGAATAATAATGATTTTCTTTTTAGCAGTGAGACATTTATACCCTTTATGAATGAGACTATAACCAACAAAACGCATTTGGAGGAGTGAAAATTTAGTTTGTGTTTATTAAAATCTCTCAAATAGGGAAAACATGCACAACCAAAGACTTCTAATGAAGTATACAAGGGAATTTTATTAAACAAAACTTGATTAGGTGAGATAAATTGCAAAACTGAAGAGGGCATTCTATTTATTAAGAAGACAATAGTTTCAAAACCAAACCACCAAAAATGCAATGGCATGGATGCTTAAGCAAGTAAAGTAAGACCAGTTTCAGCTATATGTCTATGTTTTCTCTCACTTCTCCCATTTTGTTGATGTACGTAAGCACAAGAATGTCTAAAAGCAATACCAGCCTCAGTAAGATATGACCCTAAACCTCTATATTCTCCCCCTTGATCAGATTGCAAACACTTGAGTTTTTTATTAAATTGTCTTTCAACTAAATGATGAAACCTAATGAATCTGGAATTTACTTTAGCTTTTGTTCGTAAAAGAAATATCCAAGTAAAGTGACTATAATCATCAATGAAATGGATGTAATACCTAAACCCTTCAATTGATGCAATTGGAGTTGGACCCCAAACATCACTATGGATAAGTTCAAGAGGTTGAGTGGCTTTGGATTGTGAGAGAGGAAAACTATTCCTATGTAACTTGCCTAACTTGTATGCATCACAAAAAGGCAAGGAGGAGGCAGATTTCGTGAATTTGAGATAAATTTTTTTATGAAGAGCCTCAGTATGAGGATGACCTAATCTATTATGCCATAGGGATATACCAGCAGTGTTGCTATAAAGTAAATGACACATTAGGTAGCATGAACTAACTAGAATTATTATTAGTGTGATCATGTAACAATCTAGAAGATAACACAGTAGAAGCATTAGTGTGATCAGAATTATTATTAGTGTGAGCAGAAAACAGTTTGGAAGATAACATAGTACAAGCATTAGAGTCATAATCATAATGATTAGCATGAGCATTGGACAATTCAGAATATAACACAAGACAATCATCAGAATTACAATCAAAATGATTATTGATAACATTGTGATCAGAAATAGTTTTATTTATTGAACTAGAATTAAAACTAGAGACATTATCAAAGAAACATGTTTATGGGCTGAAATCAAGAGTTCCCAAGTAACAATTATCATCAGTAATTGGCAATTTGCATTCAGGAATAACACTAGAGGTAAGACTCTTGTTATCTAGTACAGAATTAAAGACTTGAGGGTGCAGGTTGTTAGGAGCTCGTTGCTCATTGTACTTAGGTGAATTATGAATAGGAACAGGAGAAGATGGCAAATTAGAAGGAACGTGCAACTGATACAGGCTAGCTTTAAGACCTCCTTACAGAAGCACTGTTCTGGTATCTTTGTCCTTAACAAGACAACAGTTAGAGTTAAATTCTACTACCACATTATTGTCTTTTGTAAATTTTGAGATACTAAGAAGGTTTTTAGTTATTCTAGGCACACATAGGACACCTTTTAAATACAAACATTTAGAGTGTAAAGAAAAACCAACATGGGAGATGTTTAGAGACTTACCACTACCGACTTGCAATTGATCAGTACCATCATAGTTCCTACTGGCTGCTAAGTGATGGGGATCAAAAGTAACATGATCGATAGCTCTTGAATCCATGTACTAGGTTGGATCAGGTGGTGTGGTAGTGGAAATAGGTATAGGTACGAGGGAGTTGGGAGCTGGTGATGGATTTTGATGGGATACATAATAGGCTTGATTAGAAGTGGGTAAATTTAGTTGTTGGCTTGGGACAGGAAAGCTAGGCTGTGATGAAGGTTGCTGTCGAGTGGAGAAAGAGACACCATGATGTCCTTATCCATAAGACTGATTGTTCCCAAAGGAAAAACCTCCAATAAGTCTAGAATTTGAGCGAGAACCAGGATCTCCATAATGTGTAAATTGAGGATGAGGACCTCCATATTGAGTTGCTGAGGCACCAAACTGAGATTGAGCAGGAGTGCCAAATTGAGATTGAGTAGGTGGAGCCCCATTATAGGTTGAATTGTACCTATGATAGCATTGTGCCGCTATGTGGCCAACTTTGTTGCATACTTGACACACTGGTTTGCCTCTGCCAGCACCTCTGCCTCGACCTTTGCCAAATGATTTATAACCAGATGCTCTATAAAGTGGAAAGGCAACACCAATTGGTCCTCCAAAATGACTATAATGTGCAGAGGGAAAGAGTAAATCAGTGTGTGTAGCAGGAAAGGAATAGGGTAGATAAGTTGGAGCAGAGTGAGCAGTTGGTGTTGATGGATAAGCTGATGAGTAAGTTGATGAAGGATGAACTGGTGCTGGAGGCAGAGTATTTGTCAGAGCAAGTGCATGGTGCACTTTGTGGAGACCTCTAGCAACATCATTAGGATTTAAAGATCTCTTTGTACCAATAGATAGCAACAGTGAAACATTAGGATTACTGAGAGATGCCATATGCATTTTGGAAAATCAACGTTATTAAACTTCTCAAGTCTTATCTCGTATTTCTAGAGCATAAATAAAGCCTCTTGTAGAGACATTGAGTCAAATTTAGACTCAATCTGAGATGTTAGATTGACTACGACAACATCAAACTCTGGCCCAAGGCCATCTAACACATATTAAAGTAGATCTTCATCACTTATCACCTGACCACTTCCCGACAAATTCTCAGCAAAGCTCTTCATTTTCTTGACAAATTCATTAATACTCATACTTCCTTTCTGAGTGGTTTGAAGTAAATTCCTTAGGTGAAGTGCTCTTGCTTTGGAGTCAATAACAAACTCATGTTCAAGATGATACCAAATTTCAGTGCCAAATTGACATTTAGAGATGTTACTAAACATACACTCAAAGATAGACGCAAGAAGCCAAGTAACAAGAAATTTATCAATCTTCTTCCATGCTACATAAGTTGGATTGATTTTTTCCTTGGTTAGGGTTTCACTTGATTGAGTTGAACTATCATTATCAGAGACAATTATAGGATCAGGACATGGAATCGAACCTGTTAGATGGTCTTCCAGTTCATGAGCTCCAACAGCAGAGAGAACTTGAGATCGCCAGAACCTATAGTTATCCTTGTAGTTGTCTCTAGTCAATTTCGGTGTGATTACTTGCAAACTAGATGAAAAAATTGAAGACTGAGCTGAGCTAAGATTCGCCAGTTTCTCCATAATACTTTATTTAAAACGAAGAACCAGGATTCTTAGTTGTAGATGTGTGTCTTCAGCTTTGATACCATGAGAGATTCAAAGAGAAAACGAAAAAGAATGGAGCAAATATGTGTAATAGTAATTTTATTTCTGTTTTGCTGACTGATACAAGAGGAAGACTACTCTCTTTTATATGAAATGAGAGAGAGAGTCAAAACGACACCGTTACAAGGATAAGTGGAATTTACAACTTTACCCACTTTGACTCTTTTTAGCATTGGTCAACACTTCTCTCTCCTGTTTGGGGCTTCTTCTTCTTCTTCTTCTTCATTTAGGCGAATAGCCAAGTATTTTTTTTTTTTTTTTTTTATATAAAACAATTTTTCTAAAATTATAAATCTGCCTCCAAATTCTTTTAATTCTAGTCTAACCCTGCCACATAAGCTTCTCCTTACAAAAGTGTCCAGATTTTTCCCTCTTGATACATGCAAATTATTTCTTTTGTTTTCACCCCTTAACGTAAACTTTAAAAACTGACAAAAATGCCCTTTCTTACAACAATACCATAAAATCAAATAGAAAGAGAAGTAAATAAATAAATAAATAAAATTCATGATATAATTAAATTAGAAATGGGGTTTTACATGAGTTATTCTTGTATATTAAAGTCTTTTCAGTAAAATAATATGAGAAAACTCTTTTACATTTTCTTAACTAAACAACTATAGAGTTTTCACTCCAACTCTTCTTTAATAAGCTCTACTCAACAATGTTGTGCCAAAGGGACCCGAAATATAGTTGAACCTTTTAATGACAGGAAGAAATGTTTATATTTTCTTTTAAATTTAGACTTTTATCTTGTAAATATTAAAAATACAACATTTTGTTTTGATGTTACTTGACAATAGTAAACTAATTTTTTTTTTAGGTAACTAAGGTATTTACGCCCACATTGGAGTCTGCCTAATCCTCAGGGTTGTAGAACACCCTACAAGTTAATAGAACAAAATAATTGCACAAATGTGGTAGATAACTCTCATGTGACTACAAGACCCCTTGAGTATGGCTAATCCCAGTGACTAAAATGTTTGCCATCCAACCACAAAAGGTGAATAGTAAACTATTGATTGTAACTAGAACCAATAAACATGATTGAGTTAGCAAGCTAAGCGATAGAACAATTCCTTTAGCTTGAAAACACAAACAAAATAAAGTATATATATAAACTATCCTAAATCACTTCCATAGATTGTCACAGTTGCATTTAGCATATTCAACAAGCCTTTAAACCCCCAGGCGGCCCTAGTTGGACGAGTTATAGTCTCGTGAGGGTTTCCAGCGATGATACCCACAAACATCCTAACCTAACCTCACCTAGACTCAAAACTAAAGACTCAAACAAACATTTTAGGATTCATACATATAATCATCTCAAAAATTGTGTCAATGTGAACAAATCGAATAATTAACAACATGAAAATGCAAAAAATAAGTGAATTTCAACTACACTTTTGTTATTGACTCTCTCATAATCATTCACAAACCATTCATCCAAAAAGCCAGATGATTTTATGCATAACTTCCATAGGCAAAGTACAAAAATAAAACAAATGTGCAATCAAACTCCATAAGCTCACTTTTCAAACCACTCTCCACTAAAGTAGAATCCAATCACTACATTGGATCATTAGGTCTTTTTCATGGTTGTAACGTTAGGATAGGGTAATGGTTTATGACATAACGGAAAGGAATTTTTAACAAAATGTGAGAGACTTAATATTTTACAGTAAATGACCATGAACAATCTCTTTCTTGCTTCCCTTCTCATTCACCCTTTACCCTTTCACATTGATTGAACTCTTCCTTACAACATTAGCACAAACCCTCATGTAATGTACCTCATTTCAAGTTCTTCTCCCCAGTTACTTCTTCCTATTTTTTTGCAAATTTTTTTTTTTTTTTTTTTTTGGGAAGACAGTAACTCATAAAAAAAATTGACTACCCCACCTTGCTGCTAATGTCAATTTTTTTTCCTTTCACAACGCCCAACCTATCTCATTGCACACACTCAGGTTGTGGTCCAAAAGATATATTTATTTTCTTCTACCACACTTCTTTTCATGAGTTTTTCTTTTAAGGTCATCTCAAATTAAGTCTCTCACAATAAGATGGATCAGAAAGTGTTTTAGGCTTCATCATCAAGGTGAGATATAGTGGGTTTAAAACAAAAAAAATAAGGCTTACCAAGTATATATAGGCTCAAAAGGGTTAACTAGAGATAAAATAATATAGGTTGGCTTGAAAGGCTCAATCATTACAAAGAAAATTGCCTAAATCATATCCTAAGCAATGCAGATTCTCGAATTTCGCCTCAAGTGATTATCAAATCAGTTCTAAAGTTTATGCATAATTTTCACAAAAACAAAAAAACAAAAAATTATTGCCCATAAAAACACACACAAAACGTCTTTAAGTTTCCAAATTACTCAACCAATCAAATCCATTCCCAAGAGAGTCATAACTAAATGCAATTGTCATCTACTATCATCTTTACACTACGTGAAAGTTAATAAAATCTCAATGTAACAAATTCACAATTATGGTCTTATCATTGACTTATGTATGAGTTCCAAAACAAAACAAAATACATTAACTCTTTGACCTTGCAACACACCTAAAACAATTCCACCCAAAAGCTTTTAAAGAGATAATTCAAAGCAAAAGATATTCAAAGATGTCCATCGAATGAAACTAAATTTGGCCATAAAAAAAATATTCCTTACCCCCAACGTTAGAGATTAACATTGTCCTTAATGTGCAAAGAGAACAACTACAATACACTTCATGCGTAACATTTATGTGGAGGTAGTCTTGTGAAGCCATGCATATTGTTTGTTGTACCCAATAGTCCTCGAGAATCTAGTCAAAAGAAAACAAACTATGCGCCTTTCTTGGCCAATTTAGTGTGCATAGAAGAAATTATGGGTGAAACAAAAACAACTAACATATCAAACCAAACCAAAGTTATCACAGCTTAACACAATAAACAAAAATCTAAAATAAATTCAAAAGGAAAACCAAAATTAAAGTAAAGAGCTTGGGTTGCCTCCCAAGAAGCGCTTTATTAGAGTCGTAAGCTCGACTTTTTGACTCCTTCAATCTGGATCATCTAGGAAAATCTAAATCCTTCTATCCTTCAATCCACCATACACATAAGGCTTCAATTGTTGTTCATCTACCCTCTCAAATTTAGCGTCCATAATCCTAGAATTGACTAAAGAATTTTCTAAGGGTGAGATAGGGTAGTTTTCTTCTAAGGTTTCTGCTACTTTGTCATCAAGGATGCTAATCTCAAAGCAAGTATCCAACTCAGATAGACATTTCATCGTTTTAAAAACATTGAACTCCACTTGTTCGTCTTCTACCCTTAAGATTAGTTTACCTTGGTGTACATCTATTAAAGTCCTACTAGTAGCTAGAAAAGGCCTTCCTAATATTAAAGGTATGTTCCAATCTTCTTCCATATCAAGAACTACAAAATCTACCTGAAAGATAAATTTGTCTACCTTTATTAAGACATCCTCCACCACTCTCCTAGGATATGTTATAGATCTATCTGCCAATTGAAGATGAATCGTGGTTGGCTTCACCTCTCCTAAACCAAGTTTCCTGAAAATAGAAAATGGCATCAAGTTAATGCTAACTCCTAAATCACATAAAGCTTTATCAAAATAAAAACTACCAATTGTGCAAGGAATATTAAAACTCCCTAGATCTCTAAGCTTTTGTGGTAATTTATTCAATAACAATGTGCTACACTCTTCCGTAAGCATCGCCGTCTCATGTTCTTCAAATCTCCTCTTTTTGGTGATAATTTCCTTCAGAAACTTCGCGTACTTCGATATTTGCTCTAACATGTCTACAAAAGGAATGTTAATATGTAAAGTTCTAAACATGTCCATAAACTTACCGAATTGCTTATCCAATCTCTATTTTTGCACTTTGTGAGGATATGGGAGGGTCGTGTCATCATCCGCCACAGCATGGTCACTTCTGTCCACTTTTTCTACTTCGAGTTGTTGCCTTTTTTCTTCTTTCTTGCTTGATTCCTTGAACTCCTTACCACTTCTCAACATGATAGCATTGAGTTGCTCCTTTGGACTTTCCTCAATATCACTTGGTAATGTTCCTTGAACTCTTCCCGCTAATATGTTGTGAATTTTCCCAATTTGAGTCTCAAGGTTCCTAATAGAGGCTAATTTATTTTGAACCAGGACGCCAGTCTTCTCAAACCTCTTGCTTGTCTCTTCAATGAACTTGGTCAAAACATTCTCTAAATTAGATTTTGGCTCTTGATTCTGAAAAACAAGAGGTTGTTTATGCTCGTTGTTGTTGCTCTAGGAGAAGTTCGGGTGTTTCCTCCATGCTGGATTGTATGTGTTGGAATATGGATTCCCTTGCCCCTTTTGGAAATTATTGATGTAATTGGCTTGTTCAGGCTGAGCAAATGGGTTCCCTTCTTGACAATCCTTGGATGGATGATTTCCTGCACAAAGGTCACATGTTAGAGAAGAAAATTCAATTGCATTTATTTTTAACACATTACCTAATTGCTTCTGGATGTTTGAAAGTTGAGTAGCCAACGCGGTGTAACCATTAACTTCGTGCACTCCCGCTGATCTCCTTGTTGGAGTTCTCTCCAAAGTCCTCATGTAATTATTGTTCGCCATCACTTCAATCAGATTGTATGCTTCCTTTGGTGTTTTATTGTTCAAGACTCCTCCACTTGCAACATCAATCATAGCTTAGATAGTTGGTAGCAACCCTTAGTAGAACGTTTGCACTTGCGACCAAATTGGTAAACCATGGTGAGGGCACCTCCGTAAGAGATCTTTATACCTTTCCCATGCTTCATATAATGACTCCAAGTCTTGTTGGTAAAAATTGGTAATCTCACTTCTCAGCTTGGCAGACTTGGCAGGTGGAAAGTATTTAGTGAGGAACGCTTGAGCTAACTCGTTCCATGTCGTGATGCTCCCAGATGGCAAAGAAATCAACCAAGCCTTAGCTTTATCACGAAAGAGAATGGGAAAAGCCTTAGCCTAATTGCGTCATCGGAGACTCCATTATGCCTGAATGTGTCGCACAACTCCAGAAAACTAGCGATATGCAAGTTGGGATCATCATTAGCCAACCTAGCGAATTGGACCATTTGCTGAATCATTTGAATAATTGCTGGCTTTATCTCGAAGGTATTTGCTTGAATTGGTGGTCTCATGATGCTAGAATAGCACACTTCGACAGTAGGATTAGAGTAGTCCTTCAATGCTCTTTGAACAACTTCAACTCCTATATCAGCCATTGAAATAACTCCTCTGTACAGTCCAACACTAAAAATATAGAACTAAAAATTAAAGCACTAAAAACAAAAATAATTAAAAAAAATATAATACAAACCAAATTAGCAACTAAACAGCTTGTATTAATATTGATAATATAAAAGCAATTCCCCGACAACAACGCCAAAAACTTGTTGTTGATTTTCGCAAGTGTACAAAATCGTACAAGTAATAAAGTGTATAAAATGCGGATATCGAACTCAAGGGAATTACTATTATCAATTACCAATTAAACTATCCTATTACTATTTGATCAATCCAAATTT
Organism: Pistacia integerrima; assembly: GCA_026225825.1. Taxonomy (NCBI): domain Eukaryota; kingdom Viridiplantae; phylum Streptophyta; class Magnoliopsida; order Sapindales; family Anacardiaceae; genus Pistacia; species Pistacia integerrima. The sequence continues at coordinate 15,510,865 of CM047750.1, read as the reverse complement.
TATCAAGGAAAACCTAAATTAAATAAACAATTGAATTTAAGAAGAAAATTGAAAAGAGAACAATTAAAATAAACCTTTGGGTAAAAACAAGATGACTAGACCTAGGGCATAGACTTCACACCAACTCTTATTCATATGTATCGATCTCTTATGCTAATTTTATTAAGCTCTTCCTACAGGTCAAACTCCCTAAATTTCCAATAACTTTCTCTCGAACAATTATCAAATTAACCCCTAATTACTAACCCGAATTATCTCTAATCAGATTTAAGCAATTGCGGATCATTACGCTCTATGGAGTTTACCAAAGCCTCACAAGTCGCGGTAACCTATCTCTAGCATTCGCTCAACCTGTGGTTTTACTACCATAGACCAACTAAGTATCATCTCTCGATCTCAACTTAGTTCATTAGTTCATTCAATTCTTGGGCCCTTAAGAATCAAAAGCATTAGGAATAATAGTAAAACTTAGGAAGAATTCTTAATACAAATTAACAATCAAAGATCAATACATAATTAAGAGATTGGGCTACATCTTAGCCCTAGAGAATAAATTTAGTTCATAATAAACATGAAAGAAACAATCATCTTTATTAAAACATTCATCGTGAGTTTACAAGAAAAGAATAAGGAAAACTTCTCTATATTGTGAATCAAAGCTCCAGAATTTATGTTACTTCTCTTCTCTCCAGACTTTTCTCCCTTTCTTCTCACCAAAGAATCCCCCAAATAATGTTAAAAGACTTCTATTTATATCCCACAAGGGTTAGGGTTTTTTTTTTCTTAATTTGATTTGGAGCCCTTAACCCTATTCTCCTGGCTAAAAACAGATAACAAGTTAGTGACTTCCGTTACTGTGCCGCAGCACTATGCTGTGGCACAGTAGTTGTTGCCTTTTTCCTGCATCACTCCACTGCGCACAGTAGCTACTGGAAAAAGTGTGCCACGGCACAGTAGTTGTTGCCCTTTTCCCGCATCATTCCACTGTTCTTCAAAGATGTTGATTTTTGAACTTGATAACGATAGAATTTGGAAAAGTTGTAACATATGAAATGTAGCCCTTTGAATCAGCTTTCCAAAGGTCCAAGAATATTCTTAATCCGAGTTCTACAGCTCAAGATATTCTCAAAATACCAAGGCATGCGCAAGTTGGAACGTAATCTAGAATCTTTTCTTTACTTCAACTTCCATAACTTCTTTAATTCAACTCCGATTCTTGATCCGTTTGTTTCCACTAGTCAGTCATTCCATTTCCAATATGATTCTTCATCCGAGCATAACATTTAAGCACTAGTGTGCTGAAAAACACTCAAAAATACCCCTGATCCCGTAAAAGGCAATTATGAAAATATTAAGCAACTTTACCAAAATAAGCCTAATTTCCCACAATTAATCCCCCAAAAACCACTAACTAAATGTGTATTTTCAAGCTCTTATCAAACTCAACACTTTAAAAAATTACTCTCACATCTATTTGCAAGAATTCTTACCTTTGGATGCTTTGGAATGAATCTCTATTAAAATCCAACCAAAAGTTCTCTAAATCACCTTGAAAATTTGATGAAGGAATTGAGAGGATTTGAGAGCGAAGTGGTGTGTGATGTGTAGAGAATGATAGGGTTTGTATTCTTAAACCCTTAATATCTCATATTAATATGTATACTTTCCCATTTTGCCCTCACACTGTCTAGGAAAATCCATTTTTACCCTTTAGTCAATTACAAAAATACCCTCACCTTCATTGCCTTTTCCATAAAATTTCCTAACTTTTCACTCCCCACATTTACAATTAATTAGGGGTAGAATGGTCAGTTTGACCTTAAGGAAGTTTGCTCTAGAATTTTCTCAAAGATTTCAGCCAACTCTTTGCCGCGGCGAAACTTTTTCTTCGCCTTGGCGAAGCATTCCAAAGCATACGTCACCGTGGCGAAATTTCTTCTTTGCCATGGCAAAGCTTGCAAATTCTAAAACATGATTTGGGCAAAGAGTTTGTTACTACGACAAAGTCTGCACTTCCAAATTTCCAATCTTCCACCTAAAACAAGCAAAACTAAGGGCATAAAAGCACAAATAAGTTACGTACCTCAATGTGGGCATTAAAAGCTACTTGTCAACGATATGGCTACCATGCAATCAAATGCTTTCATCATCTGTTATCTCATTGAGACTCGATATATTTGTATTCAGTTACTAGACCAATGACCGGAATAAATTAGATTGAGCAACAACTCAATCCCACTATGATCACATATTTACTGTCATTGTCATTAACTGAATTGCGTCATGAGATAACTTCTCCCGTACTCGGGAGTGATGAATGTTTTATCAATCCACCATAGTCTTGATACACTCCTTAATGCAGCCAATCACTATCCTATTGATGGCTCTAAATAGAACTACGTTAGGCTAGTGTCAAACTACACCAATCGGTGCACAAGGTGTTATAGTGATCTCAAGTCTAAGGATTACATGCACCACCATTCGTTAGAGGATTTGTTCTATAGACACTAAAGTTACCATCTATATGGAATCCTCTGGTGGGTGAGTCCAGTGAACTTGCATTCAGCAAGCACCCATGTGTTACACCAAGTTGTCAGCAAACAACCTTGACAAGTGAGATCAGTCATTGCCTTTTGACAAAGTCATTCAACACTATGATAGTCTTACCGTATTATCTGTGTCCTTGGTCAGAATAATACTGGGGCTATGACATTTCTAGAATGGCCACCACATGTGCTCATAAGGTTCTCATTATCAAGATTTGAAACACTTGATACCCTAGTCATGGTTCTACCATCCTAAGGACATATATCAATACATACAACTATGATTTACATGATATAGTAGACAATGCCTTTTATTGATTAATAAACACCATTACAAAGAGTCATTCCACAATAATTTATTGGCTTTAGAGCACCTACTCCAACACCATCGAGACTTCTAAGTATCAATCCAACTCTTTTATCTCCTCCTCTTACTAATTCTAATTTCACTCACACATTATCCCCTTCTAATTCTGCCCCACATGTCCCACCATCTGATACTATTTCACTGACAACAAATCCTTCCCCACCATCCAACCCCACATTGTCACCTTCACCAAATTTTATCACATACCCATACTATGGTTCTTAGACCAAGAACCATGCAAAGATGTACAACTCTCACAACAACAACCCCCTTTACTCAAACCTGATTTTCTTCAAACCAATCCTTTTTCTTATAATCAAGCCCACCATATGTTGAATGGCATGTGGTTATGCAAGTAAAAATCAATGCTCTCCTTGCCTAAGAAAACATGGGATTTATTATCCAAACCCCTCAACAAAAATATCATAGACAGTAAATGGGTCTTTAAGAATTAAAAGAAAGTTGGATGGTACAATTGACCATTACAAGGCACACTTGGTTGCCAAAGGATTTAAACAACATAGTGGGCTCAACTACACTGAAACTTTTAGTCTAGTGGTAAAAACAACCACAATCTGCATAATCTTGGCCTTAGTTACTTCTCTTGGTTGGCAAACCCAACAATTGGTTGAATTTCTACTTCAAATTGGTTTTGTGGCTTCACGTGTAGATGCCTCATTATTTATTTTGCATATTGACAAATCAAAATTATTTGTTTTCATCTATGTCAATGATATCCTTGTAACATGTTCCAATCCAAGACAAATTTCTTGGTTTGTTCAGAAGCTTCAATTAGTCTTTCCCATTCATGATTTGGGAACTCTTCATTACTTTTCAGGAATAGAAGTCCACTATTTTCCAAAAGGTATATGGTTGTACCAACAGAAGTATGTGCTCGATCTGTTGACCCAGACAAGGATGTCTACCAGTAAACCATGTGCCACTCCTATGGCTAGCAGTCCTCCACTCAGTCAATATTTCACTCCCTCAATCTTGGATGTAGAGTCCTACCATAAAGTTATCGGAGACTCTTGATATATTACACTGCAATAGGACATATCATTTTCTTTATCAACAAGTTATGTCTATAGATCTGAGCTCTTCAGTATATTACACTGACACGACCGGACATATCATTTTCTGTCAACAAGTTATGTCAGTTTATGCATTGTCCTAATAAAGATCACTGGAAAGCTCTCAAAAGGTCGTTGCGGTATGTTTGCCATACTGCTTCACTCGGCTTGTTCCTCTCTGAGGATTCAAATTTTCAATTGCAAAGTTTTGCTGATAGGGATTAGGGGGTTTCCCAAATGAAAGACGCTTTACAAATGGCTACGCTGTGTATTTGGATAATAATTTAATCTCTTAGACCTTAAAGAAATAGCCCACTATTGTTAGATGTGAATATCGGGCTTTGGCAAATGCATCAGTCGAATTGGTTTGGCTCCATTCCTTACTAAGCGAGCTTGGTTTCCTATGTTCCTCTCCAGCAAATTTATGGTGTGATGATGTAGGAGCAATTTACTTAACTTCTAATCCTATATTTCATGCTCATACAAAGCACATCGAATTAGACTATCATTTTATTCGCGAACTGATTGCTTAGGACAAGATTCAAGTTAAATTTATTTTGAGTGATGACCAGCTTGCTGACATCTTCACCAAGCCATTAGGACGTAGACTTTTTGAATGACACCAAGACAAGCTGCAACTTTTGCCTGTAGAATTGACAGCTTCAGGGGGGTTGTTAAGCCTTATCTATCTTCATTCAAATATCAAATCACAGCAACTACAAATCTCTACCTTCTTCGGGTTTCTTATCTTGTTATCTGTAAAACCCCTCCCTAGCCGGGTATTTCCTAAGTATCCCTTGGCCATTGAGAACCTAGAAAACGCACGCGTAGGAAAGAAGTTTATTTTAAAATCCTGTTAAAAGAATAAACTTGTAGTTTAAAAAATATATATAGATATATGTGTTTAATTTTTTATTTTTTTTTTCTTAGCCATAATAAGTTCATTGTATAATAAAAAAAAAAATATAGTTTCCTTTCTTGGAATAAATTATGAAATCCATAGTAATACTTACTAGAACATACACAATTATACAAAATTTACTAGCAATTTGATTTCCTTTATTAACACAAACAATATATACTCCATTATAACATGGACATATTTACTACATTATGAGTTATAAACATAATTACTACACTAAATACTAGCAAAACCATTCAAAAGTCATAATTAAAACATCCCTTCATGCTCATAGCGTCCCTCGGAATCCTCTCCCAGCTTCATGCCTTAATCCTTACCTGCAAAACATTTTAAAATATTTCGTGGGGTGAGCGCTAATCGCTCAGTAAGGAATATGGCCATTTATAAACTATTAAGGTTCATTATACAAGTATATTACTTAGGACCTTACCTACCTACAAAACATGACCTTCATTCTTTGACATAGCAAGTTCATAAAACATATCATACACTTTGGACTTTTCTCATTAACATAAGTCATAACATAACCATACATACTATAACGTAGAACATATATGACTTATGAAATATTCATGTACATGGCATGCTTATTTCTTTTGTCTTTATACTTGATGGTTTCATTAGTCTTTGTTATCCGATCGGATTCATTTGAACCATTACCTTGTTCTTGGTCGTCACCTCAAAGGACTCATGGTTTCCATAAGAATTCCATTCCTCTGATCTTGGTTTATACCTCAAGAGACTCATGGAATTCATTCTTTAACATTTCATAAATTTTTCATAAGACAACTAAATAAGCTATATGCATTACCATTATGAATGCAAACATATGGACTAACATATCCCATGCTCAATCATACTATATTCTCCTACTAAACTTCTTTACTTAATTCATTCAACTACTCATACAATACAAGGAATTTCAGTAGTAAGATTATTCAGGGGTTTATTAGCATTAAAAACAAATGGGAATTTCCATTAAGAAGGTGGATGTCATATAGTTCGTCACTTTTCAAGCAATTTTTCCCTTATCTTCTAATTCGAATTTATTTTTGGCTAAAACATAAAAGTTTTAGGTCTGTTTCTCAACTTTTTAACACTTGAAGAATCAACTCAATCTAACTTCTATAACTTCAGTTATGACTAATTCAGTGAAGCATGTACAGTATAAGTCCCAAAAAGCCAAATCCGAATTCTATTCATTTTAACCATGTCACCTTCATTTGCACATTCATATCACTTGCCATATCATTCTTAGTATAAAAGGCCATAAAAACCTCCCCTTTTTCAGAACCAAAAAGTGCCAAAACATCGTCCAACTACAAATCTCTTAATTAGCATAATCATCCTCCATATGCACACATACACCAATCAACACACCCATTTAAACAATCCTTAACCAAAACATAGCATTACACTCATATTAACATAAATAAATGTAAGTTTCATAAACCCTAGGTGTTATCAATTGTAGTCATAAGGGAGATTTTTTTTCCTTACCTTAGTAGTCAAAGCAAAAGGCACTCCTCCTTGGCTCCAAAGGTTCACCTTTCTACCTTACACACATAACCACTTATGAATTTCTCTTTTAACTAAAAAATCAGAAAAACTAGGGTTTTGAAACTTACCTTTAACCCTGAAATTGAAGTTCTTTAAGTGTGGATGGTGATCTCCTTTAAAAATCAACTTGAAATCCTATGAAAATTTGAGAATAAAATGTTTGAATTAGTGGCTTTTATGGTGGATTTGAGAGATGAAGAAGAAGATGATGCACTTGGGGTGTAAAAGGCCGACTTCTCTCACTTAAAATCTTGTAAATATTTATTCCATTGTTGCTCTAATGTGATTGGTTAATAAAAGTTAGATATAATGGTCATTTGGCATAAATTTTTCATATAAGGGCGTTTTGGTCATTTCCACCACAACATAAAGATGAGCACTCATGTAATGCCATTTGACTTCTTTAAAACACTTTACAATTAAGCAATCCCATTAGGTAAATGACTAATTTACCCTTAATGCACTTTTATAGATACTTATTTCATATGGATTTGTATGAAAAGACCATTATACCCTTGGTTACTGTTTACGTCATTTAACCATATCAATCAACTTTATGACCATTCTACCCTCATTACTCTTCAATGACATCACCCCTTACACTTTATAATGGCCACATCTCAAAATACATGTAAATTGACCATTTTACCCTTCCATTCAAAAAAAGAAAATTATTTGAAAAGGTAAATTTCATACCTTAGGGCATCGGAATAATAACGCGGGGTTTACATTATCTCATTCTTGTTATTCTTGTTATTATCTTGTATAGCTGCTACTTATCTTCTCGTGTAAATTCTTTATATATGTTGATATTGTAATTCAAGCTATACGTGAGAAGTGCATAATGTTTTCCAGCCCATTTCTTTTTTTTACACCTACCACACTTGTGCAATTAGTTACCTTGGTTCATTGGACTTGTAGGGTCTTCCTTAGAGCCCTGAAGATTAAACAAGCTACAATGTGGGCCTAGATACCTCAAATACCTAGAAAAAAAATAAAAAAAAATACAACCGAACAACCGATAAACTTATTTAGCCAATAAATAAACCTAACCAAACAAGCCCTTATTAATTCCAGTTAATTGTCTATCACCGACATCAAAAGTTAAAATTATTATCATTAAATACTAAAAGTTAAAAGTTTCAATCAAACTCTTAATTAATATCATATTTAAAAAAAATTGTGCGTATGCGTGTATGCGCATGTATATACAATTATAACATTGTGAGATCTTTAAAGTTATTGCATTATGGTAATCATTTTAAATCGAAATGATGATCTTAATATAATGGTGATAGTTGGTGTTTATTTTAATTATTATTTAATTGAAAATTTCAAATTTTAAATGATTTTGGTTTCCCCTTTAGGCCATCAATTTGACTTATAAGTAAAGAATAAATGGCAGGTCCTAAAAGCCTCTGAGCTGTAGGACTCGGTCAATATCGAGTTATGGTTAAATTACAATTAAAGGGTAATACTACACTTACACCCAAATCTCACAAACTTTCTCTCACACACGGACGTAACAACTTGTAATTGGTCAGCTCACAAGTGGGTCTCGTCTGCTCGCTATGGGTCCTGCACGTCCAAATGCAAACTAACCAATTGCAAGCTATCACGTTGGGGTTATAAGAGATAATTTGTAAGATTGGGTTGTGCAACCAATCTTTATCGATAGAATTAGCAATACTTCATCCTTATCCCATTCTATATTTAAATAATATAAAAATAAAATAATTTAGAAAAAGATACATCGTCCTTAACATGAAATTCCCAACAACGACATTGGGCTTGGATGGGTCCATTGGTAGACAAATAAGAAATAAACAGGATATGATTCTTTATTCTCACATATTTTATCATTCAAACTCGTCTTTTAATTTTTTTTTATTTTTTTATTTTTTTTATTTTTTTTTTACTTTTTATGAACAGTGTATCTGGAGCCTCCGAGTCAGCTTACGCACACTTCAATTAATCCCTCAAGACCTTGGAATCCTTAGAACTACCAACTGGATAAAAGCTTCCGTGACTACCTTTATTAGCAATCGATAAAGGACTCGAGCTCATGAATAATACATCAAAGAGTCTCTATCAAACCACTCGGCCACTCAGAGATAGTTAACTCGTCTTCAATTCAAAAGACAAAGTGAGTTTTAGCTCCCATCATATTGATAAATATCTTTTATTTTTAATTTTTCTTTTAAATAATTTTAACCTTAATGAAAATTTCTATAAACAACATAATAATTTTCAAATATATTTGTACTTTATTTTTATTTTTTTGTTTTAATTTTTAACATTTAATCTAAATCTTCTAAATCTTTAATTAAGAAATTGAGAAAAAATTGGGTAATAAAACCCCTAATTGAACATAACTAAGCAAGGTTATTCTTTGTATTAAATAGGGTTTTAAGAGTTTTTCCTTTAATCTAAATCTTCTAAATCTTTAATTAAGAAATTGAGAAAAAATGGTGTAAATAAAAACCCCAATTGAACATAATTAAGCAAGGTTATTTTTTGTATTAACTAGGGTTTTAAGAGTTTTCCTTTAATCTAAATCTTCTAAATCTTCAATTAAGAAATTGAGAAAAAATGCTTTAAATAAAAAACCTAATTGAGCATAATTAAGCAAGGTTAATTTTTTATATTATATAGGGTTTTAACAGTTTATATATATATAAAAAATGGAGTTCTTTTTTTTTTTTTTTGGTTTGGTGAGCACAGTGCACAGATTATCAATTTAATATTTCCCCACAAAACCAACAATAAAAATAATGAAAACAATAACTTTGCAATCCGAAAGTGAAAAATATATGGAACTAATTAAGTAACAATCAATAAAAAGAAGACGACTATGACTACTGTAATTCCATACTAAGTTTACTATGCTAGTCATTTGGGACTATCTGGTTTCTTTTCTTCAAAATAAGGAAGATCAGGATGTTGCCACTCATCAAGACGAGGAAAGACTGATGCATAATTATCAAGAACAGGCTCAGAGGTGGCCACGACGCATTGATCATCTGTTCTTTGTACTAGAGGCGCAAAGCTACCAGAACCGGCAACATGAATCTGCACTGAATTGGTAGAGCCGCCACTATCCGTGGCATCATCTCCGTTTGTTCCTTGCATTGCAGGCGCCGAGCTTCTGGAACCAACATAATTTGACGTATTGAACGCGTTTTGCATCAGAGGCGCAACGTTTCGATTATTACCAACATTCTGATGAGTTCTTTGCATCATTGAGGCCATTGAGATTGCGGAATCAAGATTATGCTGCAAATTGTCCCCATCATTTCCTTTCATTTGAGGCTCCGAGCTAATAGAGCTAGCACCACTGCTACTAGCTGCTTGATTCTTGTTCTCTGATTTGTGATTCTTCAAGTAGACCTTGCACAAAACCCAATCGTCCAACTGCCCAAAAAATAAAAATAAGCAATATTTATATTATTACATACGGGTTGGGATACTTGACTTGAACAAATCTCAGTAATTAGACCAAATTAAAGAACGATAATTTACCTTCATGTTGCTGTCATCAGGAGTGGCATTTGATCTCGAAGCGGCTGCCTGACTTGTTTTGCTGTAAGTAGGTTTACTTGCAGCTGGAGTGCTATGTTGATCCATTACATATTCATACATGATCCAGTTAGTCTTTGTTGAATTTTTATTGCTGCCATTATAATAGACCAGTGACCTCTTGCTTGCTACTTTGATATTGTTTATTGTAACCGGAAAATCAACCCCACGAGCCTTCCAAAATCCGTCGACGGCCTGTCGTTTTGGCCGGTTTCCGTGTGGGTACTTCCGATCCCTTGGAGTGAAGAAGTACATGAACTTACCTCCTTCCTTCTCGTGCGAATCTGCACTCACAAAATTTATATATAGTAAAACATAAATATAACTAATTTCAGCCATGAATAACTTGTTGGATTGCTAAGAGATAAAGTAAAGATCAAAAGAAACTTCGGTTTGCCATGCTAATTAATAAAGTCGATCTTTTACAAACAAAAAGTTTACTTAGAGAGCTAAAGTAGTCAAAGAAAATCAAAGAAAAAGGGCAATTAGTGGGGCGGCTTCAAAGCTCAGTTCAAGTTCCGGGAATTCTTCAAATTTCCTGTTTTTCCGATGAAAACTTGTATAGAATTAGAAAACTCAAAGATGTAACATACAATAATTATGAATTTAAACAATAATTTATGAAATTAAAGAAGAGAAGCGGTCTTGAATTTTTTTTTTTTTAAATTAATTTTGATGTTTTAATTTGTTAAATTAAAATATCAAGAACAAGAAAGAGGCACGCAAAGTAGAAAAACTAATGAAAAAAAGATAATTTAAGACTAAATAAACAACAAAAATAGAAAGAAATCAACTTGAAAAGTAAAAAAAGGATTAAACCCATGAAAAGATAACAAAAATTAATGAACAGAAACTTGAAAAAGGAAAGATTAAACTAATTAAAAGAGACGAACTGTATAGCTATTGAGGATGATAATCATAAGGATTAATTTCTTGAATGATGTTGCAAGGCAAAGCATTCTTCAAGATTTTGTTCTTTAGGTAGTCGACAACCAGTTCTTCGTCAGTTGGGTTGAATCTATACCCTGATGAGAATGCCATCTTTCACCAGACCTTGCTTCAACTTTCAATTAAATAGAGAGGAGAAATATGGTTAAGTTCTGTTTATATATCTTTTATCTTCTAATTAATTAGTTAGGACTTGCATTTCCTTTTATTTTAGGAATTCTATTTGGTTTACAACTAAAGTACCCTATTATTTCTGAAAGGACGTATAAATTTCAATTAATTTTTTTTTAATCATTTTCATTGATAAGATATTTTCTATTTTGTTATAATGTAGACTTAAATTTCTAGAATCATCTATCATAAACGAAGGCTCTACCATTCGTTATTGATAATTCATGAATTCTTCCTGGAGAATAAAATTCAGTTTGTTTTTCTGAATTAGAGCTACAATCAGCCAATGAGAGGGCGTGTGTCAAACAGTTCGTTGGATTATATTTATAATGTTTTGGAGGGAAAGACAGTTAATCGAAAAACTTACCTAAATTCACGCCTTAAAGTACAACATTGTTGAGTTGGTACAACATTGTTGAGTTGAGCTTATTAAAAAAGAGCTACAGTGAAAACTCTATAGCTGTTTACTTAAGAAAATGTAAAAGAGTTTTCTCATATTATTTTACCAAAAAGGGCTTTAATATACAACAATAACTCAAGTCAAAATCATAAAATCGGGTGGGGATATTTCTGAAATTTCAACACTCCAAATAAGCTCAAAAAGAACTTATGGAACGGAGCTTCTCCATTAAGCCACAAAATAGTTTATTTAAAATCTTATAAGCACTTTCAAAATGCAACAGAACAAACCTCTCCCCTTGTGGCCTAATGGCAAACCCTTTAGCTATTGGAGTTAACTATATCCAAGGGGTCTTGTGTTCAAGTCAAGAAAAGATACTTACTGAAAGATTTTACTAGAAAGCAAAAAGAAGCTAAAACTGAAATAAATAAAAAAAACAGAGGACTTAGACGAAGCGGAAGTGTAACTACAAAAGTGAGAATTTCATTTCTTGAATAAATGAGCTAACAACCTTATCGGCCTTTTCTATACTAATTGCAAACTGACCATATTGCAACTTGGGTTGCAACTTGTGCATCTTGACCCAAGACTTTTACAAAACTATCCTTATGGTACCTTTAACTAATTACAAAGTGCACCTACTATTGGATTGACTTACACCAAATATCCCCTCTTAAGTTGAACCTGCTGTTTTTGAAGTTTATCTTCAATATCCGTCCCATAAACTGGACCATCTTTTATCTTCCAACCTTCTGTCTTCATCGTTTTGCTTGTAAGCTTTAGGTTTCCTACTTTTATCTTCAATATCTACCCATAAACTAGACCATCTTTTATCTCAAATATTTTCCTTAAAAGCAACAACTTTCCTTTGCAACATCTTTCCGTAATTTTGTAGCACTCGGTTGATGATATGCAAGAATATGATACAACACTTACTTAGATACTTCAGATGACATATTTGCAGGTAATTCATAACCAACATTCAATTTCTCCCTTGTAACATACTAAACCGAGTATCAAACAAAGACTTAGTTAAAATATTAGCTTTCTGATATTCAAAAGCAACATAGTGGATAGCAAGTCACTTTTCAACAACAAGTTCCCGCACATAATGAATATCAATCTCTATGTGTTTAGTACATGCATGAAACATAGGATTCGACGACAATGCGCCTACGCTCATATTATCACACCACATAGGCATATGTTTGATTTCAATGCCCAATTCCTTGAACAAGTGTTGAATCCAAACCGCTTCAATGGCTGCCTGACTTAAGACTCTATACTCGGCCTTAGTGGATGACAACAATACTACCTTCTGCTTCGTTGACCTCTATTGAACCAGATTATTACCAAGAAAGATTGCATAGCCACTTGTAGAGTCGATCATTAATGTCGTTGGCCCAATCGGCATAGCGTAGGCCTCAAGCAAAAAATGAGAGTGCTTCTTGAAGACAATACCATGACGTAAGGTGCCTTGAATATACCATAGGACTCGTTACATATTGTCCAATGAAGAACGATGGGATTTTGTAAAAACTGATTTAGCTTGTTAACAATGAAAGCTAAGTCAGGTCTTGAGGTCTTGATAATGTAAGGTATTGAAGTCCACCAATAATGCTCCTATAGAGAGTAGGTTGTTCAAATAACTCACCATCTTCTTTCCTCGCTTGGTACCAATTGCCATGGGTGTGACACATGGCTTGCAACCCTTCCATATTAGCTTTGGCAAGCAACTCATGTGCGTACTTGTCCGAGTAAGCAGCAAATTAGTAGAATTTCTTTTCACTTCAAAGCCTAAGTAATGTATTGGTCCTAGTCTTTTAAGTGCAAACTAAATGTTGAGATCATGAACTACTTTTGTAATAAGAGTTGGATCATTGCCGGTGACCAGGATGTCATCTACATACACCAATAAAAACATCACAATCGATTCATTACAACAATAAAAGAGGCTTACATTAGAGATGCTATTATGAAATCCCCAAGCTAGAAGTGTATGGCGCAGTTTATCAAACCAGGCGCTAAGGGCCTATTTGAGAACATACTGAGCTTTTCAAAGCCTGTAAACTTGGTAAGGTTGATCAATGGATGAGAACCCTTTTGGAGGCTTCATAAACACTTGTTCGGTGAGGTCTCCATTGAGAAATGCATTGTTGATATCAAGTTGTTGGATTTCCCAAGCATAATGAACTACTAAAGATAACATAATGCAGATTGTGGCTACCTTTACCACCAGAGAAAATGTATCAAAGTAATTTAGGCCAGGGTTTGCTGAAACCCCTTACCACTAACCTGGCTTAATATTTTTGCAAAGATCCATCTATGTTAAGCTTAGTCTTGAACACCCATTTGCTTTTGATAACATGCATACCTTCTTCATATGGGATTAATTCCCAAGTTTTATTGTTTACTAAGGCTTGATACTCATTGTCCATAGTTGCTTTCCATTCAGGATTAGCTAGGGCTTCTTGGCATTTCTTGGTTATTTAAGAATTTCATATGTAGATAAAAGAGCTTGAGCTATGGACTGATTCTGATGTGTCTTTGATTTGGTGAGCATGGGATGAACATTAGGAAGAAAAACAGACTATTGTGACTGAGTAGATTGTTTTGGTGGTGTAGACTGTTGTGGGTGTGCTAAGTTTTATGGTTGAGAAAGAGGGAGAACAACTTCGAGTTGAAGACCAAGAGAGGAAAAAGAGACCAAATGTGGTGATTGTACAAATGTTTGTGATTGTGCTGAGTTTTGTGACTTAGACAGAGGAAGAACAACTTCAAGTTGAGGAGTAGGAGAAGAGACATCAAAGTTAGGTTGGGGAGAATTAGAACAATCTAGTGGATAACTGACAGGAGATTGAGTTTCCTTAGCTAAACTAGGAGAAGAGAGCTACATATGAGAGTTGTCAAGAGGAGATTGAGAAAAATGAGATGTTGTTGCAAATTTAAATTCAGTGACTTTGGGTGCTAAGGCATATTATTAGTAGGAGCAGATGAGGTAGTAGATCCATATTCCCACTTGAATCCAAGAGTAGAAGAAGGAATAACCTAGGAGGACAAATCTGGAGAGGGAACCATACACGAATTTGAACTAGAAATAGATGGATTCTTAGCAAAACCAGTTTTGAATGGAAATTCATATTCATTAAACTTGACCTGCTTAGCCATAAATAATCTTTTAGATCTGGTCATACATTGATATCCTTTATGTGCCAAACTATATCCCACAAAAATACATTTTTTTGTATGAAAAGAAAGTTTGTGTTTGTGATAAGGTCTGAGATAGGGAAAGCAACTATAGCCAAAATCTCTAAGTTCATGATATGAGGGTTCTTGATGCAATAACACTTGGTAAGGAGAATTAAAATCAAGAATAGTAGAGGATAGTCTATTTATAAGATAAACTCCCGTTGAAAAAGCCATCCACCAGAACTTCAAAGGCATTGAGGCATGAGCTAGGAGAGAGAGACCAAACTCAGTGATGGACCGGTGTTTTCTCTCTATCCTGCCGTTTTGCTAATGTAAATGAGGACAAGGGTGACGACACATGATCCCATGCTACTGTAGAAATTTGGTAAAAGGGAAAAATTCACCTCCCCAGTCAGTTTGAAAGCATTTGATCTTAGTATTCAATTGGTTCTCTATAAATGTATAAACCGAGTAAAAACTTCATAAGCTTTAGATTTAAGCTTTAAAGGGTAAATCAACAAGTGACAGGTTGTAGTCATCCATAAAGATAATATAATATCGAAAGCCTTCTTTTGACAAAATAAGGAGTAGGGCCTCATGAATCAAAATACACCAATTTTAAAGGAGCATGCGCCCGAGAGGTAGAAAAAGGAAAATTGCACTGAGGTTAATTTGCCAAATACACAGGCTTCACAAAAGGAATTCTTATTGATATCCATAGAGGATTTAACATTCAACTTATTGAGTACAATATGCAAAGAAACTTTGAACTTGGATATCCAAGTCTAACATACCAAAGAAAGGACCATATCCGATGGTGAAATTGAACCATTATATGCAGTATCTTTATTCGAAATAGTAGAAGCAAAACAAAGAAAATAATTATCTACAGGTTGTATGCGATAATGAAGAAGATTCTATAGGTACTAAAGTGGATGAAATAGTAGGCTTAGGAGTTTGTAGCAAAAATAAGTAGGCAGATGTTGGAAAATCCAACTGGTAGGTTCCATTTTTGATAGTATCGTGGAGTAAGATAGCCTTGGTGCTTTTATCCTTCACCAAGCAATGGTCAAAGTAGAATTCAACGATTACATTGTTATCTCTTGTTATTTTAGAGATGCTTAGCAATTTTTTAGCAATCTTAGGAACACACAATATATTCCTAAGTTGGATTAGTTATGTGAATCAAACGATGGGAGAAACATCATACCTGTGTGAGTAATTGGTAAGGAATCTCCATTACCAACTTGAACTTTAGCACCTCCAAGATATGTCATTCGAGCCACCATGTTGGAAGTGTTCAACAACCCATGTGATTAGAAACCCCGGAGTCCATGTACCAAGATTGGTCTTTCACTATCTGAGGTGGTTGCAAGAACTAGAACCAGAAACATTTCTAAAACCAATATAGCATCTGTGGTAGAAGATCCTTGTGCAATATTAGGGCTAGACATTGTTAAAAGAAACATGAGGAAGCAAATTTCTGAAATTGAGAAGGTCCATTAAGGAGTATAGCCAACACCAAATTCAAATTGAGGAAAAACAGTCTCTATGCATCGAGTAATCATGAAAAATAAGCAACATTGTTGGTAACGGGTCAAGCATAGGAATTGACATTAGCAACTAAGGCTTGAGCTGAGTCAAGAGTCACAGTTGAAAATCCAGATTGACCAGGTTGAGCTTGAGCAATAGGATATGGCAAAGATTGGCTCAAGTTGTTGTAAAGACCTACCATAATGCCTTGGTAATCATAGTTGAAACTTATGGTAGCAATTAAGAGCAGAGTGTCCAGGCTTCCCACAAACCTAACACATAGCCATGGCTTACCATACCTACCGCCTTGGCTTCGACCTTTGGAAAAGGAAGCAAAACCACTAACAGTAAAACCTTGAGGCTAAACATTGTAAATTCCTCTATTAAAATCATATCTGAAAGCATCAAGATGACCTAATACTAAAGTTTCATCAAAATATTGATGATATCCAGAATTTTCGAGGTTGAAATTTTGAGCTTGTTGTCTTGCCTGCGATAATACTCTTGATTCTGGATAATTATTCCACAACTAGAGTTAACGAGTTGAGGACTATTTAAAGGTAATCCTGAAGTGTTCTGAGTAGATCCAGGCAGTGAAGTAGACTTATCAGGAAGATTATTTTTAGAGGCTAACAAAGCAGAAGGACATTTGTTCGTGAAAATGCATTAAGGCATTATTCTCCTTCTCTAATCTCATTTCATGTTTGTGTAGCAAAAGCTGAAATGTTATATGACTGATATTAGAGGTAAGATTAGCTACAACAACGTCATACTTAACACCTAGACCATCTAAGATATACATAAACAATTTTTCATCTTCAATATGTACACCAGTTGCATTAAGCTCATATCCTACTTCTTTCATCCTCAAGACATATTCATTCACACTTTGAGACTCATTTTCATAGTTTGTAACATGTTCCTTAAGTATAATGTTCTTGCTTTAGAAAACGATTGAAAATGGAGTTCAAGTGTGTTTCCAAATTTCATAGGCACTATTGCATTTTGACACATGCCGGAACATTGACTTTGATATTGAAAAGATCAACCAACTTACAAGAAATTGATCAGTCTTTTTCTAGCTAAAATACTTAGGGTTTGGTCACAATTGACCACTTACTTCCAATTTTTCCATCACGAATAAAGGAGGACAAGCATTCATACCTATAATGAATTCCATCTAGATCATGAGAAGCTAAAGCTGGTAGGATCTGTGACTTCCAGTAGTTGTAGTTCTTCTCTCCCAATTTTACCATAAGAGTGGGAAGTGATGAGTGAACTATTGCATTTTGAATGCCTCCAGTTTTGAACTACTCTGCATCAGATTTCGAAGCAAAAACAGAAGACTTAGGACTTGAATTAGCCATGGACGTGTGTCTTAGGCTTTGATATCATGAAAAGGTTTTACTAGAAAGCAAAAAAGGAGCTAAAATTGAAATTAAAAAAAATAGAGAATTAGACGAAGAGAAGTGTAAATGCAAAAGTGAGAATTTCATTTCTTGAATGAATGAGCTAAAAATATATTGATTGCAAACTAACCATATTGCGTGTTGCAACTTGGGTTGCAACTTGTGCAACTTGACCCAAGACTTTTACAAAACTATCCTTTAACTAATTACAAAGTGCACCTCACTACTGGATTGACTTACACCTAATACCTACTGTTAAGCCTTATCTATCTTCATTCAAATTTCAAATCACATCAACTACTTATCCCAATCTTTTTCAGGTTTTTTATCTTGTTATCTCATTCTTGTTATTCTTGTCATTATCTTGTACAAATGCTACTTATCTTCTCATGCAAATTCTTTATATGTTGATATTGTAATTCAAGCTATACATGAGAAAACAGAATATTTTCCAGCCCATTTCTTTCTTTTACATGGTATCAGAGTTGTGAGTATTGCATCTCAAGATCCTTCAAACATTCAAATAACTATGGCCAATCCCATTGCTTTTTCTCCAAATGCCCATCACACCTTATCTCTCAAGCTTAATACAAAGAATTTTCTAGCTTGGAAAACTCAATTTTTTCCTCTCCTTTAACTATCAAAATCTCAACAATTTTATTGATGGCTCCTCACATGCCCCACCAAAAACAATTCTTTCTACCACCACAACACCACAAGAAATTTCTAATCCTAAATATCAAACATGGTTCCCAATGGGATTAGAAATGCTTCTCTCTTGGTTATTGTCTTCCTTTAATAGAAGAAGTTTTCCTATATGTCATCAATATCTTTACCTTCCTTCCAAGTATGGCAAGCCCTCTCCATTGCTTTTGGCTTTGTTTCTCAAAACCGTCAATTGCAATTAAATATAGGACTTTAGGAATTGAAAAAAAATGACTTATCTATTAGTGCATACCTTCAACACACCAAATCACTTGTGGATGAATTAGCAATCACTAGTCGTTAGATTACTCTAGCAGAATTTAGCATCATCATCTATCGTAACATTTGGGGGTGACTACCACAATATAATCACTACACTCAATCTTCAACCAACACCTATCCCATTTCATGAATTACATGGGCAACTTGTTGCTCATGAAATTCTTCTGAAAAGCGCATAAGAACCTCCTCTTAGCAAACTCCATCATGCGGCAGTCTCCTTTTTTATCTTCAACAACAGCTCCATTCCTCCCTACATCATTGACTTCACTAGTCAGAAAAATAGGCGTCCACATGGTCCATGTCAAATTTGTGGATTAGAAATCATACTGCTGATCGATGTCGTAGACTTTATACTCCTAGCCAATCATTCAATTCTTAGGCCTAGCCATGTTTATTCTGGTGCATCAACTAACTTTATCCCATGGTTTCCAGATACTATTGCCAATTATCGTGGTACTCCAGATCTTGCAAATTTAAGCATGGCCCATGAATGCAAGGGTAAAGATAAATGTAAAACCCCTCCGTAGCCGGGTATTTCCTAAGTATCCCTTGGCCATTGAGAACCTAGAAAACATACGCATAGGAAAGAAGTTTATTTTAAAACCCTATTTAAAGAATAAACCTGTAATTTAAATACATTTTTTTTTTTTAATTTCTAAACTATAATAAGTTCATTGTACAAGTCAAATAATATAGTTTCGTTTCTTGGAGTAAATTGTGAAATTCATAGTAAAAATTTCTAGAACATACACACTTTTACAAACTTTGCCGGCAATTTGATTTCCTTTATTAACACAAACATATTAACTCCATTATACAACATGGACATATTTACTACATTATGAAATATGAACATAATTACTTCGCTAAATACTAGGAAAACCATTCAATAGTCATCATTAAAACATCCTTCATGCTCATAATGTCCCTTGGAATCCTCTCCCATCTTCATGCATTAATCCTTACCTGCAAAACATATAAACATCGTGGGGTGAGCGCTAATCGCGCAGTAAGGGGATATGGCTATTCTAACTATTCACAACATATTATTCATTTTCAATGTCATAAATCATAGTCTTGACATTCACATTAAATTTCTTATACACATAAGTCATTGTATATTTAAAACATCCTAAAACACTAAACATTTATGACTTATGCAACATTCACAAACATGACATGCCTATTTCTTTTATCTAGGTATTTGACATTTCGTTTATCTTTACGAACCGATTAGATTCATTTGAACCATTACCTTGTTCTTGTTTACCACCTCAAAGGACTCATGGTTTTCATAAAATTTCCATTACTTTGATCTTGGTTTCACACCTTAAGAGACTCATGGAATTCATATACCATTAACTCTGGTCTTGGCCTTACACCTCAAAAGACTCATGGAACTCATATACCATTACTCGATCTTGGCCTTACGCCTCAAGAGACTCATGGAAACCTTTCTTTAACATTTCATAAATCCTCCATAAGTCAACTAAACTAGGCTATATATGTTATCATTTAGAATGCATTCATAAGGGATAAAATCTCCCTTTAACATACATAAACATTACATATGCATTTATCATACATGTCGTTTATGGCTAACTTATGGACACACTCATTCATAACGTTCATTCATCTAGCATATACCCATGACCACTTTCATAAATCTTTAGTCAATTGAGTGAAATTCCTTGTCATGAATATTTTCTTAATATTTCTCATTTTCTTAATTCACTTAAAATTTCATACATAAGGAATTTCACTATGTGTCTTTTACCATTCTTGTTCATGTTAGGCCATAGAATTTATTTAGTGCCTTAACCGAATTTCCGAAGAAATTTAGATTTATTTTTTTTATTTGGAAGGTGGGTGCCACATTCTTTTGTATGCCCATTATTCAATTATCATTCAAGCATTTCCCAAAAACAAACCAAGTCATAAAAGTCACCTAAACCCTCCCTTTCACATTCAAACAAGTGCCAACCATCGTCCAACTACAAATCTCTCAAGTGGCAATATCCTCCTCCTTTTCAAATAGAAACCTCAACCAACGCCAATTCACACAATACATAAACAAACCTAACTTTATGCATCAAATTAACATAACAAAAATTAAGGTTTACTAACCCTAGGTGTTGATAACATAGTTTAAAGGGAGATTTTCCCCTTATCTTGGCAATCAAAACTCAAAATAAACACTCCTCCTTGGTTGCAAATAAACACCTTCACCTATAACAAGCATTAACACTCATGAAATTGCTTTAATACATTCAAACTCATCAAGCTAGGGCTTTAGGGATTACCTTAACCCTTTCAAATTGAATTTCCTTAAGGTGTATCTTGATCTTCTTCAAGAAATTGCTTGGAACCCTAAGAAAATTTGAGAAGAAAATGCTTGGATTAGTGGCTTTTATGGTTGATTTGAGGGAGGAACAAGAAGATGATGCATTTAGGGTGTACAAGGCCGACTCTTCTCTCTTAAAACCTTATAGATATTTATTTTATTACTACTCTATTGTGATTGGTCATTAAAAGTTAGATATAAGGGTCATTTGGCATAAATTTTTCATATAAGGGCGTTTTGGTCATTTCTACCACAACATAATGATTAGCACTCATTTAATGCCATTTGACTTCTTTTAAACACTTGGTAATTAATCAATCCCATTAGGTAAATGACTAATTTACCCTTAGTGCACTTTTATGGATACTTAATTCATATGGATTTGTGTGAAAATACCATTATACCCTTGGTAACCATTTAAGCCATTTAAACCTATCAATCTACTTTATGACCATTCTACCCTCATTTCTCTTCAATGACATCACCCCTTACACTTTATAATGGCCACGCCTCAAAATGCATGCAAATTGACCATTTTACCCTTCCATTCAAAAAAGAAAATTACCTTGTAAGGGTAGAATTTCATACCTTAGGGCATCGGAATAATAACGTGGGGTTTATAATAAACTTCATGTTGGTAATGGAACAAGGTTTGCACATTTCTCATACTGGCAATGCCTCTCTCTCTTCAGCTAATAGGTCAATTACATTTACATAATATTTTACATGTCCCTAACATTGTGAAAAATTTATTATCTGTCCAAAAATTCACAACTAACAATAATTTTTTTTTTTTTTTTTTTTTTTTTTTTCGACCTTCTCATTTTTCTATAAAGGATCAGAAAACTCAAAAGCTTCTCCTTCACAGGCCAAGTGAGCATGGCCTTAATTTTTGCCCTTCTCAACCCTTGAATCCAAAACAAGCTTTCGCTGGTGAACAACACGAATCAAGATTGGCATGTTCGTCTTAGTCACCCTCACTATTGCACTATCAATAAAATAATAAAGGAATTTGGCTTACCTTCTTCTCAAAGCAAATCAAATTCTATTTGTTCCTCATGTTTTTTAGGAAAACTAGTTCATCTTCCTTTAGCCTCTTTCGACCATTCGAGCAAAGAACCACTTGACATCATTCACTCCAATGTTTAAGGGGACCTACTCTGCTCTCTAGTTTAGGACATGGTTATGCTATTCTTTTTATTGTTGATTTTAGCCGATATACTTGGGGTTTATTTTCTTAAAAATAAAAGTGAGGTATTTTCTATTTTTCGTAATTTTGAGTCTCTTGTCAAAAGACAGTTTAATGAATAGATTAAAGCCTTCTATTATGATTGGGGAGGAGAGTATCAAAAATTAAATAAAAACTTTCAATCTTTTGATATAATTCATCACATTGCTTGTTCATATACACACGAATAAAATGGCATTGCCGAACGCAAAATAAGACATTTAATAGATACTGGCCTGACATTACTTGCTCATAGTCATGTTTTCATAATCATGTTTCATTTAAATATTGGCATTATGCCTTTGGCATTGCTACAATGTCCATTAATGTTTTGCCTACTCCAATAAAATAAAATAAATCTCCACATTCGATTCTTTTTAACGCCACCCCAAATTACTTGGCCATGAAGCCTTTTGGCTATGCAATTTTCCCATTTTTACGACCTTACAACAACTATAAATTTTCCTATAGAACAAAATTGTGTGTTTACCTTGGTAACTCTCCCTCTCATCATGCATATCGCTATCTTAATCTAGAAAGTCACCGTGTTTATCTTGCTCGTCACGTTAAATTTAATGAAAAATTATTTCCTTTTATTACACAACCTACTACTTCCACTCCTGTGTAGCCCTCAACTTTAGTGTGGCTTGAATTAGAAGGGCACAAGGACTCTCACTTGGTTCCACCTGTAAGTAAACCGGTGGGTAAACACAGCGGAAAACAAAAATATTTCCCATTCAATTACTTTGATTAACCCAAGATCAGGGTCTGATATGTATATATTTTACATGCTTAAATTGAAAAGAACAAATAAAAATAACAAGGATCCAGACAAGGATCAGAAATCATACGCACATTTGGAGGCTCCTTCAAATGTCTCTAAACACGATTTCGCTACCGATCCAAGAATAGGATCAAACTCACGTTGTCTACACGAAGACAGTACAATAGAGACCAAAGATTTATTTTGCTAATTCAATCCTTGGCTTTAAGGATTCAAGGTTTGGAAGAAAGAGTGAAGAAAATGAAGAGAGAAAATATTTCTCTCAAAATCACTCACAGCAAAGAATGAAGAATTCATATAAAACCTAACTTTTGCTTTCTTTATATAGTAAAGCTGTAACGCCCAACATGGAGGTACATGATTTAAATTATGTTTTATAGCCCTTAGTTAATTTTTATTAAAGTTATTTTAAGAGAATATAAAGAAAATGCCTTAAACTTGTATTAAGGGTAAAATGGTCTTTTCACTCAAAATTAGTTGAAAAAGTGGGGAGTGAAAAGAGGTAGAATTTCATAAAAAATGCAATAAAAATGAGGGCATTATGGTAATTGACTAAGGGACAAGGATGGAATTTCTAAAAAAGTGTAAGGGCAAAATGGGAAAGTGAGTTTATAAAATAAGATGATAGGGGTTTGTAACCCTTATTTCCTTCATTCCACCGCCACACTACTCCCCCATTTTCTCTCAAATTTTCATTCAATCTTCCAAGGATTTTGAGGGCTTTTGAGTGATTTTTAATAGGGTTTTGATTCAAGACTTCAAAAGGTAAGAATTCATGCTCTTTATCTATGATTTATTTGTGTAAAAGTTGAGTTCTTATGAAATTTATGCTTAGGGCTAGAAGAAGTTTTGAATCCAAAAAGAGTAGAGAGCTTAGTAGAGAAGACTCAAGCATAAGGTAAGTAAATTCCACTCAAAATCCAACTCAAGTTAAAGTTTAAGAATTTAAGTGAGTAGAGATTTCTTTTAAGTATGCATATGTTATGGTTATTGAGAAATTGAGATGAGATTGGCGATGAATTATGCGTGTTGTTGGATATATTTGAATATGAGAAGTGTATGTGATGGTTTGATGATGGGTTGAAATTGGAAGAATTGGAGGAAATTTTGGGAATGTGTTTGCCGTGTAGGTATGGTGATGCTACAAGAGAGATTTTCTCTCATTTTTGGATGGTTGAGAAATAAATTGAATGATAATTAAATTAAGGTTTGTTTATGCATAAGTAATGTTTGATGAAATGCGTAAGAGAAGTATAAGTTTCAGTAGAAACCTTAATTTTATGCAACATTGCATATTTACATTTCATGAGTGCATCCAAGTAAGAATTTCAAGCATGAGCCATCCATATGCATATAATTGTGTATGTGTAGAAATTTAAGAAAGAATAGAGAATAAAGACATAAAGAATAAAGAATAAAGAATAAAGCAAGAAAGAATAAAACACTATAAGAATAAAGAGAAAAGAAGAATAAGCATTAAATAATTAAGGAGTGGTAAAGAAGAGAAAAGAATAGGTTGTTGTGATGGGGAACCGTGAGTGCTAAGAAGAAATTCTCACATACACGCCACCTTAATTGAGTGGCATAAGAAGAAGAAGAATTATACGATCCATAAGAGTGTATGTGGATGAGAGTTGTACCAAGAAGAATTTCCTACATGCACGCCACCTTAATTGAGTGGCCTAAGAAGAAAGAAGAATTTGTACAGTCCACAAGAATGCATGTAGATGAGAATTGTACTCACTCACACGGCCAAGGTTCCAAATCCATACATCGATCAAGACCGATCAGCAAAGAATAAGAAAAGAAAGAATAAGAATAAGAAAGAATAAGAATGAGAAAAGAAAGAATAAGAATAAGAAAGAATGAGAAGGCTTGAACAAGCCAAGAGAAGAAAAGAAAAGAGAAACAAGAGAAGAAAAAACAAGAAAAAACAAGAAAGAAAAGAAAAGAATAGAAAGAAAAAGAAAATAGAAAGAAATAGAACAAGAAAATAGAAAGAAAAAAGAAAAAAGCATTTTATGCATTATTGCATATGCATTTTATTCATGCATATTGCCATGAATTTCATCATGGTTAGGAAGAATAGAAAGAATAAGAAAGAAAGAAGCGTGAATAGAAAGAATGAGAGAAGTAGAAAGAAAGAAAAGAACAGAGAGAGTAAGAAACAGCGAAATAAAAGAGAATGAATTAAGTAAGGAAAGAATCTAAGAAGGGGAAGAGTTAAGGGATTTACTTACTGAGCATTTTTATGCTCAACCCGTTATTTTTCCATATTTTTGCAGGAAATAGGTGAGCAGCGGTCAGAAAGACGTCGACAAGCGGAGAGGATTGGCATTGCAGTCCACTGTCGCTAAGTTTTTTGTATTTGTTATTTTGATATATGTAAAGAATTATGTTTTGTAAGTAAAGAAAAATTTGGGCCCAACTATTTTCATATACTAAGTATGTATGTTTTATTGTATATGTTATAAAGAATACTAGTAGAAAGAAGTCATTACAAAAGCAAAATATTAATTCCATCCCCAAAGTTTGCAATAACTCAAACTTTGGTGGAATTGCATATGGGTCCCTGTTTAATTATTTAGTTAAATATTAATATTAATATTAATTTCGATAATTAAACTTGTAATTTTGCTAAATTATTCCAGTAATAAAATTGGACACATGTTACAATCTCAGTAAATTTAATTACAGCAAAATTACCAATATGCCCTTTCATCCAAAAGATGAATATACCCTTCCATAGTTAACCATCCTTAAACTGTCTCCTTAGTGTGTGACCCGTAGGCTCCTCATCATACTAACAGTGAGTAGTATCGCGATTGATACTAATCAATCGTCTCACCACACACAAACCAAGATTGGCTCCTAGCAAGGCATCATGGTCACCCGATAGATTCATATTCAGCGAAATAGTTATGTAATAACTCTTTCTAACTAGTATACTTGGGAAATACAAAATGATAAAAACACATAAGCATATAAGTGAAAGATAATGGGCCCAAAAAATTTCTTTACTTTATATACTAAATTCTTTACAATACAAAAATATCATATACATAAACTCAAAAATAGTGGATAGTGGTGCCATTCCCTCCGCTTCTCGATGTCCATCTAACTGCTTCTCACTTATTCCCTGCAAAAACAAAGAAATCAACAGAGTGAGTACTAATTATTCAGTAAGTAAATCCGGTATACTACCCCTCTCTCTCCGTTGCTCAAACTCTGAACTTCTTTTTTTACATTAATTACACTTCGCTGTTTTTCTCTATTCTTTCTTTATTCTAATCTCTTTGTTCTTTCTTTCTTTCTAATTTCTCACTACTCTTGGTAGTAGGCAAAGTGCCATGCATAAGTATGATGCAATGCACAAATACATAGATGATGCCTTTTCTTTTCTGTTTTTCTGTTTCTTATTCTATTTTTCTTTCTTTTTCTGTACTTCTTTCTTTTCTCTATTTCTCTTCTTTCTTTCTTTCTATTCTCCCTTTTCTTTCCTTTCTTTTCTTTCTTTTCTTTTCTTTCTTTTCTTTTATTTTCTTGTTCTTTCTTATTCTTTGCTTTTATATTCTT
Organism: Pistacia integerrima; assembly: GCA_026225825.1. Classification (NCBI taxonomy): domain Eukaryota; kingdom Viridiplantae; phylum Streptophyta; class Magnoliopsida; order Sapindales; family Anacardiaceae; genus Pistacia; species Pistacia integerrima. The sequence continues at coordinate 15,484,249 of CM047750.1, read as the reverse complement.
TCTTTCTTTTCTTCTCTTCTCTTATTCTTTCTTTCTAATTCTTTCTTATTCTTTGCCGATCAGACTCGGTTGAGGCATGGATTTGGAACCCTGGTCGTGTGAGTGTATTCTTCTTTCTTGTGTACAGCCCTTATCCACATGCACTCTTACAGACTGTACCGATTCTTCTTTCTTATTCTTAGGCCGCTCACTGAAGGCGGCGTGCATGCGGGGAAATTCTTCTTGTCACTCACGGGTTCCCCATCTCAACAACCTCCTCTTCTCTTATATTCTTTTAGAACTTAATGATCATTTTCTTTTCTTTTCTTTAATAACTTTCTTTTCTTTCTTCTTTAATGTTCTTAATGTTCTTATATGCATGTATGCATGTAGATGAGCTTTTCTTATGGTTCTTTCTCAATTCAAATGTTTAAATGCAATGATGCAATATGGCATGTAAACATATCATTCTCTACTTTCTCTACCATCTACAAGCTCATATCAAAATAATAAATCAACATACTCATACATGCACTTCTCTATGAAACTTTATCAAACACTTTGTATGCACAAATAAAGCACTAAGGTGATTACACTACCATAACAATCTCTAACCACCAAGATTTTGGAGCAAAGCTCCCTAACTTCAATATCAAACCTGGCCAGCAAAAATACACTCCATAACTCTCCTTAAATTCTTTCTTAACTCATCCAAACTTCCATAAATTTTCTATCAACACAATCATCACTTCTCATGGTGGAATTCTAATCATAAGTAACCATCAATTCCATCAACAAATCTCAACACTCAAACATATACTGTCATATAAGAAATCTCTACACAATTATTGCTCAATCAAATCAAGGGCTAGGGTAGGATTTACATCGTCCTTAACATGAAATTCCCAACAATGACATTGGGCTTGGATGGGTCCATTGGTAGACAAATATAAATAAACAGGATATGATTCTTTATTCTCACATATTTTATCATTCAAACTCGTCTTTTAATTTTTGTTTTTCTTCTTTTCTTCTTTTTTTTACTTTTTATGAACAGTGTATCCGGAGCCTCCGAGTCAGCTTACGCACACTTCAATTAATCCCTCAAGACCCTGGAATCCTTAGAACTACCAACTAGATAAAAGCTTCCGTGACTACCTCTATTAGCAATCGATAAAGGACTCAAGCTCATGACCTCTCATCAAAGAGTCTCTATCAAACCACTCGGCCACCCAGAGATAGTTAACTCGTCTTCAATTCAAAAGGCGAAGTGAGTTTTAGCTCCCATCATATTGATAAATATCTTTTATTTTTATTTTTAATTTTAAATAATTTTAACCTTATTGAAAATTTCTATAAATAACATAATAATTTTCAAATATATTTGTACTTTATTTTTATTTTTTTTGTTTTAATTTTTAACATTTAATCTAAATCTTCTAAATCATTAATTAAGAAATTGAGAAAAAAATGGGTAATAAAAACCCTAATTGAACATAACTAAGCAAGGTTATTCTTTGTATTAAATAGGGTTTTAAGAGTTTTTCCTTTAATCTAAATCTTCTAAATCTTTAATTAAGAAATTGAGAAAAAATGGTGTAAATAAAAACCCCAATTGAACATAATTAAGCAAGGTTATTTTTTGTATTAACTAGGGTTTTAAGAGTTTTCCTTTAATCTAAATCTTCAATTAAGAAATTGAGAAAAAATGGCTTTAAATAAAAAACCTAATTGAGCATAATTAAGCAAGGTTAATTTTTTATATTATATAGGGTTTTAACAGTTTATATATATAAAAAAAATGGAGTTCTTTTTTTTTTTTTTTTTTTGGTTTGGTGAGCACAGTGCACAGATTATCAATTTAATATTTCCCCACAAAACCAACAATAAAAATAATGAAAACAATAACTTTGCAATCCGAAAGTGAAAAATATATGGAACTAATTAAGTAACAATCAATAAAAAGAAGACGACTATGACTACTGTAATTCCATACTAAGTTTACTATGCTAGTCATTTGGGACTCTCTGGTTTCTTTTCTTCAAAATAAGGAAGATCAGGATGTTGCCACTCATCAAGACGAGGAAAGACTGATGCATAATTATCAAGAACAGGCTCAGAGGTGGCCACGACGCATTGATCATCTGTTCTTTGTACTAGAGGCGCAAAGCTACCAGAACCGGCAACATGAATCTGCACTGAATTGGTAGAGCCGCCACTATCCGTGGCATCACCTCCGTTTGTTCCTTGCATTGCAGGCGCCGAGCTTCTGGAACCAACATAATTTGATGTATTGAACATGTTTTGCATCAGACGCGCAACGTTGCGATTATTACCAACATTCTGATGAGTTCTTTGCATCATTGAGGCCATTGAGATTGCGGAATCAAGATTATGCTGCAAATTGCCCCCATCATTTCCTTTCATTTGAGGCTCCGAGCTAATAGAGCTAGCACCACTGCTACTAGCTGCTTGATTCTTGTTCTCTGATTTGTGATTCTTCAAGTAGACCTTGCACAAAACCCAATCGTCCAACTGCCCAAAAAATAAAAATAAGCAATATTTATATTATTACATACGGGTTGGGATACTTGACTTGAACAAATCTCAGTAATTAGACCAAATTAAAGAACGATAATTTACCTTCATGTTGCTGTCATCAGGAGTGGCATTTGATCTCGAAGCGGCTGCCTGACTTGTTTTGCTGTAAGTAGGTTTACTTGCAGCTGGAGTGCTATGTTGATCCATTACATATTCATACATGATCCAGTTAGTCTTTGTTGAATTTTTATTGCTGCCATTATAATAGACCAGTGACCTCTTGCTTGCTACTTTGATATTGTTTATTGTAACCGGATAATCAACCCCACGAGCCTTCCAAAATCCGTCGACGGCCTGTCGTTTTGGCCGGTTTCCGTGTGGGTACTTCCGATCCCTTGGAGTGAAGAAGTACATGAACTTACCTCCTTCCTTCTCGTGCGAATCTGCACTCACAAAATTTATATATAGTAAAACATAAATATAACGAATTTCAGCCATGAATAACTTGTTGGATTGTTATGAGATAAAGAAAAGATCAAAAGAAACTTCGGTTTGCCATGCTAATTAATAAAGTCGATCTTTTACAAACAAACAGTTTACTTAGAGAGCTAAAGTAGTCAAAGAAAATCAAAGAAAAAGGGCAATTAGTGGGGCGGCTTTAAAGCTCAGTTCAAGTTCCGGGAATTCTTCAAATTTCCTGTTTTTCCGATGAAAACTTGTATAGAATTAGAAAACTCAAAGATGTAACATACAATAATTATGAATTTAAACAATAATTTATGAAATTAAAGAAGAGAAGCGGTCTTGAATTTTTTTTTTTTTAAAATTAATTTTGATGTTTTAATTTGTTAAATTAAAATATCAAGAACAAGAAAGAGGCACGCAAAGTAGAAAAACTAATGAAAAAAAGATAATTTAAGACTAAATAAACAACAAAAATAGAAAGAAATCAACTTGAAAAGGAAAAAAAGGATTAAACCCATGAAAAGATAACAAAAATTAATGAACAGAAACTTGAAAAAGGAAAGATTAAACTAATTAAAAGAGACGAACTGTATAGCTGTTGAGGATGATAATCATAAGGATTAATTTCTTGAATGATGTTGCAAGGCAAAGCATTCTTCAAGATTTTGTTCTTTAGGTAGTCGACAACCAGTTCTTCGTCAGTTGGGTTGAATCTATACCCTGATGAGAATGCCATCTTTCACCAGACCTTGCTTCAACTTTCAATTAAATAGAGAGGAGAAATATGGTTAAGTTCTGTTTATATATCTTTTATCTTCTAATTAATTAGTTAGGACTTGCATTTCCTTTTATTTTAGGAATTCTATTTGGTTTACAACTAAAGTACCCTATTATTTCTGAAAGGACGTATAAATTTCAATTAATTTTTTTTTAATCATTTTCATTGATAAGATATTTTCTATTTTGTTATAATGTAGACTTAAATTTCTAGAATCATCTATCATAAACGAAGGCTCTACCATTCGTTATTGATAATTCATGAATTCTTCCTGGAGAATAAAATTCAGTTTGATTTTTCTGAATTAGAGCTACAATCAGCCAATGAGAGGGCGTGTGTCAAACAGTTCGTTGGATTATATTTATAATGTTTTGGAGGGAAAGACAGTTAATCGAAAAACTTACCTAAATTCACGCCTTAATTTCCGGAGTTAGTTCCTTTGTGAAATATCTAACTGCTGCCAAGTCAGAATAGGGCTAAAACTAACCATCCTCTTTAATAATTCAACTATCACTTCTTAGCTGAATCACTGTTTTTTTTTTTTTTTTTTTTTTTCGGTTGGTTACAGAATCCATGGCCTTCCTTCAGCTCCTAGTTTACCCAAGATCTCTCTTTTCTTCGTATAATAATGGCACATGGCAGGGACGGACCATAAATAAATTTCAGTGGGGTAAAATCTGAAAATTTCAATACATACAGGATAGCCAAAATAAAAAATCAAACCAAATTGGGGTTAGCAGCCCTTACTCATCAGAATGTAGGTCTGTCCATGACAAGTGATATTCATTACAACGTTTTTTTTTTTTTGGTAATGACAATGGGTGTTCGGACTAGCTTGTACGTATCTCAACTAACCCTCCATGTTAGATCGTCCTCTTATTCTTTTACTATTAAGGAAACTCGAACTTAGGAGATCATATTAGATCTTCTTTTGCTCTTTTACTATCAGGTCATCCGATGGTGGTTTATTCATTACAACTTGGTTAAGATTAGTACAATATTTTTTTTTTTTTTTTTTGTTTTGTTTTTTTCTTGTTTTAAGGAAAGAGATATATATGTACATATTAAATAGGAAAACACTATAACCACAGCCTCTTCTCACAAACTTCCTCTTACAACCTCGACGTGGTAGCTCGCAATTGGTCAGCTCGTAATGGGTCCCAACTGATAAATTGCGGCCAACCAATTGCGAGCTGTCACATCGGGGTTATGAGAGAAAGTTTGTGAGGGTGTAGCATTACTCTATTAAATATTCGTAATTGGAATTGGCCTAAGCATCGATGTCATGCACGCTAAATCATAGTGTGTGGCTCCTAGCACTAGTTTGATGTTATGCACACATCGATATAGTCATTGTCATTCTTCAATATCACTCATATTGGGATATAAGTATTTCTACAACCCAGGTAAAGGTAAATTATGTAGGAAAAATACCAAAAATTGTTCGTATACTAATTCCACGATATATACAATGCAATACAATCATAATGGTAATATTAGTTATGTCATGTAATGATAATTGGTAACATGTAATGATATTATAGTGAGATAATTAAACATTATTATTTGGTTAAATGTTAATCAGCATGTCATTCCATGTGTTACTGAGATATCATTGTGCTACTTTAGACCTCGATTAATTCCGTGATATGAAGATTTTGAAGTGGACTAAATGAACTTTAATAGTTAACTAACCATTTTACCCTTACTTACAAATATCTTATGACCATACTACTCTTTATCACAATGAAAATTGTTAACAGGTTTCTGCTCTAGGTTGTAAAAAGGTATTTAAAAGGTGGGTGGGTATGAATTTTTCAATGGACCATTTTTTGGGTGGGAACATGTTGTTAACTCTATTAATTAATTAATTATATTAATATTATTCATTACTTAATTGAATCAGTCTCCATAATTTTAGGTATTTTAAACTATTATTATCAATTAATCAAATTAAGTATACGATGACTCATTCATTTATGGCAGTTAATTTCAATCGTCCCAATCTCATACAATGTGGACATCAACACTTTTTTTGTTTTAAACTCAATCATGTTTATTGGTTCTAGTTATGATCAATAGTTTACTATTGTCACCTCTCTTCTTGTGGTCGGATGGCAAACCTTTTAGTCACTGGGGTTAGCCATACTCAAGGGGTCTTGTCTTCGAGTCGCAGGAGAGTTACTTGCTACATTTGTGCAATTACTTTGGTTTATTGGGCTTGTAGGGTATTCTGCGGCGCTGAGGATTAGACAGACTCCAATATGGGCCTGGATCTGGTCGGTCGTGCCCCGATCTGGCCTTTTCCAACCAGATACGACCACATCTTGTCATCAACGTTGGCCAAGATATGGCCATCATTGACAACCAAATGTGGCCAGATCTAGCCGAAAAAGACCATATTAACACACGACCGGCTAGATCCAGCAGGTCGTGTGCCATTACTGAGACTTATGGCCACTCTACGACGGTGGTGGCCAGCTGCCGGCGTTTAATGGGTGGATGGGAGTGTTTTTGTTAATTTTCAATATTTTTATTATAGGAGGTGTTTTTGTTAATTTTCAAATCCTACCTTATAATAACAATCCAACTCAACTTTTTCAAAAATAATAAAACAAACACAACCACTTTTTTTTTTTTTTAATAGTTTGTTGGGTACATAATCAATGGCTTGCCTTCAACTGCTAGTTTACCTAAGATCTCTATTTTTTGTGTATAAGAATGGCAAATGGCAGGGATGGACCCATAAATTAATTTTAAAGGGGACAAATTCAGAATAATATAATAGAAAATAGAGGAAAACAAAATCAATAGGGTAAAATACTAAAATCTAAAAATTTAAATACAAATACTAGATAGTCAAAGTAAAAAAATCAAACCAAATGGGTTACTAGCTCTTACTTATCAATACGTAGATCTTCCACGACAAGTGATATTCATTATAACTTTTTTTTTTTTTTTTTAATGACCAATGGTAGCGTGCCAAATGCACCAAATTAATTAACCTTACTAACCTAACTACTAAATTGTATATAGGGTGAGCAGGGGTCGATCCCACAGGGAATGATTCGATTAATTCTTATAATCTATCCAATAAACACAACAAAAACAACAGAAAAATAAAATAAAATAAAATCCTAAACAGTAAACATTACAACAGTAATGAAAGGGGTTGTAGTCAATGCAATCTAAAGTAAAACAAATAAATCGCTAATGGTAGAAAATATCAGATTAAAAACAACCAGTTCTCGGTTCAAGATCCACCTGAACATGCATTGGACATGAACTAACCGTAACATTATTCTATCCCGTTATTATGGAATTATTGACCCTAGGAAACAACAAGTCTATTACCCGAATTTTCCCTTAATTGTCATTACTGAAATAAGCTCTTTAGTTAGATCCTAACCCTTGAACAACCTACAATAAGCTCTCTATGTTTAATTCAATGGCAGCCTTAAGAATTAGGAAAATGGATCAATCCAAGCAACAATCACGCAAGATCGGATTATTTAACTTAGGTTATGTTATTCAAGGTGACAGACTAAAAACTTGTCCGTAATCATCTATCATCATGTGTTACTCATTGAATAGAAAGAGGACAATTACGTATCACAATTCCTAATTCTAACAGATAAAATTCCGATTAAACAATTTAGCAGGCCATTACTAAATCACCCAAATAAAATTCATAAACAATTAAAACATAATAACATAAACAATTCCAATAAGAATGAGATTGGGAACAATGTTACTGAAGTTAAGTTACACCAATGACATGAATTCAGGCTTCAAAATCCCCTTGAACTGAAGAAGAAAGATCAGCCACACATCTTGACGCAGAAAGTAAAAAAAACTAAAAACTAAACTCTACTGATGTTCTCCCCCTCTTTAACCTAACAACTCCTAAATAAATAACATATTTTTTCCTCCATTATGCCCTAGGAAAACGGAAATTACCTTCCTAGACCTTTTCTAAAAGATAGACTTCCAAAACTGTCAATCCTTATCAGATATGGAAAATAGAATCCGTAACCCAGCTTGCACCAGGATTCTCACAATGTAAAAGAACTTTTCTGGGCTTGGTTACTTCACAAAAGTTGTAGTCTTGGATGTGTAGATGAATTTGGGCTTTTGAATCACCTACTTTCGATATCTAAAGCTCCAGTTAGGCCCATTCAAAGACTCAATACTCAGCCAAGAAATCCTTCCGCGAATAGGATTCCAGGTCCGGTTTTGCAATGACTAATGATGTCCCAAACAAACTCGGATTCTCACCAATAATACCTTCCTGGAAAGCTTAATTTGTCTACTTTACTTTTTCTGAAGAACACTTTTGCAATCGAGAAATCTGACTCCATGAAAAACCTGAGAAACGCATCACTGGTCAGAATAACAAAAAATCTGGAATTTCCTAATCTTTTCTCAATTATTTCATAACGTCTATCCAAATATGTCAAACTTACAAAATAAACTCTAATAAACTCAAATAGGCATAAAACATAACAAAAAACATAATATGGAAGGAATAAAAATATATAAATTACACTCTTATCAAATTCCCCCACACTTAGCTTTTGCACGTCCTCCAGCAAACTAATTCAAACACTAAAACAAACTACACTCAAGTCATATCAAGAACACCATCATGATGCATAAGCAATAATATTTAATCCATGCATATTCATACCTGACTTAGGAAGCAGCAAAATAAAAAAAGTAGAGTTAAGAACATTCATCTCTCTTCATCATTTTCCATAATTACTCTCAATTAGTCAATGCAAACAAGGAAACTAATGACAACCAAGTCATGTACAACTCCCCTCTCAACTTTTTCCTCAACTGTTTCTCTTTACTACTACAAACTGGGTAGCAAACTAGGGATATTTTTTCTCTTTTTTTTCTTTTTTTTTTTTTTTTTCTGTTTTGAAAAAATAAGTGCATTTTATGCTCCATCTCATTTCATGGTTGTGTTTATGAGTGAGTGCATTCTACGCTCCATCTCGACCCATCACATATCTTTCTTTTTTTTTTTTTTTTTCCTATTTGCTTAAACCCAAATTTAGGACTAGCTTAAGAGAAACAATTTTTCTTTTTTTTAAGGGTTGTTATACACTCCTCAATCATGCTTCGTCACCAAGTTCACACAACTTGTCAAGACATATTGTTTCAAAACTACAAAGATTCAAATCTGATTAACTCTATTTTACGAAATATTACTAACATCCTAAGTCAAGGAATATGCTCAATAACAAAGTCAAGTTACTATTTCATGCATCACTAGACGTTCAAAGACATGACTTAAAGCATAAACCTTCCTAAAAACAAAAACTCCTTTTTTTTTCTTAACATAAACAAACACCTAAAGCCTAACTTCTCCCCCACACTTAAAACTTACATTGTCCCCAATGTAGAGACAGCAAATAAAACAACAAATGAAAAATGGAAAATAAAATAAAAAAAAAAACTAAATTCAAAGGAAAAGAAAATCAAATCTGAATTCTTGGGTTACCTCCCAAGCAGCGCCTTTGGTTAAAGTTGTTAGCCCGACTCTCTGCATGGTCATCACTACTCATGTATCGACTCCTCCAATCCCATCTCCTCAATATTGCAAACTTGGAACCCTTCATAGTAAAGCTTAAGTCTATGTCCATTGACCTTAAACTCCTCGTTTGTTTTCAAACTTTGGATTTCTACCGCACCATTATGAAAAACATTAGTCACAAAAAAACTTTGGAGGTCTTTTTTTTTTTTTTTTTTCAAGAACCTAAAAATCACAATTGAACAAAATGAAAAACACAATAAACACTAATTAAATGAAAAAAATCGACAAAGAACATTCCCCGGCAACGGTGCCAAAATTTGGAAGCGTGCCGAATGCACCAAATTAATTAACCTTACTATCCTAACTACTAAATTGTATATAGGGTGAGCAAGGGTCAATCCCACAGGGAATGATTCGATTAATTCCTATGATCTATCTAATAACCACAACGAAAACAACAGAAAAATAAAATAAAATAAAATAAAATAAAATCCTAAACAGTAAACATGACAACAGTAATGAAAGGGTCGGGTTGTAGTCAATGCAATCTAAAGTGAAACAAATAAATCGCTAATGGTAGAAAATATCATATTAAAAACAACCAGTTCTCAGTTCAAGATCCACCTAAACATGCATTGGACATGAACTAACCGTAACATTATTCTATCTCGTTATTATGGAATTATTAACCCTAGGAAACAACAAGCTCTATTACCCGAATTTTCCCTAAATTGTCACTACTGAAATAAGCTTTTCAGTTAGATCCAAACCCTTGAACAACCTAGAATAAGCTCTCTAAGTTTAATTCAATGGCAGCCTTAAGAATTAGGAAAATAGATCAATCCAAGCACTAATCAAGCAAGATCGGATTATTTAACTTAGGTTATGTTATTCAAGGTGACAGACTGAAAACTTGTCCGTAATCATCTATCATCATGTGTTACTCATTGAATAGAAAGAGAACAATTAAGTATCACAATTCCTAATTCTAACATATAAAATTCCGATTAAACAATTTAGCAGGCCATTACTAAATCACCCAAACGAAATTCATAAACAATTAAAACATAATAACATAAACAATTCCAATAAGAATGAGATTGAGAACAATGTTACTGAAGTTAAGTTACACCAATGACATGAATTCAGGCTTCAAAATACCCTTGAACTGAAGAAGGAAAGATCAGCCACACATCTTGACGTAGAAAGTAAAAAATAACTAAAAACTAAACTCTACTGCTGTTCTCCCCCTCTTTAACGTAACAACTCCTAAATAAATAACATATTTTTTCCTCCATTCTTCCCTAGGAAAAACGGAAATTACTTTCCTAGACCTTTCCTAAAAGATAGACTTCCAAAACTGTCAATCCTTATCAGATATGGAAAACAGAATCCGTAATCCAGTTTGCACCAGGATTCTCACAATGGAAAATACCTTTTCAGGGCTTGGTTACTTCACAAAAGTTGTAGTCCTGGATGTTAAGATGAATTTGGGCTTTTGAATCACCTGCTTTCGATAACTGAAGCTCCAGTTAGGCCCATTCGAAGACTTAATACTCAGCCAGGAAATCCTTCCGCGAATAGGATTCCAAGTCCGGTTTTACAACAACTAATGATGTCTCAAACGAACTCGGATTCTTGCCCATAATACCTTCCTGCAAAGCTTGATTTGTCTACTTTACTTTTTCTGAAGAACACTTTTGCAATCGAGAAATCTGACTCCATGAAAAACCTGAAAAACGCAGCACTAGTCAGAATAACAAAAAATCTAGAATTTCCTAATCTTTTCTCAATTATTTCATAAAGTCTATCCAAATATGCCAAACTTACAAAATAAACTCTAATCAACTCTAATAGGCATAAAACATAACAAAAAACATAATATGGAAGGAATAAAAATATATAAATTACACTCTTATCAAATTCCCCCACACTTAGCTTTTGCACTTCCTCCAGCAAACTAATTCAAACACTAAAACAAACTACACTCAAGTCATATCAAGAACATTAAATTCTTGTTTTAGGTATTTTCCATATTAGAATAAGATTTATTTCAGTTAATAGTTTATTCTTTTCTTAGTTAGTCAATGATAATTCTAGTATAAATAAGGGTCTTTGTAACATAGAGAAAATGAGTTGATTATATTATTTGAATGAGTGATTGAGAACCATTTTTGGTTATCTTAAACAATCCAACCTTTTGTGGTTGTTTTATCCAATCCAGTATCCAAACTTGATACATTCGGTAGTAGTTTAGCGTATCCTTGTTTTCCTACATTTAGCCATCTCTCTCTTGGCTGTTTCAACATCATTTGGTATCAGAGCATAGGTTTGTTATCAATGGCTGAACAAAATCGTGATCAAGGTCAGCAAAGTCGCGGTAGGGGTCATAGAGTGGCCCTTGGGGGAGATGCTATTGATCAGTAAGATGTAGAGATCGACGATCTGAGGAAACAAGTTCAAGATCTCCAACGGCAGCTTGAGCAAATCAAGGCCTCGATGGAAGAAGACGAGGAAGAAGAGTTCGAAGATATTTTTGGTGATGACGTTAAGGTTAACAATCGTGACCACTTTGATTATTTTGATGATCATGGTGAGCCGCCAAAATTTGATGAAAAAATTATTGAAGAATCATGTTTCAAGATGTGGGTCTTCATGAGGCTGCTTATGAAACAAGTTCCTTTATCATTAATTGTGTTGCCGACGTGCATGATTATCATGACAAGATAAGGCTACAAGAGATTTTACTTTATGATTTTGTTTTTCATTATTGGGCTAATTGGATGGATATTGTTGCAAGGGCAAGAAAATTTAATGTTCTTCATGCATATTACCTAGAGATGAACTTAAAGAAGTTTCGATTAATGCAAGTTGAAGATGAAGATATTCGTGCCAGAAATTCGAGGGCGAATTTCCAGCTAGTGGGGAAGAATGATGTAGGGAATATATTGTTAAAATTCTTTAGGAAAGAAATTTCATTATTTCCTTATATTATAGTAGTCCTAATTAAATTAAATTCTTGTTTTAGGTATTTTCCATATTAGAATAAGATTTATTTCAGTTAATAGTTTATTCTTTTCCTAGTTAGTCAATGATAATTCTAGTATAAATAAGGGTCTTTGTGGCCTTGGGAAAGGGAATTGATTATATTATTTGAATGAATGATTGAGAACCTTTTGTGGTTATCTTAAACAATCCAACCTTTTGTGGTTGTTTTATCCAATCCAATGTCCGAACTTGATACATTCGGTGGTGGTTTAGCGTATCCTTGTTTACCTATGTTTAGCCATCTCTCTCTTGGTTTAGCATATCCAAATGATGCCGAAACAACCAAGAGAGAGATGGCTAAACATCAGAAAACAAGGATATGCTAAACCACCACCAAATGTATCAAGTTTGGATACCAGATTGGATAAAACAACCACAAAAGGTTAGATTGTTTAAGATAACCACAAAAGGTTCTCAATCATTCATTCAAATAATATAATCAACTCCCTTTCTCAAGGTTACAAAGACCCTTATTTATACTAGAATTATCATTGACTAACTAGGAAAAGAATAAACTATTAACTGAAATAAATCTTATTCTAATATGGAAAATACCTAAAACAAGAATTGAATTTAATTAGGGCTACTATAATAAAAGAAGAAAACCTAAATATAAGGAAATAATGAAATCTGTTTCATAAAGAATTTTAATAATATATTCCCTACATCACGTGGAGTGGCCCAAAATGTCGGTTGACCCAATTCATAGGGTGGCATTGATCATAAAGTGATCCAACTCATGGAATAGGTTGACTCGTGGTGTGGACCAGCTTGTAGAATTTGTCGGTCCATAAAGCAGTCCTTCTTATAGAATGGGCCATCATGCTGGATGGTCTTTTGACAGGATGGGTTTTGATATGGGCCCAATTGAAGTTGGGCTGTGGCATTGAGCTTAAGCTTTCGGGCCAACCGAAGTTTGGCTTTTGGCATGAGCCCAACCGGAGTTGGGTTGTGACTTGAAGCCATTTGCTATTGGACCAACCAGAGTTAGGCCTTGGTGTAGAGCCTTTTGCTAGTAGGCCAACTGGAGTTGGGCCTTGGTGTGGAGCCTTTTGCTATTGGGCCAACAAGAATTAGGCCTTTGGCACAGAGCCTTTTGCTACTGTACATGTCAAGGGCCCAATACAGATTTTTGTATCTACACATGGAATGACATGTTAATAAAAATTCAACCAAATAATAATGTTAATTAAAATCCAACCAAATCAAAATGTTTAATAATCTCAATACAATATCGTTACTTAATATTATCTCAATATAATGTCATTACTTTATTTTCTGTTCTTTTCCAATACTTTTGACAACCCACTATTATCTCATAAAGTCTATTTTTTTATGCTATTCAAATCATTCTTAAAACAAACATATTATAGAATACAATATTGTAAGTTTTTCTTCAAAGCCTTGGTAGTTATTTTAACTTATATATTTTTGTGTTGTTTAATTATATTATGTTATTCAAATTATCTATAAGATATATTTTTAGCTCTGATTTTTTTAATTTTCAATTTAATTATCTACAATTTTATTTTAAGAATAACGATAGTGGAGGCTATATAGCATAAGTAAATGGAATGAAATATTAACTCTTTCAAAATATAAAAAAATAGAATGAAGGGCATTTATTTAATTTTAAAACTTTGAAATGAGATATCTTAAGAAATGTGGCTTTTTTAATCCATGAGTGGGGTGTCAATAACTCTACTCTATAGTTATTTCACTGGTTCTCACCGGGCTTCTTTTTGGGCCATTTAGACATGATCGTTTATGCCTCTTTCCACTTTTAATTCAAAATTAGGAATTAACAAATGAAAAAGTAGGTATTCAAATTTGTTAAAAGGAAAGTTTCCTTTCTCAACCAACCCCTAGGTGGGCGAGTGGTTCGATAGGGACTCTTGGGTGTATTACTAAAGAGGTCCAAAGTTTGAGTCCCTCTTCGGTTGGTAATAGGGGTGGCCATTAGAGCTCTTACCTGATCGATAGTTCCAAGGTCCTAGGGAATTAGTTGAGGTGCGTGTAAGCTAGCCTAGACACCTCTGGTCATAAAAAAAGGGTTCATTTTTCAATTTATTGGGATGTAATTGATAATATTGTTAAATTCGATCACCTTAATGATATGGCAACGAAACCGATTCATGTTTTTAAACTTCAACTGGTGATTGAACTTTATTAGACTAAGGTTTGTATAATTAGTTTTTAGTAAGTGTGAGGGTTAGTTTGTAATTTGTCATGCTTGTATCACTAATACGGTGCATTTAGATTGTTTGGTTATATAAAGGTGGTTGGGTTGTTATTTTGATAGTTAATGAAAAATATTACTATTCTTCTTCAAGCTCAAGAACCGTGTGTTCCTTTCTTTTTCTTCCCTTTAGGTTTCTTGATTTTCTTGAAATAGCTGAAACCTTTCATGGTATCAGAGCCATAGACAAGCGTCAATGGAAAATTCAAGTTTTGATTTCTCAAATATTTCCTCTAAAATTGAAGCTGAACCACTTGACAGTGGAAACACACAACACTCGACAGCTCAGTCTTCGTTTCCAACAATAACTATGAAATTGGTGGAACGAAACTATAGTTACTGGTGTTCTCAAGTTTTGTTGGCTCTTGCTTCTCATTATTTGGATGGATTCATTATTGGAACAAAGGTTTGTCCTCCTATGCTTCAGTTGGAGAAGCCAGAAGAAAGTGAACTGATGGTAAAGAAGCCAAACCTAAGTACTTTACCTAGAAAAGAATGGATTAGTTCCTAGTAAGCTGGTTATTATCATCTATCTTTGAATCGATGTTTAGACATGTATCTAATTGTATTAGTGTTTATGAAATCTAGAATATGCTAGAGTTGCATTTCCAATCTTTTTCTAAAGCTTGAACTCTAAACCTGAGGAACTTATTACAAACTACAAAAAAGGATTCTCAAAGTGTTAATGAATATGGGTTAAGAATGAGAGAAATAGGTGATGAATTAGTTGCTACGGTGTGAATATTGAAGATGAAAAACTATTACTATATATTCTGGATTGTTTGGGTCCAGAATATGACGCCGTTGTTGCTAATTTGGTATCTAATGCTAGTCAGACCTCTTTTCAAGAAGCTATGTTTCTTTTGCACAAACATGAGATGAGGTTAGAAAAACATAATAGTGCTTTGCTGAATTTTCATGAGCAAATGTCTTCAGCTTTAATAGCTTCCAAGACCAACTCCTCTGAAGGTTCTATCGCAACATTTACTAATCAGAGTTCTTCAGAGATGATAAATCTATCCCTACCTAACTATTATAAATATGTAGGTACTGGTTTGTTCCTCAACAAGTAGGTACTGGAGTTGTTCCTCAACAGGCTCTATCTATGAATTTTATACAAATAAGCCTTCCTCAATAGTCTCAATATTTTGGTAATTCAATCTTTGGTACTAGTGGACATCCATTCTTTAACAGAGGCAGCGGAAAAAGGCGAGGATACTCCAAACCTCGCTTAATGTGTCAGGTTTGTGGGAAACTAGGACACCCAGCCTTGCACTATTATCATCGATTCGATCATGAATATCAAGGATTCACAGCAACTAATTACAATCCAACCAACCAGCAAGTGTCATATAAGTAGTCTATGCCTACTTAAAATTCTATTCCAACATAACCAATAGAATCTGCTTAGGCTTTGTTTGCTGGAACAAGCATTCCAGTTAGACCTCTTTTAATCACTCAATTGCTAGCTTCCATGATTACTCTGGATTTGAACATTCATCCTTGAATAATGTTGGTTCTAGTTTAGTTTATGTACCTATAGGAGTATCTCAGCATCAACATAACTCGCATGGATCTGTTCTTCAAACTGATGTGCCTAGCCGTGTTACTATACCTTATGGTAATTGTGATGGTGTTATCAATTATGGAACAAGTAATCTGAATATAGCACAGCCTCAAGTGGTCAATGATCAATCATGGTACATGGACTCGGGAGCTTCAAACTACATGACAACTAATGCAGTGAACATGGTGGCAAAAACTGGATATATATGAGGCTCAAAAGTCTAGGTTAGAAATGGAGATTCTCTGCCTATAACTCACATAGGTACGTTGATAATACCTTTTCCTGGATCTCATAGAATCTTATACCTTAGGAATATATTATGTGTTCTTGACATTGACAAAAATCTACTAAGTATCTCCCAGATTACTAAGGATAATCATGTAACAGTTAAATTCAATTTTGACTGTTGTTTGGTAAAGGATAAGAGCAGCCAAGCTGTGTTGCTTCAAGGAACTGTTAAGGATGGCTTGTACCAATTGTCTATTCCCACAACTGGTGGTTTTCTTGCTAGTTTATCATCACTTTCAGCTACTGGTTCATCGTCAACTAATCTGCCTAAAGATGATTTTCTTTTTGTTGCTAATAAAAGTCAGTGTTTGACTACAAATATATCTAATGATACGCCTACTTGTTCTACTTTTCCTGCATCATACAAGAATACTTTACTATGACATGCTAGACTAGGGCATCCAAGTGATAAAACTCTTAACTTTGTAATGAATAAACTAAATGTAAAGCATTTTGGAGTTTTGAGAAGCTTGTGTTTTTGGTAAGTTACAGCTGTGCCAATTTCCTGTCTCTGTTTCGAGCAAAACATCCTTTGGAGTTGGTACATTCAGATCTTTGGGGCCCTACCCTTATCCTATGTAGTGAAGGTTTTAGATACTACATAATTTTTGTGGATGACTATAGTCGATACACTTGTATCTATCCACTTAAAGTGTAATCTGAAGCTTGTAATGTCTTTGTTCAATTCCATGCTTTTATTAAGAAACAATTAGGCACCACTATTAAGTATATTCAACAAGATGGAATTGTCTTTAGACACTTGTGTCCTTATCTTCATCAATAGAATGGAAGAGTAGAGAGGAAACATAGAGCAATTACAAAGTTTGGTCTTTCTCTTTTAACCCATGCCTCTATGCCTTTACAATTTTGGTGGTCAGCTTTTCAAATAGCAACATTTTTGCTTAACAAACTCCCCTCCACAGTTCTTGACTTTAACTCTCCTTATTAGCTACTGTTTTATCTTGACTTGCCTATCATGCACTAAGGACATTTGGTTTTTGTTGTTTTCCTTATCTAAGATCATATAATAAGCATAAGCTCTCATTTCATACAGAGAAGTGTGTATTTTTGGGCTATAGTCTTGCGCATAAAGGTTATAGATGCATGTCCTTATCCGTAGACCTGGCAAAATGGGTCTGGACCCGCGGGTCGTCCCCAAACCTAGGTAAAAAATGTAGGGTGTGGGTCTTTAATATTGGACCCGTTTTTCTACTACCCGTACCCGGCCCAACCCGTTTTGCCAAAGGGTCAAACGGGTACACCCGCGGGTGCCTGTTTGTTTTTTAAAACAAAAACGCCTTTCCCCTTTTCATTTTGCAAGGATTCCCTGAAATTAAAAATTGAGGAATCCAAATGGGTGGTGAACTGATGAAAAAGAAAGTGGGAAAGTTGAGGAAGAAGATGATAAGAGGAATCCAAATGGGTGGTGAACTGATGAAAAAGAAAGTGGGAAAGTTGAGGAAGAAGATGATAATGGGTGGTGAACTGATGAAAAAGAAAGTGGGAAAGTTGAGGAAGAAGATGATAAGAAGTGAGAGGGAGTTAAAAAGAACAAGACAAAGAGGGCTACAAACAAAAGACGAGGGATCATCCACTAAATATCAAAAGCTTATTTCGTAGTTTTGATCAAATTAAATAAAAATTCGATTTTGATTCGCTACCACATACAGACTTATCACTGTTAATGGAAGCTCCATCGAGGCCGCCAACTTTCAAGAAAGCTTGTGGAAGCTTCTCAGGTTGCTTCTCCTTCAGTTACAACTTCAGCCAAAGATTCAGAGAATTTTAAGACCATTCTTAAAGTGATCCCATCCCCATGTTTTTGCCCCAAATCACAAAAGCCCTAACTCAAACTCACTCTCTTTGTCTCTCATCAACCTCCTTCAGTCATTAGCCACGTTTGTACTCTACACTGTTGGCGCATCAAGGACAATCGACAAAGTTCTTTTCTCTTTTCTTTTGTTGCTTTTTCTTATGTAGATTTTTTCGTTTTTCATATTTTTTTTTATGTGGGTTTATTTGGTTGATGAGGAATGAAAAGAGAATCGATAAAGTTAGGTTCTGGGTTTCTGTTTGGTTGGTGAGAAAACTTGGGAGAAAACGTGGGTTTATATTTTAGGAAGATTTGGGGTGTAACTGCAAAAATCTAAAACTTGTGTGAACAGTATGGGCACCCGCGGGTCCACCCATACCCGCATAGGGTAGGGTGTGGGTCTAAAATATTGGACCCGTTTTAGACCCGTACCCGTAAGACCCGGGCCCGTACCCGGCCCACCCGCCTGTTTTGCCAAGTCTACTCATCAGGCATAATTTATAAAGTAAAACAGGTGAGTTTTAATGAGTTTGATTTTCCTTTTAAGTCTGGGTTTCAAACTTAGCAGAATAAGAGTTCTACTTCTCTTGATTCTGCTGGTTCATTGCCTCTACCCCAGTCCTGGTTCCTTCCTTCTTTGTCAAGTTTTACTATTGCAAACTTACAATCCTCTACACATGAACATTCTCAAGATCATCAACAACTTCCTACCATGTTCTAGACTACTAGTCATATTGATCAGCCCAATACCAAGTCTATTAATCTTCCTACAACTTCCTAAGTACATCATAATGCACCAATAACTAGAACTCAATCTCAAAGCCCAACTAGAACCAATTGGGTTGTAGAAGCACATTCCATTAGTCCTTAACAAGACCAACTCTCAACTCCCACTACTATTTCTAATTCTACAGATTGTTGTGTTGATAATAATGTCTCTGCAGCTCATTCTCCACAGGAACAAAATTCTACAGATTGTTGTGTTGATAATAATGTCTTTGTAGCTCATCCTCCATAGGAACAAAATTCTCCTAATATTCATCTTGAAGTAGTACTTCCCTTGTCCTTACCACACTCTAAATCCATTTCTTACTACCATACTTAAGGAGCCTAAGTCAATCAAGGAAGCCTTAGCTGTTCCTGAATGGAAGATTGTCATGAAAGTCGAATATAAAGCTCTCTTGGACAATCACACATGAGATATTGTGCCTTATGAAGAAGGCATGCATGTTGTAGGATGTAAATGGGTCTATAAAACCAAACTGCACTCAGATGGGTCTTTACAAAAATATAAGGCTAGGCTAGTTGGTAAGGGATTCAGGCAAACCCTTGGCCTGGGTTATTTTGATACTTTTTCTTTGGTAGTAAAGGCTGCCACTATCAGAATTGTGCTTTCCTTGGCTATTCATCATCATTCAGAAATTCAACAAGTTGATGTTAATAACGCATTCTTGAATGGAGAATTGACTGAAACAATATTTATGATGGAGCTTGAGGGATTTATTTCTTCCTCTATTGAACCACAAGTTTGCAAACTTCGTAAAGCCCTATATGGATTCAAACAAGCTCCAAGAGCTTGGTTTGACAAACTTAGGCATGCCTTACTCACTTGGGGTTTCCTTAACTCTACTTCTGATGTAAGCTTGTTTTACTACAAGAATGACTCTCAAGTTGTTTATTTACTAGTGTATGTTGATGATATCCTAGTTACTGGCAATAATGATCAACTTATAGCCCATCTAATCAAGGATTTGAACAGCCAGTTTGCTTTTAAAAGAATGGGTTCAATTAGCTACTTTCTCAGTTTTGAAGTTCAGAGAAATAGTTCAGGTCTTCTTCTTACCCAAACAAAGTATGCACAAGATTTGTAGGAAAAAGCAAAAATGGCATATTCTAAACCTTGTGTTACTCCTATGGCACTTGGTACAAAACTTGGGAAAGAAATTGGAGATTTGTTTGATCAACCACTTTATATCAAAGCATTGTTGGTGGACTACAGTATTTGACCTTATCCAGACCAGATATAGCCTTTACAGTAAATAAATTGAGCCAATTTTTGCAACAACCTACTGTTCTTCATTGGATTGCTTGTAAACGGGTCTTGCGATATATTAAGGGCACTTTACAGTATGGTTTGGTGTTTAAACCACATAAGTTTCTTCAATTAGAGGCATATGCTGATATGGATTAGGCAAGTGACATCAATGATCGCAGATCAACTAATGGATATGTTGTGTTTCTTGGTGATAATTTGGTGCAATGGAGTTCAAAGAAGTAGAAGGTAGTGTCTCTATCCTCTACTGAAGCTGAATATAGGGCATTAAGTCAAGCCACAATTGAAGTTGTATGGATTCAGCATTGATGAACAATTTTACTTCGTCGCAAGTGCACGAATCGCTATCGCAATATAGTGTGCAAAAGCAAGGGTCGATCCCACAGAGATTTGTAAATTATCAAGTAATCCTAATAACTATGCCTTAATTAAAACAAATAAATTCAAGCAAATTAAAGAATTAGTGATTAAAACTAAGTGTAAAAAGAAACTAAAAATTAACTACTATTGACTGAGCCAAAATAACACCAATAAAAACTAATTTAAGAACCAATAAACTACAACCTAGGTATCCAATCTCACCATAATAATCCAGTTTTATGCCGACTATCAAACTATTGTTATCACAATCCAATTTCTAGGGTTCGCATCACATAATTAAGGTATTACCGTAAGGTGTTTGGGATTAACCTAGTATCTTTAACACAAGACTAGCTAGGGCGTATAGTCTAGCCTAATGATTAAAAACCCATTAAACACAAAAGCACTCAAAATCATGAATAAAGGTGCATCTATCAGGGCATATGCACAAATACTAATCATTCAAGAAATCATGAACTAATTAACATTCTGTTAGGGCATATGCACAAAATACTAATCATTCATTCACATGAGCTATTCAAGATTAGCTAGGGTGTGTAGTCTAACCTTGTCTCACACAATCAATTAATTAACATTAAAGGTGATCAAGCAATAACATCAATTAAAGATTGAATAAAGGATAATGAATAAAACTAGAACTGCAATGGATTGAGAAGACAAATAGAATTAATAAAGACATAAAACCTTCTTATTAGGCTACATTGGATCCCTAGAAAAGTATTTAGCTACACATGAGTATAAGGAAATCAAACCTCAAAATCTTGAAAACCATGAAGTACAAGAAGAAGATGATGAAACCCTAGGTAAGATCTCCTCTCCTTGCCTCTTCCTAATTATATTTGATATTATAAACCCTAGCTCTCTAAGATATTGTTAAGGACATCTATTTATAATATTAAAGTCGTGAGGGTATTATGGTAAAAAGTTATACTTCAATTAAAAGCGCATAATAACAAATCTGCTAATCTCCAAGCACTAACGTAACTTTCATCTCCATTTTTAACTATCTTCTAGGTCAAACTGGGCCACGATCATAAAAGTTGTAGCTCTGTCTCTTAGCTTTAAAACGCCACCAAACCAGGTCAATCGGAGTTGTGTAGCTCAAGTTATGATCATATTTGTGCAACATGTTCTGACAGAAAAATTTCCAAACATAAATTTCCTGCATTGGGCCACAACATGATTTTGTGGCGCCGTGGCATGAAGTTTCTATCCATTTTGCAATTTTATGCTGCAGCGTGGGATTAGTTATGCTAAAGCGAACAATCTTAAAAAATCCATAACTTTTTTGTTTGAGCTTTGATTCTCAAATTGTTTGTTCCTACACGCTTATGATTATTTCATCTTCAATGTCCATGCTTGAAATTCTCTTTTCAGCACCTAAATGCTTGAAAATTCACAAAACATACCCATGATTCCAGAAAACAAAAGAGATACAGAAACTAAGTAAAATTAACCAATTAAGCCTAATTCCCTCACAAAGTACCCTTAAAATCACTAAGTATGAGTGCACTTCCAAGCACTCATCAAAGCATCTCTTTAAAGAACTTGGAATTGATCTTCCACACACACCTATTATATGGTGTGACAGTATGATTGCTGGAGCTTTATCATCCAACCCCCTTTTTCATGCACGCACTAAACATATAGAAATCGATGTACACAATATTAGATAGCTTGTGGCAAACAAGAATCTATTGGTGCAGTATGTTGTTAGAGTACCAAAAGGTTGATGTGTTAACTAAATCTCTATCTGGTGCCAGGTTTGCCTTATTACGGGACAAACTTAATGTCTTTGCTACTTTACCTGAATAGGTATTGTCACTGGTTGGATTGTGTTTTTTGATGTTGCTCTCTAATTCAGTCGTAATCAACTCTGTTTGCCAGGATGATCTGAGGACAATTGGTGTAATTCTTGATGGTAATCTACAATATTTGATGTTGCTCATCCGGTTGGAATATGCAATATTAGATGTTGGTCATCATGGTGACATAAGTTGATGAATATGGAGATGGATTCTTTTTGTACACTTTAGTGTTGATTTTGTCTAGTTGTGTTTGATGGTTTCTATGATGATACTGCTGAAATTGTAGTTACTGATACTGCAGCAAGTGTGGCTGTTAAATGAAGTCTTGCTCTCCATTGAAGTTTTGAAGTATGCTCTTATGTTTCATGCCAATGTTACAGACATGTGCCTGCAACATACAATTTCCTTTTAGAATAAAATTCTGAGCTGCTGAAAAAGGCTACAGTGTGGCCAAAGCGAGATATTGAAGAAGAAGGCTTAGTTCAAAACAAAAGATGCTATGTTTAATAGGAGATATTAGACCAAGTTCTGTTCAACAGGGGATATTTGACCAAGTCTTGTTTAAGGAGGGATATTAGACTAAGGTTTGTATAATCAGTTTTTAGTAAGTGTGAGGGTTAGTTTGTAATTTGTCAAGCTTGTATCACCAGTACAGAGTGTTTAGATTGTTTGGTTATATAAAGATGGTTAGGTTGTTATTTTGACAATTAATGAAAAATATCTCTGTTCTTCAAGCTCAAGAACTTGATTGGTGTTTGTAGTTTTTGAGTCTTTCATTAAGGCACACGAAGATGATGAAGATGAAAATTTGGATTATCATAAGCTCGTTCAAGCCAAGATATAGTGTGATATAGATTATTGTTAGTCAATTCCTTATCATATATATTTGCCCTTAAATGTAGAATTTAAGTTGAACCATGTAAATAATTCTGAATAAATTTAAAATTAAAAACCAACACGAAGAGAGAAAAAACAGAAACAAAAGAGAAAGATTATTCATAATATGCTTTTATTATTTATGATTAATTGTTGCTCATATTTTTCCCAATAGGATAATTAGGTATGAGAAAATTTTGATTTTGATCTGCAATTGATGTGATTTCTTCAGCGCAAAAATAATGGTGACGGGTAAGGACAGTCATTAGTAGTGTTGCAATTCTGCGAAATTGGAACTCTCCTTGCTTCTACATGTGTTTCTTTCAACTCCAAACCTGCTAACATTTTCACCATTAATATTAACATTAAGGATTAAATACATGTGTATAATAATGTTTTTGTGATAAACAACAATCCATATTAGGTTGCATCAAACACTATTTAATAAAACACTAAATAATATTACTAATATATCATTGCATTTTATTTAAATATCTTTGTTATCAAAATGCTGAATAACGTATACTATAGTATTGTATAAAATTTATATATGAAAATTCTCCAACGCATACGTCTACAAACTTTTAACGTGCAGACCACAGGTCAGTGTCTAATCATTCACTTTTAATCGTAGGTTTTGTGATGTGAGTGACTAGGCGCTCACCTTTAGTCCACACGTTAATAATTCTAGGATATTTGCATTAGAGAATGACTACATACATACTGGAATGAAAACTATGTCCATACTTTTACAAATAAGTATAAATATAAGGATTTAGCGAATATTTCTCTTATTATATATGTAATACTGTAAAATTATTATGAAGCAACTGTTAAATATTTAAAGGAGAAAAAATAAAAATGAGGAAGAAGAAGAAGATTTACCAATTGCAAAGATGAGTAATGCAAAGAAGACCAAATTGGGGGGAATTTTTTTCATAGTGAATTTGTTTGATATTTGTTGATTATTGAGTTTAGTTACTTTATTTGGATAAGATATTTCCATACTGATAGTTGTGTGAAGTCATGATCTAGAAAAAAAAAAAAAAAGTTTAGAAGATCTAGCTAAATAATAGTTTAATTAATCTTAGATTACATAATATCTAAAGATTTAGAAATGCATCCAATGAACTTAAATCTACAAATGTCCAAATCTAGCTAATTGCCCAACTTTTTTTTTAAATTTATTGTTGAGATATATTCTAACTAAATACAATCTAAACTTTGCAATAAATAATATATTTAATGACATTAATCCTTATAAGGTATGATATAATAACAAAAATACCTTTGAGGTTTGCAAAAAAAAAAAAAAAAAAAAAAAAAAAAAAAAATTCTCAGTGTTATAAAATTTTAGGTGTTAAAATAAATGGTATATATATTAAAAGGTAAATTAGTCAAAAAAATATATTTAAAAAAATTATTTTACAATTTTTTTGTGGAATGTTGGTGTTAACTATTAAAGTTCACTTAATCCACTTCAAAATATTCATATCACGGAATTAATCAAGGTCTAAAGCAGCACAATGATATCTCAGTAACACATGGAATAACATGTTAATTAAAATTCAACCAAATAATAATGTTTAATTATCTCAATATAATATCGTTACATGACATAATTGATATTGCCATTATGGTTGTATTGTATAGTATATATCATGGAATTAATGTACAAACAATTTCTAGTATTTCTTCGACATAATTTACCTCTACTTGTGTTGTAGAAATACTCATATCCCAATGTGAGCGATATTGAAGTATATGACAATGACTATACTGATGCATGCATAACATCAAAGTAGTGTTAGGAACCACACACTATGATTCAACTTGCATGACGTAGAGCTCCACGTCGATGCTTAGGCCAATTCCAATTACGAATATTTACTATGTACATATATATGTATCTTTCCTACCTACACCGCCCCCTTGAAAAAAAAAAAAAAAAAAAAGAAATTCTTGTACTCTTAACCAAGTTGTAATGAATAAACCATCACTGAGTGATCTAATGGTAAAAGAACAAAGGAGGATTTAACATGGTCTCTCAAGTTCGAGTCTCCTTGATGGTAAAAGAGCAAAATGAGGATTTAACATGGTTTCCCAAGTTTGAGTCTCCTTGATGGTAAAGAGCAAAAGGAGGATTTAACATAGTCTCCTGAGTTCGAGTCCCCATGGTTACTGTAAGTTATTTTGTCAAACTTATGATTCTAGTGGTGTAACACTAAGTCATGGTATGAACAACTCACCCTATCTTAGCACAATCGTTTTCTTTAAATTTCCAGTGTGACCACCTTGTGTTAAAGTGACCATCTTCTAATTAAGTTGTTTGTATGCTATATCGGGTGAGCACCTCGGAGTCAGAGAGGTCACAATGCATTTGACTGATTTTTTTGGTTAACACGTATTGTATTTCATTTTCCAAATAAGCTGTCATTATTCTCTTATGAGATATTTACGTGGTCCATAACACTTGTCAAATTGATTTACAATGTGCTGGAAATTTTATTCTTTTTGATAGGTGGTCCGAAGAAATGAAATAAACTTTTTCATACAGTTGAAAGCATAAAGTATCTTTTTGGCCACCTATCCCCTTGCATTGGAGCCCAAGTTTTCTATATATTCGTTTCCTCTAATACAATTCTTTTCAAGCCTGATTATTCCTCTGATATTCTTCTGAAAATTCCTTGAGGTTTCTTTTGTTTTGAATTAGGTTTCATATGCCTTAGGTAGGCTTACAAATATCTTGCATAAACTTTGTTTATTTGTTCATGGCTAGAACATAGGTTTCCATTGGTGCTGCTTGATGGGATTTCAAGCATTTGGAGCTGAAGTTCATCTTCATTGCTGTACCTTGAGAGGAGCTCAAGGCTGACCAGGTGGTCTTGTGAACGTGGAGCTTGTTGTGGTAGTTTGAAGTTCGACTAAGGGGTGGAGTTTAAAGTGTCGCCAAACAGGGAGTGTTCTTGCAACTGATGCTTAACTTTGGCTTTGTAATTGAACCATAAATCTTTACCATACTAGATTGGCGTCATTTGGACTTGGTCCCATGGATGTGGGAATTGTGCCGAACCATGTAAAAACCTTTGGTGTTCTTTATTTTGTTTCATGGTTGGTTGTTTAGTATTGATGAAGAATGAACACTAAAATCAACTTAGCAACCCATTTCGCTTAGGTTTAAATCATTTGGTAAAGTATTTAAATTTTCAATTGGTATCAAAACTTGTTTTGGAAAGTTATTTCAATTGATCCTTGCTTGTTGATTGTGTTTTTGTTGCATTTTTTATCTGTTTTTGTTCTGGTTTATTTTCATGTTTTTCTACAGATTTTATGCTCAAGACTTGTGACCACCTTAGAGTAGTGTGACCACCCCATGTTGAACTTTTTGGTTGTGACCACCTCTGTGTGTGTACTGTCACCTCAGTCTTATGAACTTGAGGGTGACCATCTCAGTTCTTGTGTGACCACCCTAACTATTTTGTTTACCATGAGTTTGTTTAGTGAAGGAGTGTCTACCAGTAGACACCCTTGTTGGAGTGAACCAAGTATGCTTTGGAGACCTAGGATGCGTGTCTTTTTGAAATCCATTGATGAGAGGGCTTGAATGACTTGTATTGTTGGTTGGAAAGAACCTAAAGTTGAAAAAGCAAGTGGGACAAAAGAAAAGCCATTGATCAATGGACCAAGGCTTAGTTAGAAGAGTCTAGCTTTAACTCAAAAGCCCTACATGCCTTGTTTAATGCTGTTTGTATAAGTCAGATGAAAAATATTGTTAACTGTGAGACTGCAAAAGAGCATGGGATAGACTCCAAGTAAAAAATTAAGGAACATACCTTGTGAAAAAGACTAGGCTTAGGAGATTAATAACTGACTATGAAAACTTTGTTATGCATGATGATGAATCAATCTCTGATTTTCATGGCAGATTATGTGATATCACTAATGAGTGTTTTGCTTTAGGTAAAATCTTGTCTGATGTTGAACTTGTTAAAAAAGTGCTGTGCTCCTTACCCAAGAGATTCATGTCCAAGGAAACCTCCATTGAAGAATGTCATGACATCGATGTGATGTATTTGGACAAATTGATTGGATCTCTTCAAGCATATGAGCAAAATTTGAAAAGGTGGGGTAAGCAAAAATCAGGTAATGACCTTGCATTTAAACATAAGGTAATTTCTGAAACCCTTGGTGATGTTGATGAAAGTGATGTGGATGATGATGAATGTGGCCTACTCATAAAAAAAAAAACTTTGCAAAATTTTTGAAAAAGAATATGAGAAAACCAAATGTGGTTGGAAAAGGCAAACAATCTTGTGTTAAAAATTTTGGTGACCATTTTGGTCAAGGTGTCTTTTCAAAAGAAAATGAAAAGAAAAACAAAGACATTAGGTGTTTTGAGTGTGAGGGCTACGACCATGTCCAGTTTGAGTTTGCTAACACTTTGAAAAAAAAAAAAGGGTAAAGCAATGGCTGATATCTTGAGTGAGAGTGATGATGGAGAAAAAGAGAGTGATGAAGATGAGTCAGTTGAGAATGAAAACCTTTTAGCCTTTGCGACTAACCAAGAGCATAGTGAGAGTGTGTCCTCGGATGATTCTTGTGATGTCTACAAAGAGCAACATGAGGCTTATGACAAGATGTATGAGGCTTGGTTAAAAGCCATAAAGAGAATAAAATCTCTTGAATCTGAAAAATCTTCCTTGATAGAAGATAAGAAGATTTTGAATGATAAATTGAAAGTCTTATTATCTGATTTATCCAATAAGGAAACTTTGTTGAATCAAGCTTTAAATGAACTAACTGAGGCCAAGGCCATAGTTGAAAGGTTAAATGTAGGTAATACAAGCTTGACGAAGTTCTTGGCACAGGGAAAATCTTCGGTAATAAATCAGGTTTGGGATTCTCTTTTGGTGTGAGCACCTCCAAACCTAGTGTGACCTCCTTTGTCAAGGCTTCTGAATCAATTCTGAAAACTATTGCTGCCCCATGTGATCAGACCTTGAAGGTAAAAAGATTCATTCTAATCTGTCATATTTTTCAAAAGAAAGGTCATATTAGACCAAACTGCCTTAAACTCATTTCATATTTGAAAAGATGCATTGGAAATCATGATTTTAATTCTGTAATGTCACCACTTCAGGCTCTCGTGTCACCACACTAGAACAATTTTTTCAAAAATAGAAAAGTGTGGAGACCCAAGCTTAGTGCTAATTGTCTTGTTGCCTATATGTTATTGCCTGCCTCTCAAATTGATAGTGGTTGTTCTAGACACATGACAAGTAACGAATCTTTATTGGCTGAGCTTGAATGCTGGGAAAATGGTCGTGCTACCTATAGAGATGGTCATCTTCATGAATTAGTTGAGGATAAGGTCATTTCACTTGCACATGTAAACACAGAGTCTCAACTTGTTGACTTATTTACAAAGGTTATAGACTTTCGAACTTTTGTGAATTTGAGAAAGTCCGTTGGACTAACTCAACTTGAGTAGAGTTTTTTTTTTTTTTTTTTTTAAATATTGTCATCAGGAAATTTTTCTTAGTTTTTAAAGTTACAGGTGTATATGATCTATGTTGTGTCATAAAGATTTGTTTCTCTCTTTGAAATGTGTGTGGTGAGTGATGTGTCCACCTTCTTTTTCATCTCAAGAAGTATAATGACTTTTCTTTCATTATTGAGTGCTTAGTGCATATTTCTTGTCACCTTGTGAAAGAGCTACCTTGTTTGTAGAGTGAAAGTCATACTTGAGTAATTTTCTAGGATGTAGAGACCCCTATGTCCTTGGAAAATCTACCATTTAGAAGACTACCTACTTGCAAGTGTGAAAGCTACACTTGGATACCTCTTGAGTGTTATGCCCTTTAATCTCTATTGATATGAAAAAGAATACAAAAAAAACCAAAAAAAACAAAAAAAGGGCATAAGGGAAGAGGGAGTCGCTTTTATTTCAAAATTGACCAATGAGTCATACTCACCCCTTGCGGACACTACACACACATATGATCAAGAATGATTGCTTTTGTTGCTAATATATGACTTAAAAGAGTGATTACTTTAAATTGTTGAATTTTCAATATTGGATGAGATACTCCTTATGCATTTCTTTCAAAAGTTGAGAAATGAATTTTTGTGTCTTCTAATAAGATCAATGTGACTTGTCTCTTTAAATCTTGTGAAAATTTGATTGATCTCATGACCATCTTGTCTTTATTTTTATATTTTAAGTGTTTATAGTCTGTTGCCTTTGTGTCTTTGTCACCACCTTAAATATTCATGTGATAACTTGTTTGTTTCATGAGTTTTGAATTATGAAAATGATCCTCGTATGCTCACACTAACATTTGTGTCACCACCTGATGAATGAGTTGTTTGAATTTTTTCAATTTTGTTGCTCGTAAGGGTTGAGAAACTATGAACAAAGAGGGGGAGTGAAAGCTGAATCATTTTCTTGCTAGTTGTTATTTCTGATGTGATCATTCTGATGTGATCACTCTGAGTAAAAGTGATCACTTGTTGGATATTTTTTTTTTTTTTGTTGAGCTTTTATAATCAGCTTTTGTTGGTACTAATGTAGTTTTTGTTCTTATGTTTATGGTTTGTGCAGTGATTTTTTTGGTTGTTATATTTTTTGAAACGCATGTTTGATATTGCATAAATTGTCATTGCTAATGTTGTTCTTTCATGTGTAGAAAACAAAGTCTTTGTTTTTGAGCTAAACTAACCCTTCTTTTTGTCGTTTATTGATAAATCATTTGAATGTGACTTGTTTTAGTTATATGGGGGAGTATACTAATTGAGAGGGAGTTTTTTAGTTCAATTTTTGATCTTGCAAAATTGTTTTTAATTGAACCATACTGATTATGTTTTTCTTGTTGTCTTTGTTTCATACTTATCTCTATGCCTTGATGATTACGTCCTTATGAGATATGTTTTTGTGTTATTTTAATTCTTGTCTCTTGTTAATAGATTGTTGATATGTATTGAGACAAGTTTATGGATGAAAAAATTGTGCTTTGTTAATAAGTTTGACAAAGGGGGAGATGTTATCTTGTCAAACTTATGATTCTAGTGATGTAACACTAAGTCATGGTATGAACACCTCACCTTGTCTTAGCACAATTGTTTTGTTCAAATTTCCAGTATGACCACCTTGTTTTAAAGTGACCACCTTCTATCAAGTTGATTGTCTGCTATATCGGGGAGCGCCTTGGAGTCAGAGTGGTCACAATAATGCATCTAGCAGATTTTTTGGTTAACACGTATTGTATTTCATTTTCCAAATGAGCTGTCATTATTCTCTTATGAGATATTTGTGTGGTCCATAACACTTGTCAAATTGATATACAATGTGCTGGAAAGTTTATTCTCTTTGATAAGTGGTCCCAAGAAAAGAAATTTTTTTTTTTTTTTCATATAGTTGAAAGCATAAAGTATCTTTTTGGCCACCTGTCCCCTTGCATTGGAGCCCAAGTTTTCTATATATTCATTTCCTCTAATACAATTCTTTTCAAGCCTGACTATTCCTCCGATATTACTCTGAAAATTCCTTGAGGTTTCTTTTGTTTTGAATTAGGTTTCATATGCCTTAGGTAGGCTTACATATACCTTGCATAAACTTTGTTTATTTATTCATGGCTAGAACATAGGTTTCCATTGGTGTTGCTTGATGGGATTTCAAGCATTCGGAGCTGAAGTTCATCTTCATTGCTGTACCTTGAGAGGAGCTCAAGGTTGACCAGGTGGTCTTGTGAACGTGGAGCTTGCTGTGGTAGTTCGAAGTTCGACCAAAGGGTGGAGTTTGAAGTGTCTCCAAAAAGGGAGTGATCTTGTAACTGATGCTTAACTTTGGCTTTGTAATTGAACTATAAATGTTTACAATACTGGATTGGCTTCATTTGGACTTGGTCCCATTGATGTAGGCATTATGCCGAACCATGTAAAAACCTCTGGTGTTCTTTATTTTGTTTCATGGTTGGTTGTTTAGTAATGATGAGGAATGAACACTAAAATCAACTTAGCAACTGATTCCACTTAGGTTTAATTCACTTGGCAAAGTATTAAATTTTCAATTACTAATAGGGGTAACCACTGGAGCTTTTACCCAGCTGATAGTTCCAAGGTTCCGAGAGATTAGTTGAGGTGCACGCAAACTAGCCTGAATATCCTTGGTTGATAAGAGTGTAATTTATATATTTTTATTCCTTCCCTATTATGTTTTTTGTTATGTTTTATGCCTATTTGAGTTGATTAGAGTTTATTTTGTAAGTTTGATATATTTGGATAGACTTTATGAAATAATTGAGAAAAGATTAGGAAATTCCAGATTTTTTGTTATTCTGACCAGTACTGTGTTTTTCAGGTTTTTCATGGAGTCAGATTTCTCGATTGCAAAAGTGTTCTTCAGAAAAAGTAAAGTAGACGAATCAAGCTTTGCAGGAACATATTATGGGTGAGAATCCGAGTTCGTTTGGGACATCATTAGTTGTTGCAAAACCGGACCTGGAATCCTATTCGCGGAAGGATTTCCTGGATGAGTATTGAGTCTTCGAATGGGCCTAACTGGAGCTTCAGGTATCGAAAGCAGGTGATTCAAAAGCCCAAATTCATCTACACATCCAGGGCTACAACGTTTTTGAAGTAACCAAGCCCAGAAAAGTTCTTTTACATTGTGAGAATCCTGGTGCAAGCTGGATTACGGATTCTGTTTTCCATATCTGATAAGGATTGATAGTTTCGGAAGTCTATCTTTTAGGAAAGGTCTAGGAAAGTAATTTCCGTTTTTCCTAGGGAAGAATGGAGGAAAAAATATGTTATTTATTTAGGAGTTGTTACGTTAAAGAGGGGGAGAACAGCAGTAGAGTTTAGTTTTTAGTTATTTTTTACTTTCTTCGTCAAGATGTGCGGCTGATCTTTCTTCTTCAGTTCAAGGGGATTTTGAAGCCTGAATTCATGTCATTGGTGTAACTTAACTTCAGTAACATTGTTCTCAATCTCATTCTTATTGGAATTGTTTATGTTATTATGTTTTAATTGTTTATGAATTTCGTTTGGGTGATTTAGTAATGGCCTGCTAAATTGTTTAATCGGAATTTTATATGTTAGAATTAGGAATTATGATACTTAATTGTCCTCTTTCTATTCAATGAGTAACACATGATGATAGATGATTACGGACAAGTTTTCAGTCTGTCACCTTGAATAACATAACCTAAGTTAAATAATCCGATCTTGCGTGATTGGTGCTTGGATTGATCTATTTTCCTAATTCTTAAGGCTGCCATTGAATTAAACTTAGAGAGCTTATTCTAGGTTGTTCAAGGGTTTGGATCTAACTGAAAAGCTTATTTCAGTAGTGACAATTTAGGGAAAATTTGGGTAACTGAGCTTGTTGTTTCCTAGGGTCAATAATTCCATAATAACGAGATAGAATAATGTTATGGTTAGTTCATGTCCAATGCATGTTTAGGTGGATCTTGAACCGAGAACTGGTTGTTTTTAATATGATATTTTCTACCATTAGCGATTTATTTGTTTCACTTTAGATTGCATTGACTACAACCCCTTTCATTACTGTTGTCATGTTTACTATTTAGGATTTTATTTTATTTTATTTTTCTGCTGTTTTCGTTGTGGTTATTGGATAGATCATAGAAATTAATCGAATCATTCCCTTTGGGATCGACCCTTGCTCACCCTATATACAATTTAGTAGTTAGGATAGTAAGGTTAATTAATTTGGTGCATTTGTCACGCTGCCAAATTTTGGCGCCGTTGCCGGGGAATGTTCTTTGTCGATTTTTTATGTTCTATGTACTTTTGTTATTTCATTTAATCAGTGTTTAGTTGTGTTTTTCATTTTGTTCGATTGTGATTTTTAGGTTCTTGAAAAAAAAAAAAAAAAGACCTCCAAAGTTTTTTTGTGACTAATGTTTTTCATCATGGTGCAGTAGAAATCCAAAGTTTGAAAACAAACAAGGTGTTTAAGGTCAATGGACATAGACTTAAGCCTTACTATAAAGGGTTCCAAGTTTGCAATATTGAGGAGGTGGGATTGGAGGAGTCGATACATGAGTAGTGATGACCATGCAAAGAGTCGGGCTAACGACTTTAACCAAAGGCGCTGCTTAGGAGGCAACCCAAGAATTTAGATTTGATTTTCTTTTCCTTTGAATTTAGTTTTTTTTTTTTAAATTTTATTTGCCATTTTTTATTTGTTGTTATATTTGTTGTCTCTACATTTGGGTCTTACATTGGGGACAATGTAAGTTTTAAGTGTGGGGGAGAAGTTAGGCTCTAGGTGTTTGTTTATGTTAAGAGAAAAAAAAGGAGTTTTTGTTTTTAGGAAGGCTTATGCTTTAAGTCATGTCTTTGAACGTCTAGTGATGCATGAAATAGTGACTTGACTTTGTTATTGAGCATATTCCTTGACTTAGGATGTTAGCAATATTTCATAAAATAGAGTTAATCAGATTTGAATCTTTGTAGTTTTGAAACAATATGTCTTGATAAGTTGTGTGAACTTGGTGACGAAGCATATGATTGAGGAGTGTATAACAACCCTTAAGAAAAAGAAAAATTGTTTCTCTTAAGCTAGTCCTAAATTTGGGTTTAAGCAAATAGGAAAAAAAAAAAAAAAAGGTATGTGATGGGTCGAGATGGAGCGTAGAATGCACTCACTCATAAACACAACCATGAAATGAGATGGAGCATAAAATGCACTCATTTTTTCAAAACAAAAAAAAAAAAGAAAAAAAAAGAAAAAAAAGAGAAAAAATATCCCTAGTTTGCTACCCAGTTTGTAATAGTAAAGAGAAACAGTTGAGGAAAAAGTTGAGAGGGGAGTTGTACATGACTTGGTTGTCATTAGTTTCCTTGCTTGCATTGAGTGATTGAGAGTAATTATAGAAAATGATGAAGAGAGATGAATGTCCCTAACTCTACTTTATTTTATTTTGCTGCTTCCTAAGTCAGGTATGAATATGCATGAATATGCATCGAGTTGGGACCTTTCTGCAGGATCAGTTACCTCAGGCTCTAGCCCATCAGCCTACACTCATCCCACAATAGGACTTTAAGTCCCACACATATCCTAGTGCATCCAAGACTCCTAGTCTTTTATGAACTAGTACTCCTACTCCTACATGGATTAACACTACGAGGTTCCTGTTTATTAAAACTCCTATTATGAGAACACCTAGTTCTACAAGTACTCAAGCTTCCTTGGCTCACTATATAAATAGAGTTAAGCTCTCTCTTCAGAAAGGGAGATACTATCACTCTCTTTAGCACCTAAAGTTCTTGCTCCCAAGAACCGCCGCCTTTCCCTATCATAGAGTCAAGTTCTAACCACTATACACCGGTAATCACCATAGAGCCGAGTTACGGTCACTCTAAGTCTACGCCAATACGTTGCGCCCTAGCTTCACACTCCTGATAAACTCTTTCCCACTCTCAACCTTACTAAATATCCCACAATTGTGCTGAATTGAGCATCGAAATGCCTACGGCTGACACCACACTGATGTCCCCTGTGAGCTTTGCATTCACTCTTTTCTCTATCTGCAAGTCTACGAGGTTGTCAATGGCTCTACGCATATGATCATTCTTACGACATTTCGGGTATATTTTACCATCTACACCATGTGTTAATGAGATATCACTGTGCTATCGATATATTATAAAATTGCTTTAGACCTTCATTAATTTCATGATATGAAGATTTTGACTAATTTAGTTATAAGTTTAGTAAATTTTACTTTACGATTGTCTTCATGTCAAAAAATATTGATAAAGGTAAAGTTTTAGGTGAATTTTGTTATAACTTGAGTAAAAAAATTTACACTAAATAAGTTAACACTTGAAATTGTTTGAATAAGATTTTTCCTTTTTATATAACATTTAGTACAATGTGATCCGCGAGAATTCTTAATAATAGTCTCAATATAATATATTTTAAAAAAATATTAATTTTTAGTCAATACAACATAACCTTAATTAGTATATGAAAAACTTGTTAAATAAGATTTGATCTTTTGAGATGAAATCTAATAGGTCATAAGGGGATAATTAATGGTGAATCAGTCTTTTTAAATATAGTTATTGACTAATTTACCTTTTCATATATATATATATACCTAAAATTTTACGGCAGCAAGATTTTTTTTTCTTGAAATCCCAAAGGTATTTTGTAAGTATATCATACCTTACAAGGATTAATGTCATTAAATCTATTATTTATTGCAACCTTATTAAATATTAAAGTTTAGATTGTATTTAGTTAGAATATATCTCAACACTAAATTAAAAAAAAAAAAAAAGTTGGGCAATTAGCTAGATTTGGACATTTGCAGATTTAAGTTCATTGGATGCATTTCTAAATCTTTAGATATTATGTAATCTAACATTAATTAAACTATTATTTAGCTAGATATTCTCAACTATTTTTTTCTTGATCATGACTTCACACAACTATAAATATGGAAATATCTTATCAAAATAAAGTAGCTAAACTCAATAATCAATAAATATCAAACAAATTCACTATGAAAAAAATTTCCCCCAATTTGTTCTTCCTTGCATTACTCTTCTTTGCAATTGGTAATTCTTCTTCTTCTTCCTCTTTTTAATTTTACACTATTACATATATAATAAGAGAAATATTTGCTAAATCCTTTTACGTATACTTATTTTTTAAGTATGTACAGAGTTTTCATTTCAGTACGTGTGCATGTCCATATATATAGTTATTCTCTAATGCGATTATCCTAGAATTTTTAACGTGTGGACTAAAGGTGAGTACCTAGTCACTCACGTCACCCTACAATCAAAAGTGAATGATTAGACGTTCACCTTTGATCTGCACGTTAAAAGTTTTTAGATGTCCGCATTGGAGAATTTTCATATATATATTTTATACAATATTATAGTATATTTAGCATTTTGATAATAAAGATATTTAAATAAAATGTTATACTATATTAGTAATATTATATAGTGTTTTATTAAATAGTGTTTGATGCAACCTAATATGTATTGTTATTTATCACAAAAACATTATTAATCCTTAATGTTGATATTAATGGTGAAAATGTTAGCAGGTTTGGAGTTGAAAGAAATACACGGAGAAGCAAGGGGAGTTCCAATTTCGCAGAATTGCAACACTACTAATGATTGTCCTTACCCATCACCATTATGCACGTGTCATAATCATCGATGTTTTTGCGCTGAAGAAATCACATCAATTGCACATCAAAATCACAATTTTCTCTTACCTAATTATCCTATCGGGAAAAATATGAGCAACAATTAATCATAAATAATAAAAGTATATAATGAATTATCTTTCTCTTTTGTTTCTGTTATTTTCTCTCTTCGTGTTGGTTTTGAATTTCAAATTTATTTAAATTATTTACATGGTTCAACTTAAATTCTACGTTTAAGGGCAAATATATATTACAAGGAATTGACTAACAATAATTTTTATCACACTATATCTTGGCTTGAACGAGCTTATTATAATCCAAATTTTCATCTTCATCTTCTTTGTGTGCCCTAATGAACTACTCAAAAGTTACAAACACCAATCAAGTTCAATCACCAGTTGAAGTTTGAAAACATGAATCGGTTTCGTTATCGTATCATTAGGGTTATCGAATTTAACGATATTATCAATTACATTACAATAAATTGAAAAAGTTTTTTTTTTATAACCCGGGGTGTCCAGGTCTACTTACACATACCTCAACTAATTTCCTAGGACCTTGGAACAACCGATCGAGTAAGAGCTCTAGTGGTCATCTCTATTAGCAACCGAAAAGGGACTCGAATTTAGGATCTCTTAAGTAATATGCCCAATAGTCCCTATTGAACCACTCGATCACCGAGGGGTTGGTTGATAAAGGAACCTTTCCTTTTAACATATTTAAATACCTACTTTTTCATTTGTTAATTCCTAATTTTGAATTAAAAGTGGAAAGAGGCATTAAAGATAATCTCTAAACTACCCAAAAAGAAGCCCAATGAGAACTAGCGAAATAACTATAAAGTAGAGTTATTGACGTCCTGCTAATGGAGCAAAGAAGCCACATTTCTTAGGATATCTCATTTCAAAGTTTTAAAATTAATATTTTTTCTTTTAGTATCCCATAAATTCTATAAGTGCCCTTCATTCTATTTTTTTATATTTTGAAAGAGTTAATATTTCATTCCATTTACCTATGCTATATCCACCCCACAGTGGTTATTCTTAGAATAAAATTTTAGATAATTAAATTGAAAGTAAAAAATAAAATTAGAGCTAAAAAAAATCTTAAATATAATTCGAATAACATAATATGATTAAACAACACAAAATATATATATATATATATATATATATATATATATATATATATATATATAAGTTAAAATAACTACCAAGGCATTGAAGAAAAACTTACAATTTTGTATTGCATAATATGTTTGTTCTAAGAATGATTTGAATAGCATTAAAAAAAAAAAAAAAAAAAAACCGAATACACTTTATGATATAATAGTGGGGTGTCGAAAGTATTAATAAAGAATAGAAAATAAAGTAACGTTATTATATTGAGATAATATTATGTAACGATATTATATTAAGATAAATAAACATTATTATTTGGTTGAATTTTAATTAGCATGTCATTCCTTGTGTAGATGCAAAAATCCGTATTGGACCCCTAACAGGTCCAAATAGCAAAAGGCTCTATGCCAAAGGCTCAACTCTGGCTGGCCCAATAGCAAAAGGCTCCGTGCCAAGTCCCAACTTTGGTTGGCCCAATAGTAGATGGCTTCAAGCCTCAACCTAACTCCAATTGAGCTCATGCCAAGAACCCAACTCTGGTTGGCCCAAGCTTAAGGCTCAGAGACACAGCCCAATTCTGGTTGAGCCCATATCAAAACCCATCCTATGAGAGGACAATCCAGGCATTTTGTAAGAAGGATCGTTCTCTGGGCCGACCCATTCTATGAGCTAGTCTACACTATGAGTCAACCTACTCCACGAGTTGGGCTACTCTACGAGTTTGATCACTCTATGATTAAGGCCACCCTATGAATTGGGCAAACCTACATTTTGGGCCACTCCATGAGTTGGAAATTTCTATAAGACAAATTACCTCAAGCTTCAGCCTATCAGCCAACACTCATCCCATAATAGGACTCTAAGTCCCATACAAATCTTAGTACATCCAAGACTCCTACTCTTACATGAACTATTATGCATACTCTTACATGAATTAACACTACAAGTTTTTTGTTTACTAAAACTTCTATTATGAGAATACCTAGTTCTACAAGGACTCAAGCTTACTTGGCTCACTAAATAAACATAGGCAAGTCCTCTCATTAGAAAGAGAGATACAATCCCTCTCTTTAGCTCCTAAAATTCTTGCTCCCAAGAACCGCCGCCTTTCCTTACCATAGAGTTGAGTTTCAACCACCCTATGTTCGTAATTGCCATAGAGTAGAGTTTCGGTCACTCTAGGCCAATAAGTCGCACCCTAGCTTCACACTCTCGGTAAACTCTTTTTCACTTTCAACCTTACTAAATATCCCACAACTGTGCTAACTTGAGCGTTTGCGTGCCTACGAACGACATCACACCGGTGTCCCCCCTAAGCTTTGCGTTCACTCTTTTCTCTATCTGCAGGTCTACAAGATTGTCAGAGGCTCTTCCCCATAGGGTCATCCTCATGACATTTTGGGTGGATTTTACCGTCTACACCATGTGTTACTGAGATATCATTGTGCTATCGATATATTATAAAATTGCTTTAGACCTTCATTAATTCCATGATATGAAGATTTTGACTAATTTAGTTATAACTTTAGTAAATTTTACTTTAGTATTGTCTTCATATCAAAACATATTGATAAAGGTAAAGTCTCGGGTAAATTTAGTTATAACTTTTGTAAAAATAAATAAATAAATAAAAATTACACTAAATAAGTTAACACTTAAAATTGTCTACAGTAAGATTTTTCCTTTTTATGTAACATTTAGTAC
Source organism: Pistacia integerrima (assembly GCA_026225825.1). Lineage (NCBI taxonomy): Eukaryota > Viridiplantae > Streptophyta > Magnoliopsida > Sapindales > Anacardiaceae > Pistacia > Pistacia integerrima. The sequence continues at coordinate 15,444,841 of CM047750.1, read as the reverse complement.
AATGTGATCCATGAGAATTTTTTAATAATAGTCTTAATATAATATCTTTTAAAGAAAAATTATTAATTTTGTCAATACAACATAACCTTAATTAGTATTTGAAAAAAATGTTAAATAAGATTTGATCTTTTGAGATGGAATCTAATAGGTCATAAAGGGATAATTAGTGGTGAATTAGTCTTTTTAAATAGTTTTTGACTAATTTACCTTTTAGAGGGCATTTGGATCATATAATGTTTTATTATAGGGGAATGCTATATTAACGGAAAGAAATATCACCTTGAAAATTACTGGTAATGTTTAGAACATGTGTTTGGTTGGTTCGAATAAATTGGTGAATAATATTGGTTGGGAGGATAAATTGGTGGATATGTTATATAGATTACTAATTACCCTCTTTTTTAAATATTAATATAATAGTATTTTTTTATTATTATTTTTTAATCATTTCTTTTAACCCCCCCTCCCCACATTTGAAATTTTGCTAAAACACTCCAACCATATAAAACTTTAATTTATAGCAAAATCACCCCCATCTACCCCAAGCCACTGCCAACAACCAATCACCACTGTCGGTCGTAGCCGACAGTCGACAAAATGGCGCATGATTGGTTGTATATAGCTAGCTGTGCACCAGCAAAGCCAAAAATGGCAATGGATCACAAATCCATGGCTGGAAAACGACTAAATCTATTGTCATCTCACGGCTACATCTTTAGCTGTGAAACGGCCATAGAAACGCCAGATCTGGCCGTTTCCAGCCATGGATCAGCAGATCCCGCTGGTCATACACCATTATGGCGACTAACGTCGACGATGGTCTTAGGTGGCTGATGGTGTTTTGTTAACTTTTAAACTTTTTTGTGGTTGGGGTGTTTTAGCTAATTTCTCAAATGTAAGGGGGTTGGGTAATTGTTATTTGGTAGACATTTTATGGCAATTGTGTCTGAAATGGTTTTAACTAAGGGTAAAATGGGTAGAAAAATCATATAACCCCAGTAATGTTTTAAACCCAAGGGTGGGGAAGGGTATCGGATTACACCCCACATTACAAATAGTAAATACTATTTGTAATAAAAGATTCCTATAATATTTTATTACTTGCAAACCAAACACTGGAATCTTGCAAAAATAAACGAAGATTACCCCCGTTAATTTATATGCCCCTGATCCAAACGCCCCCTTAATATATATACCATTTATTTTAACATCTAAAATTTTATGGCAGTGAGATTTTTTTTTTTTTTTTTTTTTGAAACCTCAAAAGTATTTTTGTAATTATATCATACCTCATGGGATTAATGTCATTAAATATTAATGTCATTAAATATATTATTTATTGCAACCTTATTAAATATTAAAGTTTAGATCGTATTTAGTTAGAATATATCTCAACACTAAATTTAAAAAAAAAAAAAAAAGGTTGGGCAATTTGCTAGATTTTGACATTTGTACATTTAAGTTCATTGGATGCATTTCTAAATCTTTAGATATTATGTAATCTAACATTAATTAAACTCTTATTTAGGTCGATCTTCTCAAAAAAAAAATTCTAGATCATGACTTCACACAACTATAAATATGGAAATATCTTATCCAAATAAACTAATTACTAAACTCAATAATTAACAAGTATCAAACAAATTCACTTCGAAAAAATTGCCCCCAAATTGGTCTTCTTTGCATTACTCGTCTTTGCAATTGGTAAATCTTCTTCTTCCTCCTCTTTTCAATATTTAATTGTGGTGTCATATAATTTTACACTATTACATATATAATAAGAGAAATATTTGCTATATCCTTATATTTATACTTATTTTTTTAAGTATGTACATAGTTTTCATTTCAATATGTATATATATATATATATATATATATATATATTCATTCTCTAATGCGCCAAATCACTCACGTCACAAACCCTACAATCAAAGGTGAGTGTCTAAATCAAAAGTGAACGATCAGACGCTTACCTTTGATCCGCATGTTGAAAGTTTTTAGATGCCCGCATTGGAGAATTTTCATATATATATTTTATACAATATTATAATATACCTTATTCAACATTTTGATAACAAAGATATTTAAATAAAATGCAATGATATATTAGTAATATTATTTAGTGTTTTATTAAATAGTGTTTGATGCAACGAATCTCTTTATGATAAACAGATCCATTTTGCAAGTTCGTTATTACGGGTAGTTCCTACAAAGGATCGGACTAATGACGTATACAATACTTGAATTCTCGATGTAGATGCTACAGAGTTGGTTCTCATCCTTCAGAGACTACGAGTGTAATAGGAGCATCCGTCGACAAAAGGATCACCCTAAGATGATCATCTCATGGCTATTGAGAACGAATCAAATCAGATGGTTCTATTTCTCAATGATTGGAGGTGTCCAAGCTAGCTTACACACACCTCAACTAATTTCCTGGGACCTTGGAACTACCGGTCAGGTAAGAGCTTTAGTGGTCACCCCTATTAGCAACCAAAGAGAGACTTGAACTTAGGACCTCCTGAGTAATACACCCAAGAGTCTCTATTAAACCACTTGACCACCCAGGGGTTGGTTGAAAAAGGAACCTTTCCTTTTAACATATTTGAATACCTACTTTTTCATTTCTTAATTCCTAATTTTGAATTGAAAGTGGAAAGAGGCATAAAAGATCATGCCTAAATGGCCCAAAAAGAAGCCCAATGAGAACCATCGAAACAACTATAAAGTAGAGCTATTGACACCCTACTAGTGGATTAAAGAAGCCACATTTCTTAAGATTGTGAAGATTTAAGAAGAAGAGAGGAGAATTCTAGAGAAATTCGAAGAGAAATGTGCTTCAATTAATGAGTGTTAAGTGAATGAATTACAGGGGCCGCAGCTTACATTTTATTCTTCTAATGAGCTAAAGCTGGTAACTGTTTTACAACAACAAACATAAGAGTAAAACAACATCGTATATAAGAAACAGGGTACAAATTACAAAGAGATCCTCTACTCTTCATTTAATGACTGGCACTTCCCTTTGACTTTTAACAAACACTTCCCCTTAAACTAAACGGCCCTTGTTCATCTTCAGACCTTTTATACCAAAATTGACCAACATTCCCCCATAGACTAAACCACTGGTCTGTTCCAATCAACAACTTATTTTTCACTTTCTTTTCACATAACTTTTTTATAACACTATTCTTGAATTGGTTGAGTCATTTTTCATCTTTATATCATCAAATCGACTAAAGCACTTACAACACTTATAAGCATCAATCATTCCAGCAACTGAACTGAAACACATCACCATTGCATTCTTGAATTGGTTAAGTCACTATTGCATTTCAATTGAGCCAACTTTGAGCTGAACTTGAACAGACTTGAGCTTTCTAGATTGAACTAAACTGAGTACTGTACTTTTTTTGAATTCTCTGATCTGAACAGAATTGAATTAACTAAATTGAACTGAATCTGAAACTTGAATTGAAATTGAACTGAATCTCAAACTTGAACTAAGCTATGTTCTCTGTTTAGCTTCTGAATTGAACTTAGGTATTGACATTATAGCAGCAAACAGGTCTTTAGTAATTCTCTAAACTGAATAAACCACACTATAGCATTTAATACTTGCAACACAGTAGCAAGAAATGCTCTGATATAAGTGAACTGAGCTTGGTGCCATCTCAACAACTAATTAAGTCTTCAATTTTGCTGTAAGCACTATGAGTTTTTGTTTCAATTCTTGAAATTGAAAAATTGATAGAGCCTTTGTCAAAGCATCAGCTATTTGCAACTTAGATGGAACATATTGCACCAAGACTTTTTTTGTTAACACTTTATCTCTTATATAGTGTGCATCTATCTTTATATGTTTTGTTCTAGCATGAAAGACAGGGTTGGCTACTAAAGCTCCTACACTTACATTATCACACCAAATTATGGGAGTGGAGCTTGTTGGGGATTGGTTAAGACCACTTTGGTTTTGGATTACCCATTTTAACGTGCAACGAAATATTACCAAGTTGATTAAGAGATTTCCAATTTTTAACCACAACAAACATAAGTGCAGAAAATAAAGAACACAACCATAGACATGTTTTGGCTAAATCCACTTTTAGCCTACATCCATGGGACCTTGTCCAGATCGAAGCAATCCACTAAGTTAAAAACACATTATAAGATATAGTTCAAAGCTGATTTGAATTCTGATTTAAAAAGAACTGACGTAAAAAGAACATTGTTGCTATGATTTAGTTACAGTAAAAAGAACTCCCTGTTCAACTTTACACTTTGCACCACACTTTGAATCCTTAACGTTTAGCAACTCCTTGGAGCTTCCTCTCGCCGGGAACACACCCGAAAAATAGCTTGTAAACCACCAAGCTTCAAGCATTGACACCACGCACCAGCATTAGCAAATGAACCACATTCCAAGAGCCATCAAGTCTTTGTTTGATATGGTGAGGTTTTGGCACAAAATGGAAAATGAACCTTGAACCTTAAGAGAAATAATACTCTAAGAAATTTAGAGTAAGATGAAATAAAAGATCAAAAGGTTAAATTCATTTACACAAGAGAGAGTATTATATAATGAAAGTTTTCTTGCTCAACAAAACAGTGCCACTCAGCCAACAAGGAGCTAGCCCATGTTTGTCCAAATAAGGAAAGTATTCTTTCTTTTGGTTTGGACCACAAGACAAATTGGGAAAGATAACTTTATTCCCTATGACTACTTAAGGAAAGTATGACACATGTAAAAAGGTCCTAAATATCAATAGACAAAGATAAACATAATTTTTTTTTCTCTTTTTCAGACATGCAACTCGTGTCGGGTTACAAAAAGTCTGAAGCCAGAGTGTAAGCACAGATCGTTGTGCACACACACTCGAGACAAAACAAGCCAAGACACATGTCTGGCAAACTGTGTGCACTAAGAATTGATGTGCATACACACAACAGATGAGACAAGCCAAATAAAAGGATTGGCAGCAAGTGTGCACACATAACTGTTATGCACACACACAATTCATAAGTTTGACAAAAATAAATATTCTGCAGAGCTTAATTTCACATCTAATTCAGAGAATAGACTATCCAGCCATGCCAATTCAGTTGCTATTTATGTTAAGGCCCTGTATTCAGCTTCGATAGATGAGAGTGCAACCACTTTTTGCTTGCAGGAACTCCATTGCACTAGATTAGGACCAAGATACACACAATACGCACTTGTAAACCTTATATCATCCAAGTTACTACCTTAGTCAGCATCGGCATAACATTTAACAAAAAGGGAGGCAGATGGTTTGAAGATAAGACCATGAAATTAGGTCTCTTTGATGTACCTTAACACACGTTTACAAGCCTACCACTGAAATTATGTTGGGGCTTGAAGGAATTGACTTAGTTTGTTGATTGTAAAACTAATGTGAGGTCTTGTTAAGGTTAAGTATTGTAATACTCCAATGGTGCTTCGGTAGAGACTAGGCTCCTTAAACAACTCACAATCTGCAACAAAAAGTTTAGTCCCAACAACCATGGGAGTAGGACAAGGATGAGCATCTTGCATTTTTGTCTTAACAAGCAAATCAGTTATGTATTTGGACTGCCTTAAGTGAATTCCTTTATCAGTTCTTGTAGCCACCAAGCCCAAGAAATATGTGACAAATCCCAAGGTTTTCAATGCAAATTGGTTATTTAAATCATGAACCAACTTAGTAATAGAGGAGTTGTTGGATCCGATGATCAAGATATCATCTACAAAGATGAGCACATAAAGAACTTGACTTACTTCTTGAGAATAAACAAACTAGAATCAAAAACAAAATTTTGGAAACCTTTTTCCAGCAATGCTTGCTTCAATCTGTCAAACCAGGCCCTTGGGGCTTGTTTAAGGCCATATAGTGCTTTATTAAGCTTACAAACAAGTAAAGGACATGCTAAATTCTCAAACCCTACAAGTTGTTGCATGTAGACAATTTCACTCAATGTGTCATTCAAAAAGGCATTGTTTACATCAATTTGTTGTATGTCCCAGCCATAAGAAATTGCAAGTGTAAAGATGATGTGAATGGTGCAAGATTTAATAACAACCTAGCTTTATATTTTTTTAGAGTCCCATCAGCATGAAACTTGATCCTAAAAACCCACTTGTTTCCAACAATGTTCATATCATAAGTTTTAAGAACAAGAGTTCAAGTATTGTTCCTTATAAGAGCATCAAATTCATCTTGCATAGCATTTTTCCATTCAACACTAGCCAAAGCTTCAGGTATAGAGGCAGGTTCTGGTTGTATGGCTGATGATTTGGAGGAAAGCAGAACTGTTGTTGTTTGTCCAGTAGCCTTTGCTTGGGTTGTCATGGGATGAATATTGGAAAGTTGGTTCTGGTTCTGTTGATATTGTTGGGTGTAGGCTATTGTGGTAGATAATTGATTAATGGTTGAAGTTGTCCGGTTTGGTTGTTGTTGTTGGGTGTAGGCTATTGTGGTAGATAATTGATTAGTGTTTGAAGTTGTCTAGTTTGGTTGTTGTTGTTGGTTGTAAACTGATGTGGTAGGTAAGGATGTAGATGTTGGAGTTTGAAATTGTGATGGTATTAGATCAACCACAAGTGGACAAGGAGGTAATGTCTCTAGACAGGCTGGTTGAGAAGTCTTAATTTTTGAAAAACTTTCTGGTTTATAGATCAATGTTGATTGAACAATTATTTTGTGGTTCAGGAACAAGACTATTTGATGAGGACTCTAGTGTTTGAGAGCTAGAATGTTTTTGGGATGTTTGTGATTCAAATATTGAACAAGGAAGTGAAGAAGTAGGTGAGGGAGATTTAGTAGGTTGTAATGTAGGTGAATTATGCAGGATAGATGGAAGAGGTTGTGTAGTAGTTAAGTTATTGGACTTAGAGCTTCGTGAAGAGAACATGACAGTGTTTGGAATGACTGGTTTGTTGGAATCATCGCACAGCAAGCCCTATCTGAGCTGATCAATATGTGAGGGATTTCTTCTGTTGGAATAGTGTTCAGTTGCATATTGCACAAAGATAAAGGGAAAGCTTGTTGTTGGAATAGTAGGACTCCCATGATTGACTTGTTCTCAGGTTGCTATAGATGAGTTCAAACCAGGAGAGCTGGAATCAAAACCTTTTAAAAAAGGAAACTTTGACTCATTAAAATGGACATTAGGAGTGATAAACATCTTGCCTTCAGAATTGATACAGTTGTATCCTTTGTGTATAAGACTATAACCAAAAAACACACATTTGGAGGAATGAAAGCTAAGTTTACGTTTGTTAAAGTTTATAAGATAAGGAAAGCAAGTGCAGCCAAAAGTTTTAAGAGAAGAATAAACTGGTTTTGATCCAAACAAAACTTCAAAAGGTGAAAGAAAGTTCAACACAGTGGTAGGCATCCTATTTATAAGAAACACAATTGTATCAAATGCAAGCCACCAATAATGCAAGGGCATGGATGCATGAGCTAATAATGTAAGACTAGTTTCAGCAATGTGTCTATGTTTTCTCTCACTTCTCCCATTTTGTTGGTGTACATATGCATATGAATGCCTAAATTATATTCCTGCAATAGTGAGATAGATATTAGACCCTTATATTCTCCTCCTTGATCTGATTGCAATCATTTGCACTTGCAATTAAACTGCCTTTTAACCATGTGATGGAATTTAATAAACACATATTGGACTTCAGCTTTTGTTTTTAAAGGGAATAACCAAGTGAAACGGCTATAGTCATCAATGAAGTGAATGTAATACCTATATCCTTCTAAGGAAACAACTGGAGATGGTCCCTAAACATCACTGTGGACAATATCGAGCAGGTATGTTGCTCTAGATTGAGAAACTGGGAAGTTATTTTTGTGAAGTTTACCTAACTTGCATGCATCACAAAAAGTTAATTGAGACGTGCATCTAGCAAAATTTTTGTGTATGTGAGACAAGATTTTATGTAATGTTTTAGCATGTGGATGTCCTAGCCTATTGTGCCAAAGGGACAATTGATTCTCTTTGCTGTTGCTAACTTGAAAAGCACATGATGTATTATGTAATGAAGGTTGATTGGTACTGTTAGAACTTAGTTGATTATGATGCTCACAAGCATTGTTGGTTTTTGCATTCAATTCATCACAAGGTGAAGACAACAAGGAAGGTAATTGTGATATTGTTTTATTTAGAGAAGATGTATTACATGAGAGAGATGATTTACACAAATTTTAGTCAGTAGCACCTGGCTTACAACTACTATCAGAGGATTGTATCTCATTCATGATACAACCTTTATTGACAGAACTAGCATTATTTACTTCTTATAAAGTAAATCCTAAAGACTTATTAGCAACTGCAGTAACATATGACCTAGGGATTGAATCAAACTGACTATTAGAAGCAACAACATATGATGGCAAGGGAGGAGGAGAAGGTATTTGCAACGGAAACAAACCAGCCTTAAGTCCTCCCTGCAGCAGAACTATTCTGGAAGCTTTGTCCTTGACAGTGCAATAATCAGAATCAAATTCAACAACTAGATTATTATCTTTGGTAAGTTTTGAAATACTAAGCAAATTCTTTGTAATCCTAGGTACGCAAAGCACATTCTTTAAGTAAACACATTTAGTTTTCAAATAGCTAAGAAGTAAAGCAAAGCCAATATGGGAGATGTTTGGAGACTCACCGTTACCTACTTGTAGCTGATCATTACCATCATAACTTCAGCTGGTAGTTAACTGATTTGGATTTGATGTAACATGATCAGTTGCACCAGAATTTATATACCATGTTGGATCAGGAGGCGCGTTAGAGGTGATGGAGGTAGGATGAAAAAAGTTCATGTTAGGAAAAGGTGTAGGTGAGTGAGTAGCAAAATAGGCTTGATTCGAGGATTGCATTTATGGATTGGGAACCTTGAAGCCTAGCCATTGAGTTGAGTAGGAAAGTTGCTTCTGCTAATCAACGAATTGATACTGTTGAGACTGTGAATTGTGGCTTCCATGTTGTTGTGTATGAGGACCATAAGAGCTATTGTTGGAACCAAATGTATTACCAAATGGATTAGCATTAATATTACTAGGACCAGCACCAAAGTCTTGAGAGAAACTAGTGAATTGTGGTGGTGATGGTGATGGTGAATTAAAATGAGTTGGAGCACCACCATTATAACTGGAGTTGTTGAACTGAGGTGCAAAACCATTATAGCTGGAGTTGTAACGATGATAGCATTGAATGGCTATGTGGCCCATTTTGCCACACATTTGGTAGATTGGTTTGCCTCTTCCATTGTTTCTACCCCTACCTCTGTCATTTCCAACATAGCCAAAAGGTCTATAGGAAGGAAAATTGTACTAACTAAGCTGACTTATGGCTTCAAACAAGTAGTGAGGAGCATTCTGATTCACCGATAATCCTCCAATGGTCAAGGGATAATTCTGTGAAGGTACGGGCAAAGCATTTTGCAATGGGATCGGATGACTTATTGAACCAAAATTTCAAGATCTAGGATTTCCAGAGGAACCTTCGGCAAAATTGAGGATATTGGTGTAAAGTTAGAAGGAAGAGTCTGAGATTTATTCATGTTGGGACTAAGTGAAGCCACATTGAGTGAGCAATTTGAAAAATCAAGAGAATTAAATTTCTTAAGTCTCAGTTCATACTTCTACAGCAGGATGAGCTTCTTGCAAAGTGATTGAATCAAATTTGGATTCAATTCTGGATGTCAGGTTGACGATCACCACATCAAACTTTGGTCCTAATCCATCAAAAACATACTGCAACAAGTCTTCATCTAAGACAATCTAACCACTGGATGATAGACTCTCAACAATCCCTTTCATTTTCTTAAAATATTCACTAACATTCATACTGCCTTTTTGTGTGTTTTGGAGCAGATTTTTCAAATGCAGGGCTCTAGCCTTAGAGTCAGCCAAGAACTCATTTTCAAGTGCAAACCAAATATCAGTAGCAAACTTGCATTTTGACACTTGACTGAACATAAATTCAGAAATTGACGCTAAGAGCCATGTGACAAGAAATTTATCTATCTTTTTCTAGGCTATATACTCTGGATTGATCTTTTCTTTTCCTAGGGTTTCTTTAATTTCATTCGAGCTTAACTCTTTCAATTCATTATCTAAAACAATAAGAGGTTCAGGACATGCAATTAAACCTATTAGGTGTTCTTCAAGGTCGTGAGCACCTACTGTGGAGAGAACTTGAGACCTCCAAAACTAATAATTATCTCGGTAATTGTCTCTACTCAGTTTTAGAGTGATGACTTGAAGACTGGAGCTAAAAATCGAAGAGTGAACACTGGCTGAGCTATTACGCATCTTCTTTGTATTTTTGTTTAAGAGATCATTACTAGGAATTCTCACCATTGACATTAATCTTTGGCTCTGATACTATGTGAAGATTTAAGAAGAAGAGAAGAGAAATCGAAGAGAAATGTGCTCCAATTAATGAGTGTTAAGTGAACGAATTACAGAGGCAACAGCTCACATTTTATACTTCTAATGAGCTTAAGCTGGTGACTATTTTACAACAACAAACATAAGAGTAAAACAACACCGTATATAAGAAACAGGGGACAAATTACAAGGAGATCTTGTACTCTTCATTTAATGATTGGCACTTTCCTTTGACTTTTGACAAACAAAGATATCTCGTTTCAAAGTTTTAAAATTAAATATTTTTTCATATGGTATACCATAAATTCTATGAATGCCCTTTATTCAAATTTTTTTATATTTTGAAAGAGTTAATATTTCATTCCATTTACTTATGCTATATATCCCCCACGATCATTATTCTTAAATAATTTTTTTATAATTAAATTGAAAGTTAAAAGAAATTAGAGCTAAAAAATATCTTACATATAATTCGAATAACATAATATAATTAAACAACACAAAAAAATATAAGTTAAAAGAACTACCAAGGCTTTGAAGAAAATCTTACAATTTTGTATTGCATAATATGTTTGTTCTAAGAATGATTTGAATAGCATGAAAAAAAACAAATAGACTTTATGAGATAATAGTGGGGCGTCGAAAGTATTGGTAAAGAATAGAAAATAAAATAGCGATATTATATTGAGATAATATTATGTAAAACTATTATATTGAGATAATTAAACATTATTATTTGGTTGAATTTTAATTAACATGTCATTCCATGTGTAGATGTAAAAATTCATATTGGACCCTTGGTAGGTCTAAATAGCAAAAGGCTCTGCGCCAAGGCTTAACTTTGGTTGGCCTAATAGCAAAAGGTTATGTGCCAAGGCCTAACTCTAGTTGGCCCAATAGTAGGTAGATTAAGGCACGACCCAACTCTAGTTGGCCCGAAAGCTTAAGGCTCAGTGCTATAGCCCAACTCTAGTTGGGCCCATATCAAAACCCATCATGTGAGAGGACCATCCAGCAAGATGATCCATTATGTAAGAAAGACCGTTCTCTGAGTCAGCCCATTCTACAAGCTAGTCTACACCACGAGTTAACCTACTCCACGAGTTGGATTACTCTACGAGTTGGATCACTCTACCATCAAGACCACTTTACAAATTGGGCAAACCTACATTTTGGGCACTCTACAAGTTGGACCTTTCTATAGGACAAGTTACCTCAGGCTCCAACCCATCAGTCTACACTCATCCCACAATAGGACTATAAGTCCCATACACATCCAAGACCCCTAGTGTGTGTATATATAGTCAATCTCTAATGCAAATATCCAGGAATTTTTAACGCGTGGACTGAAGGTGAGCGCCTAGTGACTCACGTCATTAACCATACAATCAAAAGTGAACGACTAGATGCTCACCTTTGATCTACACGTTAAAAGTTTTTAGGCATCCAAATTGGAGAATTTTCATATATATTTTTTATACAATATTATAGGATTAGTAATAGTATTCATTGTTTTATTAACTAGCGTTTGACGCAACCAAATATGCATTGTTATTTATCACAAAAACATTATTATATACACGTAGTCAATCCTTAATGTTAATATTAATGGTGAAAATGTTAGCAGGTTTAGAGTTGAAAGAAATACATGTAGAATTGCAACACTACTAATGACTGTCCTTACCCATCACCAATATGCCAGTGCCATAATCACAGATGTTTTTGCACTAAAGAAATCACATCAATTGCATATCAAAATCACAATTTTCTCATACCAAATTATCATACTGGGAAAAATATGAGCAATAATTAATCATAAATAATAAAAGCATATTATGAATAATCTTTATCTTTTGTGTCTGCTTTTTCTCTCTTCCTGTTGGTTTTTAATTTTAAATTTATTCAGAATTTTTTACATGGTTCAACTTAAATTCTATGTTTAAGGGCAAATATATATGACACGGAATTGACTAACAATAATTTTCATCACACTATATCTTGGCTTGAACGAGCTTATTATAATCCAAATTTTTGTCTTCATCTTCTTCGTGTGCCCTCATGAACGACTCAAAGCTACAAACACCAATCAAGTTCAATCACCAGTTGAAGTTTAAAAACATGAATCGGTTTCGTTGTCGTATCAGTATGATTATCGAATTTAACAATATTATCAATTACATTAGAATAAATTGAAAAAGGAACCTTTTTTTTTATAATCGAGGGTGTCCAAGTCAGTTTACACGCAACTCAACTAATTCTCTGGGACCCTAGAACTACCGATCGGGTAAGAGCTCTAATGGTTATCCCTATTAGCAACCGAGGAGGGACTCGAAGTCAAGACCTCTTCAGTAATACACCCAAGAGTTCTTATCGAACAAATCAACCACCCATGGATTGGTTGAAGAAAGAACCTTTCCTTTTAACAAATTTGAATACCTACTTTTTCATTTGTTAATTCCTAATTTGGAATTAAAAGTGGAGAGAGGCATAAACGATCGTGTCTAAACAGCCCAAAAAGGAAGCCCAATGAGAACCAGCAAAATAACTAAAGAGTAGAGTTATTGACACCCCACTAATGGATTAAAGAAGCCACATTTCTTAAAATATCTCATTTCAAAGTTTTAAAAATACTTTTTTCTTATAGTACCCCATAAATTCTATAAATGCCCTTCATTCTAATTTTTTATATTTTGAAAAAGTTAATATTTCATTCCATTTACTTACACTATATACCCCCCACTATCATTAGTCTTAAAATAAAATTGTAGATAATTAAATTGAAAAAAAAAATTAGAGCTCAAAATATATCTTACAAATAGTTCGAATAACATAATATAATTAAACAACACAAAAAATATAAGTTAAAATAACTACCAAGGCTTCGAAGAAAAACTTACAATTTTGTATTCCATAATATGTTTCTAAAAATGATTTGAGTAACATTAAAAAAAATACAAAAAATAAAAAACAAATAGACTTTATGAGATATTAGTGAGGTGTCGAAAGTATTGGTAAAGAACAGAAAATAAAGTAACAATATTGTATTGAGATTATATTATGTACCGATGTTATATTGAGATAATTAGACATTATTATTTGGTTGAATTTTAATTAACATGTCATTCCATGTGTAGATGCAAAAATCCGTATTGGACCCCTAACAGGTCCAATAGCAAAAGGCTATGTGCCAAAGGCCCAACTCTTTTTGGCACCATAACAAAAGGCTCCGCGCCAAGGCCCAACTTCAGTTGCCCAATAACAAAAGGCTCCGTGTCAAGGCCTAACTCTGGTTGAACCAATAGCAAATGGCTTCAAGTCACTACCTAACTCCGGTTGTGCTCATGCCAAAAACCCAACTCAGGTTAGCCCGAAAGCTTAAGCTTAGTGCCATAGAGTTGGCCCCATATTAAAACCCATCTTGTGAAAAGACCATCCAACATGATGGCCCATTCTTAAGAAGGACCGCTCTATAGGCTGGCAAATTCTACAAGTTGGTCCACACCACAAGTCAACCTACTCCACGAGTTAGACTACTCTACGAGTTTGGTCACTCTATGATCAAGGCCACCTTACAAATTGCGCGAACCTACATTTTGGGCCACTCCACGAGTTAGGCCTTTCTATAGGGACCTCAGGCTTTAGCCCATCAATCTACAATCTACACTCATCCCACAATTAGGCTTTAAGTGCCATACATATCCCAGTACATCCAAGACTCCTAATCTTACATGAACTAGTACTCCTACTCCTTCTTTTTCACTAAAACTCCTATTGTGAGAATACCTAGTTCTACAAGGACTCAAGCTTCCTTGGCTCACTATATAAATAGATATCAATCCTCTCATTAGAGTAGGAGATACAATCCCTCTCTTTAGCTCCTGAAATTCTTACTCCCAAGAACCATTGCCTTTCCCTGCCGTAGAGTCAAGTTCTGACCACTCTATGTCGATAATCGCCATAGAGCCGAGTTCTAGTCACTCTACGTCTAGGCCTATAAGTCACGCCCTAGTTTCACACTCCCAGTAAACTTTTTCCCGCTAAGGCCTTACTAAATATCCCACAATAGCATTGACTTGAGCGTTGAAGTGCCCACAGTCGATACCACAGCGGTGTCCTCTGTGAGCTTTGCATTCACTCTTTTCCCTATCTATAAGTCTACGAGGTTGTCAATGGCTCTTCCCCATAAGATCATTCCCACAACATTTCGGGTAGATTTTACCATCTACACCATGTGTTACTGAGATATCATTGTGCTATCAATATATTATAAAATTGCTTTAGACCTTTATTAATTTCGCGATATGTTGATTTTGACTAATTTAGTTATAACTTTAGTAGATTTTACTTTACTATATATTGTCTTCATATCAAAACATAATGATAAAGGTAAAGTTTCAGGTGAATTTAGTTATAATTTTAGTAAAATAAAAAAAAAATTACAGTAAATAAGTTAACACTTAAAATTGTCTGCAATAATTTTTTCCTTTTTATGTAACATTTAGTGCAATGTGATCCATGAGAATTCTTAATAATAGGCTCAATACAATATCTTTAAAAAACAAAAAAAGAATTATTGATTTTTAGTCAATACAACAAAACCTTAATTAGTATTTGAAAAAATTGTTGAATAAGATTTGGTCTTTTCATATGAAATCTAATAGGTCATAAGGGGATAATTAGAGGTGAATTTGTCTTTTTAAATATTTTTTTGACTAATTTGCCTTTTAATATATATACCATTTATTTTAACACCTAAAATTATACGACAGTGAGATTTTTTTTTCTCCAAACCTCAAAGATATTTCTATAATTATATTATATTTCATGAGAATTAATGTCATTAAATCTATTAGTTATTGCAATCTTATTAAATATTAAAGTTTAGATTGTATTTAGTTAGAATATATCTCAACATTAAATTTAAAAAAAAAAATTGGGAAATTAGCTAGATTTGGACATTAGTAGATTTAACTTCATTGGATGCATTTCTAAATCTTTAGACATTAATTAAACTATTATTTAGCTAGATATTCTCAACTTTTTTTTTTCTAGATCGTGACTTCCCACAGCTATAAATATGGAAATATCTTATCAAAATAATGTAACTAAACTCAATAATCAACAAATATCAAACAAATTCACTATGAAAAGAATTTCCCCCAATTTGGTCTTCCTTGCATTACTCATCTTTGCAATTGGTAATTCTTCTTCTTCCTCCTCTTTTTAATTTTACACTATTACATATATAATAAGAGAAATATTTGTTAAATCCTTTTATTTATACTTATTTTTTAAGCATGTACATAGTTTTCATTTCAGACACACACACACACACACATATATATATATATATAGTCATTCTCTAATGCGAATATCCTAGAATTTTTAACGTATGGACTAAAGGTGAGCGCCTAGTGACTCAAGTTACAAACCCTACAATCAAAAGTGAATGATTAGATGCTCACCTTTGGTCTGCACATTAAAAGTTTTTAGACGTCCGCATTGGAGAATTTTCATATATATATTTTACACAATACTATAGTATAGTATACGTTAATCAGCATTTTGATAACAAAGATATTTAAATAAAATGCAATGATATATTAGTAATATTATTTAGTGTTTTATTAAATAGTGTTTGATGCAACATAATATGTTTTGTTATTTATCACAAAAACATTATTATATACATGTATTTAATCCTTCGGGGGCATTTGGTTAGGGGGTATTTGACATTACTGGGGTTAAGTGATCTTATATTACTTGATTACCATTTTGGTTGTCAAATAATATAAGATACCGGTAATCTTCAAATACCAATAGTGGTTACTATTGGTAATATTTGAGGTAATCTGATTACCTCCATTTTCTTAGGTATTTTAAGATTATCAGGGTTATCTTTTTTTGTTACAATTATATCCCTTATTAATAAATTTTTAGGACAATAATGCCCTTATTTTTAAATTTACTTACATGAATATAACTTTTACTATTTGAACCCCAATTAATTAATTTTTTGGACAAAATTACCCTTGAATTCAAAACAAATTACAGCCCACCCAAGCCACCACCCCCAGCCACCTGCCGCCAGTAACCACCACTACGACTAGATGCCACCATCGTCGGAACGACGCACAGAAAGCCAAAAATGGTTGTCGTGCATCGCTATGGCCATTTCTGGCCAGATCTTATCTGACCATTGACAGCCAGATTCGTTGATCTGGCCGTTGACTGCCAGATTGATGGATCGGCGCTTCTGCAGATCCATAATCAATATGGCCGTTGACGGCCAGATCTGGCCATTTTCGGCTAGATATCTGGCTGAAAATGGCCATAATGGCGCATGGCGACCATTTTTGGCCTTCCATGCACCGTTAGGTTGCTGACGGCCGACAGTGGCTGAGTTAGTGGGGGTGTTTTGTTGATTTTTCAAACTTTTATTATGGGGTTGTTTTTGCTAAGTTTTTAAATGTAGGGGGGTTACAGTAATCCAAATAATAATAATATTAAAAAATAATATAATAATAATATTTAATTAGAGGATAATTCAATAATTTAAATAACATACCCACCAATTTATTCCTCCCAACAAAACATATTAATATAACATACCCACCAATTAACCAAACACATTTTCCTAAAGATTCTCAATAATCTTTAAGGTAATCTATCTTTCCAATAATCCAACATTCCCTGAACCAAACGCCCCTTAATAATTAATGGTGATGATGTTAGCAGGTTTGGAGTTGAAAGAAATACATGTAGAAGCAAGGAGAGTTCCAATTTCGCAGAATTGCAACACTACTAATGACTGTCCTTACCCATCACCAATATGCCAGTGCCATAATCACAGATGTTTTTGCGCTAAAGAAATCACATCAATTGCATATCAAAATCATAATTTTCTCATACCAAATTATCGTACCGGGAAAAATATGAGCAACAATTAATCATAAATAATAAAAGCATATTATGAATAATCTTTCTCTTTTGTTTCTACTTTTTCTCTCTTCCTGTTGGTTTTTAATTTTATATTTATTCAGAATTTTTTACATGGTTCAACTTAAATTCTACGTTTAAGGGCAAATATATATGACAAGGAACTGACTAACAATAATTTATATCACACTATATCTTGGCTTGAACGAGCTTATTATAATCCAAATTTTCGTTCTCATCTTCTTCGTGTGCCCTCATCAATGACTCAAAAACTACAAACACCAATCAAGAATCAGTTTCGTTGTCGTATCATTAAGGTGATCAAATTTAACAATATTATCAATTACACCCCAATAAATTGAAAAAAGGAACCTTTTTTTATTTTTTTGATGACCGAAGGTGTCCAGACCAGCTTACACGTACCTCAACTAATTTTCTAGGACCCTAGAACTACCGGTTTGATAAAAGCTCTAATGGTCACCCCTATTAGCAACCAAGGAGGGACTTGAACTCAAAACCTTTTAAGTAATACACCCAATAGTCCCTATCAAACCACTCGGCCACTTAGGGGTCGGTTGAAAAATGAACCTTTCCTTTTAACAAATTTGAATACCTACTTTTTCATTTCTTAATTCCTAATTTTGAATTCAAAAGTGGAAAAAGGCATAATAAACAAAGGAAATTTAACTCCCCGGACCTCCCAAGTTTGCATATAAAAAAATGACCTTGAAAATATTTTTCTATTTTTTTTAATTTAGAAAAACTGACGTGGCACACTAAGGATTCATTAAACATGTAAAACGGGTTAAAGTGAAAGGATTTAAACATATGTGGGTAATATTATAATTAACGGAAGTTTGTTTAAATTTTGAAAATTAAAAACGACCCCCACCCTTTAAAATTGCTTAATCGAGCCAAATACGCAAAAAACGACCGACTAACACCTTTGATTTCTCTGCCATTTCTGGCGACGAAAGTGCCCTATTCCGGCAAATATTCGATCCTAAAGCTTCCTTACACAAACTCATGGCTGATATTTAGAAAGAAGACCCAACCCCACTCCAAATCCTAGACTCTGGCAGTGGCAGCAGTTCAAAGGTTGTCGAAGAAGATGCTCTGATGGATCATCCGATGGGTGACGGTGGTCCAAAGGCAGAGGAGATGACGATAGCACAAGAACAGAGAGAAGAATAAGAAAATGGTTCTAAAGAGGAGGACGTTGGCGAGAATTCAGGCGAGGAGGAGGACGCCGGTGAAAAAATTGTACGTTTTTTACTTGTTTTTTTTAATTGGATGAGAACTTTGATTGATTTGTGTGAATTTAGGGGAGATGTAGTTGGTTTTATTGTTATGGTGATTGTGGCGTTTTGTCGAGCAATTGGCTGGCATTGGGGGAGTGGCTTTGTTTGGGTTCCAGAGGATGGGGGAATGCAAGGGAGGCCATAGGGAGGTTGTTTGTGGGAGGTTGGTGGATTGCATGGCAGCCCTCCAGCCCCCTAATTCTGCCACCTCCTGCCATCCCTAGCCCACCAACCTCATGGAACCTACCACAACAGCCTTTGTAGGGCTTGCATTTGCTTCCCCGGTCCTCTCGAGGCCAAAAACACCCACTCCCCGATGCCCTCGAAGCCTATATCCCCCAAATTGGCAACCTATTGGTTGTTTTGGGTTTTTTCTTTTTTTCTTTTTTTCTTTTTTTCTGATATTTAGTTTATATCGATTGTGCAAATTTTCCAAAGCATAAATTATAAAGACTATGGGTTGGAGGTTGTAAGCGATAAGGTACCATACTTCCCCGTAAGGGTGACAGTTAGGTCGAGTTAGCAAGTTTTACGAGAATAATGGAGATTTTATGGGAACAGAAGAAGGGTATAGACCTATTCAAAGAGAGTTGTTTTGGTCATTTTTTAAACATTAGAGAAAATTGGAAAAAGGCGTTCTGGGGGTAGGGAGTGCATTATATGTTGTTGTATTTAGTTAAAAGCCAAAAAAAAAATGTGGTTCGAGGTGGATGGAAAGCTGCTATGTTTTGGGATTATGGAATATGCCTTGATCACAGGCTTAAGATGTGAGGCATTTCCAGATGCGGCAGAGCAAAGAGAATAAAGAAGAGTAGGGTAGTCGATAACTTGGCTAAAAAGGTTTTGGGGGGGAAGGCGTCTATTATAGGACGCGATTTAGAGGAGAGGTTAGAAATAGGTGGGTATATCTCTTCAGAGAGGTTCAAGATGTGTCTGGTATGGTTTGTGCATTTGATCCTAATGGCTTCTAACTCAACAAAAGCCATTAATATGGATTGGGTGAAGTTTGCAAGCAACATAGACTTCTTTAATGCTTATCTGTAGGGACGGGTATCATTTCAGCTAACCATGGACTCCCTGCAAGGAAAAGACATGGCATTAAAGCAACGCTACTCTATTGAGAAGAATAGACCGAGCACGAACAATTTATTTGGCTTCCCATGGGCAATGAAGGTAAATATTAATAGCTTTCTTTTTTGTATTATATGTGTTTTAATTATGATATAAACTATTTTTTTACAATGTGGGCTTGGATGTATGAGATTGACCCTGTCTTGGCTAAGGCGGGGGGAGGATGAAGACTTCGGATGAGTGACCGTAATTTCCTAGGATGCTGCAGTGGCACATCGAAAAGTGTACCCATTGGGATTACAACAAAATAGAAATCAAAATTCAAGTGGCTTGGGTAAGATTAAAGGATTAATCTTTTGAATATGCACTTGCTTTTAAATGTGGCTTAAATTTGATTGATTTTTTTTCTTATTACAGGGAGTCATTCATCCCTTCCTCGCCGCTACTAGGGGTGAAGCGGGAAAGGAGTATGTTACATCATTCAAAGCATTGGAGAATGAAGCAGATGAAGGGATAGATCGCCTAATGCGGGACCTAGAAAAGGTCACACATGTGAGTGCAATTGCAGAGCCACTGCTTGAGAATGTTGTTGATGCCAAGGATGATGAAGCTCCAATCGACGGGAGGGATGAGGAGGAGGAGGATGAAGAAGTTTGTACGCCTCCACCCAATTGGCAAACTGGTGCAACAAGTACCACTTGTCGAGGCGTTGTGGTCGAGAGAATAAGGTGGTTAACCTCATAAACGGTCTGTTTGAGAGTTTTACAACAGTCATTTATGAGAGGTTTAAGAAGATGAAAGAGCGGATGGAAATGGTGGAGGAGAAAGTTGATAGGGTGTAGGAGAAAGTTGATAAGGTGGCGGAGAAAGTTGGTAGGGTGGAGGAGGAAATTGGTGGGGTATTAAAAGTGGTTGAAGTGCAACCTGAGCATAAAAGAGAGAGCCGAAAGAGTAAGCATGTAATTTCTCCTTACATGGCAATAACGTATGGAAAGAAGAGGAAATCAAAGAAAAAAAATGAGGAAGCCTGTGAAAGTGTAGAAGTAAAACAGGAGGAGGAGGGTAAGGAGGAAGGCGGAGGAAGTCAGGAAGAGAAAATGGAGAAGGGTGAGGCGGGACACAAAGGAAATGGGGAAGTAAAAATGGAGGAGGAAGGTAGAGGAAATGGGGAAGTGAAAATGAAGGAGGAAGGCAGAGGAAGTGGGCAAGTGAAGACTGAGGAGTTAAAGGTCGATTTGTATAGGCTAATAGATGAGGAAAAGAAAAAACTTTTCTATGCCTATTACAATGATTCTGGAAGTGATGGGCATTTGAGCAAGATCGGGGATTATCCCTAGGAGTGGTTTGATAAGATGTTGACGATGGGCAGGTGGCTCGACAACTCGATAAGCTATTTTCCCTTATTTTTCCTTATTTTTTCTAATGTTTTCCATGAGGTATTGTATACTTATCATGTTGTTTTTATTTGATGCAGCACATCGATGAGGTATTGGCACTTATGAGGCTATGACAGAGCAGTAATGGTGATATTTTGTATCTACACTGTGCCATCACCGATGTGGCCTTTGGCCAAACGTAGTAACTACATATGACAGTTTAATGAAAAAGGTCATTGGTAGAAGTACAATAAGGGGAGGCAAGCGAAAAAGATTGGCCATAGATGACTTCAACGATGTCCTTGATGATTTTCAGTTTGATGACAGGATGATGCAGTATGTATGGGGGGAAAAGCCCAAACATGGCAACAGTTGGGCAAACGTTAAAAGAGTATACTACATAATGAACATCAAGGATATCCATTGGATAATCGTTGTCGCGCTACTAGAAGAGGACTTGCTGCAGATCCTTGACTTCAAACCCAGTATTTGTTAAGAGAGGCAGTTGAAGACAGAGTTGCAGCCACTGTGTGTATGTTCTCTCAGTTGTTGCGTGACAGCGAGATGTTTCAGCACTTGGCTAATGAACTACTGACGAGAAAGTGGCCACTCAAGCGCCTTCTTGTCCCGATGAATGACTCAAGACAAATTTTGTATCAAACTTACATAATACAATTATTTTATAAGTTGATTCTAATGCTAATGTCTTCCTCCTATTATAGTGCTGATTGCGTGGCATATGCACTGAAATTTATTGAGTTCAACATGAGCAACACCCTGATGGACAGCTTGAATGATGAAACAATGAGCAACTGTCAGGAGCACTAGGCTGTTAAGTTCTTCCATGGGCATATGGATCCCTTTTGACTGACCAGAACTCAATCCAAGTCATTGTGGATGTTGTCATCAAAAGGTAAGGAAGTTGGACTTAGAATTTTGTAGTTTATGTGATGCTATTTTATTAGGTTGTCTTGAATAATTAGATTGTCTTGAATTGGATTAGCTGGTGTTGTTAGGTGTCAGGCTGTTGATACTTGGGTTGTGGTGCTGCTGTCGTTGATGCTGATGCTGAAGGTGTGCCGGATAATTTTGGAGGATGGGGAAGTGGTTGAAGAGAATGGTGAAGAGGGGGGATGGAGGCTACCAGCCCTGCTTTTGTTTTGGGTGTATATAGGAGATTTATTTGTTGTATATAATGTTGTAATTTAATGTAATTGACACGTTTCAGATTAATACAAAGGCAATTCAGTATTTCTCTCCCTCTTTTGAGTTTGAGTTTATTTAGTATTCTTGTTACATGGCATTGATGTGTTGATGCAATTAGGTTGTCAAATTCAAGAGAAAATATGGAATTAATATGTGTTGGTGATTTTAGTTTGTCAAAATTCAGGAGAAAAGCTAGAAAAAATATGTATTGCCCATGATCGCTTAAGCGATATATATGCGACTACATATATCGCTTAAGCAACAAAGGGTTTTCTATAAAGGATTGCTTAAGTGAGACAATAAATTGCTTAAGCGATCGTGCATCTGGGCAGATGTTTATACTATCATGGACTTGATCGCTTAAGCGATTCAAAATCGTTTAAGCGACCAGGGGTAAAAGCAAAGAATCGCTTAAGCGATCATGCATTTGGGCAAATCTTTGATTCTGCCTCAGATCGCTTAAGCGAGACAATAAATCGCTTAAACAATCATGCATCTGGG
The DNA here is from genome assembly GCA_026225825.1 of Pistacia integerrima. Taxonomy (NCBI): domain Eukaryota; kingdom Viridiplantae; phylum Streptophyta; class Magnoliopsida; order Sapindales; family Anacardiaceae; genus Pistacia; species Pistacia integerrima. Next base: position 15,422,044 of record CM047750.1, on the reverse strand, counting down.
CAGTTCTTGATTCTGCCTCGGACTTGATTGCTTAAACAATCCAAATCGCTTAAGCGACTAAAGGTAAAAGCGAAGAATTGCTTAAGCGAGGCCGTAAATCATTTAAGCGATCATGCATTTGGGCAGATCTTGATTCTGCCTCGGACTTGGTCGCTTAAGAGATGGGATCGCTTAAGCGACCAAGGGTAAAAGCGAGCAATCGCTTAAGCAATCGTGCATTTGGGCAGATCTTGATTCTGCCTCGGACTTGATCTCTTAAACGATCCCAAATCGCTTAAGCAACCAAGGGTAAAAGTAAACAATCGCTTAAGCGATCGTGCATCTGGGCAGATCTTGATTCTGCCTCAGACTTGATCGCTTAAGCGATCCCAAATCGCTTAAGCAACCAAGGGTAAAAGCAAATAATCGCTTAAGTGATCATGCATCTGGGTAGATCTTCATTCTGTCTCGGACTTGATTGCTTAAGCAATCCTAAATAGCTTAAGCAACCAAGGGTAAAAGCAAACAATCGCTTAAGCGAGAAAGTAAATCGCTTAAGCGATCGTGTATCTGGACAGGTATTGATTCTACCTTGTACTTGATCGCTTAAGCGACCAATGGTAAAAGTGAAGTATCGCTTAAGTGATCTTAATTTTTGCTTGTATGTGATCGCTTAAGCAACAATACAATATCGCTTAAGCGACTAAGGCTAAATACACAAGATCGCTTAAGCGAGAAATGAAATCTCTTAAGTGATCCAGTGTTTTCGGATAATTTTTATTGTCTTTCACAATAAGCTATGAAAGCTTATCAACACTAGATCACTTAAGCGATTCCTTTTATTTTATTTTTTTGGAATAGGTTGTCCCATATTAAGTGACGTTAATGTGAACTTCAAACGTTCACAATATCACATGATTATTAACGTTAATGTTAAGCGACATCGGTTAGTAACACTTATTAAGGCCAATTAAGAAGGATTATTTGCAACCTAATTCCATCAACACATATTAAGGTTACAACTGTATGATATATGGATGAATGTCATAGCGCACTAGCATGACACGTTAGTAAAAACGTACTTGATTTCATAAATATGGATGATGTATTTGAGAATGATTAGATTGAAATAAGCTTCAATTTTAATTGTACGATTAGTTTAGTGGACCATGATCTGTCTTGTGTCAATTGATTTGATTATTTATATCACTTAATCGATTTTTTTTTTAAATTATATTTTAATAAAATTAATTCTTTTACATCTATTCTTAGACATGGTAGATAAACATGGAAAATAAATATCAAAGTATAAACTGTTTTTAAAGTATCAATGTAAATTACCCTTAATCGCTTAAGCGATCCCGTTTATTTAGCCTTGGTCGCTTAAACAATATATGGTTTCGCTTAAGAGATCATGTCTATTTAGCCTTGGTTGCTTAAGCGATAATAAATCGCTTACGCGATCTTGTCAAAGGTAAAATAAAGGTCATCCGACTACAATGGATTGCTTAAGCAATCGTAGGTCTCTCTTAAGCAATCCAGTATGTTCAGACTTAGTCACTTAAGTGATCACGTCCAGTCGCTTAAGCGATCACATACAAGCAAGGATCAGGATCACTTAAGCAATGCTTGACTTTTACCCTTGGTTGCTTAAGCGATCATGTACAAGGCAGAATCAATACTTTCCCAGATACACGATCGCTTAAGCTATTTACTTTCTTACTTAAGCGATTGTTTGCTTTTACCCTTGGTCGCTTAAGTGATTTGGGATCACTTAAGTGATCAAGTCTAAGGCAGAATCAAGATCTGCTCAGATGCACGATTCTTGCTTAAGCGATTCTTTGCTTTTACCCTTGGTCGCTTAAGCGATTTGGGATCGCTTAAATGATCAAGTTTGAGGCAGAATCAAGATCTGCCCAGATGCATGATCGCTTAAGCGATTTAAGGTCTCGCTTAAGCGATTCTTCACTTTTACCCTTGGTTGCTCTTCACTTTTGGCCCTGGTCGCTGATCGCTTAAGCGACCAAGTCCATTTTTCTTTTTATCTCACCGATCTTTTGAAATTTTGCACGTTTGCGTGAGAAATTATATTGTGCATTGTGGCTGAGCTTTATATTCAATCATAACCATCCATATTTGTGAAATGAGGTACGTTTCTACTAACGTGCCACACTCGTAACTAATTCAGTAAATTGATTGATTGATTGATTGTCTTGATACGACAATTAGGGTCGAACGAAGAGCAGTTCGCGCGCTCGTTGTTCGTTCGACATCGTCCGATAATGTTCGCGAACATTTGTTCGCGAACAATTCGATAATTGTTCGATAATATGTTCGATCGAGTTCGAACAGGGGTTGTTCGTTCGATTATGTTCGCGAACACTATACGCTCGACTAATTCATCGCTCGCAACAATCGCTCGATTGTTCGCTTCGCTTTATGTTCGAAAAACATGTTATGCATTATTATAATTAAAAAAAATTTCATTTTTTATATTATGTTTGATTGAGTTTGGATGAATTTTTTTAATGGTAATCAATAATAAAATATTATGATACTTTTGTTTTTCTTATATATATAATATGTTTGGATTTTTTTTTTCCAAATGTCATCAATAATTAAATATATAAGTATATAGCATTTTAATTAAAAAGTAATAAATTACTATGATACATAGCATGACAAATTTAATAACATAATAAATTGTATAATCAAGTGATAAATAATATAGTAAATCCAATAACATAATAGCTTCATATTTTTTCTAAATGTAATCAATAATTAAATATTATAAGATAATATTTCAATTAATAAATAATAAATATAGTATGGTAAATTGATAAACATAACATATTGTATAATCAAGTGATGTATATCATACCAAATTTAATAATATAATAGTTTAATTAAACCTAAATTAATCACACATTTGTATTGATCACATATTACAATAAACTCTCATATCACTATGAATTTATAGGTGTTGGTACAAAATAAATATGTAGACAGTAATGATAATATATATATATATATATATATATAATTAATCACATATATGTATTGATCATATATTACAATAGATTTTCATTTTACTCTAAATTTATGGGTGTTGATACAAAATATATATGTAAACATTTAAAATATTTATGATAATTTATGTAATGATAATAAATATATAATAACCTATAATTTTGGTAATTTCATAACATATTTAACCTATGATTAATATATGTATGATAATAATTTTGTATATACACAATTACACATTATATATAACAAATTAATCACACATATGTATTGATCATATATTATAATAGGCCATCATTTCACTATGAATTTATGGGTGTTGATACAAAAATATATATATATATATATATATATATATATATATATATATATATATATATATATATATATATATAAAACAAATTAATCACACGTATGTATTGATCATATATTACAATAGACTTTCATTCCACTATAAATTTACGGGTGTTGATACAAAATATATATGTAAACATTTAAAATATTTAGGATAATTTATGTAATGATAATAAATATATGATAACCTATAATTTTGGTAATTACATAACATATTTAACCTATGATTAATATATGTATGATAATAATTTTATATATACACAATTACACATTATATATAACAAATTAATCACACATATGTATTGATCATATATTATAATAGGCCATCATTTCACTATAAATTTATGGGTGTTGATACAAAATATATATATATATATATATATATATATATAACAAATTAATCACATATATGTATTGATCATATATTACAATAGACTTTCATTCCACTATAAATTTATGGGTGTTGATACAAAATATATATGTAAACATTTAAAATATTTAGGTATTTACAAATTATCGAACGAGTTAGTCGAACGGTATTTACAAATTATCGAACGAGTTATAACAAGTATTTACAAGTTAGTCGACAACATCGTAACGAGTTAGTCAAACAAACAAGTTAGTCGAACGAGTTAGTCGAACGTAATAACAATGTTCAGCAGTTAAGCGAGAACAGTTAATAACAACGTTAATGAGCGAGTTAGTCGAGCAGGTTAGTGAGCGAGTTGGAGTCGAGCGAGGTTAGTCGAGCGAACGCGAGCGAGTTGCGAGCGAACGAACGAGCTTTTTGTTAATCGAATCAACACGTAACACACATCTCGTTCGTTCGAACACGAACACGAACACGAACAATCGAACATGCTTATCGAACGATTTTCGAACGGGCCCGTTCGTTCATGTTCGGTTCGATTGCAGGCCTAACGACAATGATGTTAATAATATTTATTTTGCTTGTCTTGCTTCTTTGGGCAGCTATCAGTGCTATTCAGAGGTAATATGCGAAATTTTACTAACTTAAACCCTTTTTAAAATTGATGAAAATGAAATTTAATATGTTATAAAGGATGATTATTCAAGGTAGCAATAAAATTTAAAATATAAAAAATTGAAAACAACAACTCTTCAATGGTTGGCTTGGCAACTCTCTTGATTTCATCTTTCTTCTTGATGACATAGCTGGAAATACAGGAACATAAAATCAGTTTAATGCACCACAAAAGAGAAACATTATAACTTCATCAGATCGCTTAAGCGATTTGCTTATCAAATCTGCATATAAGAAAAGATCGCTTAAGCGACCTTACGTTACTGAAACGATCTAGTGGCCACCAGATTTTATCTGAGCAGCAGATAGCTTAAGCGATCTATTGTTCAGATCTGCAAATAGCGATCTTATGTCGCTTAAGTGATCCGATCTTATCTGCAGATTGCTTGCTTTCTTGCTACTAATCAATTCGAACCTAATTTTCTAGATTGCATGTGATCGATTCTCGCAACTGCTTCTCTTGCGGTCGGCTTGCTTGCAAATTAAGCACTTATTCATCCTCCAGGGAACCTCAGAGGCTGATGGAATACGTTTAACTCTTTTTCTCCCTTTTTCTGTCTTCTTGAATGGCGGATGGATGATAATGTGAACCAACTTTGGCGGCACCACTCACTACTCTTCTGGAGGAACTAGATATATTGTTTCTGAATAAGCCAGTATATAGTGATTTGCCATATAGAGAGGGGAGCAAAGTTCCATGTAAATTCTTGAACCAAAATCCGGCTTTCGTAGGTGTTTCAGTGCTACTAGTGCATGAGGACAAGATAAACGTTGAATGTCAAGCACTTTACAGCCGCAAGTTTTACTAAGAAAGGTTAACTAGGGCATCCGAACCATAGTTGTGCATGGTGAACTCTTGAGCATTAAGAGGATAGGCAAACAGTGCATTTGACAGTTTCATACGTTCTCGCAATAATTTTTCAGCTAACGGAACAAGGGTTGTGGTAAAATTATCTGACTTCATACGACACTCATGGAGTCACTGTGACAATGTCCTCTGGATTGCATAAAAAAGGGCAACTATTGGAGACTCTCTTTCTATTAACAACTTCGAATTTATGGACTCGGCTATGTTCATGGTCATGACATCAAACCTTCTTCCAGGCAAGTAAGCTCTAATCCATCACTCGAAACCAACATGATGCTCAAGATACTTAACAATTTTATCATCCTTGATTCGGATTTGCTGGAAGTGCTCCTCGAACTCATCAATTCGATAAGCTTTTGCTGCCATATAGTATGTTTGAAGAAGGCCAAAACACTTAAACTTTTGTTTTATGTTCTCACCAAGGTGCCTTATACAGAATCCGTGATGTGCTTGAGGGTAAATAGTGGCAATCCCCTTCTTTATAGAGTTGTGCCTATCAGATATTTTGCACAACTCGTCACTGGCAAGCACTATCGTACGTAATTGCTGAAAAAACCAAGTCCACAACTTGTCGTTCTCAAAGTTAACCACACACCATACAACGGGATATGTGTGCTGTCTTGTGCAGTGGCCACCAATAATGTACCTCCATACTTTCCCGTCAAAAAGCAATCATCAACAGCCAACACTTTTCTCATGTTTACAAAACCCCTTATAGCAGAACCGTAAGCAACAAAAAAATATTTAAACCTCATATTCTTGTCCCACTTAAAAGCCGTCTTGCTACCTTGGTTTGTCAACTCAAACATATAACAGTACGCTTCTAATACTACGTACTCGTGCTTCAGCGTGCCCCTCCCAAAATCTTGTGCATGTTGTCTCCCTTTCCAGCATTTCCAATAACTAATAACACATCCCAACTTTGTGCGCACAAGTCTCTAAATGTCTTTAGGAGATTGACCTTTCCCTTCAACGAACTGACTTTTGACAAATTGTCCAATAACATCAGCGGAGGCTTGTCGATGCTCACCTAAAACATGTCCCAAACCACATGTGTGCTCACAGGTATATATGCTAACAATAAATTTTTCGTTCCGGACTCTGCCAATCTTTTACAATAAATCCGCCACTTGCACTTTTGGTCACGACATGCAACCGTCACAATCGATGAATTAGACTTTTTGGTAATGAACTCAAAATTACCTCTCACAGCAACAAGTTTTAGCTTCCTCACCACTTCCTCTTCGTTGTCAAATAAATACCCTATGCGCAACTCTGATCCATCCATAAAAACATGAGCTGATTCACTACTACCTATAATTGCCCCCTTTGAACCTGCATAAAGGACCATAGTGTTCTCTTCCTCACAAACTACACTTTCTGTATAATCTGTATTTAAAGGAATCTCTACATCTGCGGGAACATGTACGGGGTCCTCCTCCTCAACATTTTCATTTTGCCGCACATGACCAACCTCTTCTACAGTGTCCTCCTCACCACCTAAATCACCGTTTACTCTTGATTTTTCAACTAACCCTTAAAATCGGCCTTAAACCATTATCGCCCACATCAATCATATATAACTTCACACCTTCATCTGACTTTAATATGCAAGAGATACCTTATAATGTTCAGGAATTCTACTTAAAACATACTTCACAACTACATCATTACGTGAGCAACTCAAATCACCTCTTCTAATTATTTCATCAATCAACTCATCGAAACTAACTTCTATGCTCACAGCAATTGGTATAACTTCTTTGTTCTTCCCAATCCACTTTCAGCAACTTTCTTCCTCCACCCACTCACCAAAATATTCAACACCCAAAACAACTTGTCCCTATGTCTAATAATAGCCAAGTACCTATAATGCAAGAAAAAAGATATTATTAACTGATGTATTGAGGGTTGAAAGATTTTAAAAAGCATCTGCAGAGTCACTTGAGCGATCTGGTGTATCGCTAAAGCGATCTGGTATATCGCTTACTGGATTGCTTAAGCGATCTAGTATAAATAAGCCTGATCGATTAAGCGATCTTCTGCCATTTACCTGATCGCTTAAGCGATCTGCTGCCATAGATCGCTTAAGCGATCTTCTACCACTTACCTGATCACTTAAGTGATCTGCTGCCATATACCAGATTTATAGCAGATCGCTTAAGCAATCTTCTGCCATATATCTGATCGCTTAAGCGATCTACGATCTGCTACATTATACCAAACATACCAGACCGCTTAAGTGATACACTAGATCGCTTCAATGATTGTAATGCTTTCTTTCTACCTAGTATACTCGTAAAATAATCACTAAAACTCATTAAAAATATATACAAGAAAATACACATATATATACGAGTAATAAAGTATGGGTCCATATTTAATTTTTCTTTATATACAAATATTTACAAAATGTTCTCAAAAATAGCAACTTGATAGTGTAGCCCAACCCTTCCACTGCGTGACGTTCCGAGCGACCATAACTCATCTATTACCTGCAAAACATTAAAAACAATGGAGTGAGCACTAATGGCTCAGTAAGTAAACCCGCTATGCTATCCTTCTCTCTCCGGTGCTTAAATCCTAAATTTTCTTTCTTTGTTCTTCTCTCTGTTCTTTTTCTATGCTTTCTCTGTTTTGCTCTCTGTTTTTCTCTTTGTTTTCTAATTTTTTCACTACCCATGATAATGAGCATGGTATTATGCATATTCATGATGCAAATGCATAAATTATGCATTTTCTTTTCTATTTTTCTTATTTTGTTTTATGTTTCTTTTTCTTTATTTTTTCTTTCTTTTCTAGTTTTTCTTTCTTTTCTTTCTTTCGTTCTATTCTTTCTTTCTTTTCTATTCTTTTTTTCTTTCTATTCTTGCCGATCGGACTCGGTTGAGGCATGGATTTGGAGCCTTGGTCGTGTGAGTGAATTCTCTAATTTTGGGTACAATTCTCATCCACACACACTTCTAACGGACTGTACAATTCTTCTTTCTAAATTCTGAGGCCGCTCACTAAAGGCGGCGTGCATGTGGGACTATATCACTCACGGCTTCCCATCGCAACAACTTTCTCTTCTTTTTATCTTTTTTTTACACTTCTTTAAGAAAAATTCAGATTTGAATATCTTTAATATCTTTGAATATTTAATATTCTCACTTCTTTCTATTTTCTCTTTAACATATTTTAGGGCTTTTTCATGCTCTTATGAATATGTATGCATGTTGATGGTTTCATGCTTATAATTCTTTCTAAATTCACATATTTAAATGCAATTATGCATTATGGAATGCAAACATGTCATTCTCTATCATCTACAAACTCATCCCAAAGTAACACATAATCATTCTCATACATGCACTTCTCTTTGGCATTTCATCAAACAATTCATGTGCACAAATCAACACTAATTTGGCTACACTTTTATCTCTATTTTAGGCCACCAAAAATTTGGAATAAACTCCTCCATAATTAACACCAAATCTGCCCAAAATACACACTTCAAAATTTTCACTTCAATTCTTCCAAATCTCATCCAAACATTCATCAAATAACAACTACACCAACACAACTTCTCATGGATAGGTTCTAATCATTATTCAACACCAAATCCATCAACAATTTTACATATAACACATATATATACATAAAGAAAGTTCTCTATACAACATAACTTAAATCATACTTAAGGTAGGATTTACTGACCTTGTGCTTGAGTAATTCTACTAGAATCTCTCTTTCTTTGGTAGACTTGTTCTTTCTCTAAAACCCTAAGCATAAACACCATAAGAATTCAACACTTTAAAAATTAATCTCACATCTATTGCAAGAATTCTTACCTTTGGGTGCTTATGATCAAATCTCTACCAAAAGCCCTCTAAAATCCCTTGGAAATTTGATGAAGAGATGAGAGAAATTGAGAGTGAAGTGGCATGAGAGGGAGTAGAGAATGATAGGGTCTTTTTGCTTGAACTCTTGATATCTCATATTAATATGCATACTTTCCGCCCTTGCACTTTCTTTAACATTCCATCTATGTCCCTTAGTCAATTACCATAATGCCCTCATTTTTAATACATTATCCATGAAATTCTACCTCTTTTCACTCCCCACTTTTTCAACTAATTTTGAGTGAAAATACCATTTTACCCTTAATGCAAGTTTAAGGCATTTTCTTCACATTTTTTCAAAATAACTTTAGCAAAAAAATCAACTACAGGTATAAGAGTATAAATTAAATTACGTATCTCCATGTGGGCGTTACAGCGATCCATCATATCCAAAACACATTTCCAGTCATCTCCACCTACAATCGGTGCTACCACCCCCAGTTACCCATAATGCAAGAAAACATTCAACAAATTTCACTCATTTCAACTTGCATTACATCAAACACAAACCAACAACCTAAACAACTAAATCTAAATCATAACCCAAACCCAATCCATCATTAAATCTTTGTAAATTGAAATATAAAATGGAAAGGGGAGACACACATACCTGGACGAAATGTCAAGAGGAAGAGGAGAAGGAGGAAGGGAAGAGGAGGAGGATCTATGACGAAGAAGATGTTAATGGCGGAGGAAGAAGATAGTATTAATTGCGGGAAGAAGAAGGCAAACAGGAAGGAGGAAGAAGAAGATATAGACGAAGCTTAAAAAAAAACAACCAGGGGAGGGATGTGTTAATGGCGGGAGAAAGAAGAATAAGGTGTTTGGGATTGTTTGCAAGAATTTCGGCTCTTTGGGGACATATTATAATTTTTAAAAGATTACACAATACTTCATTAATCTTAATTAACCATTAATCATGTTTAATTAACCTTAATCAACAATAAAGCTATTTACTTAACACTTTCAAACGATGTGGCCTTTTAATTAAATTTGAACTTGATTTGGCCTTTTAATAATCATGTCTAAACAGCCCAATGAGAACCATCAAACTAAGTATAGAGTAGAGTTATATTGACACCCCACTAATGGATTAAAGAAGCCTCATTTCTTAAGATATCTTATTTCAAAGTTTTAAAATTAAATATTTTTTCTTATGGTACCTCATAAATTCTATAAATGCCCTTCATTCTATTTTTTTATATTTTGAAAAGGTTAATATTTTATTCCATTTACTTATGCTATACACCCCCTCACTATCATTATTCTTAAAATAAAAATTTAGATAATCAAATTGAAAGTTATAAAAAAAAAAAAAAAAATTAGAGCTAAAAAAATATCTTACAAATAATCCCAATAACTTAATATAATTAAACAATACAAAAAAAATATAAGTTAAAATAAATACGAAGGCTTTGAAGAAAAGCTTACAATTTTGTATTGCATTTTATGTTTGTTTTAAGCTACCTCTGGGTGGTCGAGTGGTTCGATAGGGACTATTGGGTGTATTACTCAAGAGATCCCTTTTCGGTTACTAATAGGGATAGTCACTAAAGCTTTTACCCGGTCAATATTTCCAAGGTCTCAAGGGATTAACTGAGGTATGCGTAAACTGGTCGAACAACCCCAGTCATTAAAAAAAAAATCTATGTTTGTTCTAAGAATGATTTGAATAGCATAAAAAAAATATTAGACTTTATGAGATAATATTGTGGTGTGAAAGTATTGGAAAAGAATAGAAAATAAAGTTAATTTAATATAGGGTAAATTTGTCATTATAAAATTTATTAAAAAATGGGGTTTTTTTAGTCAATGGATTAACTCATAATTATAAGGATATTCAACGGCTGAACAGTCCCTCCTTTCCTCCCCCCCCAAAAAAAAAGTTTGGGAAATGTAGTGTTCACCCACAATCTTTTAAAAAACCATTTTCCACCCATTGTTAAAATTCAGATGTTAGTTTTAATTATCAATAGGCATTCTTGTCAGTTTGCAATATATATATATAGAGAGAGAGAGTAAAACCTCTTTATAAGAATACTCTATATAGGAATAAACTCTACATAGTCATAAAAAAATTTATTCTCAATTTAGGATAGTTATAAATAAGAATAAACTCCACATTGTAATAAGTTATAATTTTTCTAATTCCTGTCTTAAAGAAAATTACCTCCATATAGTAATAATTATATATATATTGTAAAAATAAAAAAATATGTTATGTTACATTAAAGGTTTAGAATGAAATAAAATATTTATCTAAAGTTGTTTAGGACAATAATTTATGCTTTAGAGTTGTTACCACATCTTTTAACTTGCAAATACATTATTCGCTAGAATAGACATTTTCTTGCTGAAGCCAAAACATTTCTAGCTTCTCAAGCATGTTTAGAGCTTTTTGGTATAAACTTTTTGTATTTATGTACTATCATCCTCATAATTATTTCTTTTCTCTTCTTGTCTAATTGTAGTAATGATTTGCTCTTCTGTTAAAGCATACATTACTTGTTGCTTATTTAAATGATTAAGGAAGACATTAATATCTATTTGATTAATGTGAAGTTGTCAAATCTGATCACTCAATTCTACAATGACTCTTTGATTCTCATCATCTACTTCAATTATAACTTGCAATTCATCAACATCGGAGGTCTTAATTTTGTAATGCTTAAAACAATTGGCGATTGTCTGTGGCTTCACATCAATTGACTAGCAGCAACTGCATTTATAATTTCATTAAAGGCAGTTATCTTGATTGGTTCCAAGATACGATCTTCTATCCGTTTCAAAAGTAGACAATTGAAGCACTGAATTGAAACCCTAATACTATTAAAACATGAATTAAAATCTTAATATTGTACTACTAAAACATGAATTATGAAATAAGAAATTTTTGTAACTACACCTTTATTAAGTTATAACCTCTTCATAGTAATAAAATTAGTTAGTCCCACCATTATGACTATAGAGAGGTTTTACTGTATATATATATATATATATATATATATATATATATATATATATATATATATATATATATATATATAAATGATAGTTGATGAAAGCCACTTAGAATCCAGATGCCTACGCAAACAGTCCAAGCAAAAACTCCCATGCATCCAATAAAAAATCCACAGCCCAACTCCAATCAACCCACCTTATCCCTTATATAACAGCCCATGAAACAACACTCATCCCATCATCTTATAAACTCAATCCACCCCCTTTAAAGCTAAGCCCAAAAGAAACTCCATGCCCAGAACCCATTAACAAAAATAAAAACCCTTTATTGTTGGAGGTTTTTACTTGGAGAGTTTGCATGGGCCGGGCCTAGGTGTATGGGCAAGTTATGCAGGCTGGTTGTTTGGGCAATTACGTGGGCCGATTGTGTCAGCCTTTTTGCTAGCTTTCACACGAGCTCCCTTTTGCGAGTTTCGTTTGAGTGGGCCAATTGCTTGGACAAGTTATTGGGCTATTTCCGTGGACAAGTTGTGTGGGTTGGAGGCATCAACTTTTCTTCTTCATTTGCATGGGTTCCCTTTTGGATTGTCCAAAGTTCCTTTTTTGGGCTACGTATCTTCAATTTTTATGATTAAATTAAAGGGTTGGAAAATGTTTTTTCTTTTAAAGATTGTGGGTGTGAAATTGTATATTTTCCACACTTCGCGTGGGAACATGTCATTCAGCCGAAATTCAGCCCATTCAAAAAAGGTAGACTTGAAAAAGGATTCTATTGATTCTACAAGAGGGCAATAGTATTTAGACCAAGTATAACTTTTAATAACATTTTAGTCCCTATTAGTAACTTTACTCCCTAAGTTTGTCAACTTTCATCTTACTAATAAGGATCGAAACATTACCAAAAAATTATTGAAGACTCAAGTTTACTTAAGTCAAACCTTAGGGATGAAATCTAATTTTTCTTCGGCTGTATTTCCACGTATTGTGCAAAGACATAGAATAATGAGAATGGACTTTGATTCATAAACTTATGAAAAGCCCCCAAGTGATGCATTTATGTATAATATAAGAATTAAATACTGTCATGCCAATCTATTTCATGCTAACACATGCTACCATCTCATACTACTTACAAATTATCAAATTTCAACTTGCATTAAAACATTGGGATTCCAATAAACCATTATCAGGTTAAAAATAACATCACTTATTACACTATAAAAATAACATCACTAGATTAAAAGTTTATTACATTATGGAACAAGACTTTAATATGCAATAAAAATATAAAATCAAATTTATAATAAAATAATATTTTTAATTTTCTAACATTTTAAATAAACTCAAAGAGCTTACGAAAGAAGATCAAAGTCATCTACCTCTATGTCGCAAAGTGGTTCAATAGAGACTCTTAGGTATATTACTCAAAATGTCTTGATTCAAGTCTTTCTTCGATTGTTAATAGCTTGAAGATTAGCTTGAGGTGCACATAAGTGGCATAAACACTCCCAGTCATTAAAAAAAAAAAAAAAATTTATTTAAATCTATAAACATTTTTGGAAAGTTTTGAAGTTGTTTGATTACATTTCAAAAGTACCTATAAAAATTTTAAGGCTTGTGGGAAAAGCTAAAAAATTTAGCTTGTTTAAAGAGAAAAAATATACCTATTCAATTAAATAAATTTGACTTAATATGTTTTTGTATATTACAGTTTATTTTGGGAAATTAATAATTAAAAACTATTCTAAATGTTTTATTTTTTTTTTTCCATTAACTCTATTCGAATAAGTTGTAATTTTTTATTTTACACACATTTTGAGAAGCGACCAAATAATTAAAAAAAATTAATATTCATAATTATATATAAATCATATTGACTTAATAGATAACCGAACAAAAAATAATTTTGACATTAATTAACATGTAATGCAATATTATTCATATATAATTTCTTAAAATAGAAAAGTGACACGTACGAATCTCGTGTATCTAAATCTAAGACTTTTTAATCACGTCAATTGACGTGTAATTTCCCCATTTTAAGGAAGAAATTAAAATAATCAAAATATTAATAAAAAAAGATCTAGGTCATCACGTGGAATGCACGTGATACAGAAACTGGTTTCACTCCAAAAACTAAATGCCAAAACAAAGAGATTTAGGTCCCCAAATCAAAGATAAAACCACTTCTCTCTTTCCTCTCACTCGCCATCTTCTCTCCCTCTCGCTCTCTGCTCAAAACTGTACGGACGCTCAAATTACAGTAATTATTGTTTTTTCTTTAATATAATTTCTCATTAATTGTTTATTTTCTATTTTTGTTATTCTCTTCAGTTGATTCGATCTCCATTACTAACTTTCCAGTATTTCCATTCCATTTTACGTTCCTTTTTTTTTTTGTTTGTTGCGTTTGTTTTTTTATTTTCATGATCCTTTGGTTCCCGAGAAAACGCGAGGAAATTTGAAAACTTAAGGGAAAGTAGTACTGTATTGCGTCAAAACCGTTGACTGTTTAGTGTTTAGTGCTGACTTTCTTTATTAAGTACTGTATTTCCATTCCATTTTTCATTCATTTTTTGTTGCTTTTGTTGTTAATTTTCATGATCCGTTTGGTTCCCGAGAAAACGCGAGAAAATATGAAAACTTAGGAGAAAGTACTGTATTGCGTTCGAAAACGTTGACTGTTCAGTGCTGAGTTTCTTTATTGAGTTTGGAGTCAACGAAACTTGAGTTTCTTGTGTTTTCTTTCGTTGTTTTTGTTTGGAAACCAAATGGACCCGTTAGTTTCAGGTTGTTTATAGAATCTGTTATGTGATTTAAGTTGATCGGGTTATCTGATTGGTTAGAAGATCTTCCGTGTGAGTTGTGATGCTGTTTGTTCATGAATCAGATTGTGTTTTTTTCTTAAAATGGAAAGATTAGGAATAAAGAATGTGTTTGAATGTAAGTGAAAGAAAGACAGGTTTTGTGATGGTTTTGATGATTAATTGGCTACTTTGTGTGGTTGCAGAACGAAATGGGGGTATATCTGAGCACCCCCAAGACTGAGAAGTTGTCTGAGGATGGCGAAAATGAGAGTCTTCGATATGGGGTGTCGTCCATGCAAGGTTGGCGTGCCACAATGGAAGATGCTGTGAGTCCTTTACTTTTAGGGTGAATCATACTGTATTGGTGGATATTGATTTTGAAGAGCAACATGAAACTTACAAAAAGACAGTAATTTGTATTTTGAAATGTGGAGCTCGTGTAAGACTTATAGAACTTTGACAGTATTAGACTTGTAAAATAGGAAAATGTAGGGACATTGGTATCAATGCCGATCAGTAATATAGTATAAGTCTTGACTTGAATCCTTGGTTTATGTTTGCATTTGCTGTTTGTAATTGGGTTTTAACTAACATGTTGAAAATATAATATTGGCAAACACTTTCCTCATTTAGTTCTTGTTAATAAAGGAGCACTATGGTAAATTAATAGGTTAGTTACAATGTGAAAATGATGTATCTTTCCTGTCACTCATTATAATTTTGTATTACAATTTATAAGTTGCAGCTAATTTTATGTTGCACTATGTGGACAGTGTGTTGATGTCATGTTGATTCAGTTTCATTTTGGTTTGTTCGAAAGAGGCAGCTATTTGAAAGTGCCCTGGAATCTCTTAAAGGCTTGGAAATGCATGGGAGCTTTTAGTGGGACAAGAAGTTTTTGTGATATTTATATAGTTCTTGTAAATTGTTAATTGAGCACAGCGGTGCTCTTTTAATCGCCAAAACTATAAGAAGACAGTAGCCTGATAATGCAAGAATATATTTTATTACGAAAGTAGATACTTGTTAAACGTTGGTACTCACCGTCGTAGCGCTAAAAGTTTCAATAGATAGTCTAAGAATATACTAAAGCTCTAATTCCATTAAATACAATAGTAATGGTCCATAACATATCAAATTTTTAACATATCAAATTTTTACAGCCATATTATCTTACCTATATTGTCAATATAATCTGATTTGCATATCATTGCCATAGATAGTCTATTACCTTCTCATTTTGGTCAAATAATTAGAAGGGGAGATGATTTAGGAATGCTTTGTTGTATTTAGATATAGGCTCCTTTTTCTTAAGAAGAATTTTGGAGAAATTGAAAACCTCTGGTTTACAGCTTAGCAGGATTGTGGTCCATTAAAAGAGTCAGGTGTATACTAAAGTTACCAAGTCTATAGGTGCTTTACCTTGATATGGAATAGTATCTGTGAGTAATAAACACTTAAAATTCCACTTTAGACTTGAATCTGACTTAATGGACCTACAGTCCGTTCCAGAAAACTCAGGAACCTATTAAAATACCCTTAGCACTAAAATTTGGTTAAAACTGTTTAAATAAAGGACTGATGACTATCCTAAATTCTCTTGGCACTTATTTCTGGACCAAAAAGGAATATATATCATTTCTGGCCACAGCATCATTTCTTGGCTTCTAAAGAAGAAAGTGTCGTTTTAAACATGCTATTGATGTGGTGTGAAAAGGCATATGAATTTGAATCTGGGCATATGGATATAGGTCCCTTTTTGTATCATTGGGATAGTTAGTACAATATATGAATTTGATGAAACAAAAACCAGCTTAGTTCTATAGAAGCAAGTAAAAAATTGTATGGGTTAAATCAGATTTGGGTATCCTGTATAGGATATTTTAGAGTCAGTTATTTTTTTTTGGTTGTTATTGCGTTACACTGATATGTTTGTGCTAAGGTTATCATTTTGTTTGATTTCCATTAGAACCTAGGGAAATATGTTGCATACTGACTAAAACACTTGATTATTCTAAAATTGTTGGTAATTATAATAACTTCATTCAGGTCATTATTATTACTATTATATATCAAAATTGGTGTTTTTGAGTTTCAACTGAAATAAAGATATGCTCCATGTATGTTAATATGCTGAGTGTGTTGGGAGACTAATGTGGCTTACTTGGGATTTGATAAGAGTATGCCTCTTTTAAATGTGTTTCTGCTATCTAAATAATGTGGCATATCTGTCATCTCTTCGGAGAAGGAATTAATGAAATACAGCTTCATAATTTGCTAAAACAAA
This sequence comes from Pistacia integerrima, assembly GCA_026225825.1. Lineage (NCBI taxonomy): Eukaryota > Viridiplantae > Streptophyta > Magnoliopsida > Sapindales > Anacardiaceae > Pistacia > Pistacia integerrima. The sequence goes on along the minus strand of CM047750.1, from coordinate 15,404,832 downwards.
TGCATTTCGCTATGCATGCTAAACGCATATGAGTATTCTACAGCATGCAGCGTATCCGGACTTGGACGATTGTACATCTTTCTTTGGTGTTTATGATGGTCACGGAGGTTAGCATCCAAGTTCTGTAATTTTCTGAATTCAGTTATTTGTTTTTGTTATATATTTAAGTATTATTTGTTGAAAATTTCTTCCATTTGCACATGCTATTTTGGGTCATTAGGAGACGGCATGACATTCAGCTCCTTTAGAATGTCAAAGCTTTTCCTTAAATTCCACTGGAGGATAATAATTTATGAAATCCAAGCATGCTGCTATTTCCAATGTATAAGCGAATTCTAATATTTTTTTCCTTCACCTTTCATTGTAATTTAACTTTTCATGACAGTTGTCAACAATAATGATGAATTGATTTGCTTTGGTGATCAGCAGAAAACTATTTTTGATGATTCAGTTTCAGCTTACTTCTGGGTCATCTTTTGCAAGTTTGGGAGTCTTCTCACTATAACAACACTTTCAGACCTTGTCACTGCATGCAGTTAAAAGGCGTTTTGATTCTCATAGTTATTAATACTAGCAGTTTCAAGTTATCTGGAGTTACTGTATGCTTTCTTCAATAGGGTTGACATTGTCCTCTGTATTTATAGATGTCGTGAAACACCTGGCATATACAAGATTGAGTGGTTGTTTTCGTTTAGACTGATTTTTTTCTGAACACATTTTTTGTTTAGTTAACACAGTATACAATTTGTACAGTTATGTTTTTGTAACTTAGGAGGAATTTAGTAAGTCTAATTATATGGTACAAGCTTAGACAAGTATTTAACTTGTCAGGGGTCTTCCAATTGACTTATGCCAAAATGCAGTTTTAGTTTTTGTTATTTCCTATCTGATTTTCTTAACTTCTTGGTCTTTGGATGAGTCTTGGCGTCAAAGCTGAGTGCATATTTTATTTTTTTACCTTTGCCTTTAGCAATTGTCTCGGAGATGAGAGGACTGAGCTATGCTGTATTGGTCTTGACTGTATGATGGGTGCCTTGATGTTTTCAAAACCTTCACAGTATTGTCTTTCTTTTTTATATGTTGGTGATATACTGTCATGTTTTGTCCTAACAAAGTCCATAAATCTGTAGGTAAAGCAGTGTCTAAGTTCTGTGCCAAGTATCTTCACCAACAAGTGCTCAAGCATGAAGCTTATTCGGCTGGAGATATAGGCACTTCTGCACAGAAAGCTTTCCTCAGGTTATTTTATTTAGTATCTTCAGACTTGAAAATTTTCTACAGATGCCTTAATGTAGTCATGGTCTGAGTATGAGGCAGATGAGGTGTCCCTGTTCTGTAAGTGTCATGCGTTATTTAGTTTGATATCTGATACTGGACTATGGATTTACAATACTCCACATAAACTGTGTTACTGTCATAAACCTTTTCTTACATACCATTAAAAGCAGATTTTCTTATTCCAAAGTTTTTTTGTGAATTCAGTTTATATGAGATTTTTGTGTGTAAATACTTTTTGGACTCTTTTGTTGTTCCATTGCTAATATTTCCAATCATTGCTATTGACATTGTGCTCTATTGCTGGACACTCATTAGACAGAAGGATGGCAACTTTTTACTGGATCTGATCAGTCCTATGTATTCTACTCATGCTGCATTACAGTCGTAGTGCATACATTCATTGACTTTTGCCATGGTTGGCTTCAATTTTTAATTAATAAACTGGCAGGAAAATGTATTTTAGGATGATATTTGTTACTTCCATGAATATATATATATATATTTGGTATGTAAAACTTTTATTTTATTTTTATCATCTTCCAACTAGTGTAATGTTTCTGTACAGAATGGATGAGATGATGCGTGGTCAAAGGGGTTGGAGAGAATTAGCTGTATTGGGAGATAAAATGGATAAGTTTTCAGGCATGATTGAAGGGTTAATATGGTCTCCTAGGAGTAGTGAAGTTAAAGACCATTTTGATGATTGGACTTCTGAGGAGGTATCTTACTGTAGGAAACATACTTCTAATTTTATGTGGCAATGGCACAGTTTTTCTACCTTTTGGTCAGTTGATTTCTTTCAGCACTTGGGAGCATTAATGCTCATTTCAATATGCTAAAGTTGAGACTGGTTCAATTGAAGCTATCATTTTTCCTAATTTAAGTTTAATTCATAAAATCGTAAATTTTGGTGAATCGCTCTAAGTTTATATAGGAAGTTTTGGTAAAATCTCTCTAAGATAGATTGCATGTTACTCACATGATAAATCATGTTTATCAACAGTGTGAAAGATCATTAGCTTGTGCCATCTTAGAAATATATGCTTTAAAATTTAATGCCTATATACATCTTCTAATGCCTATTCTTATGTAGATATAAGGCCTATATACATCTTGATTGGTTGTCTATTCATCTGCTAGTTGTTATAGTTATATAGATTTTAAATAACATGATTTTATCTTGTAAATAGGGTCCTCATTCTGATTTTCATGGACCAAATTGCGGAAGCACAGCTTGTGTTGCAATCATTCGAAACAAGCAACTTGTTGTTGCAAATGCTGGCGATTCTCGTTGCGTGTTATCGAGGAAGGGTCAGGTATTTTGTCTGGCATTTATATGAAACCATGAGGGGTGTTGTAGGAAGGACAAGAGGGATGTTGGTGACACTATAAGTCCAAAGACATCTTTCTATATCTTGCATGAATGCAGATGAGGGTTTTTCTTGTTTTAATATTTAGTAATCTCTCAATCATGTCCTAACATTTTCACTGAGTTATAAACTAAGACTGCTGTTGGACCTACATTCTTGGTAGTAACGAAATCTGTGAGACATAATACCTTAAGTAGGTGCCCTTAAGGGAGATCGGGCTTGACTCTTGATTGAAGCCAAAGGCTTAACCACTCAAACCCAACCCTTGGGGTTTTCTGCAATATGCTATTTTCTTTATTGATGATACTATACTCGCAAAGTTGGAATCCCAACTGATGTGGCAATTGAATTTGGCAACACCACCTTAATTATAGGATAACAAGTGATAAAGCTTGCTAAAATCAACTGCCAAATTGGTGCCACATTGGTTGAAGATATAAGGGATCCGAACTTTGTAGGTGTAGTATTGTTCTTCCCATACATTTCTCATTGTGCCCTAGGGTTACACTTGCAGCCATCACTGGTTTTTGTCCCTATTTATCATAAGATTAGATATTAGCCAAATGGTTGCACCTGAACCTATCACTAGTTATTCTGATTTATTCTGAACCAAGACTCCTAAATAATGTGGTACATCTAAATTTTCATGTGCGTTGTTTTATTAATATCATTTTGTGCAGGCTTATAACTTATCTAAAGATCACAAGCCTGACCTTGAGGTTGAAAGAGATAGGATACTGAAAGCAGGTGGTTTTATACAAGTTGGACGTGTTAATGGAAGTTTAAACTTGGCAAGAGCTATTGGTAAAGATTTATTTCAGCCCCACTTGAAGGGGAGAATTTAGAGATTTCCTTCACCTTAATTTCAACCCCATAAACAATTAAATTTTTGTTGGTTGCAGGAGATGTGGAGTTCAAGCTGAACAAAGCGTTGCCTGCTGAAAAGCAGATTGTGACTGCCAATCCAGATATAACTACTGTACGTTGCATCAGCACTTATGCATTATGTAGTTTTTGGCTTGCAATTTTTGCAATTTCACTTGGCAATTGAGCCATCGAGGATTATTTTTACTGTTTTTGATACTTATTTAAATTCTGTATATGTGTTTTGTGTGTTACTGTCTAATTATGTTCTTTTTGCCCTTGAATTAGATTGAGCTTTGTGATGATGATGAGTTTCTGGTTTTAGCTTGTGATGGGATTTGGTAAGTTACTTACTACTTCAAATTATATATAGAAACAGTTGCTAATGAAAAATCTATTTCCCTCCGACATGCTTTCTTCCCCTCTCTTGAAATGCTCTCTAAATGCTGTATGGGCTGAATTAGAGATAATATTTATATTTAAAATCTCACAGTACTTTTGAGTAAATTCCCTAACTTTGTGTGAACTTAATTAATTGCCACTGATATTCTTTATTACTTATGAGCATGGTTTGGATCGTGTTTGTTTTCTTTTTTTCAAACTATTGCTCCTGAAGCTGTTGATAGTTCTTATGAGCCAAAAAGGCACATATGTTAAAAATCAGTTTCGCTTTGACTTAGAAGTCTATGTTATTGAACAAGCAGGAGAATTATTCTTGATTTCTTTGGCTGGCCACCCGAGTTCAATCCTTGGGGATAGCGTAGGGAAACAAAAATTAGCTTTGGGCTATGACCCACCCCCTAAAAAATGGGGGAATTATCATTGCTAGTATCTGGATTAATGGCGGCATAGGCCCTCTTTTTTAGACCCTTAAGATTTCATTGCTAGTATCTGGCTATCTGCTTCTTGGTGCACTTATAAGTTGTGTTTGGTGTGTTGATTTCTTGGCTAACAGTTGGAACTTCAATTATTTATAAAGTTTGCTTAATTGATGAATTTTTGTTGTTTCCATTAGGGATTGCCTTTCAAGTCAACAACTTGTGGATTATGTACGGGATCAGTTGGCCACAGTGAGTTTCTGAGACCCCTGGTGATATATTTTGACTGTTGTCATTGTGGTAACTAACATCTGAGGTCACTTGATCTGTGCAGGAAACTAAACTTTCTACCATCTGCGAGAGAGTATTTGAAAAGTGTTTGGCTCCGGTGGCTGGTGGTGAAGGATGTGACAACATGACCATGATCTTGGTTCAGTTTAAAAAACCTTTTAATGCTGGTGCTTCTGTGGCTGAGCAGCCATCTGCTTGCGATCAACCATCTTCTTGTGATCAACCATCTGAGCCTGAAATAAGTACTGCGGACACTGAATCACAATCTGAGCCTGAAAGAAATCCAGCAGAAACTGAATCGAAGTAGTCGAAGCCATTTCTACTGACAAATTGGTAATGCATTTTCTGCTATCTGCTAGCTACGGTGAGCACAAGAATTACGGACCTGAAATTTTACATTTAAAAAGTGATTCTGATGATACGATTGTAAATATTGAAGAGCATTTTCATTGATTAGATAAGCTTTGATGACTAATATTCTGTATATTTGTTGTGTTGAGTATTAAAATATAAGCGCACATTGATCAGTTTTAGGAGATGAACGGATCAAACACATTGACGATTTGTTACTGGGATGATATTTGATCCTGATCCTGTGCGTATATAAGTTGTCCGAGTTGCTTGAATAGTGAACAACCCAGCTTTCTGTGCAATTTTATTTTTTATTTTCCTTGAAAAAATTCAGCCTTCTGATTGTATGTCTGGTAATTTATTCCCCTTTGCGATGAATAGTGGTACTTTTGCACTGCCTCTATGTTTTTTTTTTTTTTTTTATACAAAAGAGGTGTTTGGATCAGTTTACACGTATTTTAATTAATCTTTCTAGATCTTGGAATTATTGATCAAATAGGAATTCTAGTGGTTATCCTTATTAGCATTCAAAGAGGAATTCGAATTCAAGACTTATTAAGTAATATATTTCAGAGTTTCTATCGAATCATTCCGTTATTCAAACGTAGTTCACCATCACCATGTTTACAACATATTGGGGAGCTCATTCATTATTCTGCAAAACCAGTATTCCGTTTCCAAACAGTTGTAAATAAAAATTTTTGAGACGTTGGGAATAAGTATTTGTATGATTGCTCTAAACATAAATTTTATTTTTTTATATTTTGACAAAGGATATTAGCTAGATATATAAATAAGATTTTTTGTTTTTTTAATTTTGTGAATGTAGTGTACGACTAATATTTTGTTATAATTGAAGAGGTTCAATTTGTATTTAGTGGGTCAAGTCAATAATGAACCAAAATAATTTGAAAAGTCAATTAAAATCTTGGACTGCTTCTTGTTGAAAAGTTTCAACCTCCGTTTTAAAATCCAGACTGACTTGTTTGACTGGGATTCAACAGTTTCTCCGGTCCGATTCAGGTTTTAGGTGAGTTTTGTAATATTTAAATTTATAGGGATTAATTTTAATTTTTTAGGGGTGTTTTGTAGATATGTCAAAAGTTTAGGGATTAATTAGTCTTTTTGGGGCATTTTGGAAAAATAAAAAATTTAGGGACTAATGTGAATTTTTTTAGGGGTAATTGAATATACTAAAATTTAAGGGGTTAATATGTAATTTTTTAAAAATAAAATTATTATTGACATCACCTATCCAACCGGTTGGACCGATTGACCCGTGACCTAGGCAGTAAAATGGGTTGCCCTCCGATCCGTGTTTTAAAACAATGGTTGAACTCTCGCGACATTTAATCTTTGGGTTGTGAGCATTGTTTTAAAACCCGACCTCCACTTGATTGAACTTGGCTTAACCAGGGACCCGACAGCAATGGAGGGTAGGGACCGGGACCCTGACAGGCCTTCAGCGGGCCGGGTTTAACTTTTCCTATTCACCCCCAAACCCTAAGATTTGGGAGGATAATCGGCGAACAATCGATGGCCGGAAGGTTAGGCCTTTTGAAGACTAAGGTCCGGTGAATGCAATGGTGGTGGCGTCGTTGATTTCCGGTGAGTAAATCGACCGGAAATCGAAGAAACCTGGCAAGGGCAACAATGGGATTTTTCCGATGATTGGCGAGGCTAACGAGGGTGGGGTGAGGTGAGGTGGGTTTTGGTCGGGAGGAACAGGGGAGTAATTCCTGGGTGATGGGGAGGTTTGTCGGCGCCGGCGTGGATGAGATCTGGCCTGGAATACCCACGCCGGCTTCGGTGAGATCTGGCCAAAATCGAACCTATTTTGGCCAGATCTTGGGTAGATTTTAATGGAAATGGGCTCAAGGGAAGATTGGGATTGCATCTGGGGTGTGTCGCCGCTGCCGATCAGTCGCCATCGATTTTCAATTGGGGTGTGTTTGATAAAGTTCAAACATGTAGGGACTTACAGGTAATTTGCAGGGGTGTATTTGTTGAGTTTTAAAATTTTTTGTCAACCGGTTTGACCACCGGTTAAACCGGTCAACTCGGGACCCAGAAACTTTGCTGGGTTGGTTGGGTTTTAAAACATTGGTTGTGAGACTTAATTTGCGAAAACATTTGATGACCACATTTAAAATGCTAACTACTTTTATATTCAAACCTTTTTTTATTATTATTATTATGATCGAGGTGTCCAACCAGTTTATAGACACCTCAGCTAATTTCTTGAAATCTTAAAACTATCGGTCGAATAAAAGTTCTAGTGGTTATTCTTATTAACAATTAAGGAGAAATTTGAACTTAGGACCTGTTGAATAATACATTCAAAAATCTCTATTAAACTACTTGATCACCTAGAAGTAGGTTTTATATTTAAACTTTGTGTCACAAAATAACAACTCGAATGGTGGTGAAGTCGCTGAACTCCGGACTAGACACTTTGGTAGGTGGGATTGTTTTTATGCTCATGAAAAAAGTCTCTAGTTTCCCCTAGTTCAACAGTAAGTTTCATATCACAATCAAACGGCATTTGACAAGAACAATTGGAAAAGCCAGCAAAATTTCAAACCGTTTGCCATTGAACTCTTTTCTTTCTAAACTTAATTTGCTATATATGTGACAAAATTTATAATGTGAAAAGTAAAATGAGTCCAAGTCAAATGTTCTATAATTTTACACAACCCAGTATCTTAAATCTTAATAACCAAATTTTATATTTGTAATTTGATCCGGTAAACCACTTTTATTATTTAAATATCAGAAAGTGATAGGTTGATAAGGATGGTATGTTATGTGCACCAGAACATGGCATAAAAACCAATCACTTAGATTTTATTTTTTTTAATAATTTCTGGGTAGGCCTAACGAATTTTGTAATTTGGCTTGACTAGTGATGCCTCTTTCTTGATTGGAACTACTTGGAAATTTATTCTTTTTTTTTTTTGTGAAAGTAACACTATGTTATTTTAAAGGCATTGTTTGGCTGATTATTTTATTTCCCATCTGCAAATCAATATCCTCTTCTTGTCATTTGGTTCCATTTAAGATATTATATGAATGGTTAGGTTATATATAGTATCTTCAATGCAATGTAAGAATCCAAGAAAATGGAGGAATATGTTTTCTTGGGAAGTTTCTTTTTTTTAAAACACTTCTATGGGTGTGAAAGAGATGTTGATATTTGAGGTTGAGAAAATAACTTATTTGGTTGCAGATGTGAAGAATTAACTATCTTTACGTGATTGAATGGTTCAATAGAGATTCTTTGGTGTATTACTCAAAAAGTCATTAAGTTCGAGTCATTCCTCAGTTGTTAATACCGGTAATCATTGGAGCTTTTACCCGGCCAGTAATTCCAAGGCCTCTAGTGATTGATTGACATATATGTAAGCTGATCGGACACCCCCCGTCATAAAAAAGAAATGTGAAGAATATTTGTCAAAATTTGAGACCTTTTTGTTCTTAACAAATAATCTTCATGAGGTCTATATATGTAACATGAATTGCCTTTTGATTTTGTTATAATAACAAAAATCTCATTTCTGATACATTTTAAATGTTAAAAAAACCTGTAAGAGGTCAATTAAGTAAAGATTCATTACTTCGTAGTAAGATAAATTTAAAGACTCACTCAATAGATAAAAATTTCTATTATTTTTGAAATATGAAGAGGTTTTTTGTTATTCAATTAAATCTTTAAAATGTCGTTATATACATTAACCCTTTCATAAAACTAGAGATTGATATGAATAAGGCAAATGAGACTAAAATAAGGTAGTATAAGATGATTATCTCATAAAGAACAACAATACAATTGTTTTCACGAAACAACATAATCTTACATTTCGGAGTAAAAATTCAAATCATAAATCTAGAGATTGATATAAATTTAGCTAATGAGACTAAAATATGGTAGTATAAGTATAAGATTATCTCAAAAGGATCAACAATAAACTCATTTTAATAAAACAACATAATCTTAAAATTAGGGGTGGCAATTCAAGTTAGCATTTTATAGTCTTTTTATAAACGAATAATTGTACCGTAAAAAAAATTATATCCTAAACAAGTAATCACGTAACAAGTGGATAATAGTGTCATTTACATTTTATGATAATATATACAACCAATCATTTTACAATTAGTTTGAAAATTCTAAATTTCAACACCGCAAAATTATTAAATAGTTAAAAGATTCGTAACACAGATAAGACATAAAGACCAAAGACAGTTAAAGCCAACCTTAATCCACATCATTTTTTATTCCAAAATTAATGTAACAAATCCTCTTACCTTCAAAAATTTAAACAGATATTATAATGGTGAGATGTTATATTAGTTACCTACAAGAATTAATTAAGGTGTATATACAAACTGAATCGAACACCTTATTTAGAAGAAAAAAAAAAAAGTAATGTGTCATAAATTTCACCGTCGTTATAATTATGTTATGAATGAATGATTGCATCATAGAACTAAATTCATATCCTAAACAAATAAGACATGAAGATGGTTAAAATCAACCTTAATCCACTTAATCCAGGTCATCTTCTATCCCATTATTAATATTACGACGTGTCACAAATTTCACCCACATTTTCCTTACCATCGAATACGATTGTATTTTACTATTTTGAAGACAAGGGAACCTCATTATCCAATCTTTACCATACAAAATTCAAATACAATATCCACCGTTGGATCAATCACCCAACCATCGGACCACATCCTAGATTAACGGACAATCCAGATTCAAATCTCGAGTGAACGAAAGGACCATGTGAATCACTTTATTCTCTTCTTATCCACTCAATCAAAACGAACCGTTTTACACGCAAACCAACACTAAATCTAATGGCTACTCCCATCCGTTACCGTTTTAGTTTCAGAATAAAATACACATTTTTCTATACCTTCGTGCCCACGAGATAAATGCACTTTTTGTCCCTCACCGCGTCACATGATTCCACGTGTCTTCACCTCGTTTAATAGATCCACACGTGTCAACACCTTACTTCATCAATAATTGCTTTGCTCTAATTATTGAGTAGTTTTCAAGTTGTTCCCAATCATTTCTCAAATTTCATTTTTGCCCCATGTCCTTGTAAAAATTATTATTCCACCCATTCTTGGTTCACTTTTAAGGGATAATATTTGCTAAAATGTCGAGGGTCTATTTTATTTTTTCTCTATAAGATTGGTTAGTATTAACCTTATCCACTTTATTTAAAAAGTATTAAAAACACCTTATAATTACAATTTACAAAAACGATCTCATTGGAGAATGAAATAAACTCTATTGTCAATTGAAAAAATGCTTCTTTTAATTTATTTCTCTTTATCAAGACATTATAAATTGTTGACTTCCTCGATTACTAATAAGGATGGTCATTGGAGGATTATTCAGTCATTAATTTTAGGATTTCAAATGATTAGTTGAAGTACGCAGAAATTAATCTAAACACTGTTGATTAAAATAAAATAAAAAAAATTTGTTAACCCGATGCAAAAATGAAATATATTAAATAATAGAAGCTTCTAAAAGAAATTTAAATTTCAAAGTGAGGATTCTAATCTTAGTTCCCAAGCAAAAAACATGAGTAAGTAGCTTGGAAGAAACTTTCAATCTATACTTAATAGCTCATTTGACTTATAAAATGTTTCTTATTTACAACCTTCAAAGCTTCTTCTTATTTATTTTTTAAAAATAAATTTTGAATTTAAATGAATTAAATCCTTCAAGTGCCGTTTGATTAAAGGAATTTGATTTCCGTGGCAGGTTAAGGCACCCACTGATTTTGACTTTAAGCATTTTTATTTCTAGGATTCCTCCCATCATCATCGAAATAACATAAATAAACGAGGTTGACTAGTGACATTTTCGTCTCATCAAATTAAATTTTAATTAATTCATTTGACCTTTCTTTCACATTACACCAAATACGAACCTTTCACCGACTATTATTTCATAAATTTTTTTATAATTTATATAAATATTCTTCAAAATCTATTGAGAATTATAAAATATTATTTAAATTTACCAAAATTTATTTGAAAATGTAAAAAAATATTTTCAAATATAAGAAATCCATCGTAAATATCAAAGCGCGTTTTTAATCTCTCTCTAAAATTATTACAACGTGTAAGACTTAATAACCTTTTAGAAGAATACGCTTGAGACTTATTAATCTCTCACGAGTAGATAAAATGAATGCAAGAATTAGTCTATGAGCTATATTTTTTTTATGCATGTGTGAAATAGATAAAGAAAAATTCAAAGCCATGTTTCATGGATCATGTTTAATTATGGCTCTGTTTGGTTCACTTTTTTGCAGTTTTTAGAAAAGTTTTTTGAAAAAAGTTAAAAAAAGTTAAATTGGGCAGATATTACGATGTAGGATTTAGAAATTAATAAAAATACCTCTTATGTTTGTTTATTTATTAAACAACCCTATAATAAAACTTTGAAAGTTAACAAAAACACCCACAACCCACCCATTGAATAATCACAGCCGACCACTATGGCCGGAGGGTGGCCGGAGTCGTCGTATCTGCGCATGACCTGTTTGATCTTGCCTGTCGTGCATCGATATGGCCTTTGTCTGCCAGATCCACGATGGATCTGGCTGATAAAAGCTAGATCTACGGCTAGATCTAGCCATTGACGGTCCGATCTGGTCGTATTTGCTCGTCAACGACAGCAAAAAATATGGTCGTCGTCAATGGTCAACGACGACTATATGTTGGCCATCGTTGACGTCTGGTTACGGCCAAAGATCTGGCCATCAACGGCCAGATCTTTGGCCTTAGATCTGGCATTTTCCAGCCAGATCCACCGTGGATCTAGCTGAAAAAGGCTAAATCGGCGCACTACCGGCTAGATTCAGCCGGTAGTGCGCCATTATATCAGATTCCGGCCAACTTTCGATAGTGATGGCTGGAATCTGGTATAATGTAGGTTTAGGGGTGTTTTTGTAATTTTGAAAAAAAATATTTAGGGGTATTTAATTAAATTAACAAATTTCAAGAGTTTAAAAAAAGTTGAATAATATTGGATAATATTGTGAGTTTTTGGGGATTTTACTATTTAACTTTTTTGGGGAATACTAATAATAGTATTCCCAAAAATCAACCAAACGAAGCCTATGTTTTATGGATAATTACATTTATCTTAAAATTATATAGAAATAAAATGAATGGGTTGAGTGAACTGTCCCTTTCATTCTCTCCTTTTTATAATTTAAGAAAACACCCACATCCATAACTACGTGAAGGATGGGGTGAAAATACAAATAAACAAAGCTAAAAAGGAATAAACTGCTGTTGGGTAATTTGTCAACTAAGAATTTTGAGTGTATTACTTAATACATCTTGAGTTGATCCATCTCAGTTATTAATAGAATAACTATTGAAGGCTTATCCTGTTGTTAACTTAAAGACTCGAGGATTTGTTAGTGTGCTTCATATCCATATTTTATGGATAATTACATTTATCTTAAAATTATATACAAAAAAAGGGAATGGGTTGAGTGAATTGTCTCTTTCATTCTCTCCTTTTTTATAATTTAAGAAAGCACCCACATCCATAACTACGTAAAGGGTGGGGTGAAAATATAAGTAAACAAAGCTAAAAAGGAATAAACCATTACTGGATAATTGAGTGATCAACTAAGACTCTTTGATCTATTATTTAAGAGATTTTAAATTCAAATCATCTCAGTTGTTAATGGGGGTGGCTAATGAAAGCTTATTCGATCGTCAACTTTAAGACCTCGAGAGATTAGTTGATATATGTGTAAACTGATCTTAACATTAAAAAAAAAAAAAAAAAAAAAAGCTACAAAGGAATATACCTAAAATAAACCCTTCAATTGAAAATTGGAGCCATAATTGACAAAATAAAAGTCATGAATCTGACTAGGATGAATCAAAGAAAGAGATAAGAACAGCACATAAACTCTCTCTTTCCATCTTTTTTATTTATTATTTATTTAACTCAACAAATTATAACACTACACCTCAACCTTTAGATAAGGACCTTTCATCTCATCGTCTCCTCCTTCACAAAAATTTTCCCTCTATAAATATATAAATTAGACTGCCCCTTTGAACAGTCCCCTTTATATCTATCCATTATTGGAACAAATCAAATCTTGTCACTTAATTTTCACAAACCAACCAACAATATCCATTTCATTTTTGTGCCCAAAACCGAACCAAACCCAACCCACTAATTTTTCTTTTTTTTTTATATATATTTTCAAACCCCAATCATTCATCCATTTATTCAGTCCCTTTTTATAAACATACAGGGAGAGAACCAGAGGATAAGATAATAGATTATCATTTGTCAGTGTTAATATTGTGTTGTTTATAATATTTCAATGGCTACTTTTACTGCCGCCGGTGGAATGATTGGATCAAATGGATTACAATACAAGACCATGAAGAAGAAGAAGAATACGGTGAATAGGATGAAGGTTTCTTGTTCTTCTCCTTCGGTTTCGATGGTGGATCCATACAAGACTCTCAGGATCCAGCCGGGTGCCTCTGAATCTGAGGTTAAGAAAGCTTTTCGCCAGCTCGCTTTGCAGGTTTCTCTCTCTTTTCTTTTCTATTCACTTCATTTTTTATTTCCTTCTTTATATTAAAATATTCTGCAATTTCTGGGTTATAACTTTTGGTCTTGTTCTGTGTTTTTTCTTCTTTTTCAGTATCATCCTGATGTTTGTAGAGGAAATAATTGTGGGATGCAATTTCACCGGATCAATGAAGCTTACGATGTATGTTGAATCTGAAATTTTTTTTTGGATTTGGTTTTGGATAATATTAAGTTTGAGTTTTTTTTTATTATTACCATGCCATAATAATAGGACCTGAAAATTTAAGTTAGTTTTTGGGATCTTATACCAATTGGGTACCATAAACGAACCATGATTTTGAGCATAAACGAAAATGAAAACGAAAACAGAAACAGTTATCAGAAACGACATGGCCTGTTTCTCAAATTTTGGAGTCATCGATTTTGATGTATCTTAAGCTGTCATCGAATCACTTAAAAGTAAATAAAAAAATACAATAAATAATTTTCATTATGGCTCTTCAAATCCCTGAAGAACAAGAAATTTTGCCCCCACCAAGTTTTTTCTCTTTTTGATGCTTTCAATGGATAATATGGTCATGGAGGGCCATCCGAAAAGACATTAATTTTATCACTTTTTTGAGTTAAACATTAATTATTTACAATTCCACTCACTCAGCATTTCTGGGTTCATCCCTGATTATGGATGGTATCAGTTTGAGTATGTGCTTAGTCTGGTTTTTGGTGGTGGTGTTAATTTTTGCAGATTGTGATGAGCAATTTGAGAGGTGAAAGTGAATCCCAGATGATATATGAGACGTACGATGAAGGCGCCGATGAACCAATGAGGGGAATGGAGGATCCGGATTGGGATTTATGGGAAGAGTGGATGGGATGGGAAGGAGCTGGAATTAGAGACTACTCATCTCACGTTAATCCTTACATTTAGTTTAATTAAAACTTGTAATTAGTTAATGAATGAATTAAGTTCTTGCAACCCACAAATATGGAGTGGAGGTTGTTATTGTAAATAGTGAATGAAAAAAAGCCAAAGCCATTGTTGGTTGTACATAGTGAAGCTGAGATGATGGCTGTGCTGGTTATATTCTTATCTAAAAAGCGTTTAAAAGAAGTATGAATTATGCTCATTTGAGTTGAAATATTTTAATTATTTTTGCCTTTTAAGGTTAGAATATTAACTTAATATTTTAATATGTTTAGGGGTTTATTTCTTTTTTTCTTCTAAGATAGATTAAAATGAAAAGCATCTATAAAGGCTAAATGACTATTTCCCACCCAAATTATGGTTTAATGACATTTTTTCACCTACAGATTTTTAAAATACTATTTTATTACCCAAATTTATATTCCATTTCTGATTATGATATCGTTGCGACTATATCATCATTACTCTCTTTCCTAATCATCATTTACCAAAATCTTTCAAACTCTATTCCTACCAATCACTAGTAATCAAACGATTAGGGTTTGTGTAGTCGTCATTCTCAAGTTAAATCTCTATCAATCTCAACCACTAAAATTTAACATTTCACCACAAAAAAACTTACCAGTCTCCAATCTTCAAAAGTTTCAACAGCCCGAGTTTGATCTTTGTTCACTATCGAAATATAAATTTGAATAATAAAGTAGTATTTTAAAGTTCGGGAGTGAGAAAATGTCATTAAATCATTATTTGGGTAGAAAAAAAATTGTTAACTAATTTATAAAGTATTGAATAATCTTTTACTAAGACACTTGTGATAAATTTATAAGGCGATGTTAATAATTTTAAATGAGTTTTTGATATTTTTAAGGTGTATTCTCTGAAACTTTTTATTGTAAATAATCACAAAGAAAATATGTGATAAATCCCATATTTTAGATATAAAAGGTTTATATTTTCAAGTTTTATATATTTAAATTTTTATAAATGGTTTTGCAGAAGGAATGAAATGCTTTATAAATGGTACAACTATCACAAAATATCATATTAAATGTGTTCCAATTTTGACAGAATCCACCCACTCCACAATTTGCACGAGGCTGCCAATTACCATCTACCTAACCTCGGATTTCCACAAAATCCCCATGTATTTGAAAAATTCAAAGACCTCCCTTTATATTTTGTAAAATTACGAGGACCTCCCATCTCTTCTGTTATTTAATGGCCAAGTATAACGTATATACCTAAATGACAAAAAAGCCCCTCAACAATCTTTAGTCAACTGTAAAATGCCCAATGGTTATTGTAATCCATACGGTTGAATTGATAGATGGCAATGCGGCGAGGCGTCTAGTTATGGGGATGGCAAGGAATCCCCGTCCTCGTCTCGCAGTTAAAAATGTTAACAGTAAATAAAAAACTTACAGAAGTAAAACAAAAAAAAAAATGTGAATAAAATAAAGTAATGTCACTGAACTGAATACGTTGACACTGAATAAAAATGTTGCAACAGTTAAATTTGACTTCTAATCGCTGAACTAAATATGACAGTGAATAAAAAAGCTGCAGAATTGAAACCAACTTTATACATGGATTCGAACGTCAAATTCAATTTGAAAAAAAGGCAACATCTAATATTTTAAACCAACAGCTCAAATGCAGCAGTTGGGTAAGGAATCTCTAATTCATCATCTCAACCTTCTCCTTCTTCAAGATTCAAGAACACCAAACTGACTTCAAAGGCAAATATCATTCTATTCAAACCAAAAAGGAAAAAAAGAGGCCCTGGAATTGTCTGCAAGAAAGTTTAAATATTTAAGATTGGACTATAAAACACATTCATATTCCAATATTCATATAAAAGTGATAAAACAATCAATTTCTATATAAAATCTCCATGGAATATATGCGGAAATAAATGACAAACCTCCAGCCATAGCAATTGTTGTTTGATCTTCTTGCTCCTTCTGAAATTACAGGATCTTCCACTGACTACAACTTTTGAGTGATGGTTTTGAAAACTAAAAAATAAAATTGCGTCACTGGGGACCTGTAAAGTCTCTTTCTTATATGCAATTGTCTTTCCATCAAAGACAACTGCTCAAGAGACACAACCGTATGACCACATCAGTCCACATCAGCAATGACCAAAATGTAATTATATGAGAAGTATAGGACCATATTGCAAAAGGTCTAACATTCTCCCACTTGGTCCAAACTTGTATAATATAATCCAGAACACAAGAGATGTATATGTGGTATGTTCAATTAGAAAGGGAAAATTACATGAATCATAGCGGTAAGTCCCTTTTAAACAAGTATTACCTTCTATGTATTACAATGCAATTTTTTCTCTTTCTAAATAAATGCTTAAATGTGGAATATCACTTTATGAACAAACCTCAAATGTTTGTTCTAGATCCTCTAGAATGTTTGTTTGTCTCCAACCAATATGTATACAACTTAAAAGAGAAAATAAACTAAATTACAAAGGTTCAAACAATGAAAGTATTACCTCTCATAGTGACAAAGCGGGACATAGTCCCATTTGAACAACATGATCCTTGAACGTCTTTGGTGGCATGCCTTTTGTTAGAGGATCAGCAATCATCTGCTCGGTATGTATGTGTTCAATAAGCACTTCTTTGGCTTTAACGTGCTCCCTTATTGCTAAGTACTTAATGTCGATGTGTTTACTTGACTTCCCTCTTATTATTCTTAGCAAAGAATACAGTCTGAATTGTCACAATATAGCTTTATTGGCCTAGAGATAGACTCAACAACTCCAAGCCCAGAAATGAAACCTCTCAACCAAATACCTTGTGTAGTTGCCTCAAAACAGGAAACAAACTCAGCTTCCATGGTAGAAATGGCAACTAAAGATTGTTTGGCACTTCTCCAAGATATAGCACCTCCGGCGAGCATAAAAACATATCTGGATGTTGATTTGCGAGAATCAATGCAGCCAGCTAAGTCTGAGTCTGAATATCCGACGACTTCTAAAATGTCGGAGCATTTATAAGTAAGCATGAAACCTTTAGTTCCTTGAAGATACCTCATGACCTTCTTTGCAGCTCTCCAATGATCCAAACCTGGATTACTTTGATATCTTCCTAACATGCCAACTGCAAAAGCGATGTCAGGTTTAGTATAGACTTGAGCATACATTAGGCTTCCAACAGCTAAAGCATAAGGAATAGTTTTCATTTGTTCCTTTTCAATCTCAAGTGTAGGACATTGGTTCAGATTGAACCTGTCATCCTTAACAATGGGTGCAACACTGGGTGAACAATCTTTCATCCTAAATCTCTCAAGAATTTTATTAATATAGGCTTCCTGAGATAGTCCCAAAACATGTTGAGACCTATCCCTATGAATCTTAATGCCAATGACATAAGACGCCTCACCCATATCCTTCATACTAAAATGTTGAGAGAGAAATTGTTTCACCTCATGTAGCAAACCCAAATCATTAGTTGCAAGTAGAATATCATCTACATATAACACAAGAAAGATGATTTTACTCCCACTGACCTTGTGGTATAGACACTGATCCATGACGTTCTCTACAAAACCAAATGAAGAGATAACAGTGTGAAATCTTAAATACCACTGTCGAGAGGCTTGTTTAAGTCCATAAATAGACTTCTTAAGCTTGCAAAACAAATGCTTACCATCACTTGAAATGAACCCATCAGGTTGTTTCATATAAACCTCTTCCTCCAAATCTCCATTTAGAAAAGCTGTTTTCACATCCATTTGATATAAATCTAAATTGAAATGGGCAACTAATGCCATTATGATATGAAATGAATCCTTTTTAGAAACTGGAGAAAACGTTTCCTTATAATATATTCCTTCCCTTTGTGTGAACCCTTTGGCAACAAGTCTAGCCTTGTATCTCTCAATGTTGCCTAATGAATCCTTTTGGTTTTAAATACCCATTTACAACCAATAGGTTTCTTTCCAGTAGGCAACTCAACAAGGTCCCAAACTTCATTATCCGCCATAGAATTCATCTCGTCTATCATGGCATTATACCACAACTCAGATTTACTACTGTTCATAGCTTGTAAAAACGTGTCTGGATCATCCTCAATACCTATGTCACAGTCAGACTCTTGCATATACACTTCATAATCAGTAGGAATTGTCGATTTCTTTGTTCTAGTAGATCTCCTTAATGTTGTATCAGCAGTCTCTTAAGACTGTTGCACAACTGGTTGTTTCACTTGTAGTGGAGGTTGTTCAAAATGATCTTCTAAAACAATCTCATCAGAATGTGGATTTTGATTAAGTGTTTCCTCATTATTCACCCTGTTTGGATGAATAACCAATCTTTTACTTAATGTAGAAGCATTGTCTAAAACATCAATTTTCTCAGGGACTAAGTCTCTGATTTGATCACTCTCACTAACCACATCATTTTCAAGAAATTTGGCATTTCTTGATTCAACAATTCTACTGGAATGGTTCGGACAATAAAACTTATATCCCTTGGATTTTTCCGCATATCCAATAAAATATGCACTGATGGTCATAGGATCTAACTTCCGTTCTTATGGATTATAAACTCTAACTTTAACTGGGCAACCCAGATACGTAAATGACTTAAACTTGGTTTCCAACCCTTCCATAATTCGAATTGCGTTTTGGGAACCACCTTAGTTGGAACTCTGTTTCTCAACGGAGATTTGGAGGAAGAGGTTTATATGAAACAACCTGATGGGTTCATTTCAAGTGATGGTGAGCATTTGTTTTGCAAGCTTAAGAAGTCTATTTATGGACTTAAACAAGCCTCTCGACAGTGGTATTTAATATTTCACACTGTTATCTCTTCATTTGGTTTTGTAGAGAATGTCATGGATCAGTGTATATACCACAAGGTCAGTGGGAGTAAAATCATCTTTCTTGTGTTATATGTAGATGATATTCTACTTGCAACCAATGATTTGGGTTTGCTACATGAGGTGAAACAATTTCTCTCTCAACATTTTAGTATGAAGGATATGGGTGAGGCATCTTATGTCATTGGCATTAAGATTCATAGGGATATGTCTCAACATGTTTTGGGACTATCTCAGAAAGCCTATATTAATAAAATTCTTGAGAGATTTAGGATGAAAGATTGTTCACCCAGTGTTGCACCCATTGTTAAGGGTGACAGGTTCAATCTGAACCAATGTCCTACACTTCAGATTGAAAAGGAACAAATGAAAACTATTCCTTATGCTTCAGCTGTTGGAAGCCTAATGTATGCTCAAGTCTGTACTAGACCTGACATCGCTTTTACAGTTGGCATGTTAGGAAGATATCAAAGTAATCCAGGTTTGGATCATTGGAGAGCTGCAAAGAAGGTCATGAGGTATCTTCAAGGAGCCAAAGGTTTCATACTTACTTATAAACGCTCTGACATTTTAGAAGTCGTCGAATATTCAGACTCAGACTTTGCTGGCTGCGTTGATTCTTGCAAATCAACATCCGGATATGTTTTTATGCTCGCCGGAGGTGCTATATCTTGGAGAAGTGCCAAACAATCTTTAGTTGCCATTTCTACCATGGAAGCTGAGTTTGTTTCTTGTTTTGAGGCAACTACACAAGGTATTTGGTTGAGAGGTTTCATTTCTGGGCTTGGAGTTGTTGAGTCTATCTCTAGGCCAATAAAGCTATATTGTGACAATTCAGCTGCTGTATTCTTTGCTAAGAATAATAAGAGGGGAAGTCGAAGTAAACACATCGACATTAAGTACTTAGCAATAAGGGAGCACATTAAAGCCAAAGAAGTGCTTATTGAACACATACATACCGAGCAGATGATTACTGATCCTCTAACAAAAGGCATGCCACCAAAGACGTTCAAGGATCATGTTGTTCAAATGGGACTGTGTCCCGCTTTGTCACTATGAGAGGTAATACTTTCATTGTTTGAACCTTTGTAATTTAGTTTGTTTTCTCTTTTAAGTTGTATAAATATTGGTTGGAGACAAACAAACATTCTAGAGGACCTAGAACAAACATTTGAGGTTTGTTCATAAAGTGATATTCCACATTTAAGCGTTTATTTAGAAAGAGAAAAAATTGCATTGTAATACATAGAAGGTAATACTTGTTTAAAATGGACTTATCGCTATGATTCATGTAATTTCCCCTTTCTAATTGAACATACCACATATACATCTCTTGTGTTCTGGATTATATTATACAAGTTTGGACCAAGTGGGAGAATGTTAGACCTTTTGCAATATGTTCCTACACTTCTCATATAATTACATTTTGGTCCTTGCTGATGTGGACTGATGTGGTCATACGGTTGTGTCTCTTGAGCAGTTGTCTTTAATGGAAAGACAACTGCATATAAGAAAGAGACTTTATAGGTCCCCAGTGACGCAATTTTATTTTTTAGTTTTCAAAACCATCACTCAAAAGTTGTAGTCAGTGGAAGATCTTGTAATTTCAGAAGGAGCAAGAGGATCAAACAACAATTGCTATGGCTGGAGGTTTGTCATTTATTTCCGCATATATTCCATGGCGATTTTATATAGAAATTGATTGTTTTATCACTTTTATATGAATATTGGAATATGAATGTATTTTACATTCTTATTGACCATTCATCCTTTTGTGTGTTATAAGATATCTTGAAAGGAGTATAATGAGACGAGAGAGAGTTCAGGACATAATGCACTAGGAAATCATCATTAATCACCATCTGAAGAGATCTCAACTGAGCAGCGATGTCCCGCATTTTCATAATATGCTCACGGACTCCTTTAATGCCAGTGAACTTCATGTATGTCAATCTACTCATTAGGATGCTACCTAATGCCTTTGTCTGATGTTTCAAACTGTGCATGAATTGCCTCCATCAGATCCTTGACATTTTCACACTCCGGTATCGACCCACGGATACTACTCGTAATGTGAGATTTGATGAACATCATGCTTAAACGGTTAGATCGCTCCCACCGTTCATACAAAGCAATCTCAGCTTGAGAACTAGTATCTGTCGGTGTAGGTGGCTCTTCCTTACGAAGAGCATAGTCAAGATCAATGCACCCTAAATGAAGAAGGATAGCCTCTCTCCAGGATTTGTAGTTATCACCATTTAAACTAGGAACCTTATCCTCAACCATCATCAAAGTTTGATCAACTGTAGGTATATCAATAGACATGCTTACTAAATAAATTATGAGGCACAAACCATCAATAACAATTATAAGTTTACCAATGTAAAACAAATAATAAATCATAAATGAATCGACATATCATAAAATCTCCCTGTGGGTAAAGACATTACATATTATGATTCATTATCCTTTAATGATGAAACTAGAAATTATTAATATTTCATAATACATGTGGGCTAATTAAGAAATAAGAATAATTTCTATTTCATCCCTAATTAATCATGAAAATATAACATTCCTTATGGGTAAAATGATTATATTAATATGATTAACTACAAAACGATGTTATTAACCTTAATATGATCATAAATAATATTACTTAATGCATATATTATCATAATTTAGATGCTGCGGCTACTCTAAATTAATCAAATATATACGATCATAAAACATCAAATAATTTATAACATGAATTATATAATATAACACAAATCAATACAAGAATAACAATTATTTATGCATAACAAAGTAATATATAACATAAAAAACCATCATACAAGCTGTCACCAACTTCCACGCGCCACCGTGACTAAAAGACGTGCCCCCATGCGTTTTCACGCGCCTCCAGAAGGCAGGACACACACCCACGCGCCTTCACACGCCGACACGGCATCGTCATGCGCCTTCATGCGCTCGCACGTGCCTAGGGACATATTCCCATGCGCCTAACGCAAGCACATGCTACCTCACGCGCCACCACGCGTCGGGTCTGAATCTGGGTCCTTTTGACCCGTTTGATCGGGTGGGTTGACCCGGTTTGGATCATTGGGCCGGTTCGTTGACCTGTATGGACCGTTGACCAGTCTGGACCTTTGACCATGTTGATCGGGTCGGGTTGACCTAACGGTTTTGGGCTTGTTTGACCGGGTCGTTTGACACGGTTTGACTGTTGACTTTGACCGAGTCAGTTTGACCTGTTTATCCTATTGGGTCGGTTCTTCTTGACTCGTTTCTACAACTTTTTACCCACGTTTTCTGTAACTTTTTAACAGCCCATTTCCAGCCATTTTTCCGGCATTTAAAGGGGAAAATTAAATGTGGACATATAACCTATATCGGTGACATCCCAAATGACAATTTCGTCCTAAATTGGTGCCGGAAATGGCTTTCGAAAACACCCAATCAATAATTTCTAACCAAAACTTTAAACTAGCATAACTTTGCATCTAGAATTCCGTTTTTGACAAATAATATACTGTTGGAAAGCTTTTTCAACAAGGATTCCAATGACAACAAAATCGAAAATAGATTCTATTTATCATAAAAGTTATGTTTGACTTACAGTACAAGTTTTAATGGAAAAAATCCCAAATTTTATGCAATATTTTTCAGATTAGCAACAAACAACTTCATGCTAGGCAGATATTCAAATAATGCTCTGATACCAAATGTAAAACACATTCATATTCCAATATTCATATAAAAGTGATAAAACAATCAATTTCTATATAAAATCTCCATGGAATATATGTGGAAATAAATGACAAACCTCGAGCCATAGCAATTGTTGTTTGATCTTCTTGCTCCTTCTGAAATTACAGGATCTTCCACTGACTATAACTTTTGAGTGATGGTTTTGAAAACAAAAAAACAAAAAAAAAATTGCGTCACTAGGGACCTGTAAAGTCTCTTTCTTGTATGCAGTTGTCTTTCCATCAAAGACAACTGCTCAAGAGACACAATCGTATGACCACATCAGTCCATATTAGAAAGGACCAAAATGTAATTATATGAGAAGTGTAGGACCATATTGCAAAAGGTCTAACATGGCAACTCTTTTAACTTATAAATTAAATAGTAATATAATCTCTACAGTACATTTTTTTAATCTCCAACGAAATATCCAATAATCAAATGCTAAATCCATATAAAATCTCTAACCAAGACCAAGTAACAGGTAAATCACCACAACAAAAGCAAATAAATTGGAACATGCTTATAAACAATATCAAATATATTGTGAGAAAACTAACAACTACTTTCCAAAACTAACAACCGATGAGGCGAGATGAAATTGGTGAGATGGAATCGGCTATAAAGGTAGATTGTGATGGAATTGGCGAGCTGAATCATGTGAATGGCTGAGTGTAGTTTAGGGCAGGGGCTAGATTAGGTTTAAGGAAAATTGAGTATATATACGTAGGATAATTCTGTAATTAAGTATTATTTATAACGGTATTATTGTAAACATAATATATATACTATTAGGGTGGGGTGGGGAAAGAGTTGCCCCCGTGCCCGCGACGGGGATTAAAACCGTCCCCGTCCTTACAAAAATCAAAAAGGGCGGGGTAAGTCCCCAGAATTTTGAGGCCCTTGTCATTTACTCTATTATACATCGTCATTTGTTATTATTAGGTGATGATCTTCAGAGTCCCCTGTTTTATATTAATGATGCATACAATTTTGTTAAAAGTCAATTAGGGTATGTTTGGTTCGGGGTCATGTAAAATTTAAGAGGTAATCTTCGTTTAATTTTCAAGATTCCCTTGTTTGGTTTGCAAGTAATAAAATATTACGAGTATCTTTTGTTATAGATAGAGTTTATTGTTGATAATATAGGGGTGTTATTGAAAGATTATTGAGGTAATCTTATTTTTATACATAATTTATCCTTAATTAAATACTATTTCGGACACAATTACCCTTCAGTGTCTACCAAATAATCATTACTCAGACCCAGTGGCAGATCCAGGATTTTTACCCAGGGGGGCCCCCTCGCTCCGCCAGTATTGTTCGTTAATCAACTAGTGAAAACATAAGAAAATAACATCCAATTCACAAGAAAACACAAGAAAATTGTTACGTGGAAAAACCCTTCAATGTGAAGAGATAAAAAAACCAAGGGAATCTAACGATCAACTTAAATCCAATATAATCAAAAGAGTTTACTGATACATATTTTTTACAAACATACAAATGTAGTAAGTACACTAGTCGCAAAAAGTAATAAAGTGATAAGTAGAGTATCGTTTCCACGAGGATAGTGTTACTAAATACCGATTTCTCTAGTTTAAGTCCTAATTGAAGCAACAATAAATTGGATTGATGGAAAATTAACGAACTAAATACAATTTAAGAAAATATAAATGAATTATAGTGAAATTAAAGCAAAACCCAACAACTTAACTAATTAAACAAAATGTTAAAAAAAATGCTAGGGTGTTGATTTCACCTAGATACGCTAACCCAAATCATAGAATCTATTACCCAAGTTCTAATTCCTTGATTGAAAATCGAATTCCCTAAGTTGTAAAACATGCCTTCTCAGGCTATATTTTCCTACTTATCCCTATTTAGCTTCTGCACCCAACAAAATGAAGATTAATAGTTCAAAGTCTCTTAAGCTTTATGAAATTCTATCTAAATTTCATAAATCGCTAAACCTATCTCTAGCGTTTGCTTAATCTACAGTATTTACCCCAAAAGGCACAATCACAAATCACTTCTCAATCTTATTGTGAATAACACACATTTGAATGTTGATCAAGCATCCAAAAGTCATTAAGCAAAGAGATAAACACTCAATCATGAAATTAAAACTCAAAGTAAATCAATTCATAAAAATTTGAATCATTGTATCAAGGTTACATCAAACCCTAGCTAAACAACTCAGTTCATACTAAAAAACAAAACAAAATAACAAAAACAAACTGAATCAAGATTCATCATTAAAAAACAAGCAAAAGATGAAAAAATCTTCTCTAATTTGAAGCCCAAATCTTCAATAATCTTCTCCTTCCAAGAGCTACCTTCCAAATGACAAACCAAGACCCTTTTTCTTTCATTTTTATGCTAATTTATACCTCTTTCACTTAAGGACCAAGCCCTAGCAAGCCAAAATGCGTCATTTTATTTTTCACATCTAACGCAGTTTCGCCACAACGAAGCTTTTTCCTTACCGCGGTGAGAATCTTTCGGGCCAAATTTGAGCATAAAAGAGTCTGAATCTAGAAAAGTGTTAAACATATGAATTGTAGACCTTTAAATTATGTTTCTACTAGTTCAATAATCAGCACAATCCGACGTCTATAGCTCAAGTTATGGCAGAAATACTGAAGCATATCCAAAGACATTTTTCTTCGGTTTCCAACATACTGTTTACAATTTCAAGCCAAGTTTTCACCCTTGTCCAGTCAGAATTAGGAAAAACCCAAAACATGAAAGTTGTAGCTTTGCTTCTTAGCTTTCCAAAGCTTTTAAAATCATGTTATTCTGAATTTCCAAGCTCAAGTTACGTAATTTACGCTCAAAACTATCATTTATGCTCAAAATCATCGTTTAGGCTTGCAAAGACAAATTAATAGAATTAAGTAGAAATTATAGCTCAAATTGTATGAGAAGTATCCTAAATCCTATCGAAATTCAATGCAAAATTACAGGGAAAAATAGGATTATTATTTACAACAATCACAAATCCACCAAAAATATTCTACACAAATTTAGAGTTCAATCACAATTCTAACAAAAATAAAATACACAAAGGTTTACAAAAAAATGGATTATAATCACTCCAAATCCAGATCCGCATGTAAAAGGGAAGTTGAGAATTGGGGAAGAAAAACTTGAATATAAAAAAGACAAAACCTAACTTTTTAATTTTTTAACTTTTAACTTTTTTTTTTTTTACCTTTCCAAAAAACTTTTCAATTTTTTTTTTAAAGTTGAGGACAAGCCTGGGCCTACCCTCAAGAGACCTTGGTCTGCCCCTGCTCAGACCCCCTTACATTTTAGAATTTAGCTAAAACATCATATCCATAGAAAAGTTTAAAAATTAACAAAATAGTTTCAACCATCTAAGATCACCATCGGCCACCAATAACAATTATCATAATGACACACGACTGACATAATTTGGCCGATTGTATGTTGATAAAATTGTTTTTATGACCGTTTCGCGATGAAAGATGTGTAATAAATATACCAATAGAGTAAAGTTGTATCGTAGTATCAACAAGAAGGACCATAAGCGTTTGTCGAACGACCATATCAATATGCAACAGATGGGAGTTTGATTTGACTAGTCTCTACCATTATTACTTAACAATCTAGCTAATAAATTTTCAAAATACGAAGGAAGTCCTTCAAGATTTACAAATACCTAGGACGTCTAACACTCTGGAAACATTAGGGAAGGCAGTTTGAAATTACCCTTTGCACAACTTTACATAGCAATTCCACGTATACCAATTCATTTGGGTTATAGTCTCAACCCATTAAAAAATTGGATTATGTCGTGTTACCGGGTACATGTGAGGAATTTAGCAAAGTAAAGTTGTGGAGGTAAGTTCGGGACTGACCTCGGCAAACTGAGAGCCCGTACTTCTTGTTTTTCGAACTTTCCACTCTCATTACGCACACGTGAGCTTCCAACTTCATTTTTTAATATTTCTTCTTCGGTTCTTCCTTTTTTTAATCAATTTTTACATGGATTCTCTGTCGCCTCTGCCCTTGCGCCCGTGACTTCAACTGGGTTTCTTTATTCCATTCATCAGGTTTTAAATCGAGGGTTCTCCTTTTAAATTTATGTCTCTTTTGTTGCTTTCTTTGGTGGGTTTATTTTGTTCTTTTGCTAATTAATCGGATGATTTTTTTTTTTTTTTTGTTTAGAGTTTATTTGCATAATCAGACTGACCCATCAACGTTTGTGACGCAAATTCCCAGTGGAGGTAATTGATAAGTTATATTTTCGGTTTTTAATTCTGTAAATTATGTAGAAATGATGAGAACTGCCTGCTTTTTGCTTAGAACCGACTTACAGAATTGTTTAGTTGATACAAAATTTGGTGCTGCCTTGTGTTGTTGTAATATGTGTGGGAAATTCTAGTTTCTTCATAAGCTTGTTAAATGCCATGAATTTGGTGCTTTTGGTGGATAGGTTTTGTGTGGAGGTGGGTTAAAGCTAATTTTAGTTTCAGGGATTGTGTAGGAGAAGAAATGAAATGTGGCAAAGAAAAGAAATTTGATTGGATTATGATACCCATTTAATCCTAGATTTTAGTTGAAAATTAGGGTCTTTTATATTATTTCATCTCTTTGCATTGGAACTTAGGATGAAAAATTGTTTGATAGTTAAGGAAGGAAGAATTCATGTGTCATTCATTTATAAAGTCCGTAATATGCGCTTAACTATTTTGGATATTTGTGTTATCTCATGTTGGGGATATGTGGTACCTGTTGTGACTTGTGGGTTTTAAAGTTTTTACCATATTCTCAAAGTTCTGGCATGCTTAGTGATGTATTATGCCGAGCTGGATACTGATTTTATGACATATGCTCACATTGATCCTTGCTTAGTCCATTTTTCTAATGAAGATAAGAATTCATGCACTAGGCATTGTATGTTTATCACATAACCAAATGCTTTTAACTTTTAAGTATTTCAATAAATGTCCCCAACTCGATTAAACCATTTTATGAATGTGGAAGAATGAAATGAAATCTGTAAATTGCGTACATCACTACTTGTAGTGGGTGAGGATTTTGTGGAGGAAGATGCTTTATTATCTTTTTTCTTCTGCCCATTTGTTTGAAATTTTTTATATAGTAGTAGTAGTAGTAGTAAGAGATGCAGTAGTTGTAACACTTTCTGTTTCAGGTGTTCTAGCATTTTTGAGCTCGTCATCAATGTCGGAACTTAAAGAACGCCTGCTTCCACCAAAACCTGCGTCTGCTGTAAACCTTAGAGACCCTTCTTATCGAGCATTTACTTCAGGACGTCAACCATTCCAAGGCATGGATTTTTCGGGGTTGAAGAAACGAGGCCAGGGTGCTAGATCATGGATTTGTGTTGATACATCTGGGAATTCGCATATCATGGAGGTTGACAAGTTCACTATGATGCGTCGTTGTGATTTACCTGCCCGTGATATGCGCTTACTTGATCCTTTGTTTGTTTACCCCTCGACGATTCTTGGCAGAGAGAAGGCCATTGTTGTAAATTTAGAGCAGATTCGTTGTATTATCACTGCAGATGAGGTTCTACTCTTGAATTCCCTCGATAGCTACGTGTTGCAGTATGTGGTGGAGCTACAACGGCGGCTGACAACAGCCGGAGTAAATGAAGTCTGGCAGTCTGAAAGTAATGATCCCAACAGAAGGCGAAGTAGGAATTTTGACAACGTATATGGGAACACATCACCTGATTACTTGCCCTTTGAGTTTAGAGCTCTTGAAGTTGCTTTGGAAGCTGCTTGTACGTTTCTTGATTCTCAGGTGTGTAGTAGGGACATAATTCTCTGTTATGTTTGGTTTAAATAATTGGTGGTAGACTTCATTAGAATTGGTAGTTACATCTTAGAATCTGAGCTTCTGTTGTTAAAAGGTTCACCTGAGTAACACATCCTGAAAATAGTTAATTCTGCACTTACAAAATCTTTAAATCTTGAACAGTTAACCTAATTCTAGCATAAGTAATATGATGTTATATCCAATCTTCAGAATAATATGATTCATACACGGGTACTGTAAGTTACAGTTGTATATTAAAGCAATTATTGACTAAGGAACATTTGACTTTCTTATTTATCTTATATAGCTAGTGTTTCACAGATGAATTTATTATTCTTTCAGTGATTTACATCAGTTGGCAAATTGGGAGAACTAACCTTGCTAACGAATGTAGAAAACCTCTTCAATGAAAATGGGTAGATTTTTCCATATTGTTTTATCATACAATTTTGAGGGGATAAAAGATGGTTTTAAGTGGCAGAGTCTTGCAAAAGGTGTTTATAATTTCTTATATATGTAAGTTAGGATGACTGTCTTTTTGTTTTTAGTTTTCCAGCCATTATTAAATCAAAGGGGGGGAAGGGGAAACGTAGCACGTGGTCTAAAGGTAGGCAATGACTATTAGTGACTGCATTCTGTCTTCCTCTCTGAATTTTTTTGGTGTCTTTATTTTTCCATGGGAATGTGGTGATTCTCAGTTGGTTACATCAATGACTTACTCATCCACATGAATCCGATTAGTATAATCTGCAAATTTTAGGACAGAAGGACATTGTTTTTCTATCCAAGTGTTCACCAAGACCTCAAGGGTCAAATTGTGTGCAATGTAGCTTAGAGATCATAGGTTTTCTCTCGTGGATTGAAATATCAAGCAAAACTCTAGTGAGATATTTTATTGAAACAGTATATTTGCTCTGGTCTGTTTATTATTCTCCCTTCTCTCTTTAGTGCACTATTGCCAATTTGGACAGCAGAAACATACGGGAAATCCTTTGCAATAGCCATGTTCTTTAACAAGGGGAAGTCTGTGTCATAAATTGTTCGCTTGGGAATATAAATATCGATATATGTGGCAGTCCAAGTAGGATCCAAGATGGAATTGGAGATGACAACTTTGTTTCACCATTGGGCTGTCAAAAATTGAAAACTTTTTGGTATATTTTGTTGTTGGGTTTGCTAATTTTTTTTCTTAATACAAATATATAATAGTTGTTTGTCATCTTATCTGTTTTAGAGTTGATTACCTGGACATTTTAGTAATCCATAATTGGATATTTCCAAAGGCTGCAGAATTGGAAATTGAAGCATATCCATTACTAGATGAACTAACGTCAAAGATTAGTACGCTAAACTTGGAACGTGTGCGTCGATTGAAAAGCAGACTTGTAGCGCTGACTCGAAGAGTACAAAAGGTATTGCATAATGGCATTTTTACATTTTCACTCGTATTGTCATGTGAACGTTGGTAACAAATATGTTTTCTTTTCAATTGCCTATAATTAGGTTAGAGACGAGATAGAGCAGCTAATGGATGATGATGGGGATATGGCAGAAATGTATCTTACTGAGAAGAAAAGGCGAATGGAGACATCAGTTTATGGTGACCAGTCCCTGATGGGATACAGATCAATCGATGGCTTGCAATCTATTTCTGCTCCTGTATCTCCAGTTTCTTCGCCCCCTGATTCCCGTAAGCTTGAGAAGAGCTTGAGCATTGCAAGGAGCAGACATGAAAGCATGAGGAGTGTAGAAAGTAATACTGATAGTGTTGAGGAGCTCGAGATGTTGCTGGAAGCATACTTTGTTGTCATTGATAGCACCCTAAACAAGTTGACATCGGTATCTACTTCATCCATTATATCTGATCCCCATTTCTTTGTGGTATAAAAAACAATTTCATCCTCATTTTTATTCACTTGTTGCAGTTAAAGGAGTATATTGATGACACCGAGGATTTCATTAACATTCAGCTGGTATGTTCCTTATTGACGATAATAGCATAATTAATCATTCGGTAATGCATGAAGGCTGTTCAAAGAACTTGAATTTTCAACTGGTTTACACAGTTATCTATGATAATTAACGACAAGTTAGACAACGTGGGTGTTAAGGTTGTACATTTCATAGTGATTGCTTTAAAGATTACCACAGTGATTCCCAGAATCCGGTGGCATCCTAATCCTTAATCTGTTGACATACTATTCTATTCCTGTTTTGCTATTAGATCGGCAAGATAGAATGTCGGTTCAATTTCCTTTGAGCAGCTCAATTATTTCTTAAGAAAAATGTGAAAGGAAAATGTGTATTGTAACATTGACTTATTCATTGTCGTATTGTAGGATAATGTCCGAAACCAGCTGATCCAATTTGAGCTGCTACTGACAACGGCAACGTTTGTTGTTGCCATATTTGGGGTTGTAGCAGGAATCTTTGGAATGAACTTTGCAATACCATTATTTGATGATGCTAGTGCATTTAAATGGGTGCTGCTAATTACTGGAGTTACTGGAATCATCATATTTTGTGCATTTGTATGGTTCTTCAAATACAGAAGACTTATGCCACTGTAGACAGTAGGAAATTGTTGTCAAAATTGAAAAAGCAATTTATACATAGCAAATATTGCTATTTCCGTTATTAATTAATTTGTACCTTGTATAGTAAATCAAATTTGGAAAATGTGAAATGTGGCTATCTCTCTATGATGCATTTCTGCCACTTTAGTCTTTCATTCTCACTGTTTTTTTAATTGTATTATTGTTATGTATAATATGTCTGTATATTATAGCTTATGAGAGGCAATACTGTACTTACAGTCCAATCTCACAAACTTTTTCACAACGCAATTGGTCAGCTCGTAAATGAATAATATCTGTTTGCTATGAGTCATGTTTACTTAATTACGAACGGATCAATTGTAAGCTGTCATATTGAAGTTGTGGGAAAAAGTTTATAACATTGGATTGTGAATCAATCTTTATTGTTATTTATAATTGTTGTTGGTGATGAAACCACGACCTCTATTATGCAGATATAAGGTAATTATCATTCACTCCATATATCATATACTTTTGTGAGTACTCTTGATGTTTAATAAGTAGTTTTAAAAGGTTTTTTAATTGAAAACTTTTAGGTGCTCCCCTATATTTACAATATTAATAAAAATTAATTCACAATTCAATCTTACAAACTTTTTTCACAATCACGACATGATAGCTTGTAATTGGTCACATTGTAATTGGTCAAACGAAAAAATTGATTAAAAATCAATTGTAAGTTGTTATGTTTGGATTGTAAAAGAAAGTTTGTGAGATTAGATTGTAAGTGCAATATTATTCAAATATAATTAAATAGGCACTTAATTGGGGCATATTATGCAAATATTTATTGATAATTGTTGTTGGTGATGAAGCCATGACCTCTATTATGCGGATATCCGTTATAAGGACCCATTTGGTATAAGTTTATTTATTGGAAATTCATTTCCAAAAGAAAGTAAATAATAAGTGTATAAATCACATGAAGAAAAAAAAACAATCTTCAGACTTCTCCAAGCCGAAAAATAATAACTGATTTGCCATTCATACTGAACAGTAACTTTATTTCCCAAGGACAAATAATTAAAACTGACCATCCAAAGCATTGAGTTATGTTGAGATGCAGCCTACCAATCTGTTAACCAAATGGGCAAATCGATGAACAAACAACTCCTTTAAAAGTATCTACTTCCTCTGAGATTTATGATTTCTCACTTTTCTTCTATCTCCACCCAACCCGAAGACATTAAACAAAACTTCACCCACAGAGGGAATCTAAACTAATTTTCACAAATCAAAGAGTAAACCATCGGTACCATTGAATTAAGAGCTCGTATACCAACCAACCATCAAAAAGGCAGTTGAAGGAAATTCTGCCCCTTTAAAATAATATGCTCTCAAGTATCATTTAGAAGAAGATGAAGCTGATGAGAGTCGTGCACTCCGTGCCTTGTCAGCCTTTTCCAAGTAATCTTGGTGTGACCGATGCTTTGATCCTACAAGGAGACAAAAGTTCATTAGATTAAGTTTGAACTGCACATTTCTTAGCATAAAGCAAAGATAATAAGCAACCATGGACAGAAAAACATAACTAAACAACAGCTTTTACAATCCAGTGGTTAAATACTCAAAGCTTAAGGTTTAAATTTTGCCAAAACCAATTACCATTGAATACTGAGCATGCAAAAATGACACACAAGCTACTACATGCTAGCTTAATTACTTAGAATGCTAAGCATTTTGGCTTAATATATAGGTACAAGAACACAGTTCAATAACCTGGCTAGTACATTGTACAATCGAGGTGATTTAGCTTGGTTTTTATGCATGATGAATATTCGCATGCAAATGGAAAAGTACTTATATTATAGATGACAAAGATTTATGAATAAAAGTTGATGATAATATGCTAGAGAAAAGATATTGATGATCTATCGAATGAGTTAGATGAATAGTTAATTCAAAAATCATAATTTTGGCCAACATAAGTTTTTAAAATAACTAACAAACCACTTTGTTATTTCCTTTCTTTTGCCAGGAAATCATAGTTAATAACGGACTGAAGCAAGTAAATTAAGTTTAAGATCACAAGTGAGTACTTGCTAATTCAGCTGATTGGATCTTTGGGAATGTACAAGATGTCTTAAAATCAAATTCAGGTCACACAAGATACAAATCCACCACAAAGATAAAAAAGTCCCCAAGGGAATTAAACGGAAGTATTTTTATTTAAGCTCTTTGTAGTTTGTAACATTTAAAAGGAAAACCGATTAACACATTAAAGGAAAGAAATGAAACATAGTAAAGGAAAATCAAGCAAATCTGATTAGAAAATTTATTAGTACATCATCTAGTACAAGTTGGAGGGCCGACTATTTATGGCCTCACAAAATTTCTTATTATTCATGCATAGACTTGTAAAATTTCTTATTAGTCATGCATGGATAGGACATATTAACACGCATGGGCTTGTAGAATCTTTTTTAGGCCATACATGGTCTAAAAATGCTTTTTAACCATACATGGACTTGTAGAATCTCTTGCTGGCCATACATGAGCTTGTAAAATCTCTTGTTGGCCATGCATGATCTCTAGTAGAACCTAGTTGTACAGAAAAACCACAAAAGAGTTGAGCTGATTGTCTAAATGGTTTTGTCAGCATCACCGCAAAGACCTTATTCTTTGTGTATCTTGGCAAATAGTTACTGTGGTCACACAGACATCCTCCACATAATCAAGATTTTCCACTTTACCAAAATTTTTGCTTGACAAACAATTCAATTAATTAATAATTTTTTTATTAAGTTTGTCCTTTTTAAAATATTCATCTTGGTATAACAAGTGTACAAACCTTTCCACCCAATAACCCAAAATTTATGGATAAAGACACAAAAATAACACCCTAAAGATAGTTTTGCAAGGGCACAAGATAACCAATCATGAAAGACAAGATGTATATCAAATTGGAAGGATTTAGTACTCCTTACATAGGTTAAAGTAGGGACTACTACTTCATACTTTACATGGTATTTTACCTATATACAAGGATGCTGTGGCCTGTGGGCATTTCAATATCTACCTAATGATGCATAATTGTATGGATGCTCCAACATGCAGCATCACACCACTGAATTCTATGCACTTTGCCAAGCGCCCACAAGACATGAGTTCACTGCCTATCTTAACAAGAAAAAAATCATGGAACCCCAAAACGTTATCTAAATACTCAAAATTTCTAGAAATTTAATCACAAATACTCACAATTTCTAAAAACTTAATCACAAATTCTTCCAGAAATCTAATCACATGTACTCAAAATTTCTAGAAATTTAATCACAATCCCCGGCAGTTGGGAGTACATTCTATCTATATCGAACTTTTGGTACATGATATTTTTATCTATATCGAACTTTTGGTACATGATATTTTCCGTCTAACTATCTATCTATAAATATGCAATTTCATATTAAATTGACCTTTTTTTTTGGTTAATGCCAACAGATGATTCTAATTCATAAAATTTTGCAATAACAAACTAAAAAAAAAAAAAAAAATGAGAGATAAGAATTTGAATGAACCTCGATTCATGAGATACCAAGGCACTCCGAAAATAGCAGAGATGATAACGATGCCGGCAAACACGTGCTTCTTCTCTCCACTGTACAGGTAATGATCCAATCTTGACCTAAATCCTCCTCCGGCTGCTCCGGCTGCAGTCCCGCCGTTTGTGGTGGTACTTTTTGTTTCGTTTCCCATTTTGCCTCTTCACAACCGCAAAATTTACTCTTGAATCTAATTCTAGCTTTAGTTTCCTCTCTGGTATTTGTATACTGTATGGTACTCTCGCACTCTGCTGTGCTGAGGCTTAAACCCTTCGGTTAGGTAGTGTTTGGTTGCTGGCTTATGGTATTCCGACTGGGGGAAAATTTCGTATGCGCTACCGGATGAGATCGTGGACCGGCCCAATTTTTACTAATAACAATTAAAAATAAAAAACAAAATTGATAACCAAATAATTAATACTCCCTCTGTTTTTTTAATAAATGACGGTTTTGAGGGTTTAAATTTTTTTCAAATTAAGTGTCGTTAAGAGTCCATGACATCTTCCTCTCCCCTCTCTCTCTTTCAAACTCCATTTAACACAACTTTCCTATCATTGCTTTTTCTTCATTGCATTTCCCTCATTGCACCTTACAAGGGAGGAGCCAATAAGAGATGAAATAAGAGAGAGAAAAAAATTTTACATTAAAAAATTAGTTTATTAAAAAGTGTGCAATTGTTTAAAACAACTTTTATTTCGAAGAAGAAGGAGTAACATTATATTTATTTATTTTCCATTTTATCGGGTAGTTCCATTTACCCTTGAGAAACTTAAATAAATAAAAGTTTTATTTGAAGATTTCTCATACAATAATTTAATGAGAAACACTATACTAAAAATAAATCCTATTGGATTCTCTTTCAAAATCTAGTTGGTGTAAAAATAGTTGAAATCTTCCTAGAAATCAATATTTGATTTTTTAAAGAAGTATCAAAGACACTATACCTTTTTTTATTAATTATTATATAAATATGGAGATATTTTTTTAAAATATTGATTAATGTACTTTTAATAATTAAATTAAAATATAGACATATGAAAAAATGGAAATGAAAGGTTAAACACCTGTTATAGTTTCAGAATTGTGACGAGTTAATTTCATTTCTTCCTTAAGATAGTTTTTTTTTTTTTTTTAATGATCGAGGTGTCCGAGCGTGCATAAATCTCAATTAATCCTCAGAGTCCATTAAACACTTTACAAACCCAATATTTTAGGTAAACTACAAATATGGTAGATGACTATAAGGTGGATTTGAACTTAAGAAATCAATGAACGGAAATAAATTTTCTTGACCAGTACTAGACCAATCCCTTTGAATTCCCTTAATATGGTTAGGTCTCAAGCGTCCCAATAATTTTTGAAAAGTATTAAATACTGTGAAGATATTAATAAAAGGCCTCCTAAAAATATTAGACAAAAAAAACTGTAGAAAATATTATAATCTAGGTAAAAAGTCAAAAACCCCCCTTAGAAATATAAAAATCCTTGTAAGCAAGAAATTTTTTAAATGATTTTTTAAAATTGTTTGAGACTTAACTATCTCTTAAAGGG
Organism: Pistacia integerrima; assembly: GCA_026225825.1. Taxonomy (NCBI): domain Eukaryota; kingdom Viridiplantae; phylum Streptophyta; class Magnoliopsida; order Sapindales; family Anacardiaceae; genus Pistacia; species Pistacia integerrima. The sequence continues at coordinate 15,368,214 of CM047750.1, read as the reverse complement.
TGATAAGATTTACACAATTATATGGTGTATTCTTTTAAAGATTTTGTTTAATTATTAGTTACCTCTATGACAGATGCCAATAATATGTGTGTGAAATTATATGATAGCCTTATAGGAAAATGCATAATTATAACTACAAAATGCAACAACTTGTCAATTTAATGTAAATACCTAGTGGTGTTATTTTGATGCTCAATCACATTCATAAAAGATTATCCTAGTTTTGGTTAATCATCATTGACTCGTATCTGTTGAGGTAAGTTTAATCACTGCAAAGAGGTTCGTTGATAATTCTTAGATTATAGAGGTGTTTAAATTATACCAAAACAATGAATTATGAATTAATAAAAAAATTATATTTGTGAATAAGTAAACTTTTGAGTGTTACCTTCATCTGCGGGGATAGCTCAGTTGGGAGAGCGTCAGACTGAAGATCTGAAGGTCGCGTGTTCGATCCACGCTCACCGCATATACATTTTTTTTATTTTATAAAAACTATGTTTGATAATTTTTTATTTAAAACTTATTTTCTTTAGATATTTTTATTTTGTTTGTAATGTTTTTGTTTAAAATTTAATTTTTTTTCAATATTTTTAATTTTGAAAATTAATTTCTTTAAATTTTAAAATAAAAAAGTTTAATTTGGTTTTTGCTGTTTTTATGTTAACACTAATGTTTCTAACTTTTTAATAAATTATTTTTAGAAATTTATTTGATCGTAATATTTTATTTTACAAAAGTAAATCGTTTATATATTTTTTCAAAATATTTATTTTAGAAATTAATTTTGGTTTTAGAATATTTATTTCAAAATTAGTTTTGTTTTAATATTTTTATTTTTTTAAAATCATTATTATTATTTTCCTCTCCACTTTCAAGTTTCAACCTCCATTTCAAATGCCAGAGCCAGACATTCGTTGTTCGCCTAACTCATGGTGATGGCTCTCATCATCCTAGCTAGAACCCTTCGAAGACCTCATCACTTTCTTCCCTTTCTCTTTTCCTCAACCCCACAGTCAGTCTCACTCTTCCCTTCAAAACATATGCACTTCCCTTCCTCTTTCTCTTCGGCATTTCATCAAACACTTTCATCACGCTCTGATTTCTCCACTCTCCACTTCTCCTCCACCCTAACTATCAACGACCCTTTTTCCTTCACCCCACCCACACTCCACACAAATGACCCACAGCAACCGCTTCTTCTCGAATCCCTCAAACGGGTCGCCCACTTTGACTCCCAGGCTCAGGCCATGGCCGCTCTTGACGAGTCCGGTGTAAAGGCCAATGCGAATTTGGTTTGTTCAGTGATTTGGGCGTTGAAGGAAGACTGGAGACTGGCTTATTTGGTGTTCAAGTGGGGGGAGAAGTGGGGTTGCGCTGATGACAAAGTGTGTGAATTGATGGTTTGGGTTTTGGGAAGTAACAAGAAGTTCAACATTGCTTGGTGTTTGATTCGAGATATGTATAAGTCTTCTATTAATACGAAACGGGCAATGCTTGTTATGATTGATAGGTGATTTAGAACTCTTCTTTTGGTTGCTTTAAGTTCATTTAATTTTTCTTCTGTGGTATATTGTTGGTGATATACGAATAAAATTAGAGAAAATTAATTTGAGTATATGAAATCTAATTTTAGTTTCATGTATTTCAGCTGGAAATTTGTTTATTCTCTATATGTTCTGGTTTTGGAGATTCAAATTAATAATACAATATGATTGCTCAGGTGCATATCTATGAAGTGATAAGAAAGATTGAGTTCCGTCTTTGACATGCTACATTGCTTTTTTCCTCTTTTGCTTAAAACTTGCAACATTAGGTGGTCTTTACATGAACTTAGAATTTAGTTGTTTATTTATTTTTCTTAGGATTTTTCACATTTAGAATACCGTGGTTGATGTCCATGTTCAGAAATAAGCGTCACATATTTTCCTATTTTGAAAATTTATGTTTCTAATAATGGTGATCAGCATAGATTTATGTCAATGAACTGATGAATGGAATGGAAACGAAAGATCAAGTCATACCGCTTTCAGTACATGAGAAACTAGAAGTTTCCAATATGAATATGAGATGACTTTTCTCTTCCCAGTATCACATATTTTGTTGAGGAATTGTAGTAATCTAAGGCTTATTTATTTATTTTCTTGGCACTGTTAATTTGGAGAATATTGAAAATTGAAATTTCTTTAGCATCTTTCCTTGTTTTAGAAATATTCATGTTGGTATCTCTTGTGTCTTTTGTTTCATTAGATATGCATCAGCAAACAATCCATGCAAGGCCATTCGTACGTTTCATTTCATGGAGAAATTCAGAATATTGCCTGATGAAGAAGCATACCTCTTTCTTTTGAATGCTCTTTGTGGAAATGGAAATGTTGAAGAGGCTGAGGAGTTCATGCTTGTAAATAAGAAGCTGTTCCCATTGGAAACTGATAGTTTTAACATTATACTCAATGGATGGTGCAATATAGATGTTGATGTATTTGAAGCAAAGAGAATTTGGAGAGAAATGTCAAAATACTGCATCACACCAAATGCAACTTCGTATTCCCACATTATTTCTTGCTTCTCAAAAGTTGGAAATCTTTTTGATTCGCTGAGACTCTATGATGAAATGAAGAAAAGGGATTGGATCCCTGGTCGTGAAGTTTACAACTCTTTGATTTATGTACTGACACACGAGAATTGCTTCGATGAAGCTTTGAAGATGCTAGAGAAAATGAAAGCAATGACACTGCAGCCAGTTTCTGCCACTTACAACTCAATGATACTTCCCCTCTGTGAAGCAGAAAAGCTGGAGGAGGCAAGAAATATGTTGGCTATTATGATTAAAGAGAATCTTAGCCCTACCACTGAGACGTATCATGCATTTCTTAAGGGTGTAGGTATTGATGAAATTCTGGAAATTCTTGACAAAATGAGCATAGCTGGTTTAGGTCCTAATGGGGATACCTTTCTCCTAATTCTTGGCAAGTTCTTCAAACTAGGGCAACCTGAGAATGCATTAAAAATTTGGGTGGAAATGAAGCAGTATGAAGTCATTCCAACTTCCACTCATTACACAGTTTTGGTAGAAGGGCTAGCATCTTGTGGGCTGTTATTGAAGGCCAGGGAATTCTATGCTGAGATGACATCAAATGGTTTCTCAGATGATCCAAAGCTCAAAAACCTTTTGAAGGAACCGGTGGAAGGTAATAAGGGTAAGCGAGAACAGCAGGTGAGAAAGGGTAAGAGAGATAAGCAGATAAGTCTTCAAAAAGGCAATACAGTGCAATCTAAAAGAAAAGGCCAAAATCGATCAAGAAAGAGGAAGAAAGTGGTTCAGGAGTCTGATTCAAAACTCTAAATGGAGGACTCCTTGTGGCAGTTAAGTTATTTAGTTTTTGCTGACATGATGATGCACTATCGATGACTGTGCTTGGTGTTGGAGTAAGTGAAGAAGCTGCTGCTAGCTCAGAGACCTTGCGGCTTGGCCTAGCTTGTTCATGCTGACCTATTCATAAGGAGAATTTTGCAAATCTTGAAAGGAGCTGGATTACCCTTTACACATAGCAACTGTTCAAGGATTTTTCTCTCCCAAAATTCCAACTCAAATATCTGGGGTACACTGCTGCAACAATTTGTGCCATATCTTTCTGGTATATACTCATTTGATTTATGTGTTGTACTTCACCCTTTGCAGATGGCCTGAGACTTTTATTATCTGACTTATCACAATTATGAGTTCAGGGTCAAACAATTCAAAATCTCAATGCTAGCTGTTGGTAGGACTGTTTTGTTGGGGGCACCTGAGGTACCTTGTTGACCCAACTACCTCTGTCATCACGAAATGTTGTTGTAAGTCTTAGCATTTTCACTCTCTCACTGATTGCTTATAATTTGGAATGAAATGAATTATCTGTCGGTTACTACTCTGCATGCATTTCGTTCTATAACTTGTCTGGCCATTATCAAATACATATTGCTCCATGTTTGCAAATATTCTATGTCATCAATAGCTACCATAACCAACGTTAAATTGTGCTAAATATATCTTGTAAGTGAATGTAACAGTCAAGACTGTTATGTTTGATGCTGTATTGTTTAAATATTTAAAGATTTTTGTGGTTGATAGTGTTAGTAGAATATAACCATTAAAACACTTGATGGCACTGATCACTCTTTAGGAGAGGTTAGATGGTTTACAGCAGAAGCCTTCTCCCTTGTTTTTTCAATTTCAGTTGCTCACTAAGATATGTTTCTTTCCTTTTTCTTTTTTCGCAGCTAAAACCAAACATTCTCTTCTTGGCTGATATTCAGATACCGAAGGAGATATACTACAAGGAAAGCCCATGAACTGACAGGAAGAAGGAAAAATCATCAAAAGACAACATTTAACTTATATCATTCCATTACAGTTCCCTTTTCTTGTATTTCCATCTGCAACATAGCATGGAAGTGGGCTCCAAGCGATGCTACTAATGCTGTCGTTTTAAGCAGATTTGGATTCATATGAAGGCCTGCCACACCATTGGTTGGGGTGATGCACATCAACATGCATAATCAGCTTGCAACGAACTCAGCTTCACACGACACTCAAGCTTCATTCGCTACTTTGAAAATGGTGAGATCAAGATTCAAGTTAAGAGTCACCAGGTGTTCCCCATGTTAAAATCTGTGTTGAAGATTGTCAATATTAATAAAGACTATGATTTAGGTTGGAAATGTTTATATACCAGATTTGGGGTGTGGTGTGAATCAGAGGAAATTATTTTAGATTCCTTTTACTGAAGAGATATATTAATGATTGGTCTTGGGAAATGAAACTGGGAAAAAACTGGAAATTTGCTTTGAAAATGGTGATACAGAAAATCTGCTAGACCTGTTTGGTCTTGAGAAATGAGATTGGAAAAGAACCAGTATGTTCTCTATGCAATTCCTTCCACGCATTCGTTTTAAGGCTGTCTCGAGGAGGGGTGTCGAGTTTGCATAATGAAGATGGTGGAAGTTTTTTGAATTAACAATTTAGACAATGAATGGTATCTTCAGTTCCAGTTGGATTCTTTTATCACTCTCTTGTTCTTTCAGCGTGTATTTTTGTATGTTTAATGTTTAGGGATGCAAATGAATCAAGTTCTTTTGATGTATTTGATTGGTATAAAAGGTTTTGTGATAATAAAAGGTTTTAGTACACTTTCAAGTTTCAATGTAATAGGTTACTTGTGATTCATTAGAGAACATTTTCATTCATTTATTTTCTAATGCTACAATAAATTCACAATATTAGGAAAATAAAAAAAAGTTATTTTCAGTGAAATAAATGGAATCCAAATTGAACTTCCTTCTCGAAGAAGGCTTTGGTCCATAATCATCTGGGTATATGCAAACAAAGGTCCTGAAGTTGAAAATAAAGAGAGATTATTAGGGCTGTTCTTATCCAAGACATGGGGATGGGGGGTGTTTAGGTCCGTTTGTTTCGTGATCCTCCAAATATTATTATATTTTTTTCAATTATATTTTAAATCCCTTAAGTTTATTAATTTAGCTAAACACCCTAAAAAAAAGTTTAAAAATTAACAAAAACACCCCCACCCACCCACATTTGTCAGATTCCAGCCACCACCATCGGAAGGTGGCTGGAATCTGGTATAATGGTACACTACCGAATGGATCTGACTGGTAGTGTGTCGATCTATCATTTTTCGACTAGATCCATAGCCAAAGATTTGGTCGTTAACGACCATGGCAGTGCGTCAAGCAGGCGACCATATCTTTAACCGTCGCCACGACGAGAAATGGTAGCAGATACGGCCTTTTACGGCTAGATGCGTGGTGGATGCACGGTCAAAAAGGTCATAGCGACACACGAACGGCCATATCCGACTGATCATGCGTCGTAACGTCAGATTTCGACGGTGGTGGGTGTTTTTGTTATTTTATAAAATTTTTATATATTGGGGTGTTTAGTAAATTAGCAAACCTAGAGGGGTGTTTTTGTTAATTTTTAAATTTTACTTTATTATTTTCACCCCAACTCTAAAAATATCAAAAATCTTATCCAAAATAATAAAACAAACGACCTTTGCTTGTGATACACTTTGCTGTCTTTGAATCCAACCCTTGACACTAGGAAAAGGGAAAGGATACCCCTGCCCACTCTCAAGGTCAAGGTTGCTTCCAACCTCTAGTAGATAGAGACCTAAACTTGCATGCCTCAGCCTTATTTAGAAATGATATGATACCAATATTTTATATACCCATTTCTGCATCATGTTTAGGTCATACATTGGTCTACTTTTCGAGTTCTTAACTAATAGTTTGTTCAAACATATTTTATACATATATCTCGGTAGTATTAAAGTAAGCGCATAACAAAGATGTATAACTTTGAGTTCGATTTTTTACAGATGTTAATAGAGATGATTAGTCGTTAATAGGGATAGTCATTGAAGGAGTTACCCGATCATTAATTTTAAGATCTTAGGGATCAATTTCAAGACTTCGAATGATTAATTGGGACTTGGATCGAACCACTATGGATTTAAAAAAAAAAAAATAAATAAAAGGTATAACCTTGTACTTATCCTCCTCTTCTAAAAATCAAAATTCAAATGAGTTGGCCATGCATGTTTCACATCATTTATTGCTTCTGCTTTCCTAGTAGGACCACCTTTTGAAATTATCTTGTTCCCCCTAATAAACTTTTGGGTGTCATATACCTACTACTACTTACTTTAAAATAATATCTAACCAACCCAAATATAAAAATACATCGTCTATTAATGAACTTAAATTTATCCGATGCACATGTATTTGGTCAATCAGAAAGCATAAATTCAACAAACGTATCATTTATATGTTTTTATATCTACCCTTTGTTGATTGATGTGTGTATTTCATTGCATTCAACGAGTGAAAACAACTTTTCTTTTTTCATTTGTATATTTTACGTCAGTTTTTCAGATTGTATCCGAAAAGTATTTTTGAGAATATTTTATCACATTTCAATGAAATACGGTTTTATAAAATTGATCGTATCTCTTATTTTTTGAGAACAAAAAAATATTTAAATTCTGTATCAAATAGATGAAAATTTTCATTAATAGTTTCGAGGATGTAATTGCTAATTTTCAAGACTTGTGGAGCCCATAAAATTACAATAATAACTACTTGACAATATTAGGAGACAGGAAAACAGTTGTAGGTTATTGTAGTTAAGCTTTGGTCCAGCTCTTAGTCTCATCACTTCAGTGTCTCAGTATCCAAGAAAGTGAGCTAAATCACCAACCACAAAGCGACCACTGAACCACCGCCATCATGTCCACCTCACCTCATCTCTTCTACTTCACCGTCTTCTTCTTCATCTTCTTCTTCACTCACACCTCCGCCACTGACCACATTGTTGGCGCCAACAAAGGCTGGAACCCGGGCATCAACTACACTGACTGGGCTAATAACCAGACCTTCTATGTCACCGACCTCATTTGTACTCTCTCTCTCTCTCTCTCTCTCTCTTTTCTTTTTGCTTTTATTTGCTATGGATCTGTTGAAAGTTCTTGTTTTGTTTCTGGATATTTGGTTTCTTTTTTCTTTACCAGAGAAAAAACGAAACAGAAATGGATATATTGTGTATGTGTTTGTGTTGGATCTGTTTAAAAATTCATTGTTTTTGGGAAATTATCCAAACCCCATTTGCCTTTTGTTTTCTCTGAGATGAAAGCTGCTCAAAAGATTTAATTTTTATACAGTGAAATGGCCAATTAGTTTGAACTTTAATGAACATTACTAATGTTTGTGGTTGTGGATGAGCTTGACAATAGTAGATCTCAAGAAAAAGAATTAGAAATCTGTTAAGTTGCCATCAGATAAAGTTCGAATACCCTCACATTTCAACTAGATAAAAGAAAAATGAAAAAAAAATCCAAATTTCGTGCGAGGGTTTTTCATATTTCTTACATCTAGTTGAAATGTGGGGATATTCAAAGTTTAGATTTGACTCTGATATTATGTTAAGTTGCCGTCTCATGATGAAATTTTTAACCAGTTGTTGGTTCAGTGTTCTTGTAATCTTGTGAGTTTTTATTTTTTTTTAAATCTGTTTTGCAACAGCATTTAGGTACCAAAAGACTCAATACAATGTGTTTATGGTGAACCAAAGTGGGTATGACAACTGCACAACAGAAGGGGCATTAGGCAATTGGAGCAGTGGTAAAGATTTCATAACTCTGAACAAATCCCAGAGGTACTACTTCATTTGTGGCAATGGTCAGTGCTTTAGTGGCATGAAAGTTTCTGTTTTTGTCCACCCTTTACCTTCACCACCATCATCAAAATCAGCTGCAGTTGCTGCTAATGCATCCTCAGAATCTGCAACTCCTCTCATTTTGCACAAGGGTTTAAGAGCTTTGGCTATTGCTGCAGTTCCATTCTGGATTGGATGGATTTAGTTAAGTTCTTTAAGAATCTACCCTTGAATTGTATTCCTTTTAGCTAAATGCCAGTGTATTATTATTGTCTGTCTATGATTTTAGATTTTTGGATATTTTATTATTTGGCTGAGTGAAGCTTCATTTCTGGATTTTGTTTAATTTAAATGCAGAGAAACCCTGATATGGAAGTGCATTTACTAACTTGAACCTGTCAAGCCCATAACTAGAATTTTAGAGCCCTATTTGTAACATCTTTCAAGAAATGTGACAGAAAAGATATGTTGTAATAGGAAGAACACTCATCTCAATCCTAGCCCTCTTATTCAGAAAATCAAAGAAATTTACACTTCATTAAAACTACTCTGTACTGACCAGGCTTCCTCCCATGTCAAGAAAATGGCGTACGTATATAGAATTCTACTAGTGGTGTTACGATCTTTTTCTCCATCTTTATCTAACCAACCACCTTTTTATTTTTTTATGATCGGGAGTGTCCGGACCAACTTGGCACACCTCAACTAATCCATCCGAGACCTTAAAGTTAACAACCGGATAAATCTTCCGATGATCACCCTTATTAGGGGTTGAGGTTGATCAAATTTAAGACCTCTTAAATAATACATTCAAGAGTCTTAGTTAACTGTTCGGTCATCCAGTGGTGGTTTAAACCAACCACTTTCCATGCTATAAATGGAGTCAGTAGTTACTAATAATATATTGAGTGTCAAAGTGAGGGTCATTCTTGATACAGATATTGTGATAATGTTACCCCCAAAGGCAGCCGTTGAATTAACTTATCCCTGGTGTATTTGCTAGCTAAATCCCACAGTGATTTCCAGCTTAAGGTACTTTTTTATTAAGGGAATCAATCACTTTATAAAGCAGATAAAAGTAATAAAACCTCAGATAATCCTCCTGAAGAACAGCCACAATCTCTGCAATAATGTGTCAATATAGCTAGCAAATTGATATATCTTTGTAGCTTATTTATGTAACATATGTATGATAAGATCTGATTGCATTGCAGAACTTTAGACATTTGTTTATGTCATTATGCTCTCCTTTTTTTATAAACACCAAACAAATGAACACCGTTACAGTCTTTGATCTTATAATGTTATTTAGATATGATTTTTCTGTTTAAGAACCAGAACACCCCTCATTTTGATACTCTCTATTCACAATATGGGATGTATCCTAGTACTTTAAACGGGGAATTGGACTAGTGGACCTGAACCGCATGGGTAAATGCATTAACTCATTTAGCAAGCAAAAGCATTTTACCTTAAAGTTGTTCTCAAGAAAGATGTTGACTAAGGACTCAAAGTTGAAACCAAACACATTCTTAATATTCGCTTGTCGGCGGCCTTAAGTAATTCTATCAGAGGGAGTGTTGCCAAGAGCAATATGGGGCCTCTTTCTTGAACTAGAATCCATATCAGTGAAGGTTAATATAATAAAATCAAGTTACTTGCAAGGCAACATCCACAAGCTTAATTAGACAGTAAATTACCTGATGAGCGACTTGGAATTAAGTCAAGACTTTCCAAAATTTCATGGGAGGTAAGTGTTTCAATGTCAAGGTTATTTTGTGGGTGATTTCGAACTATACCAAGATGAGATATTAACGAACCATGCAAAGTTGGAGACTTCGACAAGATTTCTGCAAACAATATGAGATTTCCACTTATGAGGGCTTAGTCAAATGATCAGGTTTACGGTTTACTTTCACAAGATCTGAGTTTCGAGCACCTCATGGGCATATGCAATGACCAAAGCTATTGTTTCTGGCTTTCCAATGATTGCAGGTTCGACAAAGGCTCCAGCTTCAATGAATGCAACATACACCTTTAGGAGGAAACTCATAGGGAAGGGACACAGAAACTTTACTAGGTTAATAATGCCAAAATTAATATCTTTTTTAGACAGGTAAGATACTTCTTTTGTTGTTTTTCAGGATCAACCATTTTTGCCATAAACCTTAGGGTTCTCAAAAGACATGCCAAACTTTTCCTAAAGAGAATAAAAGGAAAAAACGAAATGGGAGCAAAGTAAGTGGAAAAGAAGGAAATGGAAGGCCAAAAGTGATGCTAAGAACAAGAATGAAGTGGTGGAAATGAAGAACTCAAGCAGCCTGCACTTAAGAGAGAATTGAAAAAGCAATTTGGGAAAGTTGATTGAAGATTGAGTCATAACTCTTAAAAAAGATAATGTAAAACCAAGAAGATAATGCAAAGATTAAGGTGTATAATATTTTGATCCTGGCAATTTTTCACTCAAAACAGATTCTATATCATAGCAAGTTAAAAAGAAACATCAAAATTCTTGAGTAGCTAGAGTTAGATTTGTGACTGTCAAGCCCAATAGAGCCCTTATTTGTAATATCTTTGAAGAAATGTGAATTGTGGCAGGATGAACACTTAACTGCATCTTGGCCTTTGTGTTCAGAAATTTACTGTTATGTCTGGAAAAATAGGGCTGATGCAGGACCTTGTCAGTGCAAGTGGTCAGAGCTTAAGTAAGTCTAGGTGCCGTTCAGGTGCAACCACGTCGCGCTCTGACGCAAGAGACGTGCTCCCGCCAAAGGCAGAGGTGCGTCAGCAACGAAAGGTCCGGAGGCGATCCACGTGTCCAATCCCTGCAAAACTCGAGTGAATTACTCGAGCAGGTGAATAACGGGGCGCAAGAAAGGATTTGCATAGCAATCTGACCCATTCACAGATTTAGTAATCATTACGTGATTTTATCTCGCTATAAATAGAGGGCTCATCTCCTGTTTGTGGGATTAGCTAATCTTTCTCTGTAATAGCTTATTTATTTTCTCTTTGTAATCACTTGTAAGTCAGGTCGCTTTCTCAGTAAATTAATACAATATCAGTGGACGTAGGAGTCACTTGTTGAAGCATCCGAACCACTTTAAACATCGTTCTCCATCTTTTATCTATTATCATACCCCCAAGCGCGTGTATTCTCTGAGTCAGCCCAGCATTTCACACGTGTGTTTAGTTAGTGTCAAAATCATATATCGACATTTACATTCTGTTTCTTCGGGGACGTAGCCAGAAATGAAATAAAAGAGGGTCAAAGTTGAAAGAACAATACAATTTTAAATTAAAATACACATAAATTGAAGAAAAAATAGGGCTTGCCAACAGAATAGGTGGGAGAAAATTGCGTTTGTGTGAATAAAGAAATTAAAAATTTAGGAAAAATTTGAAACGTAAGTTGTTGAATCAATTATGAACAATAGAAGTAGAGAAAGAGAGGTTTACTTTTGACGGTCCAAAAGAAAAAAAAAATGAGAGTTTAACTTATTTGACGGATTACAGTTTTTTTGTAATTTACTTTTCATTTTGGGGTAAATTTGTAAAACTTAGTCCAAAAAATTTAAAAACTTAAGGAGGGTCACTTGACACCCCCTCCTCCGTCCCAGTGTTTCCCCATTTAAAAAGGAAGGTGATTTGTATCCCCCTCCTAATTGATGAGTATCCTCACTTTTAAATATAGTTTCTTGTTTGGAAAAGGTTAGTCTTGATTAAAAATGATATTATAATTTTGAATTACACTCATACTTTATTTTATTTTTATGTTTTAACTTTTAATGCTTAAATTTTCATAATCATTGAAACATTTTATTTTATTTTATTTCAAATATTTATTTGTTTGATGAAAATATAAAAAGTAATCAAACAACATGATGAATCTGAATCTGAAGAAGAAAAAGTAAGTCTCAAATTTGAAATTAGAAAATTGGGGAAAAAGGGGTGTAAATAAAAAACTAAATTAAGTTTAAGATTAGTGATAAAGGGTGCAAAATAAAAGCCTAATTAAGTTTGAAATTAGAGAAAATAAATCTAATTAAGTTTAAAGGGTTACTTTCGATACTAAATGTGGTTTAAAGAGATTTTTTTTTTTTTAATTATAAAAGAGGTGTATATAGAAATGAGAGATATTGATCTAAAAATCACTTCCCATTGAAAAAAAAAAAAATCCCCTCTTAATTAACCAACCACTTTTCCATGCTATAAATAGAGTAATCAATTGAGTCATCCAATAAATTTTGTAATGGGTAAATTACTAGTGTGAGCATAATAAATAGAGTAGACGGATATGTTCTCACCCAAAGATTAGCAAAAATCTAAGTTCCCTCTCCTCTGGTTTCATTTATTCTATATTCCTACCCTTAATCTTTGGGTGGGAACATGTCCTTTAATAAATATAAAAAGTTTGTATATCAAGGAATCACAAGTACAAGTTGTTTTATCTTTCTCAACTTAAAAAGTGGTTCTAAGTTTCTCATCTCAAATAATATGATAACTTATTTCACATTATTATACATCACATATGACATATCCTCGATCATTTTATATAACAAATGAATATTTAAAATTTAATTTGGAAAGATAAAAGAAATATTCCCATATATAATCAATCTTCTGATTTTAGTTCCCAAAATATAAAAAGGTTTGTTTAAAAGATAAATTTAACCAAAAAATCACATGACTTGACCTAATTGTCTTTAATGAAAAATTGCTAAGGACAAAAATAATTGAAAGGCGTTAGACTATTAGTATAACATTTATCATTTCCTTAAGGGTATAATTGTAAATAATTGGATTTTACGGTTAGATTTGTACTATAAATAAAACTTGCACATTTTGAGAAATTTTGAATTTGTGATTATTGAATTGGCTATATATATTAAAACTTTATTGTAACGCCCCACTTGAGGTTCGTAGCTAATGTTTCTTATTTCACTCTTAATTGAGTCGGTTTTGATGAATATTGATATGTTGAGTATTTGCCTTGAAATGAGTCAAAATTAGAAGGTTTTTGTTGTTACAGGGTTCGCCGGGGCGAAGAATAATCTTTGCCGCGGCGAAGAGGTGTTGAAGCCACGGGGAAGCTGCTAGACAGTTTCGCCGCGACGAAGGAAGCTTCTTCGCCACAGCGACGTGCCGGTTGAAAAGTTTATTGAGTTTTAGATATTTTTTCCCTTAGGTGCTATTTGACCATTTTACCACTAATTAGCAGGAAAAGTAGGGAGTAAAATGTAAGAAAATTTCATGGAGAATATGTTGGTATGGGGGTGTGTTTGTAAGGAATCAAAGGATATGGATAGAATTTTCAAGAAAGAGCAAGGGCAAAATGGGAAGAATGAGTTTGTTAGAAGATATTTAAAAGGGTTTAGTCTTTGAGAATTCTTCATTTTTCCCATTCCACCGCCTCCTTCATTTTCCAAATTCTCTCAAATTCCTTCAATCTTCCAAGGATTTCCAAGAGCCTTTTTGAGTAACTTTTAGTAGGGTTTTAATCTAAAGCATCCTAAGGTAAGGATTCTTGCTTTAGATGAGAGTTTTATTATGTTTTGGTTAAAGTCTCAAGTTGTTGTTGTTGTTAGTTAAAGTTGTAGAGAAAAGGCAAGCTCCCAAAGGAAAGGAGAAGTGTTAAAGAAGCTATTTTCCTCATAAGGTAAGTAAATTCAACCCAAGTTGAGATTTAAGGACTCTTTTGAGTAGAGAATTATATATAAATGTGCATTCATTATGTTTGTTGAAGTGAGATGAATGAGATTAGTAGTTATTAATGAGTAATACACATAAATTGAGTTATGAGAAGTGTTTTATTTGCTTGATGTTGGGTTGAGTTTGATTGAAGTTGGAGGAAGTTTTGAGCAAGCTTATTGAAGTGCTTTTCTTTCGACAGCAAATTTAGAGTTTATGAGGGAGTTTCCTCCCATTTGGATGATTAAAGAAAAGAGAAAAGTTAGAGTTAGAGTATAATTTTATATGCACATGAGTTGTATGATGAAATGCTTAAGAGAAGCAAAAGTAAGAGTAGAAAGCCTTAATTTTGCTACATGGCATAATTGCATCTCATAAATACATTAATGAGCATGAGTCATTTATGTGCATTAACCATGCATTAACTATGCACTAGAAAAGAGAGTAGAGAAAGAGTAGAGACTTTTGATTTTAGACTACACTAACAGTAAAGAGAAAGAGAGAATGCGCACTATAGAGTAAAAGTTAGCGTAGTGCTTAATAAGAGAATATAGTAGGTTGTGCGATGGGGAACCTGTGAGTACGGGTAGAGTATTCCCGCATGTACACTGCATAGAGAGAGCGGCAAGAGTATCAGAGAGAGAAGTGGTGTAGCCTGTAGAGTACATGTGGACGAGGGCTATACCCGAGTTTACCCGAGAGATTATATGCACTCACATGGCCAAAGATTCTGAATCCATGTATAACCAAGTCCGATCGGCTAGAATGAGTAGAAGTCACAGGGAGTGGGAGCGAGTCCCAGTAGTGCCTCCACCTCCGAGATGGGGCCGTGACTTACTAGAAAGAGAGTTAGTATAAAAGAGTTATGAGAAAGAGAAAATAGAGAGTTGTATAAGAGAAGAGTCAATAAATGGTAGGGAAATAATTAGAGAGAGAGTTACGGGGATATTTGAGTAGATGGGTTTACTTACTGAGCATTGTTTTGTGCTCATCTCATTGTTCCCTATGTTTTTACAGGTTCTAGATGAGGACACGGTCGGATGGACATCGGCACACGAAGAGAATTGGCTACACTGTCCACCCTATTTTGATAGTTTCGCATATGATACAAATCTTGTATATATTTGTATAAAGAATACATATGTTTAATAAAAGAAAATTTTAGGCCCAACTTTTTATGTTATTTTGCATGTACTTTTACTATGCATATTTTTATGAGAATGGAGTCGTTACATTTATCTTGTGTTGACATAAATTAAAATGCATAATAACAATTTCAAATCGATATAATTAGTGTTATCAATTCAGTAATATTATCAAGGGACGTGATTTTTAGCCCTCATCTATTATATTAATATCCCCTATAGTGAAATACACTTATTTTATATCTAAAAATATCTTTAAACTATAATTAGTACCGAAAATACCCCTATCAACTTAACTGGTTTTTTCTTTACAAATTTTGGTAATATGTATATGAAGTATGATTCTTCATTAACTTAAAATCTGTTTTTTGATCCAACATAATTTATATAAAACAGATTAAAACAAAAATATAAAGTTATGTTTAATGTAAAGTAAAATAGAATATGGATGTGCGTATAACTTGTAATGTCTTTTTAGGAATTTTCTTTAAAGCTAAAATTGTTAAAAAAAAAAAAAAAAATCTCTTTTTAAACCATACTTAATACCAAAATTGCCCTTTTAGACTTAAACATGTTTATTCTTTACCTTTATTTTCCTAATTTTTTGAGATTTAGATCATCTCCTATTTGATTTCTTCTAAGTTTGTAAAATTACATTGAAATATGACAATTATAATATAAAATGGTAATATATATTCCCTTTTAAGTCTCCTAAACTCAAGATTTTCTCTTCTTAATTACTAAATAGATTTTCTATATTTTCTATACTTTCTCCATCAACCTACAATTGTTAAGTACAAAGTTATGTATTCGTAAAAGAACTCCAATCACTCCAAGAAACTCCTCGTAAGTGAGAAAAATTAAGTTTTGCCTTTTTTTTGTTTTTGTTTTTGTTTTTCGTTTTTCGAAAAAAAAAATTGAATTAGTTTATAACTTCAAGTTTAAGAAGAACAAACATATTAACTAAAAAATTTGAATACAATGGAGAAGTGAAAAACGATTATTTTTTAAGTTATATATATTTTTTAAAAGCAATTTAAATGGATAAACTATGAGTTTTAAATGTTATAAAAATAAATAAATAAAAAGAAAATATAAAATTAAACTTGTTAAAATTAAAAAAATTAAAAAATGGGACTAATAATAATAAAAAAAAAAAAGTGAATTATCTCTGGGTGATCAAGTGGTTCGATAGTAACTCTTGGATGAATTATTTGAGAGATCATGAGTTTAAGTCATTTCTCGGTTGCTAATAAGGATAGTCATTAGAGCTCTTACCTGACCGATAGTTTAAAGGTCTCAAAAGATTAGTTGAAGTGAGTATAAGCTGACTCAGACACCCCGATGATTAAAAAAAAAAAAAATTTGCTAAATGTCACTACCCATTATTAAATTACTCGGTTTTGCCAAGCATACTCAAGCTTCTTGAAGCCCAGCTGAGGTTGGTTTGGCCCAAATGCATTATAGATATTTCATTTCCAAATAAAAAGATGTAAATTAGGTTCCTGTTGATAGAATCTAGAATTAGATTATATTTTCCTTTCTAGGTCACAAGATTATACTACACCAATTTAGCAGTCAAAAGTGCACAAAAATACAATATACTTAAAACATTTTAACACTTAATACTTTAATTATTGATTGATTGATAAACAGTTAGGTCCCCCGTGACTCAATGATTCATGGTTTGAATAGTGATGACTGATGAGTGCTGATTAACTTTAGGCTAATCTGAAAGTGACTTTAATGGACCCTGAAACACTGACCAGTCAACAATAATCAACCGAAAATGAAGGGAGCAATCATCTTCTTTCAAAAATGGAATTGAAAAGATTTGGTGAACTGGAAACTACCTTAATAACTACATGTTTAATGGTGGAACCTTATCTCTTCTCAGGGTTGTCATAGAACCCACGGCATCTCCATTAATGCCCTTTATTATTCAAACCAATGTTTACCCAGATTGGAATAACTAATGGTAGAATTTACATGCTTCTTAGGTTTTGTGTTGATACTGAATCTGCGTTTGACTCAGTTGCGTGTTGTATATTCTTGAACTTATATGGTGCCGTGCATTGGACGATAATGGTTGTATCGCGATTTGTATGATATCGACTTGTCAGGAATAGAAATTTCCCATTGCAACAAAGAAACAAGTTTTGGTTTTCAAGCTGTTACTGCTTTAGTGAAACATGGACTGGAATTTACACCAAACAGAAGTAGTTGAAAGTTGAAACCCTATCTTAAACTTCAAGAAATTTTTTCTCAAGGTCAGCATAGAAAGTGCAAGAAAATTTTGCTAACACAAACACAGAAAGCTGTCAATATTTACATTTAGTTAAA
This sequence comes from Pistacia integerrima, assembly GCA_026225825.1. Taxonomy (NCBI): domain Eukaryota; kingdom Viridiplantae; phylum Streptophyta; class Magnoliopsida; order Sapindales; family Anacardiaceae; genus Pistacia; species Pistacia integerrima. The sequence goes on along the minus strand of CM047750.1, from coordinate 15,350,814 downwards.
GAGCAAAGAAAGCAAATAAAATCCATTCCTCTAATATACATTATTAATACATACAACAGCATAATCCTCACATAATTAACAATGTACAATACAGATTTAGTCCCCAAATGTGTTTCCAGGTTACATTTTCTGATCATTGATTCTACATTACACTCAACAAAAAACCCAATTAAGATTACTAAACAAAAAGAAGCAAGACCGAACAAGAACATGTACCAAAACCTATCTAATCTGCATTCGCCTTCTGTTTTCTCCTCACCTTGCCGAATAATTTTGAAGGAGGAGATGGAGAAAACTCAAATGGAAGTGGTGGAAGATCCATCTCCCCTTTCAAAATCTTCACAGCCTCAACAATATCCGGCCGCAACTCTGGTGTCTTCTGCAAGCAAGTGAGAGCTAAGTTGATGCACAAAATTGCTTGCTCTTTACTATACTCATCTCTCAATTTTTCATCCACAAGTTCTAAAATGTTGCCAGTTTGAGCCAAGTGCCTGCACCAGCTTATCAAGTTTGCTTTTTCGAGCTTCATTGGTGAAGCAAGAACATGTAATGGCCTTCTACCAGAAACAATTACAAGGATCAATACTCCTAAGCTGTAGATATCAGCCTTCTCCATTAAATATCCGCAACCACCATACTCTGGGGCAACATAACACAGTGTTCCTCTCATGCTTGTTGTGCTACTCAATTCACGGCTGAAAAGATCTCCACTCCACATGTCACTTCCCATTGAATTTTTGTTCTTCTTCTTCCACCCTCTTCTGAAACTGAACTCCCCATTTGCATCACAATCATCTTGATTCTGTTCCCCAAATTTCTTTCGCCTATGGAACTGAAACCGCCTACCTAGATCAAAATGTGGAATCTTAAAACCCTTCTTCCACTTTGTTTCAAGCTTCCTCAGCTTACTACTCTTTTTACTAATCTCAGCCAAGTGCTCTTCTTTCCACCACTCTTGCATCTTCCTGTGCTTTTTCTTTCGGTTTTTCCTGCTTTTCAACTCCTTCTTCTCGAACCCCTTTTCCAATTTTTCAAAACCAAGCTCTTGTAAGTGTGATTCATGGACATCTTCTAAGTTGTCCAATTGGGTTGAACTATCCAATTCAATCTTCTCATGGGTGCTTTTTTTCTCTTCCTCCCAATCAGGATTTGCTGAAGGACAAATTTGGCTTCCTATCCACTCCATAACATAATCTTTGCTGCACAATTCACCGCTCCCATCTTGTCTCCACCACCAATCTTTCCCCCATTGTTTCATATTCGTCGCATCATCGCTAACAGAATTAGTAGTAAAACTCAACTCCTTGCTATGATCGATGCTACTAGGCTCATCCTCATAAGGCACAAACTTACTAGACCAATCAACCCCCCCAATATCTATACTTGAAACCTCTTTCCCCTTTCCATTCCCAACCTTACTAAAATCACTTTCACTAGCAATACTAGCATTATAATTGAGAGAATTTAAGTTCAAAGCTCTGACATTGTAACATGCTCTACTTTTGTTTGAAGAAGAAGAAGCTTGTAAAGCAAGAGCAAAATCTACCTCATGAGCACTTTCAACAGGAGTACCTGTTGCCGGAGTCTCTGTAGTCAAATTCCCAGAAAGCTCTTGACTTTTCCATAAATCTGTACTCTTTCCCAAGTCTTGGCTAAACAAATCCACCCCAAATTCACCCTCCACTTTGATCCTTGACAACCCAAAATCAGAAACTTTTGCTCTAAAATCAGAATCAAGTAACACATTACTAGGCTTGATATCACCATGAATCACAGGTGGATCACACCCAAAATGCAAAAACTCTAATGCTTTAGCAACGTCCATGATGATATCAAATCTTTGATTCCATTTCAGAACCAAATTATTACCTTCACTAAACAGCAACTCCTGCAAGCTCTTATTTGGCATGTACTCATAAACCAAGAACCGCTTATTCCTCTCCATACAGTACCCCAAAAGGGTAACCAAGAAAGGAGACCTTAACCCACCAAGAATCTGCAACTCATTCCGAAACTCTCTCTCAGTTTGTAAAGAGAAAGTGTCAAGTCTCTTGATGGCATACAACTTCCCATCTCTTGCAATGCCAAGAAACACAGTACCAGAACCACCTTTCCCAATGATATTAGCCTCATCAAACGCATTAGTAGCATTTTTCAGCTCTTTGTAGGTGAACCTCTGGAGCTTCAAAGGAGCATTGGAGTCGAAAGGAATGGTTCTTGACCTGTTCACAAGAGAGTACCAAAGATGGTAAAGAAAGTAAAGGAATGTCAAGATAATAACTACAGAAGATGAAATAGTGAGGATGAAGAACAAAACTCTTGTTTTGCTAAGAAAGCTTGGTTTAGTTACAGTATTGGACGTTGGAGAAAGAAGTAGTAGTGATCTTGAAGGCATGTTTAGGCAATTTCTGGCTCTGGGTATAGGATAGGAGGCTTTGTTTATTCTTTTGTTGGTGAAATCACAAGAGTTGATGAAGTTAACCACATTTTCTAATGTTAGCCATTTTTGTTTCTTGCTCAACTCTCCGTATCCAATGTTAGATTGCTTTACAGTTGGATAATCATAAAGGGTTGATAATGTTGTTTAGTAAGCAGAGTTTATATAGCGATTAAGAAATGAAGATAATGAAAAGAGAGAAAACAATAATGGAGGGTCCCAATGTGCTTTTGACTAAAGAGCAAAATATGCAGAGAAAGAAGAGAAAAAAGATAAAAAAAAAAAAGAAGGAAAAAATTGCAGGGAGGAGGGAACATAGAGTAGTGGAATGGTGAGTGGTGAACAGTCACAACTTTCAACCAGATATTTATGTGTCTCTGAATTATCTGATTTTTCATGGACCATTTTTGTTTTTGTGTAGGTAGGAGGTGGTGTGTGAATATGATCAAAATGAAAGAGTTAAATTTTCCTTTTGTTCAATCTCTGGTCACTTTCAGGATCTTATTTTTTTATTATAGTTTACATGGATATTCATATTCTTTCTTTGCCTCAAGTTCAAGTCATGCATGTCAGCTCAAAGGATGTAACCTAGCAGCAGCAGTCACAAGTTAGAGGATACCTTTCTATCACTTCTAAACTACTTCACTTGCTCATTTTAAGGTCACCACTAAGATACCCTTTATTATTCAAAACAATAATATTATGTTTACAAGGTATCTTAACTTTGTAGCGACATCTCTGTAAGTGTAGTATTACTCTATTAAAAAAGGTAATATTCTTCAAGGTTTATTATTCATACGTTATCACTCTGGATACTTGATACGAAAATAAATCATAATTAATGGGTTGTTTATATTTCAACGTCATATTAATTATAAGTAAATTTATTTTTTTAATCAATCTAACGTATAAGTAGTTACATCAGTTGAGATACAAAGTTACGATCTCAACTTTATATGTATAATATTATTTTTTTGGATTTTTAAAAACTAAAATACGATTCAAATTTTTTAGTTGTATTATAATATTTTTAATATTTGAAAATGTGTTTTATATAAAATTTAAAAACTGTTTTCAAATTAAAAACTGTAGAAAACAGTGATAATTTTACACTAGTTTGTACAATTTTATGTATTCGAAAACTGTTTTTGAAAACAATTCTACTTATTTTTTACCAAATGCATATTTATAAGATTTGTTGTATTCCTTGTTTTTCAGAAAAAAACAAACAGTATTTAAATTTTATATCAAACAATATTGTCTTACATCAACGATATTTTGTTAATTAAATGTAATAAATTAAGGGTTAAAAAGATATTTTGAATATCTGTTGACATTTCTGGACAAACGATTGGAAGTTTTAGCCAAACAATTGATCGTTTTGGTTAAGTTAATAAACGTTGATGAATGTTTAATACACATTAAAAACTTTAGGACGTTTGTTCCAAAGCGAAACGGATTAAATAATATAGAACAAGATTTTATTTAATTATTATGAAGTTGTATTTATTGATTTTTATTCTGTATCTCAAATTATTAAGTGATAAATCATAGTTATCCTTGACCAAAAAAAAAAAAAAAAAAGAGTAGGGCCATATTGGAATATCGCTTTATCACCATGTTCAATGTCCAAGTTTTGGGGCCATTGCCATGACCACTCTCTAGTTCATGCATGCTCGTGTGTTTTGTCTTTGTTTTTTTGTTTTCTTTGTTTCTTGCTCCTTGGTTTTGTTTTAATTTGTTTGATAGAGTTTTGGAAACCACAGGAATCACAAGCTAATATGCTTACCATCATCAATGAAATATATTGACTCTACCTATATACTCAATGAAATATATTCATCGTATTCTAGATTTTTGTTCTTGAATACAAAGTATATTTCTGGAATGTTTTGAATACAAATCCATTATACAAACTCAGAACCATTTCTTTAAATTATTTATGAATTTTTCATACACTTTATAGGTTATAATAGAGAAATACTATTTGAAATTGTTTTTCACTACATTAACATGTTTTTAACAATGCCTAAAACATTTTCAAAATACACATCTTTAAGTGCTTCTTGTTAGAATTGAGAAGGCAAGAGAGTAATTAAAAAGAGTCAAACTATGTTCGAGAGATATTTTTGAAAAGACAAAAGAGAGAACTAAAGAGAGTCGGAATATACATGAGAGATAAATTTGAGAGAGGACATAATTGTATTCAATAGGAATGAGAAAAATGTCGTATATTCTCATTCCATATTCACACTTGTCAAAGGTAATTATCTTTATATTTCAAAAAGTCTTTGTGTTTTTTTAATCTATCTTAATTGATCTTTTTAATCATATTTTATAATATAATCTCCAATTTGAAAATTAACATGGTTCTTAATATTAAATTCTAAAAGGTAGCCTCTATTAGTTAGACCCAATAATGCTTATATGAATTATGTTCAAATATCCCATCATCCTAAAAGAAAAATAGATGGTTTTATTAATGTTCCAAAAAAATTATTACAAAACTAAAAAATTAAATGTTACCAATTTCAACTAAACTTAAAATCCAAATAAATATATTCCTATTATAGTACTCTATAATTTAAACACAAACCATACTATATTATATGAATGAAATTGAATAAAGAACAAAAAAAAAAAAAGTGGTTATTTTATAGGTGGAATATTGCTATATTGAGGATAGATATAGTGTGAAGTCCATCCTTATTTGATTTGGTGTGTTTAGACGAGAGTGAACATTAGAACATGAATGATAGAGGGTGTGGGACATGTCCACCAAATTGCAGTATTGAGATTTCACAAAATATTCTCCCCTTTGGACTGCTTTCTCATTATTTGTCTTCTGTTTTCTGATCCTTTTTTTTTTTTTTTCTCTCTCTCTGTTCTTTTCACTCTTGGTTGCTGCATGTGCCTGCATATTTCTGTCATTCTTCATGTGTTGTATTTTTAAACAATCTGAACAAGAAGACAATAAGAGCCTGTTTGATTTTTTTTTTTATTTATTAAAAAGATACTTTAGTATCATTATCTATCTCAACTATCCTATCAATTTAAACTATTCAAATAAATATAATATAATCATTCTTTTTAATATATGTTTAAGAGACTTAAAACAGATTATATATAAACAACTATTTTATGAGATTATGATTTTAGTTCTTTGCCAAATACTCCTTCTTTATAACTATCAATAGGTAACCTGATTGTAAAAGAACAATAAAGGATCTAAGTTGATATAGTCTCCCGAGTTTGAGTCTCTATGGTTGCTAATATTAGTAACCATTAGAGCTCATACTTGATTGGTAGTTCCAAGATCTTAGGAAAATAGTTGAAGTACACGTAAACCGGTCTGAACAACTTTGGTCATAAAAAAAAAAAAAAAAAAAAAACCTTCTTCTTTATCCACAAGTACAATTATGTATTGATGAACCCTAGTGAATCAGATAGAGGAACTATATTTCTTGATTCCCATAAGGAGTTAGCTGAACAATTAGATTTGTAGGTCGTTTTTACGAAGTCTATATGATAAATGACATCTCATCCAAGTTTTCATTTCAAACTTTGATCGAGTAGAAAGAAAGAACGAGGTGAGAGAATTATTTATAAACAAAGGAATTCACAGGTTTTAGGCAGAATTTGAACTTGTTTGCCTGCCATGATCACTGTGATTGAATTATTGCAAGGTTTGAAAGTGATTCTATTTTTGTTTTTTAATTGCTTGAATTCTTCTTTCTACATATTCCTTTTCCTACTGCATATACTTGTCTTATTTTTTTGTTGGAATTCATTGATTCTCTCCTCTTATTTTTGTAATAAAATTTCTTATGGTATATGAATTTCAATTACATACTATTATGGGATTGACCTCGGAAACCTTTTTATATAACTTTATTCTATTCTCATATTTACTCAACCAATTTATATTTCAAATCCTATTCATACTTAGTAATAAAATATAATTTTATTTCACTTTAAAATAACATACTACAAGTCATGGATGTTGTAGATTTTGAATGTGATATATATATATATATATATATATATATATATATATATATATATATATATATATATATATATATATATATATATATATATATATATATATATATATATATATATATATATATATATATTTTATGATTGAGGATGTTAGGCTAATGTGTATTTTTTTTAATGGTCGAGGATGTTGGGCAAACTTGTACGCACTTCAACTAATCTTTCGAAACCCTAAAATTATCGGTCGGGTAAGAGCTTTAATGACCACCCTAATTATCAGTCATGGTGGGGACTCTAACTCAAACTCGAATGTGATAATTTACTATCACCAAGAACCCAATTGTAATGTTATGGCCTTATAGGGATTCAAAATCATATTATTGAAAAAATATAAGAGATTTTAAGTTTATGGAGCCCATGAATTGTTGTTTTCTCCCTAGATAAAGTTTCATTCATGTGTTATGTTCAAATTAAAAAAAGTTGCACAGCATGGCTTTGATATATGTAAACCTACAAATAGCTTGTTGGACAAAGTTTTACTTCTATTGTTTAAACATGTTAGCTTTAATAAAGTTCTTTTTTTCTATTTTTTTTAAATTTTTTTTTTTGTTTGAGTTAAAAAGATTAAAGTAATGACCATCTATAATACTATATATATATTTAAAAAGTGAATTAATCGTGATTGATGATAAAGAAACATTATTACCTATTTAAAGTTAATTATAGTGAACTTGTGGTTTGGAGAAAATTATGGTACCAACTTTACCATAAAGTTGTTATATCAATGCTCATTTAAAAAAAAAAAATCTAATAAAAAAATTATCATATTTCATATTTCATTTTCAACTTCTAGAAGATTTGAGATATTCTTAGAATTTTATTTGATCAAATAAGTCAATTATTAAATGGAAAATGTTGTTCATATTTTTAGACTTCTTGAAGTGTCATTAATATTTTACCTGAAATTTTGAAGATTTAAGTATGAAAACTTGACTTATTCACCAAAATTTTTTCAATCTATTCACATTTAACTATCTTCAATATTAAGAATTTGAAATCACAATTTTGTTTTAAAACAAGTCATATATTTACTAGTAAGGGAGCCCTTTTGGCAATTTAGAGTAGAGTAATTAGTAAACCACTTTTTCCCACCTAATGTTTGCTTTAATGACACTTTCTCATCCAGAAAGTTTCAAAATAATACTTTCTCACCTAAAATTTATATTCTGTTAATATCCAAAATACACTTTACTTTCTTAGTCGGCGTTTAACAAGTTACCAAGAGCCAGAATAAGAGAGTTTTTATAAGGTGGAGGCTGGTGGATCTAATGGTGGAGATTGATAGAATATTTGTTGCCGAAAATTATTTAAGAACAAAAAACCCTAGTTTTGCTATGGCCAACAATCGGCTGGAAATCAGATGTTGGAGAATGAAAGGAGTTTTATAGAGAGGAAATCGGAGGTTCAAATGGTGGTGACGAAGAAAATTTTCGCCGCTAGATTCGGCTTTAGATATTAATGAAATATTAACTTTGGATGGAAAATTAGTATTTTAAAACTTTTTGGGATGGAAAAAGTGCCATTAAGGCAACCTTGGGTGGGAAAAAGTCGTTTACTCATTTTGGGTACACCGTATGTGCACTACTCAACTAGCATGACTGTAAATCATTTTTTAACTTTTGTCTTTCTCTCTGTCTTTTTCTCTTGGTTGTTGCGCATGAACTTTGTCATTCTTTGTCTGTCATCTCTTTTTTCTTTTCTTTGGTTGCTGCATGCCTGCAAATTTGTATCATTCTTGATGTATGGTATCTCCAAACAGTTTGAACAACTTCAACGAATTATTGGGACCATGTTTAAAGGAGACTTGAATAGTAACTATATCCATCTCAACTTGATATATTAATTTCAATATTACAATAAACATAATCTTAATCCAATAATATAAATTTAAGAGATTTGACGATTAATTATTTTATGAGATTATAGTTTTTAATTCTTTGTGTGAAGCTCCCTCCTTATCCATGAATTTATGTAAGTATTGATGGGTTATCAAATGGCAATCCTAGTGAATAAGATAGATATGTATTTCATTGAATCATTGCAAGGATTGTTACTATTTTAATTGCTTGAATTGTTCTTCCTACCTCTTTGGCTATTGGATATACATGTCTTATTTTAGAATTTTTTTTCTTGGAATTCATTGATTTTATTCTTGTACAGGTAAAAAATCATATTGGACCCCTGATGGCCTAGTAGCATTATAACAATTATACGACCCAATACCTTGGCTCGACTTCGATTGGTCGACATCGCAATTAGGGCCCAGTGACTTGGATCAACCCTAGTTGCTCTTGCAAAACAGCCGCGACCTGAATATGGTTGGTCTTGCGCTGAAGTCCTTTTCTAAGAAGGTTCACTCCATGAGCTGATCCGATCTACAAGTTGGTCCCTTCTACGAGGCCTATCCACACTCCACAAGTTGGGTTACTCTACGAAGCCACTTCACGATCTGGGTCACTTGCAAGTTGGATCTCTCTGACAAGTTGGGCTTAAGTGCAAGATGAGCTGGCCAAATGGTCCCGAGCTCATCTAACTTCGAACTCCACAAAGATCCTGACACCTTAAGAGTTCTAAGCTCCATGTAAATACTAGCTCGATGTGGACTCCTAACTCTGTAAAGAGTTTGGCGCTCTAAGACTCGTAGTCTTAGACAATCTCGAACACTTAACGAGTCCTAAAGTCCCATACAAACTCTAACACCCTCGGACTCCTAGTCCTACTAGGATTCTCATAAATCTTGGCGGTTTAAAGTCTTACAACAGCTTTCTTCCTAAACAAACAAGCCAAAGAACTCCTAGTTTTACTAAGACTTAAACCTTTAGGACTTGCTATAAAAGTAGAGGTATGCCCTCTTGACAGGGTTCATTCTTCTTTTACGTGCTTATTCAGCCGATAGTCTAGAATCCAAGCATTTTATATGCAATCCTCATATAATTCTCTCACCTTTAGTCATCCTTTGTTGTAGAATCGAGTTTCAGACCCTTCTATAATGAAGTTAGTTTGCTTTAGGTGCAAAACACAGTAACCATCCTTACCTTTATTTTTGCCAGCTCGGTTTTACATAAGTAACCTTCATCGACTTGAGCAATCGTGCGATACCATACAAGTGTCCCCAAGTACTTCACATACGGTTTTCGCATCTCTCTACAAAAATTTGAGATTGCCAGTGTCTCAACATCCTAGCAATAATTTCGAGTAGATTTCATCATCTATAATTCTCATGTTTTTCCTAAGAGTAATCAAATTATGAAATTTAGTTCTTCAAATTAACTTCCACCATGGATGAGAGAATGTTATTTGAATATAGATAATTTTAATATTAAATTTCATCTTTCTAATATGAAACAAAGTCATATAAATATTTTTATAATAAATTAATGTCAATTTTATAAGTCTAATGTTTTATTAGGAGCATAATCCGGATTCAAAATCATACAATGAAAAATAAATAATTTTTATTTTAAAAAGAAGTTAAATGGAGCCCAAAGTTTGTAGCTTTCTTTGTCCACTAGATAAAGTTTCATGTGTTATGTTGAAATTAAAAGGTGCATAGAATGACTTTGATATATACACAACCTACAAATAGCTTTTTGACAAAATTCTTCTACTATGTTTTAAACATGTTACTTTGACAAACTTTTTTTTTTTTTTGGGAGTTAGAAAGATTAAAGTAATGACCATCCATAATACTATATATTATATATTTAAAAAGTGAATTAATAGTGATTGATGATAAAGAAACATTATTACCTATTTAAAGCTAACTATAGTGAACTTGCGGTTTAGAGAAAATTATGGTACCAACTTTACCATAAAGTTGTTATGTCTATCCCCATTTGAACTTTTATTTTTTTAGTAAAACATTATATATTTTATGAAAAAAATATTTAATTTTCTTGCAAAAGAGAAATGTTTCATCAAACCCAGACCCAAATATCAAGACTAGTTATAAGACTTGTTCTCATAACATGAAAGCCCATCTCAAATTGACACTTATAGGCTTAGCCCATGGCTCTTTTTATTTTAATTTTAGCCCAAGATCATTGAAAAGAAAATTTTACTCTTTATCAATCAAAAGCCAACTTTAAACATGATTGAGCACCCAGATTCCACCTCCTTCTGCAATGATTGGATACCCCCCTGCTGATTAAATTAAAATAAACTGTGCTGCAGCATTTAAGGAGTGCTCTCATGAAGGAGCGATGAGAATTGTAGTAAGATAACTGGACAAGCATCAAAATGTTTTGCTACAACACCCTTTTATAGTATACGCATTAGCTTTTAGGGAAGCTATAGCTTTGGTTTCGCAATTTGGGTGAATTTATAGGGTGTTAAATAGACTTCAGAGATTAGTTAAGATATACGCAAGTTGATCCAGGTTACCCACCCAAAAAAAACCCAAAAAAAAAAAAAAAAAAAAACAAAAAAAGGTCTTGTTGAAAACAGATTGTTTAGATCTTACTAAGCCTTTGTAGGAAGAAAATGGTTTTTGAGAGATTGATGGAATTGTGAGAGATATTTACAATCTAACCCACGGTTGTTTCTCAGTTGGTTTTCAATGGACTTGAAGGAAAGCTAATTTGTTAACGCATCAGGTTGCTGGGTTAGCAGCATCGAAGTCTCTGCATACGAATTGATTGACTCCTTTCCTAACGAGTATTTTAAGAATTTGTCTTCAAGATAAAGCCACGTTAATATCCGTTTGAATTAGTTTGCTTGGTTTCTAACTTTTGACTTTTATATTATGATATAATCTCATATGTATGTCATATTTGTTATAGAATGGAAGTTTCATTCTAACAAAAAAAAAAAGTGAATAAATCAAACAATAGCTACATAATGAAAAATCTAGTAAAAAAATTTAAAACTAATTCAAATTTTTCTTATTTTAGAATATGGGTTTAAATAATGTTCATTATTGATTTCTAAATTTTATAATTTCCTTTTCTTTGTCAATGTTTTATTTATTTTTTTATTTCAATAATACTAATATTCTCAAAACTTCTTCCAAAATTTATATCCTAAATGTCGTACCATTTAGGATGTAAAATTTGGGATAAGTACATACTTGGGATGAATAGTATTACTAGTTATTTTATATTTGAAGACTTATTTATATTTCTAGATTTGATTACATTCCCATACTTTTTTCATAAGTATATTAAATTATTTACAATCTCACAGATTTAAGTTTTTATAGAATTAACATTAAATTAATTTATTTGTCCTCCTTAACATTATTTCTTTTTTAATTTCAAATATTATTAAACACATTTTACAAACCATAAAATAAAGATATACTCTTAATTATTATTGTTTTATATATTATCAGTTGGCTCCATATTTGGAGACAACTGAACTTTCATATAACTGAAATAACGGTCTCAAGCTTTTATTAAAAGAATACCCTCTTCCCATTGTTTGTTTCTCTTCCTCCTTTTCTTTCTATCTTTGTCATCCTCAAACCTCAATCTTTCCATTATTGTTTTTCAATCAAATCTCTACATTTTTCATTGTAAGTCCTTCCTTTTCAATCTTTTTTATTTTTATTCATTCCGTTTTCAGTTAATGCTGTATTTTTAATACAATGCTATCTACGTTCTTGAATGGATTCTCTTCATACTTTTCATACGCCATTGTTGTTTAAATGATGAACCCTTTTGAGTTTATGTATGAAATGATACGTTTTTATGAATAATTCATCTGGGTATTTTAGTTTGGTTGTTGATTGTTCAATATATAGAATTGGGTCAATTTGTCTTGTTTGAATGGTGTTTGGTAGATTGAAAGTAAAAGGTTCGGCATGTAATTGAGAGGTTTAGTATCGATATAAATATTTTTTGAATGTATGTGTGAATGGAGATTTTTGTATAGGACTTTGAATGAATTAAATTAGTTAAATCTTTTGCAAACATATCAAAGATGATTGAATTGAGTTCGGCTGTAATTATCTTGGTACATAAGAAGATGGGTTTTAGATGTCATTTTGGAAAATTATACGGATAATAGAATGAATTTGGAATAATTTAGAGCTTTTCAATAAGAAAATTGAAGACATTTTATCTATTTTAATCTTGTTCCACAATTTACTGTGAGCAAAGATTGTAGGTTGAAAGTAAAAGTAACTAATCTAATTCTCATGGTTTGGTCGGCCGTAGTTCTTGATAGATTAAAGTAGTTCCTTAGTCATTGTAAGGCATTGTGGAAGAATAAGATAAACATCACTCGGTAAATATATTAAATATTATTGGGTTTCTTATTTTGGTGTTGGAGAGCAATTTATTTAATACAGGAAATCCCAAGTAGTTTTGAGGGCTTGATTATGTCGATTATATGTTAGCCGCGAGTATTGGTTTTAAAGATGTGAAGGAAGAGCTAGGAGGTAAGAAAAATCTGATGAAGCTGCTTGGATTATATGAATGCGTTGAAGATGAAAAGGATGATTGAACAATGGATTAAAGAGTTAAAGTGATTAATTAGTTTAGGAATCAACTTATGCTATGATAACTTGATAATTCTTGTGAGGTCACAAAGAAGATATGGGAGTCACATTGATATGTTCATTAAGGAAAACTTGGGATGATTCCATTAGATAAGATGATGTATGTATGATTTGTTAACTTGTGCATAGCATGTCGCAAACTCTAAAGGTAAGTTCGAGTGTTTTCTTTTTAAATAAAAGCTTCATGTGCAAGAGCAAAATGAAGATTGTAAGAAAGTGAAACACTTTTTGGTCTCAAGAGCAGGTTTAGTCGATCTCTCCTGTTGTATTGTCCATGCTAGTGGATAGGTGCCAAATATTGCAAGTCTTATGTCTTAATTAGGTATGATGTGATAAATTTATTTACCATTTTTTAGGCATTCTTGGTGCTTTAAGTTGCATAATCATGTAAGTTTGGATGCTTGGAATTTCGACAATTTACATAAACTAAGAAACTTGTTAATCCGGATCGATGCTTGATAGTGGAAGCTGGAAGTAAACCTAGCGTATTTCCATGACCAGTAATTGATAACTAGAAAGAGTAAACCAACAGTGATGGTGCTGTTGCTGATGAGTTCAATGAACTTATACTGCTCACTAAATTTTCTGTTGAAAATTCTGTTGTTAATATTGTAATGCCTTTTATATCTGTTGAATGTCCTTTTGGATAAAACTTTTGATTGGTCCGCTAGGCTTGGGAATCTGAAAATTTTATACTTTGTTGAATACCTGAAGTGCTGCTATTTTTACTGTTTCAATTGCAGCATCTCATTTCTTTTCCTTTCTTTACGATGGTGCAGGCAGTTTATTAGCTTCTGGTGTTCTCATATTCCAGACAAGGATTTGATTTAAGCTTTTCGGAGACTTTTGATTTTTAGATAGGCATCTATGTAATTGATTGTACAGAATGTTTGATCCGAGAAACAAGTCACAGTATATTGGTGGCCAGAAGGAGAAGTTTGTAAGGTATGGATCGTATATATATCTTTTCTAAGATATATATATCACAACTGATATCACAGTCTCCTTTCTCTTTTATTCTTTTAATCATTATGGTTATAGATTGAAAATTCATGAACTTTAATCAGTAAATCCATTTCAAATAGTTGGTTGATGGAGTTTGTTGCCTTTTAGCTTAGGACTAAACTGCTTTCGGTGTTTCCTTTTGTTTCCCTTTCCATAGAATTGTTTTGGTATAGCTTTCATTTCATTGCTTAAATGTTCTGAGCTTCCTTTGAGTTACATCTTTTAGGTGTGATTGGACCATATTACACCAGTGCCAAATGATTTTGTATGCATCGCCTATTATAGAGGTTATTGGTTAACACTTGATACTATAACATAATATTAATGGAATTCAAGTTTTCATTTAATCTTCAACGTATATTCTTAAACTGCATTGAAATGGAAAAGGTTGATAAAATCCATATCCTAGATGCAAAATGTTGTTTTGGTGATATGAGGAATCATTTAAGTTCTAACAGTGTTACGTAGATAAGGCAGTACTTGATATTTCGATATACAAAAATTTAACTTGTTCATGAGGACTTCTTGAATGGCTAGGCAGTCAGAAGCGTGTTTTAAATTTTAATGTAATATGCTAGCATGAATGATATGCTTTTAGTTTCTTTATAGTGGAAAAGGTCCATGAAATCCTTTCAGGGAAGTTTATTGATAAAAAATTGTGTAGGATGCAAAGGATGAGTTATTAAAATTAAAGGATTCTGTGAGTTCAACAACTTTCATTTCATCAATAAGCCTTGTGACTAGTATTCTGTATATTTCAATTTTCATTGCATAAAACAATACAAAGTCTAAGATGAAGTTCTTATAATTTCTTGATATCCTATGGCTATATTAAAAATAAGTAGACTCCAATTTTCTTCTTTTATCTTATTCAAAGATAATGCCTTGATCACTTATATATTTTCAGATTTAATTGTGATTGAGAAAAGAATGAAGAGCATTTGTGATTGGCGAATGGCTCACATATGAATAGTTAACTGTATGTTTTTGATGTGCTAGGCTTTGTATATGATTAGAATATTCATTAGTCTTCAGATGAACCAACTTCAGTTAGAATTTGTCTGCACAATAAACCAATTTAACTATGTATACTGCAAGTCAACAACAAATTGCTTTCTACATTATTGACTCCAGGAATTCTGAAGAATTTCATTGAAAGGTTCGAGAATAGGTTCCTTTTAAATGAAGATGTTATCTGTTATTTCACATTCTTCCAACTGAATGGGAATGTTAGTAATGATCAATTTCATGCTTTTATGATGTATGGTTTCTCTTATCTGTCTCTCCCTTCCCCCTTCCCCTGTGCTTTTCTTTTATTTTTATGTGCAAGTTGAAGTCAGCATCTAATTTTGGTGTACTTTGGTACCTATAGGTTGGATGATTTGGATTCAACATTATCAATGTCCTCTGATAAGGGTGGAATGAATAAATGTGGTTTTAATATAGAGGGCATGCCCTTCGCTGGCCATAGAAGGAAGAAGGCATCAAAATCTTTCAGAATAGGGATTAAAAGTGGGCCAAAAGAGCTAGTAAAACTTGGTCAAACATTAAGATCAGGAGTATCCAAGGCAGTGTTCCCGGAGGATCTTAAAGTTTCTGAGAAGAAAATTTATGATCCTCAAGACAGATCTCTTCTACTATGGAATAGGCTTTTTGTCATATCATGTATTCTTGGAGTATCTATGGATCCTTTGTTCTTTTATCTTCCTGTCTTTAATGATGAGGCAAATTGCCTTGGGATGGATATCGACTTAGCAGTCACAGTTACGACCCTGCGGACAGTAGTTGATTCATTTTACCTTATTCGCATGGTATTACAGTTCCGCACAGCTTATATTGCACCATCATCACGAGTTTTTGGACGAGGTGAACTTGTGATAGATCCTGCACTAATAGCTTCAAGATATTTACGACATTTTTTCATTGTTGATCTTCTTTCTGTGCTGCCTCTACCACAGGTTTGGAAAACCATGTTTTATTTCTTTGATTTACTAACAACTTTCATGCCTTTTATAATATCCAGATGATGAGATTCAATTACTTTGAAGCTCTTGGTACATATCTCAATTATCTATATGTCTTGGATGGTATAATCAGAATTATACCATGTTTGAACATTCCTATGCCTTCTTTGCAGCTCTATCTTCCATGGCAGCTAAATAGTATTTAGAAGACTTCTCTTTTCTTCGTGTTTGAGTGTTGAGTAGCTATTTATCAGTTATGCATCCTCTGTTTAAAAAGATACTAAGCAAAATATATTTACTGAAAGTTTTGCATAAACATAACTTAGAAGAGTTCTTATTTATTCATTATAGCAGAAATAGTAGGCATGACAAACACATATATGATAGTTTTTGCAAAGGATGGAGATCCTTGTAAAGGAGCCTAGGGCTTCCTAAGCTTGTTTGGAGTACTTGATTTTTTTAGGGAGTTTTATTTGAGGGACTTAGTAGTTATTTAAATTTTGAGATTCTTGGAACTGCTCGTTTGTGTGGTCTTTTATTAATATTTAAGAAAGATCTGGTTGCCTTATTTTTACTGATTTGAAACTTTTAGTTGTTACTCTCTATTTATCTTACCTTCCTCTTTTTTCTCTTTTCTTGCACCTCACTGATCCACTCTTCTTTTATCATTCTTGTTCGACACATTGAATCCTCAATAGCATTTTGAAATCTCACATTCCAAAACAATAATGACATAGCTCTCTGTTCAGTTTGCCTCTCTGGCTCCTAAATTTTCTGCAATTGAAGAAAGATCCAGAAACGAAGGAAACTTCTTCCAATATGTCTTCATGCTGAATATCCTTCCAGAAGACCACCTTCTGTCGATTTCTGCACTTAAAGGAACCTTCTTCTCAAATCTTTCGGTTCATTTTGGTACCCTTCAATACACACCATAATACAGTCTTTTACCAGCGAATTGCCATAACCATTTTCTTAAGAAAGTTTGAACAACACATCCAATCCTTTTATACTGAAGGGCCCTACTTTTAAAGGAAAGGAAACTTCATACATATAACTAATGTTTGATTGCATCATCAATCTTGTTCCATCTGTATGATTACATTAAATAAGTTGAAAGACTTAATAGTCTACAGTTAGTTGAGGAAAATCGTTTTTCATAAGCTTACTGTCTGATCCACCCGGATAACTTCTGGTACCTCTTTTGATAGTTATCATCTTTGTAAGGAGATCCCAGATGGAGTCTCAAATAGGTCTTAGGAAGTGTTACAACCCTACAACTCAGTATTGTTGAGATTTGACTACTTCCTCAAACTTGTCAACCCAAATTTACTTTCAGCAATGAAATAGACTCAAAACACATGAAAACACACCTCAAGAATCATAGCACATCAAGACTCATTGTAGATAATTCTCGAATCATCCACAAAAAGATCATGTCTCTAGCCTTTACTCTCAACTTGGAATTCTGAAATCATATGACCTTTAATTGTCCCTCCAGTTATTTTACTCAAAGCGATACGAGTGAAGAGAATAGGGGGCAGCAGCCGCTGATTGCATTTGTAAAGTCCTCCATACCTTCCAAAACCCTGTTGGGCAACCACTCACCAAGAAAATTATTGCAAAGTAATCTTCATGATAATTTAAAAGTCACAATATGTGCTTAGGAAAATTCAGTTAATATTTCAATTCTCTTTTCCTTCATTATTTGTTTTAAGTTGCTTAAAAAGGTAATGATTTTCTTTTTATTGCTTTCTGTTCTTAATGTTTGGCTTATCTTTTTTTTTTTTTCTCTCTCTAAATAACAGACATTATTGTGCTATGTGACACTTTAGTTGGTATGTGATTGAATTGGTTTATAACTTTTATTATGGTTGACTGCTAACAGTGTTGAATTAGAGGCAGTGGATTACTTTTTACTTTGATTAAATTTATTGTCTGCAGTTTGTGGTTTGGATATTTCTTAATAGAGAAGGAGTAGAGGTACTTAACACAAAAGAGGCATTGCAACATATTGTTCTTTTCCAATATATTCCTCGATTTGTTCGCTTTTTACCTCTAATTTCGGAGTTGAAGAAGACTGCGGGTGTTTTTGCTGAAAGTGCTTTGGTTGGTGCTGCATACTATCTGCTATGGTACTTGCTTATGAGTCATGTAAGTATTCGTTGAGAACAATGAATGATTTCTGACATTGAATAAGAATTAGGACTTTGCAATATATACCCAACCTAACTAACTGAAAAAGGAAAATCCTCCTTACAAGTCACCCTATACATCCGGAAATTAACTCAATTAATCCCACAAAATTAGAAAATATACAAAATAGGAATTAAACAGAAATAAGAAACTTAAATGGCAAGATCCACTCAATTTTGGCACTCCCCTCAAGCTGGTTTGAAGTTATCTATCATTCCCAGCTTGCTAACACAGGTTTGAAACATAGTTCTGGGTAGCCCTTTAGTCAAAATGTCGGCCAAATTTTGTTGCATGGTGATAATGGCATACAAATCTAATTACTTTCCAATTTCTCTTTAACAAAATGTCTATTCTCTTCAACATGTTGAGTTTTATCATGTTGAACCGGACTATGAACTAGTTGATCACAGCCTCATAATTGCAGCAGACTTTCATCATGTCTGTTCGGGTTACCTCCAGTTATATTAGTAGAGTTTTGAACCATATCAACAAACAAATTCCTTCGGCCATTGCTCTAAATTCTACTTTTCACTGGATCCAACAACAACAAATTGTTTTTTGCTCTAGATTCTTTCTTTTTTTATTTTTTGGGAAATATTCTCATAAACTGGGGGGAGGATAATTAAAATTATGGTTGAGGTACATTTTCTTGTGTTATTAATTTATTGGGAATATCGCTCTTATAAAGTTGCAAAGAACTTGGATGTTTACCATCTGTGGCATACCTTGATTAGATACGATTGAATTACATTTCTCTTTCGAATGGTTCCATTTATAGAGCTAAAAGGTTTTGCATTGATCCCTTTTAAGATTAAGAGCAAATCGTTTAACATATAAATGATCAAGAATACTCTTTGGCTCTAGAAACCTTATAAGGATAAAGCAGTAATTAGCTCTTGAAAGAGTTGCAAATTTTCGAATGGATAAGAAATATGTGATTGTCGAATGGAAATGGTCAACCTGACTTTTTGCTTACCTTTTGATTTTCTGTGTTCTTCCTATACAGCAGTTGTTGAGCACTCTTGCTTGTCTAGATTGTAAATGTTGGCATGGAATAATATGTTAGAACGGAAGTGGGTCATTACATCCTTTTCATTATTTTATTTTTTTACATATATGCATTCTATTTGTGATTCCTGTTGTTACCTATGTATTAATCGTAAGTTTATAAGAAGACGACTATTGGTCTTGGATTCCATTTTGTAGGCAAAATAGATCATCTAAACATAATTCACACCATACTTTGTTTTACATCATGATTGCAAGAAAAATGATGGTTAATTTATTGCACTGCAAAATATTTCACTAATTCTGTCTTGTCAAAACAATTGTTTGCTTCTGATGGATCTCAGTTTGCCTCCTTCCATCTCTTTTCCGTGTAACATACTGTCCCATTCAGGGCTGTTGTAAATTTTGTATGAGCATTTTGTTTCAGAATGTTTTGATTCAAGTTAGTCATATAACTGGGAATCCTCAGTACATGATAAATGTCAATGAATATCAATGATTCCATGCTTTCATTTTGTACAAATATGTGAATGGATTATCGACTTATGCCTTCATTTTTCTTTATCCAAGAACTAGCAACAGTAGTAAATAATGATACTGTGCAATTATGTGCTGATCTCATCTTACGATGGTTGGACGGAATTTTTTACAGATATTAGGGGCTTTGTGGTACTTACTAGGCATAGAACGTAATATGCAATGCTTGAAAATGGTTTGTGAAAAAAGTGGGAAATGTAAGCAAGGATTCTTGTACTGTGGCTATCCCGGATCAGAAGAATTTGAGAACTGGAATGGCATCAGTGAGGAACTACTTAGTAAGACATGTAATGCCGAGGATGAGACTAAACAAACTTTCAACTATGGAATCTTCTCGCAGGCTGTTTCTGTTAACCTTTATACTTCTTACGATTTCATCGCTAAATTCTTCTATTGTTTGTGGTGGGGCCTGCAAAATTTGAGGTATATCACTGATTTTCTCCGCTATATTAAATGAGTATCATTGTTCATTTAATTTATGGCAGAGCCTCTATTTTATATTATGTCCCGCTGAGGGTAGTAAAAACATGAATACTTTCCTTGTCCATTTTCCTTGCTATCAACTTTCATCTTCCTAAATATGGGTTGTTCTTATATACGAGTAATTAACAAAATTTTGCAGGCATGAGTTTTTGCTGCTACCATGCTTCAATAGTAAAGTCACTTTATAATATAAGCAGCGCAGTTGCATTTGGACTTTTCATGCTTCAGCAGTTTTCCCAGACGTCCCCATTATAAGGATCTGAAATATGTGTTTACTTGGTGTAGCGTGTACCATGAATTTATTTATTCCTATCTTAGGTTATCTGCAAAGTGTATGCTTTATTATTTGCAAATTCATGCTTTAGTTTCACATGGTTAAGATTCTAAGTTGGTAAATTACATTTGAGTCATTAAGTTTCTTTATTTAAGCACACTGCCATTTCACTTTCTGCAGTACACTTGGTCAGGGGCTCAAAACCAGTACGCATGCAACGGAGGTTATCTTTTCAATATGCATAGGTATCGGGGGCCTTATCCTCTTTGCACTTCTGATAGGAAACATGCAAGTAAGTTACAATCTTTATCTTTTAGTTTCAACTCTCTTCTTCAGTGGAAAAATTTTCTTGGAACAAACAACTTATCACATCGGCCTTTTCTTTTTCATTTAGATTAAATCGCAATTTAATTTTATTAATTTACTGAGTCTGTAACGAGCCAATATTAAACCAATTATCACCTATGTTCACCATATCGAATATCTGTAAATATCTTTTATTTCTTCAACTCATGTTTTATCAGATAGTTAAGTTTTTAGTAATTTTGAAACTAGTTGAGCACAAAAAGTATGCAATAGTGTGAAATTCAACTGTTGTCTGAATAAGAAATGCTTTCAGCAAATAGAAGATTTGAATGTAAGAGATATTGAATGGTGTATGTTAAGTTTTAGATCAAGTGTCATTCGATCCTCTCTCGCATTTACATATATAATAGAAACATGTCATGCTAAATTATACTTAAACCTGAATGTAAATGTGAAAATCAATTATTCCCAAATGTCAACAGTATTACATTTTTCATTAGTGATGAGCTCATGGTATAATTGTTGCAGACCTACCTTCAATCTCTTACTGTTCGTCTTGAGGAGATGAGGATCAAACGGCGTGACTCTGAGCAGTGGATGCATCATCGCTGGCTTCCACAAGATCTCAGGGAACGAGTTAGGCGCTATGATCATTTCAAGTGGTTGGAAACGCGAGGAGTAGATGAAGAGAGCTTGGTCCAAAGTCTTCCAAAAGATCTTAGGAGGGATATCAAGCGGCATCTCTGTTTGAGTTTGGTGAGACGGGTAAGTATTCTCAGTTGTTGCTTCATTCAGGTAACATTATTATTTGTTTACGTTTCGGGTGGATATTGGCATTTCAATAATGTTTCTATTCAACCATTATTTTACTCTTCCTAAATATAGGTGTGAAATTTGTCCTTGTGTATATTTATTAATATTGCCAAAAATATATCTTCATAGTGGCCAGGATAGATATCGAACCTGAACCTCTCAATGTTCTCTGCCACACTGAAGATCTTTAATCTTAGAAATGTTTTCTATATCTCAAATTTTGTATGATGGTGTATGCATACAGGTTCCGCTGTTTGCCAATATGGATGAGCGGTTACTTGATGCCATATGTGAGAGACTAAAGCCAAGTTTGTGCACAGAGAGGACATGTGTGGTTCGGGAAGGGGATCCTGTCGATGAGATGCTTTTGATCATTCGTGGTGAGTTGGAAAGTGTGACTACAGATGGTGGAAGGACTGGTTTTTACAACAGAGGTTTACTGAAAGAAGGGGACTTCTGTGGAGAGGAGCTTCTTACTTGGGCACTAGACCCTAAATCTTCGACTAACTTGCCATCATCTACTCGGACAGTGAGGGCTTTAACTGAAGTAGAGGCCTTTGCCTTAAAAGCTGAAGAGTTAAAGTTTGTAGCTAGTCAGTTTAGGCGCTTGCATAGTCGACAGGTGCAGCATACGTTTCGTTTCTACTCACAGCAATGGAGAACATGGGCTGCTTCCTTTATCCAGGCCACATGGCGCCGCAGAAAAGGGAGGAAGACTGCTGCTGAAAGTCAGGACAAATATGATGCAGAGATGGCAGCAGACTACTATATGGAAGATGATCAAGTAGAATTAGACGAGCAACCAGATGAATATGGAGATTTTCCATCCAGGCTACGTGCTACAGTATTTGCATCTCGCTTTGCAGCTAATGCTCGTCGACAGAAGCAAGGAACTTCGAGTAATGATGCAAGTCCCATGGGTTTGATAATGCAGAAGCCCTCAGAGCCTGACTTCAATGCAGATTAATTAGCGTGTATGTATTTGAGATGGAGATATCAAAAAACAATATAACATTACTTTCTCTGGCCAATTTTTAACTCTTTAGCTGCACTAAACCTACAATCCTACATTACTCTACCGATTAATCTATGTATCATAATCAATATGTTGCAGGGTGTTATGCTATTGGATAGTCTATGAAACTTGATTGTGCCAGCATTGCGTGGTTGAGTCAGATACATGTAATATATCAATAAGTGATAAATGAAGGTGGTGAAATTAATCAGATTAGTCTTCTGTGTCTAGATGTACATATTCTCAAGGTTCATGATATGATTGATGGGAATTGTATCATGATAAAAGAACCTCTATCGTGTTCCATTCATCTGGGATTCAAATGACTTAGAAGTTCTATCTCGTCTGATATTTCTTCGCCACAATGTGTATGAAACAAGATTTCCTTCATATACTACTAGAATTACATCATTTCCACCAAAAAGAATAGAGAGTTGTCAAAACAATGAAAAATAATAACGTGTTTTCGCAAAATTGAAGCGTTTTTGTGGTCTGAGGCAATTGAATATTATCTATAGCTTTCAATAAGATTTGGCCAGTACTCCTACAGTTGCTTAACTACGCCAAGCAGAAGATAATTCCAGTTCAACATCTTCCTCCCACCAAGTAGCAGTCTGCACATAATATATAACATGGTGAAGTTTAGGACACCTTTTGGCACTAGAGCATAGCTCTGATCATCAAGTGGCTAATGCTTTTCGCACAGAAAGAGATCCAGGATGAAACACTTTAAAACTGCTTAGACAGGTTTAATACGACAGGTACGTTGTGTTGTTTCGACTCTCCATATAATTCTTGGGTCCCTACACAAGGAATCATGGTTCTTGTGAACCATGAGTTTTTCAAATCCTTGATGATTGTGAAGTCTTACATGGATCCAGGGTTTGCTCGCCCACCCAAAGGCTGATTTGGGATTCTCCATCACTACTAAAAATAAGAAACTCCAAAAAAGAAAGGAAAGAAAAAGAAATCTTAAGTCACCAAGTGAACTCTGACTTGTTGATGTCTGTCCACAAATTACAGTGCAATTAGTGGAAGCCATACTAATAGTGATTTCTAGTACTTACTTTATCCTGAAATAGAGCTAGACCATTCTATAATTCATGAATTTTCAGATTAAAAATGTTAACAGTAACTTGGAATCTTTTTCATATATGAACTTTCAAATTAAAAACTGTTAATAGTAACTTGGGTATCTTTTTCATATATTTTTATAGGTTCTATTATTTCATTGAATTCAACAGCTGATATTTTCATTTTATAGAATAGGAAAACCTTATGAAAGGCCATACATGTATAGCAGCACTACAATGTGATTGTTGGGAGGAAGCGAGAGAGGGAGAACGTAGAAGACAATGAGCCACTAACAGTGTGCAGTGTAAAATATGTTCAAATGGTGTAAAACATGTTCAAATGGAAGGAACTACTCAAGTAGTGATGTCAAACCTTGTAGCCTCTGCGAAGAAATTCTAAAGAACTTCCTTCTTCTTCTTGTAGTCCCATGACCCTCAAAAGTTCTTCTTTGGTCTAGAGCAAAGCAAATAATTAGTCTAGAAGTGGAATATTTATATTAATATGAAGCAAATAAGATTTGGAAAGTAAAAGTAGATATATACTTCACCCAAAGTAAACCGTGTTGCGCTTTCCGCTACACAAGCATAAGAATTATCTGCTTGTTTAAGCATCACCTGCCAAGGCCCTGCACAAATCTAGTTGAGTAAGGAAGCTTGACTGCATGTAGTTAAAATGCAGTGTTCAAATATGAGGCCCAAGTAAATAAAGTATATTGAATTAAAGAAAACATATATTTTTCGAAGGAGAAGTGCCAAAATAAGTATAGACTATCTCTTATGAGGGCTAATAATACTATTAAGTTATAGCAATACTAATAGCAGGTTAATTATATATATATATATATAGGGTTGGGATCCTTTAATTTAATTTTTGACTTTTTTGTTGACACAAATTTTTAACCGTTACCACTCACAATCCAATGATTTAAGAGCTGATGACATGACAATAAAAATAACCACCTGCAACTTTCATTCCATATCCATTAGATTGCAATAAATCAATGGTCATGTATTTGTGTTTCAATTTAAGTCATAAAATTAAGTTAAAAGATCAAATACCTAATGGAAATAAAAGATTAATATATCTCCTTAAAAATCTGAGGCTAACACAGCATTAATTTTGAGAAAACAACAGCACTGAAATATAAACAATTAAAATGAATATCCACAACTCTCTTAAAAGATCTATTACATACCAGGGTATTGGCGAAATAACGCTCCACTGTAATTTACAACGTAAGGTGCCACTGCTACCGTCTTACATTACAAATCATAAGTGATTATTCAAGAACTGAAGTTGAAAAAAAAAAAAAAAAGGCCAACAAAAAAGAACAATAATAAAGAGTGGGTAAGTATAAATACCTTTGAGTACTCTCTGATTCGGATATAAAACACTGGGGTGAACTGAGAAAGAAAACGGTAATGCAAATCTTTGGTTGGAAATCCAAATAGGCCTAAATCAGCTCTGAAATGGCAAGCATTTTACTTATTTTTGTAAACAAAAAGTTAATTTATAAAAAAGGTAATCACGTATATCAATTAAGTATCAGGTATGGTAGTATATATACCGTAGAGTATCCAGTTCAAGATTGAAAAGAAGTGCTGGGGTTGACGGGGCAAACTTCTCCTGTAATCCCATCAAAAAGTTACAAAAAAAATAATCATTCCAAAAAATGCACGGGGATGAGCTGAAAATAAAATGGTACTAAGTTGTAAAACAATTGCAAAATGATATGCCTTATGATGCTAGCCACATAAAAGTCCTAGGGTTCTCTCGCCACCAAATC
This sequence comes from Pistacia integerrima, assembly GCA_026225825.1. Taxonomy (NCBI): domain Eukaryota; kingdom Viridiplantae; phylum Streptophyta; class Magnoliopsida; order Sapindales; family Anacardiaceae; genus Pistacia; species Pistacia integerrima. The sequence continues at coordinate 15,325,355 of CM047750.1, read as the reverse complement.
AAGTCAGCACCAAAAGTGAAGGTTCTACATTGTCCTGAAGTACTGATGTACATGATAATAATGGTCTACCATTAAAGTTTTCTATCATCAACTAATGAAGAGAATTTTCCATCCACCACCAGATTCAGCTTGAAAAACATTAATGCCAGATGCTTTTTAAAGTAATTTCATCTTTAATACATGGAAAATTTTGATTTCTATTCTTGGGGATCTTCTTAATATGAAAAATAAATATATGGAAGTAAACAACACAGTTAAAGATATGGCCTTTGAAGCAATAGCGAATTTCAAAGAGCTTCAAAAGTTGAAAGCTCCCGTTAATAAGTCCCACTTTCAAATAGACAGAGTAGATGCAGAGGCAAACAAGAAAAAGACGTCTACTGGCTAAAGAATTTCTACCCAGAAGGCTACGGATTTCTTCCAAATAAGACCTAGCAGTAAGTATTGCTCTAAAATGAAGTGCTTAAGATAAAAATCAAAAGTTGAATTTTCAGAAGTCATGGATCTGTCAACTTATTAGAATAATTAACAGTAACCTAGAGTTGAGTAGCTCTTTAAAATAATAAACTCTTAAGATACCAATCAAGGTCGTAAAATAGGTGAGTTAATATCTTAAAAAGCAAAGACACCATACCACATACTTCTCTATAACAGAAAGTTCACGAGTGCTGCAGTTAATAAACACATACAGTGTAGGTGGCTCATCGGACTGCCAACGACCTGCATTAATAGTGGATTTTGAGTTCAAACAAAAAGATTTAATCACTAAAATCTCACATTAAAGGATAAAATTCTTGAAAAATAAAAAGTCAACCATGCTTTTGGGAAAATGCAGACTTTTCAATTGATTCTTCCTTTGGTAAACATGTTAAAAATCCATGGTGCTAATGAGGGAAGAACAAGATCAAAGATTAAAATCACCATTTTCATATTCAAATTGGAGAAAGTATATGAAATTCTAAAACATTGTTAAAGCACTCAAATCAAAAGAGTAATTGTTGTTTGAATACTATTGAGTCACTGTTATTTTTTTCGCAATTTAAGAGTCTGAAAAAGTTGTAACCATTATCTCAGTCACTCTAAAATGCAATTTGTTTGTGCTCACTCATATATGGATCAAATTTCGTAATATGGAGTCAGCACATAAAGACTTTCACCCCCTACATTGCAAAGTGATAACTGACTTTGTGAAGGAAAAGATTTACTTTAAAAATTTTATTTATAAACAAAATTGATTAACTATTTACAAATTAGTGAGGAACAAAAAATGTGAAACACATAAGAGATATAATAGGAATAAACATTCCGTTAAATCCAGATTGGAAGGGTGTAAAAGCAACATATACCTACCAGCAGTTACAAAAAGTGTAAGGCAAAATTCTAAAAGAAAAACCAAATCATAGACAGCATTTGTAGAACCAACCTGCATTATCATCTTCAAAATCAAAATCCAGGGTGTTCCTTATAGAGCTAAAGAAATTTTTGACACCGCTGCTAGGGATATCATCCAGGGAACCTATGGTGATACCATCAATCTGAAAGAAATGAATCAAAGACTGAAATCCAACTAAGAATTAAAGGACTTCTACCTTAAAGCTACTAAGAAATCAGAAATTTAAAGGCCAAATCATATTGATATAAGGCCCGAACTCCATAAGAAAACCAATGCAGTACACTCTGCCTGACAAAATTACATCTAATGACCACTATTCTAAACAAGTATAAATAGCACAACTGAATTGCTGGTATCATTACTATATTATATATTTTGGTAATTAGGATCTGAATATTGTTGATTGTAACTATAAGCTGTTTTGTTGTTCTTTCAATGGATCAACTTGACCCATACCCTGTTCCATCCCAAACAATCCACAACCAAGGCATAAGCTGGAAGGAGACCCATAGAAAGAAGTGGTTCTTGAGCAACCACAAATTCCAGAAAGACAAACTCAGAATACCGAAAAAGCCTAACTCAATGCTATAGTACGTCAAAGCAAAACAGAAGTTTTTGGGAAGTTGCATTTTTACCGAGTCAAGAGCTGCTTTAAAAATCCGAGAGGCCCTGCTCTTTTCTGGCTTATCAGGAAATACCTGAGATGGAACACACCTGATTAAATTCAGATTTTCAAATGGAAAAATCGATTTTCATATGAAAGGAACTCTTTTCTTACAATGCAAGCTCGGGTATCCATCCTTTCTTGAAGCTTTCTAACAACAGCCAAGGCAAGTTGAATGTTCGCATCTATGAACTCATCTGAAGATCCCTTCACACATTTAAGATTTCAAGAAAAGCAAGTACATCTTCTTTTGCTTTGAGAGAAACAGATGTATTAAATAAATATTCTAATGGATAAACAAATCAATTTTCAATAAAATTACACCAAAACTGTCACTGGTAGAGGCTCATAAACATATCAAATGTCACATTTCATCACTCTAGTCAGAATCATATCCATCTACTCTCAAAATCATAAAACAAGATCCCGACATAGAACTAGAATTAGTAACTGAAAACGGTAAATCCACACGAGGAATCACTTTAAAGACTACTAGCGAAAGCCATCAAACATTAACATTTGATCAGTTATGAATCATTCAATTAGCTTTCTCAAGAAACTTATGGGAAAATCCATAAATAAAGAGGTACCTTGTAAGAGGACATGTTACTAGGCAATGGCCTGGAGAAGGGGGAAAAGAAGAAGAAGAAGAAGAAGAAAAAAACAAGAAACTAGAGTTAGAAAAGAAAATGGCAACCATTTAAAAACATTAAATTTCTTCTTCCATTTTTTTTTTTTTTTTTTGAGTCCACACACCAGAAAAAAGGAGATATTCCACGATATTGAAATTTTTTATTGATAATTGAAGTTATATGATCACCATTATCCTGTTTCAATTCATATACATACAATCCACAGCTTGCTACCTCTCCATTAGGATCACATTTGGTTTTTTCAAGCCTCTGAATTTCTCAATAACTTTATGATAATGCGATTCATCAATTTCTAACCATAAATTCATTCTTTAGCTTTCGTCTCTATATAAATCCTAAAACTCTTCAAGCAAGACTATAGTAATTACCAGCAAGCAACCCAATTTCAATCTAAAATAACAAACAGACAAAAATTACCGCAAGGCAATTTAACCAAATGGGTACCACTAAAGCCAACTAAAAAGCCAAACTTTATGAAAAAGCTGAAACAGAAAAGGGAGAAAAACAAAAAATTACGGGAAGTCGATTTCCAAGCGGGTTTTGCCATCTTGAAGAGCAAAAGCAAGAGAATTGGCGGCATCAGTGACGAGAACTTCATAAGACTTGGGCTTGTAAACTGAGACGCCGGCTTTGGGGTCGGAATTAGTGGTGCTTGAAGTGACTTGAAGGGGTTTGTTCTTACTTTTGGTGCAGTGAATTAGGACGGGTTTTGGCAGAGAATGGGAGATATTGTAGAGAGAAGAAGGAGAAGAAGGTGGTAAAAGAGAAGGGCGGCGAAGAGAGAGGGGAGAGAAGAGAGAAAATGGAGAAGAAGAAGAGAGGGCCATGCAAGGTAGTTTAGTTGGTTTTGTGAAGAGAGGGAGAGTGATAACTGTATTGGATATGGCATATCATATCAATACATAACGAGCTTCAACTCCACGATTTTACGCGTGCCAGTTTGTAGACCACGGGATCATCTAGTGATAATGGTACCGGTCCCTTACAGCCCTTAGATGGGCATCGGAAGATTGGGCCCTCATTTGCGAATTTTCTTATATCCATCTTTATATTTAATTTAATGTAATTGATAATTATCAATTTTATTACATACATATTATACATTTTTTAGCTTATAATATATCACCGTAATAAGAAGACTTTCTCGTTGGACATAAAGTTTATATTTTACTAACTTAATATTGTTACTAAATCAATAAATAACTTAAAATTTTATTTTATTTATCAATTATTTAAGATCGATGCTAATTTGATTACAATATCAATGATTAATATACTAGATACATGTGGCACTAATCACTCTCTGTCTAAGTATATGAAATGTCTAGTATAAATAATGGGACGAGCATTGACGATATATAATTTTGTCTTTCAACTAATTGTTTGTTGCATAACTAATGACATATTTTATATAGTGAATCTACATGACTACATTTAGTTTTGCTAATCAACCATCTAATGGCAAATGCATGCTTAATGTTACTAATGTAAACTACGCTGGTTGGTCTCATACTAAAAGAGTAAAGAAAAATCTAATATTATCTTTCAAATTCGAGTCCTTTTAATGGTAAAAGAGTAAGAAGAGGATTTAACATAGTCTCCTAAATTCGAGTCCTCACAACCTTTAATAGAGATAGTCACTTGAACTATTAACCCGATCAGTAGTTCTAGGGTTCCAAGGGATTAGTTGAGGTATACACAAACTAGCCTAGACACCCCCGATTATTAAAAAAAAAAAAAAAAATTGTTACTAATGTGATATGTTTGTGAATCTACACTTTAAAAGGGGATCATTTGGGGCACTATGAATCTACATTTAAAAGGAATATAACACAAAATGAAGACTTGTATGAAATACTTGTTTATCATTGGTATCATGTTTAGGGTTTTAAACGATTTTTTAGTAATTACAAGATAATCTTCGCCATTATGTACAACTAATTAGTGTAAAACGAACATATAGAAACTAGTTACAGTTTACAAAGTAGGTTAGCATCATATTGTGGGTCTATGACAATGATCAAGAGGTTGAATCCCTTTGAGCCATGAGCACATGACTAATATTTTAAGAAAATAAGGTTGTGTTATAACTTTTGACTCGATGATAAATGTACAACGGTTACAACTAATCGTATTTTTGTCCATCAATTTTAGAGGTTTCTATTGTTCTAGCATACTTTTACCCAAGAGATCCCATTGGGCCATTGCTACCAAGAGGCCATATTGGGCCATCAAAGTTTAGATTCTAAGCATCACTTTGTTTATAATAGAGAAGTGATTTTTAGCCCTCATCTTCTATCTTAAATAAGAGTATAATAGAATTTAGAAAAATTATTAGAAATTAATTTTGATTCAAGTTCCAATCATTTTCAGTTTTATGATCATTTTTCCATTTAAATAATGTAATTTGTAACATTCTTCAAACTATAAAATTAGGATAAAAAAAAATAAAAATAAAAAGAAGAACTAAACTAATAAAGAATTCTTCAAAAGAAAATTAAACAATAGTTTTGTTCGATTTAGAAGGATATGAGATAAATGAGTTATGTAAATAAAGGAGAAATGTAAGTAACTTTGATGATTAATACAATAAGTTTTAATTTACTTGTGAAATTATGAATTCTAATTAACCTAAATTTGTTTTAATTTTTATTTTTTTGTTAACTATAAATACAAAGCTTTGAAATAAAAGTGTGGAGGAAAACTACCTCTAGGTGGTTGTTGTGTGTGAATTTTCTATTAAGCTCGGAGGAGTCAAAGTTCTGCAAGGTTATAGTTCGACCTAGAATCAGTTCAGCTCAATACTTGTCCAACCCAGCATAAGCTCATCGATATATAGCTCAATTCAGCATAAGCTAGTCGCGACCAATCTCGACAGTTATTCAAGCAAATCACAGATAAGCTCAGATCCTAGATATTCAGGAAGAGATTAGATCAACAACAATAATGACGCGATCTTAGCGCTCAATCGCGAGAATATCGGAGTTGCATTTCAATCTTAATTCTAATTCCTTTAATTTCGCTTTTTCCTTCGTGAAAAACTTGTATATAAACCCCTTCCAACGATGGAAGTAGGTTACAAAGTAGGTTGTAAACAAATGCAACGATGTAAAATATTGGTTGAATTTGTTTTACTATTTTATCCTATCATATCCAAAATACATATTTGTTTCAATATTCTTAAAATCTAAACATTTCTAATCAACCCAAAATATTTATATTTTTTAACCCCCTAAGTTTGTTAATTTAACTAAACAACCCTAACTATAAAAAGTTTATAAATTGACAAAAACACTCCCACCAACCCACATATTCCCTACAGTCTGCCACCACCACCAGAAGGTGGCTAGAATCTACCAGAATTGTGCACAACCGACTAGATGTGGTCGTCGTGCGCCGATCTGGCCAGATTCAACGACATCCAAGATATGGCCGTTGTTGACGACCAGATCTGGCCAGATCTGATAGTCAACGACCAAATCTTTGGCCATAGATCTAGCCTTTTTCCGGATATGGCCAGATCGATGCACGATCAGCCAGATCCAGCCGATCGTGCACCATTCCGGTGATTTTCGGCCGCCCTTCAGCGATGGTGGCCGATTGCTGGCATTTAATGGATGGGTGGGGTTATTTTTTTTAGGGGCGTTTAGATAAATTAACAAATGTAGAGGGTGCTTTTGTTAATTTTTAAATCCTATTCTCGTAATAATAACCCAACTCAACTTTTTAAAAAATACTACTCAAAATACTCTACCAAACACACCCTAAGTAACTTTAATGATTAATACAATAAGTTTTAATTTACTTGTGAAATTATGAATTCTAGTTAACCTACATTTGTTTTTTTTTTTTTTTTTGTTAACTATAAATACAAAGCTTTGAAATAAAAGTATGAAGGAAAACTACATCTAGGTGGTTGTTGTGTGTGATTTTTCCATTAAGCCTCGAGGAGTCAAAGTTTCATGAGGTTATAGTTTGACCTAGAATTAGTTCTCAGCTCAACACTTGTCTGACCCAGCATAAGCTCGTCAACATATGGCTCAACCCAGCATAAGCTAGTCGTGACCAATCTCGACAGCTATTCAAGCAAATCACAGATAAACTCAGATCCCAGATATTCCGGAAGAGATCAGATCAACAACAATAATGACGTGATCTTAGTACTCAATCGCGAGAATATCGGAGTTGCATTTCAATCTTAATTTTAATTCCTTTAATTTTTGTTTTTGTTTTTTTTTTTTTTTTTTTTTGAAAAACTTTTATATAAACCCCTTCCAACGATGGAAGAGGGGTTAGCAAATTGTTCAAAGCATTATATCATTTTCTTGTAAACTCTCTAAGCAAATAAGAAAAACATTGGATATAGACTCAAGATTCAAACTTGCCAAACCACTTTAAAAACCCTTTGTGTTCTTTACATTACTATTTTTACGTTCATTACATTGCTGGTTATCTTTAATCACACACACATTAGTTTCGGTTCGATCAAAGTCAATCAGATCACTCTAGTTGATGTAATTCTTGCATCAACAATGGTCAAATAGTCATTAGAGCTCTTACTTGGTCAGTAGTTCTAGAGTCCTAGAGGATTAACTGAGGTGCGTGTAAGCTGACTCGAACACCTCGATCAACAAAAAGAAAAAAAAAAAGTGGGGGAAATATTTTTTTTTGTTACAATTATAGCCACACTGAAAATAGGAGATTTCTAATGTTGTCACATTCAGTTTCATAAAATAAAGCATAAAAAGGATTCCATCTCCATGCATGTTATAATGAGACAAGATTTAAAAGCTTTTGCTCTCTTTTTCATCATCCCAAAAAGTGGAATTGTGATGTGGAGAGCACCTTCACCTTCAGCTTTGTTTGAATATTCTTTTGATGGTGGCTTGCCGCTTTGTAAAGGAAGATTGGGCTACATGAATCTTTATTGGCAATTCCACTTTTTATAACAAACTTCGATAACATAAAGAGCATGTCAAACTGTCAAAGTATGGGTCTTCAACTAAAGAATACAATATTATTTTACCATTTACAAGGAAAATACATTAACATTTATTTTATTTTATTTTATGTTCCATTTTTTCTATATTCATTATCTCATTCATTTTGTATCATGTTAATTTATACTTTAAACTTTTTTCTATCTTATATGTGTCGTATTGAAACGGTAAATAATAACATATTATTTTATTATTTAGAAAAAAAAAATGGGAGATCAAGTTATTTATTAAATAAAAAAATTATTGGATTTATGAAATAATTATGTGGGATTTTTACATTAAAACAAAAGGGAAAAGATGTGAGTTGAATCTATTACTATAGTTAAAACACTTTATATATATATAATTAATTAATTAATAAAAGCTAAATACACTTTAATACTTTAGAGTAGATTGCCATATTGTGACTAAGCATACTTTTTTAATCATTCATGTTTTGTTTAATAGAAAGCTTTAAACTTAAAAAAAAAAAAAAAAATACTTAACATCATTACTAAAAAGTTATTTTTCTAATTTTTATGATACAAAACAATACCAATATATAGGTTATTTTTCTAATTTTTATGATACATAGATCCCTATGTATGATATAATAATAGAAACCCCGAGATTTTTGAAAAAAAAAAAAAATTTTATGTCATCAATGAACTATTAATAAGATTATGAGTTAGTAAATAATATCAAATTATCCATATACCGTTTATTTGAACGAGTTAATTGATTTATCGTGTTAGGGTTTAGGCCCATTAAGATATGCTCCCTTGACTGTAGCAAACACTAAGAAAAAATAGACAATGGAAAGGTTTGTAAACAATAAAATTTTTCTCAATTAATCGAATATGTTAACGTTTATTAAATTTGAAGAAGGTAAATCCTAATATTTTTAAAAGACAAGACATAGACATAGTTGACTGAAACATCAGAGTGAATAAACTCCTCTCTTATTTTAATACATAAAACTTAACTGCAGGTGACTTTATCATAACTCAGGGATTAATAAATGAGCCTAATTTTATATTAAAATGGAAGCTGGAAGGCACGTGCAAAATTGCCACGTGGAATCATGACAATACTCAAACAACAACACACGTTTTCCACTTCCCTTGACTATTAAAAAAAGAAACTTTTTAGACTGCATGAAATTGACAATTGCTAACAACATAACCTCTTAAAAATTTCACGTTCATTTCGCTCCATCGGCACCACCAACGAATTTATGGATTTTATTTGCCCTAGTTCTCCCTCTGTAAGTCCTTTCCAATTCTTTCTCTCTTTTTTTTTAATACCAATTCATATTCATTTTCAATTGGGTGTCTTTCTATTGAAAATTTTCTGTATATGTAAAGAATTTTAGTTTTTTATACTTATTTCATAACTTTTTCTTCCTTCTTTTTCAATGCTAATGATTTACGCGTACAATGTTCAGAAGCAGAGATGGATTTTAACTAAATTTGTTCAAATGGTGGTGCGTTGTTAAGTTAGTTGCTTGTAAGTAGAGTAACTAGGTTGACTCAGCCTTGTTTCAACTGCTTATAATTTTTTCAGTTTTTATTTTTTATTTTTTTTTATTTTAGTTCTCTTTTCTTTGCTTCCTTCTTTCTGTATTTCATCTCGTTTTTTTTTTGAAATTCTGTTTGGCTGTTGCAAATGTGTGTTAATGTTTGAAGTGTCAAACATAAGTTGGGCTAAAAGTCTTGGACTTCTCGTTAATTGATCTCTGAAAGAGTATGCATATTTGGTTTTGAATTAAAAAAGAAGGAAAAAAAGTTAGAGATTTTATCTAATTGAACTTTTAAATAGGGACTTTTTACTGGCTAAGTATGAAAAGTTGTGAAATTAGTTTAATGTAATGACAAACTTGGTTTTGACTAATTACATTTCTATGTGATTAATTTTGTGGTTTTCTTTTATTCTTCATTGGTTGTCAGGTATGGGATGGAAATAAATTCTCAAAGTGTTTCGATGACATATATCCTTTTTATGGATTCAGAGTTTGATTCTAAATTGCTTTTTAGCTTTAGAACGGTCATTGTTTTTGTATATCATTTTCCCTTAACAATGCTTACGGTTTTTGGCTTTGGAGCAAATGTGATCACGGTTATTATGATTTCTATTCTTGGAATCACGCAAAGGAATGCCGGAGGAAACCGGAGGGTAGGTTCTTTTCTAATATATATTTATGATCTATTTAGCTGCAGAAATTACTGGGTGATGGAAAGTTGAATCTGGGTGCCTCTTGTTACCATTTTATTTCTTAGTTTGTTTATATCCAAAATGATGTACTTTGCGAATAGAATACATCTGGAATTTCTTTCCTAAATTTAACCTCAAGTATTTGGTAATTGTGTAAGGATCAGAGTTGACCCTGTTGTATAACAATTGTAGTTATAAATTGTCAAATAAAAAATAATTCCAGAACATTTTACTCGTTCTCCATGAATTTGGAGAATTGTGATTGCTTTGCATTAAATTCTACTGATGTAATTAACCTTTTGAAGTTCTATGTGTCTTGTATGGAAGAAGGCCATGGTATGATCCTTATTCTTTATGTTACATGACTATGCACAGAACCTTTGAATATCTCTTTGTTGTTGTAAACTGAGGTAGCAGAATGAACTTATAGTTTGATACATTTGTCACCACTTAGTCTCGTCTTGAGCATCAAGCAGTCAAATACCTGTATTGTTGCTGGTGAAATATTAACTCAGATGTAATCATGAAATCCTCATTCATTTTACTAATCCCAGCTGACATGAATTTAATTGCTTTGAACTTTTTTCTTCGGATATTGACCGTATTAACTGCTTCTTAACAATTTGTCCCCAATTTTTTTGTTGGCCAGTATTAGTCTAAATGGAGTAGTTGTTGTTGGTTTTGAGCTTCAATCAAACTTTTTTAACTCAATATGTGCCTACTTAAATTAAGTAACCCAGGAGTTATAAGCTAGCCCAAGATTACTGTCTCCTGATTTCGGATGTGATAATAATTCTTTTCTCTCAACTTAAAAAAGAACTCTGTGCTGTTGTGAAAGGCAGATGGCCATAATTATGTCTCTATCTTAGATTTGTTGTTTACTCATTTTTAGAGATGACAAGGAATTTACATGCTAGTTTCCTTCTTTCTTTTCTCCTTCATTTCCTCTCTGCTTCTATTGATTATATTAGTAATTTGCAGATATTATGCTGTATGCTTTTCTTATTTTCCTACAAGGTCTGCTTGTAGAGTGGTAGTCTATGAATGAGCTGTACTTTAAATACCAATTCTTTTCTATTATTTTTTGAAGTAGAAAACTAAGTGTGATACTCTTCCGTTTATGTGATTTTTATCATTGAGTAGTTATATTGACAGTAGAAAAACAAGAGCCTCCAAATTTCGTTTGGAAGTAATTGTTACATGTACTAACTATTTGACATAAATTACTTAGGTAAACTTAATAGAAAAGGTTGTTTTGTATTTTCTACCTCTCCTTGGAGTATGTTTGTCTTCTGTGGACATAATTTTGCTTCTGAAGGAAAGCCTTCACAGAGAATTTATTTCGCATCACGAGTGGCTTTCAAGATGTTCTCGGTTTGCTGTGTGGGTAAGTTTGCTAATTTTCAGTTGTTGGCTGTATCTGTTATGCATTTTGTTGTGATAGCTTAATATTTGTATTGTAACACTTTTCCTTTACAAATATTTAGATGATTATCATACTCTTCTCAACGTGCGCCTCTTTTCACTACATATTTTGCAACCATATCCTATGCTTCTGGTGGATTGTAAAGCCAGTAACAGGAATTCTCCATCTGCAAGTTGTTTTTCTTTCGTTGGAGGTACTACTTTTTGTTTCCATTTGAAGCTTCTTCTTTCTATAATGTGTAAATTCTACATGATTTATGTTGTTTCCAAATTTCTATTTTTAATGGGTTAGAACATGTCTATTTATGTTAAAATTTTATAATTTCAAATAAAACTGGTCTATAAATACATACATATGTTTTATATGTACCTATACAAATTATATGTAAATTACATTTATGTATGTATATGCTATAAATTATGTTTCTCCATCAAGTCCGAGAATTTAGAGGGATTGACTTAAGAATTAAACAAAAGAGGGTTCAGGAAAACTGATATTATGGGGAAGTTATTTAATTTTTTTGTCTCATGACTCAAAGTTCTTATTGAAGCTTGCATTGGATGTTGATAGATCTAACCTTCATGAACATTTACCAACTAGCTGCATATTGTGGTACTAAGGTTTATTAACCACCACAGAATCATCAAAAGATGAAACCTAAAATTAGAATGGCCTCTTAGCTAGGTTTGTGCTTAATGTAATTCTTGGAGTGGCTACACTGTACATCTTGAAATATTATAGGAATTTTATAGTAATCACTAATTGATCATTTCTTCCATTCACATATTATGAAACTTAGATTTCAGTAATTGAATTATGTGGTAGATGTTATTATAATATGTTTCAAGCTTGTGTCACAGGTTTTGGAATGTCTGAAAGAGAGTTGTATTCTTTTGTTGGATATTGCATTTGGCATTTCTATTAACATTATGAGGATAAAGCGAGCATCTTCTAAGAGAAGGTATCACTTTGTCAATCATACTGATAAATTTCCTTTTGGATCTTTGTTCAAAAAAATCGTTTGAGGCAATCAGGTAGACCTACTGGTTGGTTAGCTACTTGAAAATTGTGGTCATATTGCGTCACTGATATTGATTATTGAAATAAGCATATGGATATTTGGAAATACATGTAAAGAATGCTACTATATGTGCAGACAAGAATGCATGATGATGTCGTTAATACCAATCTTTGATCCTGTCATGATTGGATATGATTCTTCAAAATTTTGAAATGTAAATAATGGGGAATTTTCTTTCAAACGTGAAGAGTAAATTAACTTCTCCTGCACCCCATATTGTATTTTTTTTTTCATTATCATTATTATTACTCATGCTACACATCAGCATGCATCATGTCTGACTATTCTCGTTTTCTACCTTTCAAACTTATCCATTGCAATCACATTGATCTTCACTTTTGAACTACTTTGGTGACATAAAAGGCTCTCGCCTCTGTCTTTCCTGCTTTTATTCAAGAATTGACATTTATTGGCTTCACATTAATCATTTGTTTGTTAAAAGTTATCTTGTTATTACAACATTCATCATGTACTAGTTTGACTGTCGGATTCAATATCTGCATATAACTTTTGCATTCATCATCAACTAGTGTGATTATCTGATCCAATATTTACATATGAGTAAATGTAATTTTTTTTTAGAAGTTTCATCCTATAGGAATTCACTAAATGTGGTAAATGCTAACATGAATTGTAGTTCAATAGAAGAATCACTTCTTTCCGTTGACATCGATGTTGAGGAAGGTTCTAAGGTCTCTGTAAGTATTTGGCTTTTTTATTTTTCTTCAATTCACTTTTTAATGATTTGTTGTATCATTATTCTTAACATATGTAATCTGTTATTAAATACTGTTACTTTTCAATTCGTATGCCCTGAAATTGTCCACATGAGACTGATTATTGTTTTTATTAGATGAAAGATGAAGGGGGAGAGGGGAGCTGTTGGGTGTTTGAACCTTTTAGAGCTTTTGTCTTTAGTATGATTAAATACTCTGAACCAAAAACTTTTTCCCCTTTTTTTTCAGCAATACAATTCTGGTTTTTTTATAGTAACTCATTAAATCATGTTGATCTTTCTAACCCTAGTATTGAAGAAAATTACTCTCTTGACTATTTCTCTGTCCCTTTGGAGAGGAAATTTAGAAAACATGTGAAGTTATATTTTGACCTTGACCAATAAGATGAAACAATATTATTAGAGATAGTATGGTTTATTAATTATATATGTATCTGAATTACATAACAGTTTTCAATCTAAATCTAGTGCTTCATTATGTTCTGAGGCATGGTCTGTAGAATTTTCAGCAAAAAATTTAGTTGAACATTAGTGAATGTAGGTATCTGAGGTGCTAGCTCACTGCCTGGCCATGAAGAAAATTTTTCTTGAGGTGTTCCATGAAGTGAGCATTATGTAAATAAATAAATGACGTTCATCTAGCTTTTACATGACAGAATGTGTTTCAACTTGCCATGAAAAAGCTGGAAAGCACATATTGGAAAGTTCATACCCAATTTATGAAGCATTCCTTCAAGAACCTTTGAGATTTTTAGTCGGAATTAATTAAGAAATTCATGGCAAAAAAAGTTTATATATATATGATTCCCCAATCCCAATCGAAACGACCGAAAAAGATATATGAGTTAATATATGCTATAAGGTTGAAAATATCATTAATAAAAACAAGCACCGGAATCTTGTGTTATCTTTTATGATAATCATCAACAGCTGAAACGTATCTTAATGCCTGAACCCTAATGATAAATGATGTGAGAAAAACAAAATTGTATATATATAGGTATGTATATTCGCATAGAGTTTCTTCTTATGGCAGTGTGATTTCTACTAGGTCTTCCTATGATTTGAAACTCAATTTTTTAATGTCTTATACTCTAGGTAAATCTGAGCTAGATCCACCATTCTCTAAAAAATTCTTGATTGCAGTTATTGTTGGAAACTGATTGGAATTACTAGTAGTTGAATAACCAAATCTTGTTTGACTGAATATCTAAATACATTTTGGATGAAACAGAGCTGTTTGATTGGCCTGTTTGCAATAGTGGACCTGCTTAAAGCTGTTTATTAGTCTCTTTATTTTTCTGGAAGTCACTAATTATTTGCAATTTTCTTGTATGTCTGGCTGTCAAAGGGAAACAATCAAAGCTATTGGGATCCTACCTTCGAATCTATCAATTCTATGATGAATCGTGGAGTGATAAAGCAACTTGAATTTGAAGATTTGCTTGGGCTACCTGTTGATATGGATCCTTCTGCCTGTCATTATAAATTGTTAAGCTGCTGGGAAACTCAGGATAGTAGCAATTCCGGCAATCCGTCATTACTTAGAGCACTATGTTGTGCATATGGATACCCATATCTTTGTCTGGGCTTGTTAAAGGTATATATATTTCATCATATGCTTTCCACCTAGATGCGTAGACACACACGCATGAAAGGATATCTTAGACATGTTAGATAACTTTCAAAATCAATGAGTTCTACTAAAATTTAAGGTTTACTTTTGAAAAAATTTATAGGAGAAAGTATTTGCATGATCATTCCCGTTTTGTTGAGTCATTGTTGTCATTCCTTTTTCCCCCCTTCGTATGTATTTGTATGTGCTTGTATTAGTTTGTGTCATGCATATGTACACATATCTGTTTAGCAGTTCACTATAACAGCTGGAGGATCCCGGGATCAAATCCATTTCAGGGCATTCATAAGTTAGTGGGGAATTGCTGTTATATGACTAAAACTAATATTTTTCAGGTGCTCAATGATTGCATTGGCTTTGCTGGACCTTTGCTTCTCAATAGGCTCATTAAATTTCTTCAACAAGGTTTGTGGCAATTTCAGTTTTTAGTTACATTGCTAAAATGTTGAAGTGCGTTTCATAATTTGAATTCAGCTTTTACTTTGTCATTCCTTTGTATCAGCTTCGGAATGTTTTATTGTAATTTGGTTTGAGCATTTATGAGATTTTGTATTAAATGAAAACTGCATCACGGCTAAAATACCTTCCAAGAATGGTCCTCCTAGCTGTGGCTGCTTGCAAGATTATGTTGTCAGTTTCACTTAAGATGCTATGTGTGATTTTAGCAATACTAGGTTATGCCTTCTGTTGGAGTCCCACATCGACTAGGCACGCTCAAGCCTATTGGGTTAGAAGAGGGGGTAATTCTCCCATTCAACAAGGCCTTATTGGGTGAGGAGTCTAGCTCACCTCAAATTCTAACATGGTATCAGAGCCCAGGTTTAGTTGAGCTTAGCGCTTGACCAGCGGGTGAGAAGTTAGAGCCAGCAACTACCTCCAATAACAGGCATGACCCAACATATGGGCTTGACCGTGATGGGGAATGTTGGAGTCCCACATCGACTAGGCATGCTCAAGCCTATTGGGTTATAAGAGGGGGTAATTCTCCCATTCAACAAGACCTTATTGGGTGAGGAGTCAAGCCCACCTCAAATTCTAACACCTTCTTTAATTAGATGAAGTAACCCAAGCACCCGTCACCGTTACATGCACGTATTTATCATGTTCAGTTGTAATATTGAGTTAATTAATGACTTCTTTTTTTCTCATTATCTCTGTTCTTCTGTTTAGTTCTTTTGAGTATCTATCTATAGGAAATTTAGGCAACATGAATAGCCAAAGTACTTCACCCATTTAATCAAATTATTTTAAAGATGATAATGTATTGGCATAGGGATTGCTGCACTTTATTATTCCTGGACTAGAAAGTGTTTTCTTGAGGTGATTTAGTTATTGGCATTTGATCTGTTGTCGGTGGTCTGTTTACAATTAATTTTAATCATCATAATATCTTGTCTCTTTTATATAGATTGTTTCTCTACTTTAGCAAATGAGGCTGCACTGTGATGCTTAGTGCTGCTGTTTAGTATTGTCATGTAATGGCAACTGAATTGCTGACTTTTGGGTTCTTATTTGTGCTGTAAATACTAATGTAATAACTGCTTCTCAGTTGATTTTGAGGTGTTTTAAGGTTTATGATTCAGAAGTTTTCCCTTCTAGTCTTTTGTTTTCCTTTTTTTGTATTTACTGTTATATCATTCAATTTAGTTTATGGCAGGGTAGTTCTATTTAGTTTATAGTTGTTTGAATGCCCCAGTGATTTGGTTGCTAACTAATGTGTTGGATCATTGTTTGGCATTTTCTCAATTCATGTTTTAGCTAGCAATAGAACATTCAAGATTTACATAAATACCTGGCCTATTGTTTTACCATTTACTGCTCAATAATCCTGTATTATGAAGTTTTAATTGGATATTAACTTTATTGACTAATGTCTGTCCCTTTGTTTCTTCTTTCAGGTTCTGGAAATTTGGATGGTTATGTTCTTGCAATAGCCTTGGGCCTCACATCTATCTTTAAGTAAATCTTACCCTGTTGAAAAATGAATTTATATTTTCTTTGCTTATTTGTTTTAACTCGTAGTTTGCATTTCTAGTAATTGCTTTCCTTGAAAAGTTTTAATTATAGTAGTTCTGAGCACTATAGGACTACACATGCAAAAGTAAGTTCAGGGGAAAGAGTGTTTATCTTATTTTTGGGTGAAATAAACATTCTTAAGTCAGTCTTAAGAAAAATCCCTTGTTCTGTTGAGGTTACAAATAAATAAAATAAAATAAAGTCAGTCTTAAGTAACAGATACAATTTTACCTCCTAGGAGAACCTTTGTTTGATAGTTTTTACTTCTAAATGTCACGAAATATGGCTAAGATACTTGTTGATCTGTACCACTATTGCTCCTCAGTGAATCACTGTGTTGGGTGAATCCCTATGAAAAGGAACCTAGACTGTAGTTTTTTTAATTGTATCAAACTATTAAGATTTTCTATTGTTTCATATTAAAAAATGAAATATAAATTGACCATTAAGATATTCTCTCAGATAAATCTTCAGTGATGCATTATTGCAAGTTCTTCAGTCCCAGTCCTTGAGCTCAAACAGCGAGTCCATCGTGGAATGAATTTAAAATCTGGAATTGACACAATAATCAGATTATAGGTTATAAGTTTATAAACTTAATCCATCCCTTTTGGGATGGAACAGATTCACTAATTCCTTGATTTAGTTAGTAAACAGAGTTTGAACTAGGAAGTACACGTCTAGATGTGACTAGAAGCTAAAAAAGGGTATTCTGAGACATTGTTATAATTGGGTTCATTGATATTTCTGGAATAATTGATGCTATTTTACATATAATTATACTCAATTCTACAGAATTCTTTAATCTTAAAAGGGATATTGTAGTTTCAAATAGGAGGGTTGGTTTTTTGTCCAGTTTTTGTTAAATTGATTAATTGTATGCGATAGTAGGTAGAAACAATGCTTTTGAGAAGTCCTATTGAGATCAAGAAATAGAGGCCCTCTTGCCATCCAACCCAGATATTCTACTATGGTGGTCATTTACTATCTAGCTTCATCATGAGTATTCAAATCTCAACGTATAGTTGTCTCTTATGTTCTAGTTCATGTGTCTTACAGGATTTCATGATTGAAGGCTGAGTATGTACATTTAAAGATAACAATCATATAGCTTGCTGTTATGATCAATATGACATTTTTAGAATAAACCTCTTTGTTTTAGCTTTCCTTTGTTTGCTTGAAGATCAATTCTTAATTTCCAGTGCATAGTAACAAAATATTATGTTCATTCTATTACGAAGTGCAAAAGTTATTATCATTGAAGGATTTTGCCAATGATGCAGATCCTTTCTTGATACGCAATATACTTTTTATCTGTCAAAGCTGAAGTTCAAATTACGATCAAGTATGATGACTGTTATCTATCAGAAGGTATGTTAAATTGTGTTGCTGGCTAAGTTTTGAAACATGAATTTATATGTTATAGACATGATATTATTGAACAATATGTTCACTTTTGCCAATTGATATCTGCAATTGATGCGTATTGAGACAAATAGCAGTTACCAACTGAGGAGTCGTTTCCCTTTTTTTTTTCTTCTGGAATTTATGTATAAGAAAGTATATTTTATTAGCAGTTGAAACTGAGATGAAGTTTCAAAAATGGGCTAAGACCAACTTACAAACTAAAATCCTAACTAGGGATGACCACCCTATACAAAGACAATAAAAAACAAGTCCAACCCCAAGTGAACCAGGTCCTTCCTTTCAATGTTTTTGGCACTGTGCATTAAAATTATATGAGTTTATTGATAGGAGAGTCAATGGGTTTAAACTGAAACCACCTAAGTTTAATTTAATCTTTATGTTTATTATGGAAATGTTTTAAGACTTTTCTCAAGATACCATCGATAGTTTATCTTTTGGTCAGGAAACTTCATGTTTATGAAGTTTGTAAGCTAGATAAGTCGAATATTAATGTGTTTTCTCTTCTTTTGGTTTAGCCCTTCAGCATATTATATCTTCTCTTGCTTTATTGTCTACTTTACCATCATTCATACTTTGATCTCAGTGTCTATATGTTAGCTTAGCAGAGCGATCAAAATTTTCGGGCGGAGAGATACAGACATTCATGTCTGTAGATGCTGATCGAATTGTGAATTTGTGCCACAGTTTGCATGATATGTGGAGGTAATAATATAATTATTTGGTAAGTTTACGACTCATAGCATTTTCTGCTGTTTAGTAGGTACTAACAACTGCAATATTTTTGTTTGTTTGTTGTTTTTCTTCTTCTTCTTTGTTCTTCCCTTTTTCTTTTAAATTTTTTAATATTGTTGCAAATAGAAAACAGTATAGTCTACTAGCATTAATAGACTAGGAACTGAGTTACTCCAATCACCATTGGAGTCAAGATTTCTTCAGGAGAAATCAAGGAAAAGACCAAAACAACTGAATATTAGAAATTATAGAGAAAAGACTAAAGTTTTGTATTCTGAAATCTGCCCTATGAGTGAACATTCCTTCCTAGGATGTATTTAAAGCCCATATATTTTCCCAGTCTTTATTTAATATTGTCTTACAAAGACAAGACTGACTTTTAATTCAATGCTCTTTTTCATGCATTTTGACTGGACTCTTTGACTACCCAGTTATAAATTAAAAAACAATCCAAACATTCCTTTACTGTTTGCATTAAATATCGTAGCTTATATATATTGCAAAAATTATAATAAATTATTATTGAATATTGAGTTTATGTTTGTATGCTGTACTTTACTTTTATTTATTTATTTATTTTTTGCATTTTGAGAGAAAATATGCAAATTGTCATCAATTAATAATAGACAGCTCCTTGTCAATCAATTGGTTATGCACACATTGGTTATAAGTCATTGTTAAAAACCGGCTTGTGAAGGAGTGGTGTGCGAGTGCTTATAAACACAATTGCAATACAATTCAGCATATACTTTTGATGCTGAAATCTGCGGTGGCTCATATACTGAGCTACTTGACTTTGTAGTTTTTGCACATGACCAAGTAGCAGTTCTCCCCAACTCCAGGTCCTCCTGTCTGCAATGAGGGTCCTCCTCACATACATATGTTCAAATACTTATTGTTAGTACACACTGAGTAGAACTTACCCTTAAAAACCGGCTTTTAAGGGAATGGTGTCCAAGTGTTTTAAGACCAATTGTCAAGCCTTAACCTAGCAACGTGAGACTCAATTGGGTTGTTACACAATGGCTAAGGAACACTGATACCTTGTAACTTGCAGAGTGTGCTTGATGAATAGAGGCCAGTACATGAGTAAGAAAGGTATATAATGTATTCACCGCATTGGAGATGTCTCTTAAAGCCCATAGTTTTCTTCTTCTTTGTCTTAATGTTTCTTTTTTGGTTGAGACCTTCTAGTAAATGTGATTCAGGCCCTTACCAAAAATCTATCAGAAAAAGAAAAAGGAAATAAATCACTTTAGTGAAGATTCAAATAACACCACTACATCATGGCTTGTTATGAAGCTTTATTTTATTCTGCCTTTTCCCCTGTTGACTTGGCATCTAATTTAGTAGATTGGCACTTTGTTCTCTTTAATTTCAGTTTAACTAGTCATTAAGTATCAATCTTTGAGATATAAGTATTGACCAAAATTTATTTCTGAACTGTTCTTTTAATAGCACTACTATTAAGCTTATTTACTTCAATATTTTGCTGCCTTCTGCATATAATCTAATTTTGATTTAATTTCATATATGGCTTGATCCTTGGTATACAGTGTTTTAATCATTTAAGTTTTTATGAATTTTCAGCCTCCCTTTACAAATTGGAATAGCGTTATACCTTCTGTATACACAAGTCAAATTTGCTTTTGTTTCGGGACTTGCAATAACCATTTTACTCATACCAGGTATAATATAACTTGTTAGAGCTATGTTAATCAAGTAGTCTCAAGTTTGAATTCCCTTTCTTCTCTGTTGCCTTAATTAAATGATAATAACCTGTGTTTATGTTTATCGTTGTATTATGGTCTTGGTTGTATTTGTGGTTGTGATTGTTTTTGATATGTGACTTGCATGTGGAAGGTTTTGGATTTGGTGGTAACTTAAGAACTCTTAGAATCCTTTTGAACAATGACTCAATTGGTATTAAATACAAAATCTTTTTAAATATGTTTTATCATTTGTTGGCATCTGAAAGAGTTAAGAGTATAATTTAGTTGACCTATATTTATTTGTGTGCTTGTAGTTGACCTTTGATATTATGGATAGTTGACATAATTTTAAGTTAATCATGTATAATCAATAGTTTTCTTTGCTATAGTGGCTCATCAACACTCTATTGTCACACAATCATGTTGTTTCATTTTGCTGAGGACAAATCTAATTTTCATGGTGGATACTGCTTTCCTGCAGTGAATAAATGGATTTCTACATTAATTGCAAATGCGACTGAGAAAATGATGAAGCAAAAGGATGAGAGGTACGTATGTGTTTCCCATATGGTTGTTTATTCCTTTTAGTCCTTATAAACTTTGAAAAATCAGTTTATGATCTTATTTCTATTTCCCTGAAGATTTAGTAGGTATACTTGCCTTTATAAGTGATGACTTAAAGTAGGAATTGAAAGATAATATATTATTATTAGTGTTGGAGGGCAGATGTGTCATTAAAATTAGATGATATCATTGCACAAGAACAATGTAAATTTGAACATTAGTTCAGTCAATTACTCTCTATCCAGTTTGATCCAGTTTTGAATTGTGTTGTAGGGGTCTTGAGCATGCATACTTATTTACTTTTATTTAATTCAAAATAGTTAACCTACTTTTGTTACCTTTATCTGAAATTTTTAATATTATGCTGCATATAATGGTCTATTTACTGCGTAGGCAAGATAATCACGTTAATGTGGATGAATAGGAGCAACTGCTCTACAATTAAACTTAGTATACACCAGATTGATGAAATTTTCGAGGTTTGTTATTGATAATTACTGGTGACTTGGCTTTTGCCCCTATCCCTGGACTTAAACATGTCCATTAGGTCTGATGAAAGATTTTGAAGAGTAATATAAGGATCCAGGAGGGAGACACCTTGTTAACGTTGCATCAGTAAATTTTCTTTGAAAGGGTTAACTGTCTGGCCCTATATTTTATGCATTGATTTTGATAGCTTGGTATTTGCCGTTAATTGAAATTCAATGGAAAAATTGTAGCAATTACAGTGACAATGAGAACACTCAAAACTCCAATTGTTATGGTTGTGAAGTTCATATAAAATTGCAATAAATATATGATAGCAGTTACTGCATGTAAAAGAAATGTCATGTGAAGCACTTTTTATGATTTGAAAATATTTACATTCTAATTTTCTCTGACAGGATTAGAAGGACAGGAGAAATTTTGACGCATATTCGCACTCTAAAGATGTATGGCTGGGAGCATCTATTTTCTTGCTGGTTGATGGAGACAAGATCCTCAGAAGTGCAGCACCTATCAGTATGATACTGCTAATGCTTTAAAGAATGATATAGGAAACATGATACATCTTTTGTTTTCTATAATTCTTATATAGCTCTCAACCATTATCTTTGACTCCTTTCTAGACCCGGAAGTATTTGGATGCATGGTGTGTATTCTTTTGGGCTACTACACCAACGCTTTTTTCTTTATTCACATTTGGACTCTTTGTGTTGATGGGGTATGATCTTGATGCAGCAACGGTATGCTGAAACTCTCAAGCTACTTGTGAGAACTTAATGGAAAAAGTTCTTTATTTTTTTCAATTCCTATCTTTAATTTCCATTTTTTTTGGGTATGCTCACAACAGCATTGTTTTAACTGGTGTAATTGATCTCTCTGAGAATCACTATTGCAGGTCTTCACTTGTCTAGCTTTGTTTAATAGTTTGATCTCTCCTCTCAATTCATTTCCATGGGTCATTAATGGATTGATTGATGTGAGTTTTCCATGTTCCATTAGCATTGAGTTATAATCGTTTCATATTAAAGTTATTGATGAAGCTGCTACTCTTTCTGTTTACTTGATCCCAGGCCTTCATATCGGCCAGACGGTTGAGCAGGTTCCTCTGTTGTGCTGATTCCAAATCTGAAAGGGAACAGGAAGTTAATTCTCCATCATGTTTATCAACTGACCAATATGATTCTACCTTTGAAGATATGGCAGTTATCATGCATGACACATCCTGTTCTTGGTCTAGTGGTGATGAAAAGGATCTAAATTTGGTGCTAAATCATGTCAATTTACACCTACCAAAGGGTTCTTTTATTGCAGTTATTGGGGAGGTTAAGTATCTGCCTGCAAACTTTGATTATTCTATTTATTTATTATTGTTTTATACATACAACTGCAGTACGTTAGGTGCCATAAAATTTAAGAATTTTTTTTTTTTTTAATCTGATAGTGCCTTCTCTTGAGTTCCCAAATATCTTGGCAAGGGAATGGAGACCATAGCTTTTCCTTAAAAATCTTTGTTTATGGAATATACTTATGTTTATCATATATTTTCATGGAAGTGATAATGTACATTGTATCATGCAAATATAAGTTGATATGTTTAGATAGTAAGACCAACATGCAATCGGTTACTCTTCAGCTCTGTTTAAATTAATTTATAGTGCACTAAACATATGATTTAGTTTATGTCAAAAAATGGATAATTAGAGTTATAATGTATGTGGAAGCAGTTAGTTTGTGTCAGCAGATCAAGCAACTAAATTTTATTTGGTTAGGTGCTATAAAACTTAAGAACCTTTTTTTTTTCAATCTGATACTGCCTTGTCTTGATACCAAATATCTTGGCAAGGGAATGGAGATCTTAGCATTTCCTTAAAAATCTTGTTTATGGAATATACTTATGTTTATCATATATTTTCATGGAAGTGATAATGTACATTGTATCATGCAAATATAAGTTGATATGTTTATATAGTAAGACCAACGTGCAATCGGTTAGCCTTCAGCTTTGATTAAATTTAATTTATGGTGCACTAAACGTATGATTTAGTTTGTGTCAAAAATTAATGGATAATTAGGGATATAATGTATGATGAAGCAGTCAGTTTGTGTCAGCAGATCAAGCAACTAAATTTTATTTTTTTGCTTTGTTTTTTTTTTTTTTTTTCCAAATCTATTTTTCCTTTGATCATATGATTTAGTTTTCAGATTTCTTAAATATTGAATATTTATAATGGCAATGAAAAACAGACTCAGTATTTTTGAACGAGCTAGTTAATGGTTTTCAGATGAGTTTCCGATCAAGGAATGGACTTCTGGAAGGGTATTTTGCTTCCATGAAGCAAGTGAATAATTCTTTTAACAAATATATTGTCATCCTTGCTTAAGGCAATAGGAAATGATGAAACAGAAATGAATTCTAATAATCTGATATAATACAAGCTACATTAGAAGCTTCTATTCAGGTAGAAATGTTTTATCTATACAAAACAATCTAGGTAGATCTTTTGATGTGTGTGTGTGTGCGCGTGTGCGTGTATATCTATAGCATGAGTGATGAAACTACCATCCTATACTTGGGGTTTGGCTAAAGTGGTGTAAGGGTAGAGTGGGGTTGGATAGGTCTTTTATTCAATTCTTTGAAAGAAAGGAATCTTCTTGGCAACACTATGGAATGCTAGATGTGACACCTAGAAATCATAGAATTAAAACTATAATTATGAAATAATGAATGCAGGTTCTCAATAGATATAAATTTGATCAAATTTCTGATAGTACAAATCTTGTGCTCTGTGCAAGCTTTTATTTCCTTTCCTGTATATATTTTTCTCTCAGCTATCTGCATGTACACAGGTTGGTTCTGGTAAATCATCCCTCTTAAATTCTATATTGGGAGAGACTCTACTCGTCTGCGGATCAATACATTCAAGTGGCTCTATAGCATATGTTCCACAGGTTTATAAACTTTCTGTAGATTGAGCTTGCAATGTCTAAGAACACTGAATACAGAATATTCATACATTTGCATTTTCTGAACTGTAGGTCCCCTGGATTTTGTCAGGAACTATACGTGATAATGTATTGTTTGGGAAGAATTATGATCCAGGAAGGTGTAAATCTATCTACATAAAAAGAAAAAAAAAATTCCTTTCTTTTTTCTTCTTGTATTACGTGGCTTCTCTGCTCCATTTCTTTCCATTAGTGGAATATGTTTAGTATCAACTAGCTCATAAGATCTTTATTTATTTATTTATTTTTTAAGAAGACTTTTGAAAGGATATTTTCCTACTTTTAACTGTAGAAAATTATTTTATGTGGAGCAGATATTCTGATGTTGTAAGGGCATGTGCACTTGATGTTGATATCTCATTAATGATTGGAAATGACATGTCTTATATTGGAGAGAAAGGACTTAACTTATCTGGTGGACAGAGAGCTCGTCTTGCTTTGGCAAGGTTGTATCATATATGTGCTCATTTTTTCTTACTTTGTAATGAATTAGCCTAAATTTTCATACTTTTAATACTTGGTTTACTGGCCTGTAACTAACAGGGCTATCTATCATGGCGCTGACATATATATGCTTGATGACGTCCTCAGTGCAGTTGATGCACAAGTTGCTAGATGGATTTTATCAAATGGTATTATGGGCCCTCTGATGGCTCAAAAGACCCGTATTCTTTGTACCCATAATGTTCAGGTAATTCGTGAGTTTCTCTGGTTTTCTTTAGATATCCATATATGTCTTTGCTCAGATACTCATATGAAATTTAAATTGATTTCAAAGTTTTCTGTATTGAACGGGTGCAGCAATAGATCTAAAGACCAATTTCCTGGCTTTATGTGTATTTTAAATTCCAGTGTCATGCAGTTTCTAAAATGGATGTCATCTGCCTTTAAACCTCACAGGCAATATCTTCTGCTGATATGATTATTGTCATGGACAAAGGCCATGTGAAGTGGGTGGGAAATTCAGATGAGTTGGCAGTTTCTATGTATTCGGGTTTCTCTTCACTGAACGAATTTGATACATTATACATGCAAAGACAAGAATGCAGCACAAGTGCTTGCATTCAAGACAAACCAAATCATCCCGAGGAGAAAGATGTTGTCTCTGTGTTAGATGGAGCTCCAGACATACTTGAAGTTGAGCAGAGAAAAGAGGGTAGAGTTGAACTTACTGTATACAAGTAAGACATGATATGTAAAGGAAATTTTAGTACTGGAAATAGAGGTGTCTAGGCGTTCCCTACTTTATAATGTCACAGGCCATTTTTCTGTTAACATTTACAATTTTTTAATTGTTATCTTGCAGAAATTATGCCGCATTTTCTGGTTGGGTCATTACACTTGTAATATGTCTCTCAGCCATATTAATGCAAGCTTCTCGTAATGGAAATGACCTGTGGCTGTCATATTGGGTTGATACAACAGGGAGCAATGAGACACAATACTCCACATCCTTTTATTTGGTAATTAGTTTCCCTCATTTTCTCTATGATGCTAATTTGCATGCATGTATACACGTCCTTTAAAACCTTTGTTTAGAAGATAATTTTTTTTTCAGGGTAGCTATGAGTCAATAGCAAATGTACAAAAAATCAGTATGATTAGAATTGATGAGATCCTTACTTCTATATTTTTCAAACCGCTATCTATTAGCTGTAGAACAAGTTTGATCTTGTTGAAAGTTTAAGTTTTTGCAAACTTATCTATCTATTAGGTTGTATAAGTTGTTTCAACTTGGTGTTTAAATGTCTTTACATTTGTGAAATAATAAGATTATACTGGGTATTACAGTTATAAAGCTGAGTTATGCAGGTCTTTTTTTTTAAAAAAAAAATAAAAAAAATTATATTATGAATTTGAACTTCCGTTTCATCATAGTTTAGGTAGATCAAAGAATAACTGAAAATGAGCTGCTACAAAGTTCTGTTGGAAATTCATGGTCTCAGTTCTGGAAGATATTAAACTCACCTAAACTGTACAAAGCCTTAATACTTTTCCATTTAGCATGTGGAAAAAATTGCTCTTGATTGTAAGAATTTCTGTGTTTTGTGGGTATGTTCATTTCTTCACTAGCATCCCACATTGGGACAGTAAACTTGCTGACTTTGAGAGGTTATTTCTAATTCTGTGGACTTACTAATTGATGGTGCAGGTCATCCTTTGCACCTTTTGTATCGCAAATTCATTTCTTACGTTGCTGAGGGCTTTCTCATTTGCATATGGTGGCTTACAAGCTGCAGTTCAGGTGCACAACACACTGGTTAATAAAATCATTAATGCTCCTGTTCTATTCTTTGATCAGACACCAGGTGGACGAATACTTAACAGGTTAGAATGGGGGTATTGCTTTGGATCATGCCACTTGTGTTGTGTCTTACTCCTCTTACTGAACAGTTTTTTTTCCTCTATTGGTGCCCTGTTCACTGATTCTGTAATATATTTACCCTGCATTTTTGCATTTTGTAGATTTTCTTCAGATCTCTACACAATTGATGATTCTCTTCCATTCATCCTCAACATTCTCGTAGCTAATTTTGTTGGCCTATTGGGGATTGCAGTAGTTTTGTCATATGTGCAGGTACTGTAATAAAAACCTTCTTTTTTTTCTTCTGTAATGCTATTCTCTGATAGAAATCTATCTTTTTAACTATATATTCTGAGAAAAAACTGTTGTTTTAAAGGGTGGTTGTATATGTGTAGGTCTTCTTCTTGCTTCTACTTCTACCGTTTTGGTACATATATAGCAAGCTACAGGTATTTGTTTTTACTTGGTAAACTTCAGGTTTCAAAATTAAATTTTTTGATCAAATATGATACCTGAAAAGAGTTGAGTGCTTGTAGCTGCATATGGGTGCACATTTGTGTAATTCTTGAAGAGTTAGAATAGAAGAAAATGTGAAGTTTTCTGATGGCTCTACCATTTCTGAAGAAAGAGAGAGATTTTTCACATCAGTTGTGGATATAAAACCTTTCAAATCTTTAGTAGAGGTTCCACAGAATTTACGTCATATAGACTATGAAAGCTTGAATTATGTGTTCTCTGAATGGTTGTATAACACCCTTTGAAGAACAATGGATGCTTGACAGATGAGGGACTTGCTTAAGTTTGAACAATTAGAACTTATTTATGCTTTTCATTTTAATAGCACTTGGAGAAAACAGGTATAAAAACAACTGCTTTGCTGTTTATGAAGGATATAGAAGATGTTTGTTTAGATCCTAAATCGCAGCACAGGCATCGTTTTCAATTCATCACCCATAGCCTTTCTACCTTTGGAATCTGATTTTATGGCAATGTTTCTTAGACAATATTATGATGTTAGCTGATGCATTATTTTTTGTTTTGTTTTTTTTTTTTTTTAATATATTCAACCCCATTAGGCTTTGATTTAAGGCTTCGGAAATCATAAACTAATATTACTTCTAGAAAATCTGAGTACAAGGATTTAAATTTGCCATCAAGAATATGTTTCCTAGCTTTTTGTTTGACTTGATTTTTACTTTAAACACAACTATTTTGAGCTGGAATTTTGAGGCAAATTGTATGATGAATTTTCATTTTAAATTGAGTTTCAATGGAAGGGAATCAGATTCATGTTCAAATCCTTCTAATTAGCTAGAAATTCTTCAGTTCTTCTACAGGTCAACATCAAGGGAACTTCGGAGGCTGGACAGTGTTTCTCGTTCTCCAATATATACATCGTTTACTGAGACACTTGATGGTTCATCAACTATAAGGGCTTTCAAGTCTGAGGTAGATGTTTGTATTATTATTTTTCTGGGTCTCTTGCATTAGATGATAGTCATTTGTCTGTTTTGGCAGACTTGAGGAAGAATTTTCAAAACAAACAATTTTTGAAATTTTTCAATATGTTACAGCCTAAATATGTTATTGACCTTACCCATCAACTTTAGCTTTTGGGATGATAGTTTCTTACCATAGAGTTCAAACCAAGTCAACCAAGTGGTCATTTGTTTGAATCCCTGCATTACATCATTTAATCATGCGTAGTCATGCTTGCTTATTGTTATGTGTAACTGTTGTGAATATGGTAGTATTAGATTTAAATGTATTGCACATTAGGGGGAGTTTAGAGCTTGAATACTATTGTTGGAGTTTTACCTAGCTTAATCTTGTTTTGGGTCAAGGAATAACTGAACACCATATAATTTGTTTGTCTTGCTGTTTCTTGAAGTTTCATTCAAGTGTAGTGTGTCGGACGATTAATAATTCTTTTTGAATAAAATTATGTTTAACACTGTGCTCCATGTCTGAAATAGTTTGTAAAGGATGTCTAGAATAGAAAGTTAAGGGCCGTTCATTTCCATTTTCATTTCCCTTTTTTGTAGTTTTTTTGCTTTGTAATATGTGCAATTTTTTGTTCACTAACCAAAACCAAATTTGGTTCTTGAAAACGAAAAATTCAGCAAATCAGCCTTTAAGGCTTAAAATCCAAAAATGGACCATTTTGTGCATCAATGTGATGCCTAGAAATTGATGAAAGACAAAAAAAAATTATAAAATATTTTATTTGATAATTTGTATTGAAAGTGAAAGGAATATTGAAGACTTTTGTATTATAAATAACAAAATTTTCAAAATTGGTATTTAAGAATACTGATGGGACTTGGATAATGAGGGTGTAGGAAAAGAGAAATAAGATAGCAAGTAGTGGATTGAGGGGATGTTGGGTGGAAACTTCCATGGGTTTAGGCTAGGAAAGGTGACGATTGGGGGTTAGGACAGCAAAGGAATTCAGTTAGGGAGAGAGAGAGAGACCTGGAGGATAAAAAGAGAGGTAGAGAGCTGATTAGGGCAGAGAAGAATATAGGGAAATTTGGGAGGAGCTAACCCTTGAAGTTTGCAATTAGGGAGGAGCTGGCCCTCGAAGTCCAGCATTGTTTTTCCTTTCATAGTTTGATTTTGTCCTTTTGGGTTGATGTGTTGGGCATATTTTGTTGTTTGCTACCATTGTTATCAATTTGTTGAATATCAATACACATCTATTTTCTTCCTATTTCTTGGATGTTGGCTGTTATTATTTTACTGTTTTGTTGAGTTTTGGGAGTGGGTTCTCATCAATTGATATCAGAGCAGTTCGGTTGTGGGATGGTTGGTACAAGAATGGAAGTTAGAATATCAAATGTTGAGAGGGAAGTGTCAAAACTTGGGAGAGATATTGGTGTTGTTCTGGATGGTTTGATGGAAATATGAGCTTGGATGAGAAGGAAAGATGAAGAAGAAGTAAGGAGAAGAGATCGAGAGAAATCACCGGAAGTTCCACAGTCATCGAGAACTATTTACAACCAAAATCTGGGAAATCAAACGGAGGCAGTAGGAACTTATGAATCTATTCAGCAGCTAGACGTGTTGGAGGAAGACCAGAGTAAGTTTGAGGTTGTTTCAACCCTGTTAAGTGAAGAGAAAGAAGAAATTTTGAGGGCTGCTATTGTAATTGGGCTGAAACCTAAAATTAGGGTTAAAGTAAGATTGGGTCAATCCAACTCAATAGTCCAATTAATTAAGTTGGCCTAAAGAATAGAGGAAAAAAATTGGGCTTGGGAAGATTTAAAATTTGGGCTGAGCAAACATGGGAAAACAAATATAACTGGGCTGCAAAGTTATTCTAGTCTCTGCAGGCTTGAAGACCAGCCCAAAACCCAATTCAAGTTTGACCCACCCGGATCTAATAGCCAGATTAATGCCCATTCCCCAAATCAGACTCATATTCGACGAAGCTTCACTGAAAATCATTCCAGCTCAGGTTCAACGCCCATGATCAACAACGAATCGACCCCTTTCTGGCGAACGATAGAAGATGAGGAATAGTTGGGTAAAGAAGAAGAGGGCGGTGAAGGAGTGGAGGAGCGGGATGGTGTCGGGTAAACAATCTCCATCTTCCCACCTTGAGGACAAGGTGGTAGTGCTTGGGGAGGGTAATGATGGGACTTGGATAATGAGGGTGTAGGAAAAGTGAAATAAGATGGCAAGTAGTGGATTGAGGGGATGTTGGGTGGAAACTTCCATGGGTTTAGGCTAGGACAGGTGGCGATTGGGGGTTAGGATAGCAAAGGAATTTAGTTAGGGGGAGAGAGAGCTCTGGAGGATAAAAAGAGAGGCAGAGAGCTGATTAGGGCAGAGAAGAATATAGGGAAATTTGGGAGGAGCTAACCCTTGAAGTTAACAATTAGGGAGGAGCAAGCCCTCGAAGTCCAGCATTGTTTTTCCTTTCATAGTTTGATTTTGTCCTTTTGGGTTGATGTGCTGGGTATATTTTGTTGTTTGCTACCATTGTTATCAATTTGTTGAATATCAATACACATATCTATTTTCTTCCTATTTCTTGGCTGTTGGCTGTTATTATTTTACTGTTTTGTTGAGTTTTGGGAGTGAGTTCTCATCAAATACTATGTTTTATGTTTTAATACTCTAAATAAAAATTTTAATTTGATTTTTAAAGTTATTAAAGATGTTCATTGATTATTTTAAGTCCATTTTTATTCCTTTTATTTGATTTTTTGTATAATTTGGTCCAACTTAAAAAATTAAATTGTTTTATTTTTATTTTTCACATATTAAATAAAAATAAAAATAATCTTTTTTCATATAACTCATTTTGTATTATAATTAGTGAACGTGTTTTCTCCATTTTAAATTTTCAGATTCTGTTTTTGAAAATGATAATGACCACAAAAGTCCTTTGATTCCAATTTTTTGAAGTAGCGTGCAAGCTGGATTGTTAGTTTTGAATCTGTGAGATGTCAAGCATGATATAAACATGTTTTCGTAAGAGGAAAACATATAAAGCATTGAGAATATTCTAAAAGACATGAGAGACTGATATTGCTTAAAGAATGTGCAGCATAACGCTCAAGTGATTTAAGATATCAATGATATAATTTCTAGCAGTATCCTTTGGCCACACTAGAAGGAAGCACCCAGGCATAAAACCTTGCATGATTTATCATAATTAAAATTTTAGTTCAATAATTTTTTGATGAAATTCAATAATAATTTGATTATTACACTAAATGCTTCCAAAAGTAATCGAATTTGTATGTGTTGCTAACAAAAATATAAGTGGTGGACAGGAATACTTCTTGGCCAAATTCAATGAGCATGTGGCCTTGTATCAGCGAACTTCTTATTCAGAGTTGACAGCTAGTTTATGGCTTTCCTTGCGCCTTCAGGTATATTGCAGAACTGAAATATTTGTCTATAATAAGGTGATAAATATCCTAAAAGATACAGTAACTCTTTGTGCTGACATTTGATGTCAATACACTGAAGCTATCATTAGATTTGAAGGATTATTTGCAATTTCACTATGACATTTTGAAGCTTTAACTTCAAATGCATTTGATATTATATGATTATATTTGTAATCTGCTGTGATTTTTTAGTGATTAGTGATCTTCTTTCAGTTATTAGCAGCATTTATCATCTCGTTTGTTGCGACAATGGCTGTTATTGGATCTGGTGGCAATTTGCCCATTAGTTTTGGTACCCCAGGGCTGGTATCTTGTTTATCCCTCATTTCTTAAACTTTTTACATGTTTAGTCCTCATTTTGAGATATGCATACCACTTGAGTTATTGCATCAATAATGTAAAATGTTGAACTGATCAAATGATTTTATATGTTATTTTACTTTACAGGTAGGATTGGCACTCTCATATGCAGCACCGATTGTTTCTTTGTTGGGGAGTTTTTTGACAAGTTTTACTGAAACAGAGAAGGAAATGGTTTCAGTTGAGAGAGTTCTTGAGGTACGGAGATATCTTATTCTCATATGTATGATTCCCATCTGATTACTTACATGTTAGTTCTATTGCCAGTATATGGATGTACCACAAGAAGAACTCAGTGGACACCAGCCTCTGAGCACAGATTGGCCATTTCATGGATTGATTGAGTTTCAGAATGTTACTATGAGATATAAGCGTTCGTTACCAGCTGCACTGCATGATGTCACATTCACTATAGTGGGAGGAACACAGGTCAGGACACATATAAAACTTGATATGCACAACCGTACAGTTTGCATTCAGCAATATAATTCTGTGTTTGGAAGTAAAGTTCTCAATAGTTAGCTCTTCTCATTGTACATTTATTTTCAATTAGGTTGGAATTATTGGAAGAACGGGTGCTGGAAAATCTAGTGTCCTGAATGCCCTTTTTCGCCTCACCCCTATATGTGGTGGGCGGATTCTGGTGGATGGACTTGACATAAACAGTGCCCCTTTGAGAGATCTCCGTGCACATTTAGCCATTGTTCCTCAGAGTCCCTTCTTATTTCAGGGATCATTAAGGTACAAATTCATTATTTCATTTTCTCCATTTAATGTGGATATGCTTTCTTTTGGTGTAAGGTAGACATTGATGCTACAGCTTAGAATCATTTGAACAACATATCCCCTACATGTGTGTATACCATGTAATTTTCTAGGGACAACCTAGATCCACTGCGGATGTGCAATGACTTGAAAATTTGGAATATTTTGGAGAAATGCCATGTCAAGGAGGAAGTTGAAGCAGCAGGTGGATTGGATATTCATGTGAAGGAATCTGGGATGTCATTTTCTGTTGGGCAAAGGCAGCTTCTTTGTCTTGCACGTGCTCTTCTGAAATCATCGAAGGTAAAAGAGGGATATTTTTATTGCATCAACTTGAAATGATCCTAGACTCTTTCAAAGATGTAAATAAGTTTTCATTAAATGTAGTTTGGCAAATGTGCAAAAGAAACTTATCATTGCTGACTTTTTACTTAGCAAGTACTTACAACATTTTTGCTGATATGAAAATGATCTTTATGTTTGTTGAAGTAGTATGATTGTTCACCTGAAAGTTACATCATCACTTTTTATTCCAACTAAAAGGGTTGCAACCATATCAAGACCTGCATTTTGAGCATGTTTGACATCTCTTTCCCTCTTCTTGGACCTTCTACTTGCACCAAGCTATCTATTTTCGAGTGGCATTGTTGGTTTTCTTGAATTCACCTGAACCATTTTAATGGTGCTTACTGCTCAGTCATCCATTTCACCATTTGGATAGTATTTCATCTCCTTGATTAAGCTTAATCTTGTTTTATATTCCTCTAGTCCCTTCTGTTTTCGTTATACTATAAATTAGCTTATGGTTTTCGCAAAAAAAATACCAAAACAAGGAATTGATAATAGATAAAAACAAGAAAGGAACAGAAAAAGGGAGATTTTGTTGTATATGTGATTTTTTGAAAGTTTAGTTGTGGGCATCATGATTCATCACGAGTATCAATGACATTCAACAAATATGTTGGTTTAGTTGGCTTTGTAAACCAGTTTCTGAGGGGAAAATGCTTATTCGTTTGTGTGTCCATGAAAGAGAGTGAGAAATAGTACTCACAATATTGAAAATTTCAGGTACTCTGTTTGGATGAATGCACAGCTAATGTTGATACTCAAACAGCTTCAATCCTACAAAATACAATATCTAGTGAATGTAGAGGCATGACAGTTATCACAATTGCTCATCGAATTTCGACAATTTTGAATATGGACAAGATCCTAATTCTTGATCATGGTAACCTGGTATGCTTCTTCATTGCCATTGTTTTTTTCCGCCTTTAGGGAGGAGAAAATATTTAAAGGTTTTGGACATGTTAATGACCGTAATATAGTCTAGGTGAAACAGTAATTTTTTTTAAACAAATTTCCTCAAAACATATTATCTTTCTGTTGATCATTGTTCAATAGAGCAAATTAGGTTATTGTGAGGTTGTGAATAGGAGAATCATGGATTATGAGTTCCTTTACCATAGAGAAGATTGGTAGGATAATACCAATTACGTTGCTGAGTATGGCATGATAGGCCAATAGCAGACCTCTTTTGAAATCTGCTGTGAAGGATGAAAATAGTCTTTAATCCTCAAAGTAAATAGTTTGTATCTCTGCTTTCAGTAATTGACATGGAAATGGGAAAGTTTTTTATGGTAAATTGGTGGGAACACTATAATTTTGATGTTGCATAATTTGAAACAAGCATTAAGCATCCAAGCAATTTTCAGTTTTATGATCTGAAATAATTAGGTCCAAGTGCTATATTGCCCTTTGAAATTGCCTAAGAGTTGAATGAATATTCTTTCTGCTGTGTAGGTTGAAGAAGGGAACCCTCAAACTCTTATGCAAGATGAATCCTCCATATTTTCAAAATTTGCTAGGGCTTCAACGATGTAATGCTGATATCTTATTATTCATCTCAAGTAGGTTTGCGCCGTAACTGACCTTTTGTTGTAACTTTATAGATCATTAGTAACTTAAGTATGCCCTTTTAGCAATTGAATCTGATCTTGAATCTGCTCACTGTAAAATGCTAATTCTACTAGTGATAGATATAATCTGTATTCATTATAACTAGTTCAAACTTCTGTTTTTTAATTTTTAACTTCGGCTGTTGAAATGTTATTTCGCTAGTGATGATAAAGTATATGATTGTTTCCACAATTTTATTCAAATGAAATGAAACCTATTACTTGAGGAAACTTAAGATGATGGAGATAAATGAATATTCATCATGATTGTTATCCAAGTTATGGAAGAAGTGAAAGTGAACTAACCTTGCCGATAAATCGAATCATGTTTTTCCTCCTTTCTTTTCTTTTATTTTATTTTTTGTTGATAAAAAAGAACCGTGTTTGTATTATTTGAGAGTAAAATAAATTATAGTGGCTTCACTCACAACCAAAAATTACATTTTGAATTATTTTTTTATCTTTAGCAGGGGTTTGGCTACAATACAAATGAGTAACACTACGCTGACAAACGTCTCTCACTATTTTCTCTCACAAACACCCGACGTGGCACTGAGTTGGTTTTACACGTCAAATCACGAACTTTGACTAAACATGAACGACTGTTACTTAAGGAGGAACGCCCGTTCATTCACAAGAAACAATTGTTCATTCATAAGGAACGACCATTTCATTTATAAAGAACGGTCGTTCCCGTAAGGAATTGATGTTTCATGAGATAGAACGGGTGTTCCATCTTATGGAACAAGTGTTCCATGTGGAACCCCCATTCCATAAAAAGGAATGGGGGTTCCATAAGCCCATTTGGGATGGTCGTTCCTCAACCAAGAATGACCATTCCTCCTTTAAGGAACAATCGTTCCATCCAAAGAACGGTCATTCCTTACCCAAGGAACGGTCGTTCCTCATCTAAGGAATGATCGTTCTTATTTCATAACAATCGTTCCTTATGGAGGAACGATCGGTTTTTAGGTGTAGCCGAAATCATTTTGCAACAGTTCTAGTGGGAGCTGCCAACTCAGAGCCAAGTGTGCGGTTTGTGAGAGAAATTAGTGAGAGATGTTTGTCAGGCTAGTATTATTGCAATACAAATATATATGCAACCTTGCTTAGCAGTTTACATATAATGCACCTCTACTTATTGGTTATGAAGCAAGTTTCATAGCATAGTAGGAAATCCCTTTCAGTAGTTAGTAGATTGGTTGGTTGTCTGACAAACTTTTGTGTGTTACTAACCAATTAAGCAATAAAAATACGAGTTGTTAAGCTTGATTGAATGTTGTAGTAAAATTTCAGATTTAATTTTGATGATGATTATTGTCGTTGCCTAATACTTCAAAATTTTGAATTCACGATAGAACACCTTTCTTATTATTTGGTCTCAAGAATCAAGATAGCGGCTTAGGAGACAGCTTATTGCCTTGGACAATGGTGCTAGGTAGTCTTTGTCAATGTTTTAATAACTTGAGGCTAAACCCGACAAAGTGGTTGAGTCTTGGGTTGATCGGTTTAACAGGTCAAACTGGTGGGTCAAACCGGTGACATGTCACATAAAACAATTTCAAAATTTTTGTATCAGTGCACGTTAGCATGGTGGCTGTTTCTGGCACACGTTGACGTCGGCCTTTTTTCCCTTTTTATTGGGTTGTTTTCTCACCCAAAATCACCCATGTCACCACCATTGGAACCCCTACCCTCTCCTCTTCAAAACCATACCTTTTATCCCTTCTTATCACTCATCGATCGCAGGCCACGACAATAACATTAATCGACTTTCATTTATCAGTTTTTGATCGTCTCGAGCGACGACAACTCCAACCACCACCACTCTTAGACTCACCGGCTACTCCTCTACAAAACCCACAAAATTCCCAAGCCATTCCACCCACCAATTGTCGACAATCAAAAGCTAGGGTTTCACCGTTTCTTGGCCAAATTTTAGCGTTTCGGCTACTAAAACTTAATCGGACACCACCTTCTGACTCATCGTGATCCACCCTTCAAAACCCCTTAACCCCAATTCATGTTTGCTCGTTGAACGTCGGTCAAAATTTGCAGTGATTTGAATTTTGATTCACCTGGTTTGCCCCCAAAATTGGTTGGACTGGTGGTTTGCTAGTGAACCTGGTCCAACAGCGAGTCATACCTGGTGAACTCACACCACTGGTTTTTCCATTCGAACTGGTTGAACCAGTCGGGTTCTAAAACATTGGTCTTTGTTACAGTTAGGAACCTAGGACTGACACACTTAACACAGATAAACAAATCAATGAACAAGTGTTACTGAATAATTCAGCTATATTTTATATTGATCTAATATTGAAAAAGGAAACGCAAGCTAATCATGAACAAGTATAAAAGATGAAGAAAAGAAACCTACGGATAGCCTAGCAATTTGAGGAGCTAGAGACCTCCAAACCAAAATTCCTACTAAAGGCATTTCCTACCCTTTGTAGATCATGCGCCTAGATTTATACCCAAGCAATAACACTATTTTCATTGTTACTGCAAGGTGGCTAACAAACTTCCTAAAGGTCTAATGACTACTTAACCCATTCTTCCTCATCTTATAAATGTTTGAGTAATGGATCTTGTTGTTCTATCAATACCCTCCCCCAACCCAACCCAAGGAGAACCTCTAAAACACTCATGAGTGCATCTACCACTTTTTTTGAGCTTTCAGGGGTAATATTGTATCTCTAACTTGTATCCCAATAGTTTAGAAATTCATTTTTGTTGCTCCGATGTAATTGGCTTTTGCTCCATCAAGAACTTGAGGCTCATTTGATAAGTTTTTATGATGAATTTTCTGCCTATCAAGTACTGAGTCCATTTATGCACATCGAAGACTAATGCCATCAGCTCGCTCTCATATATTGATTTCTATTTAGGGGAAGAAGAAAATGCCTTATTGAGGAAGGCAATTGGGTGCCCATTATGCACTAAAACAACTCCCATACCTTGCTCCGAAGCATCAGTTTGGATTTCAAAAGGCTTAGAAAAATTTGGAATTGTGAGCACTGGAGCTGAAACCATGGCACACTGTAAACACTCAAAAGCTTGATGTGTTTCTTCAGACCATTTGAAGGCATCCTTCTTGAGTAATTGGGTCAAGGGTCGAGCAATTTGACCATAATTTTTAAAAAAACTTATGATAATAACCTGTGAGGCCTAGAATCCCTCTTAAACTCTTCAACGTAGTGGGAACAGGTCAGGACAACATGCAATCAATCTTCGAAGGATCAACTTCCACCCTTTTGGTTGATATGATGTGGCCTAAATACTCAAGTCTCTCTTGAGCAAAAAAAAAAAAAAAAAAAAAAAAAAAAAAACTAACAGAAACTTGAAAAGAATAGGCCTAAAAATGTCATTTATGAGTGCTTGGAACGTCGAGGGAGCATTTGTCAACCCAAACGACATAACCAAGAACTCATACTGGCCTTCATGAGTTCAAAAAGTCGTCTTCAGAACATCTTCTTCATGAATTCTAATTTGGTGATAACCAGATTTTTGGTCCAGTTTAGAAAAAAAATTGGCTTCACCCAATTCATCTAGCAATTCATTGATGACTAGGATGGGGAACCTATTTGGAATGGTTATATCATTTAGTGCTTTGTGGTCCATGCAAAATCGCCAATTGTGGTTTTTCTTTCTAACTAACAACACTGGGTTGGAAAATGGGCTTATACTAGGTTGTATTATCCCGGCTATCATCATCTCACTAACCAACCTTTCAATTTCATTCTTTTGAGAATACAAATATTTGTAGGCCTGATATTTAGGGGTTGGGCGCCATCTTTTAAGGTAATGGAATGGTCTTGTCTATAAGGAGGGGGAGGCCCTATGGGTTGACCGAAGAGCGGTGCAAACTCAGCTAGCAAGGAATCTACTCTCGGATTAAGAAACTAGTTTAGCATCTTCCGGATGAACAATGAAACAAAACTCGACCATATAGCCAAGGTCTTGCTGGTACACTGATTTTAGCGTTACCTTTAAGGGTGCGTTTGGTTCAGAGAATGTTGGATTACTGGAAAGTTAGATTACCTTGAAGATTACTGGGAATCTTTAAGAAAATGTGTTTAGTTAGTTGGTGGGTATGTTATATTAATATGTTTGGTTGGGAGGAATAAATTAGTGGATATGTTATTTAAATTAATGAATTGTCCTCTAATCAATTATTATTATTATATTATTTTTTAATATTGATTATTATTTGGATTATTATAACCCCCTGCATTTAAAAACTTAGCAAAAACAACCCTATAATAAAAGTTTGGAAAATCAACAAAGCACCCCCACCAACCCAACCACTGTTGGCCGCCAGAACC
Source organism: Pistacia integerrima (assembly GCA_026225825.1). NCBI lineage: Eukaryota > Viridiplantae > Streptophyta > Magnoliopsida > Sapindales > Anacardiaceae > Pistacia > Pistacia integerrima. Next base: position 15,286,012 of record CM047750.1, on the reverse strand, counting down.
ACTGTAAGTTGTTGGCAGTCGGCAACCTAGCAGTGCACGGAAGGTAAGAAATGGCCTCCGTGTGCCATATGGCCATTTCCAGCCAGAGATCTGGCCGAAAATGGCTAGATCGTGACAAATTCGGCTATCAACGACCAGATCTAATTTGGCAATCAATGGCCAGATATTTGGTCGAAAATGGCCATATTGGCGCACGGCAGCCATTTTCGGCCTTCCGTGTGCTGCTCCTATGGCGACCGCGGCAGTGGTTGTCGACGGCAAGTGGGTGAGGGTGGTGGCTTGAGTGGGCTGCAATTTGTTTTGAATTCAAGGGTAATTTTGTTCAAAAAGTTAATTAATTGGGGTGAAATAGTAAAAGCCATATTCATGTAAATAAATTTAAAAATAAGGGCATTATTGTCCTAAAATTTTATTAATAAGAGATAGAATTGTAACAAAAAAAAAAAAAAAAAAAGATTACCCTGATAATCTTAGAATACCTAAAAAAATGAAGGTAATCAGATTACCTTCAATATTACCAACAGTTATTACTATTGGTATTTAAAGATTACTAGAATTTTATATTACTTGACAACCAAACGTGGTAATCAAGTAATATAAAATGACATAACTTCAGTAATCCCACATTACCCCCAACCAAACACCCCCTAAGGAGATCACAATCTTAACAAAAGATGGGTCTCCTTATAACTGCACTTGTTATGCATTTACCTCAAACTTCATTGTGAGACAGCGCCAATTAGCACAAACATCACCTAAAGAGCTTAGCCACGCCTCTCCTAGAACTACATCGATCCCTCCCAATTCAAATGGAAAGAAATCCTGTAACACATTAAACCCTTGTATCTCTAGTTTCATAATTCGATAGACTCTTGTACTTCTTATTGTGAAACCATTGCCCACCATAACCCCAAATGACTTAGTTGCATCCATCGACAGTCTTAATTTGCTAACAAGACCATGAGAAATAAAATTGTGGGAAACCCCTCTATCCACTAGTACTATCACCTCTTCTCCACCAATCTAGCCTCAGAGTTTTAAAGTGTTACCCAAGGTTAATCCAACAATGGAATTTATAGAAAGAGCGATAGGGTTACCTTCGATGTTGGCTTCTTCCTCTATTCCTGTATTTGTTTCCTCTGCTACTGTTTCTTCATCGTCAGTAACTAGGAGGATCTACAATGCTCTATTTTTACATCTATGAGTAGGCCCAAATTTTTCATTGCACTTGAAACACAATCCTTTCTCCTATTTGTATTGAATTTCAGCCTCGAAAAGTCAGAAGTTGTTTTCATGGCCAATTGAGGGTGTTGACGTGATCGATCTCTCATCTTTATCGATCTCACCACCGTCAGCATCAACAACCTTCCCTATCATCACGAAAATACTCCTCTCAGCCGCATAACCAAACCCATCTCACCTCACCCTCGTTTGCCTCACCAATCACCGATAAAAATCGGTTGTTGTCATAGTCAGTGGTTTTCAATTTTCCGTCGATTCACTCACCAGAAATCAACTCTATCGCCACCATTGTACTCACTTGACACTTTCTCTTCAAAAGCCCTAACATCCTGACCTTCAATTGTTTGCCAATCATCATCCCCATTTTTAGGGTTTCAAAACACTGTATTTAAGCATCATATACATGCCTTTATAATCTAACTTGAGTATTAGAGGGTTAACGTTAGTGGCACCCCGCTGGCCTCTAACGCATGGCTCATTTTGTAGAATCTGACAAGTCCTAAGCCATCCGAGGAGTCAGTGGCCGAGGTCATGAGTCCTAGGCCAAGGTCGTGAGTCTAAGGCAATAGAATAATTGTCTAAGGTACTAAGACGTTTCTTAAGTTGTTGTTTGACTCTTGAAACTAAACAATAAGAAACGAGCTCTATTAGGACCCAAGATACGGAGCTGTAAATGGAAAAAGTTAAAAATTTGGGGTCAATGAATAGTGGTGAGTGGAAAGAATTTGATTGCGCAGAAATTGTAGAAGCCATATTGATCAAAGACTGCCTTTATGTTCATATATAAGATGTTAAGCAGTTTGGGTGTTTCTCTTTGGAAGCATGAAACTTCGGTCGCTGGAATAGTGGCAGCTGGCGTTCTTTCAGGCTGGTGGAGTCCTTCTTTGGGTCTTGCAACTTGGTTGAATTCCCTTCCACTTATCTTCTTAGATTTCCCTTTGTTCTCAGTGGCCAACTTGGTTTTTGTTTCATCCTTTAAAGCTTTGGACTGGTTAATAAGTTATTATATAAGTGAATTTCCCTCCTAACCTTATCACCTCAAATCACCTTTTCACATGGCTTGTTCCTAGTAGCTCACTGGATTTCCTTATCCTATCTTTTTGAACTCAGTGCTATAGTAACCGAGCTTGAGTCGAGCTAGCTCAAGCTCGTTTTAGGCCAACAAATTCGAGTTGAGCCACAAAATTGAAGGCTCGATAGACTCGGCTCAAACTCGATATTGAACCATTTGTAATTAAGCCAAGTTCGATTAGCCGAAAACTTGACTCAACTCGATTACAACCCTAATTACTATTCATCATAGAAAAGGTACGACATCTCGTCTCAAATGGATGACATGTTGTCCTAAAACCAACACATCTTCCTTACTGAACACGATGTTCATACATCTGTCAAATATCAACGAACGTTTTGTGATTTTCAAAACATCTAAAATCACCATGTATAAGTGTATATGCTAATTTAGTGGCCTTAAGTGATATTTATCCTAAATATTTTTTTTAATCAGTTTCCGGAACGACACGCCATATGACATTTGTTATGAAAGCGACATGTCATCCATGACACAAACAAGTAACGAATATTAATTACCCCCGTGATGTGTAAACAATTAAACGTCCGATATATGTCCTTAATTATAACAAGAGGAATAATACTATTTTATATATAATAAGTTTACTAAATGATGTGTTACATTATTTTTTTTATACTTAATTTTGTATAAAAACTTTGTAAAAATAAAACTTGATTAATTTGAACTAAAATAATAATGATAGATGGGATTAACTTCCCTTGGCATGTGAAGGCACGATCAAATTGCATAACAGATCAAAACTAGCCCACAAGAGTAGGCCAGACCACACCATATTTCAAAGGTTTAGAGTTGACTTTGACACAAAAGGAAGAAGATAATACAGCAGACCGTCCTAAGAGGATATGGACAGAAACTGATGGCTCAGGTTGAAATCCAAGGGGCTTCGCTGCAATAACGACACTACTCACAACTCGGAATGAGTTGATTTTGACTATCCATTGCATTCACATTCCTTATATTATTCTATATCCATAACTCAAAAAAGTCCAACTCTAACCACCCAAATAATTGTCTCTCTCACCGTTTACGACAATCCTCCATCCACGAAAGTTCCTTTCATATTCATCATTCAAATGCAGTATATGCCAAACCCTGAAACTAAGCACAATACTCGGAACAAGCTAACCCAAGATTAGTAGAGTTTTCAACTTTCAACAATGGCTTTGAACAACAATGAAGGAGCCTCTTCGTCTTCTTCTTCTTCTTCTTCTTCTCGTCCCTGGTGGAAATACGATGTTTTTGTTAGTTTCAGAGGAGAAGACACTCGAAAGAACTTCACTGATCATTTATGCAGAGCTTTGGACGAAAAGGGTATGATCGTTTTTAGAGATGATGACAAGCTTGAGAGAGGCAAACCCATTTCGCCAGAGCTCGTTAAAGCCATTGAAGAATCAAGATTTTCCGTTGTTGTTTTTTCGAGAAACTATGCGACGTCGTCCTGGTGCTTGGACGAACTTGTGAAGATTGTTGAGTGCATGAAAGAGATGGGGCAAACTGTTGTCCCGGTTTTCTATGATGTGGATCCGGGTGATGTTCGTAAACAGACGGGGAGCTTTCTGGAGGCCTTTCATAAACATGAAGAAGCTAATTTTGGAGCTGAGAAGTTGCAGAAATGGAGAGATGCTTTGACTGATGTGGCTAATTTATCTGGTTGGCATTTGCAGGACAGGTATTTTTTTTCTTCTTGCTCTACAGATTGTTAATTTCTTTAAGGAATTTATATGGGTGATTTGATTAATTTAGCAACAGCAGATTTTGTATGATAGATTTCAATGTTCTTGTTGGTATAGCTTGAGCATGTGGTTACAAAACAATGTAAATGTCCCATTAACAAGTTCTCACTCATTTCCCCCTAAATTAACCTCTAGTTGTAAATCCAGGGCAGTTCATCATGTTTAGCACAAATCTTGATTTAAATTTGTTGATTATGGATGAAAAATCTGTATTTATCGGTTTATCCAGTGTCTTTAAGACATTCTCCTCTAAAATTGCAAGACAGTAAAATCATAGATTCAAGATCTTGGAAATCAGACACTCTTGTGAATAATAAGTAGACATTTGTATGTGCATGCAGGTATGCATGTGTATTATTGGAGAATATGCATATTTATTAAATTTATGAATTCAGAATTACTTAGAATATGAAATACAAATTATAAAAGGGTAGTCATCTTTCTATATTCTTTGCAGGCACGAGGCAACATTTATCCAAGAGATTGTTGAAGATATAAGGACTAAGTTGACGCACTCATTCTCATATGTTGCTAAGGGCTTGGTTGGAATAGATTCACGTTTGCAAGAAATGAATTGTTGTTTAGGTATGGGGTTGGATGATGTTCGCATTATAGGGATTTGTGGGATGGGTGGCATTGGTAAAACAACTATTGCTAGGGTCATTTATGACCGCTTTTCCTATAAATTTGAAGGTAGCAGCTTTGTCGCAAATATCAGAGAGATTTCTGAAAAATTTGGTTCATGTGCTTTACAAGAGCAACTTCTTTCACAAACTCTAAAGGAAAAGAATATTAACCTATTGGACATTCATCGAGGAATCTATCACAGGCTGCAGACTAAAAGAGTTCTTATCGTTCTTGATGATGTAAATGAATTAGAACAATTAGAAACATTAGCAGGTGACCGTGAATGGTTTGGTCCTGGAAGTAGAATCATTATAACCACTAGAGATGAACATCTGCTGATCGCACATTGTGTGGATATAATATACAGGGCCAAGAGTCTAGTTTCCAAGGAAGCTCTTCAGCTTTTTAGTTTGAAAGCCTTTAAGCAAAACCATCCTACTGAAGAGTATATAGAGCTATCTAGGAGCATTGTAAGCTATGCTAACGGTCTTCCATTAGCTCTTGTAGTTTTGGGTTCTTATCTCTATGGTAGAAGTGTAAATGAGTGGAGAAGCGCACTAAAAAAACTTAAAGAAATTCCTGACAGGAAAATTTTTGATGTACTCAAAATAAGTTATAATGGCCTGGAGGAAACAGAGAAGAACATTTTCCTAGATATTGCATGTTTCTTTCATTTGAGGAAAGTAACCCGAGTGACTGAAATACTAGATGCTTGTGATTTTTACCCAGAAATTGGACTACGAGTTCTGGCTGATAAATATCTCATATCAATTGACAATGACAATGATAAGTTATATGTCCACAGTTTGCTAAAAGAAATGGCTCAGGCCATTGTTTACCAAGAATCTCCCAAAGATCCTGGCAAACGCAGTAGGTTATGGCTTTATAACGATATCCGGCATGTACTTGAAAGGAAAAAGGTAAGTGACCATAAAATTATATTGGTTATATGTAATGCTTGTACCATTTCAAGAATTCAACTTGTGATTTACTTCTCTTTTCCTTGTTCTTGGTGAATTTATAGGGAACTGAAGAAGTTGAGGTCATATACCGAGATTCATCGGAATCAAAGGAGATATCTGTGGACGCTGATGCATTTGTAGGGATGAATAATCTGAGACTGCTTAAAATCAGCGATGTTCTTCTTCCTAAAGGGCTTGAATTTCTTCCCAATGATTTACGGATACTTAAATGGCATGGATACCCTCTAAAATCATTGACATCAAGTTTCAAAGCAGAGAAACTTGTTGAACTTGATATGTCACATAGTAGCATTGAACTAATTTGGAAGGATATAGTGGTATGATCATTTCCTTCAGACCTTTGTTCCATTGAATATGTTTTAAGTTTCAAAGATGATGTTCTAATCCTCTGTGTTTTATGTCTCTGACAGAATTTAGATAAATTGAAAATCGTCAAACTCAGTCATTCAAAAAGGCTGACCAGAACTCCAGATTTCAGAGGAGTTCCAAATCTTGAGAGGCTTATTCTTGAAGATTGCACAAGTTTGTATGAGCTTCATCCTTCTATCGGTGACCTCAAAAGGCTTTGTGTATTAAATCTCAAAGACTGCAGAAACCTGCAGAGTCTTCCAAGAGTAATCGCTGGATGGAGATCTCTTAAAGTTCTTTTGCTCCTTGGTTGCTCAAAAATTGACAAATTGCCTGAGAACTTAGGGGATTTTGAATGTTTGGAGGAGCTTGATGCTGGTAAAACTTCCATAACAGAGGCTCCTTCATCCCTTGTAAATTTAAAGAACCTTAGAAGGCTCTCATTTAAGGGATGCAAGGGACAAATGCGCACACATTGGAACTGGTTCGGGTGCCTATTGCCAGCAGTAGGCCCAAGTTCCATGAGTTTTTCATTACCTTCCCTGGTAGGTTTATTGTCTTTGACCGAACTTGATTTAAGTTACTGTAATCTCTCTGAAGAAACCATCCCAAGTGATCTTGGCCACTTATGTGGATTGAGAAAATTAAATCTAAGCGGGAATGATTTTGTTAGCTTACCTACAGGCATCAATCAACTTTATAAGCTGCAAACTCTGAAATTGACAGATTGCCAGAACCTTCAAGCTCTGATGGAACTTCCATCAAGCATAGAAAATCTAAGCACATATAACTGCCCATCATTGGAAAACTTGGGTGGGCCCTTGAGATTAAGTATGTCAAATTTTCGGGAATTCTCCCTTCAAAATTGTTTCAGATTGCTTGAGAATCAAGGTGGCGACAATGTGGCAGTTTCATTGCTAAAACATCATCTTTTCTTGATAGCAAATATCAGGATTTTAAGGGTCGCATCAATGTTGCTCAACTTCTTTGAGAACCAAGAAAGCAACAATCCACACACTGCAATTATAGTCAGTTCGATCCGCTCCATGTTGAGTATCCTACATCAGGTATTTTTCATCCCTCTTTCTTTCTATCAATCCCTTTTTCTCATTTTTAACACCATGATTTTAATGATACAGGAACTTTCTGATATCCCTTCTGTCATGCCGAGACTAGTTGTTTTTCTACCTGCAAATGGAATTCCAGATTGGTTCAGATTTCAGACTACAAGCACTTCATTAGCCATTCACTTACCTCCAAATTGGTACAATGATTATACATTCTTAGGATTGGCTATCTGTGCTACTTTAGAAGTCCAAGAGAATCATGGACAGGAACAAAGAAAAGATGTCCAATGGCTTCCACCAGTTTTGCAGTATATTTCAAGTCCTTCAGGATGCGATTACAAGTGTAAGTTTTATTTGTTTTCTGCCGAGAGCAAGTGCTTAATTTTGGGCAAAGAGTCTCTCTTGAATGGAGAACGATTGGCTTTGTCAAATCATCTCTGGCTTTTCTTTATACCATTCGACGAATACTTCCAAAAGAGGAAATGGAGTCACGTTGAGGCTTACTTTAGACTTGAGGGTTCAGGTCTTGAGTTTAAAAAGTGTGGGGTTCGCCTCGTATACTTAAAAGATGTAGGGTTCGTTCAATCAGTGTTCCAAGGCCTCAATGGCCCTCAGTTGGAAGACTTTACCATCCTACTTAACCATTTTGTACAAACAGCAGCTGGTGGAAGTGGAAGTAACTCTTTTGATGAGGAAGTAGATGGTACTGAAATTAAAGAATATTCAGTTGATTCCATGATTGAACTCAAGAAGTAAGCCAAGAATAAAATGCCAGCGCCAAATCTTTTTCCAGTTTGATTGTTTCGACTTTAGACATGGTTGATTGATCACCCAATGAGGCACCTTTGTAGTCCTGGCACATTAAGTCTCTATCAAAGTTTCCCGTGAGCAAGTCGAGGATCTTTTCTAAATCTATTCACTACCACAACTGCTAAATACTCAATAAGACGACTGTAATATTTCCAGGAGACTTTCATTTCTTACATCAGGTAATTCATTTTTGTTCTAAAAATATTCGCACTTGTTTTAGTCTTCAGGGCTTGATTGCTCATTTTCTAGTGGATTTTATTTGAGTAACAGTTTAAACAATAACATTTTCAGAGTTTCCTTAATGGTTGTAAAAAATTCATGCAATGCCAGGGCTGAACAATGTTCAATGTTCTTTAGCTTTAGCCACGCCCATTAGTGATCTCATGGTTCTATTGAGACTGAACTTACTACGTTAAACTGATACTAAGAGAATGAAATTTAACTTTTATTATGAATTCTTCACATTTATATGACTTCAAAGTACAATATGAATATCTGAAATCTCTGATACTGTGTAGGTAAACTGATACTACACCATGTCTTTGTGGCCACGCTGAGCTGCAATGTGAATTGGTAGCATCCCTTTATCATTTCCTCGAATACTATGTAACTCATCATTCTTCTTCAACCTTGCCATGACTGCTTCCACCCTTGGGGATGCAGCAGCAAGAACAAAAGAAGTATCCCCATCAAAATTTTTACTAGCCAATTGTTCTCTCGCCATATATTTTACCAGTTCCTGACAAACATAGAGGAACTTGCCGCAGCTGCGATGTGGAGAGCGGCGTCGTTGTTGTCTGATATCCTAACTAAATACATTCAAAAATTTAAGTGAATCTACCTCCAAAATATCCCAATAAACGATGAACTAACCATTGTTCAGTGCAGCTTCATACAACCTTTTCAAGTCTTCATTCAATCAAAATATTTAACTAGCCATTTATTTTACAGAGTAATCTTAATAAATAGATATCGATCTTAGCCGCTATATTCAATAAAAACTCCACGCCAAAAGGAGAACAAAGAAAGAAAGAAACGGATTGAAGGGGTTACCTCTTTTGGTACAGAGCATTCTCCACCTCCTGGCTTCTTCTCCTCTGCCTTCTCACTGGTTTTTGGAAACTGTGGGAAAGCTTCCTTAACGGAATATTTCAGAGGTACAGATTTAGAGAAAATTTGAAGTTATTAAATGGCTAAGATATCAGACAAGGACGACACCGCTCTCCATATTGCAGCTACGGCAGGTTACTTTCTCTATGTTTATCAGAAAATTTTGATGGGGATATTGCTTTTGTTGTTGGTGCTGCATCTGGAAAGGCGGAAGCTGCCAAGGTGGTGTTGAAGAAGAATGAAGAATTACCGAGTATTCGCGGAAACAATAAGATGTTACGAATTCAGAAAGCAGCTAAGCATGGCCACAAAAGACCTGGTTTTTAACCCTAATTAGGGCTCAAAGAAAGAAAGGGGTATGTTCCATAAACCAATGAATAAAGGGGATAACGCTCTGATAGACTGAATCAACGAAGTCTCTTTTAAAGGATGAGTAAAGAGGTGAAGAAGAAGACGATTTTGTAGTTCCCAATGAGAGTTCGTATTGGTGTTCATATGAAGATTTCGTTTTATTATTTCATAAATTTCATCGAGATTTTTGTTATTTAATATTTTTTTTTAACTCCTTATCATATTTGATATTATATGTCTGATGTTTGGTATGTGTATATATATATATATATATTTTTTTTCTCCAATTGGATTGGTAAATGATGATTAAATTATAATTCGTGAAACTTTTATTTTTAAATTATTTTTATTAATATATTGTGAGATGATGGAATCAAGTTTCTATGGTTAAGAGTAGGGGTGCATACAAGCCGAGCCGAGTCGAGTTGAATAGTGGCTAAGCTCGAGCTCGGCTTGGATGTGTTGGAAGGAGGCTTGAGGGCTTGACTTGTTTAAGAAAATGGATGGTTCGGCTTAGTTCAGATGTTTATTAGATGAGCCGAGCTGAGCCAAATTCGAGTCAATATTAAAAAAAAAATTACAACCGTGCAATATGCCTTCTGCCTTCTGTCCAGTTTATATTGAATTCACCAAAATTGCATGATTCAAAGCAAAAAAAATTCAACTTCACCTGAATCTCAGAATTCAAACATGGGAAAATGAAACCTTCATCCAAAAATCATCATTCAAAGTAGAAAATAAGCTCTAAATTCAACAAACATTCATCCAAATAAGCATCCAAAGTAAAACACAAACTGTAAATTTAACAATCCTTAATCCAAAAACAAAATTCAAAGCAAAACACAAAATAAAAGCAAACATTAAGCATATGGAATTCAGTCCATGGGAAACAAAAAGCATCATATTTTCTTCTGCCGAATCATATCAACAACAAGACTAGCAGCTTCTCTTCTCTTGCATCAACAACAAAACCAGCAACCAAAGATATTGCAGTTCCATTTGGCTACCAAATAGGAAAAAAAAAAAAATTACATCAGAGAATGTGATTTATCAAGAGGTTTTTATGTCATAATTCCCCAGTTTGGCAGCAACAAACCAAGTGATGGGAAGATGGAATGGACCCATATTGAAACTTTAATGCTGGTTGAGATTCCTTTAAATTAACATCACTTTAAGCAGCAAACTTATTTTCACAAAAAACATTCTCAAACAAATTTGGTGTAAAAAATAAAGTACAACCACTTTTCATCCAATCATCTAAGAAGGTTCCTAAGAGTTAACATTCACAATAAAAAGAATAATAACTAATTGCAGCAAAACTAATCAAAATGATATCTCCTGCATCAGTTTTCTTTCATTTTTCTTTTTAACCCATCTCTTCACTCACCAAACTCTAACAATTGCATGCAGCCAATATTAACTAGAACTTAAAATATGATAATGAGACATCAGTCAAATGAAAACAATTTAAACAAGATAGGGGCAGCCAAATATGTAAATCAATGAGACAAAAACCAAATAATTTGAGAAGTATAACATTTACTATCACTAACATGTCAAGATTCCACCAAAACTTCATAGGATCAGAAGCTGAAACTGCTCATTTGTCTTCTCTTTCTAAACAACAAAGAGGAAAACCAATTGTTTTAGTTTGAATAATGTTAATAAATGACCAAATAATATCATAATTTTAATAAATTGGACTATGGAAGTATGAAACTTACTTTGTAACTTTTTTTGACTCCATAGCAATTGCATCACCAATCACCACCATAGAGTAGCACTTGCGCGGTATCGGGAGACAACGATAATCAATAAGTGTCAATAACTCGACTCCCAACACTGAAAGTTGCCTCCGAAGCGACCGCGGTGATTGGAATGACAAGTATTTCATGAGCCATCGTAAATAAAATATGATAGTTCATTTGATTAAGCATCCTCCAATCTAACGCATCAAATGAGGTATCATCCTCTTCCCATAACAAACACCTCTCTTCCAGATAACGATCTAACTCATATTTCTCATGTTGCACCATTTGAGTTGTCCTAACAAACTCACAGAATCGTGAACTAATACGTTTAGGGCGTTGTATAGGTGGTTCACTGGTGGAAGATTGACTTTTCGCCACATATTCCTCATAAATCTCATACAAGGCAGCTCGCACTTCATCAATTTTGTCTTGTGCTTCTTCATTAGGAAACAATTGTGGGTAGCCAAATTGTAGCAACCTCATTTTCATCCCGGATCCAATATAGCTGTAATTACCATTAAGAAATTGCATTCCCCCTAATACTTGTCAAACTTTCCTTTCATCTTTCCCACCATTGATCGAATGAAATTGTCATCATCAAAACACTTTTCATCTAGCAACTCTTTTATTCACAAATTTCTTACAAAAATAAGTTAGAAGTGGGGCACTCACTCCCCAAGATGACATTAGTTGAGACACCATAAACAAGAGTTAAAATAGAAGAGACTAACATCACTTTTTCATGACAAAAGAAGAAAACAGGCACACAGGCACACTAAAAATGAAATACAATAGAAAAACAGAACTTTGATGATTATTCCAACTGAAAGGGGATAGATAGAAAAGAGAATCTAAAATACGATGAATAAGAAATTATTTAACAGAGAGATACAAATAAATACAAAAATCATACAATCAAGTTCAGCACAAAAAAGACAAGAACTTCCTGCTCTCTATGAAGTTCAACTTCAACCATCACACTCCTAGTCCTAAAGCAAAAGTGTTATTTTGGTAAGAAAATGTTTAATTTACTTTGTCAAACTAGCAAATATGTTGTATCATACCATTGTTTGTTCAATCTGCTTTGGCTCTTAAACATGTAATTTGCTGCTCCTTCCATATTACTGATATTAGGTATTAAGTAAAACAAAATGCACCAATTAACAAACTAGACTGAACACAAAGCCAGGAGGAGATTCTAAAGTTGTGCACTACAAGAAGGCAATTGACAGAAAAATAATAAACATAAGAAATATTCATTAATTAAGCAAACTGTTACCAAAAGTGTACAAGGAGGTGTATATGTAAGGCACACTCATACAATTGAATAAACAACTTCTAAAACCTTTTTTTTTTTAAATTAATATTCACTTTCAATGAGCATTTTGTCCATTCTCAACACCTAAACCAAACAACACACCAGCATATTTCCCCAATGGGCTGCTAAAGAAATTCTCTTTCAGTTTCCTGAACGTACATGATGTAAGCAAACTATCTGAACCCGCTTGATGACAAATCCCAACTCTTTCAACTTCCAACAACTCTGCAAGCTTGTTCAATCCACCATGAAGACTATTGCAATACTTCATCAGGTGCTTGATATCATATACAGTTGGAAAATAAATTCTGATCAAATTAAAGAACTTTGCTTGTGTATCAGGCAAATTCTGGCATGTTAAGACCTTTAGCAAGTATCCAAAATCATACCCACTATGAAATGTCACCCAATGCACACTATCATTCAAAACAATCCCAGATGACATCAATAACTCTCCAAACCTCATTACATCAACACCCTTCTCATTATTTTTCTCAAAATCGATCCCACTTTGTTTCAAGAGCTCAATAGAGTCAGTGGCAAACACATCCTCATTAACATTGAACTCACGAAAATTAAATTGCCAAATGCAATATTTATCCGTTCCACACGTGGGTAAGTTACCTTGCTCATCCGAAAAAGTGAGGCCCAACTGGATTAACTTCAACATATCAACATTGTCTTTCAAAGTTTGATAATGATAGTCATTACTGTTCTTGAAATTTCCCACAGGTCTCAAAACAATGCCAGGAAATTCAGTGTCCATTGCAACGTAAGGGAAATCATCAACGATTTGGCGAATCAAATCAAATTCTTGTTCAAGAGTATCATTCCAAACCTCTCGAATTTGGATTGAATCGCCCTTTGGCAACAGAGACATTCCTTATAAACTACACAAAACCAACAACAAAATTCCTCTCTAGAACCAAGAATTAACAATTGCATTCAATACAAGAAAAACCCTAATCTCAACTCCACCAAGATCTGCACAAAATCAAACAAAAACAAACTTAAGCCATAAATTATAATCGACCCACAAACAAAAGACTATAAAATCACAAAAAAAGTAATAATCTTTCCCCAAAAAACAAAACCCTCATCTCAATTTGGCCTAGAACCACCAAAAATGAATCAGACCCACAATATTTCACAGCAAAGGCATCAATTCTAACAACGCTACATCAAATAATTCACGAAAGATGTACTCGGACCTCAAAAAAGGGAAATTTGAAGAATCGAACAGCGGATCCTGAGAGAAAAATTTGCAGATTCTAGAGAGAAAAATGAACATTATCAAAGAGAGAAAGAAGAAAATTTGTGACTAGGGTTTCATTTCTGAGGGCGTATGCAGAGATATAAAATATATTTATTTAGATTAAAAGAACTTGGGGCTACGTTTTGTTTTTGTGTTTTTGTTTTTTGTGTGCTCACCTCCTCAAGAAGATGAAAGGAGAGAAATGAAAATATTGCAAGTTTTGAAATAAAAAGGATGAGTTAGGGGTGGATTTTTTTTTTTTCAAAAGATTTTTCTTTTAAAAATATTCTATATCTCAAAATTTAAATACCCTATAATTTTCTTTATTACAATTACTGTTATAGTACATTATATGAGCCAATAGACTTATTAACGATTAACTTTTTACCACCCAAGGTTTGCCTTAATAACTTTCTACCCAAAAAGTTTCAAAATACTACTTTCCCACCCAAATTTTTTATTCCGTTAATAGCCAAAGCCGATTCCGACCGATTCCAGCATCATTTGAACCTTTGGTCTCTTATTTACAAAGCATCTCTCATTCTGGCATCTGATTTCTCATCGATTATCTATTATCGCAAAGTTTGGGTTTCCTATTCTTAACTGATTTCGGCAAGGAATATTCAATTAGTCACCACCATTCGATCCATCGACCTCCACTCTACAAAACCTTTCTTACCGTAGCTCCTGATAACTCGCCAAACACCGACTGAAAATATGAAGTATATTTTGGGTATTAATGGAATATAAACTTTGGATGGGAAAATGTCACTAAGGCAAACCTTGGGTGGGAAAAGTTGTTTACTCTTAATTAAAAATTTTCTTAACTTAATCATTAATTTTGTAAGTTTGTTAACATGATTTTGTAGTGTATGGTTAGTATCATTTTGAGTTAAAATGGTGTACAATTTTATAATTATTTCTATCTCAATGCCATGATTCTTAACTTACATTTCTTTTTCGTTTTAGCTTAAAATGAAGCACAAATTTCTAACAATTCTTTATATTTTAAGCCGGAATTTCAAGAATAATAGATATGTGGTTGATCTATATTAGAGTTATCTAATAATATGAACAAATTTTGAAGATAATCTTTTTTTTTTGTAAGCGGTAATTTTATAAAAGAATAAGGAATTACAAACTAAGGCGGGTAAACCCTAGAACTAAGTCATCCTAAGGACATCAGAGGAAAGTTGAGTTAATGACTTTTTCCCACCCAAATAATGGTTTAAAGATATTTTTCTACCTACAGACTTTTAAAATACTACTTTACTACCCAAATTTATATTTCGACGACAAACAAAGAGCAAAATCGGTACCAACTGTTGGGGCTTTTGAACAGGGGATGCCGATGAGTCTTTTGATGGTGTAAAGTTGGATTTTGGTGGTGGGGAATTAGGATTGATCAAAATTTAACTTGGGAGGGGCGGTTACACAAACCCTAATCACTAAATTGTCGATGATTAACGGGGTCAGCGGGAGTAGGGTTTGAGGGGTTTTGGTGAGTAATGATTAAGAAAGAGAATAGTGGTGTGGGGTCGTAAAGATCTCAGAATCAAAAACAGAATATAAATTTGGATAACAAAGTAATATTTTAAAAGTTTGTAAGTTGGAAAGTATTATTAAGCTATTATTTGGATGGGAAAAAGTCGTTTATTTGAGGAAAGCTGGCAACAACGGCTCAAAAGAGACTAAGGATGTAAAAATCCTTTACAAAAGAAACCCATCCTAACCAGGAAAAATAATAAATATATGGAAAATGATAGACTTACCGACTGGTGTGTACCGATTTTGTGCACCGAATGACGTGACAAAATCCTGTCCGTTAATGAATATTAAGCGATAATAAATAAAGCAGGTGAGGATTGTGTGCATACATTCGGTGCATAAAATCGAGTACACTGTCAGTCAATCACATAGCATTACTCTAAATATATAGCACTAAGAAAAATGAGTTACTTTTAATAATACAAGATTCGGTTTACCTCATCATGATCGAATCAGCTTTGACATGGTTAATTAATTACATCCTGCAAAATTATACAATAACTAATAATTAGTGAAACAAATTTAGAAAACAAAAAAGAATTAATTATGAGGCAAAAATAAATAATTCTTTAAAGAACTACTCACAAGCTTCAATTATGGCTTCAATAATACGGCATGAACTGACAATGACGATGCAAGTCATATTTAGCATTGGCATTTTCCCACTCCAATGATTCCCACAACCCTTTTCCTATCTTGATTTCTGTAGTTGCAGGCGGAGGATCAACAAAAAGAGGCAGCTTTCTGAGTTTTGGGCACTTTCGGATGTCGATTTCTCGGAGAACGCCACAATTTATTTCTTCTTTGCTAATGCTCTCCAATTCTGGCAGAAACCACAACTGCAGCTTTCTCAATTTCGGAAGAAAAATTTGTTTTTCGCTGCTACTTGTTCCTTCTTCGTCTTGTTTCTTGACATCGGGTGCTATTATCTCCTTCATCTCAAAACATGACTTGATATCAATGACTTCCAGGTTTGTCAGGCCGCTCAGCACCTTAAATGATGACAACTGTTGTAAATTTCTGCAACCATGGATGCAGAGAACTGTAAGTCCTCTTCCTCTAGACATAAAATCATTTAAGCTTCTTATGACGTCGCAGTGATTCATCTTTAGACGCTTCACGTCCCTCGGGATCACAACAGAACCCTCTCCTTCACTGATGTTGCAATCCCACAAGGTTACATCTTTCATATAAACATCTTTTACAGGAAATGACATATCAAATTCCGATGCCGGCGCCAGCAGAAGATTGTAACTTTTCGGTGCTTGACGTTCAGGCTCCAAGGATTTGACATACAGGTTGAAGTCATCTAGTTTATGAAAATGCCCCCCAAAAGTTTCCAAATTATTCAATCTAGCCGCCTCTTCTACTGTTTCCGCTAAAGTTTTCTTCCCCCAATATATTCTCAATTCCTGAAGACCCTTTAATTGAGATAGCTCTTTCCCAGTGGGTAACTCATCTATCTTCAGCGAATAAAGATTAAGATATGTAAGATTTACCAACTTTTCGATGCCGTCAGGAACTTTTTTTATGCTTGTGCATCGGAGGTCCAAAGTGAGAAGAGAGGAAAGCTTTTCAAGAGAAGGGACATGTTGTAATTTTTCACAGAATTGGAGCAACAATGTGCGGAGATTCGTCAAGTCGGATATAGAGCTCGGCAGAGCCTCAACTTTGGTGTAGGAAAGATCAAGAAGCTTCAACTCCTTCATGTTGACAAAGAAAGATTCAGGAATATTTTCCACGGGATTTCTCTGTAGCAACAAAGTTGAAAGAGTTGGACAATTTGGAGACATATTTGAAGGAATTTCAGATATTTCATTCCACATTAAGGATGCTCTCTCAGGATTAGTTTCTTTCCATTCTTCTTCCTCCGGTGATTTTCTCAATTGTAATCCAGATTTTATCATGAATCGAGGACTCTCACTTGTAATATGCACTGCCATGTCTCTTAATAAACTATGCATTTTCACCCATCTTCCATCACCATCACTCTCCAACAAGAAATTATTCACAAATATTTTCAGTATAGAAAGGCCCTCAGCATAACTTTCTTGAACACTCTTCCTTTTATCCACAAGTCCAACCGCAATCCAAGAACCGGTTATCTCATTCTTCGAGATTTTGAAATCTTCAGGATATAAAGCGCAATACAAGAAACAATGTCGAAGCTTTTCTTCCTTTAAACGATCATAACTGAGTCGTAATTGCTTACATATATCCACTTTCTTTTGACTCAATTCTTCAAGTGCATATCTCCAAACTTCAATGTCATGTCTTTCTTTCATACTACCAGCTGCTGTGACAATGGCAAAAGGCAAGCCGGCACATTGCCTAAGGACAGATTTTGCAATTTCTTCTAATTCTGGATCATCCGAGTTGATGTTTCCCACTTTCTCTGAAAATAACTCCCAAGCTTCGGCCTCTGTTAAAAGCTTCAGTTTGAGTACTTTACATTTCATCGAGTCGCAGACATCTATCGAACGAGTTGTTATCACCAATTTGCATCCATTTTCTCTGGTAGGCTCAGGGATCCCCACTTCCTCCAGTTTGATTTCTTCCCACATATCATCCAATATCAACACAAACTTTTTTTTAGCAGACTCTTTCTTTAACGTCTCCGCCAGGATTTTCGTATCATTTTTTTCTTTGAGAGTTACTTGGAGGCCAGCTGCAATTTGCTCTTGTAATTTAACAAGTTCAAACGCTTGAGACACAGTGATCCAAACGACATACTCAAACTTATCATGTGCATCCTTCCGGAGTTTGTTGTTGATATGTTCCATGATATTTGTTTTTCCGATCCCTCCCATACCGCAAACTCCGATCTTCACTACCTCATTTCCCGTCAAATATTCCCAAATTTCACCCATATTTTTCTTCATTGTTTCACCTATTAATGTTGTTGTTGTACGTTCCACTCCGCGAGCAAGAGGTGCCTCATTCACCAACTTCTGATCCTCAAGCTCTAAACCACTCCGACGAAGTTTCTCCATTTCTTCAATCATCTTGTCAACATCTTGAATTTCACGTTGGAAATGTTTGAGTGAGAACATTTTGGCATCTTTCACTTTCTGCTCAATGTCTTGTGCTTGTTCAATGATCTTCTCGGTATTCTTCAACCATTCAACGACGTCAGGTTTTAGGCGTGGTGATATCACCTGCCTGGATTCTGCATTCACTTTCTCTTTGATTCGTTGTATACAGGATTTTAAGTCGGCCAGCTTTCCTTTGAGATTTTCTGTCTGTTCATGAATCTTCATATAATTTTTCACATATTTGCACAATGGAGTCCG
Source organism: Pistacia integerrima (assembly GCA_026225825.1). NCBI lineage: Eukaryota > Viridiplantae > Streptophyta > Magnoliopsida > Sapindales > Anacardiaceae > Pistacia > Pistacia integerrima. The sequence continues at coordinate 15,267,483 of CM047750.1, read as the reverse complement.
GGGATCCTTGTCGGCCGCCATTGGTTCCTGGACAAAGATAACTAGTGTTACATTTTTTCATTCAGCACGCAAACAAACTATCGCAATTTTCTCGTTCACCAATCTAAAAAAAAACAACTCGATCAAACTGAAATTCAAATCTAACACAAACGACATAAATTCAGTGTCACGGTGTCACTGAAGGCAGTAAATGGCCTTGGGGCAACTGCTTGAAACCAGAAATGGCCTTGCGAGTTCTTAAGTATCGCTATTAAACATGATTTTCTCAGCTCTTAATTTTCATCATCTGGTCTCTAACTTTGTCAGTAAATAAGCTTATAGTTCATATATAAATATTTATCAGATTTTTGAAAGAAACTGTTGAGAAATAAGATAAAATATAATAATCTGTCACCGTGCACGATCACAAAATGGTATGAGAGGAAGAAATATCAAATACATATCACGATAAGAAGATTAATTCTATGCAACTATTTGTTACAATATAAGCACCTTATAGGACAAAATTAATGAATAAATAATACAAATTTACAATTGCCTAAAAGTAAATATGTTGTACCTGAATCAGCAAGCTTCTGTTTCTTCGAATATTTGTTAAGATAGGCGTAGAAAGTTAAAGAACTTGAAGTCAAGAAACAATAGAAACAAGATCAGTTTGAATTGCTATTTCTTTGTAAGAAGTGAAAAGGAGCAACCAAAAGCAATTGGTTAGTGTATAACGAAAGAAGTAAAGTATAGGGAAGATTATTAGATGAAGCAAGGTATAAAATGGGCATGTTTGATAATCAAGTAAAGAAAAGAATCTGTGTTGAAGTACACAAGAAGAAAGCACTTTCATTTTTGTTTGAGATGGAAATAAATCTATTAATCTTCTCCAATTTCTCTTGATGTTATTCATTAATTCCCACTTCTAGCTATAGGTTATGGTAGAGCTATGTAGATACCTTAGTATTAATGAATAATCTAGGAATAATACTAGATGTAAAAGCTTTTTCATGTAAATTAATGGGGACAAAATGAATGAATAATGCATATAAAAACCCAATTCAATAGATGACTGATGCGAAAATAAAAGAGTTATATCACTTCAATTTATACAATAACATCATCCAATACAAAAATAATACTCTTACAAGTATTTACGATTACACTTTTAATTGTTATGGTTTTACTATGGGTAGTAAATTGAACATATATGAGAAGTTACTATTCCAATTTATGACAAAATTATAAAAGATAGTTACTAATTTTCACTCGTCTTTTCCATTGGTTAATTTTGGCACCACGACTCTACATTTTATTTTTTTTAATTGTTAATGGTGGCTTATGTTTTAAATATCGAATTGCCATGATTTTTTAAGTATGTTATGGTTTTTTTGTATGTGATACATATTGGAAATTATGAAATGATAATTAAGAGTATATTGCATGGAAATAGAAAATATATTCATAAACAATAATGCTAGATGTACAAAGAAATCTTACTAAGATTTATGAACAAAGTGAAGTGGTAAGAAATGAATAGAAGAATAAATATGATGAGTTTGACTTTTTGTATTCATTTTTCCATTAATTTCTTGTCACATCACTTTGTATATAAATCTTTATAAGATTTCTTTGTACATGTAGCATTACTCATTCATAAAACCCATAACTGTAAATTGTGCATAACTTTTCATATAAAGCAAATCAATTTTCGATTTTGATATCATTGGAAGCCTTGTTGAAATAGGTTTCTACCGATATATTATTTGCCAAACTTGGAGCTCGGATTGTAAAGTTTTGGGGCAAAATAAAATATTCTAGAAATGCTTGTGTTCAGAGGTTAGGGATGAACATTTTTTACTGTTCATTCCCACTCTCGCTTATGGGGAGTGAATTTCACCCCCTGCCATAAAAATATCGGAGTTTGATGCCGTTTTCACTATAATACTTAGAATTGTAGGTACATTTAGTTTATGGAATGTTGTATTACGGGAGAATGTTGTATTACTGGAAAGATAGATTACCAAGGAATCTTTAGAGAAATGAGTTTGGTTGGTTGGAATAAATAGGTGGGTATGTTATAATAATATGTTTGTTTGGGAAGATAAATGAGTGGGTATGTTATATAGATTACTAAATTGACCTCATTTTTAAATAATAATATAATATTATTTTATTCTATTATTTTTTAAATTGTTCTTTTAACCTCCTATATTTGAAATTTTGCTAAAACACCTCTGCCATATAAAACTTTAATTTGTAGCAAAATCACCCCCACCCACCCAAGCCACTGTTGGTAGCCAGCCACCATCACTGGCAGCCGCCGTAATGGTGCACGATCGACCAGATCTGGTTGGTCGTGCGCGGGTAAGGCCTAATCCGACCATGGATCAAAAACGGTTAGATCTAGCCGTGAATATGGATGTGGCTGTGGTCATTTCGACCAGATCGATCATTTCACGACCAGATCTGATCATTTCTGACCATGGATCACAAATTCCATGGCTGGAAATGTCCTTACCGGCACATGACAAGCAAGATTCCACCAGTCTTACCCCGATATGACGACTTTCGCCGGAGGCCAGCGGTGATGGCTAGCAGCCAACGGTGATCTTGGGTGGCTAGGGGTATTTTGTTAACTTTTAAACTTTTTTGTGGCTATGGTGTTTTAGCTATATTTTCAAATGTAAGGGGTCTAGGTAATTATTATTTGGTAGACATATGAGGGCAAATATGTCCTAAATGATAAAAGATTAAGGACAAAATAGGGTAATCTGATTACCCTCAATATTACTAACAGTAAACACTATTTGTAATAAAAGATTACGTAATATTTTATTACTTGACAACCAAACGAGTGAATCTTAAAAATTAAATAAAAATTACAGGATTAATCTTATATCACCCCGAACTAAAAGCAACATGTATGCTATGTGTTTCCATATTTTTGTGGAATAAGTATTTATTATATATTTATGAGATATCCTGGAATTTCATACTCTCAGGAGTACCTGATTTGATGATGTTATTTACATTTATGGAATGTTGGTTGTCGGATCTACATGTGAATATTTTATTTGTAATTTTCCAGATTGTGTGGGTTTTTACAATTATTTTTGGGTATTTGAAAATGTCTAAATAATTATAAAAATTGTTTTTAAATTCGGGAATATTATGTAAATTATTGAACATGTTATTTTGGTATTCTGGAATTTATTTTAATGCAATACATGTCGTTTGGCTGACATTGATAATATCTTATGCCATTTTCTTAATCGAGAAATGCATAATATATATTTGAAAAATTTACAGCTATGCCACTGCTACAATAGGAGTTGATGGATTATGTTTTGGGCCCATTTTTGGCTTCTGCCCAGCCCACTAAAATGGGCTCAATGAAGCAGAAATGGGGCCTAGTTTTCATTTCTGCCTAGCCCACTAAAAATGGGCATCAGGAAGGAGAATTGGGTTTTCAGATTTCAAGCCCTATTTTTAATGCTGCTCAGTCCACTGAAAACGGGTTTTAAGAAGCAGATATGGATTTTCAGATTTCAAGCCCAATTTTCTTCTCCCATAGAAAAATTAAAATGGGCTTCAGTTTTAAGGCCCAACATTATTTTACTAAATTTCAGCCACATTAATTAATTAAAATTTCTTATTTGTAGTTATAAATTGATGCAATGGTATATGTATGACATTATTATAATTTGCAACTAGTGCATTTAAATAAATAATGTCTCTACAAGGATTATTGATTTTTATATATAATGTTGGAATAAGATAAAATGTGAAACAATAAAATAGCAAGTAAGAAAATTTTTCATTATTTTATTGTGTAACACTTAAGTCTTATTGTTAAGTATAATGATGTTATGCATTATAGATTTTGCATACAGATAATCTATAATGTATAATTAATCAAGATTGAATAAACTTTAACTATAAAGTATGTCTAGTCAATTTTTTAGTGCTATGTTTAGCAGACTAGAATGATTATGATTTTTGCCCATAGATAAATTTTAATTTATTTTAGTCTGTGATTGATTATTAGCATGAGTTGATATCAGTATATAGTTCATTTTGAGAATTGGGAATGCTTGAACTATTTGAGTCTAATGCTCATTAAAGCAAACATTTCTAAAAGCATTAGAATGCCCTTAGACCACTGATTATTTAACAGGAGTGGATGCCTAATACACAAAATCTGGAAAGCAAATGGCAAGCACCCTTATTAAAAAACTTAGTTCAGATTCAGATTATGCTAGATGTCAAGACACAAGAAAGTCTATCTTAAGCTCAATTTTTCTCCTTACTGGAGGAGAAGTTTCTTGGCGTAGTGTAAAATAGCAGAAGACGGGCTCTTCTACAATGGAAGCTGAAGTAGTAGCATGTTATGAAGTAGTTTCTCAGGCATCGTGGTTGAGACAGTTTATCACAGATTTAAAGGTGATCTCATCAATAGAAAGCGACCAATAAAAATATTTTGTGATGATACAATAGTTGTGCGCTTCTCTAACAACACATGCTCAGTAAGTCGATCTCGTCACATCGAAATAAAATATTTTATTGTTAAAGAAGATGTTCGAGATCATCATGTATCAATTGAACATATTGACACAAATGATATGATCACTGATCTCTTCACCAAAGGTCTTTTACGCAAGGTGTATGTGGCTCATATAAGCCATATGGGTTTATATAAATCATTGGGTTAATAATTCTTTCTAAGACTTTGCAAATGTAAATTTGACGATTTCAATTAAAGTTTTTTTGTTATTAATTTTGTATATACATATAGTTTTGATAATGACAAGTGTCTATTGTATTTAAGGCAATAAAGTTGACCTAAGAATAAATTATTGAATTTTATTCTATTAAGTTTGGTTCTCACTCATTATAAAACGAACAAATCATGTAATTCATGAAAGGGAGTGTTCTTGTAATAAGGAATATACTGTCATGATCCATGACTTGTACTTTTATCGTGGATGTGATGAGCCTATTAAGAGTGAACTTAAGTTCTATATATGGTCATACATCAAAGTCAATTCACTCTTTTATATCACATGGCAAATAATGGGCCAAGTAGGAGAATGTAAGTGACCCATTAACTGCCACTTAGTTATGGGTAGTTACAATCCACTTCCTAAGGAAAGTGGATATAATTTGAGGTAACCACCTCAGTAACTACTTGGTAACCACTTAGGGTCCTAGATGGTGATTATAAATTTAGGCGTTGGTTTTCCCAATTTATTGTCTGAGAAAAACACCTAGAAATCCTAAAGTGAATTAAGTCCTCTACGGAAGTGAACAACTTGAACATTAATGGTAGGAATTACACTAGGTCCCAACGGAGGTATGTAAATAACTATTCCACATTTTACAAAATAATGATTATGATCTTTAAATTTAGTTTTTACTCTTACACAAATTTCATCCATAGTTTTTTCGCTGTCGTTTGACCAACTAATTTTGTTGTTGGTAGCACCAATCCACAAACGGAAGGTTCAACAATTACCAAACTTTCAAAGGCACCACTCTGATAATGTTCTTTCACTTCTTGAATCTTTTCAATGACAAGTTGTATGGGCCAAAAATCGTATTGGGTCTTGTCAGGCTCAATAACATAGTGCATACTAAATACGACCTAATGCCTTAGTCCAATTCATATTGGACCTACGTTTAAATCTACTTTGTGGATTGGTCATCCTATGGGATGGTCCAATTTGTAAGAAGGAACATTTTATGTGTTGGCCCATTCTACGAGCTGGACCACACCACGAGTCAGCTTTCTCCCTAAGCTAGGCTACTTTACGAGTAGGGCCTCTCTACGAGCAAGGCGACCCTACAAATTGGACTAACTTACTTTTTGGGCCACTCCATGAGTTGGGTCTCTTTACAAGATTAAGCTAAAATGGGCACCTACTTATTAGCCTACATTCATCCCAAAATAAGAATCACATCCTATCACACCTTATTGGCTCACTATATAAATAAGGGTCAAGCCTCTCATTATTTCATTCACAAAGAGCCTAAAGCTTTAGCTCTCAAAGTTCTTACTCCCAAGAACCGCTGTCTCCCTTGCTGTAAAGCTTAGTTCTAACTAACTTTATCACTCTTAGCCTCTATCAAGTTATGCTCTAACCACTTTACCATAGTCTTGCCCTAGTTGCATTATAACAGTAAAATACCTTCAATCGTGCTAACTTAAGCGTCGAAGTGCTTATAGCAAACACTACACCAGTGTCCATTGAGCCTTCACGTTCTTTCTTTCTCTTTGTGCAGATCCATCCGATTGTCAATGGCTCGCTTCTCACAAGATTAGTCATTTCCGAATCGACCATAGATTTTATCATCTATAGTTTGGCGCTCACCGTGAGGCCCTAACAATCATTGATTTTTCAATGACGTATTATGTTTGTTCTCGCTCCATCCACTCAACCATCATGATTGGAAGCACTAAAACCCCTACACCTAATGTCCTTATTCTCACCGCACTTGTGCAAAAAAGCAATGATAACTATCAAACTTGGAAGCTCAAAAAGCTGTCATTAGTGCAGAAAACCAAGCCTTCTAAGACAAGGTAAACCAATTATATTCTCTCGATTAGGCCTCGTGTCAGCAACACGCCTCCTCATCTTACGCCCCCATCCATCCAAGACAATTATTCACCACCCCTAATCATGACACCTTAGCAAGCTGAGAATATTGCTAGAATTTATATGTCATCTTAAGTTAAGAAAAAAACTGTCGAATTTTCTAAAGATCGAGAAAGTGTTTAGTATCATTGTCTAAAACCAACAATATTATGATAATTAAAATGAATTCACCTTGGTAGTGCTTTTCCAAAACGAAAATGCTAGTTGGGTCAATTCATCCGGATCAAATAGAGATATATTTGACTTTTTATAGGATGATCCATGTATAAAAAGACCTATTTGTCCTTGTTGAATTAAGAAGTAAAAAAGTGATTTAATGGTGAGACAGAGAATGAAATGAAATTTGAATTTCATTTCATTCTCTCTCTCATCATTAAGTCTGCAAATCAAATTCCAAGGAAATATTTTCAAAATCTTGAGTTTGTTGTAAAATATTAGATTTGTTACCAAGAAGATTTAAATGTTATAATAATTCTATCTGAAATAAGTTTGAAAGTCCTCTTTTACTGCAGCAGAAACTACACACTTATATTTATCAATTTGAAATCATCTTGACATCCTTTTATTATCAATTAAATCTTTTTATTATCAATTAAATTCACTAACATCATTGAGTCAATTAGCCACTGCTCGTAAAGCTAGCGCAGGCGTAGGCTCGACACGTGAAAAGCTCGTTTAGAGCAGTCAGGCTTGATAAGGCTGGTTCATCTCGAACTCTGGCCTTCGTTAACCTCAGCTCGAGTTCAAACACAGAAGCTCAACTGTGGGCTCGCGAGCCTCCGGTCAACTCATGGGCTCGCGAGCCTGGTCCGCTTGATTAAGCACCGTACACTTCACAGGGTGTTTTGGTGATTTTTTAAACTATTAGGTATTAAACTGATATTTTATAGTGAAAAAAGTTTAAAAAAATGACAGTTTCCCCCAAAGTGCAAATTTGAAATAACACGATATTGCAAAACAGAGCGTCAATTTCAGTTCCTACCCTAAATCCCAAATCGCAATCAAAGACCCCCAAATCCCAAATCGCTAACCAGACACTTTGAAATCGATAATCTTCGTCGCCATCTCCGATCTCGGCAATCGGAAAAGGAGGCCCTAACACTCTGAAACTTCCAGGTTTGTTTGTTTTATGCTTTAGAGAAGTGAAAATGATGTACCGCAAATTTCGTTACCAGTTTTTCTGCGTCATTACAAAATTTTATTGTACATCCAAGACAGCCCTAAGAAAACATTTACCAGAGTGGATGCTTACCTCTTGGGATGCTATTGTTCAAACTGAATACATATTTGTGTTGTCTCTTCTTCTGCTGTTTGGCATTTTTAGAAACTGTAATTGCTAAAGTACATTGAGTTATGAAATTGCTAATGTTGTGCTCATCTACTACTTTTTGTTGGTAATATGCCTTCTACCAATTATTCCTCTATTATTCCAATCATTGGCTTTAAAAATAATAGGGATTTTCGGCTTAAATAGAGCACCAGAAGTTTATGGATTAGGTAAATTCTTTATTTAATCTATTTTTAATTTGGTTCCCAATGAACCTTACAAAACAACATCTTCCTATGGATGCTAGCTTTTTTATTTTAGATTTTATAAATCTTTGCATTCTTCAAACTGTAGTTTTTTATACATAGCTTTACTTATATGTCTATAGAAAGGTGATTGGTTTAGATCAAATCCTTGTACTAAATTGAGTTATGAAATTTGATGTTTCTGAAGCTGACATTGAGTTACATCTGAGCCATAGTTTTTACTACAGTTACCGTGTATCTTATTTTTCAGCTAGAAAAAGGTGTAGATGGCTTGTTTGATAGCTTTGCAAGGATAGATTCACGTATATCAAGTGTTGGACAGACTGTTGCTAAAATAGGAGATCATTTACAGGTAGGTTTGTTTTATGGATTACTCTATGCTTGTGATCCTGCTCATGCTAGTCTTGTTGTATTTGTAGAACTATATCATTAGTTTATTTGAATTTATGTTTTTGTTTGGATGGATATTTATTGTCAGAGTGCAGATGCTCAGCGCGTAACTGCTAGTCAAACAATTGACCTCATTAAGGTACCATCGAGCTTTAAATTTAGTAAGAAATTAAATCAGATTTACTTGTATGATGGAGGGTTGGTTTCCCTAGCTTATGTTTGTGTATTCTTTTTGGAGGAATTGCCCAAAGGGCTGCTCTATTAGTTGGTTAGTGTAGAACTACAGATTCTGGGTTTTTGTTTGATCTAGTGTTGGGCTTCTGTCCTCTTTTGGTTGGGTGCTTGGCCTATTGCCTATGCTGGTTTGGTGGCCCTTTTTATCGCTTCAATCGGTTGCTTGTTTGGACCGTTATCTTTGGTTTATTGCTTTTGTGGTACTGGGTTTTTGGGGTATTTTTGGTGGCTATTGTTTTTGTACAACTAGAGCAATTGATCTATTTTCCAGAAGTCCTGCATTTTTTTGCTGCTGGTCTTTTTGTATAGATCTTTTTTAGGCTAGTTAGGTGGTTGTTATGGATCGTAAATCCATGCCTTTCCTCTTGTTTTGTTTTGCTTGGTTGCTTTGGCTTGTCCAAGGACCTTCACTATGTAGAAATCCTTTTTCAAGGACTCATTATTTCATTCTTTATATATTACCTTTACCCAAATATATATATATATATATTTGCTTGGTTGCTTTGGCCTGTCCAAGGACCTTCACTCTGTAGAAATCCTTTTTCAAGGACTCATCAAGGACTCATTATTTCATTCTTTATATATTACCTTTACCCAAATATATATATATATATATATATATATATATATATATATATTTTGCTTGGTTGCTTTGGCCTGTCCAAGGACCTTCACTGTAGAAATCCTTTTTCAAGGACTCATTTCAAGGACTCATTATTTCATTCTTTAGTATATACCTACATATATATATATATATAGAGATATTTTGCTTGGTTGTTTGGCTTTGCCCAAGGACCTTCACAGAGAAATCCTTTTTCAAGGACTCATTATTTCATTACTTTATATATTCCTTTCCTTTAAATATATATCTATATATATATATATATATATATATATATATATATATATATATATATATATATATAGATCAGCACTTGCATAATTGCATTGATTGAAGAAACCCTTTTGGGTATATATTTTTGTAAAATGAATACATATTATGTCAATTATATATTATTTTAACTTTATGATACTGTCTAACAATAGTGGTTAATTCATTTTTCAATTGTAGGTATGGCATCGGGAGACAGTTCCTCAAGCACCCCTACATTGGATGACGTCGACAATTGTGTTACGGTAAGAGCTGTCGATCGGTGTAACATTTATGGAAGCACAGGTGGTACTGAGCAAAGTGTGAGTAGCCCCAAAAATGTTAAGAATGACAATCAACTAGAGAGGAAGAAGAGAGCGAAGACATCAGTTGTGTGGTCAGAATTTACGAAGGTGGTTCTCCCTGGTGGTATAAGGAAGGGAGAGTACATTCATTGTAAAACAAAGTTGAAAATCACTGCCAGTGGAAGCACAACACAATTCAACAGACATTTGAAAAGGTGTGCGAAGAGAACAGCTCACTTGAGGCAACAACAAATAAATTTCCCCTCTTCCAATTCTCAGGGTGGCTCTAATGTCCTGCCTGCTCTACGGGGCCAATTCAGTATGCTAAAGATGAGGGAGTTTATTACATATTGGGTGCTGATGCATGAGCATCCATTTTCTATTGTGGAGGAAGAGGGGTTGAACAACATGATGAAGTACGAGATTCCTGAATGGACTCCGATATCCCGTAATACTTGTAAGAATGATTGTATGAAAGTGTATGAAAGTGAGAGACAGAAGTTGTTGACCCTATTGAAGGGTGTTAGGAAGATAAGTCTGACCACAGATCTATGGCATTCAGGCAACCAGAGGATGGAATACATGGTTTTTGACTGGGCATTGGATTGATGATCATTGGAAGTTTAATAGACGGGTGTTGAACTTTATTCATTTCTCTCCTCCCCGTTCTGGTGTTGCCATTGCTGATGCAATTTTCAAGTGTTTGATGGATTGGGGAATTGAAGCTAAAGTCCACACGATATCGGTGGATAATGCTTCAAGCAATGATGTTGCAGTAAAAGTGTTGAAAGATAATTTCCAAACTATGAGGAAGCTCATATGTGGGGGCAAGATGTTTCATGTGAGTTGTTGTGCACATATCTTGAACTTGGTTGTTCAAGATGGTCTTTATCAGATTAGACACATTATTGAGGACATCCGTGATACCGTGTCGTATATCAATTCATCGGAGAGTAGACTAAAGGTGTTTGCAGAGATTGTTCAACAGCGTCGATTGCCATTTCGCAAGCTTATTCTTGATTGCAAAACGCGATAGAATTCAACATATGATATGTTGACAACGACAATGCAATTTAGGCGTGTTTTCCCTTGTTTGAAGAAGAGGGATTTGAGTTATCATTATTGTCCCAAGGAAGGAGGATTGGGACAAAGTTGAGAAAATTTGTCCTATTTTGAAGGTGTTTAGTGTTGCGTCGAATCTGATATCGGGGAGTGATTATCAGACATCAAACTTGTTTCTAAAATAAGTTTGTACAATAAAAGTTATGTTGGATAGTAAGAGTCGGGATGGAGATCAGTTTATACAGACCATGATTTGGAAAATGAAAGAAAAGTTTGACAAATATTAAGGAGAATGTAATTTATTAATGGGTGTGGCTGCTATTTTGGACCCTAGACTGCAGATGAGGGTAATTGAATGGGCGTTCCCTAAGATGTATCCTCAGGCTGAATCGCGGGCAAATATGGATGTTGTTCGAGATGCCTTGTATGAGGTATATAAGGAGTATGTTGATGCTAGTAAAACATCAATAGCTGCCCGCGCTTCTGCATCTACAGGGGATGCAGTTCAGGAGGTTGGTAAGGGCTCAGAGGCAACGACAGATGATTAGGATGATTTTAGTGAGTATCTGGATGTGGTTGAGACGGTTGAGCCAATGAAATCAGAGTTAGACTGTTACTTGGGAGAGGGATGCCATAAATGTGTTAGGGACGCTACGACATTTGATGCTTTGACCTGGTGGAAGGCTAATTCAACAAAGTTCTCTATCTTGTCTACCATGGCTCGTGACATATTAGCCATTCGTATTACTACGGTTGCTTCTGAGTCTGCTGTCAGCGCCGGCAGTAGGGTTATTGACACGTACCAATCGTTGTTGGCTCCCAACACGATGGAGATGCTCTTATGTGGATGTGATTGGAGCAGGACATTGAATGGGGTGAAGAAAGGATGTAAAGTAGGTTACATACTTATATTGAATATTGGTTTTATTAAATTCAGTTATTATTTTATATTTATACTAACTAAACTTCAATTACTCCTCCTTTGTCATTTTCAGGAAGAGCAGCAACCGTTGGAGATCAACCTTCCTATCCCGTAAGTTCCTGGGATTCAGTGCATGGTTTGGCTGTGGTAGGAGGCAGGCATAGGTAAAACTTTTATTCCTTTTGCTTTTGTTTCATGATTATACATATTTTTTTCTTGTCATAGTTACCTTAAAAAATACTTATTAAATTGAACATTTTCTAGAGGCAGGGGGAAATTGACAGGCCTATTGCAGACTACTGGTGGATAGTGATTTTGATTGGTGGATTGTATATATACTCCTAAGAATGTTATTTGTATATATTTAGAACTGTTTTTTGATTTTGTAAGGTAATAGACATTTTGTAATGTTCGAAACTGTCATGGTTAATTCAACATTGGATGTAAATATGAAATGCTATACGCAGGCAGATTACTGTAAAAAAGGGGAACTTGGCTCGATCAAACCCGGATAAATGGTGGTTTGATCAAGATCGATAACGAGCTTGCGAGCCCTTATCGAGCTCGACACTATTGTAAACGAGCCGAGCTCGAGAAGCCAAAAGCTCGGCTCGGCTCGGCTCGTTTACACCCCTAGAGTCAATTTCTACTTCCTTTTAAACTCTAAGAGCAACGATATTAAAATAAATTGCATTACGTAACGTTTAAGATATATCACTGGATTGAAAGAGATAAGGCCAGGTAGAAAATCTGATACAAAGATGAAATGGAATTAATTAGTAAATACTTTAACTGGAATTTATTAAAAATGTGTGCCTTTAAGAATCTTATAAAATTATCTTATTTGAATCTCTTCTAACATATTATAAGAACAAATGTGTATAATGTGTGAGGCTATCTTATGATTTTTTATTTTTTTTATCTCTCTCAATTGTACCAAGCTTGTAATATAAGATCCTCTTATATTTTATTATATTTTTCTTATTAAAAGGTTTTAATAATTGGTTTATTTGTTCTTTGAAATACATGAATGCCAATTACGAAGACTAATAATCGATGAAGAAATATATAATTAAAAAAAAATAGAAAATGAGTAAACAGAATAAAAGTTTAGAAAACTATAATAGATTGCGACATTACATCTAGATTTGTAAACAATATTTTCATTATCATAGTGTTTAAAGCACTTAAACCTAACAACTGACACGCATGATTGTTAATATTCAATTTTCACATAACTATTATCATCAGTCATCACAACAACGTCATTAACCATGATTGTCTTGTTGTTCATATTTTAAGTTAATAATGCATGAATCGTATGTTACATAGCCCAACTTTCTTTCTCATACTTAAATTAATTTGATTCTACAACAAAAGCTACACACACTCTTAACCCATAAATACTATGTACCATATTTCTTTCCATCTCTATTTGTAACTGTCACTATATATATACTTTCACTATCGACAACTGTTTTATTGCAAAAATTGAACTGTAAAAGATTAAATCTTGAAACAACAACAAGATTAAACAAAAGCCATCAACATGTGACACGAAGAAAAAATTTCATTAAGCCATCGACATGATTAAACAGATAGTTGAATCATGTCGATGGCTTTTGTTTAATCTTCTTCTTGTTGTTATTGTTGTGAGTACGGGTAGACCCAAGGTTGATACTTGGGACAAACTCAAGAAGGAATTAAAGGATCAATTCTTGCTAGGAAATATATCATGGAATGCTAGAGACTAGATGAAAAAGCTCCAGCAAAAGGGTACTGTGAGGGAGTATGTAAAAGTGTTTAATTCCTTGTTGTTAGACATTCAAAATATGTCCAAAGAGGACAAGTTGTTTAACTTCGTGTCAGACTTGCAAGGTTGGGCTTAAGTTGAATTGAGAAGGCAAAAAGTGCAAGATTTGCCTAGTGTTATTGTTGCAGTAGATGGGTTGGTAGACTTCAAAAGTAGCAAGGAGAGAGAACCTATTATTGCGGCAAAAGCAAAGAAGAAAGAACACCAGGAAATTAAAGGAAGCAAGAAGAAAGACTTTCAATTTTAGAAGAGAAACTCTACCAACGAAAAAGGGAAGGCAATTGTTGGCAGCAATTTCTCTAAGGAGAACGAAAAGGGCAAAACGATGTCCGAATGTTTCATTTATGGAGGACCACATAGGGCAAGGGATTGCCTAAAGAGAGAAAAGCTTAATGCTTTGATGGGTGAAGAGGGAGAGTTTAGTGGTGAGCAGATTACTATGAATCTGATGCAACCGATGAATGCTATGAGGGCAGAAATAGATTCAAAGAAGGAAAAAGGTGATACTTACCTTGGAGATGTGAGCAAGGGTGCCGTTCAAAATGCTCTACTGTTTGTCGATTTGAAAGTGAGAAATAATCAAGTTAAAGCCTTGTTGGATACGAGAGCAACTCATAATAATTTTGTGGCTGATAGGGTTGTTTCAAAGTTAGGGCTAGCACTTTCCAAAAGTCCTACAACAGTAAAGGCTATGAACTTTAATGCATGCGGGGTGACTGGAATAGCTTACAATGTGCATGTATGTATGGGTTGTTGGACAAGTAAGATCAACTTGCCTGTTGTTCCTTTGGATGATTTTGATATTATTTTGGGGGTAGTGTTCTTCAAGGTAGCAAAAGTGTCAGTGATACCTACTTGAATTGCATGTTGATAAATCATGAATCAAGTCCTTGTTTTGTATCTTGTTGTTCATCGGGTGTAAGTAGCAAATCGGGACAGGCTAAGCTTCCACTATCTCAGCCATGGCAGTGAAACGTGGGCTGAAGAAAGGGCAGGAAACTTACCTAGCAACAATGATAGAGGTCAAGCCTGATAAGAAGGTTGAGGTGCCGGATGTTGTGGCGGAGTTATTGCGAGACTTTGCTGATGTAATGTCACGGGAGTTGCCCAAAGAACTTCTTTCAAAACGAACAATTGATCATAAGATTGAGTTGAAACCATGGGCGTTTCCACGTGCTCGTCCAATATATATGATGTCTCCCATTGAGTTGAAAGAACTCCAAAAACAACTTGATGAATTACTTAATGTAGGTGCAATGAGACCTTCAAAGGCTCCTTATGGTGCTTCTATATTATTTCAGAAAAAGCAAGATGGTTCTCTTCGGATGTGTGTGGAGTGTATGGCATTGAACAAGGTTACAATTCAGAACAAGTATCTTGTTACCCATGTTCAAGATCTCTTGGATAGGTTGAGTGGGGCTTTGGTTTTCACTAAGTTGGACTTGTGGTCGGGGTATTGGCAAGTCAGAATTACTACAGGAGATGAGCCTAAGACCATTTGTGTGACTAGGTATGGTTCTTATGAATTTTTAGTCATGTCATTTGGCTTGATGAATGCACCGGCTATAATTTGCAATTTGATGAGTGATGTACTATATGAGTTCTTTGATGAATTTGTGGTTGTATACTTGGATCACATTGTGATCTATAGTCGAAGTTTGGATGAACCTTTACTTCATTTGAGAAGGGTACTGATGCGGTTGAGAGAACATCAACTGTATGTAAAGATGGAAAAATGTGAGTTTACTAAACAGGAAATCATATTCTTGGGGCACTTGGTAAGTAAAGGCCAAGTGAGGATGGATCCAAAGAAGGTGCAAGCAATTGTGGAATGGTCAGCTCCTACAAAAGTTGTCGAATTGAGATCTTTCTTGGGTTTGGCTAACTATTATCACAAGTTCATTGCAGGGTACTCAAAGAAGGTAGCACCATTACCAGACTTGCTGAAAAAAGGGCAATGGTAGGAGTGGACAGAGTTATGTGCCAAGGCTTTCAAAAAGTTAAAGGAAGCCATTGTCTCTAAACCAGTGATAAGATTGCCAAATTTTGAGTTACCTTTTGAGGTGTATACGGATGCTTCAGAGAAAGTCATTGGTGGGGTGTTGGTATAGGAGGGACTAGAGGTGGAAAAAATGGGCCGGGTTAGGCGGGCCAACCCTAACCCGGCCCGTAAAAAAGAGGGCTCAAACAGGCCCGCCTTAATGGCGGGCCGGGTTGAGCCCAACCCGCCAGCAACCCCCGGGCGGGCCGGGTTACACAATGGTAACCCGGCGGCCCGCCGGGTTGCTAATTTGTCCTCTTTGCAAGAGGCCCGCAACCCGGCGGTGTTCTTGGTGGTCCTAAAAAAAAAAAAAAATTGAAAATCTTTTTTATTTTTTTCAATTACACTTTTACCCTTGAAATATAGCCGTTTTATAGCCGTTGGAGGGGTCTTTTTCGTCATTTTCTTTCCCTATTTTTTTCTATAAATTGGCCCTAAACTCTCATATTTTTCTCACAACTCAAATTCTCTCATTTTCTCATATTCTCTATTCTAAATTTCTAATCTCTCAACTCTCAAGTCTCAATTATTCATTTATTCTCTTAATATTTTTGTTATCAATTTGCTCTTATTTTAATTTTTATTAGGTTTTGCAATTTTCAATTCATATTTCCAATTTCCATATTCCAAATCTCTTTCTTTAATTTTTTATTTCTTCTACATCATTTTTTTTCAACTACAAGTCTACAATGGATAGATATTTCTCTCCCATCAATTTCAATGAGGAAGAAAACTATTATCCTAGTCCTAGTCCCGCTGATTTTACTATGAATGCGGGGAGATTCAAATAGTCCCATTGTCCCTAATCCCTGGGTCCTCGAATCCGATACACCTCAAAATATGCCGTCGATTCCAACAACGCCCGGTGGTCTAGAAGTCGTAATCGCCTCGTCCCAACTTCATCTCAAGGCCGAGGCGGGATCATCAAGCGTCCGTCAAAGCGCAGACACACATCGACGTTTGGGCGCATTTCGACAAGTTTTACGAGACAGAAAATGGCGTTCAAGTCAAGAAAGCAAGATGCAAATATTGTGCAAATGTTTATAAAGCTGATTCAGGTAATGATACTAGTACTTTAAAAAGGCATGCTAATAAACATATTAATCAACATGGAAATAGAGAAAGCAATCAAACTCAAATAACTAATATGGGTACTACTTGGCGTTATAATTCTGATGTATATAGGGAACAGTTAGCTTTATATATTGCTGCATCTGATCAACCTATTAATATGGCAGAAGATAAATATTTTGAAAGATTTGTTCAAAATTCATTTTTTCCAGGATTTAAAAGTTATTCTAAAACTGCAACTAGAAATGATTTAATAAAATTGTTTAAAAAAATGAAATTAGAATTAAAAAATAAATTTCATACTTGTCATATTAGTGTGGCTTTAATCGCGATATTTGGAGTAGTAGAGCTAAACAAGATTATATTTGTGTGACTAGTCATTATTTTGATAATGAATTTAAATTAAATAAATCTTTATTAGGATTTAGATTAATGGATGTGGATCATAGTGGTTTAGAAATCTATAATAAAATTATTGAAGTTTTAGAAGATTATGATATTATTGATAAAGTGATAAGTTTAACTTTAGATAATGCAAGTTCTAATAGTAAAGCTATAGAATTTTTTTCAAAATAATTATCTTTTATATAATAATTTGAAGTTTTTTTCACCAACGTTGTGCATGTCATGTTATTAATTTAATTGTGAAAAGTGGTATGAAAACAATTAAAAAAAATATTGATAGAATTAGGGAATCTTTAGCTTGGATTACTAGTAGTAATAAAAGAAATGTGAATTTCAAGAAACTTGTATAAAATCAAATATGTCTCCTAGAACTTTTGCATTAGATATGCCCTGTTAGATGGAATAGTACTTATTTAATGCTTGATTCATGTTTACCTTATGCTAATATAATTAGTTATTTTGTAGCAAATAATAGAGGTCCTCATCATTTGGTAGAAAATGATTGGAAGATAGCTAAAGTATTTCATTCTTTTCTCAAATGTTTTTACCAAGCCACTTTACAACTTTCTGGTGTGTATTATCCTACTAGTCCATTGGTAATACATGCAATTATAAAAATTTCCGAGTTATTTACAAAAAACAAAGATGATGAAATTTTACATGCACCAATAAAGGCAATGGAAAATTTTTTTTTGAAATATTGGAAACCCGTTCCTTTTCTTTATTGTTTAGGTGCTATATTTGATCCTAGAATTAAATTAGCAAGTTTAGAAAATGGTCTTGACAATTTAAGTGAAAATTTATAAAACGAATCATATGTCAATCAAATAGGAGAGGTAAAAAATAGTCTTTTCGAAGTATATTTCCAATATGAAAACAGGTATGGGAACCCGCAATGCAAAGAAAAAGGCGAAATATCCAGAGAAGTCAGAGAAGAAACAAATGAAGACTTATTCTCTTGGAATGCTGAATAGGCCGAAGAGGACCCGAGTCCAAGCACGCCTCCTCCTTCTTGAAGCACCACCACCAACAACAACAACAACTAATATGTCATCCTCCATGGAGTCGTAGAGTAATGAACTTCAACAATATTTGGCAACCCCGAAATGTTTTCAACAGGGTCACTTTGATCTCTTAGAGTATTGGAGAGCCGAAAATGTATTTTTCCGGTATTATCAAGACTTGCCTTGGATGTTTTCTGTTCTGTCTCAACCGTCTCATCCGAACAAACATTTAGTGCAAGTGGAAGGATTTTAAATGAAAGGAGGACTAAACTTGCTCCAAAAATGATTGAAGTCCTCACATGTCTTCGAGATTGGGAACGATCGCACCATCAAGATCAATACGAGGTTATCGACAATGCTTTAGTAGAATCATTTCAATTTTGTAATATAGATGATACGATGAGGGAGGTCCTAGTGAACCACCCCCAATTTAGTTGTTTTGTAAAATGTAATTTGTAAATGAATTGTCAATTATTGCACTCTTTTTTTCTTTACCAAGTTTTTTCTCCCATTGGGTTTTTTCTTGGTGAGGTTTTTAACGAGGCAATAATTGTTGTAATTTCTTATTTTATTTTTTGATAAATGAATAAGTCTAATTTTTTCTTATATTACAATTTTATTGTATTAAAATTGAATTAATATTTGAAATGTTAACAAAAAAAATTGAATTGAATTGAATTATTGATATTTGAAAAGTTAACTAAAAAACAATTATATTTATAATTATTTATTTGAAAAGTTAAATTAAAAAAACAAAAAAAACACAAAAAAAAAAATCGGGCTAACCCGGCCCGGACCATGCCTAACCGGGCAGTTAGGGTCAGTGGCAGGCCGGGCCGGGCCACTCTCCCTAAATTGGCGGGCCTAACCCGACCCGCCTTTGTTGGCGGGCGGGTTGAGCCCAGCCCGCCAAAGCATGTAACCCACAGCGGGCCGGGGCAGGCTGGGCCGGCGGGTTACTTTTCCACCTTTATGAGGGACATCTAGTAGCTTTTCAAAGTCGAAAGTTAAATAGGGCAGAGCAGCGGCATTATGCACATGAGAAAGAAATGGTGGTTGTTGTGTATTGTTTGCAAGTATGGAGAGTGTACTTGCTGGGCACGAAGTTTGTAGTATTAACAGACAATGTGGCTAGTACTTTCTTTAAGACACAGAAGAAGTTGTCCCCAAAACCTGTGTTTTAAAAACTGAACCGGACCGGTCGATTGGATCGATTGGACTATCAACCGGTCTTCTATCCAGTCTAAGACATAATCAAAACCATTTATACCATTTGGCTTGGATTGGACTAAATTGGACCAACGAATCAGTGTCGAACCGTCGGTCCAACCAGTCCAGTAGAGAAACTAGGTCACGAAGAAAATACCCACCTTTATCTTCATCTTCACTCCTAACTCTCTCCAATTCTTAGAACTTATCCATTTTAGTCTTCCCCATGAAAATTTTCACTAAATCTGTAAAATGGCCCCCAACTGTCCCCTCACCTTTTTATCCACATGCCTCCCCTAGCTTCTTTCTCCCATGGATTCTATTTTCATTTCTTCCTCACTTCCCTCTCTGTTTGCTGCTTTCAGTCTTCCCTGTGAGAACTAATTGCTGTTTTTTTTGTTTTTATTGATTGATAAAAGAGAAGCCATTAGATGTGTAAAATGAACCCTAACTTTCCTCTCACCTTTTTATCCACGCACCTCCATTGGCTTCCTTCTCCCATGGATTTTATTCATTTCTCCTCACTTCCCTCTCCGTTCTTCAGTCTTCCTCATGAAAATTAATTGACAATTGTTGCTTTTATTATTTTTATTTATTGATAAAAAGGAGAGCTTGGATATTTGAAATTAAAATGTGTTGGGATATGAAAAGGAAGAAATTAATTAATGAGAGAGAAGAAAAAGGAGTGGTGGAGAAAAATAGAGAGAAAAAGAAGAGGCTTTTTGCTGATGAAAGAGGCGACTGGAGAATGGAGATTTGAAATTGAAAAAGTGTTAGGACTTAGGATTTGGCAATATGTAACGGAAAGAAATTTAATTAAAGAGAGAGGAATAGTGAAGAAAATGAGTGAGAAGGAGAAAGTGAAAAAGATTGAAGTTTTGATGTATTCAATAAATTTTTTTTTTTAATGATGTCAATGGTCCAACCAACCGGTTAAACCCCAGTCAAACTTGGAACCGGACTCTTGACCGAGTCAATGTTCGGTTTGATTTTTAAAACATTGCCTAAAACAGGCCCAATGGCAAGAACTTTTGGCTGAGTATGATTTTGCATAGCAACACAAGCTGGGAAGGCACAATCAAGTTGTTGATGCTTTGAGCAGGAAAGAGGTGATTGCTGCTCTATATGTAATAACCTGAGTGGAATCTGACATGTTAGATAGGTTGCGAGTGGCTACCAAGCAAGATGCCGAGTATAGGGATTTGGTGACACAAGTTTGTGAGAAACTATACAATGCTATTGGTTAGAGGATGGGTTGTTGCATGCCAAGGAAGATAGGTTGTATGTCCCAAACAAGGGTGGATTGAGACGATTGTTGCTGAAAGTTCACGATTCACTTGGGGAGGCCATCCTGGTAGAGAGAGAACTTTGGCTTTGTTGATAAGGGATTATTATTAGCCTAAAATGCAAGCCGATATCGAACCCATAGACGGATGGTCAGATTGAACGGGTGAATGCATTGTTGGAGGAATACCTTTGGCATTATGTTACTACTAGCCAGCAGAATTGGATAGAGTTGTTGGATTCTGCACAGGTTTGCTACAATCTTCACAAGTCGTCTTCAACAGAGCTGAGTGCTTTTGAGTTGGTGTTGGGGCAACAACCCTTGACCCCAATAGAGATTGCTAGACAGCAAGCGGAGGAGAAATTTCCTGCTACTGAAAAGGTGACTAGGGACAAGCAAGAGATTATTGACCAAGCTCAAGATAGCTTGCGGAAGGCAAGTAAAATGATGAAGATTTATGCTGATGCTAAGAGGAGACTGTTAGAGTTTGATGTTGGTGACTAGATACTACTCAAACTCACTCCTCATATTTGGGAGAAGATCAATAACAAACGAGTGCATAGAGCATTGGTTCCAAAGTATGATGGACCATTTAAGGTTGTAAGCAAAGTGGAAAATGTGGCTTATAGATTGAAACTGTCCGAACGGATCAAAATGCACCCCACATTTCACGTGAGCTTCTTGAAGCCATTCCATGCAGACAAAAAGGACTCTTCAAGGACCCAAGCTAAGGGAGCTCCTCCCATGATTAGAAAACAGTTTGATGATGAAATTGAGAAGATTTTGGATTACTGGAGGATGGGACATCATAAGAAAAATCGCCGAATTGAGTATTTGGTGAAGTGGAAAAGGGGGAAGGATAACGAGGTTTCGTGGGAAAGAGATATAGATTTGTGGCAATTTGAGAAAATTGTACAAGAGTACATTTCCACCATTTCAACGAATATGTCGGGTTCTTCTAGTGCGGGTGCTTTGTGAGACCCTTAAGGTTGCTAAGGGCATGGGCAAGCGTGTGGCTTTCATCATTGGCTACATGGGTGTATGCTGAACAAGGATGAGCGAGATTAGGCATGGGGTACTTGAGCGTTGGGACGCCAAGCACTCACCGATGAGATGGCTAGCGGGTGTGGACACTTACAAGTTTTAACATGTACATGCAGGCATGTATCAACATGGGCGTGGGGCTCCCATGGGCAAGTCAAGCAAGCACACGAGCTAGGACGTGTGCAAACAGCAAGGCAAGTAGCAAGTGGCTAAGTACACACATAAGGTAGAGAACAATGTGCATAGGGTGCATGTGGACATGTGCTAGATGATAGGACGCTCAAACAAGGCTACATGTTTGCTGGACAAAGGCTATGAAACAGTTTCATTTGTCTAGATAGACTTGTATATAAACAAACTGCTTGGTAACTGCTAGATATGGTTGTAACTGTTATTGTAACCACTATGTAATTGCTATGCCAACATGTATAGAAGGCAGGCAGGTTATATAATTCGAGGGAGAGGGAGAGGGCAAGGGATATGTGTAAGTATTCCTTTGTTGTAACTTGGGTGCTTAATCTATGATTGGGATCAGATTGTAATCAGTGGAAAACACTGTGAGGGTTCTTAAGTTCCTTGTATTCAGAATCTATAATATAAGGTTAGGTTTTCTCGTATATTCTGTGTACTATAATTTCATTAGCCTCTCTTGTGTATTATGTTTGTGTAACACCCCACTTGAGGTATGTAGTTAAGATTTGTTGTATTACTTAAATGTTTATTGATTCAACTTCAATTGAGTTTGTATGTTGTTATTTTTTGTTGGTTGGTCTTTAATTGAAAGGTTATGTTAAGTTGGTTGAGTGTTTGCCTTGAAATTGGTTGAGATTTGAGGAATCTTGGTATTATAGTTTTTGCCGCCGTGACGTCAGCTCTGTGTAGCGATATCGGTTCTGTAATTTTTCGCCGGGGTGACGGAACTTTCTTTGCCGCGGTTACGGGACGGCAAAAAAGTGTTCTTGAGGTTTCTAGAGAATTCTCCGTAAGGGAAAAATGACTATTCTACCCCTAATTAGCAGGAAAAATGGGGAGTAAAATGTAAGAAAATTTAGTAGAGAATGTGTTGGAATTGGGGTTGTGTTCGTAATGAATCAAAGGACAAAGATGGAATTTTTAAGGAAGAGCAAGGGCAAAATGGGAAAGAGTGGTTACAATATGAGCTAAACAAGGGATTAAGTGTAGTAAACCTTCATTTCACCCATTTCCACTGCCATTCTCACTCTCTATTTTCTTCGCATTCTTCATTCAATCTTCCAAGATTTGTAAGGAATTTTAGGGAGCTTTTGGGTAGTTGTTAGTAGAGCTTTAATCTAAAGCATCCTAAGGTGAGGATTCTTGCTTTAAATGAGAATTTGTTTATGATTTCTTGAAGTCTTATGTTGTTATTGTTGTTTAAAGTTGTAGAGACAAGACAAGATAACAAGGGGAAGGAAAAGTGCTAGAGAAGTTAATTACCCCCAAGGTAAGTAAATCCAACCCAAGTTGAGATTTAAGAACTCTTTTGAGTAGAGATTTATGTATGTATGTATATGTATTATGTTTATTGAGAAATTGTGATGAGATGGATGGTTATTTATATTTATTGTTGAATATAATTGAGTTATGAGAAGAGTTGAGATTTTATGATGTTGAATTGAGCTTGAGTTGAGTTTGATGGAAGTTAGAGAGAGTTTTGAGCCAAACCCTTTGGGATTGTTTTTCTTTGACAGGAACTTAGAGAGAATGAGGGAGTTTCTCCCATTTTGGGATGATTAAAGAGGGGAGAAGAGTTATAGATCAAGTAGAGTTTTATATGCACATGAGTTGTATGATGAAATGTTTGAGTAAGGTATGAGTAAGAGTAGAAAACCTTAATTATTGCTACATGGCATAATTGCATTTCATGAGTGCATGAATGAGCATGAGTCATCCATATGCATTAATTGCATTAGAGAAAGAGAAGAGAGAAAAAGAGAATAGAGTAGGTTGTGCGGTGGGGAACCCATGAGTAATGGGTAGAGTATTCTCGTATGTACGCCGCAAAGAGAGAGAACGGCTTGAGTATGAGAGAGAAAAGTGGTGTAGCCCGTGAGAGTACATGCGGATGAGGGCTATACCTGAGAGTACCCGAGAGAGAGTTTATACACTCACATGGCCAAGGGTTCCAAATCCATGCATAACCGATTCCGATCAGCTAGAATGAATAAAAGTCACGGAGAGCGGGAGCGAGTCCCAGCCATGCCTCTGGTAAGATGAGGTCGTGACTTACAAAAGAGAGTTAGTAGAAAAGAGTTATGAGAAAGAGAAAATAGAGAAAAGTATAAAAGAGAGAGTAAATAAGAATTGTAAGGAAAGGATTAGAGAGAGAGTTACGGGGATAGATGACCAGAGGTTTTACTTATTGAGCATTGTTTTTGTGCTCACCCCGTTGTTTCCTATATTTTTGCAAGATCTAGGTGAGGGCACGGTCGGATGGACATCGACATGCGAAGAGAAATGGTTACACTGTCCACCATGTTTTTGATAACTTTTGTACATGATACAACTTTTGTATAAAGAATGTATATGTTTAATAAAAGAAAATTTTGGGCCCAACTCTTTTTACTATCTTATATGTATTTTTCATTATGTATATTTTGTGAGTAATTGAGTAGGAAGCAGCTATTACAGTTTGTAATCTGTAACAGGGATATGCACACTTGAGGAAGGCTGACAAGTGCTTAGCAAGCTTGTGCCAAACAATGCCTAGAATGGAGTTTAGGCCCTATGACAGTGCAAAAACAGAAAATTGCAACAATTGAATCCAACATTTTTAAATTATTAATGCCCTAGAACTTGATGTATCATCTAAGATCTCAATTATTGGAGGGGTTGCAAACTAGGCTTCATTGAGTTCTTCAAAAGCATGGTAGCATTTGATGAGGGGGTATGGGTTCAGCAGAGTCACTCGAATATATTCCATCCCAAAATGTTTTATGCATCGAGAGAGATCGTCCAATTCTTTCTTGAGCTTGTCGAGTTGGTGCTTTCTGGTTTTGTACAATGTCTCTAGATCAACTAGAAAAGCTTGTAGAGAAGGTGTTTGTGCAATTTTTCCTTTAATAGGTGTTTGATTCATTAGGCTGCCAAGAGAAGAAGAAAATAATAAAGGAAAATTGTTTGATCTATGCGACTTTATATTGCATTATGTGGATGAAAATAATAATTTTGGGAGCTGTGCATGTTAAGTTTTTTTCATCCTTTCCGATGAAAAGATTGAAGATAGGACATTAATTGGAGGATTTGTTGAAGTTTTCTTAGAATATGATTTGGCATGTTGAAGGAAATTAAAGTGGATGCATGAATGAGAAAAATAAATGCCTACGTAACAATAAATGACCAAGTGACGTGGTTGAAGCTTTTGTTTGTTGTGTGCTCTTTTTTAGTATTAGTATTGGATGGGGCTTCACTTTTTAAAACTTTAAATGTAATACTCCTGCCTATGAATTGGTATGAATTTATATATAGCAAGTAGTAATTAGTAAGAAAAGAAAATGTTATATACATATACATATTACATCCTTCAATTATCTCTTCTACCGTATGTAACTTAATTAAACAATATTAAATTCAGGTAATTATTTGAAAGATGTTATATAATCTATGTATTTAAATTTTAAAGCCCCTTGAAATTTTGATCTCAGGCATTATTTCTATGGAAGACAATAATAATAATAATAATTTGACTTTGAAATTCAATGTACATAAAATATATTTAACATTATGTGACTTATTATATATGTACAACATGTATATAGTATTGACTTACTATATATGTATATAATAGGTCATATATATATATATATAAGAAATGCTAGATGTACAAAGACTCCTACAAAGAGTCTTTGTACAAAGTGATGTGGCAACTACTACATCACTAGTTTGTGAAAAGAAAGAAAAGATTGATGTGAAACTAGTGGTGTGGCAGCTGCCACATCACTTTGTACAAAGACTCTTTGTAAGAGTCTTTGTACATCTAGCATTTCCTATATATATATGTGTGTGTGTGTGTGTGTGTGT
Organism: Pistacia integerrima; assembly: GCA_026225825.1. Classification (NCBI taxonomy): domain Eukaryota; kingdom Viridiplantae; phylum Streptophyta; class Magnoliopsida; order Sapindales; family Anacardiaceae; genus Pistacia; species Pistacia integerrima. Next base: position 15,241,612 of record CM047750.1, on the reverse strand, counting down.
GTTAAATGCATTTAAAGTATTGATATACTATATATCTTTACATGTCATATATATAGGTGATAAATATAGCATAATACTATACATACAACATTTTTATACAACATGATATGGCAAAAGAAGATTGGCTAATTTTAAATTAAAAATAAACTTTCACCCAATCATCTTTTGCCACATCATGTTGTATGAGAAATGTTGTATGTGTAGTACTGCTCATAAATATAACATATAGTATTGACTTACTATGTGATTTTTTATAGAGTGTAATATATATACTCTACTATTTGACCTAAACAGCAAACCAAAATGTTTTTAAAATCTGAGTCAAGTTAAAATGCAGTGTCAATAACAATAAACAACATCATACAGTGATTGTACTTGACTTGGAACAATTGAACTGGTGTGTGTTGCTTGTTGATCGACCTCATCCTCTCCCTCTCCGACTTCTTGCTACACTCCAACCTTCTCAACCTTGACATGGTTATTAATTCCTGGCTACATTATTTTGCGGAAGTTCGTGTCATGATCTATATCAATTACTTTGTGGACGTCCACAACTTTGAGTCACAAATGAATCAAAGACAGTTGCATTTCTTCCCTTGTGTCATCATCTAGTTGCCTCACAATAACGTCATCTGAATTCTCTTCTTGTACATTCATCCAATTATGCCAATTCAACAAATCTGCCTTCAAGTCTTCCAACCTCTTGTCCAAACTCCAACTTGTTCTCGTTGTCAAGGCAATAATGATATGCTTCTTGAAATTTCTTATCCATCCTCATATACGTTTCATACTCTTTTGTCATGTGCGGATACCCTCCTATGAAAAACATATAGCTGTGTCGTCGATAAACGTCTTTCTTCCACCTTATCAAATAACGCTCATTGATCATGTTAATGTCTTTCACAGACAACATCTTAAAAATATGGCAACAGAGGATTCCTTTTGATTCAAATTTCTTTCAATTACATTAAAATTTTGAAAAGGAAAGAAAAATTAGACATTAAAATTTTACTTGTCTGAATGAAACCAATATATTGCACAGGAACTGTAAACCAAATTCATTTCCCATTTCCAATAACTACAATGAAACCAAATTTTCAAAAGCTTAATTTATAATATGTAATTTCAGTAAATTATAGAATATTCAGGTTCCAACCTATATCACATGTAATTTTAGTAACATTTACCATATACTAAAGTAACTACAATATATTACTCATGTCAATAACATTTCGTTAATGTTAGACTATATAATATGTACCCTAAATTCATAATTCAAACCTATATCACACAAAAAATGTTAGGAAACGATCCATTGAAGCAGCGGAAAACAAAACAATAATAACAAGGATCGTTCCATAGAACCAAGATCAAGGTACAGTTTTACAGTTTATACCAAATAAGAATCTGCAGAAAATTAATCTAGAGTTTAAGAAATCATACGCACGTTTGGAGGCTCCTCCAACTTTGTCTCTGAACGTTTTGCTACCGACCCAAGTGTAGGATCGAACCGACGTAGTCCACATGAAGAGAATCACAAGAAACTAAGGAGGGATTTGCTAGATCCCTTTTTAGCCTTAAGAAACAAGAAGAAATGAAGAGTATTTTGATTTTCAACCAAAACCAAGTCTGGCGTGGGAGAGAGGATGAAGGGGCTGTGTGTTTTCTCTTTTTCAATGAAATGAGTTAAAATGAAAATTCTCTAACTTTTACAATTAAAACATTTCTTTTATAGTAACATTTTAATTGCCCTATTCCCATATGGAATAGGTTTGGGCTCCAACCCAAACACCCCATGTTTCCAAACACTCCCAATTAGATATTTATTTTAGTTCATCATTATCTCAATTAAAATCCATTAATATATATATATATATATAAACATTTAACAATAATGATAATTTATTTAAATATATGCTAACACATATTTAAACGTAATTTCACTTTTTTAATTTTTCTAATAAATTAAATAAACGCTACGACCTCAACAAATTTAATTACACTGTGAAATTATCAAAATACTCTTTCACCCAAAAAGATGAAAACGTCATTCTTTCTTCCTGAGTCTTAAATTATCTTCTATATGTGTGACCCATAGGCTCCTCATCATACCGGTAGTGTATAGTATCGCGATTAACACCAATTAATCGTCTCACTAATACACAGACCAAGATTGGCCCCTAGCAAGGTATCATGGCCACCCGATAGATTCGGATTCAACAAAGTAGCTATCTGTCAATGATATAGTTACCGTACAATTCGATCCTTTCATCATACGTTATCTCGATGAGACGAAGACATAAAAATAGTGTCAACCTTCGGTTACTCTTGATTTTATGTATTCAGTTTCTAGACCAATGACCTGTATTATAAACTAGATAGATCAACAACTCATTCCCACTGTGGCCATAGTTTTAGTGTCATTGCCATATACTGAATTGCGTCGTGAGATAACTTCACGCTTACCCGAGAGTGATGAATCTCCTGTCTATCCACCATAGTCTTGATACACTCCTTGATGCAGCCAATCACTACAGTATTGACAGCTCTGAATAGAACTGCGTTAGGCTAGTGTCAAACTGCACCAATCGGTGCACAAGGCACTCCGGTGATCTCAAGTCTAAGGATCACATGCATCACCATTCATTAGAGGATTTATTCCATAGACACTGGGGTTACCATCCATATGGAATCCTCTGGTGGGTTAATCCAGTGAACTTGCTGCGGTGTATTCGCCTACAGCAAGCACCCTTGTGTTGCACCAGGTTGTCATCAAACAACCTTGACAAGTGAGATCAGTCACTACCTTTCAACAGGGTTGTTCAACACTATGATAGCCTTATCGTATTATTTGTGTCTTTACTTCAGAATAATACTAAGGCTACGGACGTTTTTAGAATGGTCACCATATGTGCTCACAGGGTTCTCACTATCAAGATTTGAAACACTTGATACCCTCGTCACAATTCTACCATTCTAAGGACATATATCAATACATATTGCAATAATAATGATTTACGCAATATAGAATAAAATGTCTTTTATTGATTAATGAACATTATTACAAAGAGTCAATTCTACAATAATTGATTGGCTCTAGAGCATCTACTCTAACATAAAAGATTTTGAAAATTTTGAAAGAAAGTAAAACAGGGATCATCACACATAATACTTCTGAAAAAGAAAGAAAAAATTTATGCACGAACCTGTAATTACAACTCAACAGTTGTCCATCTTCTATATACTCAACTTCAAAAGTGAACTCCTTGCGATACCAATCATTCACTATACATCTCTCCCCCACCTTGAACTTCTCAATACCATCTTCCTACACTTCCTCATTGATATGTAGAGTTACATTGCAGTGCAACAAGCACCTTATCTCGTCTTGAACAACCTTGAACATTTCGTTTGTGAATGCTTGTTGAAACTGCATCTTCCATTCATATTCATAAATGTACTTAATCACTATATCTTTACTTCTAAAATCAGCACAAAATTCCTTCTCTATCTTATCACACATAGCAATCTCATACTGATCCACAAATTGTTTAAGCGTGCTCATCGAATTCACATACCCATCAAAATATGCATGCATGCCCTCATTCCTTTGAGTTGATAGCATACTAACCCGTAATATGTTGTTCAAATAGATTAGCACCCAATTTGCCCTCTCTCTAAAAAGCTTCGACAACCATTCATTTTCCTGCAGCCCATGCCTTTCCACGAACCCATTCCAATTGCTCTCAAACATCTCAACAGTTAAGTTGTCATATATGATAGCTTTAAACTCATGAACTACAGTACCATAGTCTACAATACTCTTAAACTTCTCTAGGAATTTACATAGAATATGCCACAAGCAAAATTTATATATGAACAGTATTGGGCATGACTTATGAGATGGCTTTCTTGATATTTTTGCATTGATCAATCATTATGGCTTTTAAATGAATCTCTCCCATTGCTAATAGCCAAAAAGTGAACAACCATTTAAAAGTATCAGCATCCTAATGTGAAATCAAGGCACAACCTAATAGATAGGACTGTCCATGGTGGTTGATGCACACAAATGTCGTGAATGGCATTTTTTACCTATTCACTAATTATGTTATGTTGAAGCTAACAACATCATTGAACTCCTCGTAAGCAGCTTTGGAACGAGGATGAACCCAAATGACATTGGACAACCTAGAATCACTGTCAACATCAATTAAGTGAAAAAAAAATCTCTATCCCTTTGCTACATCCTCAAGAATAATTGGTAGATTGACTCAACATCACCTTCACCGAGTCTCAACCTCTTTTTTTTTTTTTTTTAAATGAAATCGTAACAATCCTTTGGCAAACATGTTAGATTCTCTGGCCCACCAGATTGGACTTCAAGCAATCTAATGCTTTTGCAAGGCTTGATCCCAACAATATCATTAGCCTCTAGATTTTTCCTCGCTTCAGGATTCAAATTCCTATGTCCTGCCATGAGTCTACATATTGATGGATCCAAATCATGATTGTGATTTGTTTGAACTTTTGTAACCTGTCACTTTCCATTAGATCTTAGAACCGTGCTTAACCTAGCACGGCAATTTGTCCTCTTTGAGGACTTCTCATAATATGTTTTCCTTTCTTTGTCACAACTAATAGTATGATATCTTTGATCACCATTCCTCCCCTTACATGCTAATTTCTTCACAATAGCAAAGCCTTTATATTTTGCATGCTCTTTATATGCCTTGAAGAGAGATTTCAAACTACGAAAAAACATACCTGGCTGAGGACCATGCTCAATAGTTGCTTCTGTTTCATCAATACTTGCTTCGATATCCAAATTTACAATTTCATTGCCATAGTCACTTCATCCTCGTTCACATCATAGATCATTGAGTTGTCATCTTCATTGTTGCCGAAAATTGCTTCCAATACGGCATTTCGCTCTTCGAATTCCATAGTTTCCTTCCAAATCAAACAATGAATAATGCTTTCTTTCAAACACAAAAATCAACACTTATTTATAAACAAAACCATACCAAACGAAATATGAACTCTTAGATTACAAAACAAACTTCCATAGTTGCCTAAGTTCTTAATTCTTACATTGCAAAACAAACTTCATGACAACACTTATTTATAAACAAAACCGTACCAAACGAAATATGAACACTTAGATTACAAAACAAACTTCCATAGTTGCCTAAGTTCTTAATTCTTACATTGCAAAACAAACTTCATGATTTCTCTTTAAAATAAACCAATTTCATTACAACTTCTCTAGTTACTAAATGTTTATAAGTCCACCATTTTGGTCTTAAATTTCTTTCTTTCCTTTTTAAAGTCTCAAACTGTCAATACTATATTTTAATTCCGTATTTAACTATTAATGAAATTAAACATAAATTAACTTAATTAAACTAAAGAATTAAATTGTATAATCCTTGAATTAGTAAAAAAGAGAAAGTTGGATAAAAAATGTTTTCTGTACATTGATCTAAATGTTGTGTGGATAAAATAGAGAGAGCTGTATAAAAAATGTTTTTCGTATATCAATGTTTTATGTATATTGATCTAAATGTATTTTGTACACTGATCTGAATATTGATAAAATAGAGAGAGCAGAATAAAAAATGTTTTTTGTATATTACTGTTTTCTGTATATTGATTAGAATGTTTTCTGTATATTGATAAAATAGAAATAGTTGGATAAAAAATGCTAGTTCATGTTGTGATAAAATAGAGAGAGCTAGATAAAAGAATGTTCATATCTAAAACGGTGTACCTTTGTATGAAACAATGTTAAAAATCAATGCGTTTCACTTTGGGTGCTTCTCATAAGGGATTACACTTGCAAATGGTTCTAACACAAGAAAAAAGCATGCACAACCTCAGTCATCGTCCACATCCATGCATCTCTACCCAACTAATCATCACATTGCTTAGACAATCTTTATCATTGTCTTTACCTTCTTTATATCATACCAACACCTACGAGATTATTAACTATATTTCTTTCAATGTTCATAGCAAACACAAAAATCTTATTGCACCCATCTGTTCATAAACTTATATCACCAAAACTCATAGCTTCATTCATCTCATTTTTTCCACCTTTTATTGTAATGAGCCACTGAAGTTTACGTTGTTTTTTTTTTTTTTTTTTTTTTTTTTTTTTTTTTTTTTTTTTTTTGAGCCGTGTAGATGAAGAGCAAGATGTAGAATATGAAAGAGTTTACATTTTTTTTAAAAAAATGTATTATTACAATAAATTAATTCCAACTTTACAACTTCTATTCTTGGAAATATTGAAGTAATTATTACTTCTCTCTCATCCTTACCATAATGTCAATCAATGGAGTGAATTGTTTTCACTCCAAAAGACATGGTTTAGGAGCCAAAAATAAATTTATTTTACTGAATGGTAAATTTGTAAATTTTTCTTCCCAAAAAGGTTTTTGATCATTGTCCTTTCCAAAATCACAATAACATGTAGCTAATATAATTTACTATGATGTCATATTAATATTTCTAGAAGTTCTAAAGATCAAAATTAGAAGTACGTACATGTGAAAAAAAATTGTCAAACAACTCAAATTTATGGAGTTTAATCGTTTATAAAGTCAATTCTAGACTCATAATTGTATTGATATTTTTTAATCAAACTTTAATCGCTAGAAAAATAATAGGAATCACATATAAAAATAAGAGATATTCATATTGATTTTACGGAAAGGATACAGCCATCGAAGGTTATATACCGAATTCATACACCGAATGACGTGACAAAATCCTGACCATCGATTAATATTAAGTTAAAATTAATCAACGGTTATGATTTTGTCATGTCATTTGATGCACTACTTCGATGACTGTAGCATTACTCTTGATTTTATACTAGCAAAAATGTCCTTCAAATTGACATACGTTAATATGAAATTTAACAGATGAAGAATATTCCTAACTTTTCAATACTAATATTCAATTAATAAAAAATTAGGAAAAATCTCAAATTAATACATTTTTTTCAAGTACTTCTTTATGTTATTTTCAATTGCTAATAAACCGTTGATACGTATATTTATTTGTTTTTATACATTAACTTATAGGGGTTTTTATTTAATTGAGTTCAACATATTCTTAATCATAAAAGATAAATGGGTGAACTTCAAGTAGTATATTGAATATAATATATATAATAACGATCGTTCCAATTAAAACATAAACCAAAAAAAAAAAAACACAAATTTCGTAATAATTAACACTTAACCCATTAAGTTCTATATAAATATGATGCTTTAGTTTAATTTATAGGGGTTTTGATTTATGAAACAAGAATAATTTAGAAAGGGTCAAGATATTAACATTAAATTTTTTTAACTCAAACTTTCAACACTACTTTAGAACTCTCCTTTTAACTGTTGTATTAAATCGTTTCGAGAGACTTCAATTCAACTTATTTCTAAGAGTTTTAGTTCTAAAATATTGGATTGAATGGATATTACATATCATAGAAAAGAAATGTGTGTACTTCAAATGGTATATTGAACACCTTTCGAAGCATATCATTATGCAAAACGTGCACTTTGATTATTTACAAACTCGTATGTCTTTGTATCTTAAACTTATTTTGATAATATCTTTATTTAATAAAATATATAAAGTTCACAATCGTTTTAATTAAAATATATATATATAAAAAAAACAGAAATCTTATAATTATATATACTTAACCCATCAAATTTATATAAATACTATGCTTTAATTTAATTTTATCAATAAAATTGTATCCACAAGTTAGAATTTCAATCCAATACAGTATAAGTATTAATATGACAAAACCACATATTATAATTTAAAATTCTATAATGTAAATAATAATATCAAGTAAATTTACTATGGGCTTTCCTTGCCGGTCCAACACAATTCTATTAGGCCCAGTTTATAGCCCAAAATCAAAGGGCAAATTCGTAAATAAAAAATCCAACTAGGGTTTTAGCCCTTCTTTATAAAATCGCCCCTCTTCGTCTCCGCTTCTAATTTGCTCGCAGTCACAGGCCTCTTTGCTCTCTCGCCTACAAGGTCTCTATATCTGTTTCTCGCTTACTTTGAATCTACTTTCATGGGTTTGCTTCACTTTTTTTAATAAAATTTTCTGTACTTGAAATTACGATCTGGGTTTTTGTGTTCTTCAGGAAGGAGATTTATTAAGCATCCGAAGCTCAACAACAAAAAATGTCAGGGTAAGTACACTTTAGTTAATTTCTTTTGTTTATCTATGTGGGTTTATATATATATTCATTAAATGCAGTTACCTTTTGTGTTATGAAGTTGTGAAGATTTGAGTTGTAGTGTTTGAATTTGTCAAATAATGGTTTAGTGTTTTGTGTTTTCTATGTTGTATTAATTGAAATTAATTTTCTAGTATTGCCTATTGCGAATATGAATCTTTTGTTTCGAATTATTGTTCAGACTTTATGGGAAATGGATAATTTGCTATTGTTTAAGTTGGTTTACTCTTTGAATGTTGTAGTAGATGAATATGTTTTTTTTTTTTTTTTTAATTGTAGGATATAGCTTATGACTTGATAGGAAATAGATTGTTTGATGGTGGATTAATTGATTAAACTTGAGTAAAACTTGTTTAGGATGCGAGGTGAAAGTCAAAGCCTGAGGTTTAGTAAGGAACTTGAGTTTTTGGTGTAGAAGTGGTTTGCTGTACGTATGTGTGTTAGTACTTTACTGTCAGTGTTTTGTTGATATCGGAGAATTATTTTGCAGTGAAGAGGTTGTTGCTCCTGTTGCTGAGACCACCCCGGCCCCCGCTCTTGGTGAGGCCATGGATCTCATGACAGCATTGCAGATTGTGCTCAGAAAGTCACTTGCTCATGGGGGTCTTGCTCGAGGCCTTCATGAAGGTGCAAAAGTGATTGAAAAGCATGCTGCCCAGCTGTGTGTACTGGCAGAGGACTGCAACCAACCTGACTATGTCAAGTTGGTCAAGGCACTATGTGCTGACCACAATGTGAGCTTGCTGACAGTTCCAAGTGCAAAGACCCTTGGAGAGTGGGCTGGTGTAAGTATTATGTATTCTTGATTTTTCCGTCTATGATATTACCCTCCTTTACAGTTTCAAAAAAATGTTTTATTTGCTTTGTGTAATAATTGTCATTTTGGTCATAATGTGGCATATGCGTATCATACCCCTGCGATGTTCCCTTGCCATTTGTTCTCTGTTGACTCGTGCGAGTTCAATGACAAAGAATTGTAACTCCAAGCTTCTTGACGGTGTAATGTGTGAAGAATATTCTTTTTGTTTCCTTTAGACATTGCGTAGGTTTTGTGACAAAGGGATAATGCTGATTAAAAGGAAAACCTTCTAGCTCTCTGCTGTGTGGTTATGGAGCAACATTATTTTCGCAGCTGTCTCAATACATGTAGGATAGTCTTTATGATGTCTAATCTAACTCTTATCAAGTTGTTTTTCAGAGTTGCAGTTTACAATTTCTTTCTTTTCTGAAATTAGTTTCCTCCAAGATTTTTGGAGTTTGTGGGAAAAGCATAATCTTGCCTCAAATAAGTACTTGATTCTGATACCTTTTCTGTTTGGCAAAATTGGTTTCATGTCTTTATTTTGGTTTTGGTCCATATTGACGCTGGTAGTTTACCATTGATACTCAAATTTATTCTCATTAATATTTGAAATGCTTTTTTTGGTTAAGTGTTGTTAAATTTGGTTTACTTAATGGTCGACAATATGTATTACTATTGATATTAAATATTGTTTTTGATTGCAGTTATGTAAAATTGACTCTGAGGGAAAGGCCAGGAAGGTTGTTGGCTGTTCTTGTGTTGTTGTGAAGGTATGAATTGATCTCATAGTACAATTGTATATTAAAGTATTTCAATGATTTATATTGTGGATGGTGTATTCATTTTCTCATTCCTGGTTTTCAGGACTTCGGTGAGGAGAGTGACGGTCTTAATGTTGTCCAACAGCACGTTAAGTCTCACTGAGTAGCTGCAAACGGTCCTAAAACTCATTTGATGGGTGATCTTAATGAGACGATATTTATAGAGACCTGTGTTTTTTGTTCAATTTGTTGGTTGTCTCACTCCAAGGAGTTTTTTGAGTGTTTAGTTGCTATTAACTTAGTATTTTCTTTACCTTAATTGCAGTTGAACATCTATTTTTCATATATTTTAGCTGGATCAAACAATCATGGTTTGAGCGAAAATTGACACTTAGCACATCCCAATTTATCATTTTTTTTACCTGAATTTGAATATACTTTTGACTTGTACTAGTTGGGTAACATGAATCCAAGGATCCAGTTACAAATGATATATTCCATCCTTTTGCCATATTTGATATAATTTTTTTATTGAACCCATTTGAATGATCATATTGAGACTTTTTCTTTAATTTACCACAAATAATCGAATTATAAGAAATCCTAAAGTACTAAAATCAAGGTTTAAATTCATGGTTCAGGCCCTAAGCCCTAAGCCCCATTTGAGTTTACCAGATGGGTTTCAAACAGGAAGTAAAAAAGAAAAGACCAACTGAAATTGTTGGATTCTTTGCCATCAATATTATTGGCTTTCAATTCATAAATCCATGATGCAAATAACTGAGATTGATCAAGGCCTTTTATGTAAACTAGTTTGGTTATGAGTACAAATTGGTTTAATACAGTGTCTATAAAATCTTAAAAAGACAATAGGTATTATGAATATGAGTAATGCTACGTGCAAATAATTTTTATAAAGATTTATGTATAAACTGAGTGAGTACAAAAAGTTAAACTCATCATATTCACTCTTCCATTCATTTTCTACCACATCATTTTGTACACAAATCTTTGTAAGAATTGTTTGTATATTTAGCATTATTGTTATGAATACTTGGAGAGATTTTGATTGATTCAAAGCACATAAATGTACAATAATTTCAACAAAGTAATACTCCCGTTTGAGTTGGGTCAAGAATTAACAAATATGAATATGGATTTTTTTTTTTTTTTAAATTGATTAGGGGTGTTTGGTCAGTTTCCGCACATCTCAATTAATCTTTCGGAACTCTAAAGTGAACAACTAAGTAAATCTTCTCAGTGATCATTCCTATTAGTGTTTGAGGGGACTCGAATTGAGTGACCCATGTTGGATCTTTTTGCTCTTTTTCCATCAGTGGTGGTTAATATGGGGTTTCTTAATCCCTCTTTCTTGGTACTAGTTTCAGTTAGGAACTTATGATTGAAAATTGCATTGACATATAGGATTATTAATGAAACAAAGGAATTGGACCAAATAGGGATAAGGGCGTTTGCCCAGCCAGTGAGGGATCCGTCCAGGTCCCAGACCGACCGTGAATCCCCCAAAAAAAGCCCCAAAAAAAGGGGATAGGGCCAGGGATGGTCCTTAGTAAAATCCCCGCATTCGGGGATGGGCCGGGGAAGGGGATAGTTCAATCCCCGTCCCGGATTGCATGGAGCCCCGTCTGCCCCGCTTTTTTGAGAATTTTATGTTTTTTTTGTTCCCTTTACGAGATTGTATATAAAGTTAGAGTTTAAATCATGATTTTAAGTAATGTATCTAAATTTATGATATTTGCTTTTATAATATTTTCTAATGTTTATATTAAATTTATAGAAAAATAATTTAAACGAGGGAGTCTAATAATTAAATATATGTATTGTTACTTTGTGAATTTCACAAAATATAATACATGGGACGTAGCCCAAAAATAAATTTAATTAGATTACTACAATTTACAAACCAATATAAGAATATGTACAATTGCTTAACGACTTACAAATTACACAAATTCAATTATCATTGTAATTAATTAATTGATCAATTAAATATGATGTTAAACTTAATCAAATAATGGGATTTGTCCCTTTCACAAATTGGACTTAATTTTATTAGTTGTTGTGGAGATAGTGTTTTATGAATTAATTCATCAATTTACCTAGTAAATTATGTTAAGATTAAATTTAGTTATGTTAATTTTATGAAAAATTAATTAATTAACATGGCTAACTAAACCTAAGCCTCCATACAATTGAATAATTTAGCAATTTACGTAATAAATTATGTTAAGATTGAATATAATTAATCAACGTGCTAGTTTTTCACAATTAAAATAATTAAATATTATTGTTACGGAAAGTTTTGATTTACACAGGTAAAAATCCCTATTTGGGAGATAAACCCCCGTTCATCAAGCTAGGCCAGGACGGGGATGGGAGGGATTTTGTCCCCATGGGAGCCGGGGATAGTCATGAGAAAAATCCCCACCCGCGGGGATGGGTCGGGGACGATCATGGGAGGGGGTAATGGGGACGAGGCATGGGGTCCCCAGCCCCAACCCGGCCCGCGCCCATCCCTAGGACCAAATAATAAGGTGGTTGTGTTTTTGTTTCTAGAAAGGACAATAAAAGAAATGATTTTATATTTTAAAATTTGTTGATTACCATTTTCTAAAAATAATATTTGAAAATGCAAACAGTGAAAGCATGATATTGTTTTCTTAGTATAAATATAAAATATTATATTAAGAGATAATGAAAAAAGATATAAAACAACTTTTTTATATTTGATATGTTATTAATTTTGTTATCCACGAGTTCTTCTGGTTTCATATTTTCTCTTTCAGAAAATGGAAATAATAAATAAACAAGTATTACATATTTTACAAAATAAAATAGAGAATAAAAACAGAAAAAAAAAAATCCTAGACTCCACAATAGTTTTAATTGTATTTCATTTTTTAACCATAATTGAAGAGAATAAAATGTTGGATTTCTTTAAAATTTCAAAGTATGTTTTGAATTCAGGAAGGTTTGCTCATTTCATTGACTTTCTGGATTTAAACCATCTTAGGGTCACTAATTACCAGAGGCGGATCCAGCCCACTTTGGCCCACCCTCAAATTTTTTTTTTAAATATTAATATATATAATTTTTGGATTTTGGCCTATCCTAACAAACCCTAACAAAAATATTAATAGACAAAAATATTAATATGTAATTAGTTTTTATTTTAGCCCATCCCTTAAAAAAATTTTTTTGGATCCGCCACTGCTAATTATGTTTGTGGCTTACCTTGAACATTGGGCTTGTAGAATTGGTTCCAAGATTAGTTGAGGTTGCACGTAAGCGAGTTCGGACAACCCGATAAAAAAAAAAAGTTAAGTTGACAACTCAAAATTTGTATTGTAATCCTAGAATGGACATTTTTGTTTCACTATAAATAGAAAAATATCGAATTACGAGGAGAAAAAAATGCAAAGTTTTACGTATTGTTTTTGGGGTGTAGCAACTAAAGTTACAAAAGTAAATAAATAAAGTGAGAACCTAAAATGTTGCATTCAAAGAAAGGGGAAATTTTCAAAATCTACCCCTGAGGTTTTGCTAATACATTTTGTGCTAATTATGCCAGAAATAATCACAAAATACCCCTCCTCACTCCTAGTTTCCATTGCCTTGAATTTAAATTATTTTGCGAAAGCACCATTTTGCCCTCACTTTTATTGAAAGATGTAAATGTTTTTATATTGAACAAGTGAATTTTAGTTTAATTTAAATATTTTAAAGTTTAGTTAACAAAAATAGGGTTTAGACTAATTAGTGTTTGGTTAATTTTAATTAGGGTGGGTTAAGTTTACTTGTGTTTGGTTAAATTAAAAAAAATATCCTTGATGAAATGACTACAATGCCCTCAAACTATTAAAATAATTCAACATTATTAGCTTGATGAGTATTTTATGGTGATTTTTAACATAGTTTCTGTCAAATAACAAAACCTCAGGGGTAGATTTGAAAATTTCCCTCAAAGAAAGCTTTACAAATACTTTGATTCTTTTGTTTTAAACACAATAGAAATTCACATTACTAAAAATAAAATATTTACATAAAAATAGAATAATCATATAATTAATGAATTATAAACATCTAATAGGTCATGCTATTATAACTTAATTTTTTAATTTAAATACTAAACGACAAATCTGAAACCTTTATCCAAAATGATTCAGTTCGTTACAATTCAGTTTAATTCTTAACTGTCAAAAACTGAAAATCGTACTGTACCGTTAAGTTATAAAATCTAAACTATACTATATTGAACTTTTAAATTTAAACTGTAAAAGACAAATCTAAATCCTTTATCCAAAATGATTAAAACAAGTTCGTTACAATTCAATTCAATTCTTAACGGTCAATAACTTACCATATCTTTTAAGTTGTAAAATTTGAACTATACTATATTGAACTATCCGGTTTTTTTTGGTATCTTTTACACCCTTTATTTAAGATGATGTCCAATCTAATGAGTTTGGGAAAGAAATTAAATAAAATTAAAAGGATAAATAATAATAAAAATATTAATTAGCTAATCTTCATCACCAAGAAATGGATATATTAAATTTTGCCACACATTGTCAAAAAAGGCATAGCCATTAGCCAAACACTCTTTTGTGAAGCAAGAAAATAGAGCGCCAAAGGGAGTGACTAAAGTTTCACCTAGTAGCGGATGTGAAAGCAACTTATAACAATCCAAAGTGAATGAATAAAGTTGTCAGAATCCGAAACTGGGCTCTGTGCTTCCTGCATGCTCAACACTTAGCCTGCCTTTTGCTTGTTTGTTTTTGTTTTTGTTTTTTTGTGTAGTGAGTGGGAAAATTTTAGGCAAGTGATTTTGTTTAACAGTTGAAAATGTGTTACTTCCCTTGTGGGGTTTCACTCAATAATCAAAATTTTCAATTTGGGAAGTGTTAAGTGTGTGTCAGCGTTTTAAAGCTTGTGCTTTTAGGGTTTCTTTTGTGGGTGTGAAAATGGGTTCTCCAAGGAGAGATGTTGACCTTGAGGAACAGCTTAAGGAGGTTGGGAATGCGCTTCTTAGTCCACCATCTGCCATTGATGAACTTACCGCTCTTCTTGATGTAATGACTTTAAATATTATTGTGTTTGTTTTTATATTTTGTGAAATGAGTTTATTGTGTTTTTGTTTATTAATGTTGGTATGCATGTGCAATCTTTTGGGTTGTTTGATTTTTTTTTTTTTTTTTTGTTTCGATGGAATGTTAGATTATGAAATGGGTGTTATTTGGGTTTTCAGTCGCTTGCAAATACACCATGCTTAGCAAATATGTTTATATATATATTCTTGTTACATTTGTTCATTTCAAAAATATTCAGGTGCATGTTATAGTACAGACTTAGTATTGTGAGTGTCAAACGCTGATGATTTTTAGTGATATGTGGGCTTCCTTTTTGCATTTCTTGCTGTAATGTTTGGTATTCTGAATATGTTTGTATGGCCTGTATGTTTTGTTCTTACGGCTTGATAATTTTTTTAAATGCTTCTTCATTCTTCAATTTCTATTTCTTAATGATTATAGATTTTTGTTTGTTGAGTCACTGATAAGAAGTTAACAGGGTCAATATTTTTGAAGTATTCTATGGCACTATCTTTATATTGTTGTATATTATTTGGCGAATTTTGTAAACTAAGATAGTTTTTTGAATCAGTTTTAAAGTTTCTTTAAGCTAATAACTCTTATTGTGATAGGGGCTTCTTTTATATGGTACTTAGTTGAATGGTTACTGATATTTAAAGTTTAATTTTATATTTTTTGTTCTGGAAAGTTCTTATTTAAAACATTCTTGAGGCTATTTGTAGTTTGAGCTTCATATCTGACAATGTGTGTTTATTTGCTCTATCTTGGCTACTTGCTAAGTTTCACCAGTGTCATGGCTTCTGTATGATTTTTCTCACTTCTCGTTTACTGCTTCATTTTTAACATAACTCCATGGATTAATTCTTCTAGTTTGATTTGTTTGCTAGAAAGCTGAGCACTTGCTTACAAATGTGGAACAAGCGCCTCCAGGATCAATGCAAGATGCACTTCTACCATCAATGAAGGCATTAATTGCTGATGAGCTATTGAGGCACTCAGACACGGATGTGAGGCTGTCAGTTGCATCTTGCATTAGTGAAATCACCCGAATAACAGCACCTGAGGCTCCCTATGATGATGACATTATGAAGGTGCTATTCTGATCAATTCTTGAATCTAAACAGAAATTCCAAACCATAGTAATTTGTATTTCGATTAACTTTCTTCCATGTCTGCGGTTAGAGGATGTTTTCGTTGACTCTTATGCTTTCTGTTTCTGAAATTATTGGTGCACAGGAAATTTTTCATCTGTCTGTTGCAGCTTTCGAGAAATTGTCCCATGTCTCTGGTCGTTGTTATACAAAGGCAGTTTCCGTTCTTGACACTGTTGCAAAGGTCAGGTCATGCTTGGTGATGTTGGACCTTGAGTGTGATACATTGATTATTGAGATGTTTCAACATTTCCTAAAATTCATAAGGTAAGTCCATTGTCAGTATTGTCTACTGTTTTTCTCTGTCTTTTCGTATCAATTTATATAAACTCCTCAAAGATTATTCCCTGTTCCATGTAAAGGTCAAAAGTTACAGTAAATGTTATATCTCATGGCTTTAATGTGAATGTTACATACAGCTATACAAAGTTGTTCAACTTATGGGACCATAATGTTCAGTTTCAAATGTTGAACTTATGGAACTATAATAGTTGTAACAAAATCCATGTTTAAAACCTATCTAGTCAATTTGTGCACATGAAGTTATAATTATATACACACCATATTGACATAGTATGCCCAAAAGTCAACTAAGCTTTTGTATGTATGGAGGATTGGGTTTGAGGAGGCAAGACCAGAGTGGATGACTTATGTCCCCTAGACTTTTGGACTATGATTTAGTTATACAATTGTACTCCTTAGGTGAACTAAATTCATGCTCATGTAGATGCTTTTGTTTTTTGGTAGGTCTAGCTGGCATTCTGAGATATAAAATGTTACACGTCTAAGCTGCTAACAGAGATTGTTTTTCCTCTTGGGATTTCCGATGAATTATTGTCTTGGTTGTGTTAGGTGAAGGGAAAAGAAGATCATTTTTGTTTAATTGTTACAAAAAAGTCATCCAAACTATCTGTGAACTCTTGGCATCAGTGTTAGTAATAGAGAGCAAGCCGCTTAAGTTTTGAGATGATCAGAGGAACCTTGTGCTTTTATCCAAAGATTAGAAATTTGTTCTTTTCTTTTTGCGGTTGATGCCCTGGCATCTCATATAGCTGACTTTCACATTTGTTTTCTACTTTCTGATTTCATCTCTTCTGCTTCCCTTCTCTTTAAGTTTAAGCTATGAATCATGGAAAGGAAGTAATAATCAGATACATATTGGTTGTTGAAATGTGAAGCTGGGATTTTAGGCTGTCAACATGTCAAGGAAAATCAACAAGTGGATACGATCTATGAAAGATTATGGTGGTAGAGAGATCAGTTGAGAAACAAGAATATTTAAGTTTTAAGATGTCCATTGAAACGTTCAAGGCCAGAGTTAATCAGTAGGCTTGTCATGTGGTTCAAATAAAAACACAAATGCAAATACAAATACAACATGCTATAAAATTCAAAGGAATTCAATGTAAGGCCTTGTGGCTGAACTAGTTTTGATACCATGTTGAGAAGCCATTAATGCCAAAAGATTTTTGGTTACCACCAAATGCAACATTGGCTGTGCATTATTGTATATTGGTGGATAGGGTGTTAGTTGTCAGCTCTTGGACTTTTATAGTATAGAGATATTTTGACACCATTTAATTTATTTTTTCTAATTCTCTCTAAATATTTGATTCTTGCAGTAAGCTGAGTTAGTCTTTGCTTCTCATTTTATTTCCATAATAGTTGAGAACTCGATGTCCTACTTCATTTCTTAGTACCCACAACTATCTTCTGTATGTGATTTATTATTAATGGTGTTTTCTTGCTAATTCTAAGGTCCAACCATCCACATGCTGTATTTTCGTCCATGGAAACAATTATGACCCTGGTCATAGATGAAAGTGAAGATATTTCCTGGGATCTTCTCAGTGTTCTTTTATCTAGTGTCCGAAAGGAGAATCAAGTAAGTGCTTCTTGTGCATCATTTTCTGGTCATCATAGTTTTAATTGTTTATTTTTATTTTTATTTAATCCTTTCTATTTTCTGAAATTTCAGGATGTCTCTCCTATTTCTTGGAAGCTAGGAGAGAAGGTTATTACTAACTGTGCTGCTAAGCTTAAATCAAGTTTTATGGATGCACTGCAGTCTAGAGGCATTGCTTTGGATCAGTATGCTGAGATAGTTTCCTATATATGCAAAAATGAATATGAAACCCTCCAAGGTCTTGATTGTTCTGGGAAATATTTGGTATGTTTCTCCTCATTACTATTACATGGATTGGTATTCTAATTTTGGAGATATTGTCTTACACTCATGCAATTTTATGCTTTGATTTTGTTTGCTGAATTTAAATCTTTGAAGTTTGTTTCTTTAATAAGTTCCTAAAGTTATTTTAGATTCTTAGCTGCTGTTGTTTGGATTTTTTCCTCTTTCCTTTGGTCTTTGGAAAGAAAAAGTGAATAGATTTTATAATTTAATAAACACAAAAAAGGTTTTCAGCTAGAGACAATTCCATCATAAAATGACCATCAGAAAATGAAAGCAAAGGACAGCACTATGTGTCTACTATGTTCATAATTAGTAAGGGATATATATAAACTGGTCAACTAATCTGTATGAGATGTGTATAAGGGATTTTATGATACAAGATCTTCAGCAGCATAGCGGTGATAATATAATTGTAATGAAAATGTTAGAAGAGTCTATGGATGCTATTTTGGTGCATTGATATTTTTAACACACATGGAGTGGGGTATTACCTCTTTTGTACATGTTCTTTCCATGTGATACATGTATCCTGCTGCCTTAAACCATCCCTGGTCTTATTACCCGAAGAATATTATCCTCAAAAGGTCAAAACAGAATTAGATGTTGGATCTTAAACTCTCTTATACCTCTCTCTAACCATGGAACAAGCTTTAAGTGTCATGTAAATTAGCCTTAAAAACTCCAGATGGAACCAGTGGCTGTTATGATCCAACTTGACCTTGTTGGTGCTGACACCGGCTGTATTGCATCACTATGTTTCTAGATGCCTGATAAAGTTCTTGGACAAATCTGGTTTCTTCTGAATCATGTAACTGTTACACCTGGTCAATTCTCTTGAAAATCTGGCAGATGCATTAAGTGGCCATTGAAATTAATCATGGAGGTCTCTATGCCAGTTGTAAATCCTTGTGTCTGATCTATATCTTACTCTCGTTCTGGTGTTCTACTTACCAAAATGTGAAACACTTTTGCATTCTTAGCCATCAAATTTCCTTGAAAGGCTAAACCATCTGGCATATGATGTACCACTTATACAGTAACACTGAAATAAGAGCAGTTCCTGTGAATGTAATCATGATGCTGAACAGAAGTTTTGGTAAATTGCATTAGCATGCCTCAGGCAGTTGAACAAATAGTCTACAGGGTACAGTAAATTGAGCTTGTAATATGATTTGATGTTGATGACATTAAGTCTGAGCTATTACTATTTATTTTATTTTTTTTCATCAGGTTTTCCTTTTCCAATAGTTGTAACTTACATTCAATTTTCTATTGATCAGGCGACTAACAAATTAGATCCTGTTTCGCCTGGAGAAGTTTGCCATGATGTGGATGATATTTCCAAGTCGATGAAGTGTAATGGAACTTCCCCAACTAGGGATGATAAATACATAGATAATAGGTCCTCAAAGGTATTTGAGCAGTGTACTCATGCTGACCATTCCAGAAATATTGATGTGAGAGGCAGTGCCAAACCTGATAATTTAGTCTCTGTGAGGAATGTCAAGTCAGATACTGAGCCAGCGAGTGCTCCGAAGAAAAGGGGTAGAAAACCTAATTCCTTAATGAATCCGGAGGAAGGCTATGACCACTCTTGGATTTGTACTGGAAGAAAAAATTCCAAAGTACCTGGTCGTGAAAAGTCTCATGATAAGGAATTTGATTGTTCACCCTCTGTAGATCCTGATTTCAAGAAGAGAGCTTTACTGTCAACAGAAAAGAATGTGGGTGAACCTGCTTCTTCCCCAACCCCAAAAAGCCACCTTAATGAGGAAAGTCATCCTAGAAGGGGTCGGCCAAAGAAAAAACAGAGCATGAAGGATCAAGATGGTGATCTCGATTCCCTGTCAGTGAGGTTGACCAAATCTACAAATTCCATTTTGAAAAAGGAGCCTGAAAACAGACATGAGAAAGAAGTAAAACGACATAAGCTCTCATTAGAAGGTGAACTTGCTGCAAAGGCTAGTGAAGAGACTGCTGCAGCTTCTGGATGTGGAGTTTCGGAGAAGGAAGCTGATATCCCAAATGATCTCGAGGAAAAACCACAAAAGCTGTCAGCTACAAAGGCAAGGGGAGAGGGTGTCAATGAGGACAAGCCATCAGTCAAGACAGATGTCAAGAAAGGGAGTTTGGTTGCCGCTACTTCAGCTAAAGGTATTACTGATGCATCTGGTACTAAGGTATGGAACAAAAAGAGTTTTATTCTCTTAAAATCTTTGTTACTGGTAAAACCTTTGTTTTGGTATAAACTCTCACATTATCTTCCTTCCTTGTCAACTATGAAGAAGGGGAAGATTTCTAAGGCTGCAGGTAAATCATCAAATAGAAATGGAAATAACTCAGTGGAAACTCCTAACACAGAAGTCAAGAGGAAACATACTGCCGGGAAGGAAGTGGTATGAATTTATTATTGCTCTTCTGCCATAACTTATTAACTTATTTGTGGGGTCTGTGACTTGTTTCTATCTTATTTCTGTTTCTTTATAAATGTCTGCCATGGTACAAGCTCTAATGTTATTACCCCTCTTGTCAACTGTATAGAAGAAGAATACTGCATCTAAATCGTCAAATAGAGATAGAAATTACTCAGAGGAAACCCCTAAAACCAAAATCAAGAGGAAGCACACTGCTGGGGAGGAAGTGGTATGTTCATTTTGTTTGTCTGCCAACCTTTGCTATTATTCACAAACTGCAGAAAATTAGCATTCATATCTCCATCACTTGGAAATCACTTTAAAATTTAAAAAAAAAAAAAAACCAAAAAAAAAAACTCAAGAGTTAGTTAATAAAATATTAAATATAGCAAATAAGTACTGTCTACATTCATCTAGGAAGGCTTTCCTTTTTTTTTTATTTCCCTTTGTTTCTTTGATCACAGTGGAACAACATTTTGCCTGCTTTACCCTTCTGCATCTCTTCTTAATCTTATTGTCATGTTCTACATCTTTATGTTTGTTTATCTAGTTTATCATTCCAATTCAGGCTTTTGAAACGCATGAGCTCGGTGAGCAATTGGTTGGTAAGAGAATAAAAGTTTGGTGGCCGATGGACAAGACGTGAGTACTTCAGTGCACCTAGTTTCATAACTTGCCGTGTAATATTCTTGTTATGGTTGCTATCACCGGCTTCTGTAATTCCAAGTCTTATTCTCTAAATCTTTAGAATTACCCTTCACCTTTTAATGGTCAATTTGGACATTGAGATTGATTAAGTAAGCCTGCCTATATCCTTCTTTAGTTGTGTTAAGATCCAGGGCAATCATTCCTCCATTTCAATACATGACTAAGCATTGACTAGATCTCTTTACAAAATCATTTAGGTTCTAACACATAATTCTTGTCTAAGAAGGAACTAGTAGCTGGAGATGGTTAGACTGAAACTTTAGGCTTGGTAACTGCCTAGAGATAGTATTGCATGTAATGTAGCCACACCAACTTGCTGGATGAATGGGCTAAGTCTTGCATACTGTAGGCAAGGTTTTTGGCATGGAGGAAAACTGGCTCAAAAATGC
This sequence comes from Pistacia integerrima, assembly GCA_026225825.1. NCBI lineage: Eukaryota > Viridiplantae > Streptophyta > Magnoliopsida > Sapindales > Anacardiaceae > Pistacia > Pistacia integerrima. The sequence goes on along the minus strand of CM047750.1, from coordinate 15,219,806 downwards.
AGTGTCTACATCTGGTGATGGATTGGGGCAAGGATTTTGTAATGTCACTTATTGTTTCCAGGTGCTTTGTATGTTTGGTAAACTTTTTGCGTTCCCAAGGTTTCCAGCACTACCCGAAGTTCACAAATATTCATTTGTTATGGATGTGATGATATTGTATATTTGTTACTATGCAATTTTGAGTCCCTTGCCCGTAGCTGTTTTTATATTTTCCCCGTGGATATATGTAAGAGAGAAGCTGAAACTTCCATTTATGTTTCTCATATGCATTTTTGTTTGTTCTACAGGTTTTATGAAGGTGTTATTGATTCTTACGACCGCATCAAAAAGAAGCACAGGGTAAAATGAATTTGAATGCCACATGGATAATCGATATTGTACCAAAGCACTTGTTAATTTACAAATCATCATGCTATTTCTTACTGTCTTGCGCCTATAATCCATGGTCTTTCATTTAACCCCCTCCGTATATTGTTAAAAATTCTTCTCTTTGTGGCTTTTTGCGTAGATACTGTATGTTGATGGGGATGTAGAGAGATTGAATCTCGAAAAACAACGTTTTAAACTGATTGAAGATGTCGATTTGTCAAAAGGGGTGAGTGTACTGCTTTTATTTGCAAATTTAATTTTCTTTCTTTGTTCAATATTGTGTTAGCAATTCCCATGTAACATACTGATACTATAAACAGGGACAGGAGACTGATGTGCTAAAACCTGATGCTTCATCCGCTATGTAAGTATTGCTCTCTAGTTACACTTTTGCCTTCTCACAGAAGCATTCTATTTTTTAGGTTTTAAACATCCAACAAGGGAGTATACTTTGTACCTTTTGTTCTTTTGCACTAGATTAGTCAACAATTTTATGTTTTGACGCAACAAGATGTATTATAACCGGTAGTTTTTGTGGTTTGTTAATTGGTCACATTCTGTTCTTAAAATGCTTGTGATTTATCATTCAAAGAATGACTGGAAAACTATTCAGACGATCCAGTCAGAGTAACCTCAATTGACTCCAATTCTTTTAACCATTAACATTGTGGAAGATATCTCAAAGTCTCTTTCAAAAAAGTTTTCAACTTCCGAGGAATATATTGGCCAATGTAGTAGTACTTGTTTCTTCTTTGCCTCTAAATGATGTCTTGAACATGTTTTTTCGCTAAGTTCCCAATTTAGTTATTCTCTGTTATCGTAGTTGGTGATTACCTTACAGTTTGCAGAGTGGTTTTCTCCTCGTGTTTCCTTTGGCTTATAAATCTTTGGTTTTTCTTTACGTAAGCAGATTGCAGAAGGAAAAGGACGAAACAAAGTTTCAGCTGGTCAAAGAAGTGAAGGCCTCATCCTTGAAAAGGTTGGTCTGTAATCTTTGAATGAATTATGAATCCCTTTTTGGTATTTTTGGCCCTTATCAGGATTAGATGGTTTTCTATGAGTAGTGAACATGCCATTGCATCCAAAGCTAAGGCTAGAAAATCAGCTGGTGCTTCTGCTGGTGGTGCTAAACTTGACAAACCTATTATCGGTGATGAACCAATAATCGATGCATCTGAGAAAGATAGCAGTTCAAAAGGGGATGGTCACAATTCCATTAACAAATTAATAGTAAGAGACAGGAAACTGATATTGACCGTAACCAGACGACAACAGACTTATACGAGCCCTTCCAAGGGTGGGGGGGAATCTCCTGGCATGTGCAGATCTGGAGATGACTTCAACAACAGCAAAGAAGCAAAGAATGTAGAATTTTCAACCAATATGGAGGCAAATGAAATTGGAGATATAGACCAAGTGATAGAGGGAGGAGGGGCTTGAAAACTTACAGGTTTGGGGTCTGTATAGTGTGGGAAGTGTTAGTTTTATATATAGTGTTGTGTTTTTGAGGTGAATATCAGCTCTTTTTTGCCTTCTTATTTTGCCAGAGAGCTGTAAAGGCATCTTCTTCTAACTGTTGTGTAATAGGGGGTCAAAACTAAAGTTGCAGAGCTTTGAGACTGCAATGTAATTAGTTATCCTTATAATTATGTAAAGCGGTCTCCGCTATGTTAATGATACCGGAGGTTCCCCAATCAAACACTTACCTGTTATAAAAATTTGAGTTAATATTTTGACACCGTGTTACCATATTTTAGTAGTACATAATAATCATTGTTTTTAAAATCGGACCGGAGGGTAAACTGCTTTAATGGTCGGATCACGATTCAATCGGTCCAACCGGTTGGACCGTTGATTGGACCGGTGACATCATCACAAATCATGATGATGTTAGCATATTTTTTAAAAAACAATTTTTTTTTTTTAGAATTCTATTTTTCAATAAGACAATAACAACTTAATTACTGTCTAATATGATTCAAAGTTCAAATTCAACAACAATCTTAACATAATTTAAGTATTTAACAACAATTCAAAGTTCAAATTCAAACATGATGTTGTATTTACATATCAAATGACAAAATAAATAATAATTAATAACAAAACATTTGATACAAGTGTTTTTTTTTTGATCCGTCTCTATGTTGATTGAGTTTCACACACTAGCATCAAAATTCATCACCATCATCATCATCATAACCATCACCAGTTCACCACCATCTACGCAAATTTCAGTAAAAAATAGAAATCATAAGTTAAAACTTGTAATTTAATTTAAATAGATACTGAGTTGCTTAAATAATTGAAGCCAACCTTCTGAACCATCGGTTGAATCATAATAAGAAGTAGGGGTGTTTGGTTCCGGGTACCCTGCACTTTTTGAAGGAACCGGAACCGGAACTGATGGTTCCTTGAAATTTGGAACCAGAACCGGAACCGATGGTTCTGGTTCCTAGGTACCCAGAACGAACTTGTAACAACGGTTCCGGTTCTGGTTCTGGGTACCCTGTAAAATTAGATGACCTCCCAAAAGTTTTTAAAATCGCAAAAAAACCCTTAAAAACTTACAAATACCCCCCCACCTGACACTTGTTAACAAAAATAAAATTACAAATTATAAATTCAAAATTACAAACTCCATTACTTTAAATGTTATGAAATATAGATATAAATGTATTTACATTACTTTTTTTACAAAAGTTTTTATTAACGCCTCTAATCTTTAATTTTATTTTATATTAGTCTCGGTTCCTGGTTCCTGGTTTCGGTTCCGAAAATTTGGAACCGGAACCTACCCATTGACGGTTGGTTCTGGGTAGGAACTGGAACTAAACCTAGGGTACCCGCCGGTTCTGATTCCAACCGGTTCTTTTGAACACCCCTAATAAGAAGAGTGATCAGTAACTCCAGTAGGAATAGATCCTTCTCCATATAACATTTGTTCCAACTCCTCATAATTAAGTTCACTGACCTCCTCCTCCTCTTCATCGTCAACTATCCAACCTTCAGTTTTGTCGATACTTTCATAATCAATAGGATCCAAACTTATTCTCTTGTAATACTTCCTAAAATACTATAAAGAAATATTAAAAGCATGACAACTAAAATATCAAGGAAAATAATAGATAATAACAATAAGAGTGATGCATAATTGAGTAATTGACAATGTTTTATACCTGTTTTGCAAATGCAAGTTATAGTGAACGAAAACAAGATCATTAAACCTTTGATGCTTCAATCTATTCCCCTTTTTAGTATGTATGTGCTAAAAAACACTCCAATTTCGTTCACATCCCGAAGAGCTTGAAGTTTGACTAATAATTTTTATTGCAAACTTTTGCAAATTTGGAGTACTATACCCAAATGATCTCCACCATTCATCTAATTGAAAATTAAACATAATAAATAAATTAGACTTAAAAAACAAAAGAACTTATAAATTTTATAACTATTACGTACTAGGACGTGTGGTTTTGGCGGTTTCAAGAGCAAGCCCGCGAGAAAAGCTTTCCTCCCGATTTGAATATAATCTACTCTCTTCCATTAACCTTGTCTTGTTCAAATTGAAAGCACTTGCTTTACTGTCAATAGTATCAAGGAAACCATTCAAGACTTCTGGCTTGAGGCAAAAAGATTGTTCGTCATATTTAAAGGCAAGATTCAAATAATAAGCCGCAGCATGGATATCACGACGCAACGTCCTATCCCAACGTAGCTTAATGATTCGTGTATAAGGCTTGTACAATCTCTTTTTATTCTTAAACAACTTCTTAATTGCATTTTTTTCGCTCTGTACATGCCATCATACACATATCCTATTGCTGGCTTCTCATCTGAGTCAACAATCCTCAACAAGCGCATCAATGGACTCATAACTTTGGATATCTTACCCATATCATCCCAAAAATCGTTATCCAGAATTATGTTAATAACATGTTTGCCTTTATTACTTTTTGCATATAATCGACAAATGACCTATCTGTCACCATGGCTTGCAAGTCATGTTTGTGCTCATGAATGCTTCTCATTGCAATGAAAGTTGTAGCAAAACGGTTTGCACCCAGACGAACAATTTCTTTCTCACCCTGTTCAATTGATAAATAATAGATGTTAGTCAATTATAAAAAATGCATATTATGTTATGACTTGACAAGAACATGAGCTAATGGTATATTACCTGTCTTTTCCTCAACCAAGCTATCAAAAATGTATGATTATATATAAACTTCATCACCTCAGAAGCACGTCTTGCAAGATAAACTATGTCATCCATCTCAGCTATGTCTTTTAACACCAAATTTATGCTATGTGCTGCACAGGGTGACCAAGTAATATTCGCATATTTCTCAGACAACATTCTTCCAGCATCTTTATAATTGGATCCATTGTCTGAGACAAAATGGACAATACTATTTGGTCCAATCCATAAAGCTACCTCCTCAAACATCTTCAACAATGTCCCAACATCCTTCACAACATCTGAAGCATCAACTAATTTCACAAAACAAACTCCCTTAGGATAATACACCATAAAATTGATTAATGACCTATATGAATTATCAGTCCAACCATCAGCCATTAAGGAACATCCAACATTTTCCCAAATCTTTCTGTAACTATCAACAAGAAGCTGCACTTCCTTCTTAGCATCTCTTAACAAATTGACACGCAAAGCATGATAATTTGGGTGTTTATATCCAAGCCCAATTGCAGCTATAACATCCACCAAAGGTTGAAGATAAATTGAATTCACAACATTAATTGGGATGCAAGCATCATAAAAGAATCTTCCAAAAGCCATGTCTGCTTTCCACGTCGCATCTTTTCCAGCTAAACAACTCCTAATTGATGGTTGAGATCCACCAATTGTCCTTGGAGCAAAATAGTCACCAACCCCAATAGATTTGTTTCTTTTTGATCTGTCTAGCATTGTACTTTATTTTTGACTGCCAAACCAACCTTCATTTATGTGAATTCTTGATGGACGAAACTCTTCACTATCTTCATTTAACATATCTCCCTCAAATCCATGTACGGGAGCACCGTAGGGAGTATTATACTTACTAGAATCAACCTTCTCTTTATTCTTTATCTCAATGTCTTTTAGTGATTCTCTCATGGAGTATTGAACATCAAAAAAAACTTTTTTATAAGCACCAACATCCCCCTTTGTTCCAGCTAGGTGTAGTTTCATTCTAAAAATACCTCCTCCTCTAGTTACTTTCCCATAGTAAAGACATCTTAATGTCTTCCTTCCATTTGGATCTACACCCTCAATAACATGTGCCCATGTTATATCAGTCCTACCTCTACTAGATTGTGAAGAAGACCCAGAGCTAGATGTTGCCATTGTCTATTTTTAATCTTTATCTACCTATCACACAATAAAATTGCAAATGAAAGAATCACATAATCATGTATTTGTGTTTGCATTTGAATTTTGTAAAACAGTAAAAACAAACACACCAGGGCTCTGAATGACCAATGCATGCAGTACTATTCATCCATAAAGCACCAAAGAAATGATTGTATTCAATAATAATGACTTCTGTGTTGGTAAAGCCAAAGAGCAAAGATGCAATCATTAATGAGCTAGTTCTAAGAACAACTGATTTATGCTCTAGTACTACAGCTTAATTATTAGGGAAGCAAATAGCTGATCACAGAAAGTTATTTTAATCAATCAGTTTTCTTGAGAACTTCATATCAACGATGCAACTCAAACTCTCCCATAAAGAAAATATGAAACCTAAGAAGAAGAAATATAGTAAAAAACCATGAATTGTCCCAAAAATAACAGAAAAAAAATTAAGAATAGAACATGGCAATGGAATCACAGAGATTTCAATTCAGAATCCAAGATGAATAATTAAAGTTTCAAAGACACATAAAAAAGGAAGACTCACCAAAAGAGAAGAAAGACAAACAAATACCATATAATCCATTGTCACAGAGAGATATACCTACAAGAAGCTTTCAAGGTTTTGGAAAGAACAACATACTCCACATTAAATTTGTCAACACAAGCACATTCAAAAACATAATGGAACACATTGGGCAGTGACCACAAAAAAGAGGGACCTTCAATTTGTTTAATCCAGTGTGTGCTAAATCCAATGAAGATGGTCCAATGGATATCAGATCCCACCCCAATTTGAGTAATACTAAAAACAAAAATGACAAGTTTGAATGCTGCCTATGCAAGCAATGATAGATATGAGATCTTTACACGAGAAAAGATTTATCAAGCTGTGCTAATTACTTTAGAAAATATAAGAAAGTGGTCACAATTAAACAAATTTCCCCACAACGTGGGACAGTGGGGCTAGAAACAAGGTGAGTCTAAACTAATCAACACATAAATCAATCCAACACAAACAAGATTCAAAGAAATCACACACCAAGAATTACACACTCAATCTGCCGAATCAGAGCAATGCTTTAACCCAAGCCTAATCACTCAATAACTCTTTATAACCTGCAAGAAATCAGAGACCTATCCTAGCCTCAAGAAGGAAACGTAACCCTCTCACAAATCTGCCCAGATTACAATGAGAAAGACCCCAGCAAAAAGCCCCAAATCAATTGCTCATTCAACACACAAGAACCCTAACAATTTCAGACTAAAAAACCCAATAGCTGTACACCTTCTAGCTATGGTTTGCCTTTAGATTGAAAAATGTAAAAGGTGTTAACTTAAATGTAAAGGGAGCGAGGAATGGCGTACTTGGATTGAGGAATGGAGCTATCGTCAACAAATGAAGCTGTCGCCGTCGATTTCCAGCGAGGAACGAAGCTGTCGTCGTCGATTTCTGGCGAGGGAGGAAGACGTCGTCGATTTCAGAGAGTTCAAATGCGATTTGGGTGGGATTTTAGAGAGAATAGAAGACAGAGCCGAAACCGTGACAATTTTTGCAAAGAACAGAGTGTTTGCTTAGAAATTTTCGTGAGAAAAACAGAGAAAGATTGAAAGAGAAGAACTGAAGATTGAAGAAGACGAGAAAGGGGTGTGAGCGTGATTGCGTCGTGTTTAGGATTTAGGGATTGTTAATATGTGGATCGGTTTTAACTGGACCGACGGTTTACTAATATTATCCGGTTTTTAACCGGTTTAAAACGGCTCAATGCATAGTAATGGTTTTGAGAGTGAACCGAACCAGACACGTGATCGATTCACGGCCCAACTGGCTGGACGGGCCGGTCTGGTCCGGTTTTTAAAATAGTGATAATAATATGTAAAATACGGTGATTTAGATTTTTAATTTAATTTTTTTGACACTTCTTATGGATAGATTATTTTTATTTTATCCAAAGATGTTGAGTTGATATTGAGTATAACTTTATCACTGTTGGGTTGATAAAGATGAATGACATACATGGAATATGAAATTTAGTTACAAATTTAAATATTGGTGTCACAATCTAAACTTATAGTCTTAATTTCTATTTTAAAAACTGGACCGGACCGGCCAGTTGGACCGGTTCTATTGGGACCCGAAAGCCTTTCTGGTCTGGTTCAGGTTTTACTTTTAGGGGGTTTTTTAATGTATTTCAAATTTATAGGGACTACGTTGAAATTTTAGGGTTTCTTTACAATATTTCAGAACTTTAGGGGCTAATTCATAATTTTTTGGGATTAATATGCAATCTTAGGGGTATTTTAAAACATGCTAAAATTTAAAGGACTAATTACAATTTTTTTAAAATACTTTTGTTGCTGATGTCATCGATCTAACCGATTGACCCGTGACCTGATCATCTTGCTAGGTCTCATAACGGATTGGGTTTTAAAACAATGGTCTTAATACAAAATATAGGGTTGAAATATGGTAACTTTGATAGATATATATAAGTTGATGATGGAGATAACTTTGACAATTTTACATTGAATTCAATCAAGCTTGATTAATTTTGTGTTTAGATCCTTTTGTTGGTAAGATTAACTTACTAAACCGCTCATAGTTCAATTCTATGGGTTAAGAAAATTAAAAAAGTATAAATTTGGTCTAAATAATATTAGATTTGTCAATCCTGTTTACAAATAGAAATAGAAAAGATACAAAATGAATATACAACTATGCAATCATATAGCTTACTGTAACGCCCCACTTGAGGTACGTACTTAAGATTTGCTGTTTTGCTTGAATGTTTATTGATTCAGCTTTAATTGAGTCTGTATATTGAGTTGGTTAAGTGTTTGCCTTGAAATTGGTTGAGAGTTGAGGAAATTTTTGTTTTGCAGTCTTCGCCGGGGCGAAGAATAGTCTTCGCCGCGGCGACGTTGGCTTTGAGTAAGGCTGTGTCGACTCTGTATTTTTTCGCTACACAAAGTTTCGGCTTACGCCACGGCGAAGGGCCAGTTGACAAGTTTAATGAAGTTTCTAGATATTTCTCCATAAGGGTTAAATGACCATTCTACCCCTAATTAGCAAGAAAAGTGGGGAGTGAAATGCAAGAAAATTACATGGAGAATAGGTTAGTATGGGGGTGTGAGTGTAATAAATCAAAGGATATAGATGGAATTTTCAAGAAAGAGCAAGGGCAAAGTTGGGAAGTGATGATTTTCTCATGAGCTAAAAAGGGTTAAGTGTATTAAACCCTCATTTCATCCATTTCCACCGCCATTCTCCTTCTTTACTCTCTTTCAATTTTTGCTTTCAATGATTCCAAGTTTTCTAATGGATTTAAGAGAGCTTTTGAGTAATTTTGAGTAGAGATTTCATCTAAAGCATCCTAAGGTAAGGATTCTTGCTTTAGATGTGAGTTTTGCTAAGGTTGTATTGAAGTCTTATTTGGTTATTGTTGTTGTTGTTGTTGTTTTGAGTTGTAGAGAGAAGACAAGACAACAAGGGAAAGGAAAAGTGCTAGAGAAGTCACTTTTGCACAAGGAAAGTAAATCCAATTTAAGTTGAGGTTTAGGAATTCATTTGAGCCCTAGGAATTCATTTAAGTAGAGATTGTGTATGTGTAATGTTGTTGAGATGAGATGAGATAAGATTAGTAATTATTTCTTATTGATTATGTTGAGTATGAGAAGTGTTGAACTTCTATGATGTTGAGTTGGGTTGATAGAAGAAGTTGGAGGGAGTTTGTTGTAAACCTATTTGGAAGTGTTTCTTTGTTAGGGCTTCTAGTTATTTGAGGGAGTTTTCTCCCAATTTGGATGGCTAGAGAATGTAGTAGAGTAGTAATTATAGTTGAGATTTTGCATGCACATGAATTGTTTGATGAAATATCTAAGAGAAGTATGAACATGAATTGTGAACCTTAATTCTTGCTACATTGCATATTGACATTTCTTAATTTCATTATTGAGCATAAACCATCCATGTGCCTTAATTGTGTATTGAGTTATAGCTTGAGAGAGAGTAGAGATTTTTGAGTATAAGCTACACTATGAGTGTTAGTTTGAGAAAGAGTAGAGAAATTGAGTTTGAGCTACTCAAAGAATAGAGAGAAAGAGAGAGTGAGCACTAGAGACCAAAGAGAAAGTAGTGCTAAACAAGAGAATAGAGTAGGTTGTGTGATGGGGAACCTGTGAGTGAGGGTAGAGTATTCCCGCATGTAAGCCGCATTGAGAGAGCGGTATGAGCATAGAGAGAGAAGTGGTGTAGCCCGTGAGAGTGCATGCGGATGAGGACTATACCCGAGAGTACCTGAGAGAGAGCTATACACTCACATGGCCAAAGGTTTCGAATCCATGTATAACCGAGTCCGATTGGCTAGAATGAGTAGAAGTCACGGAGAGCGGGAACGAGTCCCGGCCATGCCTCTGGTAAGATGAGGTCGTGACTTACTGAGAGAGTTAGTAGAAAAGAGTTACGAGAAAGAGAAAACAAAGAGACTATAAAAGAGAGTGTAAATGAGAATTGTAAGGAAAAAATTAGAGAGAGAGTTACGGGAATAGATGAGTAGAGGATTTACTTACTGAGCCTTAGTTGGGTTCATCCCGTTGTTTCTCTATGTTTTGCAGGATCTAGGTGAGGATATAGTCGGATGGGCGTCGGCAAGCGAAAGGATATGGCTATACTGTCCACCCTGTTATTGATGTTTTTGTACATAATACAACCTTTTGTATAAAGAATGTGTATGTTTAATAAAAGAAAATTTTGGGCCCAATTTTTATGCTTTCTTACATGTATTATTACTATGTATATTTTTAAAAGAATATGAGTAGAATGGAGTCATTACACTTACCAATGTATATATATTTAATTTGTATATATAACACTATTCATTTTATCTATATATAAAAAATGGATTGAAATATTGTGACTTAATTTTTGATACTCCATTAGTGATAAGATAAAGGTTTAAGATATTTATATTTAATGCTATCTCATCACTATTGGATCAACGGAGATAAACGGTTCACTAAAAATATCAAATAATTAAGTCACAATATTCTAACCAATATATATATATACACACTATTTTTATATACAAAATTTCTGTAAACAATCGATAAAGTGAATGAATAAGCGCACTTATATAAAAAGTTAATAAATATTGATAAATATAAAGGAATGAAGTAAAAAGTTAACTAAGTAAAGTAATGTAACTAAAAATTCATTATAAAAAAGAACCTTGACAATTAATTATTGTTAATTTAAAACTTAAGCAACTTATTATCATCATTGTATTTGATGAACAGATGAGGTGCATCCCTTTTGTCAAAAGAGTCAATTGATTTGACTTAATTTGTTGAATCTCTATGATTAAGTTGATTGATCGATCGATTGATTGATTAATTAATTAATTAGGTAAGAAAGCTAAGTTATAGATTGATGATAAATAAAATAATAATTAATGGTAGGTGAATAATAGACAATTAACATTACAAAATTACACTATATTAATTTATATTATATGCATGCATGCTCAAGTAGAAAAGGCTGAAGTATAAACAACATAAATAATTATCAAGAAAATCAAGACAAGGAATTCTGGTCTAATTACAAGCCCTAATTAGGAAATATTACTCATACTTAAAATTAGAGAAAAAGCCTAGATTCCCTGGCGTTTTGATGTAATAATAGAAATCTCTCTAAGGTTTCGGAAAAAAAAAAAAACTCAAGCCGCGAATGAACCATTAGTTAATCTTTAAAATTTATACTATTATAAGTTAATGAATATTTATCGATTTACCTTTTATTAATTCAACACCTTGAACTTAAAAACAAAGAAATTTTTGTTATTGTATAAATCTTAGGGGGATTTTTTTCTCGAGGGCAATAATTTTTAATTCTATTAGTAGAGGGGATAACTAATTTTCATAAAATAGTTGATAAATAAATTTAAAAAAAAAAAAGAAAAAAAACTCCAGTCATTTCAATTTCTTGAATCAGTTGCATACAATGACAGGCCCACATAATTAGAAAATTATGAAATCTTATTTTGAAAAATTTCTTAAAGTTTCTAAGAGTTTCTCTCTTCCAAAGAATCTGAAAATAGAGGTTAATCAATTTCTTTGTTGTCCAAATCAATTCAACTCTTGCCGAATAATCCAAACTTGAATAACTGATCTCTTTGATTAGATTTGGTAGCAGTCGCAATCCATGTATACAAATTAAACAAGTGTCTAAAGGAAAAAGAGGGGATTTACATTAACAATTTCAAACTTGTGGGGTAATTTGATAGTGAACTAAAATTATTTAATCCCATTAGAGGACGCGTTGATACAATTACAAAGACGATATTTGTGGCAACAACAAAAACACTTTTGTTTTATATATTAAGACTGAATTGTAAGTGAATTATCTTCTTGCTGTGTAGGGATAGGAAAGATGACCCTTCTCTTGCAGGCTCTTGACGGTGTCGTATAGACACTGCTTCACTGGTGTAAACTCCAACCCCAGGTCCTGCAGCTTTTGGTTCGAGAACTTGTAGGGTTTTGCTCTTGGGTTCTTCTCATCTGAACACCTGCAATAATCAATTCAAATTGTAAAATAAACATCAAACATGCTCCTCCACGCACGGATGAACACAAGAATTATTGTTAGGAAGACAAGTTAAGTAATTTAATATAGAAAACTAAGCAAAATTAATGAATTTTTTCAATGGGGTTAGCATGGCGACCCCACTCAAAGAAAAAAAAGTTCATTATTTTTGTTTTGATCATATTGAACTTGTATAAAAGTTTCTAGATTTGACCTCACTCACTTAAATTTTTCATATGTAAGGTTTTTTTTTTTTTTTTTTTTTAATCTTAATTAATCCTTTAATGCCCTGAAGTTAACAATCGGTAAGTTTTTAGTGATCACTCTTATTAGAGGTTGAAATAAATCGAATTCAAGATCTTTTAAATAATATACTCAAAAAACCTAATTGACCACTTGGTCACCCAACAGTGATTTATGTAAGTTAAATTAATTACAATACTACTATCTTATTATTTTTCTTATAAATATGATAAATTACTTGATTATCCCTTAACATTAATTCTTGAATTCGTCTTTACTTGTCTCAGCATCTAGTAGCAAAGTGTGAAGCACAAAGGGAAGACAATTAAAATAGGAAGTACTGAAGAGAGTCTTTAGGTACCCAACCCTAGTCTGGACAAAGACATTGGATTAGGTGAGGACCTTCAACCCCATTATCTTATTAATTTAATTTAATTTCCTTTATTTTTCTGGTTATTTTGTCTCCATCTTTTAGGTGGGATTAGATTACACCCTTTTTATATCTTTTACATATCAAAAGTTGGTATAACTGCTACACTACAGAAGAGAAGAGAACATTGTTTTCTTTTTCTTTTTCTTATTCAAAAAAAAAAAAAAAAATTGCTTACCTCAACACTACTCAGCAGAGTCCCATAACATATTCCTTCTTTCTTTTAGGTTTTAATTACAGTATTATTAGCTTACTCATATACTTTTAAATTGAAAATATTGAGCGATGAGTTGACCTGTTAGATCATCGTCAACCTCTCTAAAGAAAGTTTTTTTTTTAATTAATTAACATGGAGCTAGTTGATGACACTTCAAAAACAAATTCTCGTTTTTATAGATTTTTTTGTAACTAATTAACATTAAGAAATGGAAAAAGAAACTTACTTGGTGGGGATGGGATATTCGGGGAAGAACTTGGAAAGAATCTCCACTACCTCGCCACGGTGGAGCACACTTTCGGCGCAGAGGTAACGGCCCGAGGCGGCGGGATTCTCGTAAACAAGAATGTGGGCAAGTGCCACATCCCTGACGTGCACATAGGCCTGAACAGAATTAGCATAAGTCTTTGCGGAGCCGGTTAAGTACTTCAAAACGTGAATAATGCTAGCATTGACTGTTGGTTGCAACAGTGGTCCTAGCACCAGAACTGGGTTCACCACCACCAGGTCCACCCCTTTCTCCTTCGCTTCCTCCCACGCCGCCTGCTCCGCCACCGCTTTTCCATAACAGTACCAGTTCTGATCAATACAAATTGGATAAGGTTGTTAAAAGTAATATAAACACAAACACCCGGTACAAAATTACTAAAACGAAACCATCGCCTTGAGATCATTAACAGATAAAATATTTGCTATTTTAATATGAATAATGCTACATCAATCATTTTTTCTCACAATCTTGACGTAGCAGCTTACAATTAATCAGTTTACAACGATTCTCATATGAGTCTTGCATGAAGTCTTATTAATTAATTATAAATTGATCAATTACGAACTGTCATATTAAAATTGCAAGAGAAAGTTTGTGTGAAAAAGGTTATTGCTGTAGTATTACTCTTTTAATATACTTTATACTTGAAAAAAAAAAAAAAGAAGAAGATTTTCACGTATTGTTATGCTAAATATTAAACTAACTAATGATACCTTGGTGTTCTTGCAGAACTCAAGGTCGCTCCAGCAAGACTCATCAACCACAACATCAGGGCTCCGATTGGGGTCCATGTATACAGCACCAATCGAGGATGTGAACACTACACGCCGGACTTTGGCCTCGGCCGCAGCAACAATCACATTCTTAGTTCCAATCACCGCTGGCTCCACCATTTGTTCCTTGATCATTAAAGAAACCAAATCATATTTCCGTATCAGAAAAGCATAAAGCCAAACCCACTTTATAAACCAAACTATAATCTAAAATATATATCGCAACATAGAATAAAAGAATATTTTAATTAAAATTTAACAGACGGCGTAAAGTTAGTGGAATGAGATAAAATTTTAGGTGAACATGGAGAGTTCTCACCAACCGCAATAGGAGAAAAGAGTATCGTGGAACCCACAAGAAAATAAGTGGTTTCGTTTGTCAAAAAAACCAATCATGATAAGAAGTTAATATGTTTTTTTTCAATTTAGGCGAATTACATATTCAATGTGTTTTTTTTCATTTTCTTGGCAACCAAACAGAAAAAAACAAACAAGTAAGAAAATAAAAAAGAATTTAACTCACTGGATCATCTGTCACAGGCGAAGCAGAATGGAAAACTCCATCACATCCATTAATGGCTTCTTTAAGACTCTCATAATCAAGAAGATCAGCTTTGCATAAAGTCAATCTTTCTTTTGCTCCTTCAAGCTCCCTCAAATGGCCATTCTTCGGATCATCTATGTACATATTCATAACCGCACTCATGAACATAGTAACACAATTTCTGAACAAGAAATTCACATACATGAAAATTAAGAAATTAATTACCAGGATTTCTGGCTGTTCCTTTAACATTGTACCCTCTTTCGAGGAGAAGCTTAACCATCCATGAAGCTATGAAGCCACCGGCGCCGGTGACACAAACAGTTTGGCCGGAAACTGGGGCGCTGTCAACCGGCATATTGGAATTGAGTTGAAGACAAAGAAGAATAAAAGAGAATTTTTGTTGAGAATGGGAAGCCAGTTGAGGTAAGAAAACAAAGATACTAGTGTTGCTATTTATAAGGAAAGTAAAGTTCACCCACTCACCTACCACCGGTAAGAATTTTAAGTAAATACGTGGGTTGGTGTTATTGTATTTAAATTTTGATCAGGATATTATAATTTAATTTTTTTACCTAATTTTTTTTACGCTCATTATTATGATTTGAAAAATATCACATCAATAATCATTTCTCATAAATTTTCTCACAACCTCGATGACACAGTGAATTCCGATCGCTTTACTGACGTATCTCGTATGAATCCTACTAATTAATTGCGAACTGTCACATCAAGATTGTAAGAGAAAGTTTGTAAAAAAGGGTTATTACTGCAGTATTCCTAATTATAGCATTTCAACCTTTTAAATTTGAATTCTTATAAAGTAATTAATACATTTATGGTTATATATATATATATATATATATATATATATATATATATATATATATATATATATATATATATATATATATATATATATATATATTACGATTTCATCACTTATATTTAAAATTTAAAATTCGTAAAGAGATCATTAAGAGTCTACTTTGTTTCTTTTTAATTGAAACCTACTTTTGCAATAAGTCTCTCCAAAAGATTTGCAAATTTAAATAAATGATCTAAACATTATATGAAAAAGATTCCTCAATCTTCATTAATTTGAAAAGGGTTTTAATTAATATTCTTTCTTTTAAATGGACCTTAATAGTATAAAATAAAGAAAAAGGGAAATCAGAAGATAAAGTAATTAATTAATGACGAAATCTTAAAGAATACGTATATACATGAGGCCAATACAAAAAACATATGAACTCTTTGGAAGTCGCATTTGAGCCACAACTTTTTTGTAGGACTAGGACCACCCCACTCATGTCTCCTTGTTCTTTGACATGTTTCTCATGCTCTCATCATATAATAACAATAATAAATAAATAACTCTTAGATGATCGAGTAATTCAATAGAGACTTCTGGGTGTATTATCCAAAAAATCATGAGTTCGAATTTCTCTTTAGTTGTTAATAGAGATTCCCATTAAAACTTTTATTTGGCCGATGGTTTTAGGATTCTAGAGATTAGTTGAGGTACATGTAAGCTGGTCTAAACACTCCTAATCATAAAAAAAAATTATAGATTAAAAAAAAAAATTTATGATTATGTTTGAAATCTATATCTTAAATCTTATTAGAATTTAGAAGTTTGAGAAAAGGGTAAAAAAATTGCTTTTATTGCCCGCTAGATAAAATTGTGTAAAATTTTGTTCTAACTTTTAGCTAATTTCTTCAATAGATTAGAAGAAACAGAAAAGGAAATAGTAGATTAAATAAATGGTCTAAAGTCACCGAAAGGGGGGGATAGTGCTCACTGCTCATTGCCATGAAAAATTCAAGGAAAATGTGACAAAAATACTTAATTATTATTATGTTAGGAATATATTTGATTATGTGATTATATTATTCGTAAATCACAATATGTACATCTAAAATAAACATAAATTATTTAAATTTAGATACAAATCAAATAAAAAACCTTTCATTATATTTAATTTATCTAATTAATAATTAAGATATAAAATAATAAAAAAGTACATTTTTAATGTTAATTGTAATTCTTTCTCTCTTAATTCATTCTCTTTCACAAATGTTTTGATTTTTAAAGTTGGCATTTAAATTTAAGAAAATATTATATTTTATGTTTTAAAACGACGCCAGGTTGACGATAATTTTATTGGTTATTTTAATTGATTTACATTATATGATATAAAATGATGACTGATGTCGTCAGATTATTCACACGTAAGGCTTCTTTACTATTTTGCCAATGAACTAATGACACCCTTACATGGACGTCCCTCACCTTTTCCACATTTAACTTAAATTCATCCCTATTCTTACTTAAGATATGTCTAATCTTTGGCACGAAGGAAAATCTAAAACAATTTAGAATATATAAATTCGATTTAGGGACTAACTAATGTTAGGATTAGGTAACTTAGTTTATCCTAAAATTAAGAGTAAACAACTTTTTCCCACCCAAGGTTTGCTTTCATGACACTTTCCCACCCAAATTTTTTTCAAAATTGTTAAATTGCCGGCGATTGGCTGGAGCAAGGTTTGAGGGGTTTTGGTGAGTGGTGATTGAGAAAGAAAATGGTGGTGGACATGGGGTTATAAAGATGCCGGAAGCCACCGAATTGGTTCATAATATAAACTCGGGTGGGAAAAATGGTATTTTGAAACTTTTTGGGTGGGAAAAATGTTGTTAAGGCAAAACCTTGGGTTGGAAAAAGTCGTTTACTCTAAAATTAATGTTAGGATTAGGTAAAGAAGTTTACTCTAAAATTAATCATACTCGTTATTCATGTGCGTTAAACTTAATGAATACTAAAAATAAAATGTTATTTTAATCTAATCACTCATATGAATTTGAGTTTCAGTTAATATTTTATTTATTTATGAAATGTTTCTTATGAACATTTGAGATTAGGGAAATTATTTAACATCAATTAATCAAGAATTGAAGTTCCCACCTTACCTAAATCCAATTTATGCAACTTAATTATTAAACAAAGGCAAATGGTAATGTTACTTGAAGTGTGGTTTTATAACTCTTAGTTGAACTAAAAGCAATTAAATATATCTAATTACACAAACCACGCACGAGTAGAACATAATTAATACATTATAAACTTTAACGAACTATTTATAATTGAAAGTGTAAGCAGATCAATTAAAGTTCATCAAGAGAGAACCGGTAAGGAGGTTTGCCGGCTTGAATTCTCCGGTGCTCAAGTTAGTAAAGGAGTTGATCAACATGCTAGGATTTGGAGAGATATGAGAAAAAGTACACCAAAATTATAGAGAATGTTAAGAATAAGAGTTAATGATATCAATTCACTTGAGGTTTGGATCACAATCATTTCTCGTCCCAAGATAGAAAGTGTTCACATAAAGAAGTAGCCTTTAGGATGTGTTTGGTTCAAAGTATGTTGTATTAATGAGAAGATATATTATCTTGAAGATTGTAACGACTCCATTCTCATAAAAATATGCATAGTAAAAGTACATATAAAATAACATAAAAAGTTGGGTCCAAAATTTTCTTTTATTAAACATATGTATTCTTTATACAAATATATACAAGATTTGTATCATATGCAAAACTATCAAAATAGGGTGGACAGTGTAGCCAATTCTCTTTGTGTGCCGATGTCCATCCGACCGTGTCCTCATCTAGAATCTGCAAAAACATAGGGAACAACAGGATGAGCACAAAACAATGCTCAGTAAGTAAACCCTCTACTCAACTATCCCCGTAACTCTCTCTCTAATTCTTTCCCTACAATTTTTTTTATTTACTCTTTCTCTTATACAACTCTCTGTTTTCTCTTTCTCATAACTCTTTTCTACTAACTTTCTTTCTAGTAAGTCACGGCCCCATTTGACCAGAGGCACGGTTGGGACTCGCTCCCACTCCCTGTGACTTCTACTCATTCTAGCCGATCGGACTTGGTTATATATGGATTCGGAACCTTTGGCCATGTGAGTGCATAGAATCTCTCGGGTAAACTCGGGT
The DNA here is from genome assembly GCA_026225825.1 of Pistacia integerrima. Taxonomy (NCBI): domain Eukaryota; kingdom Viridiplantae; phylum Streptophyta; class Magnoliopsida; order Sapindales; family Anacardiaceae; genus Pistacia; species Pistacia integerrima. Next base: position 15,201,005 of record CM047750.1, on the reverse strand, counting down.
ATAGCCCTCATCCGCATGTACTCTACGGGCTACACCACTTCTCTCTCTGATACTCATGCCGCTCTCTCAATGCGGCGTACATGCGAATACTCTGCCCGTACTCACAGGTTCCCCATCGCACAATCCTACTCTATTCTCTTGTTTAGCACTACTCTAGCTTTTACTCTATAGTGCTTATTCTCTCTTTCTCTTTACTCTTAGAGTAGCTTAAACTCAAAAATCTCTACTCTTTCTCTACTCTCTTCTCTAGTGCATAATTAATGCATGGTTAATGCACATAAATGACTCATGCTCATTAATGCATTTATGAGATGCAATTATGCCATGCATTAATTATGCGCTAGAGAAGAGAGTAGAGAAAAAGTAGAGATTTTTGAGTTTAAGCTACTCTAAGAGTAAAGAGAAAGAGAGAATAAGCACTATAGAGTAAAAGCTAGAGTGCTAAACAAGAGAATAGAGTAGGTTGTGCGATGGGAACCCGTGAGTACGGGTAGAGTATTCCCGCATGTACGCCGCATTGAGAGAGCGCATGAGTATCGAGAAGAAGAAGTGTGGCCCGTAGAGTACATGCAGATGAAGGCTATACGAGTTTACCCGAGAGATTCTATGCACTCACATGGCCAAAGGTTTCGAATCCATGCATAACCAAGTCCGATCGGCTAGAATGAATAGAAGTCACAAGGAGTGGGAACGAGTCCCAGCCGTGCCTCTGGTCAAACGGGGCCGTGACTTACTAGAAAGAAAGTTAGTAGAAAAGAGTTATGAGAAAGAGAAAACAGAGAGTTGTATAAGAGAAAGAGTAAATAAAAAAAAATTGTAGGGAAAGAATTAGAGAGAGAGTTACGGGGATAGTTGAGTAGAGGGTTTACTTACTGAGCATTGTTTTGTGCTCATCCCGTTGTTCCCTATGTTTTTGCAGTTCTAGATGAGGACACTGCCGGATGGACATCGCACACGAAGAGAATTGGCTACACTGTCCACCCTATTTTGATAGTTTTGCATATGATACAAATCTTGTATATATTTGTATAAAGAATACATATGTTTAATAAAAGAAAATTTTGGGCCCAACTTTTTATGTTATTTTACATGTACTTTTACTATGCATATTTTTATGAGAATGGAGTCGTTACATTTTTTCTCATAACTCAATTTATGTGTATTACTCATTGATAACTACTAATCTCATTCATCTCATTTCAACAAACATAATGAATACACATTTATATATAACTCTCTACTCAAAAGAGTTCTTGAATTTCAACTTGGGTTGAATTTACTTACTTTATGAGGAAATAGCTTCTTTAACACTTCTCCTTTCCTTTGGGAGCTTGCCTTCTCTCTACAACTTTAACCAACAACAACAACAACAACATGAGACTTTAATCAAAACATAATAAAACTCTTATCTAAAGCAAGAATCCTTACCTTAGGATGCTTTAGATTGAAACCCTAATAAAAAGTTACTCAAAAAGCTCTTGGAAATCCTTGGAAGATTGAAGGAATTTGAGAGAATTTGGAGAACGGAGGAGGCGGTGGAATGGGAAAATGAAAAGCTCTCAAAGACTAAACCCCCTAAATATCTTCTAACAAACTCATTCTTCCCATTTTGCCCTTGCTCTTTCTTGAAAATTTCCATCCATATCCTTTGATTCCTTACAAACACACCCCCATACTAACATATTCTCCATGAAATTTTCTTACATTTTACTCCCCACTTTTCCTGCTAATTAGGGGTAAAATGGTCAAATAGCACCTAAGGGAAAAAATATCTAAAACTCAATAAACTTTTCAACCAGCACGTCGCCGCGCGAAGAAGCTTCCTTCACCGTGGCAAAACTGTCCAGCAGCTTCCCCGTGGCTTCAACACCTTTTCGCCACGGCGAAGATTATTCTTCGCCCCGGCGAACCCTGTAACAACAAAAACCTTCTAATTTTGACTCATTTCAAGGCAAATACTCAACATATCAATACAACCAAAGACCAACCAACCAATATTCATCAAAACCGACTCAATTAAGAGTGAAATAAGAAACATTAGCTACGTATCTCAAGTGGGGCATTACAATTCTTCCCCCCTTAAAAGAATTTCGTCCCCGAAATTCACACGAACAACTCTGGGAAGCGATTCTGCATGTCTTGTTCTACTTCCCATGTGGCCTCCTCTACCTTGTGATTCCTCCAAAGAACCTTCACTAGCGGAATGCTCTTGTTCCGAAGCTCTTTAATCCTTCGATCTAGAATGTGTACTGGCCGTTCTTCATACACAAGGTTCTTTGCTAGCTCAACATCCTCTACACTCAGGATATGGGAGGGATCACTTACATATTTCCGCAACATCGAGACATGAAAAACCTCATGCACCTTGTCCATATTAGGTGGTAGTGCCAATCTGTAGGCAACCTTCCCCATTCGTTGTAGAATCTCAAATGGACCAATGAATCTTGGTGCCAACTTCCCTTTGTTCCCGAAGCGCATCACTCGCTTATAGGGGAAACTCTCAGAAATACCTTATCACCCACTTGAAATTCAACCTCTTTTCTCTTCAAGTCGGCATAGCTCTTCTGTCGATCTTGGGCTTGCTTCATCCTGTTTTTGATCAATCTCACATCTTCTATCAGTTCCCGAGTCACCTCTCGCCCAAGAGCGGTACTCAACTCATCATTTTCACCTACCTCATCCCAATGTAGTGGAGACCTACATCGTCTACCATATAAAGCCTCGTAAGGCGCTATCTTAATTGTAGACTGATAACTATTATTGTAGGCAAACTCCACCAAGGGTAGCATCTCATGCCAAGATGCTCTATAATCCATACAACAGGCTCTCAACATATCCTCAAGCACTTGATTCGTCCTCTCGGTTTGGCCATCCGTCTGAGGATGATAGGCAAGATCAACGCCAACCTAGTACCCAAGTTCCTCTGTAAACTCATCCAGAAGGCTGAGACAAATCTGGAATCTCTATCTGACACTATTGTCTTGGGCACACCATGTAACCTGACTATCTCCTTAATGTAGATCTAAGCCAACTGATCTACAGTGGTGCTTTCCTTTACTGGAAGAAAATGGGCTGATTTGGTTAACCTTATCCACAATCACCCATATAGCAATATACCCTCTCTGTACTCTAGGGAGACCGGTGATGAAATCCATCGAAATACTCTCTCATTTCCACTCTGGAATACTAAGTGGTTGAAGCAACCCTGACGGTCGTTGGTGTTCTGCTTTCACCTGCTGACAAGTCAGACATTTAGCTACGAACTCTGCAATGTCTTTCTTCATACATGTCCACCAATAGCCTTTCTTTACATCCTGATACATCTTAGTTGCTCCAGGATGAGCAGAGTACGGTATGTCATGAGCCTCCATAAGAATTCTCTGTCTCAACTCATCGTTCGGAGGAATACACAACCGATTCCTAAAATAGAGAACACCATCTCTCACACAAAACTTTGATGTCTTACCCTCAAGTACTTCCTGAACTATTTTCTGACACCACTCATCGGCCACTTGCTTTTCTTTCACTTCCCCCAGTAAAGTAGTTTGAATCTCTAACCTTGTAATCCTTCCTAGAATCACTTCGATTTGCTCTCTACACAACTCTTCTATCAACTCTTTTTGCTTAGTGAGTTCGGGATAAATAGGCTTTTCTACTCAGGGCATCGGCTACTATATTGGCTTTCCCCGGTTGATACTTGATCTCATATTCATAATCTTTAACCAGCTCTAACCATCTTCTCTGCCTCATATTCAACTCTTTTTGAGTAAAGAAATACTTTAAACTCTTATTATCAGTGTAGATGTTGCTCTTTGCACCATAGAGGTAATGCCTCCAAATCTTTAAGGCAAAGACCACGACTGCCAACTCTAAATCATGCGTAGGGTATCTCGTTTCATACTCTTTCAATTGCCGAGAGGCATATGCTATCACCTTACCTAATTGCATTAACACCGCACCAAGTCCTTGCAAAGAGGCATATGCATAAATATCAAAATCTATACCCTCTTGAGGTAACACTAACACAGGAGCAGTCGTTAATCTCTTCTTCAACTCTTGGAAACATTCATCATAAGCTTTTGACCATACAAAAGGAGTTCTCTATTTAGTAAGAGCGGTTAATGGTTTAGCCAACTGGGCGAACCCTTCAACGAATCGTCTGTAGTAACCTACCAAGCCTAAGAAACTTCTGACCTCTTTTACTGTTCTCGGCCTCTGCCACTCAAGGATTGCCTGCATTTTACTCGGATCTACGGAGATCCCTTCCTTAGACACCGTATGACCCAAAAATACTACTTGATCGAGCCAAAACTCACACTTGGAAAACTTAGCATACAACTGCCTTTCTCTCAACCATTGCAGCACAATTCTCAAGTGTTCCTCATGTTCTTTTCTTGACTTCGAATAAACCAGGATATCATCTATAAAAACCACTATGAATTGATCCAGATAATCATGGAATACCTGATTCATCAAGTCCATAAAGATGGCTGGGGCATTTGTCGAGCCAAATGGCATCACTACAAACTCATAATGCCCATACCTTGCACGGAAAGCAGTCTTAACTATATCCTGCTCAGCTACTCTGACCTGATGATACCCTGACCTCAATTCAATTTTGGAGAATACTGCTGCTCCCTTCAGATGATCAAACAAATCATCGATCCGAGGTAAAGGGTACTTGTTCTTTACTGTCACCTTATTCAACTCTCTATAATCAATGCACATCCGTAGTGACCCGTCCTTCTTCTTTACAAACAAGATTGGAGCTCCCCAGGGAGAATGACTCGGTCGGATAAAACCTTTATCTAAAAGCTCTTGGAGTTGCTTCTTTAATTCCTGAAGCTCTGCAGGGGCCATTCGGTAAGGGGCTTTAGATATTGGTGCTGTCCCTGGTGCTAGTTCGATACTAAATTCAACCTCTCTTTCCGGTGGCAAACCTGGTAAATCTTTCGGAAACACATCTAAAAACTCTTGAACTATTGGCACCTTCTGAATCTCTGGCTGTGGAACATCACCACTCTGCACTACATGAGCAATATATCCAGAACACCCCCTTCTCAACATCTTTCTAGCCTTCACACTACTAATTAACATACTCAACTGATGGCCCTCTCCAAAGCTAAATTTATCTCCACTATCGAGATTAAATCTTGCTTTCTTTTTCGACAATCGATCTCTACTCCATACCTCTAGGAAATCTATGCCCAAAATCACATCAAAGTCGGGCATATCAAAGACTATTAAATCGGTTGCTAACTCTCGCCCATGGATCACTATGGACTCTCTTAACAACATCTCCTGAGTCAACACACTCACCCCATCAGGTAACTCAATCTTAATAGGTTGACTCACTCTATTAGGTTTCAAACCTAATCTCTCAATCATCCCATGCGATACAAAAGAATGGATAGCCCCAGAATCAATTAAAGCATATAAAGAAACAGCATGGAATAACAACTGACCCGATTATGGTGATGGGTCGCCTCGGCTTTACCTTGTGCCACCGTAAAAACTCTGGCATTAGTACCTCTCGAACTTTGAGCTGCGGGTGGAAAAGGAGCTTTACAATCCTTTTTCAGATGCCCTGGCTATCGGCACCTGTAACACACATTTCTATCCCTCAAACATTCTCCTGAATGGTTCCTCCCACATTTAGCACAAAGGGGCAACCCTTTGGTCCTGGGCCGCTTGTTCTGCCAATCTATCTTGTTACTCTTGGGTTGAAACTTCTTCTTGGCCCTTACTTCTCTATTCCTTGATGTATCCACTCTCTCCCTCTGCAAGGTAGTGGATGGTTCACTGAGTACTGGTAAAGATGACCCTTCTGCAATGTGCTTATTTACATAAATCTCTGCCCTTAACGCCCTTGTCAAAGCCTCACTGTAGGTATGAGGAGGCTCGCTCCTGTCATCACATCTCGGGCAATATCGGATCTCAACCCCTGTACAAATTTATCCCTCCTTAACACTGGAGTGTACACTATCCCGGGTGCAAATCGGGTAAGGGAATTGAATCTTACCGAATACTCCTTCACCGTACTAGTCCCCTATTTCAAATTAATGAACTCTTGGACTTTCTCATGTACTCGATCTTCCGTTCGATACTCGACCTCAAACAGTCTCTTAAATTCTTCCCAAGTCATCGGAGCCAAGTCATGAGTCTCTTCCATTAGTTCCCACCAAATTCGGGCATCTCCCCGAAATAAGAAACTAGCATATCTGATTCTCTCTCTGTCATTCATGGGAAACAAGGCCACTGTCTGCTCTACGGACTTAAACCACTCTCGCTTCTAACGGATCCCTTGTACCCCTAAACTCTGGCGGCTGGTGCTGGTTTGCAAGCCCCTGAATTGGATAAACTCGATTTGGTACTACTTGAGGTATCGGCCCCCCTCGCTCTTGTCTTGCAAGCCGTCCTCTACTAGGGGTCTCAGTTCTTTCTGGTACAACTCTTCCCTGACTCTTTGCTAACACCTCTTGAACAATATTCCGGATCATTGTCGCATCAAGAGTAAAGGGAGTTGGTTCTAGTGGGTTAGAGGGTTCTCCCTCGTTCATCACACTCTTACCCTTATTTCGGTTACTACGCCTCATCTACAAAACGACCACACTTGATCAATTCAAGAGAACACTTAACGTAAGGAAAGAATTAACTTACATAGTCGGCTCTTGGACATCGTAGCCATGCATTAATTATGCACTAGAGAAGAGAGTAGAGAAAGAGTAGAGATTTTTGAGTTTAAGCTACTCTAAGAGTAAAGAGAAAGAGAGAATAAGCACTATAGAGTAAAAGCTAGAGTAGTGCTAAACAAGAGCATAGAGTAGGTTGTGCGATGGGGAACCTGTGAGTACGGGTAGAGTATTCCCGCATGTATGCCATATTGAGAGAGCGGCATGAGTATCAGAGAGAGAAGTGGTGTAGCCCGTAGAGTACATGCGGATGAGGGCTATACTCGAGTTTACCCGAGAGATTCTATGCACTCACATGGCCAAAGGTTCCGAATCCATGCATAACCAAGTCCGATCGGCTAGAATGAGTAGAAGTCATAGGGAGTGGGAGAGAGTCCCAGCAGTGCCTCCTGTCAGAGGGGGCCGTGACTTACTAGAAAGAAAGTTAGTAGAAATTAGTTATGAGAAAGAGAAAATAGAGAGTTGTATAAGAGAAAGAGTAAATAAAAAAAAATTGTAGGGAAAGAATTAGAGAGAGAGTTACGGGGATAGTTGAGTAGAGGGTTTACTTACTGAGCATTGTTTTGTGCTCATCCCGTTGTTCCCTATGTTTTTGCAGGTTCTAGATGAGGACACGGTCGGATGGACATCGGCACACAAAGAGAATTGGCTACACTGTCCACCCTATTTTGATAGTTTTGCATATGATAAAAATCTTGTATGTATTTGTATAAAGAATACATATGTTTAATAAAAGAAAATTTTGGGCCCAACTTTTTATGTTATTTTACATGTACTTTTACTATGCATATTTTTATGAGAATGGAGTCGTTACATTTTTTCTCATAACTCAATTTATGTGTATTACTCATTGATAACTACTAATCTCATTCATCTCATTTCAACAAACATAATGAATACACATTTATATATAACTCTCTACTCAAAAGAGTTCTTAAATCTCAACTTGGGTTGAATTTACTTACTTTATAAGGAAATAGCTTCTTTAACACTTCTCCTTTCCTTTGGGAGCTTGCCTTCTCTCTACAACTTTAACCAACAACAACAACAACAACATGAGACTTTAATCAAAACATAATAAAACTCTCATCTAAAGCAAGAATCCTTACCTTAGGATGCTTTAGATTGAAACCCTACTAAAAAGTTACTCAAAAAGCTCTTGGAAATCCTTGGAAGATTGAAGGAATTTGAGAGAATTTGGAGAATGGAGGAGGCGGTGGAATGGGAAAATGAAAAGCTCTCAAAGACTAAACCCCCTAAATATCTTCTAACAAACTCATTCTTCCCATTTTGCCCTTGCTCTTTCTTGAAAATTTCATCCATATCCTTTGATTCCTTACAAACACACCCCCATATTAACATATTCTCCATGAAATTTTCTTATATTTTGCTCCCCACTTTTCCTGCTAATTAGAGGTAAAATGGTCAAATAGCACCTAAGGGAAAAAATATCTAAAACTCAATAAACTTTTCAACTAGCACGTCACCGCGGCGAAGAAACTTGCTTCGCCGCAGCGAAACTGTCCAACAGCTTCCCCGTGGCTTCAACACCTCTTCGCCGCGGCGAAGATTATTCTTCGCCCCGGCAAACTCTGTAACAACAAAAACCTTCTATTTTTGACTCATTTCAAGGCAAATACTCAACATATCAATACAACCAAAGACCAACCAACCAATATTCATCAAAACCAACTCAATTAAGAGTGAAATAAGAAACATTAGCTACGTACCTCAAGTGGGGCGTTACAAAGATTACTAGGAATGTTATATTAAATGTGTTTGGTTAGATTGGAATAAATTAGTAGGTATGTTATCTTGATATGTTTGGTTGGGAGGAATAAATTGGTGGGTATGTTATATAGGTTACTGAATTGCTATTCTTTATTATTATTATTTGGATTTTTTAAACCCCTACATTTGAGATTTTGCTAAAACACCTAGTCACAATAAAAGTTTAAATTTTAACAAAAACACCCTCATCCACCTAAGCCACTGCTGGCCGTTGGCCACCACCTACAATCATAGCCTGCCGTGGCCTGAATGATGCATGACCAGCCAAATATGGCCAGTCGTGCGTCGATATGGCCATGATCTGGTTGAAAATGACTATATCTATTTTGGCCATTAACGACTATCAATTTGGTCGGAAATGGCCAGATCCATGGCCATCTGGTCATTTTCAGCCATAAATCTAATAGAAAACGGCCAGATCAGATTGGTCGTACGTCATTTCAGCAACGTTGAATAGTAGTGGCTGCTAGCGATGGTGGCCAGATCCGACCATCTGTCTTGGGTAATTTGATTTAAGTTCAAGGGTAATAATGTCCTAAAAATCTTGTGTATAAGGATAAAATAGTCCATGAATATTCTTGTAAATTGTGTTAAGAACAAAGGCATTACTATTAAAAATTTAACAGTTAGGGGTAAAATTGTAACAAAATTAAGATTACTAAGTAATCTTAGAATACCTAAGAAAATGATGGTATTCAGATTACCACCTATAATATAACCAACAGTAATTACTATTTGTTTTGGAAGATTACTGGAATTTTTTATTACTTGATAACCAAACATAGTAATGTAAGTAATATAAGATAATATTACTAGAGTAATGTCAAATACCCTTGAGCCAAATGTACCCTTAAGGTTATTAGTTATGGACTTGGATTAGAATAGCGTTGTGTGTTTCCTTTTAGATGAAACTCATCATAATTAATTGTATAGCCTGCAATAGGGCGAGGCTTAAGTAGACTAAAAGGAATAATTGGAAGGCATCAACATGACTGGACAATTGAGTGTAAGAGAGAACCATATGGTGAAGTTTTTGGATGAGTATCCAACCATTGGGCGATCTCATGGTGTCCTCAATCATAATGTTGAGCAATTTTGTAGAGAATAGGATTGATAGGAGTGTTCCTTGACCCTTTAACCTAGGGGTGTAAGCCAAGCCGAGCCAAGCCACTCGTGAGCTTAGCGAGCTTGACTCAATAGGGGGTATATGTAATTAAAATATGAAAAGACAAACCCATTAACATTTCTCTAACTTGCATTTTCTTCTAATCTAAATTCTAATCCACTAAGAGCATCTCCAATGGTACTCTTTATTTTAAAGAGCATATTTCATATAAATAAAGAGCATCTTCATTAATTTCTAAATATAAAGAACATAATTTGTATTCAAATCCAATTGACTCTTTAAATTAGACTTAATAAATAAGAGAGACACTTAATAGGAGAGAAAATTAATAATAAAATGCATAGAAACTTGTAATTTTTTAAATAAAATTGGGATAGAGAGTGAAATTTGACTCTCTAGATGTAGAGAGCTAAACTCACTTTTTAATGTATATTTAAAGAATAAAGAGTCTATTGAATTCTTATTTTTATGGACAAACTCTTTATAATAAAGAGTTTGGGTTATATAAGGAGTCATTTGGAGATGCTCTAAAACGAACCCTCTAGGATTTCACTTTCGTCCCCTTCTATCTCCTTCATCTTCCATTTCTTCATCGATTTCGAAGATTCAACACCAAACCAAAACTAAAACCAGTCCTCCTCTTTAACCTTTAATCTTTACCCTAAAAAACAAAACAAAAAGAAAATGTTTTTCTTTTCCCCCTTTACCTAATAGTCAAGGAAATTGTTAAATAGGTCTATCGATGGAGTTGGAGACATTATGTGAGTTGAAAGAAAGCTCGAAGGACTTGGCATGAAACTACCCTCCAGGAAATTCTTGTTGCTATGAAGCACTGGACTCAAATGATGGAAGAAATTACCAAACGATAGAGGTGGTAAGCGGACCCATTGCGTTAATGACGATATCAGAGAAAGAACCGAAATTGAAACCTCCCATTTGAAAGAGAATGGAGATCTGAGAATGGAAGAAACTACTGTCGTTACTAGTTTAAGGTTGGTTTGGTTTACTGGAAGAGAATGGAGATACGAGAGAAACTTACTAAGCATTACTAGTTTAAGGTTGGAATCTGGAAGAGAATGGAGATCTGAGAAGGCATTGTTTGTAGAAAAGCTGGCTCTGTGAATTGTAGGCGGTGATGTTGGGTTCAAGTCGTTCAACCTTGGTGGATCAAGTAGGTGTTGCTCGAGGTCGTTCGAGCTCGAGCTAGCTCGCTTTTTCTATGTTGAGCTCGAGCTCGAACTCAATATCTCAAACTCGGCCGAGCTCAAGTTCAAGCCCGAGCTTGACACTATAGTAGCCGAGCCGAGCTCGAATAGCCAAATTCTTAGCTTAACTTGTTTACACCCTAGGAGCACCCGTAAAGGTGTTCCCCCTTTAGTTATATGTGACCATGCACAAGAGGGTTCTCCCTTTAGCTATAGGCGACCACCCATAAACATGATCGGGCCCATTTAGTGCCAAGTGAGGGTTGGTGACCTCACTAAAATAAAGTTTCATTAATTTTGCTTTTTATTTTGATTAGTTTGTATTAGTAATAATATTTTTATATTTGATCAACTCATTTACTTTTTCCATATATGAGTTACAATACTATTGACTTTGTTTTTATCATGAAAATTTATATTATTTTAGTTTGAACTTGCCTCCTTAAAGTTGTTTAATTCATGGGTTCGTCCTTGCTTATGAGAGGATTCTCGCTTGAGCTATGGGTCTTAAGGTGTATTAGGTGATAGGGTTGGACTTCCCTTTGGCAATGGTGATCACCTCTTTGGATGATGGGCGATCACTTCCTTTGGGTGACCTACGGTATCTATGGATCTCTCCTTGGGTCTCCCTTGGATGAAGAAGATTAGGACGCATGCCCTTTAAAAAGAACCTTATCAACACACATTTTAATCTTAATATTATGTAGCAGTTAACATGGGAGATCTTTATAATCAATCATACAATTGAGTGCAAGTTTACAAAAATATTACATATTAATATTATGGTAACAACATACACAAATATAATCCTCGTGTCTACAAAGTTTGTGTATAAAAAAATGTGACATTATATTCTTTTATTGTTCAATTTTAAATTGATTTTTTTATACTAATATATATAGTAGTGTTATATACAAATTATTATTGTTGATCCATATTTATTGAACATTTATTAAGCTAACTTTTTATTTATACTCATCCACTCATTGAATCACTATAGTCTATAATTTTGTATGCAAAATATTATATAAAAAGTTTGTACATATAATATTATTCTTAGGGTGTGTTTGGTTTGGGGAATGTTTTATTGCTGAAAGGGGCTGTTTGGATCGGGTTGATATTATATAACAGGGGTAATATATTTTAAATTGGGTAGATAACCATGTTTTGTAAACAAAATTCCCGGAAAAAAAAGTCAAATAGTGCCAAATTGGGGGTAAATCGCCGGGAATAATGTTACTTGGGGGGAGGGTGTTATTAAAATATTACTCCGGTAATCCAAATTTCTGTCCAATTTTGCCCCAAAACAGTGGACAATGGGGACAAAAATATCCTTGGCTTTGTTAATAATGACAAAACACCCAATTTGCACAAGAAAATAGGTTTGTTCCTTAGTTTTTTAGTTTTTCGAACAAAATTGCCTTGTTTATTATCAATATTTTCATAAATGCCATGAAATATTGATTTGCCCATATTATCCTCATAATTTGTATATTGTGACCAATATGCCCTTTTATTTCACTAAAATTACAATATAAAAGAAAAAAAATTCTAGCCCTAATACACATTTCAACTGAGACTCTGCCTTAAACCTGCATCGCCGCCACTGGTTTTCTTCTTCTTGATCTCGTTCGTGACTTCCTCACTCCGATTGCCATTTTTCGGGAAGTCAAATGCCCTGTTTCCATTGTATTTTTCATTTTGGGTTTGTTTTGCATTCGTTAGTCTAAGATCTTGCTCTTGCCTTAGTCGTTGGTCGACCATCTTCGTCGTAATGCCTTTGGTCTTCGTCTCCATCTGTTTGATCCGGACAACACTCCATTCGCCATTTTTGGTAAGTCCTTTGCCTTCTTTCCATTGTTTTTTTCGTTTTCAGTTTTGTTTGCGTTCGTTAGTCTAACTTCTCCCTCTTTCCTTTGCCGTTGGTTGACCATCTTCACCGCAGCAACCTCGAGTCTTCATCTCCATCTGTTTGCTCCCGACAATGACTTAACAATAAAATAATTGGCTAAAATATAAGAAAAAGAATTTTGTTAATTGATTATTTCTTTTATTAACCAAACACATTAATTTTTTATACCTAGTAATCATCTAAAGGGCACTTTTGTAAAATGTAATCAAGACACCTGCTCTTACAACCAACCAAACAGATTAATTAGTAATACAAGTAATCATCCCAAGGGCATTCTAGTAAAAGGGTATTTTAGGACATTTGTTATTATTGTCAACCAAATAGATTAATTATTAATACATCCCAATTGAACCAAGCACAATAATAATTTAAACCTGGTAATCTACAATGTAATCTTTCTTTCTGGTAATTTTATTACTAAGATAAAAAAACATTATATGATCCAAACACCCCCAAAAGGTAGGATTAACCAATGAAGATATATTATCTTGAAGATTATGGGGGAATGTTATATTAATATGTTTAGTTAGATTGGTGGGTATAAATAATTAAAATGTTTGGTTGGGAGGAATAAATATTATTTGCAGAGGCTTTTATTGAAATGCCCTTCCTTTTAAACAATATTATTATATTATTATTACTATTATTATTTTGTTTAGATAGATTACTTTTAACCCCTTACATTTGAGAATTTAGCTAAATACCCCAACAACAAAAGTTTAAATTTTAACAAAATACCCCGAACTACTGCAGACGATTGCCGGTTGCTAGTTACCACTGCGGACCGCTACTAAAACAGTGCATGATCGGCTGGACCTGGCAGCCGTGCGTTGATGGGTATTACCGGCCAGATCGAAGGTTGAAAACAGCCAAATGGTCACATCGGCTGGATCTCACCGGTCATGCGTTGTTCCAATGATTGCCAACAGTCGTTTGTAGTGGCTAAATAATTTTGGGTGGTATTATATAAATAGTGAGGGGCATTTCTATCCAAAAAATTAATTTATGAGGTTATAGAAGTCATTTTACATAGTTGGGCTAATTGTTATTTGGTAGAAATATGAGGGCATTTGTGTCCAAAGTATTTTTTAATTAAGGGTAAAATTGGTATGAACAGTGGATTACCTCGTAATCTTTTAATAATACATGTTGAGAAGGTAATATGATTACCCATAATCTTTTATTACTTGACAACCAAACAACTTAATGCTTGTAATAAAAGATATATTATAGGAGTAATCTTCTCAAACCCCTAACCGAATGCACCCTTATATTAATGTATTCATATTGTGTTGCTTTATAAGTAAAACTTTGTATTTGTATGTGTAGTATCATTCAAAATGTACTGGATATATAAATTTCATAGATTTCAAATTTTCGGATAAAAAAATTACTATGAAAAAAGCGTTATTTATCTTATAAATTCCTTCAAAGTAACTACTTAAAAAAAAAAAAATGTCGGTTGGTAGGTATTCACCAACTAGTTGAAGTTGTGGCAAATCGCACACACACACACATATATGATATGTTACATTAAAAGTTTAAGATGAAATAAAATATTTATTTAAAGTTGTTTGGGATAATGATTTACTATTTAGAGTTATTACCATATTTTTTAACTTGCATGTATGTAATAACTTGCCAGTATGGTACCTTCTTGTTGAAGCCAAAATATTTTTAGATTCTCAAGTATATTTAAAGCTTTTTGGCATGAAACTATGTCTATCTCATTTATCTATACCTTAGATTTGACATGCTCTATTAATTAATTATTAATATAGTGCATAATTTACCTCTATACCACTTGCACTAAGGATAAGTAAATCAAACAATAATTTCTTTTAACTACACTTCTATTAAGTTATAACCTTCTCATAGTAATAAATTTTTTTTTTCTCTCTCTATATATAGGCAAATAAACAAAGAAAATTAATGGATCTTATTTGAATTTTATTAAGCTGATAATAGAGAGTAGGTTTTAGGTGTGAAGATCGATCAAATAAATGATTCATTTTAATGTGTTAAGCTAGTGATGTGGAAAGCTTTTAAAGCGTCAAGATCTTATCCTAATGGCATTCTGGCAATTATAGTGGGTTCCCCCTTGAGAAGATTTGTCTAGGGTTGTGTGTCACATGTGTAATGAGCTAACCCAAATTTGATTTGTGAAATGGATTTGATGGTGAACATGGAATTAATTGTGCTCTGCATCATATATAGTGGAAGGGTCAAATCTCGGAGGTTAAACATTCTCATTTCATTTAAAGAAAGGTCCAATGTTTTGACTTTTGATAAGTGGAAGGCTCTTCTTCGTTATGATAGAAGCAATTTGTCAATTTCTTTGGAGAAAAATTTATATGTTATAATCTTGTCGTTTTACTTCTTTAATGTGGTGAGTAGGGCTATAAACGAGCCGAGCTTTTGGCTTATCGAGCTCGGCTCGTTTACAACAGTGTTGAGCTTGAGCCTCAGAATTGAGACTCAAACTCGAGCTCGAGTCAGCAAAACAAACCCACCCCCCCCAACGATTTTTTAATCCCTAAAACCAGTAAACCACAACACTTTCTCATTTGTGGTAGCACCAACACACCTCCCAGTCGTCGTAATCCCCAAAATTTCATCGATCTCCACCACGGTTTGTCGGCAGCACCAATATACCTCCCAGTCGCCGTCAACTCTTCGCCGTGAACCACATCTTCTTCATCGGATTTGCGTCGCAGATTTGTCGCTGTCAGACCTATTGAAGTCTCGCTTGCTTGCTTTGTTTACGATTTGGGATTTAGGACAAGTGGGAGATTGGGAACTGAAATTGATTTGGGATTTTGGTATATCGTGTTATAAGAATTCGCACTTCGGGGGAGAATTGTCATTTTTTTAAACTTTTTTTACTGGAAAATATCAGTTTAATACCTAATTGTTTAAAAAATCACCAAAGCACCATTTGTAAGGCTCGTGAGCCCACGAGCCGAGCTTCACTGTGTTCGAACTTGACTCGGTTAACAAACCCAGTTCGAGTCGAGTCGACTCGAGCCTTATCGAGCCGAGCTCTAAACGAGCTTTTATCGAGTCGAGCCACACCCTAGGTGAGAGTAAGATTGTTTAACGACATAATGACGTGTGTTATTATATATCCCACATTTTCTCTTTTATTAACCTGTTACTTTAATTTATAAAAAAATCATCCATAACCATTTATCAATAACCACCAATAGAATAGATTGTTTTGAAAATTAACAACATATATCCTCATTTAACTATCTCTGGATGGTTAAGTAGTTTAATAGAGACTCTTAAGTATATTACTCAAGAGATATTGATTTCGAGTCCCTCATTGATTGCTAATAGGAGTAGCCACTGGAGCTTCTTACCCGATTGATAGTCGTTGAAGTACGCATAAGTTAATTCGGATACTCCTGGTCAACCAAAAAAAAAAAAAAAAAGAAAGAAAAAAAGAGACATCCTCATTTTGCTACAATATCAACAAAATGACGTGAAATTGTTTTCAATTCATCCAAGTGTTGGGCTTTCTCATCAAGCTTCCTATAAATCCAATGGGTTCACATTTTAGGCTTTATCAACACATACTGAGCTTAGTGAACTGGGCTAGAGTCATTTTTATTTTATTATTATTTTTTTAATCACAACAGTCGTATTTAATATTAACAAATTTTAAGTTTCACTTATAAAATATTCATGACTTTTTGAAATTTTACATCATTTATATTTAAACAATTAGAATCAATACAATGACCTGGGAGAAAAAGTGGAATTGATTCAACTTTGGTTGAGTAAATTAAACAATCAGTTCTAATGTAACCTAATCATTTGTGCCTCTTTCTTTGACTTGCAGTCAATGAAATTTAATTTCTTGGTTTTGTATTTTGACTTTTGCTTTATAGGGGTTTATGCTTTTCTTTGAAATGGTAATATTAATTGGGTTTGCTGTCTATTACCCACTACAAATTTGTATTCTAAATTCATTTACCTACTTGATGTTGAAATATAATCCGACATCGCTTGATACAATTTTTTTTTTTTTTTTTTTGTATGATATGGGGTGTTCAGATCAGCTTACGTATACTTCAACTAATTTTTCGAAGCCCTAAAACTACATATCGAGTAAGAGCTCCTATAACTATCCCTAATAGCAACTGAAGAGGGACTCGAACTCATGACCTCTTGAATAATACACCCAAGAGTTTTTATCGAACCACTCAACCACCCAAGATACAATTATTATTGTTTTTGATTTTTTTTTTTAATCAAACATTATTAAACAGTTAGTAATATGAGTTAGAAACTTTGAAAACCATTAAAAAAAAATTATCATGCTTTTATGAGATTGTATGTATTTAAATTAGTATCTAGAACTTTAAATATATCATAATCAATGATGTTACATTAGCGCGTGCAACGGTGCGCTCGTCTTGTAATTAATTGGTTGTATGATATATTGTTACCTCCCGGTTTGTTCAAATTTTATACATCATTTGAGAATGAAACTTCAACTGTCTGATGCCTATGAAAGTAGTACAACCAAAAGCATGGTCTTCCAAAGCAATTGTTCAAGCAGTATAGCAAAAATAATAAAAAAAACTCTTTGATAGATTGAATATTTCAAATTATCTATCATATTTCAATCTTTATTATAAATATATTGAAATTCTTAATGTACAAATCAAAGATGAATATTGATCACTAATTTTATAAACTCTAAAATTCAAAGCCAGTTTGTGCACACCTCAATTAATTCTTTGGAACTTTGAAACTATCGATCGGATAAGAACTCTAATGGTCACCCTTATTAACAGCCGAGATAAATCAAATTCATAATATTTTAAGTAATATACATAAGAGTCTCAGTTGACCACTCGGCTATATAGTGGTTTAATTTTTCTTGCCGATTTTGCATATTCCAGTTGGTAGAGAAGGAAGTCAGATGAATGAATAAAACACTTACAAATGGCTAGGGTTTATGGATGGTTGGTAAGATATCTCTTTATCAAACTTTTTCTAAAATCTCTTTATCCAATTTGATTGGGAAATACTAGTCCAGTCTAATAAAAATATTGAGTCTTCTCCAAGTTTTTAATTTCACTGGGCCACAAGCCATCATAAAGTTGTTGCACCATCGATGCTCAAGTCATATACACATAAGCCTTCCATCATCCTTCTTCAATTTCTCTAATAATATCATTTTAGTGACGAGGCTTTTTCTGCATATCACTTTCGCTGAAATTTCTCACAAATCCATCTTACTTGTTTATCAACTTTATTTTATGAAATATTTCTGGTTTTGTAACCTAACACGTTGAAGATTTTGTCTCCACCAAATCCAATCTTTCTTACGAAAAGATTCTTTTCACTTAATTAAGAACTAGCCAAAAAATTGGTTGTTGGGATTGAGACTTGAAGGAAGTAATTTTTTTTTTTAGCACCCTATGGGTGTTAGAACTAATTTGCACGTACCTTAATTAATCCTTTGAGACCTTATAGTTAATAACCCAAGTGACATTTTCTATTAGTAACTAAAGAGAATCAAACTCAAATTTTTTTAAGTAATACATAAAGAGTCCCTTTAATATAACTACTATTGTTAGAACTATATTACAATTGAGAAAAGGTTTTTTTGTTTTCGTTTTGTTTCAAGTAATTGTCCCTTTCTCTTTTATCAAAGTAAACAAAAATTGAAGAAGAATTGACTCTATAGGGTTGAAACAGAGGGACCTTATATTAATTGGACGCCCAAGAGCAGGAACAAAATTCAACAACTAAATTCTTTTGTGTCCCCCAAGATCTGTACATGAATTAATATTTTATATTTAAATTTTTTGAAATTTAATAGATGAAATTAATGGGATTACGTGACAAGTAGCGAATCAATTCAATATCTGATATTGTCTGTCGCAACAAGTTTAATGAATTAAAGGATTTGTTTGGCACCAAATTTCTCTATTTTTATATAAGAAGAAAGTGAATTTTCTAGAAACAAATTTTTAAAACTTTATAAGAGCAAAATGAATAAGTCATATTCCTCGTTATTTAGTGGAAAAAGTTAATTTTTTTTTTTATTTTTAACCGAAGACTAAAGACTTATTTACAGTGTTTCTAATCAGATTTTAAAAATTACATACAAACATATCATAATTTTTTTTTTTTTCAGTTTTATTCATTCGACATTATTTAATTGTCAATACTATATAATTATTAGACAAGTTACCAAATATCACCTTCTTCTTAAAACTGCATTGTGATTGCAAAATTTATTTTAGCAGTTCCGAAGACTATTTCTACAAATTAAAATATTGGGAAAATTGTAAAAAGAAAGGTCGAAATTCTTAAATTCATTCAACAAAATAAATATTTATTCAATGTTTTTATACCTGGACCGAGCCTTCACCCGGTCATGGTGGGGCCAGTCCTCAGGTTTTTAATTTAGTACAATCCCTGCAAACAATGTTTTTATTGGTCTTAAACTAGGTAAAAGAATGAAATATGTCCATCGAAAATCTTGCTTAATTACTGTTGATGAAGGTACTCTTTGAAAATAAGGATAGGGAACATAGATGTTTAAACATCATAGAGATATATATACTAATGCAACAATGTTTTAAGGATTAGTGCGCTTTTAACTGTTCTATGTCGACAATAGTAACACCATGAATAGCTATATTTCCCAGAGTGGAAGGCTTTTTCAGGCTATATATTTGTTAAGCAATTTATCTTAAAATTTAAATTGGGAAAGAAATTAAAGATCATGGTCACTGGCTACTCTCTAATTTTGTTCTTTATGTATTTTAATGTTGCGCATTCGTATGGATTACATATGCGCTGATTTGCGGTTTATTGATCGAATAAAAGTTTTTCCTTTTAATATTCGAATGGTATTAGTTTGACAAGAATGGATGTATTTTCCTAGGGTTGGTGCTTTTCCTTTTCATTTTCATAGGGTTAGTTCCATAAAGTTGTGTTTTCCCTCTGCACTTTCAGATGGTTAGCCATACAACATTGACTATCTATTAAGATTAATTTTTTCTTTTTTGCTTGGGAGTTTCCACACCAGAAAGCCATTTGTCGTGGCCAAGTCATAACCGGAGTTGAGACGTCTTCCTCCTTACATCAACATCGCTATAGCCGTCGTGGGTTCGCATATGATCTTGGATAGGATAAAATAATTGAATCGAAACAGCAAATATTTAGTATATTGTTAAATTTACTGAGGGCACAAAATTTATAATACACACTTCACTATCTTCAAAATTCAAAGCAGAATATAACTTAGTATTGCTTCGAAATTACATTCAATCTTTTTATAGGCTTTGTGCTTGCGTTAAGAACTTGACGGCTACCGGTAATGAATCAAATGATTAGACATATAATTTATTACACGAAAGCAAAACTTTTCCAACTTCACATTCTTGAAGATTAATTTCAAAATTATAAGACATATTCTATTTTCCAATATGGAAGTATAAACCATTAAATTTAATACTTTTATGTTAATGCTGATTTCTTGAATCCTTTTTAGTTATTTTCATAGTTGATGATTGTCCATTTCAGAATCCTTTTCTAATCTCTTGGAGGGATAGGTAGGTGACCCTTCTCTTGGAGGCTCTTAACGGCGTCGTATAGGCATTGTTTCGCCGGGGTAAACTCCAATCCTAAATCCTTCAGCTTTTTGTTTGAGAACTTGTAGGGCTTTACTCTTGGGTTCTTCTCATCTGAACATCTGCAATATTTCACAATGGAAATTGTATTTTCATTAGTAAATTGAAATGAAATTTAAAGTGACAAAATTATTTTAAAGATTTTACAAAAATAATGGAAAACTAACTTGGTGGGGGTGGGATATTCAGGGAAGAACTTGGCCAGAATCTCCACCACTTCGCCGCGGTGGAGGATGCTTTCCGCACAGAGGTATCGGCCAGAGGCGGCCGGAGTCTCGTAAACAAGAATGTGGGCAAGTGCCACATCCTTAACGTGAACATATGCCTGAACAGAATTAGCATAAGTCTTTGCGGAGCCAGTTAAATACTTGAGAATGTGAATAATGCTAGCATTGATTGTTGGTTGCAACAGCGGTCCAAGCACCAGAGATGGATTCACCACCACTAAATCCACCCCTCTCTTCTTAGTTTCCTCCCACGCCACTTGCTCTGCCACAGTTTTTCCATAGCAATACCAGTTCTGTAAAAATAAAAAATATGTATATCAGTATAAAAGTAGGACTGAAATCTTCAAGCATATTACGTATAAAGAGATTAAAAAAAAAAAAAAATTAAAACTTTAACATACAACTTTTTTTTTTTTTTTTTTTTTTTTCAGTGTTATTAAATGTGTTTTGAGGACACACATTAAAACAACTTTTAATTATGTATAATATATAAATATGTAATTTACCTTAGTGTCCTTGCAATAGTCAAGATCACTCCAACATGACTCATCCACAATGACATCAGGGCTCCGATTGGGGTTCATGTAAACAGCACCAATCGTCGACGTGAACACCAGGCGCCGGACTTTGGCCTCGGCGGCTGCATAAATCACGTTTTTTGTTCCAACCACCGCCGGCTCCACATTATCCTTCATCATTAAAAATTAACTTAGTCAAAATCAACACTTTTGAAAATGAAGTCAATGGATTTACCAATTTTGTCTTTGTTCTTTAGTTGGAGGAAGCAGCCACCAATATTATAAATAACTTTCATTCTGCTGTCCTACTCATTTCAGATTTTTTATTTTTTGTAATGTAGTGTATCGCACTGGTTATATTAAATGTTAAAGATAACTTTAAATTCTTAGTAAATATAATTTAGAAAATTTTGTATTCAAAGTGATAATGATTAGAAAATTCTATGTTACAAGACCTTGTAACATAGAATTTCAAAATGATAATGCATGTTGTGAAAGATGATTTTTTTAGAATATATTATTCGATGAGTTGTGTGTATGCTGTTAAATACAAACTTTTAACCAGTTCTTTCTTGATTTACCAATATTTCTAACACCTTCCCGCCAACCAAACAGCAACGAGAAACAAGAAAATTGAGCAAAGATAAACGAACTCACCGGAACGTCAGACACGCTCACAGGCGAAGCAGTATGGAAAACACCATCACACCCACGAATGGCTTCTTTAAGACCTTCATAATCAAGAAGATCAGCTCTGCATAGAATCAGTCTTTCTTTTGCTCCTTCAAGCTCCCTCAAATGATCATTCTTCGGGTCATCTATAACATAAACACACATAACAATAACACAATCTTTCAGAAGTCCCCTGGAAACAACTTCACCAAGAAAATCAAACAATCATGAATTAATACTTGAAAATCAATTAATAAAGTAATAATTACCTGGATTCCTGACAGTCCCTTTGACAGTGTATCCTTTTTCGAGTAGAAGCTTAACAATCCAAGAAGCAATGAAGCCACCGGCGCCGGTAACACAAACAGTTTGGCCGGAAATTGGAGAGCTATTAACGGCAGGCATATTGCTTTTATGTGTTTGTTTGTGCAGTTGAGAAGATGAAGATGAAGCTTAATTTGCTAAGAGTCGAGAGTTTGGAATGAGGCAAGAGAAATGGGTACGTGCATGTTGTATTTATAAGGTTTTCAAAGGTTAGTAAAGTTATCAAGTTGAATTATAAAATTGTATTTTGCATCTATATATTTTAATAAGTCAACTATCTTAAAACATTTTATTTAATGCCAAAATAAATATTTGTTTCCTATTCTCAAATTTCAATCATATTCTATTCAACTATTTTAAACCCATTAGGTTTGCTAATTTAACTAAACACCCCCAACAAAAAAAAATTTATAAATTAAAAAAAACACTCCCACCCACCCACATTTGCCAAATTTTGGTCACTACCATCGGGAGATGCCCGAATTTGCCGTAATGGCGCACTACTAACTGGATCTAGTTGGTAGTGCACCAATCTAGCATTTTCCAACTAGATCTACTTTAGATTTGGCCAGAAAAGGCTAGATCTACGACCAAAAATCTGGCCGTTGACGGCTAGATCTTTGGCCACATATGGTCATCAACGATAGCCAAGATATACCATCAATGACCAGATGTGGCCATATCTGGCTGTCAACGGCCAGATCGGTTGTAGATCTGGCTTTTTCCTGTCAGCTCTATGGTGGATTTGGCAGGAAAAGACCATTTTGATGCATAATCGGCTAGATCTAGCCAATCGTAAACCATTACGGTAGATTTTGACCACCTTCTAGCGGTGGTGGCCGGAATTTAGCAAATGTGAGTGGGTGAGGGTGTTTTTATCAATTCATAAACTTTTTATTGTAAGGGGTGTTTAGCTAAATTAACAAACCTAAGGGGTTATGTTATATTAATAACAATTTTTTATATAAATTTTTAGCAATAAATTCTTTAGGATTTAATGGTTTAGGACCAATTATAATTTTCTTATCACATTCGTTGTATTGCATAATATTATTGATAAAAAAAAGAAGAAGTTTTTGTCTAAATTTAAATTTAAATTCTAAGTTATGTTTGCTTGAAATAATTTGCTGGAATTTAATTTTTAATCCTGAACTGAAAATAATTAGACTTATAATTGCGCCCTGAATGATTAGATGGCAATTCTCCTAATAACGTAAGATTTTAAAAGAATAATAGTTAGATTCCTTTCTCATTAAAATATGCTCAAATAATTTGACCATAAAAAAAGAAAAAGCCAAATAATTAAAATTTGTCGGTTTCTGTAGCAACACATGGCTGCATATGGGTATTTGTTTCAGAAAACGAAGTATAATAGAAACATCGTTCCATTATCGCAAGGAAGAATATCATAGACATCCTTAATGTTTTTGAATTTATCATTTGAATGACAATTTTCATGTATTTTATCAAATCGATTCTCACAGTTTAAAATTTTTATAACTCATATAGTTTTGTCCTAACTTTGTTATACTGTAGTTAGATTTACGAAACACTTTCTTACAATACCAAATTTACCATTTAAACCATCTAACACCAACATAATAAAATTAGCACAAAAGAGTATCAATAATAACACCAAAGTTTTAAACAATTTAGAGTAATTGTTTAAAACTTTTGTATAAACAATGACTCTAAATTGGAAGCTCTGTTTTAAAAACTAGACCAGATTGACCGGTCGGACTAGGACCCGATAGCTTATCCGGTTCGGTTTAGGTCTTAGGTGGTTTTTATAATATTTTAAAATTATAAGGGTTCATTCAATTTTATAGGGGTAATTTTGAAATAAATAAAAATTTTAGGGATTAATAAAACTTTTTAAAGGGAAATTTTTGTAATATATTAAAATTTGAGGGATTAATAATAATTTTTTTAAAATTAAAATTATCGTTGATGTCATCGATCCAACCGATTGACCCGTGACCTGGGTAGCAAAATGGGCTGCCTTTGGTTCAGGTTTTAAAACAATGATCGGAAGCCGTTTCTCTTGGCATTGCATATGGCACATACATACCAATAGTTAATAATTAAGTCAACATTAATTAATAGAATCATGTAATTAATTAAATTGAAGTATCTAAACATAAAGATTCCAAATCCCAAAGAAAACACAGAGTACTGGTAGTTGAGAATGCAGGTGAATAGAGTCATACGCGTATGGAATAAAATTGCTGACTTTTTCAACACTGGAACTTGAAATAACGAAGAAAGAACATCCAGCGGTTGTTGAGAGTAAATTAAAAGTACAGATGCATGTGGAAAACACAGCAGTATAGGAAATTAATCGATTATTTTAATTTATATTATTAATACAAAAGACAAATTGGATTTTGATTATTTGAATGGGGAGAAATTAGAAAATTGAGTGGCAGGTAGAAAACTTTGGCCTCAAAGTCATGAATAGTTAGTAGTACAGAATTGAATTAAATTTAAAAGATGAGTGAAAACCAGAAATTTGTGAGGTCAAAAAGTTAGTGTCCTAATTCATATAAATCGATTTTTTATTGTTAAATTTTTCAAATACACTTTGATTGTATTAGGTGAAAGCAACAAACCTTTCTTCAATTGAGAGTAGAAAATACAAAGTTTTGTAAGTCAAAACTTTTGCAACTATAAGAGTTTGGTTGGTGAGCTAAATTTCCCAAAAATATACCCTAAATTTAGAATTTTATGTACATATATAATAAAAATTATTATATTTAAAATTCTCAACTATCCTTCTATAAAGACCACATATTATTTAAAATATTTGAATAATTAGCTAAAAAATTAATTAAATAGTGTTATGTTCAGAAATTTTATTTTAATACAAAATGAATTCGAGTTGAACATTTTACTAAATAATTAAAATGAATGCCTAAATAATAAATATTATTTATAATACAAAATGAATACCAATATATTGATAATTATTTTAATTAATAAGTAAATATGTTATACTTTTATTAATTTAAATTTTAAATACATGTAAGTAAAAGATTCAAAATCAGTTTAGTTAACCATTTATTATTTAAGTAAATTTATTTTTTATTTATTGAAATCAAATTAGTTGAAAATTATATATATATATATATATAACTCGATTAATTAATAACCTTGATTAATTAATATTTCTGGTCGGTCTCGACTTGGGACCAATGTGATAAATTGATAATTCGCTAAATTTATAAGATAATACATTTAAAAAAAAAAAAAAACACATAGGTACCACTTGACATATAAACTAATAATCTCCTTATGCATTAAAATCATATATATACATGACTTAATTAAGAGGTCTTTATAAAATATGACTCTAATGTTATTTGTTTCTTCTTGAAATTGATGTCTTCTTAGACTTGATAATCTCTAACTTTTTTAGTGCATTAAGAAACTCTAGTGTAGTGTTCTTTTATTGCAAGAGAGAATTATGCAATCTGATTGTTGTTTTGACTACATCTTTACGCGATATATGTTCTAGTCCAGAAATATTTCCAACAATTATTCTCTATACCATATTAACTATACAAAATATGTATATGTATTAAGTTCAATGTTTTAGAAAAATAAAATAAAGAATATTTTGATAAATTAATAATTTATTAATTTATACAATTAAATAATTTATCGATAATTAATAAATTTTCATGATTATAAGGATATTAATTTATCAAGATTTAACTGTATTGGTGCTTATGTGATATTTCAATCTTCAAATGTTGATATGACATACAAGTAAGGGCGAAGACGCGAAGTCAAGATTTTGTTGTTGAGGTCAATCGTCAACATATGTTACTATTTCGTGGAGGCCACTCCGCACTAAATACAGACTACACTGTTAGAGTATAAGGATGGGAAAAAATCCAACTCAATGGATTCTCACCCACCCCAATTCATTGGATTGGGTTATAGTCCAATCCAAAATAACATCAGATTGATCCAATTCATTTGACTGCAGGAGGTGGTCATAGTTATACCGCTCCATGGATTAAAACTTCATAATCATTTGGGTGGCGTAGTGGAAAACGCACTAAAAATAGTGTTCGGCGATGGTCAACCAAAACTTTGATCATTTCGTGCGGTCAATTGGGATACTTATTTCCAATGGAACTTATACGATACAATTAATAGATCAAAATGTTCGGCTCATTTCTATATAGGTGGTGTTGTCGGACGTGTATTCTGTTAGGGCCAAAAATCATCTTGGGCTTAACGAGGCCCAATAACGAAATAAACATATCATGACCCAATGCCTCAACCCAATCTTGATTAAGCTTATGCTTAAAATCACCTTGTGAACTACCTACTTTATGAGTTGGGCTATCCTATAAGTTAAGTTAAACTGAGTTTCAGCCCATTAGCCTGCAACAGTCCATAAATAGGAAACCAAAATCCGATTCTATTTCCTCTTCTACTAAGATTCAAAATCTTACTCAAACTATCAAACTTAATCTGATAAAGTTAATAAATTATATCTCTTTCATGATAGGGATTATCTATCAAAATAGGACTTAGTGTCCTACTAAGATTCCAAATCTTACTCAAACTATCAAACTTAATCTGATAAAGTCAAAAAATTATATCTCTTTCATGATAGAGATTATCTCCCAAAATAGGACATAGTGTCCTACTAGGATTTCAACCCCTTGGATTCACTATAAAAATAGAGGCTTGCCATCTCATTAGGCATGTAATCTCCCATAGTCAATCTACACTACTCAAAACCATCTATTTGCTCCTAAAGTTCTTACTCCCAAAAACCCGACGCCTCCGCTGTAGTCCTAGCTTCCGACAAGACTCCTGGTAATTCTTCATCTCCTTAATTCTTTTCAAATAATCTCTTTCAGCCTTGTTGACTTGAGCGTCGAAGTGCCTACGGCAAACACTACCCTGGTGTTTTCCAGAAGCTTCACGCTTGTCCTTTCATGTGTGCAGGTCTAGCGGATTATCAGTAGCCTCAACCTCACGGGATCAGACCCTATTTTCATGATGGTAGATTTTTTGCATATATAGTTTGACGCCCACCGTAGGGACTCTGACAATCGTTATTCCAACGACAACTTGCAACATGAAAGGAGACACGAAACTCCCTTCGACTAATATCGTTAATTTGAAAAGTTCCATCATGATAAGAGAATTTTTTCTTTACTTTTCTTCATTGGTTTATCTGTTCACGTCATATTATATCTATTCGGCATTTCATAATCTGTTTTATGCGTATTATATTTATTCATCGTGTAATATGATACCTTGAAGCATCAAAACACAACTCACCCTTCTCATTCTCTGTCTGCATATTCTTCGCATCTTTTCTTTTTCTCCTCTCTCTTTTACTTACTTCAACATCCTCCTCTTATAATCCCACACACCTCAGTCAATCTCCACATCTTCACCCAACCGAGCGTGAGGGACCATCAAATTACCAGTGAAGTTTGGCAGAATATCATGTGACGGAAATCACCCTTCTGAAGCATAAATTGCAATCCATCTTTCCAAGCATCAGCCTTGCTCCCAACGCCAGCAAGAGAAAAACCCAACTACATTGACTCCCTTCAGAAAAACTGAATCAGATTCCCCTCCCAAAACCTTCGTAAACCTTCTCAAAGTCTGCCAAAAGTGAAACATAAAAACCAACTGCCCCTCTCGCCAATAAGCCTCTCTAAAAACCAAAAAGACTTTCTCACCATCCAAACACTGCTCAAAGGAAAGAAATGCAAAACCTGCATTTTCGGTTCCCACTACCAAAAAATCCTTCAAATCCAACCCAAATTATTTACTGCAGATCCAAAACAAAAAATCATTAAGAAACGCCACGAAACTACCACTCTCCACCCTTCTTCTTCTCCACCTATAAATTCTCCCTTTCCCCCTCTCTCTTCTCACACACTTTCCCTCTTTCTTTTTATACCAACGCTTGTGGTAATTGCTCGGCCGAGTAAGCTCTCATTTAGCTCTGCATGCCTCACCTTGAATCTTCCGTGTACGCGAGAAAAGTTAGTTAGTCCCATATGCCTCGGTCAAGCCCAACAACAACTCTCCCCTCAGCTCGATTCCTAAGACCCCTTCGGTGCAGCTAGAGAACCCATTTTGACTTTCGTTCGACGTAACAAATTATCACCAAAATGCAGCCAAGTGTGCTAAAGCTATCGCGAGTCAAAACCCCCCTTTTAACTTTTTTTTCTCCTCTTTATCGTCTACCTCATATCCTTCGCATCCACTATTAATGCATTGACACTTACCGACTCACTCACCGTCAATATCATCTCCAAAGCTCCCATATCGGGCCGCTGTAACCTTTCTACCATCACCTCCCCCACCCCCCGATCTTTTTCTTCTTGCATGGAAATGTTAAAGTTCCCTATAGAGCTTCATCCGAAACAACCAGCACTAATGCCAACCTTGCTGTTTTCCTTAACAAGAACTTTATCAATTACAGTATGCTTCGTCCTAGTGGAGTTGACTCGTTTAGAGACTACTTTGACAGATAGTAGAGACACATCCTTATTTCATATAGAGGCACATAGGTGGTAGTCTTTTCCCCTTTTTGGACTGCTGGAACAATTTCTTAACCTCTGCTTGTTTTCTTTACCTTTTGTTTTCTACTTTCAAGGGCAAAGGTTCTGCCACTCTAAAAACAAAGCCCTTTTTCTAGACTTAAAACACTATTGAAGACTGATGAACAGAACACTCTTAAGAACAGTGCCTCTCTTGGTGTTGCTCTGAAAGTCACTTGCAGCTTGATCTATTCTTATCTTTCGTAGGTTATCACTATTCCGTCTACTTGTGACTGCCTTTTTATTGTTTTTAATATAGAGAGAGATGTACCCCATGCAGCTACCCTTTCTCCTTACTACGCTTCTCAGCTTCCTCAAGTAGTGCTTGAGCTTCTTCAAGTTCACGCTCATCTGTTTTCCTTAGATTTCTGTTTTTTCATTTTCTTTGCTCATACTCAACAGCAAGCCTTTTCGGCTCAGCCTCCTCTGTTATTTTCTGTTACGATTAGTCCCCTTGACTCCTCCTCACGTTCCATTTACTAAGTTGATGTTATTGTTCTCCTTTCATTTTCTCAATGATTGAATTCCTAGCAAGGAGTATCTTATGCTCCTTATCAACATTTTACCCTAATAAGAGTAACAATTCACTGAGTTTTGATGCCAAACATGCAGGCGGATATGTCATGGCCTTCGCTTTACGATTTCTCACTCTACTCCATGGCACAAGTACATCCATGTCGTAGCAAGGAAGGTTCTGGACAAAATGGTAGATGATGAATTTAAACGATATGTAATTACGAGTTTTTCCGAAGTTAAAGAGTTCTAATCTGTATAGGATTGTTGTAAACATACTCCCAAAACCCCTTTCACTTGAACCTCTGAGAACCATTTGAACCTTCGATGGTAAAAATTCTCTCTGTTATGACCATTTGAACCTCTAGTCTCCTCTCTACAAAACCCCTCTCACTTTGGCACCTGATTTCTCATCGATTTTCAGACACGACAAAGTTAGAGTTTTTTTTTCTTAGATGATTTATGGTTGATTCCGGCAGCGCATATTCAATCGGTCGCCACCATTCGATCCACCGGCCTCCACTAGACCAAACTCCTCTTACCCTGGCTCTTGGTAACTCGCTGAACGCCAACTGAGAAAGTGAAGTGTATTTTGGGTATTAACGGAATATAAATTTTGGTTGGAAAAGTGGTATTTTGAAACTTTTTGGGTGGAAAAGTGTTATTAAGACGAGTAGGAAAAAGTTGTTTACTCGAAAATAAACTCACCTCCCACGGTTTAGGCAGTATTATTTGAGAAAGAAAGTGTTTTGTAAATCTAAAGATAGTGCAACAAAGTTAGGGCAAAAGTGTATCAACAATTAAATTTCTAAACTTTGAGAACCTATTTGATAAAAATACGTGAAAATTATCATCCAAGTGTATATATATATATATATATATACCTTGGGATAGTGGAATTGAAGTTTCTATCATACTTCGTTTTCTAAAATAGATGCTTATATGCAGCTAGGGCTGGTTAACGAACCGACCCGCTCGAGAGCCGGCTCAGCTTGGCTCGAGTCTGGCTTATTAACTGCTTGGTTCGTATGGTTTCGAGCCGGCTCTGGTCAGTTCGAGAGAGAGAACGAGCCGAGTTCAAGCCTCCCTCGGCTCGTTAGGCTCGTGAGCCGAGCCTGGCTCGATTAAGTGGGGGTTTTTTTTAGGGTTTTCTGAAGTATGGGGGATTAAACTAAAATTTCAAATACAAAAAGTTCTCAAAAATGACAAAGACCCCCCCTGATTTTAAAATCCCTAAAATCATCGACATAACCTTTTTGCCCCAAAAAAACCAAACCCATACAATTTTCAACTGATTTTCCAATCGTCTTCTGTGTGCTTCGTCGTCGCCGTTGATACCATCTGATTCGTCGGAGTGTTGTCGGCGTCGCATACTCCATCTACCCCTTTAACTTTCGCCGTGAAACACTGAAACCCAATCCACCACCAGGCTGTTGCCATCGCCCAACACCATGCTATCGCCGTCACCCAACACCACGCTATCGTCGTCGCTGTCACCCATTGTTGTTGCCTTCTTATTGCTATCATCGTTGTCTGGTCATTGTTGTCGCCACCTTATTCTCGCCGTCGCACTCATGTTGGTGTTGCCCATTGTTCTTGTCGTCAATCTCATCGCCGATGCCTTTTGATTCCAACCTTTAGTAAGTTTTTTCTTTTTTTTAATCTAAATGAAAGTTACTGCATGAAACGATTAGGATGGAAGATGTAGCATGTGACTGATGAATCTGGGTCAATTTTGATGGTTTCGAAACACAACTTTGTTTAGTTTTTTTATATATTTCTAATGTGAAGCGGATGTATTGCACTTGTGTATATGCACTTGCTGACTCACGAGCCGACTCGAACTCGGCTCGTTAAACTGGCTCGTGAGCCAAGCTCGAAATCTCTTCTCCCTTAACGAGTTCGAGCCGAGCCAAGAAATAGCTTCTCGTCTGGCTCGGCTCGAACTCGAACTCGCCTCCTCCCTTAACGAGCCGAGCTCATTTAGCTGAAAACTCGGCTCGGCTTGGCTCGAAAACAGCCCTATATGCAGCCATGTGTTGCTATAGCAACCGACAAATTTTAATTATTCGAGCATCTTTTAATTAGAAAGGAATCTAACTATTATTCTCTTAAAATCTTATGTTATTAGGAGAATTGCAATTTAATTGTTCAGCAGCGCAATTATAAGTCTAATTATTTTCACTTCAGGTTTAAAAATTAAATTCCAGCAAATTATATCAAGCAAACATAACTTAAATAAAATGTTTTAATGCAATGTCAAGAGAAACGGCTTCCAATTTAGAGTCGTTGTTTATAAAAAAGTTTTAAACAATGACTCTAAATTGTTTAAAATTTGGTGTATTATTGATACTCTTTCAGCCTTTTTTGCTAATTCTATTATGTTGACGTGGGTGTTAGATGGATTAAATGATAACTTTAATGTTATAAGAAAATATTTTGTAAATCTAACAACATTGTAGCAAAGCTAGGGCAATAATGTATCTAAACTTTGAGAATCTATTTGATAAAAACACGTGAAAATTGTCATTCAAATGATAAATTCAAAAACATTAAAGATGTCTATGATATTCTTCCGTGCGATAATGGAACGAAGTTTCTATAATACTTCGTTTTCTGAAACAGATACCCATATAATCGTTTTCTAATTTCTCTTTTCCTCTCAACAACCGCATACTTTTCACATGCGTTTGTAGTTTTAATTTCCTTTACTGCTGCGTTTTCCACATGCGTTGGATGTTCTTTCTTCGTTATTTCAAGTTCCAGTGTTGAAAAGTCAGCAATTTTATTCCATACGCGTATGACTCTATTCTCTTTTGTGTTTTCTTTGGGATTTGGAATCTTTATCTTTAGATACTTCAATTTAATTAATTACATTATTATATTAATTAATGTTGACTTAATTATTAATTCTATTATGTTGACGTTGTGGATTATAAGAAAGTGTTTCGTATATCAGTTATAAAAATTTTAAACTTTGAGAATCTATTTGATAAAAATACGTGAGAATTGTCATTCAAATGATAAATTCAAAAACATTAAAGATGTCTATGATATTCTTCCTTGAGATAATGGAACGATGTTTCTATGAAATTAAATTCCAGCAAACATAACTTAGAGTTTAAATTTAAATTTAGACACAAACTTTTTCTTTTTTTATCAATAATATTATGCAATACAACGAATGTGATACGAAAATTGTAATTGGTCCTAAACCATTAAATCCTTACGAATTTATTGCTAAAAATTTCTATAAAAAATTGTCATAAATAGAACATAAGCCATTAAATATTAACAGCTTTATTTAGTTGTAATTTTTGAACGTGATACTAATCATGAATTGATAACAAAGTTGGGTACATTTAAGTTCTTATGTTCATGATACTAATCATGATTAAATAAAATGTTTTAAGATGGTTGACTTATTAAAATATATAGATGGAAAATACAATTTTATAATTCAACTTGATAACTTTACTAACCTTTGAAAACCTTATAAATACAACATGCACGTACCCATTCCAAACAAAATCTCTCTCGACTCTTAGCAAATTAAGCTCCATCTCCATCTTCTCAACTGCACAAACGAACACATAAAAGCAATATGCCTGCCGTTAATAGCTCTCCAATTTCCGGCCAAACTGTTTGTGTTACTGGCGCTGGTGGCTTCATTGCTTCTTGGATTGTTAAGCTTCTACTCGAAAAAGGATACACTGTCAAAGGGACTGTCAGGAATCCAGGTAATTATTACTTTATTAATTGATTTTCAAGTATTAATTCACGATTGTTTGATTTTCTTGGTGAAGTTGTTTCCAGGGAAATTCTGAAAGATTGTGTTATTGTTATGTGTGTTTATGTTATAGATGACCCGAAGAATGATCATTTGAGGGAGCTTGAAGGAGCAAAGAAAGATTGATTCTATGCAGAGCTGATCTTCTTGATTATGAAGGTCTTAAAGAAGCCATTCGTGGCTGTGATGGTGTTTTCCATACTGCTTCGCCTGTGAGCGTGTCCGACGTTCCGGTGAGTTCGTTTATCTTAGCTCAATTTTCTTGTTTCTCGTTGCTGTTTGGTTGGCGAGAAAGTGTTAGAAATATTGGTAAATCAAGAAAGAACTTGTTAAAAGTTTGTATTTAACAGCATACACACAAATCATCCAATAATATATTCTAAAAAAATCATCTTTCACAAGGTCTTGTAACATAGAATTTTCTAATCATTATCACTTCGAATACAAAATTTTCTAAATGATATTTACTAAGAATTTAAAGTTATCCTTAACATTTAACATAACCAGTGCGATACACCACATTACAAAAAATAAAAAATCTGAAATGAGTAGGACAGCAGAATGAAAGTTATTTAAAATATTGGTGGCTGCTTCCTCCAACTAAAGAACAAAGACAAAATTGGTAAATCCATTGACTTCATTTTCAAAAATGTTGATTTTGACTAAGTTAATTTTTAATGATGAAGGATAATGTGGAGCCGGCGGTTGGTTGGAACAAAAAACGTGATTTATGCAGCCGCCGAGGCTAAAGTCCAGGCGCCTGGTGTTCACGTCGACGATTGGTGCTGTTTACATGAACCCCAATCGGAGCCCTGATGTCATTGTGGACGAGTCCTGTTGGAGTGATCTTGACTATTGCAAGGACACTAAGGTAAATTACATATTTATATATTATACATAATTAAAAGTTGTTTTAATGTGTGTTCTCAAAACACATTTAATAACACTGAAAAAAAAAAAAAAATTGTTGTATGTTAAAGTTTGAATTTTTTTTTTTTTAATCTCTTTATACGTAATATGCTTGAGGATTTCAGTCCTACTTTTATACTGATATACATATTTTTTATTTTTACAGAACTGGTATTGCTATGGAAAAACTGTGGCAGAGCAAGTGGCGTGGGAGGAAACTAAGAAGAGAGGGGTGGATTTGGTGGTGGTGAATCCATCTCTGGTGCTTGGACCGCTGTTGCAACCAACAATCAATGCTAGCATTATTCACATTCTCAAGTATTTAACTGGCTCCGCAAAGACTTATGCTAATTCTGTTCAGGCATATGTTCACGTTAAGGATGTGGCACTTGCCCACATTCTTGTTTACGAGACTCCGGCCGCCTCTGGCCGATACGTCTGTGCGGAAAGCGTCCTCCACCGTGGCGAAGTGGTGGAGATTCTGGCCAAGTTCTTCCCCGAATATCCCACCCCCACCAAGTGAGTTTTCCATTATTTTTGTAAAATCTTTAAAATAATTTTGTTATTTTAAATTTCATTTCAATTTACTAATGAAAATACATTTTCCATTGTGAAATATTGCAGATGTTCAGATGAGAAGAACCCAAGAGTAAAGCCCTACAAGTTCTCAAACAAAAAGCTGAAGGATTTAGGATTGGAGTTTACCCCGGCGGAACAATGCCTATACGACGCCGTTAAGAGCCTCCAAGAGAAGGGTCACCTACCTATCCCTCCAAGAGATTAGAAAAGGATTCTGAAATGGACAATCATCAACTATGAAAATAACTAAAAAAGGATTCAAGAAATCAGCATTAACATAAAAATATTGAAATTTAATGGTTTATACTTCCATGGAAAATTGAATATGTCTTATAATTTCGAAATTAATCTTCAAGAATATAAAGTTGGAAAAGTTTTACCTTCGTGTAATAAATTATATGTCTAATCATTTGATTGTATTGAATTAAAAAGCTGGATATTTATTCGTTATTTGGTTTTAACACTTAAGACTAGAAATCGGTTATATTCCTCTTAATGGAAAAAGCTAAAATTTTTGGCTTTTAACTAAAGACTAAAGACTTAGTTATTTGTCTTAGATGAATTCTCAAAATATTCTCTATTCTAAATTTTTAATTCCAATCATATCCCTTAAAACTTTAATCTCAATTAGCATATTTGATTCACATTCTTATTTTACTTTAGCTGTAGCGAATATAAATTATAAAGGATAAACACAATTAAAG
The DNA here is from genome assembly GCA_026225825.1 of Pistacia integerrima. Lineage (NCBI taxonomy): Eukaryota > Viridiplantae > Streptophyta > Magnoliopsida > Sapindales > Anacardiaceae > Pistacia > Pistacia integerrima. The sequence goes on along the minus strand of CM047750.1, from coordinate 15,165,789 downwards.
AATCAAATTATTAATTTGCAAAATTAAAATATTTTTGTTATATTTATCAAATTCATGATTTGTTAATACAAAATATAAATATATATCATACTTAACATTAATAAGGATAATTACATAAAAATACCTAGTTTTCAGATATTTAAAATTTGTAAAAACAAATACTTAATAGTTATAATTAGATATGCAAAAATATTTAATTCAGTTTTATTCATAGAGAGTTATTCAATAGTAAATACTATATAGTTATCAAACAAGTTCTATCAATGCTTATGTGATAATTCAAATGTTGATATGACGTATACTCAAGAGGGAAGTCAATATTTTGGTGTTGAGGCCAGTGGTCAAAATATATTACTATTTGGAACTTGAAAGAATTAAAAATATTTACATTTGATTGATTATAACACTTTAGAATTTTGTAGAGTAAAAATCAAATAAAAATCTTATGTAAAAAAGGTCCAGGCCTGTTTGTTACATTTTTTTTAAAAATGTTATTATGAAAGTTTTAAGGTTGAGTTGATTAAATCAAATCTGAAAATGTGTTTGGTAAAATATTTAAAAAATATATTAGAGTTTGATAAAATGCTGAATAGTTTTTTGGTACATTTTTTTAAAAAAAGGCTTTTAAGACAAAATAATTGTTTGATACATTTTCTGAAAATATTTAGACAAATTTTTAACCTTCCCTATATTTGTTAATTTAGCTTAAACACCCCCACAATAAAAGTTTAAAAATGAACTAAAACACCCCAGCCAGCAAGAGGACAACCAGTCGTTGTCCCACCACCATCGGATGGTAGCCGACAATCATTAGAACAACATATAATTGGCTAAATCTAACCAGTTATGCGTCAATATGACCGTTTTCGGTCAGATCCATCATGGATCTGGATCTGGCCAAAAATGACAAATCTATAGATAGATTCTGGTAGTTGTTAATGGTTAGAGATTTGTTGATTCTATGAAGATCTTCCTTCATCTTGATTTGTTAAGAGTTTTCACACATATCCTCAAATTAAATGAGGTTGAGACAGGTGTACATATAAAATATCCCCTGAGGAGGTTGATTGTTGGAGAAGTCTGCTGAGTCTTGATTGGTGAAGATGACATCAGCATATTATTTCGGAATAACAAATATCATTAAAATGTAAACAATAATTGTGTTGTTTAAGCTTTAAAAGTCTAAAAATAAAACTTTATTTTAAATGCAATGCCAAAATAGCTAATTAACCATGATTGATTAATTGACCAACCCATTGGATCAGAATAAGGATGGAAAAAAACATAACCGATTGGGGATATTATTCAACTCATCTTGTCAAAGTAAATTAGTCAAAGCACAAATGACACCTACTTTAATGATAATAAAAATGTAAAAAGCATTTTATCCCATTGCTTATTATGTATTGTAGCACACACCAAGCTGTATCTTTTAGTCATTTCAAAAAACTGTTAGGGGTGTAATTGTAATTTTAGAAGGGTTTTTTGTCATTTTTTGAAAAAAATGGGGATAATTGATATTTGCCCAGGTACTAAGAACTGAAACCTATAACATAAGTTCTGGTTCCAGGTTTTTAGTAACCAAAACAAATGGTTTCGATTCCAAATCAAGGGAACCAGCCTGTTCCAATTACGGTTCTAGTTCTTTTGATTTTGGGCGGGTACCCGGACTCGTCCACCTCTAGCGGGTATACCCAATCCACCCGCAAAATAAATAAGTCGGGTCGGGTGCGAGTTAGATGAAAACAGGTCAAAATATGAACTCATACCCCTTTTTTAAATGGGTACCACGGTTATAGACCCCTTTTGCCGGGTCTAGATGTGAGATAATAAAGGCAAGTGAAGTGCTTAGGGGGTTCATCTCCTGCCATTTGAGTGGCATAATTGGGGGAACATGTTTGGTAAAAATTGTTTTGGGGAGTATGTTACTTTTGGCAAATCTGAGGGGAGATTGTTTTTAACTCCGTTTAAGAATCTGTATAGAGGTTTAAGACTTTTAAATATTTTCACATTTCTTCCCATTCTAGAGGAGCTAGATAAATATACATTACACTGCTATCAATTTTGCAGGTACTGATAAATTTATTAAAAAAAAAAAAAAAAGAATTCTAGAAGAGTCATTTTCTTTTGATATAAAAACGGAATGTGGTGCCAAACAAATCCTTAATTTATTATAAACTTCTTGTGACGGACATTATCAGATATCGAACTGATTTGCTATTTATCACCTAATCCCATTAATTTCATGAATTAAATTTCAAAAATTTTAAATATAAAATATTTATTCATGTAGAGCTATTGCGGGACACAAAATGAAATTTAGGTGTTGAATTTTTTACGTGTTCCTTCGCCGTCCAAAGGACATAAGCTCTTTCTGTTCAAACTTTACAGAGTCAATTCTTCTTCGATTTTTGTCTACTTTGAGAGGGGAAATTAATGGCGAGAGCAATATGATATAATTTATCAACGTTTTATATATAATTTTATTTTAATTTATTAAAATGTAAACAATTGTGTTGTTTAAGCATTAAAAGTCTAAAAATAAAACTTCATTTTAAATGCAATGCCAAAATAGCTAATTTACCATGATTGATTAAGAGTGAACGACTTTTTCCTACCCAATGTTTGCCTAATGACATTTTCTCATTCCAAAAAGTTTCAAAATACTATTTTCTCACCCAAAGTTTATATTCCGTTAATATAAAAAATACACTTCACTTTCTTAAGCCAACATTCGACGAGTTACTAGGAGCCATGGTAAAAGGGATTTTGTAGAGTGGAGGTCGGTGGAATCTAATGGTGGTGACCAATTGAATATTTTCTATTGAAATCAGTAAAAAATCAGCTAAAAACAGAAAACCCTAGTTTTGCGGTGGTTGACAATCAACGATAAATCAAGTGCTAGAGTGGGATGAGTTTTGTAGAGAGAACACCGTAGGTTCAAAGGGTGACGATGGAGAGAATTTTTGCTGAAATCGGTTTTGGGTACTAACTAAATATTAAGTTTACGTGGGAAAGTGGTATTTTGAAACTTTTTAGGTAGAAAAGTGTCATTAAGGAAACTTTGTGTGGGAAAAAGTCATTTATTCATTGATTAATTGACCAACCCATTGGGTCAAAGTAAGGATGAAAAAAAAAAAAATTATAAATGGATAATGATAATATAAATGTAAAAAGTATTTTATCCCATTGTTTATTGTGAATTCTACTATACAACACTCTTACAGAGTATACTCCGGAAATAATGAAAAGTGTTGAAAATTAAATCAAGTATATTAGTTTTATCAAAAGTATTGTTAATGTTATCTTTATTTAAATTGATCAGTGTTATGAGTTTAAGTTTAAGCGATATTAGGATTTAACTCTTATATAAATCAATGTATTTATTAGTGTATGTGTGAGAAGAAAATAATGTGACTCACTTTTGTGTTGTATTAGCTTGATTTCGATAGTATTAATAAAATATAATTGTAGACGTAAAAATCTACCTGTACGGAAGGGGGGTTTGATCCCGTGAGGTTGAGGCCATTAGCAATCCGCTGCACCTACACACGTAGAGAAACAAGCGTGAAGCGAACGAAAAACACCGGGGTGGTGTTTGCCTTAGGCACTCCGACGCTTAAGTCAGCAAGGCTGAAAGAGGCTAATATAGTGAGGGCTAGGGAGTAAAGAGGTTACCAGAAGTCTAGTCGGGGACTGTGACTATGGCAATGATATGAAGCTCTCCAGTAAGAGCTTCAGGTATGAAGGTGTAATGTAATCTCCTTGTGAGAGGGCTGATCTCTACTTATATAGTAATGTCTAGTCTCTCAATCCTGGTGGGAATAGGAGTCCTAGTGTAACTCTGATACGAACCCTAGAGGAATTAGGGCAGTGGTGAGCTGTCTTACCGGTGTTCGAATAGGAAAGTGATCCCGAATAGGAAGGTGACCTCAAATAGGAAAGTGATCCCGAATAGGAAGGTGATCTCGAACAGGAAAGTGATATGTGGGTGCCGTGGGCTCTGAACTCACTCATAGGTCCAGGAAGTGAACTAGGATTTAGAGGCCTAGACCTGGATGGTTTGGGCCGACCGTATCTCGTATCAAATGGGCCTAATCGGGATTGGGCCGCATCGGGATTGGACCTCGTCTCTTCCTTATTCAGTCCATTTTTCCTATTTGGGCTAAGGACGATTTTTGGCCCTAACAGTTTGCCCCCACTCTTTGACTTAAGATTTTCTTAAGTCAAAGAGTAGGAAGCGATCAAGGCGTGCTCGGCCTCCCTTCCCAAACGACCAATTGTCGACACAGCTGACCAGTTTGATGTAGGTGATTCGTAGTCAAGGGTCGCTTGGTATCCAAAGCCAATCCGGAATATGCAATCATCCCAAGAGGGTGTGCCCGATCAGTGTGAAGGGCTGGAGGGACTAAAACAACGAGACTTATGGGGCTCACGTGCTCGTTCGGTGTGTCCTCCCGACTAGAGAAGTGAACTAAAATCCCATGACAGGGGTATCCGCTCGGCATGCCGGGTCGAATGAGTTGGAGACGATGTTAAATTGAAGGTTTGTTCGGTTGGGGTACTCAAGTGATCGAGTGGGATGGAATCAACTCGGCGGACTTGTTAGACCGTAACACTTGCGCTTGTGATTCCACGGTCTCTCTTTACTGGATGCCGAAGTGTCATATAAAATGAGCAAACTTTTGACCCATGGCTGCCCACTCGTCCGCTATGGAAGACCAAATGGGCGAGGCCCTTGGCTTGATCGCCTCGAGGGTGAACATATGCTAGACTGCTCCTAGCTAGTCACCTCGATTGGGAGAATCTCCTGGACATGAAGCATGGGAGTGTCGGCTTTGTTGTGGGAGCTGACATGTTGCAATGCTACTCGTCGGCTGGGTAGGAAGGGTGATTGAATCTTTAGACAGGTTTAGTTTATGTGTTGATCGGTGGCGTGGGGTGGGGTGAGTGGTGATAATCGTTAAAGTTTGAAAAAACCGGGTCGGTCGGTTGGTCGGTGGTATAGGGAGAGTGGTGATCCAATACTTGGTTCCTAGGGAGTGAGGATGGTGGAGTTGAGTCGGTCGGTCGGTCGGGTAGAGTGGAGATCCAATACTTGGTTTCTGGGGAGTGAGGATGGTGGAGTTGAGTCGGTCGGTCGGTTAGGTAAAGTGGAGATCCAATACTTGGTTCTGAGGAGTGAGGATGGTGGAGTTGAGTCGGTCAGTCGGTTGGGTAGAGTGGATACGCTAAAAATGTCGAGGTTGAGTGGTTCTAGTGGAGCTGAGGCAGATGTCGAGAATGAGTATGAGAGTGTCCCGACCATGGTTATGATGCCCGAAAGGGGAGGGGTGTTCCAAGAGGGTATATCGGACCTAGCTGAACATGGCTGCCCAAGAGGGACGAATGCTGCTAATCCGAGTGGTTCAGGCTGGCAAAAGGGGAGTGGGGAAGACTACGAAGGAATTGGTAGTCCATCCTCGTCTAGTAGTGGCTCTGAGGACGAGCCGAGTCAACAGGAAAGTTGGATTCTAAGCAGGGATTATTCACCCGTACTTAAAGAAAATGACGTGGGGCAGTTTGACAATGTATCACATTCAGATTCGATCCAGATCAGGGCGCCACGTTCATACGAACTAGTTGATTGGAAGGTAAAAGGCTGGGTGAGTGTTGGTGATAGGGTGACCGAGTCAAAAATAGGAGAGACGACTCGCACCGATGACACTTAGTTTTATTTTTCTTTGGCTCATGTATCTTGGGGCTTGCGATGCCCTTTCTTGCGTGTGTGCCTTTCATTGTATTCTAACTTAGCCGCTTGAGGCTTCTTCTATATGATACTTGTGATTCTGTTTTTGATGCTTTTCCTTATGGTGAATGATTTGTTGATTGCTTCCTTGTTCGTAGATGTGCTAGGGATTGAGCCGTATGCTTGTTTTATGATTTTGGTGCAGCCTAGTGGCTGAGTCGTGTGAACTCTCTGTTGGGTTGGGTCGATGACTTGTCGATTTTGAAGGTGTAAGAACCCTTCACTTGGTCTGGCTGACTGAATGATGTAGCTTCATGAACCTGGCAGGACCAGATCGAAGGTGTAGATCCATGAATCGGGCAAGGCCGATAGCAGGGTCGATTTGAAGGTGTAAGTACGTGGATTGAGAAAGGCCGATCCGAAGGTGTAAATTCGTGGATCGAGCAGGGTTGATCCGAAGGTGTAAATCCGTGGGTCGAGCAGGGTCGACCCAAAGTTGTAAAAATTTGTGAATCGAGCAAGGTCGATCTGAAGGTGTAAAAAATCCGCGAATCGAGCAGGGTCGATTCGAAGGTGTAAATCTATGGATCGAGAAGTGGTCAATCGAAGGTGTAAATCCGTGGATCGAGCAGGGTCGATCCGAAGGTGTAACAAACATTTGATCGAGCAGGGTCGATCTGAAGATGTGAATTCCGGGGATCGAGTAGGGTTGATTCCGAAGGTGTAATTAACATTTGATCAAGTAGGGTTGATTTGAAGATGCAAATCCGTGGATCGAGCAGGGCCGATCCGAAGGTGTAATTACGCGGATCGAGCAGGGTCGATCCGAAGTTGTAACAAACATTTGATTGAGCAGGTCGATCTGAAGTGTGAAAACTCATGAATCGGGCAGGGCTGATTCGAAGGTGTCAGTTGTGAATAATGCTTTATTGAATTAAAACGGGGCCATGACCGATCGCCGCATGAAGGATGGATGGGCCCACTCATCCATTTTTAAATAAAAAATGAAAAGACAACAAATATTTAGATTGATTTCACCTTAAAAGTAGTAGCGTGTGGGATGGATTGCATTTCAACCGTTGTTGATGTCTTTGCCTTTGGGAGTTTGGGAGCAGGTGCCCTTCCCTGCTTCTTTGGTGATGTTGTAGGGCCTGCAATCAATCTGAGCTTTGGCCTCCTGTCATTCCGCATTCAGTCATATCGCGTGAGTTGCTTAGTTTATCTCATCTTTCTCCCACCTTATCTGGATTACAGCTCAGGCCAGAGCGTCTTCTATCGTGGTGCAACCCAGCTTTGTCAGTTCTTTGTATAGTTCTCCATCCGGGAGGAGACCCTTCTTGAAAGCGTCTACGGCTGTCTTAGGGGTTACAAGAAGGGATGGAAATCTTCTCTTTGTTGAATCTGCTAACATACTCTCTCAATGGCTCTCTCTCCTTTAGTGTACTCTGTATAGATCGGTCGATAGCTTCTCAAGTTTCTTGCTGTGAACTGCTCCACAAAGGTGTCGGTGAGCTGAGCAAATGAGTCGATGGAACCATTCGGGAGATTTGTGTACCACTAGAGTGCTAAACCGGATAAGCTTGAACCAAAACTACTTGCACATGCAGGTTTCCCTCAGCACCAGGGGTATTGAGACAGTGAACATCCGCTGCTTGTACGAGGCTTATGTGATCATCCGGTCGGTTGTGCCATCGTATAGTTTCATATTAGGGATAGTAAACTTTTGGGTCATGTCGGCTAGGGCGATCTTATCCACAAAAGGTGAATCCGCATAACAGTGGGGCCTGCTCTTCTTGGTCGGGACCGGTATTCTTGGGATGCACCTCATCACTGCCTTTACATCGGCCAGCCTCTTTGGCCAGTACCTGTTCCATAAGGAGAGGGGGATACCACTAGGTCATCCCTGTTTGACTGGGTCAACCATCGCATTAGTCCTCGACATATTCCGTTAGGGTCATTCCACGTGATGTAGCCTGGTGGATCATTCCTTCGTGTACACCTTGGTAGCCTGGATCTCTGGTCATTCCCTCAAGGTCGGATGACTCCCATGGTAACTGATCTGGTGTTTTGTCCTACAGAATGGTCAAAGGAGTTGTTTGATAGTCACTCGGTCCGTTAGGATGGGTGGGCTCGAGTGCTGTGGTTTGGTTGGATTGGCGTTCAACTCGTGAAGGTGAGCCGAGCATAGCCAAATGGTGTTTGCGTTGGGATGGTTGACTGGAGGTGAGGCGGGATTGTGAGAATGGACTGGTCTTGCGGGTGTGGGCTTTTTGTCATTTGGGTGTCTTGATCTTCGAGGCTGGGGTGGATCGGCTGAATGGGGTTCGTTGGCATATCTTTTTCTCCATGAGTCACGACCGAATTGTCTACCGCCGATGAACTTACTGGACGAGGCCTTTTACCGGAGGCCGCGAGTCTGTGCTCTAGGGTTTGGAGAGGTTGCATGGATGGAACTGGGGCGCAGAACCGATTGGGAGGTACCTTGCTAGGCAAAAGCTCCAGATTGTAAAACTGACTCACCTTATCTTTTAGAGACTGGTTCTCGGCCTTGATTGGAGGCGTTTTCGGTCCAGATTGCATTATTCTCGGCTTAGTGTGGCCACCTTGTTTGAATTATGTTGCATGAGGGCAGTTATAGCCTCAGTTTGGCCTCGAGGCCAGGGTTAGCGTTGTCCAAATTATCAGCCATGGAATGTTCCTCTAAATAGCAAGGTTCGTCGAGCCGAATGATTGTTAAAGGCCCCACAGTGGGCGCCAAACTATAGATGTAAAAATCTACCTATACGGAAGGGGGGGTCTGATCTCGTGAGGTTGAGGCCACTAACAATCCGCTACACCTGCACACGTAGAGAAACAAGCGTGAAGGGAACGGAAAAGGAAAACACCGGGGTGGTGTTTGCCGCAGGCAATCCGACACGAGTCAACAAGGCTGAAAGAGGCTAATATAGTGAAGGGCTAGGGAGTAGAGAGGTTACCAGAAGTCTAGTCGAGGACTGTGACTACGGCGATGATATGAAGCTCTCCAGTAAGAGCTTCGGGTATGAAGGTGTAATGTGATCTCCTTGTGAGAGGGCTGGCCTCTGCTTAAATAGTGACTGTCTGGTCTCCCAATCCTGGTGGGAATAGGAGTCCTTAGTGTGACTCTGATACGAACCCTAGAGGAATTAGGGCGGTGGTGAGTTGTTTTCTTCAGTGTTCGAATAGGAAAGGTGATCTCGAATAAGAAGGTGACCTCGAACAGGAAAGTGATCCCGAATAGGAAGGTGATCTCAAACAAGAAAGTGATATGTGGGTGCCGTGGGCTCTGAACTCGCTCATAAGTCCAGGAAGTGAACTGGGATTTGGAGGCCTAGACCCGGAATGGTTTAGGCCTAATTGTATCTCGTATCAAATGGGCCTAATCCAGATTGGGCCGCATTGGGATTGGGCCTGGTCTCTTCCTCATTCAGTCCCTTTTTCCTATTTGGGCTAAGGACGATTTTTGGCCCTAACAATAATCAAATTACGTATATGGAAAAAATTGTCCTTAGTCTTCAAAACCTCCATCTTCAAACTATCTTGAAAGAAAATGATGTTAATGTTAAAACATAGAATAGAAGGATATAATAAAAGTTTTTGTAGGATAATTAATAGACCCTGAAAATTAGTCAAGGTGTATATAAACTAGCCTGAACAAGTAAACACCCCAGTCATCAAAAAGTAAATAAATAAATAAATTTATGATTACACCAAAATGAGCAAGTCATGAACATTAAACATATTTATGAGGCTAGAACATGTTTAATCTACCCTCCTTTCAAGAGAATGATATAATCACAAATATGAAATACCACATAATTCCACAATTAGCCAACACTAAACACAAAACATTAATAGCTTAATTAGTCATTCTCAAAACAACCACCACACAAAGCACAAATTATACCACGAAACAACCAACAACCTAATGACCGGATCATTTCATGGCCTCCAAAATCAACTTAGTCTGCTTCTTGATCAAATCATTCCGCTCCACAAACAACTACAATTGAGCAATTTGCAGCTTCTTCCACCTTTCCACCAATTCCGCATTTTTGGCTCCTCCAATCATATGTAAACCCTCCTTGATTACAAACTCCTCCAAACTAGCCATCCCAACACTCTTATCAAACAAAATCATCTCTTTTTCACTGCTCAGGCTCCCTTTCTTATCATTATCAATATCCATCTTCTCCCTATCCCTAGCTCCATCATTCAACTCAGCTTTGAAAAGAGCTAAAGACTCACTACTCCCTTTCTGGTTTTGATTCTTTTTGGCTTCTACGTTATACTTTGTCGTCGATTCAAGGACACCACTAATACTTCCATTGCCCCATAGCTTTTTAGACAAATCATAAGCATGTCGTTCATGGAGTTTTGAAAAACTCCTATCTTCACCTTTCTTCCCTTTGCCAAGATTGTTCTCATACTTCTTCTTCAATCTCCTAATCTTGTCCATCACTTGAGTTCTTGTAACATCCACGTGAAGCGATTTCTTGATAAAATCATGAAAAGCATTCGTATCTTGATACAGGTCCATCCCTTTTTTCTTTGGTGAAGGCAATCAACCCCTTCAATATAGCAATTTCATCATCCTCACTCCATAACCTTTGAAAAAGTTGCTTCTTCGTACCCTTTCGCGGCTTCTTCTAATCCTCATTATCTGAATCCGCACCCGTTTCCTTCCTTCTTCGCCTGTTTCGAGTCTTTCAGAGACCTGCCCCGCTTATTGTTCTTTCATTAAGAATTTTTTTTTCCTTTACGAGATTGTATATAAAGTTAAAATTAAATCATGGTTTTAATTAAGTTATGTATTTACTTTTATAATATTTGTATTAAATTTATAAAAAAATAATTTAAATAAATAATTAATATATGTATTATTATTTTGTGAATTTTACAAAATAATAATACATGCCCTAAAAATAAATTTGATTAGTTTATTACAATTTACATATAAGAATATACACAATTGTTTAATGTTAATTGACTTACAAATTACACAAATACAATTACCCTTTTAATTAATTAATTGATCAATTAATTATAATGTTAATTTTAATCAATGTTGGAAACTTGAGATAATAGGATTTGTCCTCTTTTCATTTGGGGAGTCCACATAACGGATAAAAATCTAAGACTGCTTTGATACCATTTATCACGGGTCAGACACTTGCAAACTACCGAAAATATTAGTTTATTATGTGATACTGGCTATAACCCTCAAGACAAACCCAAGACCCAACCCATGTTAGTATCACCTAACTACCTTTAATCCAAGACGAACCCAAGACCCAATCCATGTTAGCATCATCTAACTACCTTAATCCAAGACCTAATCCATGTTTATCCCACGTGATAGCACAACAATATATGACTTACAGGACAATCAAAAAAGTATAGCATGGTGTAAACTTCTTTCAAAACCTACTGTAACGAAAACACTGCTCTATTTTATGTCAAGTTAGTTAAGCCCAGCAAAACCAGTTGGGTTGGCAAGATAACTGCATGAGAAGCTACATTAAAAATTGCCTAGGCTCACTGACACATATATCATCAATTAAAAGAAGAGCTTTCAAGTGAAGTGGTAAATGAACTTTGAACTAGACCATGAGCAAAGAGGCAAGGCATAAAACTGAAACTATTTTCTTTATTCTAATGTACTCCAGACTAAGAAAATTAACTTCTTTGGAAAAAGCATAGCAAAAGGTGGTTTCGGAGATTTTGCCTTCCTAATATCACCTAACCTACCATCTATTACTCAAGATCCGTTCCCCTTCTCTGCGGTAACTGCATGCATGCGATGTCTTCACGAGGGAGAGTGTACATTGATGCATTACCAGAACCATTAGATGTGTGTCGACTTTCATCTGTTGTTAGTGCCAAAAGGTGTGTAGCCTCCTTGTTTTTACGGAAGACCAGGTAAGCTACTCCAGCTAAATAGACTGCAATGGCTGAAAAGCCAAATATTCCCAAAAAGATGGCTTCCACGAGTTTTAGAGGGCCATGAAAAAGAAACTTGATGAAGCTGGTTACAAGATAGTATATGTTTATCGACATTATCAGCGAACCAATGATCCAAGTGATAGATGAAATCTGTCAGGAGAGATATAAAGGAGAAATATCAGCCCTCTAATGATGATGTTCTAGACTTTGATTCTAATTGCTGTCCTGCATGCAATTAAGGCGAAATGGAAAATGCAACAAAAACAAATATATTTTCCAGATTCTATAGTGTTAGAACCTCCCCATATCTAATGTCCATACTCAATGACATGCAAGACAACGATGTTCATCCCTTAACATGTGAAAATCATCAACAAATACCTACAATGTTTTAGCGGTGTTTGCAGGAAAGATAACAAAAATGCTTGGATTGCCTCTTTAACCACTTGACAATATAAATCAAGCAACAAGCATAAAGTTTTACCGCAGTTGAGTTGGCGTGTGCCCCCATCTTGACCTTGCTGCTAGTAAACTTGAGAAGCGGAACAAGTGCGAATGGAAGCTCAAATGAGAGAATCATCTGCCAAAAAAGTCTAAGGTATGTGAAAAGTTTGGCTTTAAAAGATAAAATGCACCAATAAAACTGCTTTTCTTTCTAATCACTTTTGACAGCGATGTGAAACAGAGATGACTTGTGGTAATTAAGTACTGAGAAGAATAAAATATTATATTCTTCTAGCGGATGCAATCCTAAATACAAAAATACAATGGAACTAAGTGTACAGATATTGGTCTTCAAATGTCTTCTAAACATAACGCAGAGGCCACAACAGATCACTTCAATGAGATCTGCCATATATCATTTTATCTAAGGCAATCACTATAACAGAGCCATTTAACCATTTAACCAGGTTTTCCCTTTAATTAATCTTGGTTTCTATTGCAAATTGTGTCAGTTACCGATGCAATAATAATTAGTTGTCCAGCCCCAGCAGAACCACCAATCAATGCAACAATTAAACTAGGGACTATCGCCAAGCACCGAGTTAGGAAGTTCCTAAGCCATGGCCTCAAGCGCAGGTCAAGAAAGCCCTACAAAACAGGATGAAATGAAAATGTTGTCAAACAAAAAACAAGATGTTCCACAGAAAGCAAATACAAAGCAACAAACATGCATTTTAACCAAGGTTGACGATCATATACATAAGTTCTATCAGGTAATTTCCGGAAAATAACATGTGTTGAGCATTGACTTTATCAAGATGGTAAATTGACCAAGAAACATCTTAATTGTTCAATGAAAATTTGGTAGGTAAGCGAAAGAGTATAAATTAAACACCAACTCAAGGAAAGGATGCTCAGTTGTGCAATTCAATTATTAATGAATTATCCATTTCAGAGAAGAGAGACACGCACTTATGCCAGTAAGTTCATATCCTTAAAAACCTCAGGAAATAGGCCCAGATAAAGTGACAAGATTATATTTTTACTTGAGATATTCATATTCATAGACCAGAGAAATATAGACATACAATAACAAGAATCATAAAATACCTGCATGACATATTGCCCTGCATAGGTTCCTGTTATTGTAGAACTTTGACCTGATGCCAACAAAGCAATTGCAAAAAGTTTCGAACTCCAACTACCTAAGACATTCTGTAAACAATATATATAAACTGGTATCACTAAAAAGAACAAAGTATACTTCCGGAAGAAAATGAAAATTATGAAAAAAGTACCATCTTCTAGAAACTAATGCTAGGTAAAAAGACATTTGAAATATCGAACAAATGTTGCCAGATTACATACTCTAAGTAAAAAGGAGGCTTTGTTTAAATCCAAGTCTTTGCAACTATCTTGATCTTCAGGATTCATATTTGAAGAACTGCAAACTGCACCACTTACGGAAATAACTGATACATTAATGAGAAATGCCACTGATAGAGCAAAGCCACTTTCGATCATATAAAATCTGCAGGCCTCCTGTGAACAACAATGGCGTCAGAATACATTATGTTAAGAAGCCGCTAAAACCAGAAGCTTTAGTTCATCAGAAAAGTCCAATAATAGTATCTAAGCTTTAAAAACGTCCTCACTATAGCACGGATCTAGACACAAAGGAAGATTCAAATACAAATTCTATGTTAATCGGTATAAAGTTAATGAATAAGAGCAATGTTCTGATTTTATACCTTTATACAATTTAGAGTTTTACATAAATCACAAACAATTTCCTCACCCATTGGTCCGATAAATATTGTATAACTACTTAATCTAAAAGCTTAAATTGTTAAGGGCCTAACAATTCTATATATACTCTCAGCAAACACAAGACACCTAGAGTTAATTCTCTATAATTGTGTTTAAGCCCAAAAAGGTACCTTACCTGTAACATGAATCTAGATACAAATGCAAATGAAAACTCGAAACTAATACTATTGCACTACTGCAGATATGATGCAGACATGTGAGATGTGGAGAACTGATAACACAACCTTTTGCACTGATATAATGTGAAGAAATCACAAAACCTAGAAGTTTAAGCCGATAGATAAGGGTAACAATAGTATTTAAGCTCCAACATCAATGATGTATAGACCAAATCTCCAGCAAAACTAGTCTACAAGATTTAAACTTCACCTTGATGCCTCGAACAGATCTTGGGATTTTTCTAGAAAGCACCAATGCTGAGTGCAGGAAGAGATTGTGCCTACAAAAAGATATGAACAACAACAAACAAGATGAGAACTTTCAATTAGTATTTAAATATTTAGAAGTTGGAAGAAATATGAAACCTACGGCATAACCATAGCACCAAGAAGAGAAATTGCAAGACCAGTAGCACCATTTCCTTTGAGTTGGGGAACAAAAAGGCCATACAAAACTTCTTTCGCATCAGGCTTTGCATAGCCAAGCTCAGCCAAAAAGCATCCAGCCATTGTAAATACAAGAAAAGCAATCAAAAATTCGAGCTTCCTAACCTGCAAAACAAAAGACATGAAAACTTAAGTTGATTTCATTTTTTTGTGGTCTTACATATTTTAGTCGCACCAGACTAATAAAGCAATTTCACTTTCCTAGCCGATACAGATTCAATGAACCATTCATTTGCAGTTTCATCTAGATGTATAACCATATACGAAATCTATCAACATACCCCATATTGTTGTAATGCTAGAAGAATCAATGTACTCAACCCAGTTAGAAGGACACCAATCCATACTGGGATTTTAAAGAGCATATTCAAAGCAAAGGCCGTTCCAATCACTGGAAATAGAAAGAATTGATCAGTCAGATTAGGTTGAACAGCAAGTATCAGGAAATATTGATACTAAGGAGAAATGCTGCATATAGAGTAAGCCTCTCTTATCATTGACTGCAAACATACAAGCAAACATATATGTGCATATATAACATATTTTAAATAAGTTATTAAATCCCATTTATACAGCTTCATTGTATGTCTACCACAGGAACATAAGTTCATTTCATTTAGGAGTCAGTCATTTCCATCATATGCGCCATGCTATCAAGTTCTACATAGGTATGAACTCTAATTAAGCCAAAAATGCAAATGTAATATAAGATGGCAAGTGTGCTCATGACGAGTATGCCCAACCAATAAGGACTCTGCTTCAAGACACAAAAAAGACAACAACCCTTACTGAATCTCAATTTTAATCATTAAATTCAGATAAAGAGAGAAAAACAAGGATATGTTGTGACCAGGGAAAAAAGAAACAAGGAAAAAGGAGATGCATCTTCAGTAGAACCATAAAATTTTTGCTAATCTTGCACCTGGGACCTAGTGTGAGAGCTTGCAAGTCAAAACCTATAATTGTATAAGAATTGACCATTAAACTTAAACTAGCATCTTTTTTTTATTTTTTATTTTTCCTGTGTGTCTGTGTTGCCTAGGTGCATCTTTTAGTCTATATGGTAATTAAGCATAGCCTTGTTTGATTAAGGACAATAATATTTTCTCTCTAAATTACCTAGATCAATATGTCTAGATATGCAACCTATTTGCATAAGTGCTTAGATTTCAAGACAATTAAGCAATAGAAATGAGAGCATTCATATTACTCAATTACAAGCAAATGAGAGATATGCTTACCTTCAGGTATGTCACATGCAACTATAGCAATTTCAGCAAGGACCCATAAGATGAAGTTTGGCACCCTAGGATATTCACTTCTACAGTGTTCTGCTAAATGCTTTCCTACAATCAAAGAAAGAACATTCGGAATAAAAAGTTGTATCAGTACTGACATTGAAACTAGATTTGTAGTACATATGGCCAGGGTTATAGATCACAGACCTGTGACAACACCAAGATTGGCCGCCAGGGACTGAATAATTAAAGCAGCACATGAAGCCACTAATATGATCCAAAGTAACTGCAACAAAAGAAAAAAGTCTCTCAAGAAGAATACATGATGTTGAATTCAGAAACGAACTCCAGGTGAATTCATTTAGGAATTAATGTGACTTTTCGAAACATGCCTTAATTTCTGTTTTGTGAATTGCACAGCAGCACAAGTCAAGAAACTAATTTCACCTTGTATCTCTACCAAGACACAAATAAAATAGACTATATAACATGGCCACTTGATACAGCATCTCTTTTGTACCACTTCTTTGGCTGAAAAGATATTTTTTTAATTCCTTAAACTTATGAGAATTATGAACACTTAGATTAATTTCAACAGTGATTAATTTTAACATTCGAACACCCCTTTAAGCATAATCATGAAAATTTAAAGGGAAAAAAAATGAGTTCAACAAAACAAAATAATGGGAGGAGTCCTTCAACCTTAAGGATGAAATCCGCACCTCATACTTGTATAGCGCTCCTGACTGTAGATCCGTCTCAACTGTAAGTTATCCAACAAATTATAAAGAGTGTATACTGATTAGAAGCTTTGTAATTTTTGGTTTCTCAGAAGGAAAGAAAACTACTGAACTTACAATTTCCAGGATCTATATATGCAATGGAAACAAGGAATCCAGGACCCATATAAGCAAATAAGTTTTTCCAGCTCGTATTCTGCATGAATGCAACATAAATTATCACATATCATGCTATTCTGATTTAAGTTAAACAATTACATCACAAAGACTTACTGCAGTTGATCCCTGTATAATACATTCAATCAAAAGTTTCATATTGGTAGCAATGCAAAAATCTAAAAAGGATTGCCCTGTTATTAAAATTCCAAAACTGAGGCCAATGGCACCAATAAGTGTCTTGCAACCACTATTCACGAAAGAATGAAAACACGTAGTAAGCATCCTAAGTCCAAAGGCCAAGAAACTAATTAATAGAAACTACAACCTTTAAGTAGCTAGTCAATTAATTAGTCAGGAAAACTCCTATACGAATAACCCATCCTTCACTTGTGCACTACATTGCAGCTCTGCACCCTCAAATTTATTCCTGTTCCCTTATTTTGAACAAACTAATTAAAAATTCTTAACAATTACGAGAGGATTCACGGAAGTTCCCAAAGCCGAATAAACTTAATAAATATCTAGACAACATATCAAATACATCAATATTTAGCTCTTGATAAATGTATAACATTTTCGTTCTTATTTTTTAAAAATACTCCAGCATTAATGACGAATATACAACCAAAAGCATCCATGTTCAGTATAAACACTGCTAACATCTAGCTTTTCCTCTTGAAACAATTATTAACTCCATTGCAAGAGTAACTTTCTTGGTTTTAAATTTCCCTCTATTCCATCTTATCCTCCCATGTAAAGTTATCAGATGGTCCTTCTGCTCAAAAAAGTATAATTTTTTTTATGAATGTAATGCCCTCCCCTGATGCCACCTTCAATATAGCCACCTATTTTGACTCAATATGCTTCTCCAACTATGTTATTAAATTAATGATTCGATACACAAAATTCCACAGGTTATAGTTTTAGTTGTGACCAGCACCTTCATAATGGTTAAAAAAATATAATCCTCAACTAACCACACTATTTTATCAATTGCTTGCTTAGTAAATACACCTAATAAATTAAATGTCCAACCAACTCCACTCATTATAACCATCTCTCATAAAACACTTAATTCTATTGGAAAAATGAAACACCAAACTAAAGGAAACATAGAGTTCATGAATATTTACAAACAATTTAACAAGATTGCATCCCCACAGGAGCAATTACTGAATTTTGGGGATGATCTATAACAATTGAGGGACCACATGGAGTTTTGGGGGATTATAGCATCCCCATGCCTATAATATTCGATAAAGGCATCCCAGCCATTTCATTTCCTTGACAAAAGAAACTCCAAGTTCTACAAAGGTCACCTGGTACAGCCATAAATTTATCAGCAATATGCAGATACAACTCTTTATATGCATATTCGACTTTTGAGGCTCCATGGCTAGAAAACAACTTGGTTAAAAGAACATAAAAACCAATCCACTAAAAAGTGTCTCTAAATCGCATGCAGATGTTTGGACAGATTTGTAATAGTAAGATACGAAATGTAATATCCAAAAAGGACCACAAATTGAATTGAATAGGTAAGACTTCAGCAGCTTGTGCTCAATGGAAGCAGATATCATTTTATCAATAGTACTAGGTTCAAAGCTGATAATGTTAATTACTTAATAATAAGTCATAACATGGACTTATCTCTAGATTGACTTTTCTAACTCATATTCCCAAAGTCCCTTTCCAATATCTAACCAAGATAATTGAATAATAGAGACAACCAACCAATTGAAGCGTTCATGCAACAAAAATTTGAAAAAGTAAAATGATAATGATGATGATCAGGGATGATGAACTCAAATTACTTTAAAAAACCATGTCTAAGTGCAGCCCCTATCACGGAATAATGACCATTGCAGCCGGTAAGATATTAGTTGATAAAAAGTTTTATGCAAGTAGTATCTAAGAAACAACTAAAATATTATTCTTACTTAACTTCACTTTTTCAATACAACCCAAACCATCTTTATCAACCACAAATTGTAGCCACACCAAAAAACTTCCATGCGATTACCAACTAAAATAAAGATTTAAATCCCAAAAAAAGATTTTCTGCAACCCATCTTAAGCCTGAAAAGGCACAAAGTTTCAGGGCTCATCAAACAAATTATTTCACAAAGTCAATCAATTTACAAGCAAACACAGAAATGATACTATGAATCATGATAATACTAAAATTAAAAACTCACATCGGGAACGACAATTTGGTCAGTTTCTTCATTCTCAATCAGTGGTGTATTCGAAAAGCTCCGGTTTCCGCCAGTGCTAGCAATGAATTGTGGCTGCCCAGATGTTGCAGCCGCCATAGCCACTTTTTTGTTTCTTTATGCTTATTCTGATCAATCACAAAAGATGAAGTTTCAATCGTATGAACAATATAATTCAGGCATTACTCTACTTGGAAAACTGAAACAATAAATTAGAGTTTTAGTTTGCATTTGAAAAAGGTGAAAAATTGCACTTAAAAACATGCAATGACTGATCAGCACGATTCTGAAAAAAAAAACTTCAGAACTGAAAATCTTCAAAGGAATATATAAATTGAATTTAATATAAACAAGATTTATATGTAAAGTGCAGAATGATTATAATTCACACTTCGTTTGGTTGTTGAGAAACTGAAAGAAAATAAAATAAAAAAATCGAACGTTTGAGGTAAGTAGAATTATTATATTCAATAAAATGAAAAACCCACCACAGGTAAACAAAATAAAAACATATAAAAACAAAAACCAAGAATTAAAATACAAATGAAAAGGAAAAGCTGATATATTTTCCCACGTTCTCTCAGCAAACAAACAGAAAACAAACTCTAAATCCAACCAAAAAGCGAAGCAAATGGCTACACAAGGCAGTCTTGCAAAGATATTCCATATTCATTATCTGGGTTAAGACCAAAATAAATAAAAATTTAGAAACTTTTTGGTTACACATCCCAGGAAACCAAACAGCAAGAAGAAAAATAAAAAAGCATTCCCAGTTGACACAGAACAAACCTCGAAATAAGAAAATGTTGAGAAAGAAATTGTTGACAATGAAGAGTGGCGAGCCTTGATACGTATTTATACAAAAATAAAATGGTGCATAGTGAGCTGTTTGGAAAGTTGTTTTTAGTTTGTAAAGAGGAGTCTCTATCACTTTTGACACTTTCAGTTTTGCCTCTGGTTTTACAGAGGTTTTTGACACCCCTGAGGTTTAGTGAAAGTATAAGAAACCCACAGATTTCAACATAAAACAGTTTTACCCTTATAATTGAATGGTGTTTGTGAAAAGTAACTATTATATAAATATAAACTATACAGCACAGTAAAAAAAAAAAAAAAAAATTTTTTTTCCAAATGTTGTATTAAGTTTTCAAAGTTTAATATTTTTAAATCATTTAATATATTTATTATTTTGATCATATAACAAATGTAGATATTAGCTTCTTTTTATGGTTAGAAGAAAAGACAAAATAAAAGTATATTAGTCATTGTAACCAAATTATTTGTGATTAATTTTTCATGAAATGTTTATTAGCCTATAAAAGTGTAAGTGTTGTATTCCAAAACTTGTGACTATTTTTTTTTTTTTTTTTTTTTTTTTAATGGTCCCGGGGTGTTCGCACCTTCGGGAAATCTTATAACTACTAATCGGATAAAAATTTCAATGACTATCCCTTATTAACAACCGAAAAGAATTCAAACTCAAAACCTCTTGAATAATATATCCAAGAGTCTCTGTCAAACTACTCGATCATTGAGAAATAATTAACTATTCTTGTCTTTTTCGGTAAACTTAAGGGGTATTCTTGTAAGAACCTCTGGTTTTATAACAAACAAACTCTGGATACGCTTTTAAGACACAGCTGTCTTTTGGAGTACTTGTAGAAAAGGATTGAGTTTTACCATAATTCATATGAGCACTTTTCTATATAAGAATAATTTACCATACAAAGACATCTCAATTTTAAAATTGAATTTGATATAGTTTTGAATTGATAACATTATACATAATGAATCTGAGTTTTTAATTAGAGGCCTCACCTAACTCTAATACGATGAGTTTTATCCGTAATTCATTTAAAATCTTTTCTATATTTATCATACAGAATTGACATCTCAATTTTAAACTTTAATTTGATACAATTTTGAATTGATAACATTATGCTAAATGAATCCGAGTTTACAACTTGATGCAAACATGATTATAATAGATTTTTACCAACACGAAACTTCAGAATTTTTTTTTTTATTTATCTAATTATAATTATCTTTTAAGTTTTATTTTATCATTTTTATGATAATGATTATCAAAATTTTATTTTATACAAAATTATTGTTATAATTTCAATTTTTTGGGTATTTTCAAAATCAACTAGTCTTACCTTCAACGCATGTGTGTGTAACGATAATTTTTAAGCTATTAAATCGTCTTTTTTTTTTTTAGGTAATTGGGTATCCAAGCCCACATTGAAGCGGGATTAATCCTCAAGACCATAGAACACTCTACAAGTCTAATATCTAAGGCAATTGCACAAATATGGTAGATACATTTTCTGTTATTCGAACACAAGACTCTTTTGGATATAACTAATCCCCAATGACTAAAGGATTTGTCATCCGATCATAAAGAGAGGTCAAAATCATCGTATTTATGATGGTTAAAACTTGCATTGCAATCTTGATATAAATTATGAAATTTGAGACATTGAATCAACTTATGTAGAATGCTCAAGATATATCATATATCTCAATTATTGAATTGAATTATTCTAATATATGAGGGTGTTGAACTTGCCTATATTTATAGTGCATTACAATATAATTAGGTTGGGATAGAATATTTAACTTAAATTCATACAATAATACTTTATATTATAAATTTCATGTAAATGGAAACTAATGTAATACACTAGTGAATAAAAAATAAAATTTAACTCAATGCATGTTTAATTACTCCAAATTTTAGTAATTAGTGAAAACTATATGATAAAATAGATATGGTTAGGTAAAATAAGATAAGTTTGGAATTTAAATCCTATTAATTGGTTACCTGCTCCTTCAGCCAGTCTTGCATGCATTTACTTTTTTCCTGAATTTTATATCATGTTTCTTGAATTTGCATATCTACTTTTATTAGCCAATCTCATTAAAGAAGCAATGGATGTATCTAAAATTAGCAACGTGATATTTTTTATGATTAATTATGAAATATCATTTATTATGTTAATTTGTGTTTAAGGTAAACAACTTTTGAAATCCAACAATTTTTCTATTTGAAAATGGAAATTTAAAAAATGTGTGCTGAAAATTATTACAACATTTATACACAGGTTTAATAAAATATTATTTAGATTTTTTCATGTCCAAATAAAAGTTTAATGATACTTTTTTCACCCAAAAAATTTTAAAATATAACTTTACTACCTAAACGTTATATTACGTTAATAGTTTCTGTGAAACCTTAGATATGACTAGTATTCCTAAAGGGAGGGGGTTGAATTGGAATTAATAAAAAATTATCGTGGAATGAAAACTATCACCACAAACAGGTGTGTTTAACGAAACAATGTTTAATAAATAAATTCAATAACCAAATAATGACAATAATAATGATAATATTAATGAGCAATAAAGATACCAAAAAAGAACAATAAATGTAATCAAGTTATAATGATGAACAATCAATAAATGTGAGCAAAGAATTAATGCGCAAAGAATTAATGTGAAAGAGTGATAAATAAGTTGAGAGAGAGAGGGAAATGCTTAGGGTGCCTTTGGCTCAATATTTTTATCCATATTCTCAATCTTATTCTCTAAATATTGTTTGGTATATTATTTGAGAAAAATTAGTATATTTTTTTAATTATTTTTAGACACCTTAAGTTTATTAATTTCATAAATACCCCTAGAAAAAAAGTTTAAAAATTAGCAAAAAACACCCTCACCCACTCATACTTGCGGATTCGGCAACCACCGTTGGTGGTAGCCAAAATCTATCACAACTGCTTACACCACGATCGAAAATGGCCGGTTATTTATTCACCGTCACTGCCAAAACTTGGCCATCGTTGGACCAGCAGCGGTCCATGGACCAAAGATGGACCTTTACAATAGTCGACGGCCACATATAGCCGTAGATCTTCGATGTGTTACGACACAGATCTGACCGGTCTATGTCGTAACACAATTTTTCAGGTCGTCCAGATGGTGGTGGTGCAATCATGCGTGCGGGTGGTGGGGGTATTTTTGTCATTTTACACAATTTTTATATATTGGGGATGTTTAATTAAATTAGCAAATCTAGGGGTTTTTTTAGAAATTTTTAAATTTTACCTCGTAATACTCCCCTATTCAACTACCCAATATTATTCCCAAAATCCTATCCAAAATAATAAACCAAACGCACCCTTAGAGATTTATGGTGGTTTAGAGTTATATCCACAAGTCTCCTACATCCACTTCTTCATGACAACCTCTTTTAAGTTCCACTAAAATCGATTACGCCAATACAATAGTTTTATAGGATTTCACCACTAATTTCTCTAGTTTTACAAGATTTCACCAACACACACTAGATTTACAGGATTGCAATAGTTTTACAGGATTTCGCCAACAAGGTTTTAATCAAAGTGTTTTGTGAATGATTGTCCCTTCTTGTAAGGCTTATACACACAATAAGAACAAAGACACTCTTAAAGGTTTACAATATGAATGCAAGTGAGAGTATTTGATTTGGATTTTGAGATCTAAGGATTATCTGAGAATGTTCTCTGATTTTTACATGCTCTTCTCTACCTTTTGCATAAAGAAGTTGAGCTTTTATATTCCTTCAAATTTGAGTTGTTGCTTCATTTAATGCAACTTTGAAAAGTCTACAGAACCTAGAGGAACGGTCATTCCATAATCGCGAACGGTCATTCTTGACACAACGGATACCTTTTCTCAGATCTAGGGTTTATGGAATAATCATTCCACCACGCCATATGATCGTGCAAAGGCATCGTACGGTCATTCCACCATGCGGAATGGTCTAACTTAAAGGCTCTTCCAAATCCATAAAATTTCAAGAGGCATGCACGACTTCTTGGAACATTGTCATGCGTTTAGACAAAAATCTGCAGATAGGAACAATCGTTCCACCACAGAGAACGATCATGCCACTTTTGATACTTGAGCTTTTGACTTGACCTAAAAGATTGACTTTTGAAGAATAGTCAAGAGCGCGAAGGATTCTGAATCTGAAATATCTTGACTTTTAACTTGAATGGAATGGTCGTGCTAGAGTGAGTGATGTCACAAATTTTGGCAGAGTGTTGCACAACTATATGGAACAATGTCGTGCAAGATGGTATGTTCATCTTGGTAGTTTTTTATGATATTGAACGGTTGTGTCTTGATTGCGCATGGTCATAACACTTGAAAAATCTATTTACGCACGGTCATACCACTTGACAAATCTGTTATGGTTGGGTTATGACTTGTGTCATACTTTAGCATTTTTTTTGTTAGTGATCAATCAACTTTTTGGTTAGTTTTGGCACATCAAAACACATAAGAGACCAACAATTTCCGTTAAATATTGTGATATTCTTTGTGAAAACGAAAATACCCTTTACTACTTGACATTAAATTACCAATTTGTCCTTAATTTTTTTCTCCTTCTCTTTCCTTCTTTCTTCTTCCTCTCTTTTCTTTTTTCTTTCTCTTTCATTCTCTTCTTCTCTTTCCTCTCTCAATCACACTAGGCAATTTTCTCTCTTTTTTCTCGTCCCTTCTCTTCTCTTTTCTTTTCTTTTCTTCCTTATTTTTCTCTCTTCCCTTTCCCTTTCTTCTCTTCTTATCTTTCCTCTCTCTGGCGGTGGCCGTTGTTGCTTCCCTTTCTTTTTCACTCAAAGTCGAGTTGACCGAGAGAAGACTTGCTTGTTTGATATGATTTTTCTCGATTGATGATTGTTGTGTGTTGCGGTGATTGTGTTGAGAAAGAATTGAAGTTTAGTGGTGTGTTTGGGTCGTGTTTTGCGCACAAGAAGTTTGAAGTTCATTGGACCAGCCAAATCACAAACCACCACCACGGTTGATTCCGAAACCCCACCCCTCACCCCACCCCTAGCCTCACTTCACCCCCTTAACAAAACCCTCAGCATCCCGACGTCTGGTCATTTGTCGAATGCCATTCCACCACCCTTTTGGTTGTTGTGCAAGACAATCATGATTGAGAGCCAACTGGAGTCTTTTTTTTTTTTTTTTTTTGAAAGGATTTTGATTGTATTTAGAGTCTCTTGTTGTTGTGGATTGATTGTACAAATTTCCTAGCCAATTTCCCCACCTACCTTTGGAACACACCGACCAACTGTTCGATTTTTTTATTTTTGATGCATAATGTTAATTGATCATCCTACCTTTACTTATAACAGACTTTTAACCATCACGCCCATTTCTTCACAATGAAATTTACTAACGAATCTGTCTTGTGGGTAATAAAGTTATATTTTGAAACTTTTTGTGTGAGAAAGTGTCATTAAGGTCATTATTTGGGTGGGAAAAAGGTCATTTACTATATTATTTATTACATGCATATTTGTTTCAAAAGGGTTCAATACAAGATTATTACATGTACATTTATTAAAAAGTTTTCAATTATCATATGATTAGATAGAAGAAAAAAATACATGCCGTCAAAATTTTTTCAAAAAAAAAAAAATTGGTGATTCAACATGTATTTGTTCTTGGATCTAGGAAAAAGATACCATTGACTTGGGGATAAAATAAACCTATAATATTTTAGTCTAGTCACCATTTCCAATGTATGAAATTTAGTACTAATCTTAATAATTTAATTAAGAGTAAACCACTTTTTCCCACCCAACGTTTGTCTTAATGAATTTTTTTCACCCAAAAAATTTTAAAATACCATTTTTCTACCTAAAATTAATATTTTGTTATTACTCAAAATCGATTTTGGCCAATTCTGACAGCAAAAATTCTCTTCGTCACCACCATTTGAACCTTCGGTCTCCTCTCTATAAAATCTCTCTCACTCTGGCACTTGATTTCTCATCGATTTTTAGCCACCACAAAGTTAGAGTTTTTTATTCTTAGCTGATTTTTTACTGATTTCATCGATAAATATTGAATCGGTCACTACCATTCGATCCATCGGTTGTCACTATATAAAATCTCTATTACACTAGTTTCTGATAACTCGTTGAATGCTGACTGAGAAAGCGAAATAATTTTAGATATTAACAGAATATAAAATTTGGGTGAGAAATTGATTTTTTAAAACTTTTTTTGGATAGGAAAGTGTCATTAAGGCAAGCCTTGGGAGGGAAAAGTTGCTTACTCTTTTAATAAATTGGCGGAGTAATTGCCCTAGAATCATGGTTTGGATCATGGTCAACTCTAGTCCCTATAAATAATTGAGGCAATCGAAAACTCCACTAAGCTTACCAAGCAGGGGAATAAATAATATCGAATATCGTCTCCCAGATTTTGTTGAAGTAACACTTTAATTAACCTTAATTAATTCCCTTTCTAAATACTGTAAATACTCCGAATTCTTGAAAGATAACACAGACCTGCTGAGATTTATGCTTTAAAGTAGCCTTTTTCTCTTAGAGTAAACGACATTTTCTAACAAGGGGTTTAGCAAATTCCAACTTGATATCTCTATTGCATTTATTTCAGTTTCTTACCTTTAAACTAACATCGTTTCTAACTATTAGAGGTGGTTAGAAACGGTAAGTAAAATCGACAAGTGAAGATATGAATTTTATAAAGGAGGTTACGGTGATTCTAATAATAGTCTCGAAAGTGATTTTGAACTTCAGATTCGGTCTAAAAAACCAAAAATCATTTACTTAGACGCTACTAATATGAGTGATATTTTGCTAACATAAACTCGTCTTCGACCAAAGAAAACTTCGACGCACTTTTGCGTGCTAATATGCTTCACACTATTGTAAAAAATTAGAAGTCTATTAAAATAAAATAAACATCATTACTTTAAGATATGAATCTGAAATAATTGTAACGTGGGATATCGACTTAAAGAGTTGACTAAATATTGGGGGGGAACAGTCGTTTGCTCTTTCTCTGGTAAATAAGACTTCACTGGCGTGCACCACGTCACCACCAGATCATGGCAGGGCCATCAAAAGTTTCTCAAAACGACAAGCCTTTTTGTGGGCGATCTACAAAACGACAATTCTCATAAAATGACAAGTTATGTGATTCGGTTTCTGCCTCCGGTACTATACTCTACAGTACACAACAACTACAGACTACAGAGATAAACTTTGACTTGCTCACTACGATGTGGGGTCCAGCTCTTGTACTTTGAGTGATCGGCTTCTGCAATGGGGACAGACCATAGTGGTAATGGACGGCTGAGATTTTATACAGTTTTGGGCCTAGCAAGATTTGGTGTAAATTTTACCCCATCGATAATAAAGTGAGTTTGCGTGGGAACATGTTAGGGTAAGATGAGACTGCATGGAGGGTACAAATTTGGAATATTTCATCACATTCCCTGATGGCGACACGTGACCCAATTTATATTCAATATTCCATTTGATTGATTGATATATAAGAAATAGAAAATTGGGCAAAATTACACTTAAAATATTATCAAATTACCTACTTGTCATTTATTTTAACAACTAAAATTTAAAAATAGAAAAATTTCTGTTATTTCAAAAACCTTAAGATAATTTTATTATTTAATGAAACCCTAGTAGGATTAATGTTATTATCTCAAAATAAAATAAAACAAATTTTAAACACATAATAGATATTCATGTACTATATTTGATATTTCATTCAGTTTGACATATTGAATAATATAAAAAATAATAAAGATAGTACAATCTTCAGTCTATGATCTTAAATAATTTTTAAAAATTTAATCTGTAATAAAACATTTGAATTGTATGGTATAATTTTTCCTAATTTTATAATATCAAACATACAATATTGAATTTTATTTCTTATTTCAATTATTTGATTGACATAAATAAATGGTTATAAGCTTTGTGATAAGATATACTATACTGAAAAGACCCCAACTCATATTTTAATAAAAGGCATTCTGAAAAGAATAAAAAGAAGCCCTTGGAATGTTTTGTAAAGTGTCTGTAATAGGTGCTTTTTAGAATGTTTTAAAGTACATTTATATTTAAATTAAAAAGCATTTTTTTATTCAAAACAGCGCTTTAAAAAAAAAAGTTACTCTCTTATCTCTTTTTCTTTTTCCCCTAATTGCGATCACTTTAATTAATCTTTAAGAGCCTTTAAAACTATTGATTGAAGTAAGAATTTTAATGGTTATCTTTACTATTAGCAGTTATGACATTCTTGAAAACTCAAATTTATAAGACTATGTTAAAGTATCTTCTTGCTCTTTTATCATCAAAGGGATTCGAGCTTGAAAAAACATATTAGATCATCTTTTACTCTTTTATCATCGGGTCACGCCAATGATGGTTGTTACTCTCTCTCTCTCTCTCTCTCTCTCTCTCTCTCTCTCTCATTTTTCAGTTTTTTGCATGTAAACAAGCAGATAATGGAGATGCTAAACAAATACCATTCCAAGAAAACTGATATCAAACTTTAATTGTTGCATGGAGCTATCATCTAGTGGGCTTAAATTGATTAATGCAGAATCATAAACTAGCTATAGAATGTGTACCATCGTTAGTTTCACGCCAAAGTATGAATATTTTCTTTAAATAATACTAATACGTGATCAACTGATCAATAATATATACATAGAACAAGAAAAGCATATACTATAAACACAAAAGAGATGAAGTTTACTGAGCACTAACAGTATTATATTGTATATTTTAAAGGATAATAGCATCAACATCTCTGTCGTATCAAATTCTTCTTTATCTACTTTATCAAAGTAATTTAGACTTTGAGATTATAAAACATATATAGTCGAATGAGCCCTTATAATTTATCCAATGTAATAGTCCGTTAAATATCGAGTACGACCAAGTAAAAAAATTGTAGTTCATATAAGGAACCCATGTAATTTATCTAATATAAGACTTTGTCAAACCTTGCGTGTATCATAGTAGAAATTACTTACTTACAGTTTCGGTTCTAACTTAGTAAAAATTGTCCGCTTTGGAGATAATTTATATTATTGTCCGTTCAAACCATACTTTTTTGGCTTCACGCAAACATCTTTCACCTAAAAGACAATTTTACTTAGGTATGAATATCCAAGCACTCGTTCGTTAGTGGCATGAGATGTGATTGCTTTTATATAACTATTCATTCCAAAAGTTATAACAAAAGCTCTCGAGTCTTGAGTTATGAGAATATAAAGCATAGTTCACTGTATGATGCAGACTCAAAAGAATCATTTATATACTTTCTTTATCGCATGCATGCTTTTGACTAGCCAAAACAAATTGGTGGCATTGTTCTCTTGTTCAAAATTGGAATGAATGACTTACTGTACTGTTTGAATGGAAATAGCTTGGCATATACTTGGAAATGAAAAGAATGGAGGGAGTAGAGCTTTGCACCATTAACAAAGTGATGGGTGCTATTCAATATTCTTCCAGACATTCCAATATTTAAAAAGGCCACCTCTGGTTGTGGATGCCTTGAATTTGCTCAAACAAATGGCAACTTGGGAGGGTTGAAGCTTTCATAACCATTAAAACAAAATCAAAGGAATGGCCTCAAATCTAAGCATTATTTGATTATTTAGTTCTAGCCTTCATTTTTGCTTTTGGTTCAAATTTTGACAGCTTTTTAAATGACAGAATTGGGCCATTGATGGTTTGGGCCTAGTTTGGGACATGTGTTTGGAACTTTAGAGAATAATTTAGTTTTCAGTGCATGTCAATTTTTTTTTTTGTTTTTGTTTTTGTTTGATTTAATGGAATCATGATAGATCGAATAATTAGTTGTAGCAATTATTTGTTTTTACTATAGAAAGGAAAAGAAAAATGAATATAAAGGTAGTGCTTTAATACGTGTCAAAAAGTGGAAACTAAAAGGAAGAATTTGACGTGACATAAGGCCCATTTAGGGCCCAATATGTTGTCAAGTCCACATAAAATGGGTAAATAATTAACCCCCACTTAAAAAAGATTAGATAAAAACGCACCACACAATAAAGATTAAATAAAAAAACTCAAGTAAAACAATAATCTACCAAACCTAATTCAGGTAATCAGGTATGTTTAATTTGGTTCATGGGTAAATTATTTGTTAACCTCTCATTTATGCCTTAAAAGATATTTCTTCTTTAGTTTCAGATATTAACAACGATATCCCTAATATTAACAATATTATAGTTAAGGACAAACTTTAACCCTTAAATAGATCAATCAAATCAACAAGGATAACCTCAAATCTAAGCATTTGATAATATGAAGTTTCCCTTCATTTTTGTTTTTGGACCTTACTGATTGTATAACGAGTTTATGTTTTGGATTCGTTTGTAATATAAACCTAAATATGTTTATGACATGTTTAACCATTAAATCCAAAAGTTTAACTCATTAATGACATGTTTAACCATTTAATCATTTAAGTCATTAATGATACAATTAAAAATAATTGTGTCATAAAAAATTAAGCACGTTATAAACAAGTTTGCGAAATTGAAGCAACTTATATAATTAATCGTGTTACTAAATAGGTTTGTGGGTTGGAAACTTATTTAGTAAAATGGTTAAGTTTACTCATATGAATATGACACAAATACAATTAGATTCAACTCTAGCCTGCTTAAATTGTATCAGATTTGTGTGGTATTTAAAAAACCGTGACCCCTATTTTTGGTAATGAAATTGGCAATTTTTTAAATTATAGAATTGGGCCATCAATTGTTTGGGCTGATTGGCTAGTAGTGGGGCCATATCTCCCTTCAACAAAATAAACGTTTTGTCAACTGCTATCGGGTGATATGATAATAAAAAAATAAAAGAAAGGTCTTATGAACTCCCGAGTTTAGAGTTCTTCTAGACACTAATTCCCTACTGGGGCTCTTATTCGGCCAATAATTTTAAGGCCTTGGAAGATCAGGTGAGGTGCACGCAAATTAATTCAAATATCCCTAGTGATTAAAAAAAAGGCAAACAAACGCTTTGTCATCTCATCTAAGTTTGGTGTCACATTATTGACCTATTTTGACTTCATCAAATGATTCCTTAAGAAATCTCAGTGCCCAATTAAAATCTAACACATATTTTTTATTCTCTTATCTACTTGATTACTTCAATTTTGAGTGATTAGTAATGGTATTAAACTAGTAATGATGATAAATTAGAACAATTAAGCTGTACCAATAATTTGGTGTTACTATAGGGAAAAGGAAATTATTGGTACCACTATTTATTTAGTTATCGTGTATTCAATCATGGAGGTGCTTTCATACGTGTCAAAAAGTGTAAAACTTAAAAGCAAGATTAACGAGTTGAATGTTAAAGTTTTAGCACAATCATCCTAATACCTGTAATATCCAATTAATCTCAAGAAATTTTTAATTAACAACACCATATTTTAAATATGAGACGTGGTCACTCTTCCAATTGAAATTTATGCCATGGCCTACTTATTATAATAATAATAATAAATGATGTTACATTTCTTTGTCACAATAATTGAGTTTTAAATATATACTTTTTATATTATTATCTAGTTACCCTTTAATCACAAATCTTGGTACTTATGTGAATAGAGTTAAAACAATGGTACTGTTATGCGAGAGTTTATGACAAGCTCAGAATTAATGATAGCTTAGGGAAAGTGAAGTTCGGTAGAGCGAGCTAACCAGACAATTGTCTTACAGGTAAGATAAGCCTTATCCCCTAAAATCAAGGAGAGGATTTCGGTACCTTATCACGTAATTCCAGATTTAGCGCGATCGCGCCAATCATGAGATTAACTTTCCATGTTTAAACCACGATCCCTTAAATAACTCACTGACCGTTATCAAATTCATGTATAAATAACCCTAAAAAACTCATTGTAAGGTGTTAGCAATTTTAGAGAGAGAAAATAGTGTTTATTCTTGTAATCTTCCAAATTTAATATAAGAACAGTAGACATAGACGTGAGAGTTAGCTCATTGAACCACTTTAAAAGTGTTATTGTCCTTTTATTAATTCTTCCTAGCTGATTTTAATCAATTACGTGTCCATCGGTTCTGATTCCATCAAGA
Organism: Pistacia integerrima; assembly: GCA_026225825.1. NCBI lineage: Eukaryota > Viridiplantae > Streptophyta > Magnoliopsida > Sapindales > Anacardiaceae > Pistacia > Pistacia integerrima. The sequence continues at coordinate 15,133,895 of CM047750.1, read as the reverse complement.
TCAATCGAATCTCTTAGGTTGGTGCGATTTTTTGTATCAACATGTAGTATTTTATATCATTCTTAGGTATTGTTAGCTTTCTATAAGGTGATGGTATGGTTTTCAAAGGTTATAGCATTTTTTTAAAACCCGACTCTTTCGGATTGGATCGGTTCAACCAAGACGTGGTCGGTGAGCTGGGTCGGGAGAGAATAAAAACCCAGGAGGGGCATTCACCTAGATTCACCCCGAGGTTGGACTAGTGGTATTGTAGCAACTGTCCGGTCCAATCGGTTTTTGGAATAAACTAGGTGAATTAGACACCAGAAAATGACGACTTTCAGTCGACATTCTGCAAGCAAACATGAGGGGGTTTTGAATGGTGGATCACAATGAGTCTGGGCATGGTATCTGATTAAGTTTTAGTCGTCATAATCGCCGAAATTTGGCTAAGAAATGGTGAAACCCTAGCTTCTGATTGTCGATGATTAGTGGGTGGAATGACTTGGGAACTTTGCGGGTTTTGTAAGGGAGTAGCCGGTGCGTCTAAGGGTGGTGGTGGTTGGAGTTGTCGTTGCTCAGAATGTCTGAAATCTGGCAAAGGACAACCAAAAAAACATGTTATCCGTCACTGGCAATTGGTGGGTGGAATGGCCTGGGTACTTTGGGGGTTTTGTAGGGGAGTAGCTGGTGAGCCTAAGGGTGGTGGTGGTTGGAGCTGTCGTCGCTCAAAATGGCTAGAATCTGGCAAAGGACAGCTAGAAAAACATGTTTTCTATTGCTCGTGATTAGCCAGTGATGAGAGGGGATAAAAAGTATGATTTTGAAAAGGAGAGGGTGGGGGTTTCAATGGTGGTGATGGTGAGAAAACAACCAGAAAAGAGGGAAAAAAGGTCGACTTTGATGTGTGCTAATGTGTGCTAGAAACAGTTGCCATGCTAACGTGTGCCAAATTCAAAAATTTTGAAATTGTTTTAATTGACACGTCATCAGCTTGACTCACCGATTAAACCGGTCAACTCGGGACCCAGCTTCTTTGCCGGGTTAGCCCGAGTTGATTTTTAATACATTGGGTTAAAGTGTTAGTCTATTTCTACACCAGGAAAAAGTTTATGGTATTACGAACAGGGAGGGCAATAGGAGCTTAATTAATTTGAGTATTGTCGCACCATATTAAAAAACTTTGAAATTAAATGACTTCAATTGACATTTGTGTTGCGTGATGCACTTAAATTTCTTAGCCGACTTTTAAATCATTGACACCTTGTTTTCCTCAATATCCAATTTTAATTTTATGATGAATAACTGAAATAAATGTATGATCATCTCATTCACAAAATCAAACCATAATAATTATTTAATTGACAAAAATCAAGTCATATCAATTAGTCTATTTATGATAAGTCAATCAACTTTTATTTTTCAATTTTAAATTAAAATCATATGCAAAATTTTAACATCTCTTTCAAGGATAACAAAATTATCGATTTAAAAAATAACAAAAATCTAAGATGTGGATAGTTAATCGTTAGTGTGCTATTAGAATATATATATATATATATATCTCCGTTTATTTTAACACAAAAAATAATGGGATAATACTACACTTATAATCCAATCTCATAATTTTTTTCTCACAACCTTGACATGGCAATTCATAATTAGTTAGTTCACAAATAGGTTCTGCATGCTAATTGCGAGCTATTATATCGGGATTGTGAAAATTTTTTTACTTATAATCCAATCTCATAATTTTTTTCTCACAACCTTAACATGGCAATTCACAATTAGTTAGTTCACAAATGGGTTCTGCATGCTAATTACGAGCTATCATATCGGGATTGTGAAATTTTTTTTATAAAATTGAGTTGTGAGCCAATCTTTATTGAAAATAATGATAGGGGGATATCCGTTATTTCTTTAACTATAGTAGAATTTTTGTCACTTAATTAAACCTAAGAGGGATTATTGTTATTAACCCTTTCTTCTATGTTAAGGAAGAGTGGGGATTATTTTTAAACTGAAATTTAAAATTTAAAAAATATAGATATATATTTTGTTAGAAACAGTTGATAGAGTGTCACTATTTGTGACCCCACCAGTGACACGTGGGACAATCGAAAATGAAAGGCGCGTCTTAACCTTTGACATGAGGCCCTCAAGGAAAGACAGTTAGTTGGGTACGATCCCACCGGGCCACTCCCTTAATCATTCACCACCACATAAAAAGATGACATTATATTCACTCATCTCCACACACACAGAGAATAAGGACAAAATAACTACCATTCTTCGGTTGAAATTTCAACTCAATCAATATTAACAAGTACAAATGTATTCGTTGAAATTTTTAATTTCTTTATAGTATTTAATATTATACATAGCCACTCAAATCCACGAGATTGATTCATTTGAAATCTATGAAATTTTAATAAATAATTTTATAATCCACAAGACATGCGAATCGACAATAATAATTTTTTAGGAAAAAAAATTATAAATTTTATAGATAAAGAAGAGTAATCAACTTTTTCCCACCCAAGCTTTGCATCCATAATACTTTCTTATCCAAAAAAATTTTAAAATACCACTTTTCTATCCAAAGTTTGTTGATTACCTAGAATCCACTTTCCAATTTGGTGGCCAACGGAGATAAAACTTAGTCCAAACTTTGAGGCTTTTGAAGAGGGCATGTCAATGAGTCTTTTGGTGATGACAGGCTGGATTTTGGTAGTTGAGATTGGTCAGAATTTGACTTGAAAGAGATGGTTGTACATTACATAAATCGCTCGATTGCGGAAAATTGACTGGTTTAGCGGGAGCAAGGTTTGACAGGTTTTGGTGAGTGATAATCGGGAAAGAGAACGTTGGTGGCGTGAGGTCATAAAATGTCAAAATTAGCCAGTGATTGGTTGGAATATAAACTTTGCGTGGGAAAGTGATATTTTAAAACTTTTTGGATGGGAAAGTGTCATTAAAGATAAACTTTGATTGGATGAGAGCTCTAGTGGCTACCCTTTTTAGCACTCGAAGAGAGAGTCAAATGCAGGATCTCTTGAATAATACACCAAGAATCTCTATCGAACCACTCAACCACCTAGAAGTTGATTTAATCAAATTATGATTCTTGAATATAGTATTTAAAATGTTTTTTATTCATTTTAGATTTTATAAAATCAAAAACATTTTTTTGAAATATAGTATTGGACATGTTTTCAAAATTATTTCTAGATATTAAAAAAATTGATACAAGTTTTTGAAAACTATGCTGAAACTGTTCTTCAAAATACGGTTTGGGCCGGAATTACTTCTGTTTGGAAGATTCATAAATTTTAAAATGATTTTCGGTTTTTCTATTTAAAGTAAGAGTAAACGACTTTTTCCCAACCAAGGTTTGCCTTAATGACTTTTCCACCCAAAAAGTTTCACAATGCCACTTTCAAACCAAAGTTTATATTCCGGTAATACCCAAAATATACTTCACTTTTTCAACCATTGTTCAGCGAGTTACCATAAAGCCAAGGTAAGAGGATTTTGTAGAGTAGAGACCACTGGATCGAATGATGGTGACAAATTAAATATTTGTCATCAGGAATCAGTAAAAAATCAACTAAGAACATGAAATCCTAACTTTACAGTGGCCAGCAATTGACGAGAAATCAGATACCGGAGTAAGGCGGTTTTGTAAGGAGACCAAAGATTCAAATGGTGGTGATGGAAAGAATTTTTTCTCTATTGTAATCAGCTTTGAGTAGTAACAAAATATTAACTTTGGGTTAAAAAATAGTATTTTAAAATTTTTGAGTGGAAAATTAATTGAGGCAAACCTTGGGTGCGAAAAAGTCGATTACTCTTTAAAATAAATCCCTACCACATGATTCTAGAACAAGTGTTTGAGGAGAAAGCAAGCCCTTTGCCAAGGTCATTCTCGTAATTAAGTTAAAATCCTCTATTTCTTAATTATTTTTATTCAAAATATACTGTTACAACTATTATTAGGTATTTGGCTTCCTGTAATTTTGGTGATACCAATTTGTCTTTTCTCAACAACAAGATCCTAAAAAGATACCTTCATTCGCTATTATGCCCCACCACTAAAGCAGTAAAGCTTTATAATTGAGCCATTTGGAGCCCCATCTTAAGCTAGGCTACTTCCAACTTTTTTATTTCTTTTCTTCCGTCAGTGGTGTATGACAGTTTAATCCTACCTTAACTAATTTTTTTTATTTTAAAATTATGACTAAAAATCTTAATGATTATTCTTATTAATAAATTTATAAAATATTTTTTAACTTTTTTACCATCAAAGATTTAAGGGCTACTTCCAACTTCTACTGCTATTATATGTAAGGAACATTATTTATCTAACAATTGATTGACAACATTTAATATTAAACTTGTAAAACAATTTGAACAATTCATGGTACAGAACATTTATTCTATTACAATATAGTACTACAATTTTGAATATCTACAAACACTCTCCATAATGTCGTAAACGAAGATTAAAAACTTCAAACCTAGCAAAATCAGCAAGATTTTTTTTTTTTTTTGGTTGCTATGGCTTTTGCAGGTTAGTTACATTGACAATTGTCTTCACCTTGCCAAGTCCAAACTATGTCTTTGAGTGCAGGCCTCACTTCTTCTTCATAGAACTTCTTGTACTCAAGAGTGTCTCCGGCCGACTTCGAGAACTCGACCACCGCGACCTCCGGCGCCACCTCGAAAACCTCCGCCGTCACCACCAATTTCCCTTTTCTACCTTCCTCTTTTCCCAGCATTTTCAACTTGAATTCCTTCGCACACACACCGAAATTCAACTTCTCCGCCAATGTCTCAAGCTTCCCCATGATGGCTGAAGACGAACACCTCGATGTAAACATGGACCCTGATTTCCTCTTATTCTCAAACAATCCTGACAAATCAAACCCCGTCGACATTGACGATATGAACTCGAAGGCATTATAGAAAGGCGGCGACGAATTCTTTGCTCTTACTAATTCAATCTCCCCAGGATTATCTTCACCACTTCCAAAACCATTCTCCACTGTCAATTTCTCATCAATAGAAACCGCTACAGGTTTACAAAACCCTTTCTGAAACCAGGGATTCCGCATAATTTCCGAAACTGTAATTCTCTTTTCAGGATCAGTCACCAGGATCCTTGATATCAACTTCCTGGCATCAGGGGAAATCCAGGGCGGAAACTCAAACTCCGCCTTGAAAATTTTCCTGTACATCTTCATAACATTTTCATCCTGGAATGGTAAAAACCCTGCAAGAAGAACAAAAAGAATAACCCCACAAGACCAAATGTCCGATTTTGCTCCATCATATCCTTTTTTCCTCAGGACTTCCGGGGCAACATATGCCGGAGTTCCACATCTTGTGTGCAACAATCCATCATTCCAGATTTGTTCCGGCAAGGCCGAGAGCCCGAAATCCGAAACTTTCAAGTCCTCATTTTCATCCAGGAGGAGATTTTCCGGCTTCAAATCACGGTGATAAACGCCGCGACTATGACAGAAATCAACCGCGCTAATCAGCTGCTGAAAATACTTTCTCGCCAAGTCCTCCTTCAGCTTTCCCTTGGCGACTTTAGCAAATAACTCTCCACCCTTAACATACTCCATTACAAAGAAAACCTTCGCCTTCGTCGCCATGACTTCTTTGAGTTCGACAACGTGGGGGTGTCTCACCAAACGCATAACTGAAATTTCCCTCTTGATTTGCTCCATTAAACCTTCTTTTTTAACCAGATCTTTCAGGATAACTTTTACTGCAACACACTCCTGAGTGGAAAGATTCTTCCCAAAATAGACTTTGGCGAAGGTGCCTTGGCCTAATAATCGCCCCATCTCATACTTTTCAAAGAGAACATTTCTTGCCCCATTGCTGCAACAATTTTGTTTACTCTCAGCTTGTTCTTCCATAACTCTGAAAAAAAAAACAACTAAACAAGTTTAAAGAAAATATATCAAAAACTATCTCAATTCACATCAAAGAACATTTTTTTGTTGAAGACATAAGTAAGGCTATATGGGATGCTACAAAAAGGGGAATTTTCCATGAAAATTTGGGGATAAGGCTGGAATCTGGAGAGAAAAAAGGTGAGAATTGATGGGAAAACAGTGGTGATTGGATGGTGAGAAAATTGGAGAGAGTGGAAAGGGAGTGGGGTGGCTTGTAGTCATTGGAGGTCATGGTTTTGGTGAGGCGAAGCACATAGAAATTTACAAATATCTGATAAATTTAATGTGTGATATAAAAGCTTGGCCAATAATGGTGAGGACACATTGGGAGATGGGGGGGCCAAGGTCTTTCTGACATTTTTTGTTTGGACTTCTGTAGACTTTCAGGCTTTGGTGAAGGTTCTGGTGTGGTGGAAATTTATTTACCAAATCATGTCTCATCAGGTTTTTATTAAAATTCTGTTCACTTTTTTGGACAGCTCTTGAGATAAATAATTTTAACAAAAAAATTTTATTTAGAGTTAAAAATATTAGATTTTACTAATAATAAAGGTTTATATAGTTTGTATTGATTACATTTTACCTAAATTAGAAGGTGTGATATAAAATGTGTTGGATGGTCAAGGTCAACAGTATTCTGGTAATTGGTGAAGGTAACATCTGAGAGGATTCTAATTGAAGTAAATTTTCATAACAAATCAATCAAGCTCATACTTATCAACAATTTCTTTTAAAATGCTTTTATTTTAAGTGCCTAGCAGTATTGTAATCATATAATTCATTAGTCTTTAAGAGTTTTACATAATGAAGTTGGACCTCCTACCATCACTGCAAATGGTTTACGCCTCCCCATTTCCGGTCCTAATTTTTGCACTAATTCATGGGCAATAAAGTTATGGGAGGCTCCACCATCCACCAATACAACTACCTCTTCCTTCCCAATCAATCCCCTGAGCTTCAATGTCTTATCGGTGGCTATCCCCACAATAGAATTTATTGATAATGCGAGAGGGTTACCTTCCTTAAGTGGTGCATCATCCGGCTCCTATGCGTCTTCCTCTTTTTCGGTATTATCGTTATCGTCTAACACCAGTAGGATCTGGAGTGATTTACTTTTGCAGTGCTGCAAAAGTAAATCACTCAAGATCCTTTGTGATGAAAAGTTTGCAATCAGTTCACGAATTCAGGTTTTTGTTCGCCTACCTTAGCTCCTTCGATAAAAGGTATTTTGCAAGCAACAGAATGCAGACACTCTTTCATCATGGAAACGTCTGATCTCACCCTAGGATTCCAATGGCTTAATCTATGTACAACTGATCACAAGTCAGTCTGTGCATGAAAATCATTCTTTCCAATTACCACATCTTAATGAGCAAGATATATCTTAGAAAAGTTGTCATCAAATAGAGTTTTTTACTGACTTGAGACATGAGTATAAAGTATAGCGGCTTCATTTCAAGCCTTTCCTTCTGAAGTTGTAACTTCTTATGCAGCACTAAATGTTCCAATTTTGTGATGGTATCCCAAGCATGCAACAAATTGTTCTGCAAAACCATGACAGAGTAACATAAGACAGACTACTATTAAAATTTTAAAAACATATAAGCTGATAATGTGACAATGCCATCCCATTCCAACTTAATTTTAAAGTACTTGAAATGTATCCATCGATGTTAGTTAATCATATCATTAAGTTGTTGAATGAGTTGGGCGGGGATTGGGGACATGTCCTACATATGAATTTTCGCTGGTCTTGTATTATGTTTTCTTCAAGAAGTTATAATTATCAAAATTTGCTATATAATTGATGGTTTTCTGGACATGGCAATGCATACTCACAACCTTATTCTTGTATTGAGGATTACTTTGGATTTAATAATAGCTTAACGATACAACCTATAGGGTCAAAGTCCAATCTCCCTAGAGTCAAATCGAGTTTGAAGGCCGAATATTACTAAATATTACTCAGCAAAAACTAATCATACAGAATTACAGATACCTTCATTTGATTAGTCATCTTTTCTTTCACTGCATCAGCACGAGCATTCACATATTGCCACTACATCAACCGATTTTGAAGCATTCTCAGTTGATGTACAGGCTCCACATCACAAGATCCCAGAGGTGACGATGAGGTTTTCTTGCTCTTAAATTGGGTGTTTTTGATCATTTTTAATATTTTATTATAGGGGTGTCTAGTAAATAAACAAGCCTATGGGGTTACTTTTGTTAATTTCCAAATCCTATATCGTACTAACCACCCAGTTTTACTTTTTTTCAAAATATTATTCTAAAAAGTACCAGAATAATGAACCAAGTACACCCTTTATTATTGATCAAGATTCTAAATTGAAAGAACTTGTTCCGCCCTAACCCTGCCCCGCACCCTCATCGCACCTGCCCAACCCCGTAAATTAATTAATTATAAGTTTTATAAAATTTGTATAAGATAATAGATTTTGTGTAAGACAATCATCCCATGATTAATTAAGTCATGAGCATTCCTTCATGAGCAACTTCTCTTGTGCAATTGCTTCTACCAATTCAAAAAGTAATGAAATGGTCTTCCCAGCCTGTAAACGAAACAGTTTGAGGGTAAGTTAAGCAAATGCAGTACTTAAGTCATTGTTTCAAATGCTTTATATAAACAACTTACTGATGGCGAAAAATTAGATAGTATTGACTTGATGGAAGCTAAAAGATCTAATACATGTGGAATTGCAATGGAAGTAGATTGGGGGTCCACCTACAAGTTTAGTTTGTTAGTCATAAGAATCAAACTTTTAGGGTACTAATGATCTGCAATCAGTTCACGAATTCAGGTTTTTGTTCGCCTACCTTGGCTCCTTCGATAAGAGGTATTTTGCAAGCAACAGAATGTAGACACTCTTTCATCATGGAAACAGATGAGTGTTGTCCTTCCATCTCACCCTAGGATTCCGATGGCTTAATCTATGTACAACTGATCACAAGTCAATCTATGCATAAATATCATTCTTTCCAATTACCACATCTTAATGAGCAAGATTTATCTTAGAAAAGTTGTCATCAAATAGAGTTTTTACTGACTTGAGACATGAGTATAAAGTCTAGCTGCTTCATTTCAAGCATTTCCTTCTGAAGTTGTAACTTCTTATGCAGCACTAAATGTTCCAAGTTTGTGAAGGTATCCCAAGCATACAACAAATTGTTCTGCAAAACCATGACAGAGTAACATAAGACAGACTACTATTAAAATTTTAAAAACATATAAGCTGATAATGTGACAATGCCATCTCATTCCAACTTAATTTTAAAGTACTTGAAATGTATTCATCGATGTCAGTTAATCATATCATTAAGTTGTTGAATGAGTTGGGTGGGGACTGGGGACATGTCATGCATATGAATTTTTGCTGGTCTTGTATTCTGTTTTCTTCAAGAAGTTATAATTATCAAAATTTGCTATAGAACTGATGGTTTTCTGGACATGGCAATGCATACTCACAACCTTATTCTTGTATTGAGGATTACTTTGGATTTAATAATAGCTTAACGATACAACCTATAGGGTCAAAGTCCAATTCTCCCTAGAGTCAAATCGAGTTTGAAGGCCGAATATTACTAAATATTACTCAGCAAAAACTAATCATACAGAATTACAGATACCTCCATTTGATTAGTCATCTTTTCTTTCACTGCATCAGCTCGAGCATTCACATATTGCCACTGCATCAACCGATTTTGAAGCATTCTCAGCTGATGTACAGTCTCGACATCACAAGATCCCAGAGGTGATGATGAGGTTTTCTTGCTCTTAAATTGGGTGTTTTTTTTTATCATTTTTAATATTTTATTATAGAGGTGTCTAGTAAATAAACAAGCCTATGGGGTTACTTTTGTTAATTTCCAAATCCTTATATCGTAATAACCACCCAGTTTTACTTTTTTCAAAATATTATTCTAAAAAGTATCAGAATAATGAACCAAAGTACACCCTTTATTATTGATCAAGATTCTGAATTGAAAGAACTTGTTCCGCCCTAACCCTGCCCCGCACCCGCACCGCACCTTCCTAACCCCAAAAATTAATTAATTATAAGTTTTATAAAATTTGTATAAGATAATAAATTTTGTGTAAGACGATCATCCCATGATTAATTAAGTCATGAGCATTCCTCCATGAGCAACTTCTCTTGTGCAATTGCATCTGCCAATTCAAAAAGTAATGAAATGGTCTTCCCAGCCTATAAATGAAATAGTTTGAGGGTAAGTTAAGCAAATGCAGTACTCAAGTCATTGTTTCGAATGCTTTATATAAACAACTTATTGATGACGAGAAATTAGATAGTATTGACTTGATGGAAGCTAAACGATCTAATACATGTGGAATTGTAATGGAAGTAGATTGGTGGTCCACCTACAAGTTTAGTTTGTTAGTCATAAGAATCAAACTTTTAGGGTACTAATGATTTGCAATCAGTTCACGAATTCAGGTTTTTGTTCGCCTACCGTAGCTCCTTCGATAAGAGGTATTTTACAAGCAACAGAATGTAGACACTCTTTCATCATGGAAAACAACTGAGTGTTGTCCTTCCATCTCACCCCAAGATTCCGATGGCTTAATCTATGTACAACTGATCACAAGTCAGTCTGTGCATAAATATCATTCTTTCCAATTACCACATCTTAATGAGCAAGATATATCTTAGAAAAGTTGTCATCAAATAGAGTTTTTACTGACTTGAGACATGAGTATAAAGTCTAGTTGCTTCATTTCAAGCCTTTCCTTATGAAGTTGTAACTTCTTATGCAGCACTAAATGTTCCAAGTTTGTGATGGTATCCCAAGCATACAACAAATTGTTCTGCAAAACCATTACAGAGTAACATAAGACAAACTACTATTAAAATTTTAAAAACATATAAGCTAATAATGTGAGAATGCCATCTCATTCCAACTTAATTTTAAAGTACTTGAAATGTATCCGTCGATGTCAGTTAATCATAATCATTAAGTTGTTGAATGAGTTGGGTGGGGACTGGGGACATGTCATACATATGAATTTTTGCTGGTCTTGTATTCTGTTTTCTTCAAGAAGTTATAATTATCAAAATTTGCTATAGAACTAATGGTTTTCTGGACATGGCAATGCATACTCACAACCTTATTCTTGTATTGAGGATTACTTTGGATTTAATAATAGCTTAACGATACAATCTATAGGGTCAAAGTCCAATCTCCCTAGAGTCAAATCGAGTTTAAAGGCCTAATATTACTAAATATTACTCAACAAAAACTAATCATACAGAATTATAGATACCTCCACTTGATTAGTCATCTTTTCTTTCACTACATCAGCTCGAGCATTCACATATTGCCACTGCATCAACTGATTTTGAAGCATTCTCAGCTGATGTACAGGCTCCACATCACAAGATCCCAGAGGTGACGATGAGGTTTTCTTGCTCTTAAATTGGATGTTTTTGATCATTTTTAATATTTTATTATAGGGGTGTCTAGTAAATAAACAAACCTAGGCGGTATTTTTATTAATTTTCAAATCCTATATCGTAATAACCACCCAATTTTACTTTTTTAAAAAAATATTATTCTAAAAAGTATCCGAATATTGAACCAAGTACACCATTTATTATTGATCAAGATTCTGAGTTGAAAGAACTTGTAAATTAATTAATTATAAGTTTTATAAAATTTGTATAAGATAATAGATTTTGTGTAAAATGATCATCCCATGATTTAAGTCACCAATCAAATTTTGTAATTGTTCGGCTTTAATAATTAACATGACTAAATCTTGTATTCACATTGTTCACAGGAGGCGACAATGATCTTAAAGCCTTTTAGTTTGCCTTACTTTAAGAGAAAGATATTGTTGGACATGCTTGTTGCTGTTAGAGGTGGAACAAATGGGTCGGGTTAGGCGTGTCAACCTTAACCCGGCCTGCATCAATCCAGGTTCAACCTGACCCCCGTATACCTTGTCGGGCGAGCTGGGCCTTCATTGGCCAACTTGGCGACCCGGTAGATTATATATATATTTTTAGAAAAAACCCGTCCAGCTCGCTGGTTGGGAGTTTTTCAACTTGGCGAGTTGGACAAAAAAAATTAAAAAAAAATTTTAATTTTTTTACAAATACCTATTTTACCCTTGAAATATAGCCGTTTTATAATAGTTGGAAGGGTCTTTTTTGGTCATTTTCTTTTTCCCTTTTTTTGTATAAATAGGGCCTAAACTCTCATATTTCCTCACATCCCAAATTCTCTCATTTTCTCTATTGAAATCTCTCAATTATTCTCTTTATTTTCAATTTGCTCTCATTTTAATTTTTATTAGTTTTTGCAATTTTCAATTCATATTTCCAAATTTCAATTCTCCTTCTTTAATTCTTTATTTCTTCTATATCCAATCTTTTTTTTAAAAAAAATAGAATGGATAGATATTTCCATCCCATCAATTTCAATGATGAAGGAAATTATCCTAGTCGCCCTGAATTTACGTTATTAAATTTAGTAGATTCAAATAGTCCTGCTATCCCATTCTCAGAATCTGATACACCTCATAATAATCCCCCCTTCCTTCCCATGCTGCTACACCCGGTGGTTCTAGAGGTCGTCCTCATAATCGTTGTCCTCGTCCAACTCCATCTCAAGCAGAAGCAGATTTATCAACTGCAGTCAAAATTGACGACAGGCACACATAAGACGTTTAGGTGCATTTCGATAAGTTTTACGAGACAGAAAATGAAGTTTAAGTGAAGAAAGCAAGATGAGAGTATTGTGGAGATATTTATAAAGCTGATGCAAGTAATGGTACTAGTACTTTAAAAAGACATGCTAATAAACCTATTGCTCAACATGGAAATAGAGAAACTAATCAAACTCAAATAACTAATATGGGTACTACTTGGTGTTATAATTCTGATGTATATAGGGAACAATTAGCTTTATATATTGTTGCAACTGATCAACCTATTAATATGACTGAAGATAAATATTTTGAAAGATTTTTTAAAAATTCATTTTTTCCAAGATTTAAAAGTTATTATAAAATTGCAACTAGAAATGATTTAATACAATTGTTTGGGAAAATGAAATTAGAATTAAAAAATAAAATACATAGTTGTCATATTAGTGTGGCTTTAACCGCCGATATTTGAAGCGGTAAAGCTAAACAAGATTATATTTGTGTGACTAGTCATTATTTTGATAACGAATGTAAATTAAATAAATCTTTATTGGGATTTAGATTAATGGATGTGGATCATAGTAGACAATAAATTTATAATAAAATTGTTGAAGTTTTAGAAAATTATGATATTGTTCACAAAGTGACAAGTTTAACTTTAGATAATGCAAGTGCTAATAGTAAAGCTATAGATTTTTTTCGAATAAATTTTCCTTTTTATGACAATTTGAAGTTTTTCACCAACGTTGTACATGTCACATTATTAATTTAATTGTGTGAAAAAAATATTGATAAAATTAGAGATTCTTTAGCTTGGATTACTAGTAGTTATAGAAGAAATGTTAAATTTCAAGATGTTTGTATAAAATCAAACATGTCTCCTAGAACTTTTGCATTAGACATGCCTGTTAGATGGAAATAGTACTTATTTAATGTTTGATTCATGTTTACTTTATTCAAATTTAATTAGTTATTTTGTAGCAAATAATAGGAGTCCTTATTATTTGATAGACAGTGATTGGCATATGACTCAAAAATTTCATTCTTTTCTTATATTTTTTTATCAATCCATTTACAACTTTCTGGTGTGTATTATCTTACTAGTCCATTGGTAATACATACAATAACTTTCTAGTGTATATTATCCTACTAGTCCATTGGTAATATATACAATTATAAAAATTTCAGGTTTATTTAAAAAAAATAGAAATAATGAAATTTTAGTAGGACAAATAGAGGCAATGGAATTAAAATTTAAAAAATATTGGAAACTCATTCCTTTTCTTTATTGTTTAGCTGCCATATTTGAACCTAGAATTAAATTAACACGTTTAGAAAATGGTTTAGCCACGTTAAGTGAAAATTTACGAGACGAAGCATATACCAATCAACTAGGAGAGATAAGAGAGTGTCTTGCAGATGTATTTTTGCAATATGAAAATAGGTATGGGAACCAGAGAAGAGGCGAAATACCCGAAGAAGTAGCATCAGAAGAAACAAATGAAGACTTCGACTCTTGGAGTGTATTTAATAGGCCGAAGAGGACCCGAACCCGAAGCACAACCTCCTCCTCAGAAGCATCAATAATGAATGTACTATCCTCCATGTAGCTACAGAATAATGAGCTGCACCAATATTTGGGAACCCCCAACGTGCTACCAGCGGATCCACAACAAAGAGCCAACTTTGATGTCTTAGAATATTGGAAAACTAGAAAATGTATTTTTCCAGTATTATCAAGACTTGCCCTGGATGTTTTCTCAGTTCCTATCTCAACCGTCTCATCTGAACAAACATTTAGTGCAAGTGGAAGAATTTTAAATGAAATGAGGACTAAACTTTCACAAAAAATTATTGAAGTCCTCACATGTCTTCGAGATTGGGAACAGTTGTGCCAACATGATCAATACAAGGTTGTCGACGATACTTTAATAGAATCATTTCAATTTTGTAATATATTTGATACAAATGAGGGAGGTCCTAGTCAACTCCCAAATTAGTTGTTTTGTAAATTGTAACTTTGTAATTTGTAAATTAATTATTAATTATTACACTCTTTTTTCCTTACCAAGTTTTTGTCCCAATTGGGTTTTTCTGGGTAAGGTTTTTAACGAGGCAATAATTATTCTAATTTTTTTATTTTTTATTTTATTTTTTGATAAATGAATAAATCTAATTTTTCTTATATTACAATTTAATTGTATTAAAATTGAATTAATATTTAAAATGTTAGCAAAAAAAATTAATTTAATTGAATTATTGATATTTGAAAAGTTAACAAAAAAAAATTACACAAAATAAAAAAATTCGGGAACCAAGCACAAAACCAAAAGGGGCCCGTCGGGTTAGGGTTGGCGACCGAGCTGAGGGCCAACCCTTCTAACCAAGAGGCAGGCCTAAACCGGCCTACCCTTGGTGGCGGGTCCAGTTAGGCCCGAGGCCCACCATTTGCCATTTTGCTTAACACCATGCCATGGGTAGGTCGACGGAGGTTATTTTTCCACCTTTAGTATTCTTTGGAATATTGTTGGTGACTTCAGTATTCTTAAGGAGCCAATTTAGCCAAAGCTCTGTATTCCTGTAACATCCATTATTTTCGATCACTAATTCAGGGGGCTCAGTTCAATTAAAAAAAATATTTAAATATCAATTTGATGAAAGCAAGGAATCACTTCCTATGAAAAAATTGGAAAAAAAAAAAAATCAGAAATGCAGTCTACATTATCAGTTTGATGGGGCTAAAAATCACTTTCTATAAGAAATTGGAAAAAAAATCAGAAGTCCACCACACACTATGAAAAATTTAAATAGAAGTCCAGCATAGAAAACACACTATGAACAATTTGAAAAAATAGAAGTCCAGCCCAAAAAATAATTTGAAAAAGTACACCGATGCCAGGGATCGAACCAACGCATGACAGGCGAGAATACTTACCACTATACTACAACGACAAGTTGATTCAGACTAATCTAAATACATTTGTTCTTAAGAATGCATTACTGTCAATGCTTTCAACCGAGGTATCAACGTTAAATTCGCAGGACCACCTTTTAGTATTGTGAAATGAACTCCACTGAATGACTTAAAAAATGTGAATTGAAGCTTATAACAAAATGTTTACAACTCAATCTAAAACACTGACTAAAAAATTTTAGTTAATGGACTGATATAACAATCTATACTACAACAGACAAGAAGAACATCCATGAAGTACCCCATGTTACAGTTAATAGCCATGCTTGATCCTCGTAAAAACCGTACAACCATTCTTGATCACAAAATCTAGTTCTTCTGATTCACCAAGTTTGTTGTGGAAAAGATGGAACTTGTCCAAAATTAGTGAAAGTTGCATTGTTGTAATAGAGGATGGTTATAAGTAACATACTTCTCCCACAAGGGCTTGTACTTCTCCATTCCAATCTTCGAGTTTCCACTAAAGTGCAGCACAGCTCCCTTCTCAATCAACTGAGGATCAACATTTGTATAACCCAACCCTAGTACATGCCAAGCAGGACTCAATGGTTCTGCAAGCCATAGAATGTCAAAAGTCCAGGTGGCAGAGTACCGAGTTTCCACAATGTCCGGTCTATATTCATTTCTTGCCAGTAATGGTAGATACCAGTTACATTCCTTTTCCTTCATTCAACCAGATCAAACACGTTCATCCCAAATGCCCATCCGCAGGCATCAGGATCAAAATTTTCACGTATAAGAGGGTGAGAGTAATTCAAGTATTTATGGTATCTATGAAATGTCTCCATGCATGTCTCGACAGCTCCATTGACGTTACCATTCAAATCAATGGAAAACAAACCCGACAGGTCTTTCTGAACAACGACATCATCATCAAGAAAAGCCACCTTCTTCAGTGCAGGGAAAACTTCTGGAATATAAAACCTCAGATGATTAAGCATATAAAGATATTTAGGGTTCCGAAACTTGATTGGAGTCCTCCCGTCACCCCTACTGCCAGAAAAATATATAATAGCGTTGTGTTTCAGCATCTTGAAGCTGCTTAAGTACTGGAACATAAGAAGCATTCAACCATGTGAAGTCCTCAAACTTCTGAATCTCAACAGTTACTCCTCTAAAACTGTTAAGAGCAAACCAGGCCTTCATTGCAGCATAATTTATTTCATCAGTTACAAGATGAAAGACAACCACATCTGGATTCTTTGAGTTTAAAGCAGTTGAATTGACCACAACTGAAGTTGCCAAAATGTTGTCGGAAAAAACACAGAAATGATAGAGACCGTTATCTATAAGTTTCACTTCCATTTGCTTTCTCTCATAATTCCTCTGCAAATTTATATTTCCAAACCATTCAGTTGTTAACCTAACACCAAGACAGTAAAGACTTTTTGGGACTTCTTCAGCAGCAATTTGTCCATATTTTGAACTCTTCTCATTCACAGCACTCATCTGTTCTTCGAGAGCTTGAATTTTGGCTTTCAATCTCATGATCATAGTTGCACTGTCATAATGAAGTTGCTGAGCTTGGTAGAGTAGAAGTGCCATATCACGGACAGCAGTTTCTGATTCTCTGGTTGTCAAAGGAGTTCGTCTTGTCGCAGCGTTAGAAAGAAGGGATTGTGAATTGCGGATCTGGGCACTTAATTCCCAAGCAAATTGAAGATTGTTGCTTTCTTTGGCAATCACGACAAATGCTTTGGCAAGAGAAATCTGGTCAGTAAGTTGCCTGGTAACTGAGTTAGCATTCAACATTTCATCTGTGATGTTCAGACCTTCCATTATCCTCTCATGCCTGTCAGATCTCTGAAAAGAACGAATAGCACAAATTTCCTTAAACTTTTGCAATGAGCTAGTAAAACTTAAAGGTATAGCAGTTGCCATTCTCAGTACAAGAGATAGCAAAAT
The DNA here is from genome assembly GCA_026225825.1 of Pistacia integerrima. Lineage (NCBI taxonomy): Eukaryota > Viridiplantae > Streptophyta > Magnoliopsida > Sapindales > Anacardiaceae > Pistacia > Pistacia integerrima. The sequence continues at coordinate 15,116,377 of CM047750.1, read as the reverse complement.
TTAACATGTATCACAAGATGCAATAGGACAATGCTAACATCACTAAACAGCAGGATCCCAAATATTTACTATCCAGACCACATAATTTAAATCAAAAATATTTTGATAGAGACTACTTAATTGAAATCATGAATTTTTTTACAGAGACTGCATAATTCAATCATGAACTATTTTGATGGAGACTGTACGATTCAATAGCACAAAAGATTTATTTTATTTTTCATTATTACCAGTAAAGCAAAGCAATAAACACTGTTGACTTTCAATTTGACAAACATCTTCCATCAAAAAAACAAATTACACTAGAAGATCATCACATCAAAAATATTAAAAATGGCATTGTGCTCAGTGCATAAAAGCTCCAATGAAAGTGGGAAACAGGTGAGTATCTTTTACGCACCATTTCCACAGAGATGGGGAAAAAAAAAAGCGCAGTAGGCACATTTGCAAATCCCCCATTACATTATCTATATGAGCTTTCCATTACCTTGCTACCATCGTATTAACAAAAGATCCAGATCAGATGAAGTATATATTTTCAAGGAACATGATGCACAGCCACTTTGTTTTTTTATAAATGAAGACCCAACATTGAACTTGAAAATTAACAAATTAGAACTTGTAAGGGAGGGCAAGTATATTATTGTGCTCCCAAGTTATGGTTCACATCTTCTCCCTAACGATTTTTGACTAGGAGTGGGAAAAAAAGCCGAAAACTAAACCGAATCGAAAAATCGGACCTAAAAATTAGGTTTTTTTAGGGATTCGGTTCGATTTTAGCTTACAATAATGGGTAAACCGAATATTCGATTCGATTTCAATTTTTTTAAAAACATAAACCGGTTAACCAAAACCGGATTGTTAAACCGATTTTTAAAAAAAATTAATTTTTTTCTTTTATTAAATCCTTCTCTCTTTCTCGGAATTATACCACTCTCTCTTTCTCGATTTGTCCACTTTTTTCTCTTATTAAATGTCCTTTATCTCTTTCTCGATTTCTTTATTTTCTCTTTTATTAAATGTCTCTCTCTCTCTCTCTCCCTAGATCTCTTCAATCTTCATCTTTCACTTTTATTAAATGCGTCTCTCTCCCCTTCTCATTTTCAAACTTTCTCTTTTATTAACTTTCTCTCACTCTCCCTCTCCTTCTCTCTCACTCTCTCTGCAAATACGCATCCACCATTTCTATCTTTTCCTTCTCTCCAACTTCAGTTCCAATGTTCCATACTCCAAATAAAACTTCATCATCAAAACCATAAGCCATTTGTATAAGCACCATCAACGGTTTCACCATCTCAACCTACCACTCAACCTCCAATCCGAAAAAATCCTAGGAAACTATGGTCTCCCTTTTATTGGTCTTTGGTTTCACCATTTCAACCTGCCACTCAACCTCCAATCCGAAAAATTCTAGGAAAAATATGGTCTCCGTTTTATTGGTCCGATCAAAGACCATTTGGAGTGGGTGAGTGGCAAGCTATAGTAAATTTGGCCAAATTGGAAGGTTTTATTGAATTGGGCCAACTGGTCTAGACCATTTTAAAAAATCGGTTTAAGTAAAAAACCGGTTCGGTTTCGGTTTCGGTTTGGTTTGGGCTTTTATCTAAACCGGAATCCGGTTCGGTTCAAATATAGGATAAACTGGTTCGGTTAACCGGTTTTTTCCACCCCTATTTTTGACAGTAAGTTACCCAACCTTAAAGGCCTTGAAAATGTTTCCCAAAATCAAAAGAATACCATAAATCAAATTAAAAAATACTTCACAATGTGCACCTAATGCAAATCTTGACTTATAAAATTGGAGGGTACACAAAGAATATAAAATAGAATTATAAAAGTAAATAAGTTAAAAAAAAACACAAGTTTAGAAGTCAGCCACCTACTTTATAAATTCAGGGGTTCAGCTCTCATGTTCAATTTCACTTGGTTTGAAAATTTTTCTATTGACCATTTCACGAGTTTTAGTTATTATAAAATAGAAAGTGACTGAAACTAGACACAAACACTTGCTTCCATAAAGCATTCAAAGATCGAGAAGATTTCAAGAAGCAGGTGGAATCGGCGGAAAGGATGACCAAAAACACGTTATCCAGTAGCCATGCATTAGGAGAATGGCTTGGGAACTTTGGGTATTTTTGGAGAATGTCGAACATTTCTTCGAGGTGTTCTCTGTGGGACTCAACGACCTTTGACTTTACCAACATATCATCGACGTATACTTCCATAATTTTTCTGATAAGCTCTGCGAACATCTTGTTAACACGGTGTTGGTAGGTTGCTCTTGCATTCTTCAGGCTAAATGGCATGACTTTGTAATAATAGATTCCTCAGTTAGTGATAAAGAATGTGTTTTCCTTATCAGGTTTGTACATCGGGATTTGATTGTATCCCGAGTATGCATCCATGAAGCTGAGCAAGGCGTGTCCGACTGTTGCATCCACCAATTGGTTTATCCGAGGCAATAGGGAGCTATCTTTTGGGCATGCCTTGTTGAGGTTGGTGAAGTTAACACAAGTTCGCAATTTGTCATTTGGCTTTTTGACGAGGATCGGATTGGCGAGCCAGTTGGAGTATTTTACCTCCCTGATAAAGTCGTTGCTGAGGAGTCTATCGTCCATCGGCCTCCACTTTTGGCGGATGGGTCGAGCCTCAAGGTCGATGTTTAGCTTGTGGCACATAACTTTGGTGTTGATGCCAACCATGTCAACATGGACCCAAGTGAAGACATCTAAATTCTCCATCAAGAAATCAATCAACTGTTGTGACAACTCTTTGAGAAATCGAGTCAAATCCTGCTTGCTGGTGGGGATCTTGTGCAATTCTTCCATAGCGCTCGTTGGCTGGTCTTCTCTATGGACACGGGGATTGATTGTATCCTCGGGCGATCTTGGTTGCGACTTATTCTTCACAATTGCCATGGTCGATGATTGCTTTTTCCTTTTGGGTTGTGGCGATGGTCTTATTATAACATTCTCTGAAGTTGGTCTGTGAACCTCGAAAAAGGCTGATTCCTATCACGGTCGGGAACTTCATGCTTGGCAATAAATTGAGGTCATGATCCTTAGTTCCTTAAAGAGTGACCTTCCTAATACTGTGTTGTATGCTGACAGGCCATTGATTATTTAGAAGTCTGCCATCAGTTGGCTGTATGTTATTCTTCACCCATGGTGATGGGCATCTTGGGATTATGCGGTCATCGATGAACCCATAAAACGGTGTTGACGAGGGTCTTAGGTCTTGCTCTCTAAATCCCATTTTATAGAAAGCTAGGTAGCTAAGGTTGACCGCGCTTTTGTCGTCCACCGTTATTTAGAAAATGTCATTGTTACCAATCTATGCTTTAAGGACTATCATGTCGCAGTAAGGGTGTTGAATCATCCCAGCCTTTTTCTTCTTCGTGAAGCCTATTATTTGAATTTCCGCCCTTGGCCTTTTTATGGCTTTATTTTCAAGACTAAGGACTCGTGGCATGGAATCGGTTCTTGCATCCCGAGCATATTAGGCTCTAGTGCGATTTGAATCTCCGATCACATCTGGTCCTCCATGAATACTTTGAACTTGATTCACTTGAGTGTGCGAGGTGGCTGTGATGGTTCGCACCAGTTTTTGCTGTCATTTTTCTTCTTGTCGAGATATTCCTTAAGATGGCCTCGTTTGATAAGTTTTTCGATAGTGTCCTATTAAGGATTGACACTCGTATGTTTCATGGCTAACATCTTTGTGGAAGCAACAATATTTGTGGGTGTTCCTTCTTGTTCTCTAGCTCCTTTCAACTTCTCAAGTCTAGCCAGGCGCCTTGCCTCACTTGATACTACGAATATTTTTAGCGAGTAGGCCCACCAAGGGGGTGTCTCCGCTAAAGCGGGGGCGTGTTTCTCATTCCCTCCTAGGTTCTAGGCAATGTTTTTCAAAAAATTGCACCTATCCCCGTTTCTTCGATCCTAAATGAATCTCTTCCTGTCTTTTAATTCCTCATTGTCTCGCCGAGTAGAGGTGTCAATCGATGTTCTAGAGTTCAAAGCAACTATCGAGTTTTCTACTTGTTGGCATTTTGCGTCCATTTAGAAGAACTTGGTCAAGCTTACGTGGTCCTCGGCTTGCATATCTCTCTAGAGATCGGTCTGCGACCTTATGCCAGTGATTAGGAGTGTTCAGGTCGACTCCTATGGTGTTCTGCTATCTTACTTTGCTTGTTTTAGAACTTAGTAAGGAATGAGGTTAAGGTTTCACCTTTCTCCTATCAAATGTTGCTCAAGTAGCTTAGAGGCATGGTGAACTGCCTCCTTGCTTAGAATTGCTAAAGGTAAAAGGCTGTAAACTGCCGCCATGAGTGAGTTGAGTTTTCTTGTAGTTGTTTGAACAATCTTTTCACGTCACTGACCAAGGTGATTGCAAAGTAATGACATTTCACGTGCTCTGAAACCTTATATTGTTCTATTAGGTCGTTGAAGGTTTCGAGTTGCCTTTGCTGTCAAAGTTCACATCTAGTGCGAAACTTTGAGGCAAAAAAGCATTTCGAACTTCCTTATGGAATAGGGAGTCAGCTTTTCCCGTCTCGGCAATTTCTCAGATTGTCGAGCATTCTCTACATTTGGTTCAATTGATGGTCGACCCAAGGGCTTTGCGCTTGTACGCGACGAGCCTACAACTTGACTGGATGATTCTAACGCTAAAAAATGGAAGGAGTAAAAAAAACATTAAAATGAAAAACAGCACAAAACACAACACAAAGGCACACAATATTTTACGTGGTTCGGCATAACTTGCTTACATCCATAGATGAGAAGGTTTTCACTATAATAATATGAAGACGATACAAGTGTTTCATCACACCATCAACATTCATTCTAAGGGATAGTTGGATCCTCTAATTCTTTTGTCGAACATCTTGTTTCTATGGCGTTTAATACCCCTTGGTATTTACCCGATACATAGAGCCCTCTACCCTATGGTACCCTTACATTAGAACCCTTTGTATCCTCACATTATCTCTCTTTACTTCCCTCTCTCATTACATTGAATTGGTTCTAACCCCCTTATTTATAAGGGGATATATGGGACATCCAAATTCTAATAGGATTCATGTTCCTATTCCTAATAGAACTCCCATATTTAACTTCATTCTCCTAAACCAATTCTACTTCCCTTATTTATCTTACAATTGAAAAGAAAAATAATTATTCTTAATTACAAATTCCTCAACTAGAAATTTGCCTGAAACTTAATTTTTTTTTTTTTTTTTTTTTTTTTGCTTCTTGTTTGCCTTTTCTTCACAATTACAAAAAAATGTTCATATTCCAACAGGTTCTAACTCCCCCATTTATAGGTAAAATAGGACATTCTTATTATACTAGAATTCTTATTCTTATTCCAACAATTCTTGACTAGATGGATCAGATGCTATAATATCGATCGGATGAGATTGAAAAGGAATCTGCATTTCAGCAACTGCTACATGATTAGATGGATCAAAGGCTACATTATCAACCGGATGGGATTAAGAAGGAATATGCATTTCAGCAGTTGTTGCGTGATTAGATGGATCAGATACTACATTATCAATTGGATGGGATTGAGAAGGTTTAGATTGTTGAGAAGGAATAAACATTTGAATAGCTACCACATGATTAGATGGATTAGATGCTACATTATCAACCGAATGGGATTGAGAAGGTTCAAACTGTTGGGAAGGAATCTACATTTCAACAATTGCTACATGATTAGATGGATGAGATGCTACATTATCAACCGAATAGGATTGAGAAGAAATTTGCATTTCAGTAGCTGATGTATGATTAGATGAATCAAATGCTACATCATCAACTAGCTGGGATTGAGAAGGTTTAACTTGATGGGAAGGAATCGGCATTTCAATAGCTATCACGTGATTAGATGGATCAAACACTACATCATCAACCAAATGGGATTGAGAGTGTTCAAACTATTAGGAAGGAATCTGCATTTTAGAAACTGTTGCATGATTGGATGGATCAAATGCTATGTTATCAACCGAATGGGATTGAGAAGGAATCTGCATTTTAACAGCTGCTGCATGATTAGATGAATCAAATGCTACATCATCAATAGGATGGGATTGAAAAGGTTCAAATTACTTGGAAGGAATCATGCATTTCACTAGCTACCACATGATTAGATGGATCAGATGCTACATCATCAACTGGATGAGATTGAGAAAGTTCAAATTGTTGGGAAGGAATCTGCATTTCAATAGTTGTTGCATGATTAGCTGGATCAGATGCTACATTATCAACCGGATAGGGATTGAGAAGGAATTTGCATTTCAGCAACTGTTGCATGATTAGATGAATTAGATACTACATCATCATCAACCGAATGGAATTGAGAAGGTTCAAATTGTTAGGAAGGAATCCGCATTTCAGCAGCTACCACATGATTAGATGGACCAGACACTACATCATCAATCAGATGGGATTGAGAAGGTTCAAACTATTGGGAAGGAATCTGCATTTCAGTAGCTGTTGCATGATTAGATGGATCAGATGCTACATTATCAACCGGATGGGATTGAGAATGAATCTACATTTCAGCAGCTGTTGCATGATTAGATGGATCAGATGTTACATCATCAACTAGATAGGATTGAGAAGGGATGGGAAGGAATCAGCATTTCGGTAGCTACCACATGATTAGATGGATCAAACACTACATCATCAACCGAATGGAACTGAGAGTGTTCAAGGCTCCGTTTGGTACATAGTTTGGGAAAACTAGAAATTTGTCTTTGGTTAACTTATTCTCAAAATATTACTCTATCTTATTCAATTTCTTTTAAACTCCTTAAATTTGTTAATTTAACTAAACCCCAAAAAAAAATTTAAAATTTGACAAAAACACCCCAGCAATCCACATTTACCAGATTCCGGTCACCACTGCTGAAAGTTAGCCGGGATCTGGTGTAATGGCACACTACTAGCTGAATCTGGTCGGTAGTACGCTGATCTAGCCTTTTTCGGTCAGATCTACGGCCATCGAACCATCAATGACAGCCGTATCTTTGGCCATCGTTGACGACCAAATATGGCTAGATCTGGCCTTTTCCAACCAGATCCACCGTGGATCTGGCCAGAAAAGGCCATATCGCGCACGGCCATAACATCCAAGCGGTCATGCGTTGATCCACCGGCATGCTGTACGGTGATCGCCACCCTCCGCGATGATGGTCGGTCGTCCATATTTAATGGATGGGAGGGTTCAGGGGGTGTTTTTTGTTAACTTTTAATATTTTAATATAGGGTGTTTAGTAAATAAACAAACATATGGGGTATTTTTGTTAATTTTCAAATTCTACATCGTAATACCCACCTAATTTAACTTTTTTTCAAAATATTATTCTAAAAACTATTAGAATAATGAACCAAACGGACCCCAAACTATTGGGAAAGAATTTGCATTTCAGTAGCTACTGCATGATTGGATGGATCAAATGCTACATTATCAACTAAATGGGATTGAGAAGGAATCTGCATTTCAATAGCTGCTGCATCATTAGATGAATCAGATGCTACATCATCAACAAGATGGGATTAAGAAGGTTCAAATTATTCGAAAGGAATCTACATTTCAACAGCTACCACATGATTAGATGGATTAGACCCTACATCATTAACAAGATAGGATTGAGAAGGTTCAAATTGTTGGGAAGGAATCTGTATTTCACCAGTTGTTGCATCTCCATTTTGTATTATAGTTGATGTGATGATTTTAGAACATATAGCCTGGCCACAAGGGGATTCACTAGGAGAGGATCATAGGAAGTATGCCATAATGAATTAGATTCTCTTTAAAGTTTCTGTTGAAATTATTGCATAGTATCCCAAGAATTTTCCCGAGCCCACTCCAAACGGGCACTTGAGGAGATTTAGTTTCATTCAGTATTTTCGATGAAAGTCAAACATTTCTCCGAGCTATTCTATGTGGGACTCTACGACCTTTGACTTTACCAACATATCATCGACATATACTTCCATGATTTTTCCAATAAGTTCTGTGAACATCTTGTTAATGCACTATTGGTAGTTTGCTCATGCATTCTTCAAGCCGAACGACATGACTTTGTAATAATAGATTCCTTGGTCAGTGATGAAGAAGTAGTTTTCCTCACCAGGTTTGTATATCGGGTTTGATTGTATCCCGAGTACGCATTCATGAAGTTGAGCAAGACGTGTCTGGCCGTTACATCTACCAATTGGTCTATCTAAGGCAATGGAAAGCTATCTTTTGGGCATGTCTTGTTGAGGTTGGTGAAGTAGATGCAAGTTCACCATTTTCTGTTTGGATTTTTTACGAGGACTGGATTAGCAAGCCAGTTGGGGTATTTTACCTCCTTGATGAAGTTGTTGTTAAGGAGTCAGTCGTCCACCAGCCTTCGCTTTTGGCGGATGGGTCGAGCCTCAAGGTTGATGTTAGCTCATGGTTCATAACTTCAGTGTTGACGCCAACCATGTTAGCATGGACCCATGCAAAGACATCTAAATTGTCCATCAAGAAATCGATCAGCCATTGCGATAGCTCTTTGTCGCGATTCTTTCCAATCTTGAGAAATCGAGTCAGATCCTGCTTGTTGACGGGGTTCTTACGCAATTCCTCCAAAGGGCCTATTGGCTAGTCTTCTCTATAGATGCGAGGATTGATTGTATCTTTGGGTGATCTTGGTTACGACTCGTTCTTCGCAATTGCCATGTCGATGATTGCTTTTTTTTCTTTTGGGTCGTGGCAAAGGTCCCTAGTATAACATTCTCTAAAGTTGGCATACAAACTTCAAACAATACCGATTCCTGTCATAGTGGGGAACTTCATGTTTGGCAATAAATTGAGATGACGATCCTTATTTTCCTTAAAGAGTGACCTTCCCAATATTGCGTTGTATGCTAACGGGCCATCAATTATTAAGAAGTTTGCCATCAATTGTGCAGTATCTAGTTCTTCACCCATGGTGATGAGGATCTTAGGATTATATGGTTGCTGTTGAATCCATAAAGCAGTGTTGGCAAAGGTCTTAGGTCATGCTCTCTAAATCCCATTTTATGGAAAGCTTCAAGGTAGGTAAGGTTAATTGCTTCCATCATCCACCATTATTTGGAAAACATCATTGTTGTCGATCTATGCTTTGAGGACTATCGTGTCTCAATGAGGGTGTTGAATCATCTTGGCTTCTTCTTCTGTGAAGCCTATTATCTAAATTTCTGCCATTGACCTTTTTATGGGTTTATTTTCGAGACTGAGGACCTGCAGCACAAAATCAGTTATTGCATTCCTAAGTGTATGGGCTCTCGCGCAATTTGAATCTGTGATCATGTCTGGTCCTCCATGAGTACTTTGAACTTGATTCACTTGAGTGTGGCGAGGTGGTTGTGATGGTTCGCACCAGTTTTTGCAGTCATTTCTCTTCTCGTCAACATATTTCGTCAGATGGCCTCGTTTGATGAGTTTTTCGATAACGTTCTTTAAGGCTCAACACTCGTCTGTTTCATGGCCAACGTCTTTGTGGAAGTGACAATATTTGTGGGTGTTCCTTCTTATTCTCTGGTCTTCTTTCAACTTCTCAAGCTTGGGTCAAGCGCCTTGCCTCACTCAATACCGCAAATATTTCAAGAAGCAGGGCCACCAAGGGGGTGTATCCGCTAAAGCAGGGGCATGTTTCTCATTCTATCCTAGGTTCTGGGTGATATTTTTTTAGAAAATTGAACCTATCCTTGTTTCTTTAATCCTAGCTAAATCTCTTCCTATCTTTTAAGTTCCTTATTGTCTCGTTGAGTAGGGATGTTGGTCGGTGTTTTAGAGTTCAGAGCAACTATCGAGTTTTCTAGTCATTGGTATTTTGCAGCCATTTGAAAGAACTGGGTTAGGCTTATTTGGTCCTAGGTTTGCAAATCTCTCCTAAGATCAGTCTACGGCCTTATGCCAGTGATCAAGAGTGTTTGGGCCTACTCTTCTGGTGTGTTTGCTACCTTATCCTTGCTTATTTTAGAACCTAGTAAGGAACGAGGTTAAGGTTTCACCTTTCTCCATCAAATGTTGCTCGAGTAGCTTAGAGGCATTGTGAACTGCCTCCTTGATTAGAATTGCTTAAAGCAAAGCATTGTAAATTGTTGCCACAAGTGAGCTGAGTTTGCCTTTAGTTCCTTACTGTCTCGTTGAGTATGGGTGTTGGTCGGTGTTTTAGAGTTCAAAGCAACTATCGAGTTTTCTACTTGCTGGTATTTTGCGGCCATTTAAAAGAATTGGGCTAGGCTTATATTGTCCTAGGCTTGCAAATCTCTCCAGAGATCGGTCTACGGCTTTATGCCAGTGATCAAGAGTGTTTGGGTCGACTCCTCTGGTGTGTTTGCTACCTTACTTTGCTTGTTTTAGAACCTAGTAAGGAACGAGGTTAAGGTTTCACCTTTCTCCATCAAATGTTGCTCGGGTAGCTTTAAAGGCATTGTGAACTGCCTCCTTGCTTAGAATTGCTAAAAGCAAAGTACTGTAAATTGTCGCCACAAGTGAGCTGAGTTTGCCTTTAGTCGTTTGTACAATTTTTTCATGTCACTAATACCAAGGTGACCGTGAAGCAATAACATTTCGCGTGCTCTAAAACCTTGTGTAGTTCTATTAGGTCATTAAAGGCATCGAGATGGTCTTGAGGGTCGCCTTTTAAATTCGCATCTGGTGCTTTGAAACTTTAAGGCTAAGGAGCATTTCCCACTTCTTTGGGAAATGGGGAGTTGACTTTTCCTAATGACGGGTCATCTCGACAATTTCTCAGATTGTCGAGCATTCTTTGTACTTGGTTCAATTGATCATCATCTAAGGATTCTGCATTTGTACACGACAAGCCTATAACTTGGCTGGGTGGTTCTAACTCTGTCGGTCGTGCACTTGGATAAGTGAGCCTATCATGCACACTTATCTATGTTAATGAACTGTAGCTACTAGGGTGATAAGTGTTATCGTAATCTCGGTTGCTTCTTTTGTGACTCGTGTTCACACCTACTTGTAGGACTTGACCGCTGTCTAGGAGAATAGTTTCTTGGCAGCCCACTTGTCTCGATACTGGCTCCTTCCCTAGTCGCCTACAAGGGAAGTTTTGACCATGGACGCCGCACTTCCGTGCGCCCCTCACAGGTCGTGTCTAGAGGTATCGCACGCTCTGTGGCCTAGATAAGGTGGATTGGAACCCACAGTCTCGAGCTCCCAACTCAAGTGCGTTGGCTCTAAGTATTTGGTTGCCGGTTTCCCAGTTGCACATTCCTTGTTCCAGCCACATTTTGTTGTAGGACTTGCATTGCAATGGTTAGTGACCTTGACGTGTCCATCGTTTGGATGTTATCGGGATTGGAAGTACCTACTCCAAGGGGTTTACTATTTGGATGACCGGTGAATTCAGGGTCATTAGGTGGTAGGCGATCGGACGGAGCTCCTTGTTGGACCTCTTGATGGCCGGTCCCCTTAAGGCCAGCGGCTTGGCTTCTGGAAGTTTTGTTAAGGACCATTGCTTCCATACAGAGCTTGTAGCCAGTGTTCGTGAAGAGGTGTTTACTTTGCATGGAATGTTCAAGAGGGAGGCCCTCCTTCTAGCACCAAAATATTGATGCGAAAATTCATATCAACTAAAGATAACTTAGAAGGGGCCAGGTAAGATGTTTGTATGGTTACTGGTAACTAATAAGGTCGATAAAACAACATAAACAAGTAAAGAACAAAAGAGATTTTTGTGGTGGTTCGGTGGTACAAAGACCAAGCCTACATCGACTATTATGTTATTGCTTAAAGGTGTTACAAGGCCAAGAGAAATTACAAGGGAGATAAACGCGAGCTAAATGGAAGACATTTAGCTCTCACGACCTTCTCTCTTTAAATGCTCTCTTACATGGATGAGTGTGTTTTCCTTTTGAATTTTGCTAAAACTAGAATCGTCCTTTGAAACGGAAGTCATGAGCTCCTTTTATACTTGGTTCGTCTGATAGAGGTTGAGAGTGGGCACTACGGGATTGTTTGCACGCATAATCCCCTTGATCAGAATCTGAATCAGTAATCTCCATGCTTGTGACAGACCGGACCATGCTAATGGTAGCCTAACCCATGCTTATGACAATAATCACCTTGTAAGAAAAGGTAAGTGCTGATGGGACAACACGTGGGACGATCCTAGCCGCCAGGCTTTGATATACCTTATGGACGCATGGCACAAATCTGACCGCCAGGAATTAGGCACAACACCAACCAATTTCACAAAATCTAAAACCTTAAAAGACTAACTTGTTTTTCACTCATGATAATAGTGATATACCCAAACCATAACCTCAACAAAATTATGCTTGTTTTTGCTAGGATTTAGGTAATTAACATGATTTTACCAAAGATATGTAGTTGGTCTGGGCACCATAAACTCACTAAGGGGTGAGTTGAGTGGTTTTGTGTAAGCCTTCTAAACCAACCAAGGGGTGAGTCAAACCGGCCTGAGATAGTAATCAAGAGGTGAGTTGGACCCGTTATTATGGCTTCCTAACCAATTAGGGGTGAGTTAAGCTAGTTAGAAATAGTAATCAAGGGGTGAGATGGAACAGCTATGCTAGCTCCTTAAATTGGCTAAGGGGTGAGTCTAACTAGAGATAACGTCAAACTTAATGAGGGCATCCCATGATTGGGTGGAGAAATATATTATGATTCTACATCGAATGGTAAATGGAATAGGTTTTAAGTGTATATAAGTAGCATCACCTCATAGACGGTAACTAATATATGTGATAACTAATATCATATATCGTGAATGGGCTGGAATTAAAAATATCAACCAATAAATGATGATGAATATATTGTGAAAATAAAATAATAATATATCACATTAACAGTTTGCATGTATAATGCTATATTTAACATTGGAATTTATGAAACAAAACTTGAAATTAAGGAAACGAGAAAAAACATGTCTATTATCCATATTTAATTATTTCTTTTAAAAGTACTCGATACTATACGGATTTTAGCCAAAGTTAAATAGAGTGAAATGAAATATTCAAAGAGTTTGTGATGACGAAGCAACAACAAAGATGATTGAAACCCAAAAATCAATAAGTGATATGATAAGCCAACCACAAAATTGTATCAAGATTTGGATATTGAATTAGATAAAAATCATTCAATAATAATAATCAAAACTACCTCTGTTATGGAACCAACCTTGACATAAAAAAAAGAGGAAAAAAAACTAATCTGGAAAAATAAAAGGAAAAAGGAAAACTAAACAATTATCAAAAACTCTAAAAAGTCCTGAAACTTTCATAAACTTTCAAAAAGACCCCTAAAAATAATAAAATCATCCAAAAACCCATTTAAAAGATTCCGAAGGTTAAAAATGACAAAACTTGTTCTTTGCAATGAGCCTAACTTGTTGGCCATTTCGGATTATCCTGCCAAATTTCATAGCATTCTAAAACTGTCAATACTATTCATCCTGTAGGCCCGTGCATCAGATTGGCATCCATCATCGATCATAAAACCTTAGTAATTCTCAAGTGCAAACGTCCACACTTTAAAACATGTAGACCAACCAAAATCAAATGTTATATGCCCATCTAGAATATTTGAGGGAAGAGTTGTTATTTGTTTGATGTAATTAGTAAATGGGTTTGGTTTTGAGCACTAATGTCGTATATCATGAATGGACTAATGCAATTAAAAAAATCAACCAATAAATCAAGATGAATATATTGTGAATATAACTTAATAATATATCATATTAATAGTTTGTTTATATAACATTATTCTAACTTTTGAATTAACCAGACAAAACTTGAAACTAAGAAAATAGAAGTAATTAATTTTCTCTTTCATGATGTTTTAAGCCAACATAGGTAGGAAAGGAATTCCAACTACTTCATAGACCTTAATCTTTTCTCTTAAGTATTAATTGAAGCATTGATTGCCATTTATACATTCATTAAGAAATTCAGCAATTTCGGCCGACAACTGAAAATCAGGGATTCAAAATATCACCTTGAGTCCTTTCATTACCCAATTTGTTTTCAATTAGAGTAAACGACTTTTTCCACCAAGGTTTGCCTTAACAACACTTTTCTACCCCAAAAAAATTTTAAACTACCACTTTTCAACCCAAAATTTATATTTTGTTACTATCCAAAGCCGATTCCGACTTATTCTGGTAGAAACAATTCTCTATGTCACCTTCATTTAAACCTCTTGTCTCCTCTCTACAACACTCATCCCTCTCCAACACTTAATTTCTCGCCACCATTCTATCCATCGGTCTTCACTCTATAAAACCCCTCGCATCCACGCTCCTGGTAACCCGCCGAACATCGGCTAAGAAAATGAAGTGTATTTTGGGTATTAATGGAATATAAACTTTGGGTGGGAAAGTGTCATTAAGGCAAACCTTGGATGGGTAAAAGTCATTTACACTTTTCAATTATTGCATAAAAAAGAAAAAAAAATTATCAGTAATTGGCAACCACTTTCTCATTTTAGAATTTTTTTTTTTTTTTTTTTAACACCTTTAATGCCTGTTTTATAACTCTACAGATGAACCCAAGTGATCCAACTATTCATGATCTTTCTTACTGTTAATCAGGTTTATTTAGGTGATTGTTCTTTTAAAACTGCTTCCATCCTTTTTTTTTTTTTTACCGCCTATCCATACTTGAAAAAAAAAAAAAAAAAGGTTTTTGGGCCTCTGTAACATGGGTCCAATAAATAGATGAAGCAATCACCTGCAACCCAATGCCCAAAATTTTCGTTTGGATCGGAGCCCCATCCATTAGCATATATTTCTTCTTCATAGCCCAGGCCAATAAATAAGAGTTCCCAGAAAAGTTGTTTGATTTTTTTAGGTAAGTTTGATTACAGTATGACCTTACTCGACCGCAGATTGGAAGCCAAAACTATATTAGATCTTGTTAAAGTCTGCAGGAAGGAAAATGTATTTTGGGAGATCGGTGGAATTGTGAGAGATATTCACAACCTTGCCCATAGTTTTTCCTCAATTGGGTTCAGTGGACCAAAAGAAAAACTAATATGCATCGGATTCTCTACGTCTAAGTTGGCTGTCATCTTGCCCAAACAGTATTTTGAGAATTTGTCTTCAAGATAAACCATATTAATATCTATTTGAATTAGGTTGTTTGATTTTTAGTTTATGAATTTCGTACGTATGTTGTTATCTTATATGTAAGTTTTGTTTGTTGTGGAATTGATGTTTCATTCTAATCACAAAAAAATTAAAAAAGAAAAAAGAAAAGTTTGATTAATCTTTCCTTGAGTTACGTTTTAGTTTCATTAAACACCCAACTTCTTCATTTGGAAAATAAACCAGAACCCCCATATAAACTATGTAACACATGCTCTCTTTAAATTTTTCAAAGTTTCAAAGCATGTCTTTGATTTTTCAAAAAAATTGTTCAACTTTCTTCAGATTTGATTTCATTATAGATGAACATACAATGAATAATTCTAGTAAATTGTTTAAAATCAAATTCGGGTCTTCCATATTTTGGTAAATTTGAACTCTTATAATACAAATCCGATATTTGTTCAACTACCCAAAGAAACTAACAAATAAGGCAACGTTAAACTCACTAAATCCAAGAGTCAATTCTTTTTAACCTACGTCGGATCCAGACAATTATTGTGAATATTTTTAAGAAATGTTTAAATAGTTTTTTTAATCTAAAAAAAAGAATGAAACATGAATGACGTTTTTTCTTATGTTTAATATTTCTAACGTAAGCAATTTCATTAGCTTGATGCATGATCTCTTTTTTGAAACGTGGAAACATTAGTTGGTGAAGATTCAATTAATCTTTATACCGTGAACAATCCTAAACATAAAAGAAAAAACAAAATTCTCTTTGAATGATTTAGTGGTTCGATAAAGATTTTAAATGTATTACTCAAGAGTTCTAAATTTAAATCCCTTTTCGATTATTTTATAAGAGTAATCACTGAAACTTTTAGTAATCATTGAAACTCTTACTTAACTAATAGTTTTAAGATTCTAAAAGATTGACTGAAATGTATGTAAACTGATTTAAATATCCCGATAAAAAAATAAATAACTAAATAAAGGCAAAAGCGGTGGTCCTTTTGGCATCAAATTCAAATGTGTATATATATTACAACAACTCCTCGTGTATTGCGTGTAGAATCTTTATGATGTGGATGATATTATAAACAAAATTTAACATATGAAACACGAGTTCAATATAATTTTATTTTGTGTTTCTGAGACAGGACACGAGTAGTGTTGTGTTCACTGTTCAAATTTCGGCTACAAATTATTTTTAACATATTTTCCAAACACTTCACTTCTACTTACTTCTACTTCTACACGGATTAGACACATTTCAAACGCTACCTGCTTCTTTATTTTCAATTTCTTTGAAAAACTTTTGACCCCACTCCCTCTTCTACTCTACTTTTTTTCATTATTATTTCGAATTAATAACACAAATAATTGAAGCAATTGTTTTTCACAAGAATATCTATAACTCTTATATTAATTTCTTTAAATTTTTCATTTGAGAAAAAAGATTTACACTATGTTTGGTACCGTTTATTCAAATAAACTTTATAAAAAAAAATAGTTTATTAGAGTAGAGTTTATGAATTAGCTTTTATAAAAGAAAAAAAAAATTATTAATTATTTGGTTAGGAAAATGTGAAAGAGTTTTTTAGTGTTAGTAAACCAAAAAGAGCTTTAATATATCATAATAGATCAAATCAAATTTATAAAATAGAATATAAAATATTTTTGAAATTTTAACACTTTAATTAAGTAAAAAAAAAAAAAAAAACTTATTCCATAAGTTGTAAAATAATGTATTTAAAAATCTATAAGCGTTTTTTAAATACAACTAAATATCTGAATGAAGGTTTTTTTTTTTTTTTTTTTTTTTTTTTTTTGAGGTTTAATATTATATCTTAAAAATTTTGTTTATACTAATAATAGTGTAGATAAATGAGATAAATGGATAACCATAGCAATGATGGTAAGCAATTAAAGAAATTGAGTTGATTAAGACACTAATCCAATTTTTAATTAACAAATAAATCATCTAAATCGAGTCAATAATAGTAGTCTTAATAAATTATAAAAATCCCCATAAACAAATAAAATTAAAAAAAAAAAAAAAAACAATGGAAGGTTCTAAAAAAGGAAGTTGACAAAATTAGTAGATAAAGCAAGCACATGAGAATGAATATGAAATCATGAAATTTGAAAATTACGTGTCCTTTTATGTAATTAATTATATGATGATGTCATGCATTGCATCATCCCCAACCTTCCTTCAACGCGTGCATATTTTTTGGACCTCACCTTTACACTTTTTCTTCTTTCCCAAATTTATTCCACACAAGAATTTCGTTTTAGGACTTTAATTAATTTGACCTATGATTAAATGAATAAACCCGGTTTAACAAAACTCAGAAGAAGAGAAAAACAAAAGAACTAAACTCTCTCCTGTAAACTTACGCTATAATTTTTTCTTTTAAAATGATTATTGTAAGACCAAATGCAATCTAACAACACAAATATAATACCTATAAAGATAGGTTGATATACGTTACTAGTCAGATGAGACCCATAATTGGATAGACGGGATTTATTACGAGTTGATTAATTGCAAGTTTACACGTGTAAAAGAAAGTTAATGTACAAAAATGTAACTAAGATTTTTTTTTTTAATATAACACATATGATTAAAAAATTAATTTAAAATCTTTTTTTTTTCTCCCAAAAAATAGCATGGATACACCTTGGTACACTTACCAAAACTATATACAAAATAAATATTTTCTGAATTGATAATTGTTCTATTAATTATTATGTTAATTTATATTCCTATGAAAATAATATGAAGCTAATATAAAATGAGCAAACAAAATGTTCTCCGCCCAAGGTTTAGCAAAATGGTAAGTTTTCACTCCTAATTTCATAATAATTTGATTGTACTTTGTTTAAAGTCATGTGAGTATCGTAATATTACTGGTCAAAACTCAAGATATGATATGATATCATGATATTAACATAATAATATATTTTAACAATTGTTAAATTATCTTAAAGATCAACCATGGTCCATATTGTTTATGTAAAATTAATGTGGATTAGAAACTTATTGTATTAGTTAATTTTTTTTAAGTATTAACCTAAACAATACAATGATATAGAGTATTGAAAATGAAAACAATTAGTGAGTCAGAGAACGGTTGGTGAAGTAAAACCACAATTGTCACTTCACTTAATGGATTTTGTTAGGCACTAATCACATCAACTTACCGTAATTGAATTTGACCTATGCTGTTATGTTAGGGTTAGAGAAATCAAAAATCTATAATCAAATCATTTAATCTTTGAAAATGCAATTGAAAGTAAACGATTGCCCAAATTCAGTCCCTAAAGCAATTGAAAATCAATTAATTAGCATGCATGGATAAGAAAATTATTAAGTTAATTACAAGTTATACGTTGAAAATAATTTATTTCATTTTTCTCATGTGAGGTCGTTTAATATTAAATTCATCCGTTTTCTTTCCAAATAATTAAATGTCCTTATTAGATGAATTTTGATAATTATAAAGAGTTTTTGATACCTAAGTAATTATTTTAAACGAGTTGAAAATGAAATAAACGTTTTTGAAAATTAGCTAAAATCCCTCAAGTCTTTTCATTTTTCTAGGATTTAAGATATTTGGCCGACATAAGATGACAAGAAGAATCAACTCTCAAGTCTTCGTGAAGTCAAATCTTCTGTTGGCTAATTTGTTTGTTTTTGTTCTTTTTATGTAATATTGATTTTTGTACTTATTTCTCACGTTCATAGACAAAATCCTCCGTCTTTGATATTCTATTCTATTTATTTTATGAAGGGACCCAAAGCCAGGCCACGACATACTTATAGTTGAAGTCAAGAACAAACTATAATGGAAAACTTGAATCTTTCTGTCACAAGGAAACTTATTTTGACAAAATGTGCCTTCTAAATAAAGATAAGAGATTTACACCGCCCCCAATTAATTAGTATATCGGTGCCTAAAATATTCGGACTATATTTTTACTTTGCATTTCATGATATTAACTATAACACGACTATGTACAAATATTCCTGGATTTAATATAAGACATCATTTCAAATTAATGCTAACGAATCCAACAATTTTTTAATTAATAACTAATAAATTTTTTGTCAGAATCATACTTAAACAACATTGAATTCATCTGATTAGACAAAATTAATATTATTACTGGTGAATCAAACTGTGTTAAATGGTCATGATAAAATTCATATCAAGATTTTATAATTAAAGAATATTGAGTGTATACATATATAAACTTAGAAGAAATTCACAAGCATTTTAGAAAAGAAAATGATAAGAACATTGAAAATAATAAATGGGGTAGGGTTAGATTAGTTAGTAGGAATGTTAAAATTTTCAAAATTGGGTATGCAAAATGTTGGGCAGAAAAGAATTAGGTGGGCAGAATTTTAGAAAGAAGAAGGGCCTACAAATAAAGAAAAAGTAAACATGGTTATTAAAAGAGAAGCGTGTCAAAGTTTGGCTCAATCACTTTTTAATAAGTCTTTGAGTATTCCAAGTTGTAAAGACCATGACATTTCTTTCTTTCTTTTTTTTTTTTTTTTTTTGGGGAGAACGAACATTTTCCCACCCAACGTTTGGCCAAACGATCTTTCCCACCCTTCAAGTTTCAAAATGATATTTTCCCACCTTTCGTTAGGTTCTACTATGTTTTTTGTTAATATTTTATTAAAAAGACGAAAATATCCTTAAATATTTAACTTTATAATTTTTTAATTAACCAAAATGTCAAATATTGAAAAGTAAAAAAAATAATAATAATAATTAACCCCACCTAAAATGTTAGAATTAATACTATGAAATTGCTTAAAGTTAAATGACCTTAATATTTATTTATTTATAATGTTATCAATATCCCATCACTATTATTCAATAATCTTCATAATATAATGATTTTCATTTTTACTAATTAACATAAAAAATCAACATTCCTAATTAATTAAGTAAATAAAGGAAAAAAATATTTTTACACTTAAACTAATAAATAATTGAGTAAAGACTTTGACTTAACTAAATTTTAATTTATAATAAACTAATTAAGAAATAAACTATTTAAAAGTATTTTCGTCTTTTCAGATAAATATTAACAAAAAATACTAACAAGACCTAACGAATGGTTGGGAAAGTGTCGTTTAGCCAAACCTTGAGTGAAAAAAATACCTTGAGTGAAAAAAATGTTGTTCTCCCCACATCCATCCCTCCACCCCCCTTTTTTTTTAATTAAACCATTCAACTTAGCTAGAATTTTATTATTCTACCTTTGACATTTCTAAATTTGTTTAACATTTCAAAATTCCCTTCACTTTCTTTACTCTGAATTTACACTGCATTTCAATCACCTTTATTTTTCCTATTCTTTCTCATAATTTTATATATTTATGTCAATGTACTCTTTCTCCAAACACTTAACGTAGAGTTGTCCCCCCAATTCAAGGAATACCAAATTTATAGATTTGCTATAACGAATCCAGATTCATGGTAGCGAATTTTATGCTCTAACAAATAATGTTTGTTACGAAATTCCAAAAGGAAATTCTCTATTGCAAAGAAAATTTTTTTTTTTTTTTAACCGAGGATGTTTAGGCTAATTTACGCACATCTCACCTAATCGTCTAGGACTCTAGAACAATCGGTAGGATAATAGTTCCAGTGACTACCCCTATTAGCACCTGATGAGGAACCTGAACTTAGAACCCCTTAAATAATACATCTAAAAAAATTCATTGTAACAAACGCAATTTCAAGAAAACATATATTTTGACCTAAAATGAGTGTTTTTAATTCCTAATGACTTTGTATCAAATTAGAAGAGTAGTGGGGCCACAGTTAGAAAATGCTAGATAGCGGTGAGCAAATTTGTGAGATTCTTGTAATTTATTTTTCTTTATAACGAAATTTCATAATGACAAAGTGAAGCATACAATTTAAATCCTCATTTTAGCACAACATACATGAATTTTAAATGCATCTACCTAGATGCAATATAAAAATATTAATATATAGTATGATTGATGTAATACTTCCACGATATTTTAGATTTTTTGTTGCATTTCAAAATCTTTGTAGAATTTGAAGTAAGAAAAGATGAATGGAAGAAAAAATTTATTTCCTCGTAAAAGACAAAAAATCCCCTAGATTCTATGTTTGATAATTGATATAAGGCCGTCTTAGGATGACCAAACCATTAAAGGTCTACTTGAAATCAAAAGTATCAAACCTCGTGTTTCAACATTCAAATTCAACTAATTGATGTTTCCCCTTTTAGTTAAACATATACTATTAATGATTTATGGAGTAAATCTAGTCTTCTAAGCAACCCCAATAAATTAATCAAGCCAATTGGCAATATGAACGACCCCACTAATTAAATTCATCCAAGATTTGAAGTCATGCAGCTTAGTAGCTGTAACAGCCTTGACCTTGAGAAGTTGGAAAAGTCCATATTGGATTATTCATAATAATAATAATAATTTGGTCATTAGTTTTCATATTCAGTCTTTTAATTAATTGGATATAGACATCAAATTTTTCAATATTCATGAACCAGAACTCGTGTGACAGACCCCGAATTTTACAGGTTCAATGCAACCAACCTGGTTTTCATTTTTGGTCTGGTCCATCACCGTGAATATGAACATTCCAATTTCTACTTTCCAACAGTAGGTATTTGACTTTTTTTAGGGTTTAGAATCGTATCAAAATTCTTAATACTTTAAACTTGGGTTTCCAACTTTAGAAATTCTATAAAAACATTTATGACTTGTTTGATATAGAATCTTATTAAAAAATTTATAACGTATTAAACGTATTTCTTTTTTTCTTAAGAGAGAGAGAGAGAGAGAGAGAGATTCAACAAAATTTATGAGATTATGTTTTGTAGAAATGTTTTGAAAAACAGCTTTTAGATACAATCCTAAGAACTAGCACTCATTACTCAATTAGAAAAATAATAAAAACTCGTTTTCACACTTTTAAAGATATTTTAATTTAAAAATATTTTTTAAATATCATATTAAACAAATTTTCTAATATTAAAAATATTATATATATAACTTAAGAATTTGAATTGTACTCAAATTTTTGAAAATTATTTCCAGATCACAAATAAAAAAAAAAACCCCATTAAAAAAAAAAAAAAAAACTCAAACGCAACCCTAAACATTAGTGTAAATTTGAAAAACCCAAAAAAAAAAAAAAAAATTGTTTTCTCAATTTTATATTAAAAACATGCATTTCCAATTTTTTTCAAAAAATTTATATATATGTATGATTTCTGATGAAGAGAATGATCTCATTTGTATGATCTCACCGTCACAGCACCCACCGTCCGCTAGATAAGAATAAATAAAAAGATGTTTTAGAGTGTAGGAATTGACCAAGTACTAGATTCAACCCAGCTTTCTTCATAAAATATTAAAAAATAGAAGTATGTTTAGCATGTGAAATATTTTATCTATTTTTTTATTTTTTCTTCTCTTGACCACTCAAAGAAAGAATGCTATCCTTTGTGAGATTTACTACACCAATTATAATGTCGGCCGGCGTCTGAAGAAAACCACATCTAATTTATTGACTCTTCTTTCTGTAGCAAGCAATAAATCCCATCAGTCCATTGGACAACTTGTGCTTTACTTTCCCCGTTCCATTTTCTAATCAATTCATTTGATATTCATAACATAATTTAATTTACATATCATAAATATCATAATTTTGATTATCGAGGGTATCCAAGCCAACTTATATGTATTTTAATTAATCCATTAAGGCCCTGAAACTATTAACTAGATAAAAGCTTCCGTCGCTACCCTTACTAACAACCGAGAAGGAATTCAAACTCAAAACCTCTTGAATAGCACACCCAAGAGTCTCTATCAAACCAGTAAGTCACCCCGAGATAGTTTATGGTTTTATTTAAATAATTTACTTACATTGGAACATGTAAATATCAATATGTTATAATATTGTTGGTAGAAATAAAAATACTATATAATTGAGTATTCTTCAAGTCAAGTGCTTGATTTTCTACTTTAAAAAGCACAGAAAAAACTCACTCTATATATATATATATATAATTTCTTTGTTTTATATTACATTATATTGTGTTGTTAGGTATTTTCAAAGAGGAGTTAAATATTTATTTTCTACAAGGCAAATGCAGCGGTGGTGGACTAAAACAAGATGTGTTTCACACATAAGAATGGCTTGTTCATGCCTTATTTTTCAAGATTGAAGTCACCCTAATTCATGTTGACTAAATATCATATCCATTTGAGCACAATATCAATTGGGATTCAAATATGCTCAACTTTAGACTAAAGCGTGTATATATATATAATCACACAATAACCTTACGTAAAATATTAAAGATATGTAGATTTATACCGTCAAATCCCAAAACTTAACATGAACACCTGATTTAAAATATTTTTAATTTTTTTAACACGATGTCATATTATGATCACTTTACAGATATATATATTTTTTCTTTTGTGAAGACCAATTATTATTATTTAAAAAAAAAAAAAAACAAGTTGAGTATTTAATCCTCTAAATTTTAAAGTTCTATATAACTTATTAGATAAGTGTATTGAAGAGAAAAAGTCTAAAAAAGACAATATCAATAATAAAAAAATCTCTGTAAAAAGAAAATATTCCTTTGGACAAAATAATGGTGAAAGATGTAACGTGGAAAATGCTTCAAAACGTGGGCATAGAGCAATCCTCTGATTTATTTTATTTACATTGAAAAAAATAAATAAATATATGGACAAATATAACAGCTGGTCAGTGGTCACATTGAACTTTCCATTCCTTCCAAAATTCATTAATTAATTAATTGATCTTCATCTTCGTCTACTGGAACAGCCCCATCTTTCTTTAACCTTTTTGTTGTGCTTGACTTTGACAATTGTACAAGGATTTTCAAACCAAGTAACCGACATGTCACCCACTTTCCGCTAGCTTAGGCTGTATAAATACTTGTGCTTATTTCCCTTTCTTTTATAATACTTTTCTATATCTTACTTTCAATTCAAGCACATGCCAGCTCTTTGCTAACATATTTATCTTATCTTTTAAATCTCCTCCTCTCTCTCTCTCTCTATATATATATATCTCTCTTTTTCCACCTTGTTTCCTCCCTGCAATTCCATCTTTTAGCTTCTATATAACTTATTTTCACCAGGGAAATCTCATAAACTTGCTTTCACTTTTGCTCATCAAGACGTGTTTTAGCTAGCCCGCAAATTTATTTTAGAGATCGCGAGAAGTTATGGAGTCTTTTTCATGGATTAATACTTCGTTGGATCTGAATACTAAGCCTCTGAAATTATTCAACGATGAACTTCACCTGCCGCCGGTGCCGCCCTCGCCAAAGAAGAAAGACTTGCCAAGCAATGTTTCTGGGTTGGGAACAAAAAATCTCTCTGTAAAAGAAGAGGTAAGTTCAATAGATAAATCTGTTTATTAATTTGTTATGGAGAGTTTTTTTTTTTTGGTATTAATTGTTGTGTTTTGATTTGCAGACTGGAGCTTTAGTTGAGGAATTGAACCGGGTGAGTGAAGAAAACAAGAAGTTGACTGAAATGTTAACAGTGATGTGTGAGAACTACAATGTTTTGCGGACCCAATTGGTTGATTATATGAACAAAAATCCTGAAAAGGAGATTAGTTCTTCAAAGAAGAGGAAATCTGAAAGCAGTAACAACAACAACAACAACAATAATGGAAATATTGGAAACTCTGAAAGCAGTTCCACTGATGAAGAATCCCGCAAGAAACCAAAAGAAGAAACCATCAAGCCAAAGATTTCTAGAGTCCATTACAGGACTGATGCCTCCGATACGGGCCTTGTAAGTCTAAAATCCATTTATATTTTGCATAAAATATTGATCAATTTTTCGAAAAATTTAAATTCAAATTTTTGTCACTACAAGAAAATACATCTTTTGTATCAGAAGGATTTTGTTGAAAATCTGTCGCAAAAGACTTTTTTTATTTTGTTTATATCATATTTCCAGTGAAACTAACTGATACTAAAACTGGCTTTGCAAAAAATATTGTACGGATTTTTATCCAATTACTTTCTGATAATAACAAAAAAAAAAAAAAGCATGATAAATACTAATTTTTTGTGTAGTGTGTTCATGTGATTGATCGAAGTTTGAATGTTTTACAGGTCGCGAAAGATGGATATCAATGGAGAAAATACGGGCAAAAGGTCACCAGAGATAACCCATCTCCCAGAGCTTATTTCAAATGCTCTTTCGCTCCAAGCTGCCCTGTAAAAAAGAAGGTACTTATTTAGCCAAAATCTTAGGCCTTTTTTTCATTATTAAAAACACAACTGGAGTTAGTTTACAGTTTACTGAGTGAAATTTGGTAAAAATTTTCAGGTTCAGAGAAGTGTTGAAGATCAATCTGTATTGGTGGCAACTTATGAAGGAGAGCACAATCATCCACACCCTTCACAAATGGACTCGACATCGGGGTCAAGCCGGGGCGTGAACATGGCGGCGGGTTCAGTCCCCTGCTCAGCCTCTCATGGGTCAACCGTCACATTTGATCTGGCAAAATCAAAGTCAAGTAGCAATGACAGAGTAGTGAAGCCGAGATTTGAAGCACCAGAAATGAAGAAGTTTTTGGTGGAGCAGATGGCGACTTCGTTGACTAAAGACCCCAATTTCACAACAGCTCTGGCGGCTGCAATCTCAGGAAGAATGTTTCAACCTAATTCAACTGAGAAATGGTGAAATTAAATTAATGAAAGTCGGTGTAGATGAGTTGAACTTTATGCATTTCAAAGTTAGTTGGTAATTAGAGTGTTTGGAGATTCAGAAAATACTCCGTAATTTGTAAATATAAACATTGGAAAGAAAAGAAAATTCCAACAGTCATTCTTGAATTGTCAATCAATAGAAGTTAGATTTTAAATATTAGTGATTAGACTAATAATCTTCGGCTTGATTGTAGTCAAATCTTACAAATTATAATTTATATTTTATATTTTACGGCTGCATGCTGCATGCATTAACAGTTTCTTAAATGAATATGTATAGAACAAAAACTTGAGAGAATTAAATCATTGAAAATTTGAGTTTTTTTTTAATTAAAAAGAAAGTCATAGTTTTTGACAATACTTCTACAACTTAATAATTATAGCAATAAAAGAAAAATAATAATTTATTCATGAATCTTTTAAGTAAAAAGATAATTTTGCAGTTGATTGTTTTGTAAACAATATATCCTTTTTTTTTTTTTTTAATGACTGGGGGTATTTAGGTCAATTTATGTGTACCTCAATTAATTCCTTTGGATACTGGGACTACCAACCAAGTAAGAGCCTTAGTGGCTATTTCTATTAACAATCGAGGAGAGATTCAAACTCATTATCTCTTGAGTAATACACCTAAGGGTCTCTATCGAATCACTCGGAAAACAAAAAAAAAAAAAAAATGAAAGTAATTCAAGAAACATAAACAAGATAAATTTCATATCAAAAGATTTTTTTTTTTTTTTTTTTTTTTTTTTGGGAGATGTTGGTTTGAGTTAAATACTATAAATAAAAATGTGAAAACATGTATAGAAAGGAAAAGAACTCTTTATCAATAAGAGATTTGTTTATCCATTGTGTGTTTATGGATTAACAAAATTTTAAGGATGAACATTGAAGATTATTTTTAAAATGTATTAGTTAGATAATTATTAATGAAGGCAAAGAGACATTTTTGTCTCTCATAATCCCGATGTGACAGCCCGCAATTGATTAATTTGCAATTAGGCAGGCGAGACTCATTGCGAGTTACCACGTTAGGATTATAAAAGAAAGTTTGTAAATTTGATTGTAAGTGTAATATTACCCGACATTTAATGGTTAAAAGCAGCAAAATTTCAATTTCGATGGATGACATTAATGATAATGTTGACAGTTTCTCAAACTAAGGGTGGGAAAATGTCAAATTATCAAACTTAGGGTGGGAAAATGTATTTCAGCCTCGAATAAATGCTATCCATACCTTGGGTCTCAATTTTGTGTCTCCAACTAATGTGGTTTTCTTAATCATGTAATAATATTATCATCATAATAATTTTAAGATAGTGTGATAACTCTTAATGTGTTTGATATCTTTAATTATATAAATTATAACATAAGTTTAAACTTCCCAACATTACCATTGTTATATTGAATATAAGAAATGTGGTAAGTATTGATAATGCGTTATTTTGATGATATTTACTACATATTTTTATTTTATATTTTAAAAAAAAAAAGTACATAAAACAAATATAATTTTGTATCTTAAGTGATGTGGTTGCTTATGTGTTAACACTACCTTGATTTTAGGATAACGAGATAAGTGTACAACTTTTTTGTAATCAATCTCAAATTGACACATAAATTGCCACGCTATTTGAGATATATGTAGCATTGTTATAAGAACATATTCTATTCATGATTATTTAAACAAAATTTTTAATGTGCAATGGGATATATCTAATTATAAGCAATACAAAATTGTAAGCCTTTAATTGCTTAACATATAAATTTATTGTGATTTTTTCTTCAAAGTATATATATATATTGTGTTTTTTAATTGCATGATGTTCATAATTATCTGTAAGGATATTTTTGGCTTTAATTTTTTTTTGAACTTTCAATTTAATTATCTAAAATTTTATTTCAATAATAACGATGGTGTGGGGTAATAGGTATATAGCACAAGTGAAGGGAATAAAATATTACTCATTAAAAATATATATATATAAAAAAATGAAATGAAAGGCATTTATGCGGTGCCATAAGAAAAAAAAATTAATTTTAAAACTTTCAAATAAGGAATTTTAAGTATTGTGGCTTCTTTAGTCTATAAGTGGGGTGCCGATAGCTCCACTTTGAGAGTAATTTAACTTTAATAAGATTAGAGTCTCAAATGAAATAGATTTAAAATGAAATATAGAAAGGATATTTTCCCCTTTGATAGTGGAGATAAGTTATCACATTTTATTAAATTTGATGTTTTATTATTGATTTTGATAAAATATTACAAATTGTAAGAAACTTCTTAATTTAATTTAATTTGATTAACTAAGAAAAATATACTTTGAAACATGAGTTTTATTTGTTTAATGTGAATCAAAATATGTTTATTTTATTTTCAAAATATTATTCTACTATTTACTAACCATTTTAGTTTGAGGAAAGAAAATTAAACGAATAGGCAAAGAAAAGTGCAAGAGAGCTTGAGCAAACTGGGGACCCACTTATCCAAGCTCCTTCCACACGTTCATTTCTCTCAGCCAAAGACAACGTCCACAACTGTCAAATAACCAACAAGCTTCAACAAACTCCACTCAAACTCAATGGCATCACCAACTTCATTACTACCCAAAACCACTTCTCCCTTTCTCTCATCCGCCTTTTCACTTCCCTCAACCCATTTCACCAAACCTTCACTCTTTACCTCACCAGACCATCTTTCCAAAAGATCACCACCTCCTCCTCTTCCTATTCATATTACTCAAGCAAAGAAGAAGAACCCTTGGCTTGATCCTTTTGATGATGGAGAGGACCCTGACATGGAGTATGGCTCATTGTTTGCAGATGGCAAGCAAGATGAAGATCCTAGACCACCTGATAATCCTGACAACCCTTATGGCTTCTTGAAGTTCCCAATGGGATTCAATGTTGAAATTGCTTCTTTGCCTTTGAAAATCAGAGGTGATGTTCGAAGATGTTGCTGTGTTGTCTCTGGTGGTGTCTATGAAAACTTGCTCTTCTTCCCGGCTATTCAGTTGCTTAAGGACAGGTAATTCATTAATTGGGTAAATAAAAATTGGCTTTTGTACTTCATTTACATAATGGGTTGGGATACTTGTAACTTAAATATTTTACTGCGTGTAATCATAATGTTATTTGCTGCGTGTTCGGTTAATTTTGCAAGGTATCCTGGAGTTCAGGTGGATGTGATTGCATCAGCCAGAGGGAAACAGACTTATGAGATGAACAAGAGTGTGAGGTGGGCCGATGTTTTTGATCCTGATGATGATTGGCCTGATCCCTGCTGAGTACACTGACTTTGTTGGAGTAATCAAGGTGTGCTTTTGCATAGTTGCATAGGAAAGAACTTAAATGACATTTTGTTATGAAGAAATCTCAAACTAGCAACTAGAATCTGTTCACAATGTGCATATTATAACTTACAGGGGCTATCCATTTTGGGTTGAATTGTTATGCACATTCGCAGAGTAGGTACTATGACATGATCTTATCGACCAAATTGGCGGGACTTGGCCATGCGGCATTCTTGTTTATGTCGACAGCTCGTGATAGAGTAAGTTATATTTACCCGAATGTAAATGCAGCAGGAGCAGGCTTGCTTCTGTCTGAGACTTTTACTGCAGAGAGTATGAATCTTTCAGAAGGGGGCTACAACATGTGAGTTCTGCAATACAATAGACAAAAGAAAGCATTGTATAATTCTGATACTCCATTAAAAATTTCAGTTTTCGAATTCGATTGCTTGATTTAGGTACCAGCAGATGGTTGATTGGCTGGGGAGACCATTTCGCAGCGTGCCAAGGACGCCAGTACCCCCACTGAGAGTTTCACTTTCGAGGAAACTTAAGGAGGCTGTAGCAGAGAAATATAAGAAAGCAGGTGTGGAGAAAGGGAAATATGTTGTGATTCATGGAATAGAGTCAGATTCAAAGGCCTCAATGCAATCTAGAGGAGACACTGATAGTTTGCTCCCACTTCAAAAGTGGGCTGAAATAGCCGAGGGGTATAAGGTACACAATTTGTTGATTTTCTGAAATTCGCTGGTTCTTCACTGTGTCATATGTTGATAACGGACTACTACAATCAGGAAAAAGGAATTTGAATGTTGGATGTATTATGAAACAGGGGAGTTACACCGCTTTTTGTAATTCCACACGAGAAAGAAAGGGAAAATGTGGAAGAAGTTGTTGGAGAGGACACAAATATTGTGTTCATCACCACCCCTGGACAGGTATTTATGTGCTCCTGAACTCTTTTTGATGTGTAACAATAATCTTTTCAAAAAACGAAAAAATTGAAAATGTAAACAAAGTGGTGCCTTAGAATTATAATGTTGACACACTCATTCATCTACTTCAGCTAGCTGCTCTCATCAATGATTCAGCTGGTGTGATAACTACAAATACAGCAGCTATTCAACTAGCAACTGCACGTGAAAAGCCAAGGTTGTATTCATTTTCTAAGAAACTCAATGCTTCTGTGTTTTCTTTATACTATTTGATAAAATCAGGGTTCATTAGTTTTGAATTCGTTAGCAAGTCCCCTTGACATTTTGAGAATTGTTAGAAACCGTCACTAAAATCATCAGAAACCTCCCCCAATATTTCTTGAATTTATCATAAGCTTCTCTATAGAAAGAATCTTTGTCTATCTTCCGCATTTGATTTGCTTGACCTGTGAATAAATTTACCCTTTGATGAAGTCATTCATTTCAATGAACCTAAAAAGAGAGTTATAACTCTTCTCTTTGTTGCCATTCTTGCAGCATTGCACTGTTTAGTTCTGAGCTGAAGGGAAGACTGTTTATTCCAAATGCAGAAGACAAGAAATGCACTATTGTTCCATCTAAGACAGGAATACTGGCAGATATTGAAGTTCAGGATGTGATAAATGCAATGCAAATTTTTACTGAATCTCTAGCTCTAGCCTGAACAAAAAAATTGTTTTTCATTTCATTTAATTTTGTTTTCTTTCTGCTTACTTTCAAATGTATATTGAAATTGAAAGTATGATAGTGAATTAGCACATATGCTTTCACCTATATAAGTTACTTTACATGGAAAGGAGTACGAACAATAAGCCGAATTTGCAGAATGTTTAAAAATCAACTCGAATCAAAATTAAAATTTCTCACCAGTTTCTAACCATCTAAATTGAAACTTCACTCTCTTCTTCTCACCACTGTTTTATAAATGTTGATTTTGATGGCAATACCAGTAAAAAGAAAATTTATAATAAATTCTGGAAATAAATCACAAGGAATGCATTAGAACAAGTGTTACCGTGGTTGAATGGCATCACAGAGGAAAAAGAAAATTCAGAGTCTAGCAGTCCAATATCATTTATGCATAGGTTCAATAAATGTTGAATAATTCTTCTAAATGGTAAAAAAAAAAAAAAAAAAAAATTTGTGTATCCTACGGAAAAAATGATTCTAAAGTATCATGCATAAATATTGAGTCAATGTCATTACAGATAGCCAACTAATAGAGAAAAATGTCAACCGAAGTAAATAATCAAAGATAAGAAAAGTACTCTACTAGAAGCAGATGCACTGGAAGAGAATTTGGAGACAAATTTTTTCCCATTTAATTCTTCCTGCTCACTGGTCAGTCTACTGCAACTCTTTAATTATGAGAGTGGCTTCGCGCGAGTAGCTGGGTCTTCCTTTGATTCCACATGTATAATGAACAAATAGCCCAAAACCCACAAAAGAATGTACTGAAAGGGGACCCAGGTCAGACATGCAAGAAGACTTACAATGCTCCCTACATATTGAGGATCTTTTATAAAGCCAAATGGAAACTCTTTTACCCATGGAATGTTCTTTCCGAAGCGTACACCATAGTAAATGCCTGATTCACCAAGTAATTGATACACCCTGCATGTAACAATTTTAGCACGACAAACAAATAGAGAAGTTCAAGAAACATAGGCTAAAGACCAAAATAACCATACCAAACAGGACCTCAAGGCACAAAATATATATCATGCAATTGTGCTTTGCTGAAGTTGCAAAATGAGAAAACAGAAGTCTGTTTCTGCTGTTACTCCATTAAGACGCATGATAGTAGTTTCAGCAAAAAATTTTATCATATGGGCAATCATTTTGCAGGATTCCGGTAATTTCCTTAGTTTGAGATAGGTATTACCATCTCTGTTAGTTGTTTGAACACCATATATTACTTCTATTATGTATTGTTGCTAAAGGGTAATTTTCAAGTTTTCCACTAATATTCCATACAATGTTTACGCACAAGATACTACTTCTGATAAATCCTGATTTACAAGTAAAGTTACAACAGATCTCCATGTTGTATTTAGAAATCCAGGGAAAGGTTGGATTGGCATCCTCATTTATTTATCTTTTTCCTTTCACATTTGCTACTCCAAAATGGGGAAAAGCTCCAGTTTTAGAGTGTTTTTGGCTTGTACTTAAGGAACAATGGTTAAAGGTTAAAAATGATTTTGGATTCTATTTCTAGGTTGACAATTAGATCTACGTCGATTTTGTAATGAGAACTTTAAAGCTGTTGAAGAGAAGATGAATGCAAACAGAAAGAGAACAGAAAATCGCCAAGCTACACCAAGGATAGGCATCCCACAGCAGAAAAGATGCATCATTCAAGAAAACAAAGTTTTCCAAGAAATTACTCCTATGAGGCTATGACTAACCCAAATTACAAAACCAATAAAAATGTGGAGGAAAAAGCAATAAATGTTTTTGATTAATACACATACGAAACAAAAGAGCTATATGTGACCAAATCCAACCAGCCTTATCGTAAGCCTGGAACTAAAATGAACAAATTATGACTATTACAAGCATCTAAAGAGTTTGTATATTAAGCCAAAACTAGACTGAACCAGTCACTGCAATCATTAGACACTCAAGAGTATTAATCAGGAGTAAATGGCCAAGTTTCAGGAAACTAGTAAGAGAATGCTTAAAGGTTTCAAACAAATTAAATATTTCTAATGATCTTGTTGGCCGTCTCAAAAAGGGCACTCACATAACATACACAGAAACATACAACCAGCCTCCTAAAATATCTTGATGTTCCCCACAAATTTAAATGAAAAAACAAATATAATGCCTGCACTAAAATCCCACTCAACAAACCATAAACGAGAGAACCAACCACTTGGCAACTATTAACATTTAACAACTTAAAGAAATGAAAAAAAAATTAAAAAAAATTCAAACCCCACACCAACATGAAGCATCTCTAATACTAAACTATGCACGTGATTAAACAACATAATGGGCAAATTTTTTTTCTTCAAATTCTACTGCCAGCTACCCTCAAGCTACAAACTTTAAGCTAAAGTTAGGATCTTTTGATACAAGCACTAAAAAAGATAAAACTTTCCTAAATAAAAATCTGACCTGAAATTGAGGAACTGGCCAAAGAGAAAAAGTGGATAAAAGTAGAGAGGAGGAGGCCAAGAAAGAGAGGAAACTGAATATAGAGAAATGAACTGCAAGAGCTTCAAGAAATGAGAGACATAAGCCATTACTTTTGAAGGGTCTTGGCCGTTCCCACATAAATTTACCCATGCTTGTGGAGATGTCCACAGCCAGTAGTAGAATGGGAATGGCAGTAACACTCCTATGGCTGCCACTATCCCCATTTTTCTCAGCCTGTGTTTTTTTTTTTTTTTCTCACTGTTATCCTCGGGAAAGTTCACACTTCCAGTGTTTTCTTGACAGGTTTGGAAGTTGGTATATCTGGGCTCAGATGGGCTGGGGTTAGGGCCCATGGGTTCAGTATCATGTTCATATGGGGCTTGATGGGCCTGTAAAATGCATTTTAAATTAATGGATGAATTTGAAAATATATGAAGAAAATGATGTTAATAGTCTTGAAATTTAAGTCATAATAAATAATATTTGTACGATTATCATATGATTTCTTTAATAATTTTTTTTATATATTTAACTTTTGAATTAAAATATGTAAAATGTCCAATAATAATTAAAAATATAATGACATGTGCTAAGAATAATATTTCTAGTGATAATATGAAGTGGGTTAAGCTAAAAGTAAATAAATAAATTATAATTTTCAGTGAAAAAAGCATAAACAATTTTAAAATGGAAGCATAAAACAAAAACCGGAAAATCATGAATAAATTATTCAAGTGCATGAGGATACGAACACTTGTCAACTACATGTTTAATTTGCTAAATTCCATCATGAATAAATATTTATTTATTAATTACAAAAAAATGCATCAAGTCAAATCAAAGGGCGAAAGGTAAATTAATTATAATGAAAGACTCTTAGGTGTATTATTCAAGAGGTTTTGAGTTCAAATCATTCCTCGATTGTTAATTAAAGTAGTCACTGGAGCTCTTACCTGATCGATAATTTTAGGATCTTGAGAGATTAGTTGAGATACGTATAAACTAGTTCAAATACCTTTCATCATTAAAAAAAAAAAATCAATGTAGTTGACAGGATGGCCACTTTTGAAAATTAGTATTTTTAATTTTATAAGAGCAAACTCTTCTTTGAAATTTTTTTACAACACCAAGAACAGAATCCATGATAGCCTATCAAAGCACCCATAGTTGATTCTTTCTATCATTTTATTGGGCTTTGATGGGCCTATGAAAATGGTAACAATTGTCGTATATCAATTTGGTTATTTATTGAAATTAAAAATAAAATATTTGATTAGATTTAGAACAATTAATGTGGTTCAAAGCCCTTTAACAAAAGCAACTTTTAATATTAATTAATACTTGTAGAATTAAAAAGTAGTGATGCTTTGAACAAGATCCACTTTAGCCTATGATTTATATTCTCTCAACCATAAATTTTATCCTAAGTAAATAAAATAAAAATAAGCTTGTTCTGCACACGTACCACCTTGTGTCATTGCTTACTTATGATTCAAAATAATTATACTAATTTAATTAATTAATTAGTTTATCTGCCTTTTAGAGGAATCATTTTCAGCTTGTACGGCCTCCATGATCTTTTATCTATCTTTTTATTATTTAGTTATTATTCGTTGTAAATTAAGGCAAATTACCCAACTTCTTTTTATATATTGTTTTTTAGTTTAATTAAAATTATTTTTAACGGCTTATTTGGGCTTGAATGGAACCAAATTTGACCCACATGTATAAGTGGGCCCTTGGGGTAAAGCCCAAGTTGTGGGTAAAGTACTCAAATTAGAAATCTAAATGTGATCAATATGGTACCAAAGATTAACAATAGACAACTTATAATTGAGGGAGATACTGATTTAGCATTTTAATTTTTTTTCATTGAGAAAATCTTTTTTTTTTTTTTTTATCACTGGATGTCCGGTCAGTTTATCCGCACCTCAACTAATCCCCCGAGGCCCTAGAATTGTTAGTCGGATAATAACTCTAGTGACCATTCTTATTAATGTTTGGGAAGACTCAAACTCAAAAGTTCATGAAACCTTTTTTTCCTCTTTTACTATCAGACCATCCAATGGTGGTTAAGTGAAAATCTTTACTCTACAATAAAAGTTGCATTGTAAAAAGGGGGACAATAAGGTCCTCTAGAATTTATACTTTCCCTTTACATGTGAATATGGGATGTGCATAATATCTCTTGGGCCCCCGAAAAGGTTATTCTAACAAATGCAACCCAATCTACTAATGACATGTGGTATATAGTACTTAACTAAATGGTGCTAAGTCATCATCATACAATTCCTACCTCTACTTCTAGGCTCCAATTCTTAAATATAGGTTGACAAACTCTTAACTTATACTCTCTTCTTATTTTGTTCTACTTCAAAGTTCCTATCTTTAGAAATTTTGGTAATTGAATACGGATTTGAGCATTCAAATCCTTTTCACCGGTCACTATCATCGAATCTCTTGATCGTTCTATTTTTCTTTATAAACGTTCTAATTTGAGAGCATCACAATGATATTTAGAACTTTTAATCCTGACCTCTCCTTAAAAGGTTTTAACGCTTTATTTAGATCACCTAATCGCTTAATCTGACACTCCACTAAACCACTTTAAATTTTAACATCTACTTAAACAAATATCAAGCATCAACATACATGAAGCTAAGTTTAGGTCAATTTCTTAGAACTATATATAATTTTTGATCTACTAAAATAAATAAATAAATAAACCATATTTATTAATAATTTATGCTATAAAAGGGGATTGCTTTTAGGACCCAAAAAAAAGAAAGAATAATAATATAATTCTTAAAAGGGGAAGTAATGATGTTAATATAAGGTAATTCATTGTCAACAACTTCATTTGTACTATATAATATAAATATTAAAAAGAATATTTAGTAATTCCATAAGTAATTCAAAGGGACCACATGTTCTCTAGTTTATGGACCACCAGAACCCATGTGATGCCAAGTGCCAAGAGAAAAAGCTAACTACTTTTCCACTAATTTTTTTGTATAAATAATAAATTGCTTTGCCACCAAATTGTAATTAAAGTAATTAATTAATGTAATTATACTAATTTCTTTTGAGATTGGTTGCAATTTGCAAACCTTGCAATATGCACCTCCTTTGTACCTTTCTTCTTTCGTTATTCTAATTCAAAAGCAAATTACATAATTAACAACTTAATTAATCTATGCTCATGCTTTTTGTAGGTGGAAGTTATCTTACCACTTGTTCATTAACTTAAAAGAGTGCATTTGGTATCTTTTTAAAAAGTGGGTTTGAAAGATATAGAATAAACTTAGCATTCATATAACTTTTAACTTAGATTTCCAATAGCGATTCTCATAAAATTTACTTGTAAATAAGGGTTTTATATACACTCCAACTCAAGTTCATCTTAAATATGGAGGTATCACATTTTTTAACGCATGCAAACCAAAGATCAAATACAAGTCACTAGTTCTGATTTTTACATTTTGTTTAACCAACGATTAGTTGTTTATTCCAAGGTTTTAAAACCCAACTCAGGCTGAAACCCAGCAAAGTGATCGGGTCTTGAGTTGACCCACTGAACTGGTTTGACCGATGATGTCATCATGTAAAATAGTTTGAAATCCGGCAAAAACACTCCTAAAAATTCCATAAGCCCCTACAAGTTTGAAATCTTACAAAAACACCCTAAATTACACCGCCGACGTCGACAACCAAGGCCAAATAGGGTATGTTTCCGGCGCCGACAACACACCCCATCACCACAAAAACTTTGGCCATTAAAAACCACTGGTTTATTCATCATCTGCACATTAAAAACTTCATACTATCTATACTTCTTGAGAGGTAACTAAATCCAATAGGATATTATCTATTCCAGTCGAATCTAACTTAAATTCCTGAATTTATTCCTACTAAATCTTGATACTCAAGGGATGGTTTTCGTCCATCTATCTAGCTAGGAAATCAGTCAAACTAAGAGAAAACTTAGGCACTGGAGAGAAGAACTTGAAAATAGTAGTTGACAAAATGTTACATCCACAAGCTTTAACTTAAAAGATGACCAATTGAAGATCTTAGTAGATGCTATAGGGATTAACTTTAGAGATTGAGTGTTATATGTATGGGAAAAATCTGAAAAGTGAGATTGAAAGAATAGTGTAATCGAATCAAATTTTTGTTGAGATTTTTAACCACAACAGTGGTGCAGGTGCATGGTGAACAAGAATATGCTTATATATATTTAATATTATTGACATCATCAAACATTCATTCATTGGTTGATTCTTAAGGAACAATATTTTTAGACCAGTCAAAGCATTTTACAGAATAAGCATCAACAGGATCATCCAATCAAATTTGTGTTTCTTGGTGATTATAATTTTATAAATCAAGCTACTTTCTTATTGGCAAAGGATATTTATTTTAAGAAGAAAAAGAAAATATATACCCAGTCTAAGAGGTAACACTATTATTCTTATCCTTGTACAAAATCCTACTACAAAGAGTAAATACATATCCATTGAGTAATATATATATATATATATATATATATATATCATTCTATGCAAGAGATCGATGATTATATACTTTAATTAATATCTAAAGTACGTTTTAGATATAACGATCTGTATACAACACTATATAAAGAGAATAATGTTATATAAACATGCATTCATTACTCTCTCAATCTAAAATTTTTAGCAACCCTTAATCTAAAGATTGAATTCGCCAAATAATATAAGAATGGCACCCGGACCTCGTTAAAAGAACAAAATAATAATCATTTTAACAAATAACTTATTTAAATAATATCTTTGTACAAATTATTATTATTATTATTTTATAACTGGGATATTCAGATCAGCTTGCGTATATCTCGACTAATCCTAATGACTCATTGAATATCCCATGTTGTGTGTGATTTTTCCATCAAGCTCGATGAGTTTCAAGGTATTAGATCGACCCATAATCAGTCCGACTCTATCAATTGTCCGACCCAACATAAGCTCGTCGACATATAGCTCGATCCAGCACAAGCTAGTCGCGAACAACCTGAATGATCATTCAATCAATTCCC
Organism: Pistacia integerrima; assembly: GCA_026225825.1. Taxonomy (NCBI): domain Eukaryota; kingdom Viridiplantae; phylum Streptophyta; class Magnoliopsida; order Sapindales; family Anacardiaceae; genus Pistacia; species Pistacia integerrima. Next base: position 15,077,974 of record CM047750.1, on the reverse strand, counting down.
AGATAATTTCAGATCCTATATATTATGGGAATGACCAGATTAACAACAATCTCTGCGCAATCACAATGCCCAATCGCGAGAATATCAGAATTGCAGTTCAAATCAATTGTAACCCCTTTATTTTCGCTCTTTCCTTTGTACAAACCTTGTATATAAACCCCCTTAAATGATTAAAAAGGGGTTAGAAATTTTCCATAGAACTCTCATTGCAAGCTCTCACAGAGAATACAAGTACAATGGATGTAGGCATAAGATGTTACCTCACCAAACCACTTTAAAAATTTTATTGTCTTTTACTTTGTTGCACTTATCATTCACCCATCGTTGATTATCCGTAATCATGCCCACATCCATTCCGATTCCACCAAGGTCAATCGGATCTCTCTGAGTAGTGCGAATTTTCATATCAATATTTTGGTGCTAGAAGGAGGGGCCTCTGCCAACATCTTGGAAATTCCGGCGAACAGCCACAACAACCTACTCAATTCAGGCTCGCAATGGTGTGTACCCAATCAAAGACTACCACCGGAAACCACAAAAATGGGGAAACCACCCATCAGGAGGTGCAATAGGACGAAGTTGGACGTTGACCATCTGTGTCGCCAACTTTGCACATCACGAATAACCAAGGGGGTAAGGACGTCAAACCCCAAAAACGGCCAACTGATGCAGATGATCAAAACAATGGTTGCACAGGCGGTGCAACAAAATTTGGCTGAGTTGAGAAACTAGCAGCCAACTACCTAGAACCTCGACTAGCCACTCTTTGTCAATGCCTCCGCAATAGGTATGAATTCAGCAGGTGGCCAGTCCGACTCGTCGGTGTCGAGCGGCAACCGATACCCCTGCCGTCATAAACTCCACTCCACTCATGAGCATGAGTCTTGCGAGCAAACTAACCCTGGGAGGCAGCCAGGGAAGCAACCACTAGGTGAGAACGAAGGCAACGGTCACCCCCGAGACGCCCGACGATATCCCAGCGTTAGCATGCCAGTCTTAACCCACGCCCGAGATAGACTCAATCCTTACAAGCTTGCGAGACAAGTCATGTGTGCCAATCCAGCAATGACCGACGTTTTGGTTATGACTGACGTTCTGGTTATAACCGACATCGCGAGCAACGCACCGATGAGGATGATAACACTTATTAGCCTAGCCATCATGGCTCGACTTCGCGTATCAATGCGCGCAATGGAAGGGCTTTGCAAGCCATGGACTTGTGAACTCACTTGCTCGAAGTGAGGCTGAACCGAGGTAGCCAGGGCAACCATATTGAAGATTTAGATCGCGTACAAAAATGCTTGATGATCTAAGGGCCCACTAGAACGGCGTAGTGGAAGAAATAGTAAGTTCCCCTTTCATGGAGGAGGTTCACCAAGCCCCACTTCCACAGGGATTCAGGGCGCTAGAGAGTAAATTCGATGAGAGAGGGGATCCTAGAGACCACCTTGACAATTTCAATGACCTATGGAGCTCGTACGTGACTGTGAGCTTACGCAGTGCCGTTGACTTGGCAGTCACTCCACATTAGTAGGGGATACGCAGTCACATTAGTAGGGGATGCCAAAAGGTGGTACAACAGACTCAAGGCGAACTCCAACAATTCTCCTCGATGTACCTACAACAATTTCAAGCAAGGAGACAATTAGCAATGCCCCTTAATTACTTGAGCAACATTCATCAAGAGAGGAACAAAACACTGACCTCGTATTTAACGAGGTTCCACAATGAACAAGCAAAGGTTGCAGATGCATTCGAGGAGTCCATTCAAACATTAATAATTGCAGGCATCAAGTCAAACACAGAGCTATGGAAAGAGCTCTAGAGTAAAGATCATGTGAGCCTGACCAAGTTTTACCAAATGACTTCAAAACACTAGCGAGTGGAAAGCTCACTGGCGGCATTAGCCAGAAGCTCAACGCGAGAAGCCCTAGACAAGTGACATGATCACCCATCACACAAGTGCAGGGTTCAAGACCGTAATGATAAGGATCGCAACAGGTCCCAAAAAAGACAGAGAATAGACAACCTCGGGGACAGCAGCCCTTCCCTTGATATGCAGAATATACCCCCCTCACGTGAGAAATAGCTCACATCTATAAAGTCTCCCGTGAGGCAAAGAGATTGCCCGCTCCAAAAAGGATGAGGGGGGCTCTAGGCAGAAGAGATTGGCAAAAATATTACCGATATCATCGGGATATTGGGCATAACACCAATGAATGTCGGGCTTTGAAGGATGCCATCGAAGACCTGATAAGAAAGGGCCACCTAAAGGAATTCGTTAAGATGGCACCAACTCGCGAAAATCTTGGCGAGTAAAAGGGCCACCTAAAGGAATTCGTTAAGATGGCACCAACTCGCGAAAATCTTGGCGAGTAAAATACCAGGACCAAAACCAGGTCCAACAAGCTTTACCAAATGCCAATAACAAAGTCTAGGTGGGCATGATCTACGAGGGCCTGACATAGTAGAGAGCTCAAGGCGTGCTCGCAAGCAGTATGCTTGGGAGGTAAGAATAGACTTAGTCCCCCAGATAATGAGCTGTGAACAGAAGCGACCCAGACAAGAGAGCAAGTTAGTAGGGTTCACAATCGAGAAATGCGAAGAATCCCCTTGGCACAATCATGATGTGATCGTAATCACGGCCAAAATCGACAATGCTTGAGTACAGAGGGTAATGGTCGATAATGGGAGTACAACGAACATCATTTTCTTAGGAGCTTTCTGAGGAATGAGGTTCACAAAGAGAGACCTAAGGGCATGCCCTTTGTCACTCTACGGATTTACCAGGGACAACCTAGTTCCCAAGGGGACAATCGACCTCCCCGTCACTCTAGGGACGGAGCCCAAGATCAGGACGGTGATGGCTGAATTTATAGTGGTAGATTCCCAACCACGTACAATGTCATCCTCGGAAGGCTGATCTTGGATGACTTGGGTGCAGGCACATCAGGGCGCTACCAAGAAATGAGGTTTCTGACTCCTGGGGAGTGGCGACAATCAGAAGTTACAGAAAAGAATCTTGGAAATGTTACAACCGGGCTATAAATGCTACATAGAAATGGTCGCTCCCGAGAACAATGGTTATTGCAGAATCTAATCCAAACCTCGGGCCTCTCGAGGATACCATTGATCCTTGCATTTATAGAAAGGAACCCACAATAGGGCAACCAGAAGAGCTGTGAGAGATATGTGTCAGCAAGGAAGATCCATCTCATGTACTAAAGGTCGGCAACAGCCTAAGCAAAGACATGGTTGACAATCTGGCGGGGTTTTTGAAAAAAAACTCGATGTTTTCGCATGGGTACATGTGGATATGGTAGGGATCAACCCCAAGGTAATATGTCACAGACTGAACATCAATCCTAAAGCTCGACCAATAAGACAGAAAAGAAGGTTAATGGATACAGAGCGCTCCATAGCACTCAAGGATGAAGTTGACAAGCTCCTAAACATTAACTTCATCAAGGAAGTGAAGTACCTAGATTGGTTTGCCAACCCTGTCCTAGTCAAGAAGCCAAATGGCAAGGGGCGGACTTGCGTTGACTTCACAGATTTGAATAAAACATGTCCAAAAGACAGCTTTTTGCTACCACGGATCGACAAGCTAGTAGATGTGACAATTGTAAATGCACTACTTAACTTCATAGACGTGTATTCAGGATATAACCAAATCCCGATGTACCAACCTAATGAAGAACATACTTCTTTTATTACTGATCGTGGGATTTATTGTTATAAAGTTATGCCATTTGACCTTAAGAATGATGAGGCGACCTATCGGCGCTTGGTGAACAAGATGTTCTCCAATCAAATTGGCAAGACCATGGAGGTATACATCAACGACATGCTCGTCAAGTCAAAGGTTGTCGAAAGCCACATTGAGCATCTAGGGGAAATGTTTGACATCCTCAGAAGATACCGAATGAAGCTTAATCCTTTAAAATGTGCTTTCGGAGTGAGCTCGGGAAATTTTTAGGCTTTCTCATAAACCAAAGGGGTGTAGAAGCCAACCTGGAGAAGATTCAACCTCTACTCGATATGAAAAGCCTAACCAACATAAGACAGGTACAAAGTTTGATGGGACGTGTGACCGCACTCAACAGGTTTGTTTCCCGAGCCACAGACAGGTGCTTACCATTCTTTGAGACCTTGAAGGGGAAGAAAGGTTTCAAGTGGACAGAGGAATGTGAAAGAGCCTTTTAGGAGCTAAAAAAACATCTTGGACAACCTCTTTTGTTGTCAAAGCCCGTCCAAGGTGAGCCATTGCTATTATACTTATCGGTATCAAAGTTTGCTGTCAGTGCAACATTGGTACACAAAGAGGGAGGAGTGCAATTGCCAGTATACCATGTAAGCAAGAGGGTGTTTGATGCAGAGACAAGATCCCCTGAAATGGAGAAGCTCGCCTTCGCCCTTGTCATCGCTGCCAGGAAGTTGCAACCTTATTTCCAAGCACACTCCATTCACGTGCTGACCAACTTTCCCTTGAAGAAAATAATGCAAAAGCCTAAGACATCGGGTAGATTGATCAAGTGGACAATGGAAATGAGTCAACACAATATCAAGTATATTTTGAGAACAACAATCAAAGGTCAAGCTTTGGCAGATTTTATATCAGAGTTCTCCTATTAGCTAGAGGATGAACCAGGCTCGCTAGGAGTAGATACCTCGGGAGAAGTCGAGCAACAGAAACCAAAGCTTGATGACCTATGGCAGTGGACTTTGTATGTGGACAACTCCTCGAATGAGAAAGGGGCAAGGGCGAGGCTCTTACTCAAAAGTTCGGAGGGAAACCCGATCAGAGCTGTAGTAAGATTTGGGTTCACTGCCTCCAACAACAAGGCTGAGTACGAGGAGTTATTCGTAGGGAATTGCCTCGCCAAGGAAATGGGGTTAAGATTTATAGTGATTTGCAGCTCGTAGTCCACCAAATTACCGAAGAATACCAAGCGAAGGAAGATAGGATGGCGTCCTACCTCCAGCTAGTGGAAACCGAGCTCAAGTAGTTCAGATTCTTTACAATTCTCTATATCCCAAGGGAGAAGAACTTGTAAGTGGATGCATTAGCTTGCTTAGCCTCTACAATGAACCAAGAGAAAGTTAATTCTATCCTAGTTAAGTTCCTCCCAAGACCAAGCATCTCCACTCCACAAGGACTAGTTTTAGCAATGAGTTGAAGATACAGTTGAATGGATGCAATCACTACCTACCTGAGGGATTGTACACTACCTACTTGAGGGATTGTGCACTACCAGAGGAGGAGGCCTACAGCATCGTACTGTATGATATATGCATACGAGGTGAGGGATTGTACACTACCTACTTGAGGGATTGTGCACTACCAGAGGAGAGAACTGAAACTAGAACACTCCACACAAAGGCAGCTCGGTACACCCTCATCAATGATAAATTATACAAATGCGGATTCAATGTACCGCTGCTCTGATGTATTGACCATGAAGATGTAGATTATGTTCTGAGGGAGATCCATGAGGGAATTTGTGGAAACCATGTAAGAGGTAGATCTCTAGCCTACAAAGTGCTTTGCCAAGTGTATTATTGGCCAACAGTTTTTGACGATGCAACAGACTATGTGCGTAGATGTGATAGGTGCCAGAGGTTTGTAGATACTCTGCGAGCTCCACCTTAAGAATTGACTACTTTGACAAGCCCTTGGCCATTCACACTCTAGGGCATCAACCTAATTGGTCTCTTGCCTCAAGGAAAATGGGGTGTTAAGTTTGCAAGGGTCGCCGTTGACTTTTTCACCAAGTGGCCAGAGGCCAAACCCTTGTTTACCATCACATCGAGCAAGCTAAAGGATTTTGTCTACAAAAACATTATTTGTTGGTTTGGAATGCCCCACACTATAATAACCAACAATGGGAAACAGTTTGATAGTGAAGACTTTAGATATTTCTACGAACAGCTTGGCATCAAGAAGAGATTTACCCCTGTTTACCAGCCTTAAGTCAACGGTCAAGTAGAGGTTATGAACAAGGTCATCAAGCACACTATTAAAAAGAAGCTTGACGCCCTGAAGGGAAGATGGGCCAAAGAACTGCTCGAAGCGTTGTGGTCCTACAAGACAATAGCTAGGAGTTCGACAGGTGAAACCTTGTTCTTTCTATCATACGGGTGTAAAGCAATGACCCCGATTGAGGTGAGAATCAGTTCGTTCCAAAGGGAAGTCTTTAACGAGGAAATGAAGACATTTTCTACCTGAGACTAGATCTAATTGAAGAACACCGGACTAAGTCTCAATTAAGGCTTGCCTCATATCAGCAGCAAGCCAAACGATACTTCAACACCAAAGTAAAAAACAGAGACTTTGAAGTGGGCGACTTAGTTCTCAGAAAGGTCATCCAAGGTACCCAAAACTCGAACTTGGGGGCACTTGCGCCCAAATGGGAAGGTCCCTTCAGGATCTCCGAAAAGCTCGCAGCAGGATCTTTTCACCTGGAATGCCTCAACGGCGAAGCGATCCTGCAAGCTTGGAACGTCGAGCATTTGTGAAGGTATTACCAATAAGTAGCTTGGGTTCCGTTTATGTCTTTCTTTTTATCATTCAATGTAAGACTATTCACAGCCAAAGTGCTTTATCAATAAAAGAGGTATTATTCATAATTTTCTTTGTTCATTATTAATGTTTAATTTGTTTAGCATTTATTCGTCACTTCAAAGGTCACGACCTACGTGATAGCATCCAAAAAAAAAAACTCAGAGTCAAAGAGTCCAGAAAAGACAGCTTCTCTCAATAAGCCACGCCAAAATCCAACTCTACAAGGGTGAAATATCCCAAATCGATGAAGTTAAATTTGAAAGTTTTTTCAAGGAAAAACACATCGAAAGGAAATCAGCCTTAAGCTGGTGACCAAAACTCGAAACGGATGACTGATCCAGAATCAGAGTTGCTTATCGCAAAAGATTTCCTTGCGTACATCCAAAAAAGCTCCCCAGGGAGCGAGCTACGCATAACTTGGAGCAAATTCGGATCTTTTATTACAAGCCCGATTGGGATAACAGAAATGACTCTGTAGAAATACAAAATCTTTGCTCAACAAGGATATACTGAAAAATTTTCTTTTCATTAATAGAATTCTATTACATTTTAAAAAAAAAAAATGTTTTAGGCAGCTAGGGGAGCAAGGAGATCATCCTCGACCGATCCAAGGAGCTTGTCGTCAGCGAGAAGGGACAGCTCCTCGACCGAAGGAATGGTAGTAGTTTCTTCAAGATTGGGAGCCTCACCCAAGGGAAGTGTAGATATGGGAGCCAGATCCTCGAATTCTTCCTTGAGCCCAATCTCCTCTTTACCTTCTCGACCTCCTCCTGACCCTCACCATCATCCTCGGAGTCGTCCAAGTAGACGTAAGCCATTCCTTGGGCTTTGACCTTTATCCTCTCGACTTCTTTCTAATAAGCTCGGGGAAGGAAAGAGAAGTCGATCGAGGGATGGGCTTCCTATAGCTTTTGTATGAGGAAGACTGACGTTTGCCAGACTCGAGTAGTGATGACCTTGTTTAACTCCTCAATTTGAAGTCTAAGTTGCCCAATCTCAACTTCGGCCTTCCGTCGACCTTCTACCTCCTGGGCAAGATCGAGCGAGGATTTCTTGAATTTAGCCTCCCAATTCGAGCAACCTTTTAAGCCGAGGAAAGCTCGGAATTCAATTTGTTATTAGCACTTTGCTGCTGCGCCAAATTCTTCTCAGCCATCATTGCCTTAGCTTCAGCCTTCGTTCGAGCAGCATCGCTCGCGTTGAGCTTTTCAAGGAACTCCTTTCCTTGACTCCAAAGGTCGCCATTTCCCTTTTGAGCCGGTCAAGCTTAGCTTGCCTGGCTTTTTTCTCTTTCTCTACAACCTCGGCCCTGGCCAGAGCAATCTCTTTCACCGTCTCCGCCAATTGCCACCCTTTGTGAGTGCCCTCCAAGGTGACATAGTACTCATTATAGAGAAGCTTGCTCACCATGGCACCTAAAAAAAAAAAAAAGAAAAAAAGAAAAAAAAAAAGATAAGATGGAAAGTCAATAAAAAGCGAGGATAACATGCAAATAAAAGAAAAGAGGAGCGAACTACTGATACCTTTATTGCCTAACTGCACACCAAGGCCAACATATTGATAGGAGTTGCGTCCCTAACAATTGTGAATGTTCACAGGGTGACGCTGTCCCTGGCCGCTGCAGCCCCAACGCTAATATGGTTAGGGAGTTGGTCGATCAGCGCGTCGACTACAGCTTGGGCTGCTTCATCTGTCTTCTTGCTTTTTGGTCAAGATAATCTATACTTACTCCCCCTAGTAGCGCCAATCTTGCCCGTAGGAGTAGACTTCTTCTTGGCCAAATCCTTAGCCGTTGTTTTCTTTAGGCCGCTAGCTTGGGTGATGACCTTTTTGCCTGAGCCAACTTGCTACTCAACCACTTTCTGCTTTCCTGAACCTATCTAAGGCTCGAATGATTTCTTCTTGCTCGAGCCATCGTGCTGCTCGAGCGATCGTGCTGCTCGGGCCTTTTTTGTTTTCCCGAGCCACCAGCTAGCTTGGACATTTTCTTTACCGGCCTCTTTTAGGGCTCGGAGACACTCTTCCTACCAACTGCCTTTGAGGCAGGCACAAGCTTCTTTGCACTTGGGCCTTTCCCAAGCTCACCACCGCTGCGTTTCACGTTGGCAATATTAGTGGGCTGCTTCGTCACCAAAGCAGCCGATGTCTTCTTGGCGGTCGCCGAGGTTGCCACCTTCTTCTTAAGCCTTTTTGGTTTTTCGGCTCTCATTTCTGCAAAAAAGAAGCAAACAGTAAGTGACTTATCCACACGAGAAAAAGAGTGTGAGTAAACGATAACTTAACCTTTTTCCAAAATGGTAGGAAACTTGGCGTCGTCCCGACCGAAGCCATATGCCTTCAAGTGAGGAAGCGTGACAATCTTGTTAACATTATGCTGTCTGTTGGGAAGGTTGCTAAAATGTTGTAGCCTTTGCAAGCTCATGGCAGGGAGATAGTTTTGCTTGACGTTGACTGCAAAACAAAGTAACTCAGTTAGTTAGGACACAAAGCTCGAAAGTGATCCTTGCACGCACGGAAAGTCAAAGTCTTACCCATTTCTAAAGCGAAGGGGTGGGTCTCCGGGGCTTTGTAGAAGAAAAATTGCAAGTCCCAATGCGGGACCTTCTTTGGGACATCGACCAGCCCGTTAAAACGTACCTTTCTTGCCTTGGAAAGATAGTACATCTGGTCTTGCCCTTTCTTGAGCCTATACAGATGGACGAGCTTCTCGATGGATGACTCGCCTAATTCAATGATCACATACACTATGTACAAAGCGATGATAATTACATACGAATTTGCGGACAGCTGGAAAGGAACAATGTCGAAGTGCCTCAACACGCTATCAATAAAACGATGAGAATGAGTGGATACCTCGCATCTCAAGATGGTCTCAGAGATTGCCACCATTCGGGCTTGGGATTCTTTCGACAAGAATCCCCCAGAACCATCAAATTAAGTTACTACACATAGACCGCTCTTATGCACTCCATATACTCGATGGTAATCGAGGATTGTGGTTCTCTTCATAGTAGATGGACTAGAGACTGCTTGGATTAAGCCAACTATATTGAGGCACAGTCTAAAGAGCCCGCTGTGTCGGGGTTCGAGCTTCGCGTGATGATTTCCTTGTAGACCTTGGGGGCTACATCCCCAAGGATTGTCGACCCGCTGGCGAGTCGAACATGTGATCAATTGTGTGAATGTTGGAGGAAGACATGATTATAACTCGCTTTTGGGTACCTGAAACAGAAGCGAACATGTGTCAGAGCTCGAAAAACTCTTGACCATTTCACACTTGCTTTCAGTTTAGGCACCCAAAATAGCTCGCACCATACTACAAACGCACTTGACCTACCCAGGGTTCTCAAGACCGCTAGAGACGCACCCAAAAACCCTACTAAGGCCCTAGAACACTCAATGTGGCCACAATAATGGCCATCCTTTGATGTGAAAATTGGAAAAATAGATAAACAAAGGGAAAAGAACCTTATCGGAACAAAAGAAGTGCAAGAACTCGCTAGAAAGCATCGTGACGATGATGAAACAGTAGCAAAGTGAACAAAGGCGTCCGAAAACTTTCGTGGATTGAATGAGTATTCTAACGATTTCGCCACCTTTTATAGTGGTTTGCATGGAAGACGAAATGGCGGGGTTTAATCGCAATGGTCGATTAATAGTGAATCTCGACCTTTCATTTGTTGAGCAATCTCAGCCCTTAGATGTGGCCACGTGTCATCCATCTGTGAGGGGTGATGAATCGTTGGACTGTTAAAATGATAACCGTCGTCGCACGTCGCCTTGACTTCGTGTGTGGGCAGTGTATGCCGCTACGATAAAAGCGTGGCGACAAAGGCTGCCGCATTTAATGCGACATGATCGCATGAAAATTACATATTGGCCCTAACTTTTCATTTTCTGAGTTTTGCCAAGTATCAAAGGAAATGAAAGTCCAAGTGTGAAGTAAGTCGGTCGGACGTGAGGTTGACCCTTGAAGCTAGATCAAACCTACATCTGGCGACCTATTAGTGGTTCCGAGCTTGATGTCAAATCGAGCAATAGTCTTCGAAGCCTGAAACGAGCATCAAACACTAGGGGTAGATGTTGCGTGTGATTTTTCCATCAAGCTTGGTGAGTTGCGAGGTATTAGATCAACCCAATATCAGTCGACTCTACCAGTTGTTTGACCTAGCATAAGCTCGTCGACATATAGCTCGGCCCAACACAAGCTAGTCGTGAATAACCCGAATGATCATTCAATCAATTCCCAGATAATTTCAAATCCCAGATATTACGAGAATGACTAGATTAACAACAATCTTTGCACAATCACAGCGCCCAATCGCGAGAATATTAGAATTGCAGTTCAGATCAATTGTAATCCCTTTATTTTCGCTTTTTCTTTTGTATAAACCTTGTATATAAACCCCCTCCAATGATGAAAAAGGGGTTAGAAATTCTCCATAGAAATCTCATTGCAAGCTCTCACAACGAATATAAAAACAGTGGATGTAGGCATAAGAGGTTACCTAGCGAAACCACTTTAAAAATTTTATTATCTTTTACTTTGTTGCACTTATCATTCACCTATCGCTGATTATCTGTAATCATATCTACATTCGTTCCAATTCTACCAAGGTCAATCAGATCTTTCTAGATGGTGCGAATTTTTGTATCAACACCCTACAAACCTAATGTTCTAAAGTAAGTTATAAATGTGGTAGGTGGTCCTAATGTTTGAACTTAAAAATCAAACAATGAAGTAAATATTCTTGACCATAAGATCAACCCTATAGATTTTTTGTCAAATAAGTTGCTAAATTACTTTTGTGGGTTAATTTATTCCGCCCCATTATATATATATATATATATATATATATATATATATATATATATATATATAATGCTACGGACACCGAAAAAACTGCACCGAAATCGTGTACCGGCCTACGTGTAACACGCCTCTCATTTTTTTTACAATTTTTTTCTAGTGAACGGCCGTCCATCAAATTTGGACGACCATTCACTCACATGGACGCCCGTCCATATTATATGGACGGGCATCCATATACAAGGAACGAGCGTCCCCATTTAAAGGACGCCCGTCCATAAATAAATTATGAAAATAAATAAAAAAAAAAACTTTGGGGACGGTCGTCCATAAATTATGGACGGCCGTTCCTTACGTTTGGCCGGACGTCCATTCCTAATGGATGCCCGTCCATACTTTAAAAAAAAAAAAAAGTTTAGTTTCTACAAATTAAAGAAAAACTTTGGATGGGACGGGTACGGACGCCCATTACTTACGTTTTTGTGAAATCTTTCCAGTGATAGCAATCTCATGCAGTATCTCCTGTACATCATCAGCCAACTTTTTGACGTCCTCCGGCCAGTATAATACGTTTGCATCCTGGTTGAAGTTCTGTAGCTTATCCTTATTCTCTTCATCGCTGCTGACTTCCCTGAAAATCTTAAACTCTTGCCTCCCTGAAAAAAACACAGTGAATGAAGACGAAGAAGTAGACGGAAGAAGTTCTGCACCTTCTTCACTTGCCTCCATGGAAACTTTATTGCATCCATTTTGATTTAACAGGTTAGAATTTCAAACGCATTGACTTAGACTTTTAAAACACTACACAAACATCATCATCTTTATCTTTATCCTTAATATATTTGTTGAACTGTATTCATGGAAAAAGAAGAAAACAAAGACTGGAACCATTACCCCAAAAGATGATGATGATGATGAAGATAATTTGTAGAAACTAAAATAATGGACGGGCGTCCATTAGTCCAAACACTTTTTTTTTTTTTTTAAAGTATACGCCCGTCCAAATATAAGGACGGCCGTCCATAATTTATGGACGGTCGTCCCAAAAGTTTTTTTTTCATAATTTATTTATGGACGGACGTCTTTTAAATGGGAACGTCCGTCCTTTGTATATGGACGTCCGTCCATATAATATGGACAGGCGTCCATATGAGTGAATGGCTATCCAAATTTGATGGACAGTCGTTCATTAGAAAAAAATTATAAAAAAAATAAAAGGTGTGTTATATGTAAGCCAGTACATGATTTTGATGCAATTTTTTCGGTGTCCATAATATTATTGATATATATATATATATATATATATGAAGAAAACCCTTAGATAAAGAGTATATAATAATTTAATATATATATATATATATATATATATAAGAAAACCCTTAGATAAAGAGTATATAATAATTTTAAAAAAGTTGTGAAATGCTTGCTGTTGGCAGTCTGTGGTAGCAGATGAAAGAGGAACTGGTTTTTCAGGAAATGATAAATAGCATGCGAAGTCATCAAGAGATGTACCAATCATCTTGAACCCACATTGAATAAGGAGCTCCACCATCATAATTGCGTAGTTGCAAGGGAGTAGGATATCAAATGGTGGCACCTAGAGGGCAAGTGATTTCATACTCATAATATTAAAATATTTGACATCTGGGTACGAACAAGACTTATCCAAGCTGATTCATCACTATCATCAATATCCCAATTCCCAATGCATATGACATTTGTCACAAAATTTTATAATTCTCTCTCACACATTATACACAACTTTTTATCCCCTAATGTATCAATTTTTTTGCTCTAGTCAATTTATTCCAGATTTTGTTACTACATTTATAATATGAATCTCCCTAAGCTTGGATAGACTTTTACCAAATGGGTATTGTTGATTTGAGTGATGTTGCTCCATAATAAATGGGTAAAGCTTATCTCTAAGAAATAAGATCTTAGGATTGAGAGATCTGATGATAAAAGAGCAAGAAAATGTTTTATGAAGTTTCTGAGTTTGAGTCTTTCTATGTATTAATAGGGATGATTATTAGGGTTTTTATCTAACTGACAATTTCAAGACTCTAAAAGATTAGTTGAGATGTACACAAACTAATCTGGTATATCACTTCACTAGAATTTAAATGTAGATTACTTCTTTTGAGATTAATGGATTGGACAATACCTCTTGCATATCACAAATAGGAAATAGGAAAGAAATAGCATGTATCTTTTGAATTATCTAATTTCTTTTTGGAAAAGAACAAGAAAATTACAAAACCCTTTGTCACGAAAGTATGCATTTCAATCAAATGATGTCGGTACATTGAACACAAATATTTTAGAACATCTAGTATGAGTTCGAATTAATATATATATATTAATTAATTATGTCATGCATATTTTTACACACATATCATATGAATGTTATGTCATTATAGAAAAAATTATTATATTATCATACAAATTTATATTATGTCAATAAAGACTCATTTGACAAATATACTTCATGCTAGGAATTTATATATATATATGATGATGATGATGATGATGATGAGTGTCATAAGATCATCCACATGCTCACCAAATACGTGGTGATAGGCATTGTTCTTACCACTTTCACCAATAATTGGTTAGAGGGAAGTAATATTATATGGGACCAGATTCTCTAGGGTCAAACACATATTTGATTTCTATTTTCTTATCAACCCTTAAAAAGATTATACTCAAATTAATTATATGAAAAAACTATCAACATGTTTAACTAACCAAACCTCTTCCTAGCTACTATGGATGATCGGGGATATTCAGATCAACTTACGCGTATCTCCACTAATCTTTGAGACCCTAAAGTTAACGACATGGTAAATCTTCCAGTGGTCACACCTATTAATAACTGAGGACAGTCAAACTTCATACTTCTTGAGTAATACATTTAAGAGTTTTTATCATCTCACTTAGTCACCTGGGGTTTTTTTTTTTTTAATTCAAAAGTAATTAATCAATTTGGTTATGACGGAGAAGTAATTAATTGCCCAAATTTTGGGTGAATAAGTAAGGGATAAGTGTGAAACTAAAATAAGAGGAATATCCCAAGATATTGAAAAAAAAAAAAAAGAATAAAGTGTGACATAATGAGATAATCAAGCCGCCAAAGCCACTATGCTTAATAATAATGGCATCATTATATACTGATGATCGATCATCATAATTAATCATATCTCTGATTATGGAATAAGCATACGAAAAAGAATTAATAATTATAATAATAATAATCTAGGCTTATGAAGAAGCAATAATTGTAACCATTATCTTATCCATTAATAAAATCATCCTCTCACAAGAGTATATACATCTTGTGGCTACTTGACAACAAAATGTGATCAACTATAATTCCCACTGTCACATTATATGACTAGAAAAAGCAGTCCACTCAACTGCTCAAGCTGCCACATGAATCAGCTTTTCCACCACCTATATATATATATATTTCCATAGATGAAACCAGGAGAAACACAACCTCCAAAAATCTCATTACCACTTCTCTAATTCTACCATTCCTTTTCATTTTCATATAATTTTCTATCATGTCAACCAAGGTAGCCGCTGAGATTCCCCCGGAGTTGGGTGGTGAAGTAGTGAAAGAGTGTAATTTGGTGGTTGTGAGAGAGTATGATGAGAAAAATGATAAGGTGGCCGTGGAGGAGATAGAGAGACTCTGTGAAATCGGTCAGAGAGGCAAGCCTACTTCTTGTCACTGACCTCATGGGTGATCCCGTTTGTCGAGTTCGCCACTTCCCTTCTCACATCGTCCTGGTAAATGTATACCCAGCTCTATATGTTAAGAAAGATTATTTAGTATCGAGAGAGTTCAAAATACGTGTAAGTTATCATGTTGGTTTTGTTCAATTTACAGGTTGCAGAGTATGGAGAAGAAAGGGAAATTGTGGGAGTTATAAGAGGCTGTGTAAAAACAGTGACAAGAGGAGCTTCAGGTTTTGTAAAACTGGCTTATCTTCTCGGACTTAGAGTCTCCCCATCTCACAGGTTTTAATTCATTAATTTCTCCTTTGATTTCTTCAACCGTTACAGAATATAAATGTGCATGATATATCTATATTTCACCATGCATGACAGAAGATAAAGAAAGAAGAAGAAACAAAGTGTCTTTTCAGTTTTTCTCTTTCCCAAAGAAAGAGAGAGAGAGATTATTAAGCATGCATTAGCATTAATTATTCATGTCTTTTTGGCATTTACTTAAATTTTGGTTTTAATCCCAGTTGAATTCCCACCACCCCAAAAAGAGCGATTAGATTCCACAATAAAGAGAACAAATTGTTCCTCGTATCATGGAAAGAAGACAACAGCCAGCTAGCATAGTCTCTCCCTTGACACTTGTTTTTTGTATCCACTATTTACTTCACCTTTCTTCTCCAGTTCTAGACACCATGTCTCCCTTCTATTCTTGTTTATTTCTTTCTTCTCCTTTGTTGGGTGGTCCATTTTCCAATTAATTTCTTTATTTACAATTTTTTTTATATTGAGATATGTCATTATCTAAATAAAGAAGCCCACCATGGATGTGACTATGATCAAGAATTTTTTATAATATAGCCACCCTCTTCTAAAATGTTCCCTACTTTTTTCCAAACTCATTAAACCCCACTTCATAAAGTAACCAACATTACTTATTCAATTCTTTATCTTGTCACCATTCATGCTCATTTCATGGATATTTTCTTTGTACTTGTCACCATCCATCTAACTTAGTCCAAACTTGTATTAAACACTTTCTTTCTATTCTCAATCTCACACTTGGCATAATATTATTATGCAGGAGGCTCAATATTGGCACAAAACTAGTCCTTAAACTTGAAGAATGGTGCAAACAAATTGGTGCTGAATTTTCATACATGGCCACAGATTGTACCAATGAGCCTTCTGTCAATTTATTCACCAAAAAATGTTCATACATCAAGTTTCGTACCCTGACTATGTTGGTCCAACCGGTTCATGCTCATTACAAGTCAATAAGTTCGAGTGTATCCATTGTTCGGTTACCCGAAAGATTAGCTGAATCCATCTATCGTCGAGTTTTCGTGAACTCGGAGTTTTTCCCTCAAGATGTTGACTTGATTTTGTCTAGCAAACTTAATTTGGGTACTTTCATGGCCGTGCCCAAAAAATTTCTCCCGAAATGGGATCCAAGAACCGACATTCTTCCGCCGAGTTATGCTATTTTAAGTGTGTGGAACACTAAGGAAGTGTTCAAATTGCAAGTGAAGGGAGTGTCTCCGTTGGCATATGCTTGGTGTATGGGTTCAAGGTTGCTTGATGCTTGGATGCCATGGTTGAAGCTGCCTTCGTTTCCGGACGTTTTTCGGAAATTCGGGTTGTATTTCTTGTACGGGCTGCATATGGAAGGCAAAAATGGGCCGGGCCTGATGAAATCTCTGTGTGCTTTTGCTCATAATATGGGCCGAGATGATGGGGAATGTGGGGCCGTGGTGGCTGAAGTAGGCCCAAGGGACCCAGTCAGAGAGGCCATTCCTCATTGGAGGAAATTCTCTTGGGCTGATTTGTGGTGCATTAAGAAACTTAAGGATGATATGGACGACTCTGATGAAAAATGTGCACCGTCTGATTGGATGAAATCACGATCGTCTTCCTCTGTTATTTTTGTTGACCCACGTGACTTTTGATGATTAACACTATACCTTTTCATGAATTTTCATCCGACGGTTGTCAAATGATATTGTAACCCTTCATGAACAAAAATTAGATTTAGTATTTTGTACACACAATGTGCCAATTGTAAGTTTTAACCATATAATAGAAATTTTAATTTCCAACAATATATTATCCCAATTTCTCATTTATTTTATTTATTGGATTAGACTATTATAACACAAATTTATGACCATTGATATTATTGCTTAACTGGTTTCTATTATATTCCAAATTTTGTGATTTATATAAAAAGAAATATACAAATAATATTTAAACTTAGATAAATATTGACTCATAAACAATCTTACAAATTTTCTTTTACAACTCCAACATAACAGCTCGCAAATGGACATGTGAGACCCATAACGAGCAGACAAAACCTATTTGTGAGTTAACTAATTGTAAGTTGTCACATCGAGGTTGTAAAAAAAAAATTGTTAATATAATAGAAATTAGTTCAATAATAATATCAATTTACATTCTTATAAATATATAACAAAAAAATTATAATTTTTGTTTATATATTATTTAGTTAAAATGGATCATCAAAGCATCAACATTTGTTGAATAAAAATTAATGTACATAACTATCTCTGGGTGGTCCAGTGATTTAATAGGGACTCTTAGTTGTATTACTCAAGTGGTTTTGAGTTTAAGTTTCTCTTCAATTACTAATAGGGATAGCTACTGAAGCTCTTACCTAGTCGATAATTCCAAGGTCTCGAAAAATTAGTCCTCTTCGATTACTAATAAGGATAACCACTAGAGTTCTTATCTAACTAATAATTCTTAGGTTTTAGAAGATTATCTGAAGTATGTATAAACTGGTCCAAACACCCTCATCATTAAAAAAATAATAATAATAATAATAATAATGTACATGAATTAGTGACCATGTTCCATTTTACTTTAGGCTCTTTTAACAAAAGGCAGAATAACACGTGTTTCCAATTGCAGCCAGTGATTAAAGTAGCAGAAATCAAATGTAGCCGAAATTCGAGATCAATAATTTAAAAAAGAAGATTATTATAGTTAATATGAGATTAGTGATGATATTAATAAAAGATTTAACAAAAGCAACAACATGCACACACGTGTAAAAAGTGGTAAACCCTTTCGGCGAGAACCAATTAAAATGAAAATGAACACTAAAAAAGCTGAATAAATTTTTAGTAATTAAAAATAGTATCAAGAATCACCTTAACAAGTGTCGAAGTTCCAAGCTCGATTCCATTCCATAGGACCACAATTGCATTAGCTCAAAGCTACCTACATTCAATGTTTGGTTCATGTAAATTCTAGAACCATGCTTGCTTTCCAATAATTATTCCCTTAATTTATACTTTAATAAAATCTAATTTATTTCTTTTACAATCAAGGAATGATTTAGAATGTCATAAAGTATCAATGACTTGTAATTATAATGTTTCATTTGTTTAAAAAGTTAAGTCTTTTGTTAATTAAATATAGGTGTTGTTATGTAAAAACACAACAATTAGAGATATTTAACCGACCTTGACATAATTGAGTAAGATGTATGCGTGATTAGAATAATCAGCTTGGGAAAGATTATCAAAGAGATGATAAGAGAGCAAAGATGATTTATAAAGTGGTTTGGAGTTTTAGGATCAAGTTTATGTTCATTATTATATTATTGTTTTGTATTTGCTTTGCACATAGAGTGATTACAACGAAAGCACGTAGAAGTGGGGTTAAACTCTCTCTAAGTAGGTTTTTATTCTTTGTGTGAATAATTCTGTCCCTCAAAACGAAAGTGATTCTTTCCTTTTATACACGTCTTATAGTGATTGAGAATGGTTGTTACAAGCTGGATTATATGCATAATCCCTCTTAATCTAGATCTGAATCAGGCTTACCCATGCTTAAGACTGAAAATCTTGTTAATAAAGTCATCTATTGTGGGAGCGATACATAATGTGAACTTGATAGTCAGTTCTTGGCATGGTGAATGGACAAGTGGCACAAATTTGGTAATTGAAAAGTCTGCACAGCAATAGGAAGGATAAAATTTTGATTTAAATTGAGACAAAAATCTCTGACCATGAATATTTTGTGAGAAGGAATATAGATATTGTTTCCTATAATTAATGTATGAAAGGGGGTGTGAATGAACTATTGAATTGTATGATGCAAATATGATCTCATTAGACTCTCCTCAGCATTGCCAAGCAAGAAGAAATTAGCGAGTAAAGATTCTTCCCCTGTTGTTTGGGTACAATCAATCTACACTACCACTTAAAAATATTTGTATTTCAGTTTTCAATTATCGAATCTGTTAGAAATCCCGAAATTGCTAGCTGAAGAATGTGTAGCCACAACTTTTTTCAATCACATCATCTCCGGTCAAATTTTCAACTTCAATGTGACAATTTTTTCAAACGTAATTTGGCTGGTAGGACCTTAAAATTTTCAAAAGATTTTCCTTATTTTCTCTTTGTTTTATGCTATAAATTGACTGATAATCCCAGAATCAAAAGTGTTGATAAAAAAGACAATTAAAACCATTTTCAGATATATTGATTTGATGTTACAATTAAAATGAGTTAATTGCAATTTACCCCATAAACGCTTAGATTTATTGGTCCAAATCCTGCAGTTTAATTTAAAGTAGTAAGGATATACTCCTTAATTATAACAGTCGTTAAGGAGAAATGGATAATTAATTTGAGAGTAAATGACTTTTTTTTACCAAAATAATAGTCTAATGACACTTTTCCATCCACGAACTTTTAAAATACTATTTTACTATTTAAATTTATATTCCGTTTTCGATTTTGGCATCAACTTTACACCACCACCATTCTCTTTCCCGATCATCACTCACCAAAACCTCTCAAACTCTACTCCCATCGACTCTGTCAATCGCTGACAATCAAGTGATTAGAGTTTGCTCACCGTCCCATTCCAAGTTAAATTTCAATCAATCCCAATCACCAAAATCCAACTTTCCACCATCAAAATACTCATTGGTCTCCCATTTTTCAAAAACCTTAATAGCCTGGACAGAGTTTGCTCTCTGTTTGCCGTCGGAATATAAATTTGGATAATAAAGTAATATTTTAAAAGTTTGTAGGTAGAAAAATATTATTAAACTATTATTTGGGGGAAGTCGTTAACTCATAATTTGGAAGTAGAATTTGAGTTTCTAAAATTAAGGCGTATCATAATATTTGTTAAATTAAAGAGGAGTAAATCCTAGTATTTTAAAAAACAAAGAACCGGACATAGTTGACCAAAACCTCTCTCTCCCCCAAAAAAAATAAAAAATAAAAAATAATATTCTATAATAAACCATAAAATCTTTCATCAATACCAGTTCTAAATAATATTTCTTGATTTTGTTGTAATCCTTATAAGCTCTGCCCAATTTATAATTGGTTGACTTGATTTACGTATTGAATATTTGAATCAACACCATTTCATTGACAACCATTCTGAAAGATAATAACATTGTTCATAGCAATATAAAAGCAATCTGCAAAACACTTATCTTATGAGAAGAGAAAGAATATGAAAACATCAAAAATATTTAATATTAAATAAGAATAATGTTGGCCCTGGCTCTGCATGAATGTCTACAAGCATTAAGGAAACTGTGAAATTGTTCTTGTTTAAACTGTTATTCAAATCAATTAAGCCCTCAAGACTAAAAATGAATTATCTGATGAAAGAAGTGAAAACCAATCTCCTGGAAATATTAAATGGTCTTTTCATGTGCTATACAGTTGTGGTAGTCAACAGATTTCCAACAAATCCTGGACTTGCTCACTGGAAACTCTTATTGAGGCTTAAGGTGCAAGGGCTACAAGGGTGTGCCCCATTGGCTGATCGATCAAATATGTCTGAAGTAAAAACAATCAAACTGGAAAAGATTAGGCACCGGCGTTTTTTCTTGGATGTCTCAGTTCCTGAGTTCAATCATGGAATCAATTGAATATTCTTTAATCTCAGTAAAAAAAATTTCCTCAACAAAAGAGCTACTTCCACTTCCACTAGCTGCTGTTAGTACAAGATGGTTAAGTAAGATGGTAAAGTCTTCTAACTGAGGGCTATCAAGGCCTTGGAACATTGCTTGAACGAACTCTACATCTTTCAAGTCTAAAGTAAGCCTCAATGCGACTCTGTTTCCTCTTTGGAAAGTGTTTGTCAGATGGTATAAAGAAAAGCCATAGGTGAGTTGACATTGCCAATATGTCTCCACTGAAGAAACACTCTTTGCCTAAAATTAGGCATTTTCTTTCAACAGAAAACATATAAAACCTACACCTATAATCACGTTCTGAAGGACTTGTAATATACTGCAAAAGCAGTGGAAGCTACTGGACATCTTTCTTTGTTCCTCTCTATGATGCTTTTGGACTTCTAAAGTAGCACAAATAGCCAATCCTAAGAATGTATAATTATTGTGCAAATTAAGAGGCAACTGAATGGCTAATGAAGTGCTCGTAGTCTGATATCTGAACCAATCTAGAATTCAATTCCTAGGCAGAAAAGCAATAAGTCTCAGCATGACAAAACGAGTATAAGAAAGATCCTGTAACATTAAAATCATGGTGTTAAAAGACAGGTAAAAGGATAGATAAAAATATGAGGGATGAAAGATACCTTATAAAGGATACTCATCTTTGAGCGGACAGAACTGGCTAGCATTGCATTGTGTGGATTGTTGATTTCTTGGTTCTCCGCGAAGTTGAGCGACATAATAAGATCCTGACTTTTGCTAACAAGAAAAATGATGTTTTAGCAATAAAATTGCCACATCTTCATCACCTTGATTCTCGAGCAATCTGAAACAAATTTGAAGGTAGAATTTCCAAAATTGTGACATACTTGATCACCAAAGTTTTTCAACGGTGGGCACTCATATGTGCTTAGATTCTCTAAGCTTGAAGGAAGCTCTGTCACAGCTTGAAGATTCAGGCAATAAGACAGTATAAGAGTTTTCAGATTTCTAAATGCAGATAAATGGCGAAAATCATTTGGGTTGGTTTCTTCAGTGAGATTACAGTAACTTAAATCAAGTCCAGTCGAAGACGATAAACTTACTAGGGAAGGTAATGAAAAACTTATGGAACTTGTGCCTGTTGCTGTCACAAGTACCGAAACCAGTTCCAACAAGTGTGTCTTCTCACACATTTCCCCCTAGATTTCAATGTTCATGTTGGTATTGCTTAAGCTTGTGGATGAAGGCGCCTCTGTTATGGCAGTTTTACCAGCGTCAAGCTCCTCCAAACATTCAAAATCCCCCAAATTCTCTGGCAATTAGTCAATTTTTGAGCAGCCAATGAGCAAAAGAACTTTAAAGAGATCTCCATCCAGAGATTATTCTTGGAAGCATCTGCAGGTTTCTGCAGTCTTTCAGATATAATACACTCAACATTTTGAGGTCACCAATAGAAGGATGAAGTTAATATAAATTCGAGCAACCTCCAAGAATAAGTCTCTCAAGATTTGGAACTCCTCTGATATCTGCAGTTCTGGTCAGCTTTTTTGAATGACTGAGTTTGAAGAGTTTCAATTTATCTAAATTCTGCCAGAGACATAGAAAAGTAAAAAACAGAAAGGATTGGAACATCATTTTTGAAACTAAAAATATATTCAATGAAATAAAGGTCTGAAAGAAATAATCACACCACTATATCCTTCCAAATTAGTTCAATGCTACTATATGACATATCAAGTTCAACAAGTTTCTCTGCTTTGAAACTTGATGTCAATGATTTTAGAGGGTATCCATGCCAGTTAAGTATCTGTAAATCATTGGGAAGAAATTCAAGCCCTTTGGGAAGAAGAAATTCAAGTTTCTCTACAAATGCATCAGCGTCCACAGATATCTCTTTTGATCCAGATGAATGTCGGTATATAACCTCCACTTCTTCTGTTCCCCATAAATTCACCAAGAACAAGGAAAAGAGAAGTAAAGCAGAAGTTAAATTCTTGAACTGATACAAGCATTACATATAACCAATATAATTTTATGGTCACTTACCTTTTTCCTTTCAAGTACATGATGGATATCATTATAAAGCCATAACCTACTGCGTCTGCCCAGATCTTTGAGAGATTCTTGGTGAACAATGGCCTGAGCCATTTCTTTTAGCAAACTGTGGACATATAACCTATCATTGTCATTGTCAATTGAAATGAGATATTTATCAGCCAGAACTCGAAGTCCAATTTCTGGGTAAAAATCACAAGCCTCTAGTATTTCAGTCACTTGGGTTACTTTCCTCAAATGAAAGAAACATGCAATATCAAGGAAAATGTTCTCCTCTGTTTCCTCCAGACCATCATAACTTATTTTGAGTACATCAAAAATTTTCCTGTCAGGAATTTCTTTAAGCTTTTTGAGTGCACTTTTCCACTCATTTACACTTCTACCACTGAGATAAGAACCCAAAACTACAAGGGCTAATGGAAGACCGTCAGCATAGCTTACAATGCTCCTAGAAAGCTCTATCTATTCTTCAGCAGGATGGTTTTGCTTAAAGGCTTTCAAACTAATGAAGAGCTTCCTTGGAAACTAAGCTCTTGGCCCTGTATATTATATCCACACAACGAGCGATCAGCAGATGTTCATCTCTAGTGATTATAATGATTCTCCTTCCAGGACCAAACCATTTATGATCACCTGCTAATGTTTCTAATTGTTCTAATTATTTACACCATCAAGAACTATAAGAAATCTTTTACTCTGCAGCCTGTAATAGATTCCTCGTGAATGTCCAATATGTTCATATTCTTTTCCCTTAGAGCTTGTGAAAGAAGTTGCTCTTTTAAAGCAGATGAACCAAATTTTTCAGAAATCTCTCTGATATTTGCGACAAAGCTGCTACCTTCAAATTTATAGGAAAAGCAGTCATAAACAACCCTAGCAATAGTTGTTTTACCAATGCCACCCATCCCACAAATCCCTATAATGCGAACATCATCCAACCCCATACCTAAACAACAATTGATTTCTTGGAAACGTGAATCTATTCCAGCCAAGCCCTTAGCAACATATGAGAATGAGAGCCTCAACCTAGTCCATATTTCTTCAACAATCTCTTGGATAAATATTGCCTCATGCCTGCAGAGAGTATAGAAAGATGACCACCTTTTTATAATTTATATTTCTAATTCTACAGTAATTCTGAATTCAATATTAGTATAAGAACTAATATAATGCATTAAATATTCATATTCTCCAATAGTACACATGCATACCTGCATGCACATACAAATGTCTACTTATATAAGTAATACTCAAATGAGTTGTAATGTATTATTCACAACAGTATGCTGATTTCCAAGATCTTGAATCTATGGTTTTACTGTCTGGCAATTTTAGAGGAGAATGTCTTAAAGACACTGGATAAACCGATAAATGCAGATTTTTCATCCATAATCAACAAATTTAAATCAAGATTTGTGCTAAACATGATGAAATGCCTTGGATTTACAACTAGAGGTTAATTTAGGGGGAAATGAGTGAGAAATTGTTTATGGGATATTTACATTGTTTTGTAACCACATGCTTAAGCTATACCAACAAGAACATTGAAATCTAACATAGAAAATCTGCTGTTGCTAAATTAATCAAATCACCCATATATATTCCTTAAAGAATTTAACAATCTGTAGAGCAAGAAGAGAAAAAATACCTGTCCTGCAAATGCCAACCTGATAAATTAGCCACATCAGTAAAAGCATCTCTCCATTTCTGCAACTTCTCAGCTCCAAAATTAGCTTCTTCTGTTAGTGTCAAAATCATCTCAGTTTTTTAAATGTATTTTCTTGTATTTGGAATCCTTCTGCCCTTTCCCTTAACGTTCTGGGCCTGTTACCTGTATACGGTACTATTATTAATATATCGGGAAAATTACTTCCCCTGTGCTGGCGTTTACTTCCTCGATTAAAATAGGAACGAGGACAGGGATAGAATCATAGAAATGGGAAAAGAACAGGAATGTTCAAGAAAGGAATGGAATAGAATTACCATGTTTGTTTATAACAAGGAATTGTTGATGGAATATAATAAAATTTGTGTGTTTCAGACAAAAATACCTCTAGTTTAACCGATTATATGGAATCCATTAAAAAATATTCGATAAAAATTTCCCATAATTTAAATTATTTTTATGCACGAACATAATTGAAACTTCCTTAAGTTCATTTCCCAGTGATACACTTGAAAGAACTTTAAATTCTCCAATCTTGATAATAACATCCATCCAATTAACAAAGAACTATCTTAGCATTATCGTGTTGTAATAATCATGATATGGCAAAAGAACCCTTCTCATAAGTATGTACGTATCATTCAAGACAATGTTCTTTTTAACCGTTGATTCTTCTTCAAGATACCCTTTGAAGCAATCAAGAACGTCGACCTCAATAAAATGTTATTTTGACAAATTCATACTCGTGCACTTTTAAAATGCCCTTTTACAACCTAAAGCACAATTTTATAAGTAATTTTCGGTGTAAGAAAGGGCAAAATAGTCAAAAGTTCGTTATTAGTGAAAGCAAAATGATCAACAAACATTTAGCCGTGGGAGAAGTGAAAAGAAAAGGGATAACGCACATTAGCAAAAGATGGTGCATGTTAGTAGCATCACCGTCAACGGTTTTGGCTATTTTCTGATTGATCCCAACGTTCAAAATCACTTCCTAGACTACTCACAAAATCCCCATCACCTCTTCTACAAAGCCCAACCCTCCATTTGCCATCATTACGAATCATTTCCCACCACCACCTCCATTCGCACGGCCGACTCTTCAAGTCGGGTTTCCGATCAATTTTTTTGCCACCCTAGACACCACCATCACACTCCCCACAACCCACTCTACAAAATCCTCACCTCCACCACCGTCCCTTGCTCGTCGATTGTCGGTTGTACACCGCGCGACCTTTCAACTTCCAAGCCAATTTTCAGTCTTTTTCGATGTTGGAAATTGTCCGTGTACGACCTTCCAAGCCAATTTTCAGTCTTTTTCGATGTTGGAAATTGTCCGTATCACCACCAATCGACTTCCCACAACCCATTCTACAAAACCTTTATCTCTATCACCGTCCCTTGCTCGTGGATCGTCGGCCGTACACCACGCAACCTTTCAACTCCCAAGCTGATTTTCGATCGTTTCTAGTGTTGGAAATCGTCCCTGCCACCACCAATCAACTCCTTGGATCTTCCTCTCCAAAAGCCTTAACATTTTTCATCTCATTTGCTCATCAATCGTTGGCAATTGAAACTTCCCCACTCTAGGGTTTTTTTAGTTTTAATCGATTAATTGGGTTTGATTCGTTGGGTTTTTGTGTTTGTTGGATTGAAAGACGATTGAGGAATCTTTATTTGCAGTATTTGTGATTTGTTTGTTGATTTTCTGGTCATCGACACTTCCCAACGCTGACGGCAATTGTCAACAATGGAAGTGGATAAGAAAAGAAGAAAAAAAGGTTTTTTTTCCGTAAATCACTATATTTCCCACCCAACTAAGAGGAAAACATAGTATTTGGGTAGTGAACATTTCGTTAGCTCTTTTTTTTTTTTTCCTTTCTAGAAAGTTGTTATGCGGATTGTCATTACAATAACTTGATGATCTCTTTTCTTTTAGCGACAGTCAAATTTATTTTGGTAATAATGTATTTTCTCATCTCTCAAGGTGGATATGAAAATATAAAAACCCTAAAATTTGTTACCATTTGAAGGTTTTTATCGCTCATCTCATTGAGAGATGAAAGTATTATACGCCCCCATGGTTTCTCAAAAGTATTACTATATATTAGGGTAGATTTTGATACTTTATGAAACTCTAGGGAGATAAAACCTGGACGTGTTGTTGATATTTAGTATTTACTAATCTCTCCAGGGGGTACACTGAAGACAAAGAGAATAGCACACGCCGAGCAAGATCAAAAGGATGAATACCGAAGAGAGAAAGCGGCGACATTTTCTAACATGAGGAGATAACGGGCGAAGGATAAAATGGAGGAAAGAATTGGAAATTGAGAGAAAAAATTAAATAGAATAAATGTAATGCTTTTATCAACAAGTCGTTGTAGTATAGTGGTGAGTATTCCCGCCTGTCACGCGGGTGACCCGGGTTCGATCCCCGGCAACGGCGAAAATTCATTTTTATTTATTTATTTCAACATTTGCGTTTCATTTTCAATTTTGTTTATCTATTTATTTCAATATTTTGGCTTCAATATTTATTTGGATATTTTTAATATTTTCATTTCATTTAATTTTTTTTTAACATTTTGTAATCGTATTTGGATCAAAATAAAAATTGCCCAAATATCTAAATTTCAACTCATCTACTAAACGAAATAGAGACAACAACAGGAACAAAATATAATAGTAAAACAAATCAAACAGTAAACAAAGAAAATAACACGCGCGATTTACCCTGGTTCACCCAATATGGGCTACGTCCAGCTGAGTCAATATTATTGCAATATGCCTCACCTCTTTCGTTTACAATGAATGAATTGCCCTATGATTTGCTATCACACCCATAACAAGAGAAAAATATGTATATATACTAGGTTTAAGAGACTAAACCTAGTTTTACAAGGATTCCTATTCCTAAGCCCAATTTAATAAAGAATTAGTAACTTAAAAGAAATCTTACAGCGGTTATACATGGAAAAGCCCAAAACTGCCTACGGGCTTGGGGGCGCTGCCCTCGCGAC
Source organism: Pistacia integerrima (assembly GCA_026225825.1). Lineage (NCBI taxonomy): Eukaryota > Viridiplantae > Streptophyta > Magnoliopsida > Sapindales > Anacardiaceae > Pistacia > Pistacia integerrima. The sequence goes on along the minus strand of CM047750.1, from coordinate 15,050,182 downwards.
CCCTGCCCGCTCATCGGGGAGTGGGGCACCTGCCCGGACCCCTGAGTGTGTCTCCGTTACCCATTAATGCTGAAGTAGTCGACAACTCCAACATCTACGTAATAAAGATAAAAAAATTTGATAAATAAGCAAAGACAAGGAGTAAAGTGAATATGAGTCCCCATTTGTAGAATATTTTGTTTTTGCATAAAATTATTTAATATGTAATTTTCCATAATATACCCTAAATAAAATATGTACATTTCTTTTTTAGTCTATAGAAAAATACTATGTTTATAACATAATTTCACAATCTTAACGTGTCAACGGATTAGCATTATCATATCAACTTCTACCACACCCAAGGCACCAAGACATTACAAGAAATAAATGATTGTTTCTTCAGAAGGAACGGTCGTCCTCTATGAAAGAAGACCTTAAGGAATGACTGTCCCTTATAAAGGAACGTAAGGAGTGATGAAACCGACGTGATGAAACTAACATGACAGTGCTAACTCAGTTTTTACGTTAGGATTGTAAAAGATGTTTGTAAGAATGTGTTATTGACGTGACATTACTCAACGTGACTTTCTAGATTTGAAAAACCAATAATAGTGATCATGTCCAACCTAATAATGTCTTTTTTTATTGAATTCATTAATTAGTTGAGCTAATCAACATGAAAACTATTAAATATATTCTTAAGCCTTTCAGGTTGTATAGATTAATCATAAAATTGGGTCAATATTCCTAGTTCCCACCACATCCACATGCCTAATCCCTGTGCTCACAATCACATTGCCGACTAAAATATTCACCGACTTGACACAGATGTGAAATTAAAATACTACGAATATATAAAAGATTTAAAGGGTTTTAATAAAAAATGGAGAAAATCATCTTCCCTCCTTCATTTTAATATTTTACAAAACGAATATATAAAAGATGTTTCTTTGGGTTGGGATATGAAAGGACCAATAAATTTAATCTACACAGCTTTTGCTTTAATATTTTACAAAACGAATCTTCATATCAACACCAATACCAGCAATAAAATAAACTTTTTTCACTGGGAACTACAAAATCTTCTTCACCTCTTTACTCCTTTAAAAGAGACTACGTTGATTCAGTCTTTCAGAGAGTTATCCCCTTTATTCATTGGTTTATGGAACATACCCCTCACTCTCTTTAACCCCTAACCATGTCTTTTGTGGCCATGCTTAGCTGCTTTGTGAATTGGTAACATCTTATTGTTTCCGCGAATACTTGGTAATTCTTCATTCTTCTTCAACATCACCTTAGCAGCTTCCACCTTTCCGGATGCAGCAGCAACAACAAAAGAAATATCCCCATCAAAATTTTCTGACAAACATAGAGAAAGTAACCTGCCGTAGCTGCAATGTGGAGAGCGGTGTCGCCCTTGTTTGATATCTTACCTATTTAATACCTTCAAATTTTCTCTAAATCTGTACCTCTCAAATATCCCGTTAAGGAAGCTTTCCCACAATTTCCAAAAATCAGTGAGACGGCAGAGGAGAAGAGGCCAGGAGGTGGAGGAATGCTCTGTACCAAAAGAGGTAACTCTTTCAATCCGTTTCTTTCTTTCTTTGTTCTTCTTTTGGCGTGCAGTTTTTATTGAATATAGCAGCTAAGATCGATATCTATTTATTAAGATTACTCTGTAAAAAATTTGAATGTATTTAACAGTTAGATATCAGACAACAACGACGCGGCTCTCCACATTGCAGCTGCGGCAAGTTCCTCTATGTTTGTCAGAAACTGGTAAAATATATGGCGAGAGAACAATTGGCTAGTAAAAATTTTGATGGGGATACTTCTTTTGTTCTTGCTGCTGCATCCGGAAGGGTGGAAGCAGTCACGGCAAGGTTGAAGAAGAATGATGAGTTACATAGTATTCGAGGAGATGATAAAGGGATGCTACCAATTCACAGTGCAGTTCAGCGTGGCCACGAAGACATAGTGGAGTATCAGTTTACCTACACAGTATCAGAGATTTCAGATATTCATATTGTACTTGAAGTCATACAAATTAAGAATTCATAATAAAAGTTAAATTTCATTCTCTTAGTATCAGTTTAATGTAGTAAGTTCAGTCCCAATAGAACCATGAGATCACTAATGGGCGTAGCTTAAGATAAAGAACACTGAAAATTGTTTGGCCCTGGCATTGCATGAACTTTTACAACCATTAGGGAAACTTGGAAAATGTTATTGTTGTTATTAAAATAAAATCCACTAGAAAAAAGAACAATCAAGCCCCGAAGATTAAAACTGCTGCGATTATTTTGAGTGTAAAAATGAATTACCTGATGTAAGAAGTGAAAGTCTCCTGGAAATATTACAGTGGTTTTATTGTGTATTTTGCAGTTGTGGTAGTGAATAGATTTACAACATATCCTTGACTTGCTCACAGGACTAAAAAGGTGCCTCATTGGATGATCTATCAACTATGTCTAAAGTCGAAACAATCAAACTGGAAAAAGATTTAGCGCTGGCATTTTATTCTTGGCTGTCTTACTTCTTTGAGTTCAATTATGGAATCAACTGAATATTCTTTAATTTCAGTACCAACTACTACCTCAAACGAAGCGTTACTTCCACTTCCACCAGCTGCTGTTTGTACAAAATGGTTAAGTGGGATGGTAAAGTCTTCCTAACTGAGGGCCATTGAGGCCTTGGAACACTGATGGAACGAAATCTACATCTTTTAAGTATACGGGGCGAACCCCGCACTTTTTAAACTCAAGACCTGAACCCTCAAGTCTAAAGTAAGCCTCAACGTGACTCCATGTCCTCTTTTGGAAGTATTCGTCGAATGGTATAAAGAAAAGCCATAGATGATTTGACAGAGCCAATCGGTCTCCACTCAAGAGAGACTCTTTACCCAAAATTAAGCAATTTCTCTCGGCAGAAAACAAATAAAACTTACACTTGTAATCGCATCCTGAAGGACTTGAAAAATACTGCAAAACTGGTGGAAGCCGTTGGACATCTTTTCTTTGTTCCTGTCCATGATTCTCTTGGACTTCTAAAGTAGCACAGATAGCCAATCCTAAGAATGTATAATCATTGCACCAATTTGGAGGTAAGTGAATGGCTAATGAAGTGCTTGTAGTCTGAAATCTGAACCAATCTGGAATTCCATTTGCTGGTAGAAAAACAACTAGTCTTGGCATGACAGAAGGGATATCAACTGACTATAATTGCATTGGGTGGATTGTTGCTTTCTTGGTTCTCAAAGAAGTTGAGCAACATTGATGCGACCATTAAAATCCTGATATTTGCTATCAAGAAAAGATGATGTTTTACCAATGAAAATGCCACATTGTCGCCACCTTGATTTTCGAGCAATCTGAAACAATTTTGAAGGGAGAATTCCCGAAATTTTGACATACTTAATCTCAAGGGGCCACTCAAGCTTTCCAATGATGGGCATTTATATGTGCTTAGATTTTCTATGCTTGACGGAAGTTCCGCCAGAGCTTGAAGATTCTGGCAATCTGCCAATATCAGAGTTTGCAGCTTATAAAGTTGATTGATGCCTGTAGGTAAGCTAACAAAATCACTCCTGCTTAGATTTAATTTTCTCAATGCACATAAGTGGCCAAGATCACTTGGGATGGTTTCTTCAGAGAGATTACACTAACTTAAATCAAGTTCGGTCAAAGACAATAAACCTACCAGGAAAGGTAATGAAATACTTATGGAACTTGGGCCTATTGCTGGAAACAGGCACCCGAACCAGTTCCAATGTGTGCACATTTGTCCCTTGCATCCCTTAAATGAGAGAATTTTAAGGTTCTTTAAATTTACAATGGATGAAGGAGCCTCTGTTATGGAAGTTCTACCAAACATTCAAAACCCTCCAAGTTCTCTGGCAATTTGTCAATTTTTGAGCAACCAAGGAGCAAAAGAACTTTAAGAGATCTCCATCCAGTGATTACTCTTGGTAGACTCTGCAGGTTTCTGCAGTCTTTCAGATTTAACACACGAAGCCTTTCGAGGTCACCGATAGAAGGATGAAGCTCATATAAATTTGTGCAACCTTCAAGAATAAGCCTCTCAAGATTTGGAACTCCTCCGAAATCTGGAGTTCTGGTCAGCTTTTTTGAATGCCTGAGTTTGAAGATTTTCAGTTTATCTAAATTCTGTCAGAGATATAAAAAACAGAAAGGATTAGAACATCGTCTTTGAAACTCAAACCATATTCAATGAAATAAAGGTCTGAAGGAAATAATCATACCACAATATCCTTCCAAATTAGTTCAATGCTACTATGTGACATATCAAGTTCAACAAGTTTCTCTGCTTTGAAACTTGATGTCAATGATTTTAGAGGGTATCCATGCCATTTAAGTATCCATAGATCATTGGGAAGAAATTCAAGCCCTTTGGGAAGAAGAACGTCACTGATTTTAAGCAGTCTCAGATTATTCATCCCCACAAATGCATCAGCGTCCACAGATATCTCTTTTGATTCAGATGAATCTTGGTATATGACCTCAACTTCTTCCGTTCCCTATAAATTCACCAAGAACAAGGAAAAGAGAATTAAAGCACAAGTTAAATTCTTGAAATGATACAAGCATTACATATAACCAATATGGTTTTATGGTCACTTACCTTTTTCCTTTCAAGTACATGATGGATATCATTGTAAAGCCATAACCTACTGCGTCTGCTAGGATTTTGGGAGATTCTTGGTGAACAATAGCCTGAGCCATTTCTTTTAGCAAACTGTGGACATATAACTTATCATTGACATTGTCAATTGATATGAGAGATTTATCAGCCAGAACTCAAATTCCAGTTTCTGGGTAAAAACCACAAGCCTCTACTATTTCAGTCACTAGGGTTACTTTCCTCAAATGAAAGAAACATGCAATATCTAGGAAAATGTTCTTTAATGTTTCCTCCAGACCATCATAACTTATTTTGAGTACATCAAACACTTTCCCGTCAAGAATTTCTTTAAGCTTTTTGAGTGCGCTTCTCCACTCATTTACACTTCTACCACAGACATAAGAACCCAAAACTACAAGAGCTAATGGAAGACCGTTAGAATAGCTTACAATGCTCCTAGACAGCTCTATATATTCTTCAGATGGTTTTGCTTAAAGGCTTTCAAACTAGAAAGTTGAAGAGCTTCCTTGGAAACTAAATCCTTGGCCCTGTATATTTTTATTTTTACAAAATGAGCGATCAGCAGATGTTCATCTCTAGTGGTTATAATGATTCTACTTCCAGGACCAAACCATTCACGATCACCTGCTAATGTTTCTAATTGTTCTAATTCATTTACATCATCAAGAACGATAGGAACTCTTTTATGCTGCAGCCTGCGATAGATTCCTCGATGAATGTCCAATGGGTTAATATTCTTTTCCCTTAAGAGTTTGTGAAAGAAGTTGCTCTTGTAAAGCAGATGAACCAAATTTTTCAGAAATCTCTCTGATATTTGCAACAAAGCTGCTACCTTCAAATTTATAGGAAAAGCAGTCATAAACGACCCTAGCAATAGTTGTTTTACCACTGCCCCCAATCCTAGAAATCCCTATAATGCGAAAATTATCATCCAACCCCATACCTAAACAACAATTGATTTCTTTCAAACGTGAATCTATTCCAACCAAGCCCTTAGCAACATATGAGAATGAGAGCCTCAACTTAGTCCATATTTCTTCAACAATCTCTTGGATAAATGTTGCCTCATGCCTGCAGAGAATATAGAAAGATGACCACCCTTTTATAATTTATATTTCATATTCTACAGTAATTCTGAATTCATAAGTTTAATATTAGTACAAGAAGTAATATAATGCATTGCATATGCATGTTCTCCAATAATACACCTGCATACCTGCATGCACATGCAAATGTCTACTTATATAAGTAATACTCAAATGAGTTGTAATGTATTATTCACAACCGTGTGCTGATTTCCTAGATCTTGAATCTATGATTTTATTGCCTTGCAATTTTGGAGGAGAATGTTTTAAAGACACTGGATAAACCGATAAATACAGATTTTTCATCCATAATCAACAAATTTAAATCAAGATTTGTGCTAAACATGATGAAATGCCCTGGATTTACAACTAGAGGTTAATTTAGGGGGAATTGAGTGAGAACTTGTTTATGGGATATTCACATTGTTTTGTAACCACATGCTTAAGCTATACCAACAAGAACATTGAAATCTATCGTACAAAATCTGCTTTTACTAAATTAATCAAATCACCCATATATATTCCTTAAAGAAATTAACAATCTGTAGAGCAAGAAGAAAAAAAATACCTGTCCTGCAAATGCCAACCAGATAAATTAGCCACATCAGTCAAAGCATCTCTCCATTTCTGCAACTTCTCAGCTCCAAAATTAGCTTCTTCATGTTTATGAAAGGCCTCCCCAAAGCTCCCCATACCAGGACAACAGTTTCACCCATCTCTTTCATGCACTCAACAATCTTCACAAGTTCTTCCAAGCACCAGGACGACGTTGCATAGTTTCTTGAAAAAACAACAACGGAAAATCTTGATTCTTCAATGGCTTTAACGAGCTCTGGCGAAATGGGTTTGCCTCTCTCAAGCTTGTCATCATCTCTAAAAACGATCATACCCTTTTGGTCCAAAGCTCTACATAAATGATCAATGAAGTTCTTTCAAGTGTCTTCTCCTCTAAAACTAACAAAAACATCGTATTTCCACCAAGGACGTGAAGAAGAAGACGAAGAGGCTCCTCCATTGTAGTTCAAAGCCATTGTTGAAAGTTGAAAACTCTACTAAACTTAGGCTAGCTTTTTCCGAGTGTTGTGTTTAGTTTCAGGGTTTGGCATTGCATTTGAATGATGAATATGAAGGGAACTTTCATGGATGGAGGATTGTAGTAAACGGTGAGAGAGACATTATTGGGTGGTTAGAGTTGGACTTTTTAGAGTTATGGATGAAGGTGCCTTTGTTAAGGCAGTTTTACCAGCATTAAGCTCCTCCAAACATTCGAAATCCCCCAAATTCTCTGGCAATTAGACAATTTTTGAGCAGCCAATGAGCAAAAGAACTTTAAAGGGATCTCCATCCAGAGATTATTCTTGGAAGAATCTGCAGGTTTCTGCAGTCTTTCAGATATAATACACTCAGCCTTTTGAGATCACCAATAGAAGGATGAAGCTAATATAAATTCGTACAACCTCCAAGAATAAGCCTCTCAAGATTTGGAACTCCTCTGATATCTGGAGTTCTGGTCAGCATTTGTGAGTGACTCATTATGAAGATTCTCAAATTATCTAAATGTTTTCTGAGGCATAGAAAACAAAAAGGAAAGGACATCATCGTTGAAACTCAAAACATTTTCAATGAAATAATGTTCTGTAGGAAATAATCATACTACTATATCCTTCCAAAGTAGTTCAGTGCAACTATGTGACATATCAAGTTCAACAAGTTTCTCGGCTTTTTAACTCAATGTCAAAGAATTTAGTGGGTATACATGCCATTTAAGAATCTGTAATTCATTGGGAAGAAATTCAGGACCTTTGGGAAGAAGAACGTTGAACTTATTTCGTATTTCTTCAACAATCTCTTGGATAAATGTTACCACATGACTGCAAATAATGTAGAAAAATGACAACCCTTTTATAATTTATATTTCATATTCGGCAATAATTCTGAATCCACAAGGTTAATGTTAGAATAAGTAGTACTATAATGCATCTAATAATACACTCCCATTCATGCATATACACACAGAAGTCTAATTATATCAGTCTTGAATCTATGATTTCAATAAGACAGGCTAGCAGTTTAAGAAGAGAATGTCTTAAAAACCCTGGATCAACCCATAAATATAAATTTTAATCCAAAATCCACAAATTCAAATCATGATTTGTGCCAAATTCAAACATGATGAAATGACTTCGATTCATAACTAGAGGTTGAATAAAGATTGAAAACTTTATTAACTTGAGACAAATTTAGGGGGAAATGTGTTAGAACTTGTTTATTCTAATCATATTGTTCAGTACCCACAAGCTTAAGCAATACAAACAGGAATATTGAAATCTAAAACAAATAATATGCTTTGCTAAATTAATCAAATTACCCTTAAAAATCCTATAAAAGAAATTAACAATATTTCTATAAAGCAAGGAAAAAATACCTATCCCTTCAAATGCCAACCAGATAAATAACCCACATCAGTCAAAGCATCTCTCCATTTCTGCAATTTCTCATTTCCAAAATTAGCTTCTTCATGTTTATGAAAGGTCTCCCTAAAGCTTTCACAGAAAACTCGGACAACAATTTGTCCCATCTTTTCATGCACTCAACAATCTTCACAAGTTCGTTCAAGCACCAGGACGACGTGGCATAGTTAGTGGAAAAAACAATAACAGAAAAATCTTGATTCTTTAATGGCTTTAAGGAGCTCTGGACAAATGGGTTTGCCCCTCTCAAGCTTGTCATCATCTCTAAAAAATAATTATACCCCTTTGGTCCAAAGCTCCGCCTTAATGATCAGTGAAGTTCTTGCAAGTGTCTTCTCCTCTGAAACTAAGAAAACATCGTATTTCCACCAAGGACGTGAAGAAGAGGCTCCTCCATTGATGTTCAAAGATATTGTTGGAACTTGAAACTCTACTAACTTTTGTTGGCTAGTTCTGATTGTTGGCCTTTGTTTCAAGGTTTGGGTTTGGCAATGCAATTGAATTATGAGTATAGAAGCAAATTCGTGGTTAGAGCATGGTGGACAAAGCTGAAGGAGATGAATTGGACTTGGAGCTCTGCGAATGCGGAAAATATTGGAGTGTAAAAGCAGTTGATAAAAATATTGAGTTTTTAATTACTTTAAACAACAAGTCGTTGTAGTATAGTGGTGAGTATTCCCGCCTGTCACGCGGGTGACCCGGGTTCGATCCCCGGCAACGGCGAAAATACATTTTTCAAATTTATTTTAGTATTTTGTTCCATTTTTTCAAATTTTTATTTATTTATTTCAATATTTTCGTTTCATTTTCAATTTTATTTGAATATTTCCTCATTTTTTCAATTTTATTTCAATATTTCGTAATCCTATTTAGATTTTTTCAAAATTTTCCTTTCATTTCATTTTTTATTTTTTATTTATTTATTTTTTTTTTTGTAATTGTATTTGGATCAAAATAAAAATCACCCAAATAACTAAATTTCAACTCATCTGTGTAATAAAGATAAAAAATTTGATAAATAACCAAAGAAGTGAATATGACTCCTCTCCTAACTTTTTTTTTTTTATAATCAAGGTGTCGAGGTCAGCTTGCGCGCACCTTAATTAATCTCCGAAGTCGATTAAACATCTTACAAGTTCAAAAGATCAGATAAGTTACAAAGTGGTAGGTAGTCCCAAGGTTTGAATGCGAGAACTCAATGAAGATAATAAATCTCCTTGATCGCGAGGCCAATCCCTTAGGGTTCTCTTCTCCTAATTTGATTTCCCCATTTGAAGAATTTTTTGTTTTTGCCGTGAATAAAGTATGTACATTTCTCCCTTAGTCTTCTGTATCTCCCATTACATACCAATGTGGGTGGCATCTTACATTTTGAAAACCAATAATATTGATCATGTCCAACCTAATAATGTCTTTTTATTGAATTCATTAATTAGTTGAGCTAATCAACATGAAATCTATTAAATATATTCTTAAGCCTTCAGGTAGTATAGATTAGAGTAATACTATATATACAACATTTTCATACAATATTTTTCTTACAACATGATGTGGTAAAAGATGATTGGGTGAAAGTTTATTTTTAATTTAAAATCAACCAATCATCTTTTGCCACATTATGTTGTATGAAAATATTGTATATGTAATATTATACTATAAATTAATCATAAAATTGGGTGATTTTGCTTTTCCTATCACATCCACATGCCTAATCGATGTGCTCACATGACCGACTAAAATATTCACCGACTTGATACAGATGTGAAATTAAAGTACTTCCTCAATCTAAAAATCTATTAAATGATTAAAGGGTTTTAATAAAAAAAAATAAAAATGGAGAGATCTTTGAATGACCGAAGTAAACAATTGTTGAATATGTTAAGAATTAATGAAAGGAAAATAAAAGCATCTTCCCTCAATTTTAGGAGTAAACAATATATTTCCACATGAGGTTTAGCAAAATCTCAAGTGGACACCTTCGATTTCATTTATTCCAAATTCACACCCTTAAACTAACTCCATTCCCATTATTTTAATAGGGGAAAGGTAAAACTAACATTTTCTTCTCTTTTTCTCTTCTCTTCCCATTTCTTCCTCATCTCAGCCTCCTCCTCCTATCTTCTTCTTTTTCCTTCCACATCTCAAAACCCCATCTCAAAATAAACCCCCTTGCGACTGCTGTTTTAGGTCCCCTGCCACCACCATCTGATCCCTCAAACCCACCACACCAAAACCCCTTTATCCCCCACCTCGTAGATCCCACAAATCGTCAGCCACCTATAACTTGACGATTTTGTCGCACTTTCTTCTCCTTTTTCCAACTGGCCCACTCACCAGAAACGCCTCCAACCACTGCCATTCGAACCAACTGATATTCCACTTCAAAACCCCTCTTGAACCCGTCCTCCATCTGCAGCTGGTTTGCTACTGCCTCCTCTCAAAACTAAATCCTTCAACGCCTCCAACCACTGCCATTTGAACCAGCGTTAATGAGCAGCTTTTGAATTGGGGTTTTTTTTTTTTTTTTTTTTGGGGGGTTGTTTTTTTGTGAAATCTATGTAGTAGTGGTTTTGTCTAATTGAGTTTGAAAGAATTTACCCCTTTGAAACTAGAGACCGTAACCATGGCTATGGTGGTGACTTTGTCACACTTTCTTCTCCTTTTTTTGACCAACTTACTCACCGGAAACGCCTCCAATTACTGCCATTCGAACCATCTGATATTCCAATTCAAAACCCTCTCGAACCCGTCCTCCATATGCTGTCGGTTTGCTGCCGCCTCCTCTCAAAGTTAAATCCTTCAATGCCTCCAACCACTGCCATTTGAACCAGCGTCAACAAGCGACTTTGAATTGGTTTTTTTTTTTTTTTTTTTTTGGCGAAATCTATGTAGTAGTGGTTTTGTTTAATTGAGTTTTGAAAGAATTTACAAAAGCAATGTAGATTAAATTATTGATTCCCAAAGAAACATCTAACCATATTCTATGTCCAATCGACAGAGAGATCTAAACGTATGTTAAAATAAGAGTAAACGACAAATTCCCACCCAAGGTTTAGTGAAAACCTAGGTTGGTACCCCTATTTTCATAAATTCCCGATCCCACCCATACATGGACGTGGTTAGTGACAAATGGGTTCTGAGTCTTCTGACACAAGGGTAGCAGAGTCTTTTACCAAATTTCCCTTGGACCTTCTTTTTCATCTCCCCTTCTCTTCTTCACTACTGTCAGCCTTTTGTCTGCCTCCCAACCGATTTTCCTAACCAATCAAAGTAGGAACTCTTCCCAAATTACCACCACCAAGCCACTTTCGCTGAACAACAAACCCAACACTCTAAAAATCAACCAATCAACTCCAAAAATCTCAAACAAACAAATCCACTTCACCAAACCAAACAATAAACATCATTCAACTCCTCCCAAATGCAACCCCTGCAACCCAGAATCCTTCTACTCCTCCCCAGCACAACTCACGCAACACCGCCTCTCAATTTCAAAGGGGTAAATTCTTTCAAAACTCAATTAAACAGAACCACAACTACATAGATTTCACAAACAAAACAAAAACAACAAAAAAAACCCAATTCAAAGTCGCTCATTGACTCTGGTTCAAATGGCAGTGGTTGGAGGCATTGAAGGATTTAGTTTTGAGAGGAGGCAGCAGATGGAGGACGAGTTCGAGAAAGGTTTTGAAGTGGAATATCAGCTAGTTTGAATGGCAGTGGTTAGAGGCGTTTCCGGTGAGGGGGTCGGTAGGAAAAAGGAAAAGAAGTGTGACAAAGTCGCCACCATAGCCGTGATTGCGGTCTCTCAATTTCAAATGGGCAAATTCTTTCAAAACTCAATTAAACAAAACCACTACTACATTACTACATAGATTTCACACACACACACACAAAACCCAATTCAAAGCCGCTCATTGACATTGGTTCAAATGGTAGTGGTTGGAGGCATTGAAGGATTTAGCTTCACTCACCGGAAATCAACTCCGTCACCACCATTGCGCTCACCGACACTTTCTCTTTAAAAGCCCCAACATCCCAACCTTTAAATGTTCGCTGATCATCCTCCCAAATTCTAGGGTTTTGGATGAATAAGGAAAATGTTAACTCGGCTCGATGAAGCTCTCGGGTCCCGGTTAAACCCAAAATGAACACTTGTACTAATGTGTATGTGTATATATATTTATGTTTTAACAAGTGAATTAAGATCACTTATTCAATTTATTATAAAGATAATTATGGCATCACGGTTGACTCATCAAGCTCTGAACCTGGTCCTCTACTACTCTCCCCCCGAGTATATATGTATACATATTTTCATTTATCACCTACCCGCTCAACTCTCTCTCTCCTTAATTCACTCCTTCGTTTACACTCAACTAGCAAGTGCGAATTCACACTTTCTCTTCCGCACAATCTCCATCTCTCAATCTTGTTTTGGTACTTAGCTTTATTGATTTTTTGGTTGGTGAGATAATGTATGGAACTCCATCACATTTTTTAATATTGTAGTTTCATCGCAATTTGTTTTTATTATATATGGAAATCTTACTTTTTTATTGCTAATAACAGCATTTGATTGAAATTTTTCTGTAAGAATTAGAGTTTTATAATAATGTGTGTTCATTCTAGGTTAATGAACACACAATATTGTAAAGTAGTGCTACGAAATCATTAGATAAGCAAAAAGGATGTGAAAATTCAAATAAGACAGTGCATTAACCTAGAATGAACACACATTATTGTAAAACCCTAATTCTTCTAGAAAAAATTTAATCAAACGCTGTTATTAACAATAAAAAAAGTAAGATCTCCATACATAATAAAAAAAAATGCAAATGAAACTATGATATTAAAAAATGTGATGAATTTTCATACATTATGACACCAACCAAAAAATAAATAAAGCTAAGTACCGAAACAAGATTGAGAGACGAAGATTGTGTGGAAGAGAAAGTGTGAAAATCGTTGGAGGCCGAACTCGCTGGCTAAGTGTAAACGAAGGAGTGAAGTGAGGAGTGAGTGAGTTTGTAGTGTTAAACAAATGGGTAAATTTTGTTTAAAAAAAAAGGTGTGGAGAGTGAGAGACACGTGTAAGACATTATGATTCTGTTCATTCTCGGAATTGAAACTAAGTCAATGGTTGACCAATTGAGGGGAGAGCATTAGAGGATCGAGTTCAGAGCTCGATGATTCAACTGTGATGCCATAATTATTTTTTCAATTGAAAAAGTGATCTTAACTTCACTTGTTAAAACATAAATATATATACATATATACGTTAATATAAGTGTATCTATTTATAAATATAACTGTTAATTCTTTTACTTTAATAGTTTCTTCATTGTATTTAAGAAATAAAATTCTATTTTCAGTAAGATTTTTTTGAAAAATCAAATATTATATAGAAGATTATAATATATCTACATTAAATTAGATTTTATAAATGTTTTAGTCTCTCTAAATTAGAAACTTGGTATGTGTCTTTTTCTATTCTATGATATTGTTTATATGGATTTCATTATATTAATTAGAGGTGGGCAAAAAGCCCGAGTCTCGGTCCCAGGACCAATACTTGGGAGGACCGGCCCGGGCCGTGGGAAGAGGTGATTGTGCCCAGGCCAGTGCCTCCAGTCCCAAGCCCGAGCTTGGTTAATTTCAGAAGACCCATTAATAAATAACCAAAACCCTCTAACGAATAACCAAAACCCCATATAATATATGAAATACATAATAAATTTAGGGGTTAAAAATAATTTTAAAAAAATTGTTGAGCAACGGTCAATTCGGGAAAATTGACTGTTGCTAGAGGGAAAGTATAATAATACCTTTTTTTTTGCACTTTCCCCCCACACCGAACCTATAAAACGACTAATTTCCACCCATTTTCGTCTCAACTCTCAATCTCTCTTCAATTTCATCTATTATTCAGTTTATTATTTATATTTATTCATTATTCAATTTATTATTTATATTTATTCATTATTCAATTTCATCCATTTTAGTTATTTATTATTTTATCATAATAAATTCCTCAAATTATTGATTTGGAGGATCATCGTAACCATACAATTCTAATGAGTATTATATTCCAATTCCAATTCCTCTTCAAAAACACAAATGTCAACGATGTTAATTTAGACGATGTTAATTTAGACGATGTTAATTAACAATTAAATAAAAAAAATTATTTAATTGTTTAAGTTTAAATTAAATTTTCACATCGCAAAGCTAAAATTAAATTATCTCTTTAAATTATAACCATTCATTTATTTTATTTACTAATTAATTAAAAATTTACAAATCACCTCCTGATAAATTACAAAAACCCCCTTACATAATTATTATTACTCAAATATATAAAAAATTAGGGGCTAAATTGATATTTATCAGGCTTGCATAGGACTGGTCCTAGGACTAATCCTATATAGGCCAGGCCCGGGCCTGGTACCAATCCAATCCCTCACAAAAGTGATGGGCCCAAGACCGGCCCTAGCCACTTTGGGCCCAGCCCCTCAAGGACCAATCCTAAATTGGGACCGGTCCTTGGCCGAGCCTTGGTTGCTTACCTCTAATATTAATTTAGCATAATATATTGATCGTGGAAGCACAAATCATACAATTTTGAGGTTTTCATCATGTTAGAGAATCAATTTTAAATATATTAGATTCACACACATTCCCATAAGAAAAGATTAAATATAATGATATTATAATTTAAAAATTAGGTAGTAATTTTGGGCGTTCAAATTTAGATAATGATCTTGAATTTGGATCAAAGGTGGGTGGGAGACAGGAGCAATGTTTTAATAACCAACCTGTGGCGAAACCCAACAAAGTTGCCAAGTCACAGGTTGACTGGTTTAATCAGTTTGATCGGTCAGCCAAACCGACAAAACTTTTAAAATAAGCAAATACACCCTTGAAAATTACAGAGAAGTCTCTATAGGTTTGAAATTTAGCAAACATACCCAAAATACAAATCGGTCAGCAATTGGTTGGCAGAGGCAACACCCCAAATGCAATCCCAATCATCCCTTGAGCCCATTCCTCAAAAAATAAACCCAAAATCTAGCCAGATCTCACTGACGCCGACGTCGACAACCCTCCCCATCACCCCAAAAATATTACCCTCTTCCTTCGACCAAAACCCCCCTCACCCCATCCCCGTTAGCCTCGCCAATCACTGGCAAAAGTCAGTTGTTGCCTCACTGGAAATCAACTCCATCGTCACCATTGCACTCACTGCTACTTCTCTTCAAAAGCCCCAAAATCCCGACCTTCAATATTTCGCCGATCATCATTCCAAATTGAGGTTTTGGCCTTCCAAATTAAAATGTTAACCTTTGGCCCGAGAAAGCCCCTCTGGTTCTAGGGTTTTAAACCGGCTAAACTCTAAATGGTAGGGTTTTAATGAGGGTTTTGGCTGAATAGGGAAAATGTTAACCCGGCCCGATAAAGCTCCTGGGTCCTAGTTAAACCAGTTAAACCGATCGGACTGGGCCAGGTTTTAAAACAGTGGACGAGAGTATTGTAGTGTATGTGAGGTTGAGCGTATAGGAATTTGGGATTGATTCTACCGTTCAAGCACCCATGGATTAATAAATAAGAGGCTACTTGTCTGACATGTGGAAGACATTAGAATCCTGTTTGTTATCGAGATTGAAAATGAGACAATCGTTGACCGGGTGAAGGGAGAGAGAAGGATGATCCGATTTAGATTTGATGGGTCATCCGTGACATCGTAATAATATTATACAATAAATGGGGCGTTTGGATAATATCATGTTTTATTATAGGGGAATATTATATTAACGGAATAAAAGATCACCTTAAAGATTACTGTAAATGTTTAGAAAATGTGTTTGGTTGGTTCGAATAAATTGGTGAATAATATGTTTGATTGGGAGGATAAATGGGTGGGTATGTTATATAGATTACTAAATTGCCTTCCTTTTTAAATATTAATATAACTGTGTTTTTTATTATTATTTTTTGAATAATTTTTTTAACCTCTTATTTTTCAGATTTAGCTAAAACACCCAAGCAACAAAAAATGTTTTAAACTTAACAAAAACACCCCTACCCACCCCAAGCCACCGCTGGTAGTGCCACAAACCTGGTTGTGACCCTGACAGTGCCATAAATCTGGTTGTTTCACGGCCATAGATATGGCTATGAAACGCCGGTTGTGAAGATCTATCTAGTCGTTTCATGGCCACATCTTTGGCCGTGAAACGACCATAGATCTAGGGATGGGCATAAAACCCTGCCCCGACCCGGCCCAAACAGGGCGGGGTTTCCCTAAATCATTCGGGATTTGGGTCGGGATCGGACCCAAAATCAGTCCTGAATTTCGAGGATGAGTCGAGGTTGGGATAGGTCTTGCCCCGCCCCACCTCGCCCGACCTAGCCCCGTTTTGTCCCCACCCCGTAATCCCCAGCCTGGCCAATATATATATTATATACCTATATTAATTATATACATTATAATATATTAAAAAGTCAATCATATATATTATATATACCTATATGAATTTTAATATTTTAACATCAGTCATATATTATACAATGACAAATTATAATTATGTAAGTATTTTCTGAAACCATATACAAATAAGTAATAAATAAAATTAGATTAAATATAACAAATCATTATATATATATATAGAAGTAAAATGTATATAACATATTTATGTTATACATTATACATAATATACTATTATCTATAATCATATGTTAATACATAATATATATGTTATATATGTGTAATATGTACATATTGTAATATATCATCAATTTAGTATGATGGTCTTTATGTTTAATATGTACATTATAGATTTAATTTCTTTTTGAATAATATAGTCTTTATGTTTAATATGTACATTATAAATTTAATTTCTTTTTGGATAGTATATTATAATTTGGAAAAAATGGTAATAAGGACACAAAAAGACACAAAAGTACAAAACCCCCAAACGGGGAATTCGGGGATTTTGGGGAACGGGCTTTATTCGAGGATTCCCCGAGCAAGCTACAGGCCGGGATCGGGGAATCCCCTTGGGCTTTCAAGTCGGGGCCGGGGACCTATCCCTACGTAGATCTGCCCGTGAAACTGCCAGATCTGGCCTTTTCTGACCATGATGACTTTTAGCAGCCTTCGGCCACGATCGACGGTGGCTAGCGGTGGTGGCTAGTTCTGGGTATAATAACATTTCTGTAAATAATGACAATAACAAGGGCAATGTCGTCCAAAAAAATTAAAAAGCGAGGACAAAAGTTTCTACATGAGTTAATTGGGTGTTTTGTAAATATTAACAAATATAAGGTTAATTTGGACCAAATGCTCAACTGTTTAGTAGCAATATGGGAAACAAAATTGTATTACCAGGGGTAAGTTTTAATAACAGTTCACTATCAATCTAGGGACTTAACATAATTCCAATTTTTCTACTCCTCTGTATTTGCATGTACTTACACAAGAATCAAATTGGTCGGAAAAAAAAATGGTCTTGACTTTTGACTTCACTTAGGGTTGTCAGATGAGCTGAACGGCTCACGAGCCATCGGCTCGGCTCATTTGAAACTCGTTTATGACTTTGCTCGTAGTTAGTCGAGTCAACTCGGCTCGAGCTCGCTATATAAAAGGAGTCGAGTTCAAACATGGGGAGGCTTAGCTCAATAGGCTCACGAGCCTAAGGTGGCTCGCATAAGTAGGGTTCCTTTTGTTAGTTTTATAAACTATGGGGACTGAAGTGTTATCTTTAATTTTAAAATTTTGTAAAAATACATTTAACCCCCCGATGTAATTAGTTCTAAAACACAAAAATTAAACCCCCAAATAAGATTTCCCAAATCGACAAACCCTAAGCCCTAAATTTGTTCTTGCAAATATTCATAATCAGAAATCAAAATCAAAATAATGGTCATGATAAGGAAGAAGATGAAGATGAAGATGAAGAAGATGGAGATGGAAGCAGTGTAACTCGTAATGCTCTACTAGATGAAGATGAAGATGAGATGAAGACGAAGACGAAGACGAAGATGATGGAGATAAAGACGAAGAGAAGATGAAGATGAAGATGATGGACATAAAGACAAAGAAAAGGATGGAGATGAAGATGAAGATGATGGAGATAAAGATGTAGATGATGCAAATAATGAAGATGAAGTCAAGTCGGCTTGAACTCGAGTTCGAGTTTGAGTCCCTTTTGTCTAACTCGACAGGCTCGAGCTCGATCCTATACCAAACAAGTCGAGCTCGAAAAGTCAAAAACTCGACTCGGCTTAGCTTGTTTACAACCCTAACTTTACTTGTTGCCCTCTCAGTTCCTTAAAAAAAAAAAAAAAACAGCTTAATTCACATTACAAGACAATGTTTTAATAACCAACTCAGGATGAAACTTAGGCAAAGTTATCTGGTCTTAGGTTGACCGATTTGACCAGCAGATCAAACCGGGTGTCCAAAAGTTTAAAATTCAACAAATGCACCCCTAAAAATTAGTTAAGTCTGTACATGTTTGAAATTTAGCAAAAAAATACACCAAATGCAATTCCAATCATCCCTTGAGCCATTCTCCATAAAATCTAACCAAGATTTGGCAAAAATCGGTTCAATTTTGGCTAGATCTCACTATCGCCAGCGACAACAACCTAGGCCATATCTCACCACCGTTGACGTCGACAACTAGACCTGGCAAACAGGCGGGTGTACCCACGGGTCAACGTGTACCCGTACCCAACGGGCGGGTACGGGTAATACATATCTCGACCCGTGAAAAATTAACCCGTACCCGGCCTGCCCATGACTTTTACGGGTGGACCGGGTACTACCTCCCGCGAACCTGCAAATTCAAAATTTAAAAATAAAAAAAAAAAAACTGCTGAATGACTCGTCTCGTCCTCTCACTCTCAAGTCTCAAGTCAAACCCTAATCTAAAGTAAAGTAGCAAAACTTATCAGAGAAAAGAAAAAAAAACGCAGCAGCCATTCTTTTCCACAACCTCCACTACTCTAGTCCTCTCACAGCAGCTCCACTCCCTCACTCTCTCACTCTCACAGCAGCTCCACTCTCCCTCATTCTTTGACTTCTCTAACGGCGCGCGAGTCACGGCGGCGACGAGTCACGGAGCGTCACGGCAGCCGGCAGCGCAGTCGCAGCGGTGGTGGCAGTCACAACAAGCAGCTGCATGATCACGGAAAGCGGCAAGTCTCACTCACGGCAACAGCCACGGCGGCGGCAATCTCCTCTCAGCGGCGGCAGTCACAGCGGCAACAAGTCACAGCGGAAGCCCGAGTCACAGCGCGAGATCTCACTCACGGCGGCACGGCGCAGCGTGATCCTCCTCACAGCGGCTGCTGCGCGAGGTGGGCAGGACCTTTAAACATTTTGTAGTTGAATATTTGTTTTCGTAACTGTTACTGGGTGAGTGGGTGGGTTGTGGTTTTAGTTCATTTATTTATTTGGTGGGTTATTACTTCTATAAACTTTTTTTTTATTATTCTAATTGATGTGTTGTCGTGTTGATGCGTATAACCTGTTATAATCTATCAGTTTATAATATTGTTTAATTAGTGATCATAATTCATCATACAGAGTTATTATAAGATTAATATTATTAATATTTGGATATTCTAACTAAATATCCTGTCTCCATGTTGACATTTTGCTTAATCTTTGAATCAGAGGCGAAGGCGGTTTTGTCTATTTATGATCGTTTTCTTTTGGATTTTCATATCTGGAAATGGAATACTGTAAACAGTGAGCTTCATTAATAATGTTATCATTTCTAAAGTCAACTGGAAAATAAGAGGAAACAAAATTCATCTGGCTTCAAATTATTGTATACATGAATAATTGGTATGGGCTCTTAGAATTAAAATTTTCTATTTTCTGATTGGTGCACCAAACTTATTAGATTATTAATGTAAGTAATCATGTTTAAATTCTTTATTAATTTTTTTTTTTTTTTTTGGATGAATTGTTATGAATTATGATTGGTTATACTTATTGGAGTTGAGGGGTGTTGATTGTTGAGTTGGAAAAATCCAGTCATTTGGTATGGCTAGTTTGCTTGTAAAATATATGAGAGTGTTTTTATTTTTTTTGGACGAATTGTTATGAATTATGATTGGTTAATTAATTTAAATGTAAATACTTTGTTGTGTCCTTTAGATTGGCTTGGTATGGAGGACTTTACAGATTTAGGAATGGGTCGTAATGTAGCCGTAGGTCAACTTCCTTCTACTGGTAGTACTGTTTGTCCAAAAAGACGTAAAGTTTTAGATGTTTGGGGTCAATTTACAACATATACAGAAGATAATGGGGAAGTGAGGGTAAAGTGTATGATTTGTGGTAAGTCTTATGCACATGGTAGTTCCAGTCATGGGACTAAGAATATGAGGCGCCATATGGAAGGTTGTCCTAAACGTACCATTACTACTAGTGTAGATCAAATGATGATGGATTGTGACACTAAATTGAGACGTTTGAAGATTTCTCAAGAAATTTATCGTGAGAAGATGGCAATAGGAATCATAAAACATAATTACCCATATTCAATAGTGGAGCATGAAGGAATTAGGGATGTCCATATGTATTTGAATCATGAAGTAAAGCATTATACTAGGAACACCGCTAAGGCGGACTGCTTAAAGATATATTATAAGGAGAAGGAAAGGATTAGGCTTGCTTTAGAGAGGGTTTCGTAGAATATGCTTGACTTCTGATATTTGGAGTTCTTGTACTACTGATGGGTATATTTCTTTAACGACTCACTATGTTGATGAGAACTGGGAGTTACAGAGTAGAATTCTGAATTTTAGCCATATTCCTCCTCCACACTCGGGAGTTCTTTTGTCAGACATAGTGTATGATTTCTTAAAAGATTGGGGGATTGAAAAGAAAGTCTTCTCTCTTACATTAGAAAATGCAAGTAACAATGATAAAATGGAAGACATTTTAAGGAGTCAACTTTGTCTGCAAAATGTTTTATTATGTGATGGTTCTTTTTTTCATGTGCGATGTTGTGCACATATCTTGAATCTGATAGTCCAAGAAGGGTTAAAGGTGAGTAGCGTGGCTTTGCATAAAATTCGTGAAAGTGTGAAATATGTTAAAGGAAGTGAGGCTAAAAGAATGAAGTTTGGAGAACTTGTCAAACAAATTGGTGTAATAAGCTCAAAAGGATTGCGAATGGATGTTCCCACGAGATGGAATTCCACTTATTTAATGCTTGAAAGTGCGTTAATATACCATCGTGTGTTTGTTCATTTGGCACTGATAGATCTCAATTATAAAAGTTGTCCTTCAAATGAAGAATATAATAGGGGCGAGAGGATTTGCAAGTTCTTGCAACCATTTTATGAGATCACTATTCTTTTTTCAGGTTCCCAGTACCCCACAACAAACTTGTATCTCAGAAATGTGTGGAGAATTCAAGTGCGTTTATACGAAGAGATGGAAAATGAGGATGAAGTTCTTAGTACCATGGCAAGTCAAATGAAAGGAAAATTTGACAAATATTGGGATTCTTATACAGTTGTGTTAGCAATTGCAGCAATTCTGGACCCACGTTTCAAGTTTGACTTTGTTGAGTTTTGTTACAAAAAAGTTGATGGCCCGCAACAAGAAAGTTGGAGTTGGTGCAACAGGAGTTGTATAGGCTTTTTGCTGCTTATGAGAGTCTAAGTGGCCATGAGGTTCCCACTGGAGATGATTGCGGACAAGCTAGTAATCCTCATATCATTGGAGATGATATCTGTGTAAGTCAATACTCCCTAAATGTTTTTATATTCTTGTGATTAATAAAGTTTTCTTTATTTTGTAATTTTGCTTTATTAAATTTAACTATTTAAATGGTGCAGGAATTTGACTACTACAAGAGTGACTTTAGTGCTACTAAAAAGTCCGAATTGGATACTTATTTGGGAGAGGCAAGATTTGATTGCATCAAATTTTGCAATTTGGATGTCCTGGACCATTGGAAGAAAAATAGTGATCGATACTCGATACTTTCGATGATGGCCCGTGATGTGATGAGTATACCAATAACTTGCTTGAATCGAATTTCCGGTATTGGTAGCAAAGTGCTCAGTAAATATCGAAGTTCACTTTTACCGGAGAATGCAGAGTCTTTGATATGCACCAGGACATGGATTTCTGGATATGAAGTTAAAGGTAACATTTTAACTTATATTTCACATGTTTTAATATTTTTGTTTGTTAATATATTACGATAGTTAACTTATATCTTGTTAATTGTAGAAGATGAAATTGATGATGTTCAATTTGGTTGTGCCATTAAGTCAAGGGCGGGGAGGCGAGATTGCATAATCAAGGGAGGCTTTGTTTGTTTAGTGTGTTTGGTACTTTGGTTAAACAATTATATACGTTTAATTATTTAGTGTTTACTATGTTATGTATGTTGAATGTTAAACAATTTTATATGTTTAGTGTTTACTAATTAGTAATTACTATGTATGTTTAGTGTTTATTAATTCTATTATCTATATGGTGGACTTTGATATAAATATGAAAAATATTAATATTGAATTAATAATATTGGTGAAATCTAATCAAATTTATTTTAATCATCCATTTATTTAATATAATAAGTTAATAACTAATAAGTTTAATATGGAAAACAGTAAAAAATATGAAAAATGTAAAAAGCTGCTTC
Organism: Pistacia integerrima; assembly: GCA_026225825.1. Lineage (NCBI taxonomy): Eukaryota > Viridiplantae > Streptophyta > Magnoliopsida > Sapindales > Anacardiaceae > Pistacia > Pistacia integerrima. Next base: position 15,027,301 of record CM047750.1, on the reverse strand, counting down.
CATTTTCACGGGTGACTCGTGGGTGACCCGCGCCCGCACGGGCAGGTACGGATCATGAAAATGTCGACCCGCGAGAATTTTTCACCCGTTAACTCGTGACTCGTTCCACCCGTGACCCGTTGCTACCCGGACCATACCCGCCCAACCCGCCCGTTTGCCAAGTCTATCGACAACCCTCCCCAACACCACGAAAGTACTCCCCTCATCCTCCTGACCAAAACCCATCTCAACCCACCCCCTTTCACCTCGCCAATTGTCGACAAAAGTTAGTTGTTGCTACCACGGGTTTTTTTTTTTTTTGGTTCATTCACTTACCGAAAATCACCTTTGTCACCACCATTGCACTCACGACCCTTCCTCTTCAAAACCCCAACATCTCAACCTTCAATTATTCTTCAATTATCATCTCAATTTCTAAAGTTTTTTATGAATAACAAAATTGGTAACCTAGCCAAATGAAGGCCCCAAATGCCTAGTGACTGACTGGACCAAGCCAAGTTTTAAAACATTGTTCCAAGTCATTTAGAGGACTTATTTTCCTCTTAAGTTCAAAATTTTTCAATTTAATTCACCCGAGTAAGATCTTTATTATTTGCTTTTAATTTATAAAAAATCAATGTTCTAAAACCCGGTCTGACCTGACCGGTTCAACCGGGAACCAACCTCTAGGCCAGGTCAGACCGACATAAAACCCAGAAAGGTGATTTCACTTGGAATAACTCGTGATTGGACCGTGGGTACTGTAGCAACCCACCGGTCCAACCGATTTTTGGAAAAAACCAGGTCAACCATTACCTCTTTTTTATTTACTAAATCCAATTTTTTTCACCAAGTTTTCCCTAAATTTTCATTCCAACAAGCCCCAAACCATATTTTCACTCTCCCATTTCGCGATTTCTTTATTTCATCGTCAATCTCCTCATTCCATCTCTCCTAACTTCTTCATTTCGTCTCTCTTACCTCTTGGGTCTGCTGGCCTGCTGGATCAATGTGTCAAAATCGAGTCAAAAAAATAAATCCCTAAAATCCAACTCTGCATCTTTGAAACCAGCAGCTAATTGATTCTTGATTCTTCAATCTTCATTGGAGAGGGATGGTGATGGTGAAACTGAAAACGTCTCCTTCGAGCCACGTGTTTTGTTTGATGATAGCCAACACATATTGGCTTTGAATGACTCTTCAACACCCAACAGTGCATCAAGATGTGAAGTTAGTAGATACCTTACAAATTGGAGAGGCCATTATGCATATTAAAACAAAAGAGAAAACAAAGGAAGATGCAACGAAAAGAGAGAAGACGAAAAATAAAGAAAAGGAAAATAAAATCCAAGCCCTAGCATAGAGACAGCGGAAGAGAAAGCGGTAAAAGTTTGGAAGAGAAGGCGGAAAGAGTGTGGGGGCTAAATTGATAATAAAAATTTGGGTTTGTAAATGTTTTCAATTCGCTGATGTGGTACCAACATCAGCAACAATTTGACCCACCAGTTAAACCGATTAACCCGCAATCCAGATCTTTGCCTAGGTCAAGGACCTGGTTGGGTTTTAAAACATTGTAAAAAACTTTGTGCTGAAGGCACTACCGTAATCAACATAAATATTTATGGCTTCGAAATATTATATTTCTCAAAAAGAAGTAAGATTTCTAATTAAACCTACAAACATTTGTGTGCGAAATGGTTTAAATGAAATTAAATGGTCTAAAGAGAACCAACGCTAATTTTATATATACTTACAATGCTTCCGAAGATAACATTTGATGAGCACTCTTTTTATGAAACACTTCCTGAAATGCTTTTACCAGTAAAAAGTACTTTTTAAGTCTAAACTGTAAAGCACTTCTAATAAAGAAACTTCCCAGCACATTGTGTCCTTTAAACCACATTACATACCCGAAATTGCTAGAATTCAAGTGTTAGATATTCGTAAGATTCAGTAAAAGTTCACCACAATTCAGGATTTCAGAACGAAAATCCTGAATGTTGAGAGTTTGAAAGTCGAAACTGCAGTCACTGAGTGTTTCAGTTCTTAAATAACAGTTCACTATCAATCTACGGACCTAACATAATTTCAGTTTTTCTACTTCTCTGTATTTGCATGTACTTACACAAGGATCAAATTGGTCGAAAGAAAAATGGTCCTGACTTTCGACTTCACTTGTTGCCCTCTTCCGCCCAAAAACTTCATCTTCCATTTCATCCTGTCAACCTACAAATGAAACTGAAACAAAAACAGCCCATTTATTCAAATAAAGCTATACATTTTCCATAAGGCCCCCAAGCAATACAAATGAAAATAACATAGTATAAAAGCATTTCAAGCATACGTAAAGGTTGCTAATAAACCATAGAAAAACATTGTTAATATAATAATATTTATCAAACAAAGAAGAAAAACGAATCTTTTAAGCAAATACTTTGACGTAACTTGCACACAGAACTAGCAGATAAATAGATAGTTATGGAAACCTGGTATTCAGGATCACAGACATCAGCCACATTCAATTTCCACACAATGCTTATCATTTCATTGATCCCATGTAACAAGAACGTGTTCTGATTGACAGAAAAAACAAGTTATGCATAAGTCATTGAAGCCTAATTGATGCATCTAAGGGCTGCACGTATGCATTTAAACAGATGGACAAAAGAATCTTAATGACAAGAAGCTAACTGAATCTGTTAGACTAGTAGATAATGCACAGATTCAAGAAAGCTACTTCATCCAAAACAATTGAACCATGAAATTGATGGTTGACACTTCTCAGCATTTAGCTCAACCATGTAAATATTTGAATCCACCTTTTAAGGTCCAGAGCAAGCCTTAGATTCTAAACAAAATGTATTTCCAATATCATCCAAGACTAGTGAAAGAAAATATCTGATATCACTATTCATCGTTTTCTGCAAAAATTAAATTATTTATTATATTTTGTTATATTCTTCACTATTTCACTGCATTTTTAATTGCAAAAAGCATCGACCTCCCTTTCAGGTAAATTAGAGATACAAGATTATTTACTAATAAATAATTGAGGGCCTCCATACAATTCAAAAGAAAAATTGAACATCAACTGAGCATTAGCTTCATACAATATTTGACAAGGTAATTGCAATGACATAAATGTCTGAGCTTTAAGAATAAGTACAGATTAACACAGATTACAGCACTTACGAAAAAGTCAAAGAGAAAACATATTACAAACCTTGGCCACCAACTCTCTTGCGCTTGAGTTTGTTGATATTATTCACAGCATAAGCAATGGCCTCCTTTAGTGTGGCTTTTCTTCCTTCTTTAAAGTTCCATATCTCCGGAATGGCATATCTCCCGCTTGGATTATACTCATTTAATTCTTTAAGAGCAGTTACAACTGCCTCGTATATCTCATCCCCCAACTCTTTAAGTTTTTGTAGCTTCTCGTCATCTTCATTTATAATTTCCTGCACCATGCATGACCATTACATCTACCACATTAAAAAATTTATAGTCCATGTGCAGCAGATACAAGTGTTGGTTTCATCTGGAAATCAACACCTAGAAAAGGATAAGATGACCAAAACTAGGTGAACTATTTCCAACCACAGCACAAAAGTTGAAGAAGAAAATGAACTTTTAATTTCCACCATCCATCATCAGAGACAAGAAATTCTAGCCTGTGATACAAAATTATTTCAGGAAAATTTTATTACATTTGCAGGCTAACAATGTTTCATGCATATAAATGCCACCAATAAAAACAAAGTTTACAGCAATATAAGGCAAGAACGAGATCAAACATGCTACCTCGGGCTTGGCATTCCCACCACCTTCTATTATCTTGAAAGGGTGCCACTCTGGGTTCTTCAAATTCTCCTGCCACAAGGAGCAAAGAGTGGAGGCCTGCACCTGTGCTTCCTCCAGTGAAAACTTCTGCTTGCATGCCTTTTGAAATGCCTTTGGATCAATCTCCCCCATTCTCTTTATTCCAATAATCGTACGAGCACCCAAAATATCTACAAAACCCTATCAAAACAGAAATATCTTGCATAAATTCATTCTTATGATTCTCTAGGAAACAAGTAATTTAACAAATCTAATCAACACTGTGCATCTATGCAATTAATGCCTTTCATGCAACTTTCCAAGCCAAAAGATTTAGTAAAAATAGATACTAGTGACTTCTCATTAGTTACTTTCCTGAAAAGATCACCCAAAAAACCATCTCCTTTTTCTTTTATTTTCCATATACATTATCCATTATCCACTATCATCAAGAATATGATTGCCCTAATCATTAACATTTTGGACTTCAGATTTGCCTCTATGGGACATCTTGACTGCTTTTCTTTGGCCAACCATGCTTGCCACGAACCCACATATTTAATGAATTAAATATGAAGATTCCCCTTGATTAGGCTCAAGCCATTTGATCAACAAGATATCATTTAAGTAATGTAATTAGGGATACCTGAATTAACTCTTTACGTGCTTCTTGTAGTTCATCGTTGCTCTGACGCTCTTTGGTGATAAGAGTTTGACTTAATTCCTCCAAAGAACCCAAATTCTCCTCTTTCTCTGCCAACTCATCTTTCATTTCTTTCATCTTCTTTTGTACCGCTGCATCATCTGCATCTCCAAGATGTTGTATCACCTCTATTTTTCCTTTCAAGTCTTCAATTTCCATTTCCAAGCTTCTGTTTTTGATGCAACTGTTTTTCTAATTGTATTATCTTGTTTAAGGCCTCTTCTTTCTCCCTCTGAAAAATTCATACATGTTTATAGATAAAAGCTTCAAAAAGTGTAAAATAACAAATAAGTATGAAACAAAATGTGGTGCAAATCAGTCAAAGCATATCATTGAGCAGCACACCTTTTGCTCTTCAACGAGTCTGATGACATTCTCATCAGCCTTTTTCTGCTCCATTGAAGCCAGCTGAAGTGAGTTATTTCTTGAATCATACTAGAATGACCAAAAGAAAAAATGTCAGTATTCCATATGATGTATTATTATGCAAAAATAAAATGCTACAGCGTTTTGCCAAGAGTACTTCAACTGGGCCAAAAAGGTTACCTTTTTTCTCTCTTCTTCAAGTTTTTGCCTCTCACGCTCTGTTGACGCTTCAAGCTTGTTCAATTTTTTGCTCCTGTCATCAATTTTCTTCTTCCAAGCCTCCAAATCACAACTGAGTTTCTCTTGTTCTTCCAAGATCCTGCGAACATTATCACGAGCAAGCCGCTGCATCTTTCTTGTCTCTATTGGACAAAAAGAACATTTTAACACTATTAACTTCATAAATCAAACATTAAGTATAATGATGTTGAACTATATATTAAGACGAAACACCATTTGGTGATTCAATCATCATTAGAGGCCTACATAAAGAGACGAGAGCAAACCTTCAACAAAAGCATAGTGTAGTTTGTCTTTCTCATCAAGCATCCTGCTCAAAGACATGGTCTTCTCATTGTACTTGTATTCCAGTTCATTGAGATTTTCATTCGTCATATCTATCTTACTGGCAAGGTCTGCAACAACATTGGTTTTGTCTTGATTTTTTTCCCGCACAATGTCAGAGAATGTTCTTAACTTCCCTTCCTTGCGAATATACTCCCCGATTGGCCCTTCAAACTCACTATCATCAGCACGTGCACACCAGCCATATATACTTGAGCCAGGGCTTGTTTTCCGTTCATTCCAATCTTTCTTACTATGATGATCACTTTCAAACACCTTCTCAAATTCAGCTGCATTCATGAAACCATTCCAATCACTGTTAAATTTCACGATGGCCTCTGTAGTGAGATTTTGTTCATTCCAGAAAGTATAAACCTCTAAAGGTTTATATCTAGCAAACTTCTTCAACCAATATCCACAATCATTCACATCTCCTCCATCTTTTGGATCACTTACAATGTTAACAATAATTCCCATCCATGGCCACACATAGGTATCTTCTTGCTCTGGAGTTCTATTGACAGGTTTTGATACAACTGAAGCTTGAGTTTGATCTGTTTCACCAGCTAGGTCAATCTCCAAATACTTTGCCAGGGCAAGGTGGTTTGCCTTTTGTTTCGCATTTCTGTTAGCAGATCCTTTACCCACTCCCGATGCATGTTGAAGCAAGTCCTTGTACTTGTAAACTTGTTTCTTCTTCCCAGCGCAAAAGGGGCATCTTAAGGTGCCGCTAACCCGTACTTTGTACTTCCCAGCCCTCAGCTCTTCATACGGTTTCTCTATGTACTCATTGATCTCAGAATCACTAATATCTGACACTTCTTCAGAACTGTAGTCCATCTGGGTTATACACAAGAATTACAAGTAGTTAATTAAGAGATAATTTAAAGAATGGTGCAGGGAACATTACTAAAACGCAAACTGGCACAGGAAAATCAGTTTTTGAAATAACTGCTGCGTTGGGCTAAAAAGACCAGATGCATTCAGTAAAACTCCTTTTTGAAATAAGCAGTTCTTGAAAAAGGTTTCTTCAAAATCACTCCCTAAAATTCAACAATTAGTTATTCGCAAACACACACTAAACTTATCAACTACATCAGACAAATTTTTTTATAAAAAAAAGCCTACCTCCAATTCCTAAAAAGCAACTAGTCAAAAAGTCAAACAATCATGTTCTCTCCATCTTGCTCAAAAAACACAACAAGTCCATATCCAAACACACACAATTTCACAAAATTTAACGAAACCCTAACTCACTCACCAAATGAAGACCGTTTCACTACTAAGTGTAAATGCATTACAAAATTCAGCTACACTGAAACTACCCTAATCAAATTAACAATAAAATTAAACTAGAATTTTCAAAAATTCTAATATAATCAGTTGAGAATTACATGAAATGAAATATGTGCGAAAGAGTGAGAGTGAGAGTCCTTTACTTTGTTTTGGAAGTGGAAAATAATCACGGGCCTACCGTATTCTTCCTTTACATAGGTTACAGGCAATGATTCTATGTGTCAATGGGTAATTACAGATGCTACATCACAGGCTTTGTTTTAAGAAAAATATTTTAACAAAGGTTTCAACTCTCTGTTACAGATCCCACTTTGTAAAACAAAAATTATACATGAAAAAATGATTTATTTCACTCTATTCATTCATCTTTAGCCCGGCAAACACATCACCCACATATCAAACAAACACACATTTCTGGAATAACCTAGTTTGTTTTAGAAACCCATAAGCCTAATTATCCCTATTAATTGAAATGGTGTTTATCACGAACTTAAATAAAATACTAAAGTAGTGCTACGAAATCATGTAGATAAGCAAAAAGGATGTGAAAGTTCAAATATGGTAGTACATTAACCTAGAATGAACACACATTATTGTAAAACCCTAATTCTTCCAGAAAAAATTCAATCAAACGCTGTTATTAACAATAAAAAATGTAAGATATCCATACATAATCCAAATAAATTGCAAATGAAACTACGATATTAAAAATTGTGATGGATTTTCATACATTATCACACCGACCAAAAAATCAATAAAACTAAGTACCGAAACAAGATTGAGAGATGGAGATTGCGTGGAATAGAAAGTGTGAAAATCGTCGGAGGCCAAACTCGTTGGCTGAGTGAAAATGAAGGAGTGAAGTGAGAGGAGTGAGAGAGCTTAGCGGGTAGGTGAAAAATGAAAATAATGTGGAGAGTGAGTTTGTAGTGTTAAACAAATGGGTAAATTTTGTTTAAAAGGTATGGAGAGTGAGAGACACGTGTACGACACCTACGATTCTGTTCGTTCGCGGAATTGAAACTGAGTCAGTGGTTGACCGGTTGAGGGGAGAGCACTAGAGGACCGGGTTTCAGAGCTTGATGAGTTGACTGTAATGCCTTAATTATTTTTATAATAAATTGGAAAAGTGATGCTCTTAACTACACTTGTTTATATATATAAAAGTAACACTATATTTTCAGAGAAATTTTACAAATATCTTAATATAAAATAATGTGATAAAAAATAAATAGAATAGTAAATTTAATGAATTTGACTTTTTATTTCACTCTTTGATTCATTTTTTGCCACCCACTTTGTATACAAATCTTTGTAAAATTTCTTTATAATTATAGTATTATTGTTAATATAAAGTGAAGAAACTATCAAAATAAAAGAATTAACAATAATATTTATAAATAGATATACTTATATTAACAATAATACTATACTTACAAAGAAATCTTACAAAATTTTTTTATACAAAGTGAGGTGTATCTATTTATAACTATTATTGTTAATTCTTTTACTTTGATAGTTTCTTCACTTTATTTAAGAAATAAAAATTAATTTTCGACAAAATTTTATTGAAAAATCATATATTATATAGAAGATTATAATGTATCAACATTAAATTAGATTTTATAAATGTGTTGAGCTTTTCTGAATTAAAAACTTGGTATGTGTCATTTTCTATTATATGATATTGTTTATATGGATTTCATTTTATTAATTTAGAGTTAATGACTCTTTCCCTCCCAAATAATGATTTAATGACACTTTTTCACCTACTGACTTTTAAAATTCTACTTTACTTTTCAAATTTATATTCCGGAGGTGAACATAGAGCAAATTCGATCCAAGCTATTGGGGCTTTAAAAAGAAGGGAGGTCGATGAGTCTTTTAGTAGTGGAATGTTATATTTTGATGATTGAGATTAATCGAAATTTGACTTGGGAGGGGTAGTTGTGCAAATCCTAATCGCTCGATTATTGGCGATTAGCAGGATCGACAAAAATAGGGTTTGAGAGATTATGGTGAGTGATGATTGAAGAAGATAATGATGGTAATGTGATGTTGCAACGATGCTGAAATCAAAATATAAATTTAGATAATTAAAAGTCTCTGGGTGAAAAAATATCATTACATCATTATTTGAGTGAGAAAAATCGTTTATTCATTAATTTAGTATAATATAAAACACAAATAATATAATTTTGAGGTTTTCATCATATTAGAGAACCAATTTTAAATATATTAGATCAACGCACATTAAATAAAATGAGATAATAATCTAAAAATTAGATAGTAATTTAGAGCGTTGAAATTTGTGTACATGATGTGAAATTTGGATCAAAGGTGGTTAAGAGCCTAGTTAATAAATACGCGTTTTGACGTATGTTATAAAAACTGTCGAATTATACGCGTATAATATGAATACCTATATAATTCGCGAATTATTCACGTATTATTGCAAAAAAAAAAAAAAAACTCATTGCTCACCCCAAAACAACGTCGTTTTAGTGGGGTTTAATTCAAAGTTAAACAAAATCTCTTCTCTTCTTCGGTTCTTCTTCTTCCTCAGTTCTTCGACGGATGACATTTTCAGCTTTTCTTCCTTAGTTCTTCCACGTTTTCAGCTTTTCTACATCTTTTGGGTCTTCATCTCAGGAACCAGCAGAGTCATCAGAGGAAGCTCGGACGGCGAACTGGTTGAGATTTTTAACTGGTTTGTGTTTGTGTTTGGGGGAGAAGAATAAGTTTGAGGAAGGGAAAGTATTGGCAGAAAGAATAGCACAGATGTCATTTTTGGAGCTCTGAAAGAAATAGCTGGCCTTGTGGGTGAGACACTGAGAGATGATTTGATTGAAGAAGAGAGAGGGAGGGGGGTTTTTAAGATGGGTCATGGGTGTTTTGTGTTTGTGGTGGATTTCAGTTTACGTGTCAATCTTAACACTTATGACTCAACACTGCAATTATGTTTCTATTGCACAAACCAAAAAATAAAGATGCCCTAGAGCCAATCAATTATTGTGGAATTGACTCTTTATAATAATGTTCATTAATCAATAATAAAAGGCATTTTTATTCTATATCGCGTAAATCATTATTATTGCAATATGTATTGATATATGTCCTTAGAATGGTAGAACCGTGACGAGGGTATCAAGTGTTTCAAATCTTGATAGTGAGAACCCTATGACCACATATGGTGGCCATTCTAGAAACGTCCGTAGCCCAAGATATTCTAAGTAAGGGCACGAGATAATACGGTAAGGCTATCATAGTGTTGAACGACCCTGTCGAAAGGCAGTGACTGATCTCACTTGTCAATGTTGTTTGGTGACAACCTGGTGCAACACATGGGTGCTTGTTGTAGGCGGATATACCGCAGCAAGTTCACTGGACTGACCCACCAGAGGATTCCATATGGATGGTAACCCCAGTGTCTATGGAACAAATCCTCTAACGAATGGTGGTGCATGTGATCCTTGGACTTGAGATCACCGGAGTGCCTTGTGCACCGATTGGTACAGTTTGATACTAGCCTAACGCAGTTCTATTCAGAGTCAGCGCACGGTGGTGATTGGCTATATCAAGGAGTGCATCAAGACTATGGTGGATTGACAAAGGATTCATCACTCCCGAGTACGGGAGAAGTTATCTCACGGCGCAATTTAGTATATGGTAATGACACTAAAACTGTGGCCACAATGGGATTGAGTTGTTGCTCTATCCAGTTATAATCTGGGTCATTGGTCCGAGGCCGAATATATAATATCGAGAGTAACCGAAGGTTGACACTATTTCTATGCCTTCGTCTCGTAGAGATAACGTATGATGAAAGGATCGTATTGTACGGTAACCATATCGTTGACAGGTAGCTACTTTGCTGAATCCGAATCTATCGGGTGGCCATGATGCCTTGCTAGGGGCCAATCTTGGTCTGTGTATTAGTGAGACGATTAATTGGTGTTAATCGCGATACTATACACTACCGGTATGATGAGGAGCCTATGGGTCACACACATAGAAGACAATTTAAGAGCCAAGAAGAAAGAAGGGCGTTTTCGTCTTTTTAGGCGAAAGGGTATTTTGGGTAATTTCACAGTGCAATTAAATTTGCTGAGGTCGTAGCCTTTTATTTAATTTGTTAAAAAATTAAATAAGTGAAATTACGGTTAAATGTGTGTTCGCACATATTTAATTAAATCATCATTATTGTTAAATGTTAATTAAATATTAATTGATTTTAATTAAGATAATGATGAATTAAATTAAAATATCAAATTGGGAGTGTTTGGCAACATGGGTGTTTGGGTTGGAGCCCAAGCCCATTCCATGTGGGAATAGGGCAACTTGGTTTGCCTATAAAAAGAATAGTGTGTGTGTGTTATTGGTGTGATTCATTCTTTAATTTTAAAAGAAAACACAACAGCCCCTTATACACTCTCCCACGCCAATCTCACAGTTTGATTGAAAAATCAAATACTGATCTTCTTCTTGATTTCTTAGGGCCAAGGAGGATCTAGCAAATCCCTCCTTGGTTCTTGGTGGTTGTCTTCGTGTGGACCTCTACGGTTCGATCCTACACTTGGATCGGTAGCAAACACATTCAGAGACAACATTGGTGGAGCCTCCAAACGTGGGTATGAATCTAAACCTTTGGATTTATTTTTCTGATTCATATTATGCATAAAGCGTAAAATGCCCCTGATTTTGGGTTCTAAGGAACGATCCGTAGTTGTAAAATTTTTGTTTTCCGCTGCGCAACCGGGTCGTTTCCTAACAACTGAGAAATGATTTGATTGAAGAAGAGAGAGGGAGGGGGGTTTTTAAGATGGGTCATGGGTGTTTTGTGTTTGTGGTGGATTTCAGTTTACGTGTCAATCTTAACACTTATGACTCAACACTGCAATTATGTTTCTATTGCACAAACCAAAAAATAAAGAGCAAACGACATGTTCCCACCTCAGGTTTACCCAAATCCAAGGTTAATACCCTTGGTTTGATTTATTCCAAATACCCACCCTTAATTTAACACTGTTGTTTGTTTTATTTTAAAAGGTTAAGGGTAAAAGTGTCAAAACCCATTTCTCTCAACACACCACCGTTGACTGCTTTCCTTCTTCTTCTCCTCTTTTCCTTTTGCCTTTTCCTTTTCTTTTTCTTTTTCTTCTTCTCCTCTCTTCCAGATTCTTTCTCTTTTCTTCTTCTCTCTCTCTTCTTCTTCTCTCCACCATTCTTCCTCTTCTTCTTTTTCTTCTTTTCTTTTTCTTCTCTTCTTCTTCTTCTCTTCTCTCCACCAACTGCTTCCCCTCTACCACTGTCGGGCAAAATGGAGGTTTTGGAGGTGGAAGGGTGGTGGTGTTTGTGGTGATGATGAGGACGGCCAACAAAGCCGAGATCGAGCCAAATGGGACCGAAATCGGGTGGTGGTGAGGGATTGCAATGGCGGTAAATGGGTGGAATGGTGGTGGGTGGTGGTGGTGGTGGTGACTTTGGGGTTTCGGGAGGGAGAGAGGAGCGTGGTTATGGCTATGGCTGTGGCTGTGGGAGGGAGAGAGAAGCTGCAAAAGAGAAGAAGGGGGAGAAGAAGAAGAAGACAAAGATCGGGTGGTGGTGAGGGATTGCAATGGCGGTAGATGGGTGGAATGGCGGTGGGTGGTGGTGGTGGTGACTTTGGGGTTTCGGGAGGGAGAGAGGAGCGTGGTTGTGGCTGTGGCTGTGGGTGGCTGTGGGAGGGAGAGAGAAGCGGCAGAAGAGAAGAAGGGGAGATGAAGAAGAAGACAAAGATAGGAGGGTAGTTTGGTAATTGCTCTCTTCAGAATCCAACAGTGACTAACACCTATTAGTTTAATGGTGGCAAACTGGAATAAATGAAACCAGTGGTATTACTTTTGGATTTCGTCAAACCTCGGGTGGGAATATGTTGTTTACTAAAAAATAAATAAATATCTTTTCAAAGAACTTAGAACAAGACATGGGCTGGGAATTTGTTAACGCAAAGAAAAGAAAAGATTAATGTTAGTTAATTGAATACTCCCCATTTGAAATGTTATATTAATTTTAATTAGATACTCCATAAAAGTGTTAATTAATTTTAATCAGGTAATCCATAAAAGTGTTAAAAATTATAATTGATATTGCCATATTTTTCAAAACGTATTATTGATAATATATCGTATTAAACCCGTATATACCCGTATCGTATTTTTCCCATATCTGAATTTTATAGCCAAATTTTTATAAACGTATTTTTCACCGTCTATCGTATTATACCCATAAAATTTTCGTACTCTTTTTTTGCCGTACCCGTATTTACTAACTAGGGTATTAAGTGTATGCCACATGGCATGCAATAGATGCACCACCAATGATTGAATGTGAAGCAACCATGCTACGCTCTATAGAAATTATTGTTTACTTGCTTTTACTATTTAAATTGGGTTAATGACATTACTCTTTTTAAACCACTACGGATAGTCTGATGATAAAAGAATAAAAAGGTTCAATATGAGTTCTTGAGTTCGAGTCTTTTCAGACCTTAATAGGGGTGCTCATTGAGAGAATTTACTTGGTATTTCAAGTCAGGGTCCTAGAAATTAGTTTAGGTGTGGACAAGCTGGCTCGGACACTTCCAATCACCAAAAAAAAAAAAAAAAAAACCAAAGACATTACTCCTTTTATGTAATAATAAAAATTCTTCTAAGGTTTTCAAAATAATAGAAATTCCTCTTGCTGTTTATGAATGGATAATAAACCATTAAAATTTACTCTATTATAAATTAGTAAATATTATCAAATTGCTTTTCTACTATTTATTTTTAACACCTAAAACTTAACCTTAAGAGGATTTATGTTATTTCCTAAACCTGATTAATGTCATTAACTCGTTTAAATTTAAAAATATCTTTTAATGCTTTCATTTTCATATTGTAATAATAAATTAAACTTTGAATATTTGTGATTCAAAAATAATTTTTAAAATCTAAATACAATTCAAAATTTTGAGTTATATCTTGATATTTAAAATTGTCTGTGTCTGATATAATATTTAAAAATTTACTATATTAATCAGAATGTTGTTATACACAGTATCCAATGTTGATGTATCATTCTAAAATATAAATGCTGAAAATTTTTAAGTAGTATTAATAACTAAATAAATAGTTGTTATTTACAAGCTAGATTGGAAGTGTATGGTCTTTCTGTAATCCGAAAAGACAAATAAAATCCTGTTCAGCCAAGGAAACAGTATCCAAGTTTAAGTAGTCTAATAAAATTCGAAATCATAATGCGGAAATCCAAGATTTCTTCACTCTTTTTACTTTTTACAAACGAAATCCAAATCTTCCGTACAGTATTCTCTTGATCTCGTTGCAAAAACATCAATCAAGGGACTTTCATGGCTCTCGTAATTCAGAACTATTTCAATTTATTGAGTAATGAAGATGGCGACAACGTTGTTCCAGACGTCTCTTCCAGAAAGGCTCCAACTCCATTGGCTGCAGGTGCCAAGAAGAAGAACAAGAACAAGCAAAAACCTGCAAAGAAGAAAGTGATGACGCAACAACCCGCAAATCCTGTTAACGTTGTTGCTCAAGATCATGGAACTATGAGAGAGTCGGTGATTCATCATCGAAGGCCAAAACAAAAACTGCACTTCGAAGTAGCATGCAAGATAATCAACAGAAAGAAGAACGAGTCGTTGAAACAAAATTGACACTGAAAGAGTATGAGCAGGAGCTTCTTGAAAAGAAACAAGCTTTGTATGCAGCTTGGAAACAAGCTGTTGAAAGGGAAGTCGGTCTCGATAAGGATTTCGAATCAATGATGCCGGTGCATAAAAAGAAAGTTGATGATGAAGATGATCAGGTCCTTGCCAAGCCTAAGAAGAAAGAGATAAGCCAACACAATGATAAGCATAAGGCGGTAATAGACATGAAAGGTTTCTTAAAACCATTGAGAAGAAGAGAAAGCAAGAAACACCCTGTTGCTGCTAATGGAGGCTTCGTGAAGACTGAGATTGAGATTGAGACTGAAACTGAGACCACTGTCAGCTTTCAGGATGCTGTTCAGTTCCCTGCCCGCAAGTGAGATGCAGAGAATGCACAAAACTTTATACCAGTCGATAGAGTCTTTATAGATTGTTAAAAGTAAAATTTAAAAGTAATTTGAAAATTTGTTTGTACTGATTTGACAATTTGTTTAAGAAAATTTAAAAATAAAATTTTGACTGTTCACAAGAAAATTGTATAACTAATCCTATAAAACAAGGGGAAAACCTTCGTACAATTAATACATAAATAACCAACTATAATCTTAAGTATTTATGGTTCGTTTGGTACAACTGAAAGAATTGGAATAACTTTGGTTTTACTTACCAGAGACGAGTGTAATCTCATGCATATATAATCAAAGTTGTTACAAGAGATAAGAGAAATATCTATGTGTTGGTTACAAGGGATTTAAAATATAAACAGAGGATTATGCCAAGATGCACCACAATGTCTTCAACGTTGAGCCGCAACGTCCTCAACGTTTTCAACGTCAAGCCACAATCTGTTTAGTTTGAATATGGTGGTCCTTATCCTTATCATTCCCCCGCAAACCAGTAAGGAGATCCAACATTGAGAGTTTGTCTTTGAGAAAACTGAACCTATCAGCCGTATGACCCTTGGTAAAGATGTCCGTAGGTTACAATGAAGAAGGGATGTGTTGTAGGATTATGTCTCGATTTGCCACCTTTTCTCGAACAAAGTGGTAATCCACTTCAATATGCTTAGATCTTGAATGGAAGATTGGATTGGAGGCAAGAGCTAAAGCAATGACATTATCACACCAAACAATGGGAGCATAGTCAAGTGAAATTTGCAGCTCACACAAGAGCATACGTAGCCAATATACCTCAACCGTGACAAGAGCTAAGCATCGATATTCTACCTCCGTACTAGATTTAGAGACAATAGGTTATTTCTTGGCTGACCAAGAGATGGGATTAGGACCCACATAAACACCATAGCCACATGTTGATCGTCTGTCGTCAGGGTCTCCAGCCCAATCGGAATTGCAGTAGGCATTAATAGAAAAAGAACCCGGTTTGTAGAAGAGGCCAAAATCGAGCGTCTACTTCAAGTACCATAACACTCGTTTGGCTGCTGTCCAATGTGCAGAAGTGGGAGCTTGCATGTGTTGACAAAGCTGATTTACTGAGTATGCGATGTCAGGGGGTGTAAGGGTGACATACTGCAAAGCACCTACGGTTTGTCTATATTCAGATGGATCCGGAAGAGGATCTCCATCAAATTTAGACAGTTTGGAGCCCAAGACACAAGGAGTTTGATAGGGTCGGATTCCCAGGAGTCTTACACGTTCTAACAAATCAATGATATACCTTGTTTGTTGAAGATGCAAACGGAAGAGTTGCGTATGGCTTCAATACCCAGAAAATACGTCAACTGGCCGAGATCTTTCATAGCAAAGTCAAGTTGCAGGTTAGAGATAAGAGATGTAATGAAGTCCTGGTCATTGGAAGTGACAAGAATATCATCCACATACACTAATAAAAACACATGAACCGAGTCTTGGTGATAGGTGAATAACGATGGGTCAACCTGTGAACTATGAAAACCAAGGGAGAGCAAGGCAGTAGATAAGCGATTAAACCAAGCTCGAGGTGCTTGCTTCAAACCATAGAGGGATTTATGAAGCTTACAAACAAACTGGGAGTGCACCGGATCCTCAAAACCTTTCGGTTGTGCCATATAGACCTTTTCTTCTAAAATGCCATGGAGGAAGGCGTTAGAAACATCCAGTTGCCGAATATCCTAGTTAAAGGACACACTTGCAAGAACCATACGGACAGTAGAAGGTTTGATGACCGGGCTGAGCGTGTCATGAAAATCAACACCACTTCTCTAGAGATAACCAACCGCTACTAATCTAGCCTTATGACGGTCAATGCTGCCATCGGGTCTACGTTTGAGTTTAAATACCTATTTACAAGGCACCACATTTTTACCAGGAGGGTGAGGGCACAAAGACCACTTTTCATTCTTCAAGAGTGCCTGAAATTCACTGTCCATTGTCGCATGCCACTCGGGTATAGATGTTGCTTGAGCATAGGTACAAGGCTTAGATATGACCACACCTGCATGCAAAGCTCGAAGAGGGTGATGAGTAGAGTAATATATGTGGAAGTCAGGAAAGCTATGGGGCTTAGAATGGCTAGTTTGCGATCTAGTAGTCATATGAGAAAGAGGAATAGGAAGGGAGGGTGTTTTGTCTTGGTGATCTGAAGGTGCACTGTCGTGGGTAGCAAGGGAAAGGCTAGGTGAAGAAGGAGGAGAAGAGGAGGAGTCTAAAGGAGACTTGGGTTGACTAGAGTTGAGAACAGGTGTAAAAGAGTGGAGGACAGGTTCAGGGGAGATGGTATCTTGAACAGGGAGAGAAGATGTTGAAACGGGACTAGGAGAAGAAACATGGGAAGAATGAAAAATTTGTGAGGGAGGAGAGAAGAGCAAACCATGAGAATTACCTGCGGAGTCCACGCAACTGGCAGAGTCTGTGAAGATGGATTGTTCACGAGCTGGAAATATGCCTTCGTCGATGGATCAAAGCACCGAAAACCCTTGTGATTAGAGCAATAACCTATGAAAATACAAGGTGTGCTACAGTAAGACAATTTATCAGGTGTGTAAGGGCGAAGATAGGGAAAACATTGACATCTAAAAGAACAAAAATAGGTGAAGTCAGGGGGAAGATGAAAAAGACGTTCATATGGTGATGAATAATCAAGAACCTTGGTAGGTAATCGATTAATGATAAAAATAGAAGTTAGAAAAGCATCAACCCAAAATTGCTTAGGTAAGCCAGATTGGGCGAGGAGAGTGAGTCCCATTTCCATAATATGATGATGTTTTCTTTCGACGAGGCCATTTTGTTGTGAGGTGTGAGGACATGAAAGGCGATGAAAAATTCCGTTCGAAGTTAAAAATTGCTTAAAAATGGTAGAACAATATTCGCCACCGTTATCACTTTGGAATTGTTTAATGGTGTAATTAAATTGTTTTTCCACTAAAAGCTTGAATTTAACAAACGTAGAATAAACATCGGATTTATTAGAAAGTGGAAAGAGCCAACAAAAGTGAGTATAGTCGTCAATAAAAATTACATAATACTGACAACCACTTAAAGATGGAGTAGAAGTAGACCAAACATCAGAATGAATTGTTTCTAAAAGGGTAGTCGACTCTCTTGAAGAATCCAAAAATGGCAATTGTTTAGATTTGCCAAGTTGACAAGACACACAAATGGACCTGTTTATTTATGGAATTACTAACTGGAAGAGAAAAAATAGAAATGACACGATGTAGAGTTGTCGCGGAAGGGTGTCCCAAACGACAATGCCAAGTAGAGGTAGAAGCCTTGATGCCAACTGTCATGGTGAGAGCATGAAATTTGGATGAAGAAAGTTGACAAAGGTTGATCAGATACAATCCATTATCACTTGGCCCCATCAGAATTATGTCCCCCGTTAGGATGTCCTTCACAGAAAAATCAAAACCCATGAATTCAAAGAGAACATTATTATCTTTACAAAATTTATTAATGGAGAGAAGATGAGCAGAAGCTTGAGGACAATAAGCAACGTCATTTAAGGTGAGAGTAGAAGAAGAAGTTTTGATGGAAGCAGTGCTAGTACGAGAAATAATCAAACTTGTCCTATTACCTACGCCCACTGAGGCATCACCTTCATAAGGTTGAGAGGTTGCAAGATTGGCAATATCTGAGGTAACATGAATGTTTGCACCGCTGTCGGCATACCATTGATTTTGATTGAGATAAGTGGTGTTAGCCTCAGCAACCATAGTAGCTAAATCAGTTGGAGGATGACGTCCCTGAAATGAGTAGTTCATGCGATTAAAATAGTCCAGTGCCTAATGGCCTTCTTGTTTGCATATTTGACATGGAGATCGAGAGCGAGAGATAGATGGAGCAGCAGTAGGTGACGAGGATGGCAGGTGAAGTAATGGTTGCCGAAACTGGGAAAGAGAACTACCCGATCCTTTAGACACTTCTAAGAAACAAGACTTGTTGTTGTTGTTATGAGAGCCTGATTTAGAACCAGTTTTATGCGAGTAGAGAGCATATGGTCCCGCCTCTGGTTGAATGGTTGGACTATGAAATTTTTGCATAAGATCATAGTTTAACAACTCTGCATGGAAGTCCGAAAATGGCATAGATTTCTCCTTAGCAAGGAGCATATATGTTGTCACAAAGGAATGGAAAGAAGAGTTAAGACCGTTGAGAACAGAGAGAATTAGATCGGAGTCATCAATTGGTTTCCTAACGGCAGATAATTCATCAGCAAGGGATTTAACCTCATCCAAAAAAATTTGGCAAGACATGGAGCCTTGCTGTACAGATTGTAACTTTCTCTTAATAAGAGAAATCCGAGACGTGGAGGGGGCAACAAATCGTGCGCCAAGGGCTTGCCAAGCAAGCCGAGAGGTCTTAAGGCCATAAATGGTGGAAACCACCGTAGGAGATAGAGAAGAAACAATCCAGACAAGTACCGTTTGGTCCTTATACTGCCAAACTACATAAGCAGAATTAAGAATACCTTAGGCCTTATTTTTAGCGCTGGAAAATTGAGGAGGACTGGGTTCGAAACCATCAACGATTCCCATGAGACAATAGTTTTGAAACAGGGGAAGTAACTAAGCACTCCAAGCAAGAAAGTTGGTTCCATCAAGTTTGATGGAGATAACCTGAGAAGGAAGGTGAAATGCAGCAAAAGAGGAGGAAGAATCTGCAGTAGCAACCATAGGATCGACAAAAGCGTTAGCTATAGAAGGCTCTGATACCATGAAAGAATTGGAATAACTCTGGTTTTACCCACTAGAGACGAGTGTAATCTCATGCATATATAATCGAAGTTGTTACAAGAGATAAGAGAAATATCTTTGTGTTGGTTACAAGGGATAAGATTTACAAGGGATTTAAAATATAAACAGAGGATTATGCCAAGACGCATCGCAACGTCTTCAACGTCAAGCCGCAACGTCCTCAACGTTTTCAACGTCAAGCCACAATCTGTTCAGTTTGAATATTGTGGTCCTTATCCTTATCAAAAACTTTTTTAAATGCGAAAGAAGACCTTATTAAAGTATAACCTTTATAAAAATTTTGTTAGCTGTTTGGTTAGTAAAAAAAAATCTTATATTAATTTATCAAAAATGGCTTTAATATACAATTCCGTCATAAGTGGTAAAATAGTTTATTTAAAATCTTATAAACATTTCTCAAATTCACTCAGATAACCGAAAAAGTTTTAAAAGTATTTATAATTTTAAATAAGCTCTTTTGGCTAATAAATAAGTCTAATTGAAACCACCAATGGGTGCTTTGATGATAAAATAGCAAAAAGATGTTTCATGAGTTCCTAAGTTCAAGTCCCTTCAAGTATTAATAGGGGTGGTCACTTGGACTCTTACTCAAGTAACAGTTCAAGGACATTGAAGGATTAGTTGAGGTACGTACAAGCTAGCATAGACACCCTTGGTGATTAAAAAAAAGTCCAATCGAATATGTTTTTATTTCATAATTGATTGGTTATACAATATAGGGTTTACCTAATAACTATAAGTGATAATATTATTAAAAAAAAAAAAAAGCATCAAGAGAAGTGAAATTAATAATTATACATTATATAAAGGATCTTTGTTTGTTGAAAGGTAATTTATTTATTTTTGTGCATCTACTAATATGGTCAAAATTTTGTTTGTTCTGTGGTTTAATATATGACATGAAATATTACTTTGTTTTAGTTTATTGTATAATATAATTATGACATCACGGATGACTCATCAAATTTGAACCGAATCATCCTTCTCTCTCCGTTCACCTGGTCAACAACTGTTTAAATTTTCAATGTCGATGAAAAACATGATTCTAATGTCTTTCATGTGTCAGACGAGTAGCCTCTTATTTATTAACACATTGGTGTTTGAACAATTGAGCCAATCCTAAATTCCCGTGCGCTTAACCTCACACACTACAATACTCTCGTCTCTCAACCACCTTTGATCCAAATTCCACATCATGTACGCAAATTTCAATGCCTAAAATTATCCAAAGGTGTGCAAAAGAATCGATCGGAATCGGAACCGACAGATACCTGAAGTTTGATTCCAATTTCTTCCAGAAACCAACCCTCACAAGGTAGGTTTTAATTCTAAAAATTAAGGAATCGATCGGTTATGGTTCTGGTTTTAGTTCCTGTAATACTTAGGTAGGAACTAGTTTGAAACCGGGATTGAAATGATATATAATTAGACAATGAGGAATCATTTGTAGTCTTTGTGTTGGGTTTTATTAAGGATGAGTCCTGTAATACTAGAATGGAGAGGGAATGAAAACGAAAACGAAGAAGAACTGAGAAAGGATTGTCGTATCGATTCTTGAGCAAACGGTTAAACGGTACGTCTGAGTGACCATTGAGGATGTCCAAGTATTTGAGTTATTCGTATAAGAGCAGAAGTGGCATCAAGAGGAGATGTTGTAGTGGGAGTGCTGCAGGAGAAAGTGACGTTGGTGAGAAGAGAGAAACAGAAGATTTGTTAGAAATTAGATATACAGTATAATATAAAATGTAAAATATAAAAATTAGAAATTAGAAATTAAAATTATTTAATTCAAAAGTGATGTGAGTTATGAGTGGGTAAAAGTAAAAAATTAGGAAAGTTAGACCTCCATCTTTATATTTAAAATGTTATGTAATTTTAATTTTGGGAACATCTGAAAGCTAGAACATTTGTTATTTTTGTAATCAGACTGCAGGGTGAGATGGGGGTGTATTTATAATTTTTAAGGGTTTATTTGTCATTTTTGAAACTAATATGGACCATTAGAAATTTTTTCGAGTACCCCAGACGGAACTTTCAGATTCCAGGTCCAGCTATTGAGGAATGGGAACAATTTTAAGAACCAATCGGTTCTGGTTCTTTAAAATAAGAGCGGGTGCCCAGACCCGCACACCCCTAAAATTTACTATCTAATTTATAGATTATAATATCATTTTATTTAATCTTTTCTTATGGGCGTGAATCAAATATATTTAAATTGTTCTCTACAATGATGAAAACCTCAAAATCCTATGATTTGCGCTCCCAGCCTCCCACATCAATATACAGTAATATACTAGATTAATATAATTAAATTCGTTTAAACAATATCATAGAATAGAAATTGACCTGTACCAAGTTTCTATTTTAGAAAAACTAAAATATTTATAAAATCTAATTTAAGGTTGATACATTATAATCTCCTATATAATATATGATTTTTCAATAAAATGTTTTCGAAAATTAAATTTTATCTTCTTAAATACAGTGAAGAAACTATCAAAGTAAAAGAATTAACAATAATATTTATAAATAGATGAAGTAAAATAATTTGTAGAATAACTTTTGTTTTCACTTATATATATGTTTGAGCAAACGACATGTTTTCACCCGAGGCTTACTAAATCCTAGATTCATACCCTGGTTGCATTTACGTTAATTACATATGGATTCTAACATAGTTACAAATAATGCTATTACAAAACTGTTCACTTTCTATTTATTCTTCCTCTTCTTCTTTTCCCCACTTATTCTAAGGATTAATACATTAATTAAATACTTATTGTACATACACGATTCCAATGTATATACTTAATTGTACATACACGATCCTCAATTAATTGAATTTAAGTTTTGTAGGCTAGATGCATCGTTTACATTAATAAACATGAGAATGTCATAAGACTCGTTGAAGTTGAAGAGCAAAAGGTGTGCTGCTTAATGATGTGCTTTCACTGATTTGCACCAAATTTTGATTCAAACTTATTTGTTATTTAACACTTTCTATAACTTTTATATATGATCATGTATGATTTTTTCAGAGGGGGAAAGAAGAGGCCTTAAACAAGATACTACAATCAGAAAAACAGTTGCATCAAAAACAGAAGCTGGAAATGGAACTTGAAGACTTGGCAGGCAATGAGAATGTCATCAGACTCGTTGAAGAGCAAAAGGTGTGCTGCTCAATAATGTGCTTTGACTGATTTGCACCACATTTTCTTTCAAACTTATTTGTTAAATTTGGTGATGGAGTCAGGGTTTCGTTAAATTTTGTGAAATTGTGTGTGTTTGGATATGGACTTATTGTGTTTTTTGAGCAAGATGGAGAGAACATGATTGTTTGATTTTTGACTAGTTGCTTTTTTTTATAAAACAATTTGTCTGATGTAGTTGATTAGTTTAGTGTGTGTCTGAGAATAACTAATTGTTGAATTTTAGGGAGTGATTTTGAAGAAACTTTTTTCAAAAACTGCTTATTTCAAAAAGGAGTTTTACTGAATGCATCTGGTCTTTTTAGCCCAACGCAGCAGTTATTTCAAAAACTGATTGCGTTTTAGTAATATTCCCTTCACCATTCTTTAAATTATCTCTTAATTAACTACTTGTAATTCTTGTATATAACCCAGATGGACTACAGTTCTGAAGAAGTGTCAGATATTAGTGATTCTGAGATCAATGAGTACATAGAGAAACCGTATGAAGAGCTGAGGGCTGGGAAGTACAAAGTAAGGGTTAGCGGCACCTTTAGATGCCCCTTTTGCGCTGGGAAGAAGAAACAAGTTTACAAGTACAAGGACTTGCTTCAACATGCATCGGGAGTGGGTAAAGGATCTGCTAACAGAAATGCGAAACAAAAGGCAAACCACCTTGCCCTGGCAAAGTATTTGGAGATTGACCTAGCTGGTGAAACAGATCAAACCCAAGCTTCAGTTGTATCAAAACCTGTCAATAGAACTCCGGAGCAAGAAGATACCTATGTGTGGCCTTGGATGGGAATTATTGTTAACATTGTAAGTGATCCAAAAGATGGAGGAGATGTGAATGATTGTGGATATTGGTTGAAGAAATTTGCTAGATATAAACCTTTAGAGGTCTATACTTTCTGGAATGAACAAAATCTCACTACAGAGGCCATAGTGAAATTTAACAGTGATTGGAATGGTTTCATGAATGCAGCTGAATTTGAGGTGGTGTTTGAAAGTGATCATCATAGTAAGAAAGATTGGAATGAAAGGAAAACAAGCCCTGGCTCAAGTATATATGGCTGGTGTGCACGTGCTGATGATAGTGAGTTTGAAGGGCCAATCGGGGAGTATATCCGCAAGGAAGGGAAGTTAAGAACATTCTCTGACATTGTGCAGGAAAAAAATAAAGACAAAACCAATGTTGTTGCAGACCTTGCCAGTAAGATAGATATGACAAATGAAAATCTCAATGAACTGGAATACATGTACAATAAGAAAACCATGTCTTTGAGCAGGATGCTTGAGGAGAAAGACAAACTACACTATGCTTTTGTTGAAGGTTTGCTCCCGTCTCTTTATATAGGCCTCTAATGATGATTGAATCACCAAATGGTGTTTCGTCTTAATATATAGTTCAACATTATTATACTTAATATTTGATTAAGAAGTTAATAGTGTTGAAATGTTCTTTTTGTCCAATAGAGACAAGAAAGATGCAGCAGCTTGCTCGTGATAATGTTCGCAGGATCTTGGAAGAACAAGAGAAACTCAGTTGTGAATTGGATGCTAGGAAGAAGAAAATTGATGACAGGAGCAAAAAATTGAACAAGCTTGAAGCGTCAACAGAGCGTGAGAGGCAAAAACTTGAAGAAGAGAGAAAAAAGGTAACCTTTTTGGCCCAGTTGAAGTACTCTTGGCAAAACACTGTAGCATTTTATTTTTGCATAACAATACATCATGTGGAATACTGACATTTTTTCTTTTGGTCATTCTAGTATGATTCAAGAAACAACTCACTTCAGCTGGCTTCAATGGAGCAGAAAAAGGCTGATGAGAATGTCATCAGACTCGTTGACGAGCAAAAGGTGTGTTGCTCAATGATGTGCTTTGACTGATGTGCACCACATTTTGTTTCATACTTATTTGCTGTTTTACACTTTCTATAGCTTTTATATATGAACATTTATGAATTTTTCAGAGGGAGAAAGAAGAGGCCTTAAACAAGATACTGCAATTAGAAAAACAGTTGCATCAAAAACAGAAGCTGGAAATGGAAATTGAAGACTTGAAAGGCCAAAGAGAGGTGATAAAATATCTTGGAGATTCAGACGAGGTACAGAAGAAGATGAAAGAGATGAATGATGAGTTGGCAGAGAAAGAGGAGAATTTGGGTTCTTTGGAGGAATTAAGTCAAATTCTAATCAACAAAGAGCGTCAGAGCAACGATGAACTACACGAAGCACGTAAAGAGTTAATTCAGGTATCCCTAATTACATTACTTAAATCATATCTTGTTGATCAAATGGCTTGAGCCTAATCAAGGGTAATCTTCATATCTTATTCATTAAATATGTGGGTTCGTGGCAAGCATGGTGGTTAAAGAATAGCAGTCAAGATGTCCCATAGTGGCAAATCTGAAGTCCAAAATATGAATGATTATGGCAATCATATTCTTGATGATAGTGGATAAGGGATAAAGTATATGGAAAATAAAAGGAAAAGGAGAGGGGTTTTTGGGTGATTTTTTCAGAAAAGTAACTAATGAGAAGTCACTAGTATATATTTTTGCTAAATCTCTTGGCTTGGAAAGTTGCATGAAATGCATTAATTGCATAGTTGCGCAGTGTTGATTAGATTTGTTAAATTACTTGTTTCCTAGAGAATCATAAGGATGAAGTTATGCAAGATATTTCTGTTTTGATAGGGTTTTGTAGATATGTTGGGTGCTCGTACAGTTATTGGAATAAAGAGAATGGGGGAGATTGATCCAAAGCCATTTCAAAATGCATGCATGCAGAAGTTTTCACTAGAGGAAGCACAGGTGCAGGCCTTCACTCTTTGCTCCTTGTGGCAGAAGAATTTGAAGAACCCAGAGTGGCACCCTTTCAAGATAATAGATGTTGGTGGGAATGCCCAGGTAGCATGTTTGATCTTGTTCTTGCCTTATATTGCTGTTATGCTGTAAACTTTGTTTTTTATTGGTGGCATTCATATGCATGAAACATAGTTAGCCTGCAAATGTATAAAAAATTTCCTGAAATAATTTGTGTCACAGGCCAAAATTTCTTGTCTCTGATGATGAATGGTGGAAATTAAAAGTTCATTTTCTTCTTAAACTTTTTTGCTGTGGTTGGAAATAGTTCACCTAGTTTTGGTCATCTTATCCTTTTCTAGGCATTGATTTCCGGATGAAACCAATACTTGTATCTGCTGCACATGGACTATAAATTTTTTAATGTGACTAGATGTAATGGTCATGCATGGTGCAGGAGGAAATTATAAATGAAGATGACGAGAAGCTACAAGAACTTAAAGAGTTGGGAGATGAGATATACGAGGCAGTTGTAACAGCTCTGAAAGAATTGAATGAGTATAATCCAAGCGGGAGATATACCATTCCGGAGCTTTGGAACTTTAAAGAAGGAAGAAAAGCCACACTAAAGGAGGCCATTGCTTATGCTGTGAATAATATCAAGAGACTCCAGCGCAAGAGAGTTTGTGGCCAAGGTTTGTAATATGTTTTCTATTTGACTTTTTCACTAGTGCTGTAATCTGTCCCTTGCAATTGTTAATCTGTACTTATTCTTAAAGCTCAGACATTTTTCATTGCAATTACCTTGTCAAATATCGTATGAAGCTAATGCTCAGTTGATGGTCAATTTTTCTTTTGAACATTATGGAGGCCCTCAATTATTCAGTAGTAAATAATCTTGTATCTGTAACTTACCTGCAAGAGAGGTTGATGTTTTTTGCAATTAAAAATACGGTGAAATAGTGAAGAGTATAACAAAATATTATAAATAATTTTATTCTTGCAGAAAACAATGAATAATGACATCAGATATTTTCTTTAACTAGTCTTGGATGATATTTGAAATACATATTTGTTTAGAATCAAAAACTTGCTCTGGACCTTAAAAGGTGGATTCAAATATTTACCTCGATGAACTAAATGCTGAGAAGTGTCAGCCATCAATTTCATGGTTCAATTGTTTTGGATGAAGTAGCTTTATTGAATCTGTGCATTATCTACTAGTCTAACAGATTCAGTTAGCTTCTTGTTGTTTAGGTTCTTTTGTCCATCAGTTCAAATGCATATGTGCAGCCCTTAGATGAACCAATTAGGCTTCAATGAATTATTTATAACTTGTTTTTCTGTCAATTAGAGCCCTTTCTTTACGTATGCTTGAAATGCTCTGATACTATGTTATTTTCTGTTGTATTACTTGAGGACTTAAAGGAAAATGTATAGCTTTATTTGAATATTGATCTCTCTCTATAATGATGATTTTTAGTTTAAAATTAGCGACTGGGATTTATAGTGTTTTGTGCAAAAATGTTTATTTAGATACAAGTATTTGGATACGTGTGCTGTAAAATTATACACTTGAAGTAAAACTGTAAACATTAATGTATGAAATTAGTTATTAAGACCACTGAAATTGACATGCAAGCACACACTTTCTGGAAACATAAATGGGCTGATTTTGTTTCAGTTTCATTTGCAGGATGAAATGGAAGATGAAGTTTTTGGGCAACAATTGAAGTCGAAAGTCAGGACCATTTTTCTTTCGACCAATTTGATCCTTATGTAAGTACATGCAAATACAGAGGAGTAGAAAAACTGGAATTATGTTAGATCCCTAGATTGATAGTGAACTGTTTAATGGTATTAAGAAGAACTGAAATTAATACTTATACATCATATAATCAATCTTTTTTTGTTGAAAGATAATTTATTTATTTTTGTCTATCTACTAATATGGTCAAAATTTTTGTTTGTTCTCTGGTTTAACTTTAATATATGACATGAAATATTACTTTATTTTAGTTTATTGTATAATATAATTATGACGTCACAAATGACCCATCAAATCCGAACCGGTCAACAATTGTTTCAATTTTCAATGTCGATGAAAAACAGATTTTAATGTCTTCCACGTGTCAGACGAGTTGCCTCTTGTTTGGTATTTGAACGGTTGAACCAATCCCAAATTCCCGTGCGCTCAACCTCACGGACACTATAGTGCTCCTGTCTCTTAAGTTAATACACTCCAGCTAGGGGTGAGCGGTTCTGGGTACCCTCCATTTTCCGGGGGAACCGGAACCGCACAATGCAGGTTCCCAAAAAAAGGAATCGGAACTGGAATCGCACAGTGCAGGTTCTTCAATTCAAGGAACCGGAACCTAAAATGCAGGTTTCGGTTCCTTTCCGGGGTACCTTGTAAAAAATCAATTACCCCCCTATTAGTTTAAAAAATGACAAAAATATCTTAAAAGTTTACAAATACACCCCTAACAAATATACTATTTGGGTTTAGGGTTTAATTATAATATAATATTATAATTAATTAAATTGTTAATCATTTAATTAAGTATTGTAATATTATTTATAATAGAATGTTATAATTAATTAAGTAATCATACCATAAATTTATAATGTAATGTTGTAATTAATAAAATTCTAATCATTTAATTAAATATTGTGTAAATTAGTAAATTAATTACTAATCTTTATAATATAATGTCATAATCAATTAAGTAATCATTTAATTATGTAATGTTATATTAATTATATGATCATATTATAATAATATAATGTAATGTTATAATGAATTAAGTAATCATACTATAAATCTATAATTTAATATTATAATTAATTAAATTTCAAATCATTTAATTAAATACTAATGTTTATAATAAAATGTTATAATTGATTAAGTAATCATATTATAAATATATAAGGTAATGTTATAATTAATTAAATTTTTAATCGTTTAATTAAATAATGTAATAATATAGTAAATTACTAATGTTTATAATATAATGTTATAAATTCATAACTAATTATGTAATCATTTAACTATGTAATGCTATAATTAAGTAAGTGATCATAATATAATGTAATATAATAATGTTATAATTTAATTGAGTAATTATTTAACTATAATGTAATGTTTAGTTAATGTTTATAATGAAATGTTTATAAGGTAATGTTATAATTAATTAAATTTCTAATAATTTAATTAAGTATTGTGCTAATATTTATGTAGTAAATTAGTAATTATTAATGTTTAAAACATAATATCATAACTCATAATCAATTAAGTAATCATTTAATTATGTAATGTTATAATTAATTATGTGTAATGTTATAGTGAATTAAGTAATCAGATTATAGATCTTTAATGTTATATTATAATTACTTAAAATTTGAATCATTTAATTAAGTAATTTAATAAATAATAATGTAGTAAATTACTAATGTTTATAATGTGATGTTATAAATTTATAACTAATTAAGTAATTATTTAACTATGTAATACTATAATTAATTAAGTGATCATAATATAATGTAATGTAATAATGTTATAATTTAATTAAGTAATTATTTATCTATAATGTAATATTTAATTAATTAAATTTCTAATCATTTGTTTATAATGTAATGTTATAATTAATGTTTATAATATAATGTCATAATCAATTAAATAATCATTTAATTATGTAATGTTATAATTAATTATGTAATCAACTAATCATACTATAATGAAATTGTGAAATGTTACAATAAATTAAGTAATCATACTATAAGTCTTTAATATAATATTATAATTAATTTGTTTATAATAGAATATTATAATTAATTAAGTAATCATTTAATTATAATGTAATGTTACAATTAATTACATAATCGTACTATAAATTTATAATGTAATTTGTAATTAATTAAATTTCTAATCATTTAATTAAATATTATGCTAATGTTTATGTAGTAAATTAGTGATTAGTAATATTCATAATATAATGTCATAATCAATTAAGTAATCATTTAATTATGTAATGTTATAATTAATTATATAATCATACTATAATGTAATGTTATAGTGAATTAACTATTAAGTAATCATACTATAAATTTTTAAAGTAATATTATAATTAATTAAATTTTTAATCATTTAATTAAGTTTGTATTAATGTTTATAATAAAATGTTATAATTAACTAAGTAATTATACTATAAATCTATAATGTAATGCTATAATTAATTAAATTTCTAATTATTTAATTAAGTAATATACTAAATGTTATAACTTATAAGTCAATTAATTAAGTAGTATCAATTAACGTAATGTTATAATTAATTATACTATAAATCAATTAAGTAATATTATAAAATTATAATTAATTAAGTAATCATTTAACTATAATGTAATATTATAATTGATTAAGTATGATATTTAACTAATAATTAAATTTATTAATGTTTATCAATTTATCATATATAATTAATTAATTACTAATTTATTATAGATATATTTAGAACTTGATAATTGAAGTAAATAACTAAATATATTATTACTCAATCAAATATACTATTTTATTCAAAAATAATTCTTTTAATAACATTAAAAATGTAAAACACTTTTAATTGGATCATAATTCCAATTATTCACTTAATTAATCACAACTTTAATATTAATGTATTATAATATATTAAAGCTTTTAATATGGTGTAATTTATATGTAATAAGTATAATTGTATTTGTATATTTATTTAATTAGGTTATTCTAAAAATTTAACTTTTTCTATTTTAATATTTTTATATGTAAAATAATAGAAACCCTCCATTATTCACATTTCACAAATATTTCATTGTAGTCCAGGTTCTAAAACAGGTTCCAAAACAAGTTTTAAAACAGGTTCCAAATAGGTACCAAAACAGGTTCCAAACAAGTTCCAAACAGATTCCAAAAATCGGTTCTAAACCGGGTACCCCCTACAGGTTCCAAACAAGGTACCCTTTTTACAGGTTCTGGTTCCTCCACACACAAGAATCGGAACCGGAACCGTACAGTATCGGTTCCAAAAAATTAGAACCGGAACCTATCCGCACAGGACCGGTTCCAAAAAATTAGAACCGGAACCTATCCGCGAGGTAGGTTCAGGTTCGGTTCCGGATTCTACCCTCCTCCGGTTCCGGTTCTACCCGCTACCCGTGCTCACCCCTAACTCCAGCAGTAATTTACTAAGAATGGCTTGTAATTGGAAACTTAATGTCCCAACACTATTATAACCAATATATTGTGCTAAAATTTTTACAACGAAAACATCAAATCTCTCCATAAAGCTTGTTGCAAAATATTTCACAATCCGGTTTTCATGTTTCACTTACAACTTTGCCATAATTTATAAAAGTTTACAAGTTTCACATTCTAGATTACAAATTTTATGTTGCACTTGCAGTTAATATTTCACGATAAATTTTATAAGTTCTATGTATTTAGTGAGAACTTTTATGGTTACCCAAGAAATTTTCATCTTTCTTATTGTTGATGCTTGATTTTGACACCAACGACTCGCACGTGTAAAGTGCTAAACGGACATAGAAATTATACGTGATATGGAAATGTGCAACGAGAGAATAAACAAGAGACAAATTTTAAAGTAGTTCGAATGCTAAACAGCAAATCCTACGTCCACTATATTTGTATTGATGGATGACTACATTAGGTCACAGGTAACGAGCTGAGTTACAATCTAGAGAGAGAATTTAAATACAGAGAGAGAGAGAGTCTGCTCTTGGAAGATTAAAAATGAACGGATCCTGTAAATGAGAGAGGAGCCCTCTATTTATGGTCAAGGGATTCAAGGTAATAATAATGATTCTACAGCGGACAAGTGTGGTACAGTTTCTAACCTGCTTCCCATTGGCTGACTACACAAAAGATATCCTCAAATCGCGTAGGACTTGGGCAGGTGGACAATTCCTAGCCACCCACAAGCCAAGCTTTCACCTGTCACACTAACGACAATCTTACCTCTTCCGTCCTTGTGCGACGTGGCAACGTTTGGACTGCATAAATCCTTCTTAAACTTTGATTGGCCCTTGCTATCGTGAGCTTACACCAGCCCTAATTTTTTAGGCATAACACTTATTGTTATTTACAAGTTTAACGTTTCATTTATTAAATTTTTTCTACTTTTGTAAGTCTTTTGAATTAATTACAAGTTTCACGTTTTTTTCTGAACCTTTTTTTGTGTTATATCAGTTTTCATTATAATTGTTAAGTAAAATTTTACTTTTATTTTCTTTTGTTTATTAATATAAGTTTCATATATTAGGTTACAACGTTTACGTTATTTGCGGGATTTATATATTTCATGACATCTTTATTAGTTTATACTAACATTTCTTTTAATTATTTTACAATTTTAGTTTACAGTTACAACTTTTACTTTTATTTTATATTTTTTTAAAGGGACAATCTATTGTAAACCTTCACTTTTTTTTTTTATGCACCAGCCCTTGTCTAATTATGCATTATGGGTTTACACAGCTACTGATCTTCCCTCCCCTCCCAATTGCAATCAAAAGCTCCTCCCCAAACTGAACCTAAAGAATGAGTTAAAATGCAAGAAAGTTGAACTACACGAGTCAGTTAACACGACATTGTACAACTTGTGTGCGGGTAACTTACCACAGGCAAAGAGAGGCGGCAGGATTCATACCCCAAAGCAAAGGTGGAATCATTGTATTGAGGATATGAGCCAATCGTTCGGGCCAAGTCAGCCAAATGAAGATTCGTATGTTGAGATGGATAGCCGCAAGTGTGTTGTGTGGCTCATGAGTTCTCCTAGAAGCCCTAAGGGTACACTTGCACCAAGGCAAAACAAAGGCTGTATGATTCGTATTCTACACGAATATGAGTGTACAATTACCCAGTCTGATCGTGTTAATTTGTCTTACTTGCTTCACGAAGCGAGGTCGGTGCGCGTGCACGAAGACATGCTCTTATTCTCTTAAGGGATGGGTGAAGGTGTCTTGGGTTCATGGCGGGTTTGTATCAACGTTTCTATTGGAGTCTTACACTGATTAGACACGCTCAAGCTTACCGGTTTATAAGAGGAAGTAATATTCTTATTCAACAAGGCCTTATTGGGTGAGGAGTGAGACCTGCTTTAAATTCTATTATGGTATCAGAGCCTAGGTTCAGTTGAGCTGAGTGTTTAATTAGTAGATGAGGAGTTAAAGCCAACAACTACATTCATCAACAAACATGACCCAACATATGGGTTTGAGAGTGTTGGAGATTTTGAATGAAAAAAAAACCCAAATGGCCTTAATTGCCCTTGTGTTAACCCTCGATGTTGTACTCGCGAGCTAAACTAGTTGAACTCTTTCGAGAAGGCTGCATCGACGTCATGTTGCGAAGCGAGTATGCTCCTCATACATGATCGATGAGTGTGTACATGGTACGTAGTGACACTTGCGTTCATGTACACTGCAATGTTTGCTGCCATGTCTTTGCCTTGGTGCAAGTGTAGGCTTACAAGCTTGGGGAATTGCTCTTATTCCCCAAAGTAAACATCTATTGCATGATATGACGACCATTACGTGGTCTAGTCTATATATACATTAGAAATCAAGCCCAAAGCTAAGATAACCATTCTTTTTGCGCTGCTTCGTCTTAGTGACAAAACCCTAGGTTCGGGGATGTGAATGAATCATTACCACCGAATCGGCATTTCAAGCCTGAGGGCAACGTACTCTACACGAGGTTAGAATGGTTTCCCACTTACTAGTCGTGTAACACAAGACACTCGCCTTCATGGAGCGACATTGGAGTGCACACTTACAATGGATGGCTCTTAGTACCATTTCGTATCTCAACATGGTGATTATGTTCTTGTAGAGGTAAGAACGGTACTGAGACAAGAGTGAGTCGGCGGGTATAGATATGTTGGCTATATATGGCCTAGTTTAATTTTTTGCTTATTAGAGAACAAACCCCAAGCCCAAAGCTAAGAAAACTATTCTTTTCCCATGGCTTCATCTTTGATAAACCTTAGGGTTCAATGATACTTGAGGTTGTTGGTGTGTAGTATCCTCAACCTTCATCCTATAACCAATTACCACGCATGCAGGCACGTAACCACATACAAAGGTGTAGGTTCAATTGAACCCACTTAACTTTAAAAAAAAATAAAAAAGTCCTTATGTTTATGTTTTATGAAATTTATAATTTTGACCCCACTTAAATTAATATTGAACTTACTCGAACTGCTGTGAAGGGTTCGAATTGCTGGAAAAAATCCCAGCCTAGTTTGGGGTGGGTATGAGGAATGAGTTAAGGGAGGGGAATGGGAATTCCGACCTTGCCCCGCCCCGTTGGCATCTCTAATTGGAAGCCAGGGAAGAACACGCCTAAACCGGTTTACCCGTTTGGCGGTAATTTAGTATTTTCTTCATATTAAAAATTGGTCGCATGATAAATCCAACAGTCATTTTCTCTTTAGCATAGGAGAAAATTTAGCTGCCCGGTCATCCCAAGTTTGGATTTAAAAAACTGGCCTTGAAACTGTTCATCATTTTTTTTTAATTTAGAGAAGATGACGTGGCATAGTTAGGATTAATTAAACACGTAAAATGGGTTAAAATGAAAAGATTAAAACATATGTGGGCCGAATCAGAAATAATGAAAGTTTTTAAAATTTGAAATTTCGCAAAACAAGCCCCACTAACTATTCACCTCGCTTTAAAGGTGGAAAAGTAACCCGCCCGGCCCGGCTAGCGGAGGGTTACATTCTTTGGTGGGTCGGGTTAGGCCCGCCAATTTGGGGAAAATGGGTCGGCCCGGCCCATCCCACCCTGCCAACCCTAACCCTCACCGTGGGTTAGGCGCGGTCGGCCGGGTTAGCCCGATTTTCTTTTTTTTGTTTTTTTTGGTTTTTTTAATTTAACTTTTCAAATAAATAATTATAAATATAATTGTTTTTAGTTAACTTTTCAAATATCAATAATTCAATTTAATTCGATTTTTTTTTTTGGTTAACATTTCAATTTTAATACAATAAAATTGTAATATAAGAAAAATTAGATTTATTCATTTATCAAAAAATAAAATAAGAAATTACAATAATTATTGCCTCGTTAAAAACCTCACCAAGAAAAACCCAATGGGAGAAAAACTTGGTAAAGAAAAAAGAGTGCAATAATTGACAATTAATTTACAAATTATATTTTACAAAACAACTAATTTGGGGGTGGTTCACTAGGACCTTCCCTCATCTGTATCATCTATATTACAAAATTGAAATGATTCTACTAAAGTATTGTCGATAACCTCGTATTGATCTTGATGGCACGATCGTTCCCAATCTCGAAGACATGTGAGGACTTCAATCATTTTTGGAGCAAGTTTAGTCCTCTTTTCATTTAAAATCCTTCTACTTGCACTAAATGTTTGTTCGGATGAGACGGTTGAGACAGGAACAGCGAAAACATCCAAGGCAAGTCTTGATAATACCGGAAAAATAAATTTTCTGGCTCTCCAATACTCTAAGATATCAAAGTGATATGTTGAAAACATTTCGGGGGTTGCCAAATATTGTTGAAGTTCATTACTCTGCGACTCCATGGAGGACAGTATATTAGTTGTTGTTGTTGTTGTTGGTGGTGCTTTTTAAGAGGAGGCTGTGCTTCGGATTTGGGTCCTCTTCGGCCTATTCAGAGCATTCCAAGAGTATAAATCTTCATTTGTTGTTTCTTCTGCTACAGCTTCTCTGGATATTTCGCCTCTTTGCGAATGCGGGTTCCCATACCTGTTTTCATATTGGAAATATACTTCGAAAATACTATTTTTTACCTCTCCTATTTGATTGACATATGATTCGGTTTGTAAATTTTCACTTAAATTGTCAAAACCATTTTCTAAACATGCTAATTTAATTCTAGGATCAAATATAGCACCTAAACAATAAAGAAAAGGAATGGGTTTCCAATATTTCAAAAAAAAAATTTCCATTGCCTTTATTGGTGCATGTAAAATTTTATTGTCTCTGTTTTTTGTAAATAACTCAGAAATTTTTATAATTGTATGTATTACCAATGGACTAGTAGGATAATACACACCAGAAAGTTGTAAAGTGGATTGGTAAAAACATTTGAGAAAAGAATGAAATACTTTAGCTATCTTCCAATCATTTTCTACCAAATAATGAGGACCTCTATTATTTGCTACAAAATAACTAATTATATTAGCATAAGGTAAACATGAATCAAGCATTAAATAAGTACTATTCCATCTAACAGGCATATCTAATGCAAAAGTTCTAGAAGACATATTTGATTTTATACAAGCTTATTGAAATTCAGCATTTCTTTTATTACTACTAGTAATCCAAGCTAAAGATTCCCTAATTCTATCAATATTTTGTTTAATTGTTTTCATACCACTTTTCACAATTAAATTAATAACATGACATGCACAACGTTGGTGAAAAAACTTCAAATTGTTATATAAAAGATAATTATTTTGAAAAAATTCTATAGCTTTACTATTAGAACTTGCATTATCTAAAGTTAAACTTATCACTTTATCAATAATATCATAATCTTCTAAAACTTCAACAATTTTATTATAGATTTCTAAACCACTATGATCCACATCCATTAATCTAAATCCTAATAAAGATTTATTTAATTTAAATTCATTAACAAAATAATGACTAGTCACACAAATATAATCTTGTTTAGCTCTACCACTCCAAATATCGGCAGTTAAAGCCACACTAATATGACAAGTATGAAATTTACTTTTTAATTCTAATTTCATTTTTTTAAACAATTTTATTAAATCATTTCTAGTTGCAGTTTTAGAATAACTTTTAAATCCTGAAAAAAATGAATTTTGAACAAATCTTTCAAAATATTTATCTTCTGCCATATTAATAGGTTGATCAGATGCAGCAATATATAAAGCTAACTGTTCCCTATATACATCAGAATTATAATGCCAAGTAGTACCCATATTAGTTATTTGAGTTTGATTGCTTTCTCTATTTCCATGTTGATTAATATGTTTATTAGCATGCATTTTTAAAGTACTAGTACCATTACCTGAATCAGCTTTATAAACATTTGCACAATATTTGCATCTTGCTTTCTTGACTTGAACGCCATTTTCTGTCTCGTAAAACTTGTCGAAATGCGCCCAAACGTCTGATGTGTGTCTTTTCACTTTCGACGGCAGTTGATGATCCCGCCTCAACTTGAGATGAAGTTGGACGAGGACGACGATTACGAGGACGACTTCTAGAACCACCGGGAGCTGTTGGAATCGACGGCATATTTTGAGGTGTATCAGATTCTGAGACTGGGATTAGGATAGCGGGACTATTTGAATCTCCTGCATTCATAGTAAAATCAGCGGGACTAGGACTAGGATAATAGTTTTCTTCATCATTGAAATTGATGGGAGAGAAATATCTATCCATTATAGACTTGTAGTTGAAAAAAAATTGATGTAGAAGAAATAAAAATTAAAGAAAGAGAATTGGAATATGGAAATTGGAAATTTGGAAAATTTGGAAATATGAATTGAAAATTGCAAAAACTAATAAAAATTAAAATAAGAGCAAATTGATAACAAAAAGATTAAGAGAATAAATGAATAATTGAGAGAATAGAGATTAGAGAATATGAGAGAATGAGAGAATTTGAGTTGTGAGAAAAATATGAGAGTTTAGGGCCAATTTATAGAAAAAAATGGGGAAAGAAAATGACGAAAAAGACCCCTCCAACGGCTATAAAACGACTATATTTCAAGGGTAAAAGGGTAATTGAAAAAAAAATTTTACATTTTTTTTTGGCCAACCCGCCTGCAACCCGTCGGGTTGCGGTCCTCTTGCAGAGAGGACAAAATAGCAACCCGCGGGCCGCCAGGTTGCCATTTTGCAACCCGGCCCGCCCGGAGGTTCGCTGGCGAGTTGAACCCTCTTCATTATGGGTTGGGTTAGGGTTGACCCGCCTAACCCGACCCATTTTTTCCACCTCTACTGTAACGCCCCACTTGAGGTACGTAGTTGTTGTTTCTTCCTTTGCTCTTATTTAAGTTGGTTTTCGGTAATTTTGAGTGTT
Organism: Pistacia integerrima; assembly: GCA_026225825.1. Lineage (NCBI taxonomy): Eukaryota > Viridiplantae > Streptophyta > Magnoliopsida > Sapindales > Anacardiaceae > Pistacia > Pistacia integerrima. The sequence goes on along the minus strand of CM047750.1, from coordinate 14,989,573 downwards.
GTGTTGAATACTTGCCCTGAAATTGGTTGAAAACAGAAGAAGTTCAGTCTGCCATGCTTCGGCCGGGCGAAGAAGAATCTTCGCCGCGGCGAAGAGGTGTTGAAGCCACGGGGAAGGTGGCTGGCAGACGTTTCGCCGTGGCGCAATTTCTTCGCGCGGCGCAGCCGATTAAAATGTTGGATAAGTTTTAGATATTTTCTTCCCTAAGGGCAATTTGACCATTCTACCCCTAATTAGCAGGAAAAGTGGGGAGTAAATTGTAAGGATTTTTCATGGAGAATATGTTGATATGGGGGTGAGTTTGTAATGAATCAAAGGATATAGAAGGAATTTCCAAAGAAGAGTAAGGGCATAATGGGAATGCTTGGGTATAAATTTCATTAAAAGGAATTAAGAGTTAGAAAACCCTCATTCTTCTTCTCCAAAAACGCAACTCTCCATTCTTGTTCCTCTCAACTTCTTTTTTCTTTTGATCAAGGAGTTCCAAGGGATTTTTGAAGTGATTTGGGGTAGAAAAGCAACCTAAGGCTTCCTAAGGTAAGGATTCCTACTTAAGTTGTGTGATTTGTGAGTTTTATGATATATTGAAATTTGAGGGTTTTTGTTCTTTTGGTTAAGAGTAGAGGAAAAGTCAAGCAAACCAAGTGAAAGGAAGAGTTGGTGAAGACTCTCCATAACAAGGTAAGTAAACCCCAACCCAAGTTGAGATTTAAGAATTATCTTGATTAGGGTTTTGGTAGAAATGATGTATGTATGTGATATACATGTGATATGCCATGTATGGAGGTTTAAATAGAGATTTCTATGCTTTGTGAATGTTTAGACCTTGCAAATATGAGAAATGAGATGTTAGGGTTGGAAAGGTAGTTTGAGATGGAATTGAAGGGGTATTGTGAATCCCTTTTTGGAAGTGCTTTCTTTGACAGGTTTTGTGGCTATGTGAAGGGGTTTTTCCCCATTTTGGATGGTTAGAAAAAGATTTAGACTCATTGCTATAATAGAGTTTTATAGTGCACATGAGTTGTTTGATGAAATGCCTAATAGAGGTTTGAGTATGAGTAGTGAACCTTAATTCTTGCAACATTGCATGTTGGCATTTCATAAGTGCATTAGTGGAGATGAACCATCCATAGGCACTAATTGTGCATTGAAAAGTGACCTAAGAAAGGGTAGGAAAATTGTGTATGCAATTACCCTATGAGTAGAGAGCTTGGTGGATGCATGCAACTACTCTAAGAGTAGAGAGAATGACAAATGCAAGAATAGAGTGAATTAGAAGAGTAGAATAGATGGGTTGATGCTTTGTGATCATCACCCGATAGTTATGGGAATCGGGTTGATGCTTTGTGATCACCACCCGAATAGCCCTTAGAGATGGGTCGATGCTTTGTGATCGTCACTCGATGAGTAGTAGAAATGGGTAGATGCTTTGTGACCACTACCCGGTTAGTTGTTAGATAAGTGGGTTGATGCTTTGTGATCATCATCCAACATTTAGTAGAAGTGGGTTGATGTTTTGTGATCATCACCCGACAATGACTAGAGACGGGTTAATGCTTGGTGATCGTTACCCAAAAGTCAGGAGAAACGGGTAGGTGCTAGGTGGTCTCCTCTCGATAATTAGGAAAAACCAAGTAGGTGCTTTGTGATCCCCACTCGGTAGTCACTGAGAACGGGTTGGTACTGTGTGAATTCCACCCGATAGTTATGAAGAGTGAGATGGTGCTGTGTGAACGCCATCCGGCCGTACCTCCGGTAAGATGAGGCCATCTTTGTTTAGTAGAAAGCAGAAATAGAAAGCAGAAATAGTATAAGGAAAGAATTAAGAGTTATACATACGGGGAGGGACAGACAGATAGAGGGTTTTACTTACGAGCATTATTTTGTGCTCACCCCGTTATTTTCCTTTGTGGATGCAGGGATCTAGGTGATCTGCGATGGAGGGCGTCGGCAAGCGAGGAGCAATAGCTACACTGTTTCCCCTGTTTTGTCTTTTAAAGTGAATTTTTGTAAATCACACTCTTTGTGTATAAAAGACATATGATTAATAATGAAAACAAAACATTGGGCCCAATTTTCTATTGTTATTATGCATGCATTGTACTAGTTTTCAGCAGTTGTTACATCTACCTCGCTTAATCGAAATTCATCAGTTCAAAAAGCGATTTCTTGAACAAAAGGGAGACGCGATTTTTTCTGATCGAACACCTGCAAATTTGCACCCTAAATCAATTTCTTGAACCCTAAACCGAATACAGTCGTGATTTTCGGCGATATAGTCGCGATTTTCGATCGATTTGTTGAACCTTAAAATCGATTTCCTTAATCGTAAACGAAATTTGTGCCATTTCCGGCGATACAGTCCACATTTCCAATCGAAACTGCAAACTTTGACACTAAATTCAATCCAAAACCATGAGTGACACTGACAATGAGGAGGGAAGCCCAACGCCACTTCGAATCCTAGATTCCGGTGGCACAAGCAGTTCAATGGCTGCTCCGGTGGATCATCGACCCGGTGAAGGTGGATACGCTACGCGAGAGAGCGCCGGCAGGCACAAGAAGCAGAGGGAAGAACCGCAAGCGGGAGGTACGAGGCGAGGAGTCGGGGCGGGAGTTCGAGGCCGGGAGGATTTCGCGAGAATTCAGGCCAGGAGGAGGATTTCGACGAGAATTCAGGCCAGGAGGAGGATTCAGGCTAGAAGGAGTCGTCGGAGGATCCAGGTGATGAGGAGGAGGCCGGCGAAGATATGGTACGTAGTTTGAGAATATTGCTTGTACTTTCGCTTAAGCGATCATTTGTATCGCTTAAGCGATTATTCTGTTTTACTCGTGATCGTAGTCATGATCGCTTAAGCGATAAAAAGGATCGCTTAAGCGATCTGAGATCTGGGCCGATGATTCTGCCCAGACCTAAGATCGCTTAAGCGATCATGAGTGTTTACTCTTGGTCGCTTAAGCGATCTTAGGTCCGCGTAATCACGATATAATAAGCGATCCGTTGTATCGCTTAAGAGATTCTCAGTTAACTCTTGGTCGCTTAAGCGATTTAAAATCGCTTAAGCGATCTTGCATGAGGTAGAGTAAAGATCTCTTAAGCGATCCGAGATCGCTTAAGCAACTACAGTGGTTTTGGTTTATTTTTGTTGCTGACATTTTATTTATATCGATTGTGCAGATTGTGCAGACCATAAACTGTAGAGAGTACGAGTTGGAGCCTATAAGTGAGAAGGTACCCTACTTCCCTGCAAGGGTGACGGTGAGGTCGAGTGGGAGGTTTTTGTGAGAATAAGGGCCATTTTAGCTAGAATGAGGCATGGTGAAAGAGATTTTGATGGCACTTGTTTCGGTCAGTTTTTAAGAATCGGAACAAAGTGGAAAAAGTCATTTTGGGGGCAGGGAGTGCATTACATGTTGATGCACTCAGTAAAATGCAACAAAAAAAATGAAATGTGGTTCGTGGTGGAGGGAAAGCCACTACGGTTTGGTATGATGGAGTATGCGTTGGTGATGGGCTTAGGATGCGGGGAAGTGCCAACTAAGGCGAAGGCAGACGCAATAAGGACGAGTGTGGGAGCCATAAACTTTTGTAAAAAGGTTTTGAAAGGGGCAAAGTCTATTACAGGAAAAGTTTTAGAGAAGAGGCTATATACAGTTCGGTTTAGTGATGCAGAGAAGATAAAAGTATGCTTGATATTGTTTTTACATTCTATTTTATTGGCGGTGACTCAACAAAAGGCATTGAGAAAGATTGGTTGTTGTTTGTCGACTTGGAGTTCTTTAATTCTTATCCGTGGGGACGGATATCATTTGAGCGAACCATCAAGAGCCTGAAAAAACCAGACATGGCGTTAAAGCATGCCGAATGGGGCGGGAAGGCTAAACCAAGCATGTATAATTTGTTTGGCTTCCCATGGGCAATGCAGGTAAATATTTAATAGCTCTTTGTTATATTTTTTATAATATGTGTGTTTGAATAATGACATGGACTGTTTTTTTACAATGTAGGCTTGGATGTACGAGGCCATCCCTGTCTTCGCTAAGGTGGGGGAGCAACAATTTGGATGTGCAACAACAATTTCTTAGGATGTTGCGGTGGCATGTCGAGAGTTGTAACCATTGGGATTATGGCCAATTAGAGATTGAGATTCAAGCAGCTGGGGTAAGATTGAAGGATTAAGCTTTTGAATATGCAGTTGTTTTTTTATTTTGCTTCAATCTGATTGATTTTTATTTCTTATTGCAGGGAGTCATCCGTCCCTTTCTGACCGCTATTGGGGATGAAGCGGAAGAGGACTATGTCACATCTTTCAGAGCAATGGAGGATGAAAGGGATGAACAAATATACCGCCTGATGCGGGACCTAAAAGGGGTCACGCATGTGATGGTAGTTGCAGGGCCATTACTTGACAATGTCGTTGATGCTGAGGATAATGAAGCTTGGGGGGCCGAGGATGAGGAGGAGAAGAGGGAGGAAGAGATTCGTTTGCCTCAGCAAACCGGTAAAACAAGTACCGCTTTGCCGAGACATCGGCGTGGGGAGAATGAGGTTGTTGACCTCATAAACGGCCTGTTTGAGAGTTTTACAATAGCCGTTTATGCAAGGTTTGACAAGATGGAAGAAACAATGAAAAGGGTGGAGGAGAAAGTGGATAAGCTGGGAGAGAAAGTAGGTACAATGGAGGGCGAAGTTGGTACAATGGAGGAGGAAGTTGGTGGAGAATTAAAGGCGGTTGAAGTGCAAACTGGCTTGAAAAGAGAGAGCCGAAAGAGCAAGTTTGTGAAATCGCCTTACATGGTAGTGACACAGGTAAAGAAGAAGAAAATGAAGAAACAAATGGAGGAACAACTAGAAATGGAGGAGGTTGAGGAGGTTGGTGGTGGAAGTGGGGCGGTGATAATGGAGGAGGGAGAGGTGGGAGGCGAAGGAAGCGGGGATGTAAAAATGGAGGAAGGGGGAGGAAGTGGGGAAGGGAAATTGGACTCAAATGTCGATTTGTATAGGCCAATAGAGGAAAAGAAAAAACTCTTTTATACCTATTACAATGGATCAGGAAGTGATGGCCATATAAAGTGTAAGACAGGGGATTTTCCCCGGGAATGGTTTCAGAAGTTGTTGACGATGGGGACGTGGCTTGAGGACTCGGTGAGTTATTTTCACTTAATTTTCCTTATTTTTGCCTGTGTTTTCCATACTTATCTTGTTGTTTTTATTTGATGCAGCACATCGATGAGATATTGGCATTGATGAGGCTACGACAGACTAGTGATGGTGATCTATTGTATCCCGACCGTGCTATCACCGATGTGGCGTTTGGGCAAACGCTTGTTTCGGCATATCGCACTTTAATTAAAAATGCCATTGCTAGTGGTGTAGTAAAAGGACCGGAAGCGCGATTGGCGCTGTGATCGGATGCATCCCACGATGATTTCCGGTTTGATAACAAGATTATGCAGTACGTAAGGGGGATCGGCCCAAATATGGCCACGGTTGGGCCTTTGTTAAAAGAGTGTACTGCATCATCCTTGTCAAACATATACACTGGATAGCAGTCGTTGCGCATCTAGAGGAGGGGTTTCTGAAGATCCTTGATTGCAACCCAACCATTTGTCGAGACAAATAGTTGGAGGTCGAGTTGGACCCACTGTCCAGGTTGTTCCCGCGGCTGTTGCGTGACAGCGGGATGTTTGGGCATTTGGGTGATCAGGTAGTAACCGGAAAGTGGCCAATTCAGCGCTCTACCTGCCCAATAAATGAGTCAAGGTAAATTTTGTTTAAAACTAACTTACATAATACAATTGTTCTATAAGTTTATTATAATGCTTAATGTCTTCTTCCTATTGTAGTCTTGAATGTGGGGCATATGCCCTGAAATTTATTCGATTCGACATGACCAACTTGCAGATGGGACGGCTTGAATGACAAAATAATGAGAGACTGCGGGAGCTGAGGTGTCGGCTACTTCCATGGGCGAGATGGATCCATTTTGAGTGACCAGAACCCAATCAAAGGGCATGAAAGTTGGACGCTGAATTTTGTAGTTTATGTGATGTTGATGTTCATACTTGGGTTTTTTGAGTTGATTGTATTTATTCTAAACCATATAACTTCAGCTGCTGACATTGAGTTTTTTGACTTGTAGTTTATGAAAGATTGAATGGTCAATTTCCATAGAAAGTCAATCGAGGCACCATATTAGCCGCCCTTGTAGATATCATCTTGAATTTGTTGGATGCTAGTGCGAGCCGAAAGCATCGGGAAGAATGATGTCGTGGGCATCTTTTCAAGCATGGACCACCCGATACCATTCTTGTGGATTCTAAACTCTTTGGCATCAAAAACTAAATTAAAGGCAGTGTATAGGAAATTGTAAATAATTTACTATGCATGGTGTGATCATTGTAAAGAATTTGATCTGATATTTGGGATATATTTTTGTTTGTCCATATAAGATAATTCATCAGCAGTTTCAATTTACTATGTATGGTGTGTCCATATAAGATATTTTTGTTTGTCCACATATCTCTCTTAAACGACCAAGACTTTTCCAGAAACGATCACTTAAGCGATCTTAAATCGCTTAAGCGACCAAGATCTGGGCAGATGTCATTTTCGGAAGAATCGCTTAAGCGATATAAATGGGTCGCTTAAGCGATCATAGTGCAGGCGATTGTCATTACGCCTCGGAAAAGATCGCTTAAGCGATCATAAATTGCTTAAGTGACCCTGTGTCTTTTAGGAAGAATCGCTTAAGCGATATAAATGGGTCGCTTAAGCGATCATAGTCTCGGCGTTGTCATTCCGCGGAAAAGATCGCTTAAGCGATCATAAATGCTTAAGCGACCATGTGTCTTTTTAGGAAGAATCGCTTAAGTGATATAAATGGGTCGCTTAAGCGATCATAATCGAAGGCGATTGTCATTACGCTCGGAAAAGATACAAGCGATTCGTTGAGAGCATTACGTTATTACATTTATATTAAACATATAGTTCTTTTACACGCATATGAAACCTATAGGGTTTACGTATGATTCGAGCACTTTCCGTTATTACATTTATATTAAACATATAGTTCTTTTACACGTCGTATGAAACCTATAGGGTTTACGATTCGTTGCACCTGTTTGTTATTACATTTATATTAAACATATAGTTCTTTTACACGTCGTATGAAACCTATAGGGTTTACGATTCGATCGTGCTCGTTATTACATTTATATTAAACATATAGTTCTTTTACACGTCAGTATGAAACCTATAGGGTTTACGATTCGTTCAGAGCACCTGTTCCGTTATTACATTTATATTAAACATATAGTTCTTTTACACGTCAGTATGAAACCTATAGGGTTTACGATTCGTTCAGCACCTGTTCCGTTATTACATTTATATTAAACATATAGTTTTTTTACACGTCAGTATGAAACCTATAGGGTTTACGATTCGTTGATACATATTCCGTTATTACATTTATATTAAACATATAGTTCTTTTACACGTCGATATGAAACCTATAGGGTTTACGATTCGTTCGAGCACTGTTCCGTTATTACATTTATATTAAACATATGTTCTTTTAGTTCTTTTATCTGCGATCGTATTAAACCTATAGGGGTTTCACGATCTCGAGCACCTGTTCCGTTATTACATTTATATTAAACATATAGTTCTTTTACACATCAATATGAAACCTATAGGGTTTACGATTCGTTTAGTGCACCTGTTTACGGCTATGCTAAACATATGGGGTTTACGATTCGTTCAGTATATTTTTATATTTGTTTGCTTAATTATTTAGGAAATATTAGTATATTTTTAATTAATTTTCGACCCATTAAGTGAATTAATTTCATTAATACCAAAAAGTTTAAAAATTAACAAAAAACACCCCCACCCACCAAACTTCCCAGTTAATCTGCACACGACAAAGAACAAATGACCGAAAATGGCCGGTAATGGCCAATTGTGACCTTTTCCGACCAGATCCACCTTGGATGTGGTTGGAAAAAGGCCACATCTTGTTTCATCATGGACTTTCAATGAAATGTCCGCTTTGACGCAACGACGGCCAAATGTTGGCCATCGTTGACCGACAACGACGGCCATATATTTGGCTATCGCGAGGCGGCAAGATCTGGACTTCTCCGTTCGTCTACGGCCAGTTTTGGCGGATCGTCTGGCCTTTTCCGACCACATCCATGGTCAATCTGGCCGAAAAAAGCCATATAGAGGCCCTATCGGCCAGATCCGACCACTGTGCATCGTAATGCCCTTTCCCGATAAAATTCTGGCTCCCGGTGGCGAGAATGCGCTGCCGTGGGTAGGTGGGGGTGTATCTATTAAATTTTAAAACCATTTGTACAAGAATCGCTTAAGCGATACAATGGATCGCTTAAGCGATCATGTGATTGGCAGAAGCAAATCTGCCCAGGTGCATGATCGCTTAAGTGATCCGTGATATTGCTTAAGCGAATCTTGTCTTTTTCCCATGGTCGATTAAGCGATATCACGGATCGCTTAAGCGATCATGCACCTGGGCGAGAATCAATCAGTCGGTGCACGATCGCTAAGTGATCTGCTCGAAAACACTTTGTCGCTTAAGCATACACTTAGTCGCAAGCGATGTGGGCAATGTATACTTTTGCACCTTTTCTCCTGAATTTTGATAAACTAAAATTACCAACACGTATTAATTCCATACTTTTTCCTCAATTTGACAACCTAATTCCAAACTAAAATCACCAACAAATATTTAGACCATGTAATAAGAATACAAAATATAAAGGATAATTTATTAAAGCTAACAATAAAATTTAAAACATCAATAATTGAAAACAATAACTCATTAACGGTTGCCCTTCGCAACTCCCTCAATTTCATCCTTCTTGAACCTAATTACTTCGCAATTGCTTCTCTTGTGGCGGGTTGCTTGCAAATTGAGCACTTATTCATCTTCCGGGGAACCTCAAAGGTGATGGAATACGCTTAACCCTTTTTCTCCCCTTTGGTGTCTTCTTGAATGGCGGGTGGAGGATAATGTCGACCAGCGCTACTACCCTGCTTCTTGGAGGCACCGGATATATCATTTCTGAATATGCTAGCATGTAGTGATCTGTCATATAGAAAGGGGAGCAAAGTTCCATGTAAATTCTTGAACCAAAATCCGGCTTCCGTTGGTGTTTCAGTGCTGCTAGTGAATGAGGACAAGGTAAACGTTGAATGTCAAGCACTTTACAGCTGCAAGTTTTTGTAACAAGGTTAACTAGGGCATCCGGACCATAGCCACGCACAGTAAACTCTTGAGCATTAAGAGGATAGGCAAAGCAGCATTTGACAGTTCCATATGTTCTCGCAATAATTTTTCAGGTTGACGGAACAAGGGTTGTGAGTAAAATTATCTGATCAGACGGACGCTCATGGAACCACCGCGACAATGTCCTCTGGATTGCATCAAAAAGTGCAACTATTGGAAACTCTCTTTCTATTAACAACTTCGAATTTATGGACTCAGCTATGTTCGTGGTCATGACATCAAACCTTCTTCCAAGAAAGTAAGCTCTACTCCATCTCTGAAACCAACATCATGCTCAAGATACTTAGCAACTCTAACATCCTTGATTCGGATTTCTTGGAAGTGCTCTCGAACTCATCAACCCAATAAGCTTTTGTTGCCATGTAGTATGTCCGAAGGAGGCCAAAGACACTTAAACTTTTGTTTTATGTTCTCACCAAGGTGCCTCATACGAGAATCCGTGATGTGCTTGATGGTAAATAGTGGCAATCCCTTCTTTATAGAGTTGTGCCTATCGGATATTATGCACAACTCGTCACAGCGTGCACTATCGTACGAATCGCGAAAAAACCAAGTCCACGACTCGTCATTCTCAGAGTCAACCACACACCATACAACAGGATATGTGTGATTCTCGCTGTCCTGTGCAGTGGCCACCAACAATGTACCTCCATACTTTCCCGTCAGAAAGCAACCATCAACAGCCAACACCTTTCTCATGTTTACAAAACCCCTTATAAGCAGAACCATAAGTAACAAAAAAATATTTAAACATCATATTCCTGTCCCACTTCAAAGCCGTCTTGCTACCTTGGTTTGTCAACTCAAGCATATAACGGTACGCTTCTAATACTGCGTACCCGTGCTCCGGTGTGCCCCTTACAAAATCTTGTGCATGTTGTCTCCCTTTCCAGCATTTCCAGTAACTAACAACACATCCCAACTCTGTGCGCACAAGTCTCTGAATGTCTTTAGGAGATGGACCTTTCCCTTCGACGAACCGACTTTTGAGAAATTGTCCAATAACATCAATGGACGCTTGTCGATGCTCACCTGAAATATGTCTCAAACCACATGTGTGCTCATGGGTATATGTGCTAAGAATAAACTTTTCCGACTCTGCCAACCTTCTACAATAAACCCGCCACTTGCACTTTCGGTCACGACATGCAACCGTCACAGCTAATGAATTTGACTTTTTGGTTATGAACTCAAAATTACCTTTCACAGCAACAAGTTTTAGCTTCCTCACCACTTCCTCTTTGTTGTCAAATAAATACCTTATGCGCAACTCTGATCCATCCGTAAAGACATGAGCTGATTCACTACTAGCTCCAATTGCCCTCTTTGAACCTACATAAACGACCATAGTGTTCTCTTCCTCACAATCTACGCCTTCTGCATAATCTGTATTTAAAGGAATCTCTACATCTGTGGGAACATCTACGGGGTCCTCCTCCTCAACATTTTCATTGTGCCCCCCATCACCAACGTCTTCTATAGTGTCCTCCTTCACCACCCAATTCACCGTCTACTCTTGATTTTTCAGCTAACAAATCAATGGCCTCGTAGTTCAAATTAAAACCAGGCAAATCTCCACCTACATCCTCGTTATCCCCTTCCTTGGAACCAACTTCCAACGGTTTTTCTACATAAAAACCCTTAAAATCGGCCTCGAACCACTATCGGCCATATCAATCATATATAACTTCACACTTTCATCGACTTTAATATAGCGGAGGTACCTTATAATTTTTAGGGAGCTCGCTTAAAACATACTTCACAACTTATATCACTACGCGAGCAACTCAAATTACCTCTTCTAATTATTTCATCAATCAACTCATCAAAACTAACATCTATGCTCACAGCAATTGGTATAACTTCTTTGCTCTTCCCAATCCACTTTCACCTACTTTCTTCATCCACCCACTCACCAAAATATTCAACACCCAAAACAACTTGTCCCATGTATAATAATAGCCAACTACCTGTAATGCAAGAAAAACAATATTCTTAAATCTTTGTACTAAGGGTTCAAATATTTTAAAAAGAATCGCACATTCGCATATTTGGTCGATGTATCGCTTAAGCGATCATGGTTATTTATCTTGGATCGCTTATGATACACTTGATCGCTTGCGATCCAAGATAAATAACCATGATCGTTAAGCGATCTTATGCCACCCATTCTTGATCGCAAGCGATGCTGCTCCCATACAACAGATTTTAACCAGATCGCTTAAGCGATTATATGCCACATACCTGATCGCTTAAGTGATCTATCTGCTGCATTACCAGACTTACCAGATCGCTTAAGCGATACACCAGATCGCTTAAGCGATCCATCGTACCCAGAACACATTTTCAGTCATCTCCACCTACAATCGATCCATCATACCCAGAATAAATACTCAGAACAAATTTTCAACAAATTTCACTCCTTTCAACTTGCATTACATCAAACACAACCCAACAACCTAAACAACTAAATCAAAATCATAACCCAAACCCCATCCAATTATTAAATCTTTGTAAATCTAAATATAAAATGTAAAAAGGAGATACACATACTTACACGAAATGTCAGGAGGAGGAGGAGGGGGATCTTTGCCGGAGAAGATGTTAATGGTGGAGGAAGAAGAAAGTGTTAATGGTGGAGGAACAAGAAGATATAGAGGAATGAGGAAGAAGAAGATGTACGGGAAGGAAGGAAGAAGAAGAAGATGCGAGGAAGAAGAAGATGTAGACAAAGCTAAGAAGAAGAGAAGAAGATGCAGAGGTAGAGATGCGTTAATGGCGGGAGGAAGAAGAAGGTGTTTGGGTTTGTTTGCAACAATTTCGGGTTTGTGGGAATATAGTATAATTTTGAAAAGATTACATAATACTTCTTTAATCATAATTAAGCACTAATCAAGTTTAATTACCCTTAATCAATAATATGACTATTTAGTTGAAACTTTAAAACTTGATAACTTTTTAATTAAATTCAAACTTGAGAGGTTGTTTTAATAAACTCCCCCTTAGCACAGTGCGAAGCAACTATACATATTTGTATAGTAGCCAATGCCAAAATGATGCAAAACAATAACTAAACAACAAGTAGGGTATAGAATAACGAGTTAAAACTATAAGGGGTTCTAAAAGATTTTGGCTCAATAATTGCTTGTAAATAAGTGAAATTTCTTCAGGTCCTATTACTTATATAAACTCTCATTTCACTCCAAACAAAACTCTTCTCTCTTAATTGCCGCCATGGACAGTGGAAACGCAGACCAAGATCCATGGCTAGCTCCAGACAAGCTCTACCACGTCCTCTTCGGCTTCTCTCTCACCCTTATTTTCTCTGCCTTAGCATCCTGTACCCGTTACTCATTCCTCCGGACCCATTCAATCCGGGTCGGATCCATCCTGTCCCTTTTGGCCGGTGCCGCTAAGGAGGCTGCTGACCACCTCGGCCTGTTCCCCTCAGCGGGCGCTTCGTTCAAGGATGCTGTCGCCGATGTTATCGGCGTCTTGATTGCCTCGTTCGCCCTTTCCTTACTGAGGAAGTTTTCGGGTCGACCCGGTTTTGAAAAGGGTCAGACCCGAAGGGTTTTGCCTGTTTGAGTGGTGTTTTGGCTTGAAAGTTTCGTGGGGTCGTACTTTTTTCTATTTTTCCTTGTAGGGGTCGGATTGGTTTGCGATGAGGGACGAAAAGGTCTGTTTTGTTGGTGAGAAACTGAGGGAAAACAGTAGAAAATGGAGAAAAGCTGCTAGTTTTAGAATCCTCAATTTTTGTTGGGATTAAGAGTTGAATGGAATGAGTTAGAGTAACTTTTTTCCTCCAAATTGATGAGAGGGGTCACTTTTTGCTTTGTTTGGTCGATGATAAAATGTGGGAAATTTTGTATTTTAGCCATAATTCGGAACTCGGAGAAACAAAGAAAAAATCCATTTAGTTGAAGAAGATACAGAGCCTAGTTTAGGTCAGTATTTTTGCTCTATTTTTTTTTTTTTTTTCATCTTTTAAAAGTAAATTGGCTTTATATCATCATTTTTGTAACCTATTATTACATTGTTTTTTATTTTAATTTGCATTATTGTTTAGTAAAAGTCTTTAGTTCTTTGTGTGTAATTCCAAGTTATCGTACTGGTATGTTACATGAACTCCATTGTATTGTTAGGTGAGCTCAATGGCTAGTTCTGAGTTTGGCTGAAAGGTGTATTTTTGAATTAAGGCACAAGGATGAAATGGGCTAGAGGTGTTTATTTTAGTTGTATTATATGAAAAGATACAAGAAATATGAAATGAATATATAATGATTAGAACTTTTCCAGTATTCCTAAAACATGTCTTACATATATGAAAATGTTGTCGAAGTAACAAAATGCATGCTTCTAAGAAATACTGAAGACATCTTATCAGCCTTGCATAACCTGTTGATGTTGTTCTTATTTATGTTAGTAGTTCTCAGTATATTTAAACCTTATTGTTGATCTTAAAGGGGTCAAACCTGCTCTGAAGCATGAATGGCTTAGATTTGTTACTCAATTGCTTGTCCAAAATGCAATACAATATAGCTTGCAGTCATGCTTACTATTTGTGTGTAGAGCTTGCCTATATTCAAAGCTGTACTTTATCGATTCGTAAATTTATTGTGAAATTTTGGGCAACTGAACATACACTATCAAGATTGATAGCATATCTTGTTTCATGTTCTGGAAGAGGAGGCTTCATCTCAGAATCTTCTCCCCTTGCTTAACTTTAGAATTTATTTCGTCCTGTTATCTTTTTTTGTCTCCTTTTCTGTTTCCGAGTCTGAGATAAAATTTGTTAGTGTGGGTGGGAATATGAAATAGGAGAATAGATCTTGCTTCTCTACGCACCTAATCAACAAGAGAAGCAAAACCAAAAAAAAAAAAAAAAATCAAAGAACAATGCTCACAATCCCTGAAGTATGTTTTTTTTTTTTTTTGGTGAAGACAACCATAACTCGTCATCCAACTCCATTACTTACTTTATAAACACAAACGTAATCCTCATAACTCAGTCTTCAAGTCTCTAGCTTGACTATCATATATGTATTTGATACACAGGCATTCAATTTATTCTTAAATGTTTCTTTTTTGGTTGACTACTGTGTCTATGTACCACAGGAATCATTGAGCAGTTCTCTTCATCTTGTCAGCTATTCGACCATTTGCATTTTGTTCTGACTGAGTTCTTGGATTATTTATGTAGCACTTGGAACGATGTTAATTAGTCACCCTCTGAAGCTCTCAGTTAAAGGCTTTTAATGAGTTTCATCGTCTTTCTCCGTCAGTTTGATGGCAAAATAGTTTCCTGTGCCACACATAACTCCAGGAATGTGGGCAATTTTGTAGACCTGTGTGGCCTTGTGATTGTTTGGCGCAATGGGTGGGCCCAGTGTTATTTCCGGTTTCAATGAACCACCTGTCCTTGGCTATGCAGTACCACAAGAAAAGAGGTATTTAGAGATCATTTTAACCTTCAGCTATACTTGACTTTTCCTCTATTTGTTGAATCACTGAATTTTGCTTTACATAGAAATTTACATATCATCTGTGCATGTGTGATATCTGTTGAATGAGATTATTTATTAAAATCCTGATTATTTGTTTAAGTCATTGGTTAGGTGTTTGGATAACTGATGGAACATCCTCGTTCTCTGTTGTTACTCCAAAACAGTGAAATAAAAAGAAAACGTAAAAGTGTGAGGATACTTGATGAGTTTTGACACTCTCATTGTCTCTATGGTAGGAGGGTAATGAGATTTTGTCTTTAATATTTATAGTACCAGAAAAGAAATCGACTTGGAGAATCCAATGAGAAAAAGATAGAGAATTTGGTGATTGAAACTATGAGATGGGAAAAGATTAAGATAGCTATAGACTTGTACTTGAAACTTGTAAATTAAAGAGACTTTTTAATTACTTGTACATGAATCATGATCTGTCTTTACCCCTCAGTTCTGCCGTACTCATTGCCTTCACTAAAGTATGAAGATAAGAGATTTGTTCACTCTGTCACATTAGTCCTAGCTATTTGTGTGTGTATATGAGACAGAGCTATATATGCAACTAATGCAGGCATAGCAGCTGACTTGCTAGCAACATATTAGTTAGTAGTAATTCTAATAAAGTTTCACTGGATATGTATAGCAATCTCCCTCGATAAATTAATTGTTTATTGCCCAGCATTTTGCTTTGTTTATCTACAAAATTAATCGGAAAACCATTCATGGATGAGAGGTATATAAATGCAGGAAGGAAAAACTGGAAGCAAACCACTCAATAATGGCACAAATTTAATGAGTCTGGAGGAAGAGGTAATGGGTATGGGATACTAAGGCAGAGAAGAGAAGAGAACATTGAGAGAAGCAGGAGAGGAAAGAAAGAACAAAAAAGCTTATTGTTATTACCGATGATAAAAACCTAATTGAAGTATCCATTTCAGGTAGTCCTTTAATATCTCAATTCCTTAATCTGGTTTTATCTTTTTATTTTTGTTGTTTATACTGATTGGTTAAAAGCTGTTGATGGCACTTCATCTGGACTTTTCATTATACATTTCTTCCATAAAATTTTGGTTCACTATAAATTGGATTTCTTATGATACATGAGATGATATTTTCTAATTAATCTTAGTTCTTAAAGTTACGAAGATGCTTCCTTCTTTGACATAGTTTTTAAGTATCATGATTTCACATAGAATGAAATGATGTTTATTTCTTTGATTTTTTATTTTAATTCTTGAGTGCTGTTAATAATTGTGTTTATGCATCGGCTCTTTGCCAAAGAGGCTATGTTGCATTAACAATGATGTGCATCTTTAATGACTTGGAATACCGGAAGATGAAATCCTATGTTATTATGGGTATGACATGTAAGTATGTGTTGTGATAATTTGAACAGAAAAATTCTGTAGGGCCAAAGCAGTTAAAGATGGTCAATGTAGTCTAGATTCGAGAGGCATTTGTTGCTATAAATAATCTTTAGATTATATTACTTGTCAATATGAGATCAAGATTTATAGGAGTTGGGTAGGAAATATGAAATGGGATATTACATCTCAATCCTTTACACATAACCAACATGGGAAGCAAAAATGAGGAAACTAAACAACAAAGGCTAAAAATCCCTAATTTTTTTTTTTTTTTACAACCATAACTTGTCATCAAAATCAAATATATACTTTATAAACAGAAACTCAATACTCAACCCATTATTAAAGTCTCTAACTTGACTATAATACATATGATATGCAGGCTTCAAACTTATTCTTTTTTTTGTATTTTTCCCTATTTTTCTATGTACCACCGGAATCTTTGAGCAGTTGTCTCCATTTTGTCAACTACTATATCACTTGCAATTTGTTCAGACTGAGTTCTTTGATTATTTTTGTACGACTTGGGACGCTGTTCTTTAGTCACCTTCTGAAGCTCGTTGTTGTAGGCCTTTCATGAGTTTCATCGTCTTTCTCTGGCAGTTTAACTGCAGAATAGCTTCCCGCACCACACAGCGCTCCAAGGATGGGAGCTGTTAAGTAGACCCATATGGCCTTGTAATTGTTTGCCGCAATGGCTGGACCCAGTGTTCTTACCGGATTCATTGAACCGCCAGTCGAAGGTCTGCAACATAATAGAAGAAAAGAGTTTTCAAAAGATCATAGTAATAATTTTCACTCGACTTGTTGAATCATTGAATTTTGATGTATACAGAAGCTGAAAATTTCTGCTGTGGGTGTGTGGTATGATATCCATTAAATCAGATGATTTATTGAAGGATTGCCAATTCATCTCTAACATATATCCCATATCTTGGTCCTTTTGCATTGAAAGTGTGCTTTTATATTCTCAGATGATTTTTGCCTATTATTTTGTCAAACTTTGTTGTCTGTTCTAGCTTTTGTAAGGATCAAACATCCCCATCAGTTACAGTATGTTTGCCGCGTGAGTTTGGATAAACTATTGCATTAATTTTCACCGTTTTCATTCATTGGATCTAAATAATGGTCCCGAAAGAAGTCTTTAAGTCAATGGCGGTGTCAGAAGCCTTTTTGACATATTAAATGACTTTCCACAGAAAACACTTGCTTAATACTTTATTTGAAAAACAATTTTATAATCAAGAGAAACGTTTTTCATTGTTTGAAAAGGTTTTGATAGAAGTAGTAAAATTCTCAATAACAAAAGTTTCTTAAACTGAAGTGTGAATTGACATACCCGGCTATGAGTATGTTAACAGTCACAGTAGCTCCCACCGCGATTCCTGCCAGCTCCCCCACCTGCATTCTCACAGTTTCAGAGACATCTTCACAGTAGAAGATTCTGTTCGCATTATTCTTAATTTCATCAAAATCATTTTCTCATCTAATTAACAACTAAATTATAAGAGATTTTACTAGCTAAACCCAGTCATAAAAACTTGAGGGTCAAACAATTTCAATTAATTTGAGGGTCAGAGGGCTATTGAGAGAGTAAAAAAGGTAGTTTTGAAAGTTTGGTGAGGCAAAATTCAGTAAAAAATTTGGTTCTAGGGAGATGTTGACAAGTTGTATCTCAGATAAATTAATGTCACTGGGATCAATTAAATATGTACCACATATTATTAATATCATTGGAAATGGAAACTTGCAGGGATGCCAATTTTCTTTTCTTGGATCTTGTCTCTTAAGTTTTGCATATAAAAAATCATGTATATAGAGAGAGACTCGTGTCTCTTGCATTATCCAGGGAAGGTTTGTCTAGATTAATGGGAAGTGATTTTGAAAGCCATTAAAGAAAGAATGAAAGAAAGAAGAGGGTTAGAATATTAATAAATTGAAAGACATGCATGCACTTACAGCTCGAGTGTCGGTGGCCACAGCGGTGACGACAAACATGAGATTGAAGCTGATAATAAACTCCAAAGCAAAAGCTTTCCCATAAGCAAATCCTTCTGCAGGCACTGTCACTCCCCCTCCCATGAAGGGATGAAATATCCCTTTCAGTGCAAATGATGCGCATACTGATGCCGCTACTTGTGCTCCGATATACACCGGTACCTGCAATCATTGACAACGAATTAAAACTAATTTAAGTCTTCGGACATTTTTATATATGAAACCTGAAGTAATATAATTTATATATGTGCTTACGTTTTTCCATGGGAAGTGTTTTAAGGCAGCGAAGGCCACGGTGACACCGGGGTTGAGATGGGCTCCGGAAATGTGGCCGATGGATAATATGATGACCATGACGGCGAGACCGGTGGAGCCGGCGCAGCCGAGTAGGGTTTCCACCCCTTGTGTTTTTTGGTTCACAATGGCTGTGGCAGTCCCAGCAAACATGAGTATAAATGTGCCTATGAATTCTGCTCCCACCTGAAATTAATACACCAAAATGTTGAGCTAAAAGACTGATATCATAATAATGAGATAAAATTCTCGATATATCTGTTTCATTTAAGACTCAATTCGATGCTTTATATATACCTTTCTTGCAAGAGAGACAGGAGGGGGAGCAGGTAATGAGATTGAGCAAGAGACTGAAGGGAGTCTCCCTTCTTCCAGGGTCCATTCTTCAACACTAAAGCACTTGCATGGACTTCTAAGAAGTGATTTCCTTCCAATTCCAAGGCCACCTCTCTCTCCTTTGAACCCACCAAAGAGTGGAGCACCAGGAGTGCCAGGTGTAGCTGGTGTTGAAGGAATTGAGGCAACATCCTCATTCTCCATTGTTGCACCAAATTAAAAAATATAGAGAGAGAAGGAGCAGTTTAATTATGATAAGGGTTTGGTTTGGTACTCTCTTTGTCTGTATGTTGTAAAAGAAGTGTGAGATTTGTGTTTGCTATTTATAGTAGAAGCAAAGAGGTTGACTTAAGAGACAATCCCAAGAGATGAAAGAGAAAAAGAAAAAGAAGTTAGTGGTTGAAATTGTGAGATGAGAAAAAGATTTAGGTAGCTACTTTAGAAGTAGAGGGTGTGGGTGGGACATTGCAGGAAGACTTAAGAGTACTACTTGTATTATTTGAAACTTGTAAATTTAAAGAAACATTTTAGTTAAATGAAACATGATTCATCATCATCCATCTCTCTTTGTCTTTCTCAAATCTCAGTTCTCTTTAATACACACATTTCATTGCCTTCTTTCACTCCATTATCATCGACTGAAGATTAAGTCCACTCTGTCAGACTTTGTGCATGTTTTTGAGAGGGAGAGAGAGAGAGAGGTAACCACCACTCGGTGACTTTGACGGTGAAAAAGTAAAAATAGGTTTTATGATCTTCTGAGTTCGAGTTTCCACAAGTCTTAATAGAGGTGATCACTGAGAAACTTACCTAGTCATTAACTTTAGGATCCCAATAGATTTGTTGAGGTGTGTGCAACTAACACAAACACCTCTGATCATCAAAAGAGAGAGAGAGAGAGGTGCAATTATGCAATTTCTTAATTAATTTCTTGAACAACAAAATGTATAAGAAATATATATAGTATGTAGTATTTGGTATCTGGATCAAGATTCTCAGTTTATTACTGATAAAAAACTAGAAATAAAAATAAACATGTTGTTTATTACAAGATCCTTTTATTAGTAAATATCCAATTGGGATGACTCCCATCTCCCTATAATATATTTTTACAAAAAAATCTTGGAATTGGGTAAATTTTTTATTCATTATAGATGATGAATTTGACACTGGATATAACATTCTATTAAATGTGAACTAGCAGGCCTAAAAATGTGTGCGGATAAGTAACTGTGAGCAAGAAAGAAGGTCCTTTAATTATGTAAATGGAGAATTTCCTTGGAAGTGCAAACATCAGAAACGTTTATTTTTTCACATTTGATAAGGTTTTAGCAGCAGCTTTGCTTACCTTTTTATTATCCGCTCTTACCCAGAATTTACATTGGCTGGTAAAGTGATTGCTTCTACTTAATTTAATTTGCTGTATCTCTGAATATGAATCCATGTATACATCTCTTTCTGTGTATCGTTGTTGGATACATTTTAAAAATGTTTTTTCATAGAAATGTTTTAAATGGAATGCATACTAATAAAATGTTTACACATATACAATTAGCAAATGATTAATACTGTGCAACATTAATATAATTGGTGATGCAATTTTTTGCACTAAAAAAAAGTATGTAAATCTCGTGAGAAAATCTATGCAAGGGGTTTTAATAAACCGGTATTCTAGTGTTTGACTAATATTAAAATGAGGAATAAATACAAAGAACAAAGAATTTTTAAAATGGTTCGGATGCAAGGTGTATATCTTACGTCCACTATTATTTTATTTTTTATATATTTTGCAAGTACAAGCGACTTCAATTCAAAGAGAAGATGAGGCGGTTTTTTTAGCTAGAAAATAGTGTTTATAAAAGATCCTTTTACTAGAGTGAGAAACCCCTTTATATATTGTTGTCTCGTGGACTTATTGATGAAATAACCCTTATAAAGATGACACATCGCCTAGGGTGGTTTTGCGCATAAAATAACCCTTTTATGAGGTGACACATGGTCTGACACAAATTGATGCTCACCAATGAAGTAACATTTGATAAACTTACAAGTGAAATAGTCGTTTAATGAAGCGACATGTAACCTGGTGACAATGCATCCTTGGGAACATATGATGTGAATCCATGCATGATGTATTTACCACACAACACTAATTAAATAGTGCATAATATACGTAGATTTTTAAATTGACTGCTTTAAGGAAGGCAAATATCCATAATGGAGTAATTAATAATAGTAATTAGGTGATACAAATATATTTTATATAATTCAGCAAAGAAATCTTTGACCCAAAAGGCTTAACTAGTATTAATTTCCACCACAGCTAATGTAGATGTTACAGTAGGTTTCTTCACACTAAAGAATTGAATAAAGAAAGTGGCTTTTCAAAAGTGCTTAGTTATATATTTGATTATTAATTAATTCAAGAACTTCTTTTTATCATAGTCAATTAATTTTTGCATCTATTTTTGGTATATTACTTATCCTTAAAAGTTCAAAACATGTTATTCTATTTGGTAGGTGGAGATCATCAGATCAATTCCCTCCTCTATTTTTTTCCCCTTTTTCTTTCTTTATATATTCTTTTTTATTAATGTGCGACTGTAATTTAAAGTGACTAAGCTTAATCATTTAATTTGGCCTCTTGTTATCCTTAATTAATACATGTATGATTATGATAGAATGGTTTCATAATATCACGTTAAAAAATTATTCATAAAAAGAAAAGAAGAATCAAGATGTGGATCCGAGAATCTTTGATAATGACCAATTAATATGCACTTTTATTAACAAAATCACCCACTAATTTTTGTTTAGTGTTCACATGGTAGTTGATTGATTAATTTATCAAATTAATTAATATGGTATAGTTTTTTCTGAAGATTCGAGACCCTTCAAAAGCTATGGTTTCAGGAAATGGTGAACCCAACCAATTTGGAAACAAATTAAATTATTCAAAAGTAATTTTTTTTTTCTTTTTATATGTTACTTTTATTTGAAAAACACAATAATCTATTTGTGGTTGATTCCATGGTAGCCTTTGGTAAAGTTAAAGTATGTTTTCATTTCTCCGCGGTAAATAAAAGAGGACAAAAATGTTAAAGTCTGGTTTTGGAAAATTAAGAAATCTGTTTCGCATATGGTTTCTTGAATTTATATATTAGTCATTTTCTAATATGGATATCTTGAAATTTTGAACGTGCAGATCAAAATTAAACGTTTAGTCACTCACTTTACAAACCTTAATATATATATATATATATATATATATATATATATATATATATATATATATATATATATATATATATATATATATGAGAATTCTCTAATGCAGACGTCCTGGAAATTTTAATATGCGAATCTAAACGCTCACTTCATAAAGCTTACAATCAAAGCGAGCGAATAGACATTTACTTTTTGTCCGTTTGTTAAAAATTTCAAGAGTTCTGCATTGAATAAATATAACAACAATTTAACTATAGAGTTAATCTCGCTGTCTCTTTTTTATTTTTAATTTCTTTAATATAGTTTTATAGTTTTTGGTCCCATTTTTGAAATACTGACGTCCGCAAAAGAAAGAAAAACTGTTTGAAAAATGCATCCATTATGATATGAAATGCTTTTTGTGATTGTAACAGTGAGCTCTATTATTTGTCCCCGTAATTAACTAATTTATATAAAAGAAAAAATGTTTGGGGTGCTTTGTCGGCATAATTAGTCAATTAGTGTACAAAATTGTTATTAATGTATAAATCACATCTAAATTGAAGGATTTTTATAACTAAACAATTTTGCATAATCTAATGTTAAGGTAGTGGTTTCCTGTTAAAATAGTTCCTATAAAAATATCTAAAATATATATATTTGTTCACAAATAACTTTTAAGAGGTCTTGAGTTCGAATGTCTCTTCGGTTGTTAATAGGGGTAGTCATCAGAGCTCTTACTTAATTGATAATTTCAGAGTCTCAAGAGATTAGTTGAGATGCACGCAAGCTAACTCGAACACCTCCATCATTAAAAAAAAATTAACATGTGAAAACGCTTTTTATGTTGTAAAAAATCACTTGTAATAAAGTTTCTTTCCCTCTATTATGTAACGCGCAAAGTATAAGTCAAAAAATAACGCATGCATAATCATTAACTATGCATATATAACAGATGGGATTGATGCTTAAAATTATCTTAAAATTTATTCAATTTTTTATGGTTGATAAAATAACAGAGAGAACAATGAGTGATGAATAACTACTATTTTTGATAATGGAACATCAAATCAAGATAGAAGAACCATCAATTTAACTATTTCTGATAAAAGAACAAACCTAAAAGAGTGTTAATTAAGGGAAGAATATAAGCAGCGTACAAATTCTCCTTTCTAGTTGCGAAGAAAGTATGGCTTTCTCTCTCTCTCTCTCTTTGACTCTCTTTTTACTTGTCTGGTTAGGATTATTTTTGTTATGCTAAAAATACACATTAAGTGTCAGCACCATCAATCAGAGTTCAACGAACACTTAAAGATAAGGTGATATTAGCTGTTAAAAACTCAAACCGTCTTAAAGAAACATTTTATATCAATCCTATCTCCCATTTTAAGATAAGGATTAAGGAGTGGTTTTCACGTATCAAGATAACTTGCAAAAACATTTATTATATTGACCTTAAAGATATAAATAGACACATCTCTTCGTGAAAAATGGGTTAACTAGGCATATGAGAGTTAGACAAACATTTAAACTTTATTATTTTTTCTCTGTAAACAAAGTATTTCTTCATTTTTATACGCGTTACAAGTAATATAAAAAAAATAGTAGAGAAAAAATAATAAAATAATAGTAGATGTAGGATTCACTTTAAGTATTCGAACCACCATAAAAATCTCTCTTGTCAATCTATTATTTATGTTTCTACAAACATATATTATCTTAACACCATAAACACTTCTCATGAATTATTCACTTGTAATTTCTAAGAATAGCTTAACATTTTGTACTTGTGAGCCGTTGATGTCAAAATCAAGCATCAACAATTTCTTTTTTGTTTTGGGAAAAAAAATTGCTGCATCAATTCGATAATGGCAGCACGACATCCCTATGCTCGATTATACAGTGAATTGCTTTTAATTGTGTTGACATTTATTATATTATATCGGAATAAAGTTTTCAGTGCTAGAAGTATATGAATCATTCTTACCCTGACGCTGGTTTGCGATTTGCGATGGACTGGCAACGCTATTCTTTACATTGTAAACCAATGTGATGGTCACCTCTAACGATGTTTTCTCTATGTCAAAATAGGTCGTAATTCCTCTAATGAAAATTAATCGATTCTATCACAAAAAAGTATCTCTTTTGCGAGTACTACTCTACGCTATACATCAACAGTTATAAATCTTTATTTTATTTATGTAAGTTAAATTAAGAAATTTAAGAGTTCTGCATGATGGAGGACAAGGAGCTACGTTGTGAAATGAAGTGACTTGAAGAAAAGATAAAATGAATCTGTATGAGTATCCAGTAACGTATGGAGATAGAAACAAGAAACAAAAGTTTAAGATCCGATCGAAGACTTCTAAAAAAGTAGTGGGGTAACTGAAACCCTAAAGTCTCATTGTTCATCATGTTGTCTTTCACTAAGTGTGTGTCTGTGTGTGGATTGGTCAACTTCATCACGCTTCATGCTTAAAGTTTAAAGCCATTTATGTGTAATGGGGGCACCAATAGCTGGGTGAAGAGGACTGTGGATGATTCTAATTAGCTTTTCTCCCTCAACCTCATCTACATTACTTCTTCTGCTGTGGAATATTCATGGTACGTCAGATTTTTTTGGTTTAGTTTCTTCTCCTAACTGAAGATCACTAGACTTTGAAACTATAAACCGACTCAGGAATTAAATGTTAGGAGGGACAAGTAATTTTAATATAATTCTAAGAAGACTAAGTGAAAGGAATCAAATCTAAAAACGTTAACACAAGAATAGTCTGATCAAAACAAAAAACCAAGTAAAATTAATGAACTTTTTTTATAGCGGGGTCACCGGACCCCACTGGTCCCTTAAGAGGTTCCTCTCTTAACTCTTTATAGCCAATAATACTATACTTACAAAGAAATTTTACAAAAATCTCCCTTTACAAAATAATGTTATAAAAAATTGAATGGAAGAGTAATCTTTTTTGCCATGTCACTTTGTATGGAGGTCTTTATAAAGTTTCTTTATAAGTGTAGTATTACTCCCCTATAGCAAGTGGTTCAAAATAAGAGAAGAATCCTGACGTTTTACTTCATTGATCTTCTTAACTATTGACTGGAAAAAAATTTTCAAAAGTCTTGGATAATTGGGAGATTTAATTAAGAGAAGAAGATATTTTGTAAGGGAATATCAATTATCCTCTTTTGTTCTTCCTTATTAATGGGATATCTGTAGAGTTGGTACGACTGAATCAAAAAAGCTCACGCTGTCAAATGCATGTTTTTTAGCTGTTTTGTTCATATGGTATTTTTAATCAAACTGAGACGTGAAGCCTCATCTACTTCAAACCATGAAAATCATGCTAGCTCGTGTAAATATATATAGCTGTTTCGTTGAACTTTCTAGACAGAAAATTATCATTGATTGACAAATATTGCTGTTTTATTTTGTCTAAGTATCTAGATGAAGATTGTTATGCCAAAATATATGCTGACATCATCACCACCAATTAGGACTCAATAGGCACTCAAAGACAAAATAACATTAGTTGTCAAACTCTAAACCGCCTCAAGAAGATATTAGGGACACCTGTCTCAACTTTATTAAATTTTTATTAAATTTGAGGATAGGGATGAAAGAAGATATTTACGAATCAAGACAGCTTACAAAAACACTCATGACATTGAGCTGAAAATAGTATAAATAAACAGCTCTCATCCTCAAAGAGGAGGTTGGATACACACTAGCGTACAAAGAAAATAGAGAAAAAACTCTACTAGAAAGATTATTCTTGTAACCTAAGTGATTTTTCTCTTTGTGTGTTGCATTAACAATCGGAGAGAAAGTCATTAATGAAATCACAGAGGACGTAAAATTTGCTTAACTGCATTTGAATCATTTGAAAACTTCTCTTGTCAGTTTTTATTTATGTTTCTTCAAACATATTTTATAATTGCATCATAAACACTCTCATAATCACATCATGTGTAAATTTGTAGCAATTTGAATGTGCTTATTTCATTGGTGTCAAAATCACGTATCAACAAATATTTATCATTGATTGACAAAGATTGCATTTAGAATTAGCAAAATTCCTTGTGGGCAAACAGCAAATGAATAAAAAAATTTGTTACTTGCATCAGTAGTATGGATAGTACTATACTACGAAATGAGTTTCATAGCCTATGTAAATTATTTACCTTCTTTGATCACAAACAAAATAATGGACTATACTATTCAATTCTTATCATTTAACAATTCAATCAGTTCGGTTTTCATTAAACATAACAATAATGCTAGTCTCACAAACATCTCTCACTAACCCCATGTGGTAGCTCGCAATTGGCTTGCTCAGGCGGGACCCATGTGAGCAGATCAATTGTAAGCCGATACGTGGTATTTGTGAGAGAAAGTTAGTGAGAAGTGTTTGTGAGTGTAGTATTACTCTAAAAATAATGGGTTAAGCAGTTTACAAAATCAAAAAATATCTTACAACTTATTCTAGTTATTTCATTGCAAAGTATTTGTCGTTTAAGCATACGTAGTAGTGAAACAAATATATATTTTTTCCTTTTGAGGGTAAAAGAACAAGAGAATTATCTAATATGCTCTTTTGAATTCGAGTCTCCACAGTTGCTAATAGGGGTGGCCACTAGAACTCTTATCCGACGCTCTTATCTGACTGATAGTTTTCAAGGTCTTAGAAGATTAGTTGATGTACGAGTTGGCACGAGCACTTACAGTCATCAAGAAAATATATATATATATATATATAATTGTCGCAAAACAATTGTCTAGGAATGTCAAAGTTCTTGCACTAGTGCAAGTTGTTAGTGTCTTTTTGTCATTTTATGATTTTGTTTTGAGTCATACACTATATTTTCCTTTCTGCCAATGTGGGCACATTCTTTAAAGGTGATCACCTTACAAGTGTGAGCACTTTTGATTCTATGTACTTACAATGCATCTGACATATATTTTTCCTCAATCACATTACGCACTTGTTTTGCTTTTTAGACAATATTATTCCTTATTGATATTTTGTTTTGTGCCTTTCCACTTGTTCACTTTCTATTTGTTGTGTGAGAAAAAAGAATATTGCTTTTGTTTGTGGTCTCAAATTTCTTGTGTAAAAAGAAAAACACAAAAGTTTTACTTCATCTTTTTTGTCCCCAAACCCTAGTCATGTTGTTCTCTATATATTCATACTTTTCTAGTGTCTTCCTCAAGAAACCTATTTGCCTCTGATTCATCACTGAATTTCCACTAAGGCTTTTTGTATTGGTCTAAGGTTTCTCATATGCTTTGGTAAGGCTTAAAATTACCTTTTTTACATTGTCTTTGTTGTGACGATTCTGGAACATGGTTCCATGTTGATGCTTGGATGTGTGCAAGCTATTATTCTGAAGTTGATTCTTCACTGTTGAAACTTGAGAGGAGCTCAAGTGCGACTTGGTGGTCTCGTGTGTAAAGCTTGCTATGATGGCTTGAAATTCAACTGAATAAGAGAACATTGATGTGTTGAAAACATGGAAGTGTTTTGTAACTATGCTTTTCTTGTTTTGTACTTGAACTCATAAGTTTACATAGTGGATTTGCTTCTTTTGAACTTGGTCCCATGGATGTAAGCATGTTGTCGAACCATGTAAAAATGAATGTGTTCTTTTTTCTGCTTTGATGGATGTTTCATTTATGCTTTGAACAATTCTTATGCATAATATGAGCAAACAATCTATTCCACATAAGTTTTAATCACCGTAATAACCCCTTTTAAAACTTTCACACATAACAGTTTAATTCAACTTTCTACTGTCAAGATAGGACCAAATAAATTCTTATTTATCATATATTTGTGAAAGTATTGTAAAAGTTGGTCTAAAATATGTGCGATATATGATGGGTTATTGTCATAAATTCTCTTGAATAAAGCTCAACATTGCCATCACTCATGTAAGGGAAAAAAAGACAGGCCCCCGCTATGATAAGAAAATCAGATTTAATGTCATTTCCGAATCATCATCGATTTCAATATTCTTGGAGACAAATCTCTTCCATCCACACACAAACGAGAAAGTACTGGCTCTGCCTTCCCCGTGCCCAACTTAATTATAAATATATGTGGTCCACCATTGCTTCAGAATTAAGAAGCTTTTATGGAGAGTCTTCTTGGAAATTAATTATTTAATGGACCCATTAATTTCCTGTTCACCAGTTTTAAGATTTGTCACTTAGTACAATATTTTTATTATTGCTAAAATATTTCAATGGCTAGTATTAAATTTTCAACTCTAAATTGATTTTCCTTCAGAATGTTTCTGACATTATGTGAATAATTATTGAGTCGTGCATTGATTTCCCACCCTTCTAATTGCTGTTTAGTCTCTGTCATACAGGTTATGATAGCAAGGTTAAATTCATGACATCTCTTCTTTTTTTTATCTTTCTTTTTTTACCAATAAAAATTTGTGGCACAAAATGAAAAGTGCCACAGGCTTATAATTGTTCTGATGCATAGTGACGATCCAACTATAGGAATTATTCATGTCAACTTTAGGGTTCATTGTAAAATGCTATTTGCTTTCTTTCAATCTTTTTCTATCCCTTAAGAGCACGAACTAAGAAAGCTACATTAGCACTCAAAAGGAATCATTAGAAGCTCTTTTTTTCTTATAATTATTTCCCTTACTTTGGCTTAATTAACCTTTCTTGAAGTTTCATTACAAATTAATCTTTGGCGTCGGTGTAGACAGGTTCCTGTAGTGCGTGATACATCTCGTGGTAACAAAAATGTATTAAGATTAAGCCTCCAATTCATATTTCGTCGACCGATCCTCTCTAATTTACATCTTTGGTACGGTGAAAATTTTTCTTTTGCCAAACAATACCAAATTAATTATTAAATGTATAGACTGATGGTGGCGACTTGGCACCAAAAGCTTATCAATTCAGCCACTAAATATGCGATGTTAACGGCAAATAATAGATAGCTAGATAGCTTTACCATAAGAAATTCTTCTGCGAGTCTTGTCACAAGAGAGAGTAGTGAAAGACGGTGCATGAGTTTAGGCTAGAACTAGCTTGGAATAATTTTTCTGACGAGTTTGGTG
This sequence comes from Pistacia integerrima, assembly GCA_026225825.1. NCBI lineage: Eukaryota > Viridiplantae > Streptophyta > Magnoliopsida > Sapindales > Anacardiaceae > Pistacia > Pistacia integerrima. The sequence goes on along the minus strand of CM047750.1, from coordinate 14,960,467 downwards.
ATTGATAGAAGTAATATAATTCTGAAATCTGATCGATCTATACGTTGCCACTAGACATATATTAAGTTTATCTTTAGCTTATTACCACTGAATAAATCAACTGAGAATAATGGTGGGTGTGACAAAAAATTATAATATACAGTTGAATCCATCAAATCATAGGGGAGAATAAGAGGAAAAAAAAGGCTTTAAAATTATGAAGGGACACAATTAAATTCCTTTTCATGCATGTGAACTGGTGAATGTGATTGTTGTCTCACTTCAGTTAGCCCTCTTTTTCAATTTAGGGCTGCTTGGCAGGAACTTTCACATCTTCTTTGTTTTATAGGTTTCCAGAAATGATAGCAACTTATAACATTATTATGATGTAGTCATTGTGGTTTGTCGTCTCCTGTGACTGTGAAGAAAGGTAATTAAAAAATATGAGGAATTGATTAAAAAAAGGTAGGGCATGTTTTTTTATGAATTATGTGCATTCGTTTTATGTTTTTTGAAAATATTTAAAAGGATTGAAAAAAAAAAAAAAACCACATTTGGTATCCTTGTTTCAAAATACAAAAATGAAAACTACGAAATTTATCACTCACACAACAGATAAAAACTGTTCAAATTACCATTAATTTTATTCAATATAACGCATCTCAAATATGCTTTGCTTGTCCCCATTTGTAATTAAATGATAAAAAACATAGATTTGAAATGAAGTTTTTGTTTTAAGAGAGAGGAAAGAGAAGATAAAGAGAAAAACTAAAATTAATTGTTTTTAATTGTTATCTCTCCTTCCTTGTAAATTCTCTGTTTTGGAAAATTAAAAACAGAAAATTCATTACAAACACTCATCACAACTTAAAAAAAAAAAAATTAAAAGAAAGAGGAAATAAGTTTATAAACAAACAGGGCCTTAATTTGCCTTTTATCATTTAATCATCTCCACAATAATAGTAATAGTGGTTAGTGATTTCATTGAACAAAAGCTACTGTCGGTGATATAAAATTAAGGCAAATGAATAGAAAGATCACAAATTCGATCCACAATTTATCTATTTAAATGGTTAAAGGCATGAAAAAATTCCACCTTGAGAAGAAAAAGAAAAGGAAGAAAATTAATTATAATGATAATGGCTAACTATCTCTAAATGACCAAGTGGTTCAATAGAGACTCTTAAGGTGTATTACTCAACAGGGTATGAACTTGAATCCATTCTTGATTGCTAATAAAGGTAGTTATTAGAGTTCTAGTTAACTGGTAGTTTCAGGGTTCTAGAAGGATTAATTGTGATGCGCGTAAATTGGACTAGACACTGTCGATCATTACAAAAAAAAAAAAATAAAAAATAAAACGATAATGGCCATGAGCTATCACATCAATATATTTGAAGTTACATTTGCCTGCCAGAGCACTTTGTGGCTTGTCAAAAATCTAATTATGCCACAAAATGGCCAAAAACACAAGTTGACCTGTGTCTTGTATTCTTATAGCCCCACTTGAAAAATGATAGCCATTGTCAATCATGAAGAGAAGTGAAACCCATCGGTTGTGGCTTCTCCATCCTCCAATTTGTGGCTTCCCCATCCTCCGTTGTTCTATCATAATATGATCCTACACACAATCACCATACCACATGCTTTGGCAAAATGTAGACAACTTTATAACATTATTGCCTTCTACTATTAATTTGTTCATTTTGTCTCTTTATATATCAATATGCTTGTTTTGCAAAATCATCTTTTTGCTATTCTTGATAAATTTCTTTTCCCAGTGACTATCTTAGTTTTTATGAGTTAAATCCATTTTGGTCCCTGAGGTATGACCTAAGTTAATAAGATCCAAATAGTAACATTTAGGTCCTTATCAAGTTTCAGCTTTTTGAATTCTTTTTTCTAAATGTCTAAAATACCCTTAATTTGTTAATTTTTATTTTCTTATAATTAATGGAATTGTTCTAAGTTCTTACCATAATTTTTAGTTAGAACTGGGAAACCGTTTATTATTATTATTATTTTTATGATTATATTAATTTGTATTTTCATTTACATAAGAAAAGATTAAGGGTATTTTAGACTTTTATGAAAAAAAATTAAAAGCTGCTACCTTATAAAGACTTAAGGGTGCGTTTGTTTCGGGGGCATAAATGATAACATTGGTAATCTATCTTATTTTCCGGAAATTACTAAGTTTGAGTGTCAAGTAACGAAAGATTATGGCAAACTTTCAATACCAATCATGGATACTGTAGGTAAAAACAGGGGTAATTCGATTACCATCTAGGGAGGGTGTTATTTTTCCATTACTGGGGTAATCAACTGTTCATACCAATTTTACCCTTAATTAATAAACATTTTGGACACAAATGCTCTAATATGTCTACTAAATAACAATTGGTCCAAATGTGTGAAATGACTTCTTTAACCTCATATTATTTTTTTAGATAGAAATACCCTCACTATTTACATGGATAATACCCAAAATACCCTAGCCACCCAAGACAACTGTCGACCACCGTTGGCAGTCATTGGAATGGTGCACAACCGATCGGATCTGGTTGGTTGTGCGCCGATCTAGACATTTTCGGCCTGATCAAAGGCTAAAAATGGCTAGATGGCCGTGGATCTAGCTGAAAATGACCAGATCCATTCTGGCTGTTTCCACTAGATCCATGGTTGTAAAGGGCCACAGATTTGGCCATTTTCAACCAGTAATGGCCACAGATTTGGTCGTTAATGTCTAGAACGGATTTGACTTTCCAACCAGATCCATGGCCGAAAACGACCAAATCGACACACGACCGGCTAGATCCGGTCGGTCGTGTGCTATTCTAATGACTGTCGACGGTGGCCGGCAGTGGCGGTTAGTGGCAGTTATCTTGGGTGGCTGGGTGTATTTTGTTAAATTTTAAACTTTTGTTGTTGGGTGTTTTAGCTAAATTCTCAAATGTAGGGGGTCAAAATAATGTTTTAAATAATAATAACAATATTAACAAGGAAGCGAAACTCATTAAAATACCTCGATAATATTTTATTCCTTCCCAATAAAACATATTAATTATTTATACTTACCAATCTAACCAAACATATTAGTATAACATTCCCCTATTAATCTTTAAGATAATCCATCTCAGTGGTAATCCTATATTTTCAATGATAAAGAATTCTGTGAAAAAAAATGCACCCTATGTTTTATATCAAATTTTACGAGATCTTAAACTTTGGCCAAACCTCAAAGACCAAAATGTATTTAACTTTAGTTTTTCTTCACGAAGGCACCTATTGTGAAGGAAAAATAGTTAACACTTTGAGTGCATTTGATTCAGAGAATGTTGTATTATTAGGAATGTTATATTAATAGGAAGATATATTACCTTGAAGATTACTAGGAATGTTTAGAGAAATGTGTTTGGTTAGGTTGAAATAAATTGGTGAGTATGTTATATTGATATGTTTGGTTGGGAATGAATAAATTGGTGGGTATGTTATATAGATTATTGAATTGCCCTTCTATTTTAATATTATTATTTTAGATGATTTTTTCAACTCCCTAAATTTGTTAATTTCGCTAAACACCTCTACAATAAAAGTTTTTCTTCACGAAGACATCTATTGTAAAGAAAAAATAGTTAACACTCTTGAGTAATGAGCCCAAGTTAAATTAGCCTAAATGAAAAAAGAGTTAATAAGATAAAAGAATACTATAAGTCTTTACTAAACAAAGTCTCAGATTTTAATTTTATCAATTTTATATGGTTATAATAAAAATTGAAGAAATATTAAAAAAAATTTATAACTAAAAAACGGGTATTTTAGTTTTATATGGTAAAGTAATCAAGTTTTGGGTGCATTTGTTGCTTTTCAAAACCCTTGGGTGTTTTAAAACTTTTTCCAAGTCTTGAGGAATAAATTGTCATGAACCCTATAAAGAAAGTGACAATTTGGTTTTGCTGATGGGCTAAAATTGATATGACAAATGAAAATCTCACTCAACTGCAATGAAATTAAGCATGAGAACAAGTGCAATGTCGCTAACAAGGATGCTTGACCACAATGCAATTACGAGGTTTATTTTGGATCTTTGACTAATAGAGATGAACATTTCAGTAAGTTGTTCGACGCAAAAAGTAAATAACTCAGTTTAGTGATGATTTGCTCTTTATGCATAACTTGTATGCAAATTTTGTTAGATAAGTTTCTTTTATTTGATATCGCTGATTTGAATATCTGAATCTCTACTTATTGTTTCAATGTTTTTATTGTTTATCCTTTTATATCTCCGATCTATTAGCGATATGAAATCCAACTTAAGGATTCAATATTAATTTGTATCCTTATTTCCAACATAAGTGTTTTTCTTTTCAATCTCAACTTTATGGTTTCAATAGTAGTTTGTATTTTTATTTCTAATATATCATAATTGTCTCTGTCTTTTTTTTTTTTTAATGAAATTTATCAGGAAATCCCAACCTAACAAGAATAGTAACTTATTTTTTTATTTCCAATGTATAAGGTTATCCAAAATTATATTTTAAATGTTAATTTTTCACTTTATCGTCTTAATATTACCTTTTTTGATGTTGATCTGCGAAGTGCACACTAATGAATTCAAAGTACATAGTTTTTCCAAGTCATCCATACATATGAAATGATATCCAAGTACTAGTTTATTAGATGATTATAGATTGGGGTTTTCTTGAACCCCCTGAGGTTTAATTAAATAATAAAAGTCTCCCTCGTATTCAAAGATAATAAAACACCTCCTACTGCTAGTAAGCCATTAGTGTACCATAAGAATTTATAGCATAGGTTAAGAAATATTTATCGAATTACCCCTTTGTTGTTTATTTTAATAGCAGAGAATTTTTTGTTATTTCTATAACCATAGGGGGATTTTTGTTATTTAATTATATAAGGGAATTATTTATTAACCCTTCTAGATTTAAAAAAAAAAATAGTAATATTTATATCTAATATGTCATTTTAATATTAATTTGCCTCTTTATTTCTAATCTCTAGATCCCAACTTATCGTTTCAATGTTAATTTTCTAACTTATGATATCTTAATGTTAACTTTTAGATTGGGTTAATCATATTATTCCCCTTGAGGTATGATAAAATAACAAAGATCCTCCTAAAGTTTTGGAAATAATAGAAATCCCCTTGACCTAAAACTTTAGGTGTTAAAATAAATGGTAGGCGGGCAATTTGATAATATTTTATAACTCATAACCGCCTAAATTTTAACAACTCACTAACAGCAAAAATTTTTTTGTGTTAATTTATAAACCTTAAAAGGGGCGTTTAGATTATATAATGTTTTATTATAGGGGGATATTACATTAACGGAAAGATAGATCACCTTAAAGATTAATTATTGGGAATGTTTAGGAAAACGTGTTTAGTTGGTTCGAATAAATTGGTGAATAATATATTTGATTGGGAGAATAAATGGGTGGGTATGTCATATAGATTACTAAATTACTCTCCTTTTTAAATATTAATATAATATTATTTTTGGAATCATTATTTTAACCTCCTACATTTGAAATTTTGATAAAACACCACAACCATATAAAACTTCAATTTGTAGCAAAATCACCCCACCCACCCCAAGCCATTGTTGGCAGTCAGCTACCACCGCCGACCACCGTCGGCAGTCGATGGAATGACGTATGACTGGCAATATATGGCTGATCGTGCGCCAGCAAAGCCATTTTTCGACCATGTATCACAAATCTATGGTTGTTTCATGCCAAAGAAACGGCCACAGATCTGGCCGTGAAAAGGCAACTGTGAAACGGCGAACATGAAACGCCAGCCGTGAAAAGGCGAACATGAAACGGCAGCCATGAAAAGGCGGACGTGAAATGACGACGGTGAAAGTGAAACGGCCAGATCTAGCCGTTTCCGAGAAAAAGCCTTACTGGTATACGACCAACCAGATCCTGTCGATCGTGCACCATTATAGCAACTGATAATGGCGGTGGCGATGGTGAGTAATGGTCGACGTTGGTCTTGGGTGGTTGGGGGTATTTTGTTAACTTTTAAATTTTTTTGTGGACTGGGGTCTTTTAGATAATTTCTCAAATTAGGAGGGTTGGGTAATTGTTATTTGGTAGATATTTGAGGGCAATTGTGTCCAAAATTGGTATTTAATTAAGGGCAAATACTAACATTTTGGTTGACTGTTAATAGACTTAAAAATTATATTGAAATTACAAAATACCTCTTTATAATATAATAACAAATCCAATACTTATGTAAATTTTGGAACCAGTTCCTTGAAATTAGTAAATAAATATATAATACACAAGTGTCGTTTGTAAAACACATTTTTCATTATTTAAACTTAAATTAATTTGAACTAAAATAATCATAAGATTTCCTTCACTTAGCATGTGAAGATAAGATCATATTACATAATAGATAACCCAGTCGCACACAAGATTTCAAAGAGTTTTTATTTTATTTGGCTTGCTCATACCTACAAAAAATTTTTAACCTTATTTTACCAAGCTTGCGTCTTACACCATTTCTTGAAGAAAATTATTAGATGCTGAAATTTGAGATATTAAAAGAAAGTTTTAACAATCAAGAAACTAATCTTCCAATATCTTAACAACCAGAGATAACCGAAACAAAACTTAATGAGCTGTGGAAGAATTTTTTCTTGATCGATGGAATCTGGGCCAAAAGGAAGAGCTATAGGCTATCATAATTTGCATAAATGTCACCAATAAGTTGAAGTTTAAGTCTAAAATGTCTACCATCTCAAAGTTGTTTTGCAAAATAAATGCTGTGTTCCAACCGATTTTCAACAAAATGAAAATTCATCACTATAAGTTGATCCGTTAATGCGATCTAGGAATGAGAGATAGCATGTTGATAATTTGCAAGTTTGTGATGTAAAACATGTTAGTCATTGTAGATGGTAAAATTTATGGTTGATTTAGAAGGGATAGATCTTGTGAGAAACGAGTCACTGACAATTGAATGTACCTACACAAAGGGAAAGAACAAAGGTGAAGGCTCGGGAGACATTGGTGTGGTGTCTGTCATAGGCACTCTGACGCTCAAGTCAGCACGGTGAAAGTATTTAGTGAGGGCTAAGAGCGGGAAGGGGTTTACAATAGTAATGCAACTAGGGTAGGACTATAGTAAAGCGGTCAGAGCACAACTTTATGGAGGCTAAGGATGGTAAAGTTAGTCGAACCTAAGCTTTACAGTGGGAGAGGTGGTGGTTCTTGGGAGCAAGAACTTTGAGAGCTAAAGCTTTAGGCTACTTATGAATGAATAATGAGAGGTTTGACCCCCTGTTTCTATAGTTAGCCAAGGAGGCTTGAATCATAGTAGAACTTTGAAGTCCTACTTGATATGAGAGTTCGAATTAGAAAGGAAATCTTGTTACTTGCCTTTATTGGTTTAGGAATACCAATTCATGTAAGATTTGGGATCTTGAATGAATTGGGAAGCAAATAGGATTCTGATTCCTATTCTGGGATGAATGTGGGCTAATGGGCTAGAGCCTAATTTAGCTTATTCTATAGGAAGGCCCAACTTAATAAAGTGGCCCAAAGAGTAAGTTGGCCCAATTCGTAGGGTGTCTCTACTCATAGAGAGGCCTAACTCGTAAAGTAAGCCCAGCGTGTGGAGAGGGCTGACTTGTGGTGTGGTCTAGCTTGTAGAATTGGCTGGTCTATAGAATGTTTCTTCTTACAAAATGGATCATCCCATAAGATGGTCGATCCACAAGAGGGATTTAAGCATATGCCCAATGAGATTGGGCTAAGGCACTAGACTATTTTTTGTATGCATTTCCTTATTGGGCATGACAAGGTCCAATATGATTTTTGGCCCATACAATCATGTAAATTAATTTGGCTATAGATCAATAGCAAATGCAAACCATAAGAGAATTGAACAGCCATGTTTGTCACATCTTAGCTATCATCAATTGCAGAATCAAAGATAACTAAAAGTCGATAGAGATGTTTGGAATGTGAGAGATCTTGTTCATGTCTTCTTCCAAAATAAAGCAATAAATGATTTCTTATCGCTGCAGTGTTGGTGTTTGAAGAATTTGATCTAGTAGTGCCTTTAATTTTTCCCATATTTTTATTCTCAAAGAATGAAGACATGGCGTGATTGTAATATCTTCATCTATAACATAATTCCACTCTTCTCATTCTAGAAGCATAGCGAAAATGAGATATTTCAGTTGGTAGATTATATAAATCACACAATGTCTCTAGCTCTCTTGTATATGATAATTATTCTTCAACTTACGACACCTTAAATGTACTAAATTTTTTATTCCTTTCGGTATGTTATTTGTTTAACAGTTACTCAAATTTAATGTCCTCAAACAAGGTCCAGTGGTGAAATAATATGGATAGGTTTAGTGTACTAAAATTAAGTGGATCCCTATCAACTACCAAGCTTCGCTAATTTTTTATATAAGTTAAAGATTGAGTAAAGAAGTAATCCGTTTCTTATCATAAAATGTCCAGCACTTTTACCAGAAATCTCAAATTGAGGCATTGCGCGAAAACATTCATTCTTTGTAAGAAATTGAACAAAATTATGCACTTTATCATGCATCTGGCATTTTCAAAAATATTTTCACCAACTTCTAAATAATAACATTTATTCTTTGTTTCCTTTTGCCTTAAGATAACTTTGAGTCATCCATAACTTTATCAACATATCTTTCTTTATCAAATAGTTTTTTGGAAAAATGGTTGACTTGCATTTACTAGTTAATTTTGGCAAGCAATATAAATGCTATAAGTTTTTAATAAATAATAAACAAATAATTTTTTCTTATTTACAAGTTAAATCTAGAAGATTATGGTCTGTAGATCAAGTTATGTATATTTCTTAATCTATATATAAGACAAATAAAATCGTTTTCAGCTAAGGAAACGGCATGCAAGGGAAAGAGTAATAAAAGTGCAAATCCTATGTGGAGGAACAAAAGAGATCCTATTCATCTTTTGAGAAGGAGCCCATGCCTTATATATAAACACTACTTGTTCATGATCTCTTCACTCTTCTTACAACCAAAAACAAATCCTCTAGAGTAGTTTGAAGCATAATCTCATAGCATAGATTTTTGTGTTGTTTCCTCATTGCGAAACACATTAATCAAGGGTCTTTCATCATCATGGCTTCCGTAATTCAGAATTCCTTTGATTTATTAAGTAATGAAGATGGCAACAACTTTGCTTGACAACTCATTACGGATGTCTCTTCCAAAAAGGTTCCAACTTCATTGTCTGCAGGTTCCATGAAGAAGAACATAAAGTAGTATAAAAAACCAAGCAAATTTACCTGGAGTGACAGACATGGCAATAGGAGAGCTAGATGCAAATGGACTAGAAACAACCTGACTCAATAATTTTTTTAAGATCACAAAAGCTAATGGAAGGTTCAAGGTTTGATTTTTAAATCTACAACAGTAGTAGTAGTAGAGCAAGAAGCATCATTTTGAGAATGATGAGATTTGGACTAATTTCCCCACTAATAGTTGTTGCCTTGAAGATCTTTGTGGTCTAGTAGGACAATCATGGACAAAATAATCAATTTTCTTGCAGTAATTACAAGTCAACTCCTTAGGCTGAGTAGGACAATCATGAAGGAATTGACCAAATTTCTTACAATAATGACAGGTCAATTGTTTAGGTCTTGGATTATTGGAATTAACAATAGGAAATTAGACAAATGATACAGCCATGACAACATTAGTTTGAGGTGTCTTTAGGGTTTTGAACCTGGCTTCCTATGAAATCAGACGAGCAAGGGTTGTATCAAGGGTAGATGGTGGAGGTAGATGTAGTAAATAAGCATGGGTATTCTCATAGTCTGGATGGAAACCCATGAGAAACTGAAATAGACGCATCTTGTTCCTGTGTGTAAGTACAAGATGAGTATCGTCCTGATTCTGAAGTACAGGTTTAGACAGAGCCAACTAATCCCAATACCAAAACATTTTAGCACTATAGTCATGAACTAGCTATCCAGATTCTTGTTTGATACTAACAAATGCACTCCTAACCAGATGCTGGTGAACAAGTCCATTAGCAACATAACGACTATCTAACAAGTCCCAAACAACTTTAGTTAGATCATAATTACCAAATTCCTAATAGAGATTTGGTATAGAGGTATTACGGAACTAGGTAATCATCCGATGGTTTTTGTTGTCCCTGTCTTCAAGGTGATCCTAAAAAATTTCATTAGTTTCGTGCTCTCTTTGTTCGGGTTCTTCAAACCAGTAATATAATGTCACATTTTGCGGCCTTTCAAGAAACTTCTCATGGTCTAATACCATTCGACATAATTGATTTAATGAAAGACAACATCAATAGGCTGGCAACCTTAGAAGGAGACACATTAGAACTCATTAACACATGTGAACTAGCCATACAACAACCAAACAGAAAATAACAACACCAACAAGTAACACAAATTTTAAAACAGCCCTACAAGTTACTAATCCTATAACATAGTCCCAATAAAACCCTATAGGTTTGAAAAATTACAAACAAACCCCTACAATCTGAATAGATTTAAGAAAATCAGAGACAGATTTGAGGAGATCGATGGTGGAAGGTGATTGAAATTGATAATCTGACCACACAAGAGCAGGCTTTGATACTAAGTTATTTTTGGTGAAAAGAGTCTATTTTATTATCTCTGAAATAATACACATATATACTTTTCAATAGAAATGATGATCCCACTACCATGTTGATGTGGGACAGAAAAATTACTAGGATACCCTACACCATACAGTGGGCTTGAGCCCAAATATAATAATATAATTAACATGGCTTTAAGCCCAAATATAATAATACAATTAACAATCATCATGGCTTTCGTAATTCAAAATTCCTTGGATTTATTAAGTAATGAAGATGGCGACAATTTTGCTTCACAACTCATAATGGATGTCTCTTCCAAAAAGTTTCCAACTCTGTTGTCTACAGGTGCCATGAAGAAAAACATAAAGAAACGTCAACCAACTGCAAAGAAGAAAGTGATGATGCAGGAGCCCGTAGAGCCTGTCATTTGCTCAAGATCATGGAACTATGAAACATCAGGTGATCAATCATCGGAGGCCCAAGCGGAAACTGCACTTTGAAGTTTCCACGCCAAATAGCGAACCAAAAGAACAAGTTGTTGAAAATAAATTGACTTTGAAAGAGTACGAGAAGGTGTTGAAGAATGATCCAAAGTTTGACTTGGCCTTTTGGTTTGTTAGTAGTGGTCCATATTTTTCTAGTTTCGTTAGTCAAATAAGGGATATGTTATCGTGGCTAAAATCCCGTTAGTGGTTGAGTAAATTTCTGTATTTCTGCCATAACTTGAGTTGTAGACCTCGGATTGTGCTGATTCTTGAACGACCAGAAAGATAATTGAAAGGGCTACAATTAATATGTTTAACACTTTTCCCTATTCAGACTTTTTCAAGCTCATTTTCAGCCCGAAAGTCTTCGCCTCGGTGAAACCTGCGTCAGATTTAAAAATAAAACGACGCGTTTTGGCTTGCTAGGGCTTCGTCCTTAAGTGAGAGAGGTATAAATTAGAGCGAAAAGGAAGAGAAAAGGGGCTTGGTTCGTCATTTCGGAGGCAGCTCATGGAAGGAGAAGATTATTGAAGATTTGAGCTTCAAATTAGAGAAGATTTCTCAATCTTTTACTTGTTTTTCAATGATGAATCTTGATTCAGTTTGTTTCTGTTATTTTATTTCGTTTTTGACTATGAATTGAGTTATTTAGCTAGGGTTTGATATAATCTTGATACAATGATTCAAATTTATATGAATTGATTTACTTTGAGTTTTAATTTCATGATTGAGTGTTTATCTCTTTGCTTAATGATTTTTGGATGTTTGATCACCATTCAAATGTGTGTTGTTCACAATGAGACTGAGAAGTGATTTGTGATTATGCCTCTTAGGATAAATACCGTAGATTAGCAAACGCTAGAGATAGGTTTAGCGATCTATGAAATCTAGATAGAAATCCATAAAGCATAAAAGACTTTGAACTATTAATCTTCATTTTTGTTGGGTGCGGAAGCTTAATAGGGATAAGTAGGGAAATGTAGCCTGAGAAGGTATGTTTTACAACTTAGGGAATTCGATTTTCAATCAAGGAATTAGAACTTGGGTAATAGACTCTATGATTTGAGTTAGCGTATCTAGGTGAAATCAACACCCTAACATTTTTTAGCATTGTTTAATTAATTAAGTTGTTGGGTTTTTCATTTGTTTTTAGTTTGTTAATCGTCCATCAATCCAATATTTTGTTGCTTCAATTAGGACTTTAACTAGAAAAATCGGTACTTAGTAACACTATCCTCGTGGGAACGATACTCACTCATCACTTTATTACTTAGTGCGACTAATATACTTGCTACATATTGCATGTTATAGGAAACACGCATCAAGTATGTCCTTCTGTGACTAGATGTCACTTATGGTTAAAAAATTAAAATTTGAGAATTTGGTGATTAATATTTCTGAATTCATTCACTTCTGAATAATAATTGTATATATTATATGGGAATTACTGGATTTATTAATGTGGATTTAGAAAGTGTCACAACATTTTGTGCATTTTTAAGTGTGACCATTTTGGTTCATTGTGATCTAGCCATGGGCCTAATATATGTTTCGTTATAACTCTTTATAATTGAAACTCCCACTGATTATGGTAGATGTCTAGCAATGTTCCATAACCCCTAAACCACAATGAAGTGTAAACTCCAATGAACCATTTCTAATCGTACGTATCGTGTAGTAAATCCCTCCATCATCTAATTTCCCAATTAAAAATGGTTCATGGTATGTCAAAACCCTTAACTTAATCTTTAATCGAATTGTCAATCGATACAATGGAATTTGTTAACATGAAACTACTTTTCATCTGACATTCATTATACTCTGGCCAGAGATTTCCCTTTTCCAATGTTTATTGACATTCCTCTGGGAACTCGAGATTGAACTATTTTGAGTTAACGGATCCCATCTTGACCATCACTTGTCCTCACACATGAATAACATATGAACATACTGGCTTATTACATAAGACATGACTAGTCTCGTGCTTATACTCCATATGAACCATATGCATCCTATGTTGAATTCAACCGTGATGTCTCAGGTCTAAGGATCAGTGGTACATTTGCACGATCCTACGATGCATCATTGACCACGTCCATGTGATTCATCGTAATCTATCATTTTCGATAAATAGTTCACTAACCATTTATCCATGCTAATGTCTTAATGACACACCTCTTATAATCACCCATACTAATACCATCACATGATATTCAATGGAGACATTTAGCATGCCTATTATGCAATGTTATTGCCCAATTAACACTACTTGCGTAGGGAATTCTTCGATGATCTGATCTTCTCATTGGATGATCCACCAGAGCGTCTTCTTTGACAACCTTTGAATTGCTGGCACCACTAGAGTCTAGGATTCGAAGTGGGGTTAGGTTTTCCTCTTCTTTATGAATATCAGCCATGGTTTTGTGTAAGGAAGCTTTAGGATCGAATGTTTGTCAAAATTAGGGCACTGTCGTTGCCAAAAATCATAGAGAAATGAAATGTGCTCGTCAGTCTTTTTTGGGCATATGGCTCGATTAAGCGATTTTGAAGAGTGGGGGCTCGTTTTCAAATTTCAAAATTTAAACAAACGTTAATTATATTTTACCCACATGTGTTTAAATCTTATAAGTTTAACCTGTTTTACATGTTTAATGAATCCTAAGGGCATCTCCAACCCACATTATTTTGGTGTGAAAAACACCAAACTAGAGTGAAACTGCTGCTCCAATGCAAAGCCATTTGCTGCACCAATTTGGTGCGATTGAACAGCGCCACGCCAAATTTTGTACAGCACTATTCATCCACACCAAATTGGCGTGGTACTGTTCATACATATTTTTTGTTTGTTTGTATTTAAGTTAATTTGATTATTATTCGTATTAATATTTATAATAATATATTCATAATAACGATATAATTCAAAAAATGACGAAAAATTAAAAACAAAACTTTATTCAATGCAAATATTAAACTACAATAACTCAAAATAAAAAATTCACACTTATTTAAAAACACTAAAATTAAAAGAAAATACAACATAAACTAAAATAAATAAAGTATTCCGATAGATTAGTTCCGAATCCTGTAAGATCATCAAAATATTGGAAAGAATTAGAGTTATTTTGAGGTCCTTGACCTTGTTGTTGAGCTCTCTTTTGCATAATTCTTGATTGCTCATTTTGAAAAAACTCACGTAGGCTTGGATCGGTTATGGATTCCAAATCCTTGAATAAAATTTTATTATCTTCTCGGTATTCTGCCAAAGCCAATTTTTTTCATTTGGATTTCATAATTTTGTGCCCTAGCTAAGTTGTCCCGATTAAAAATAGCAGTGAGCTGTCAATTTTCTTCTTGAATAGTTTCAAAACTATTTAAAACTTCTTTATCATTTGCCTTGTAAATTTTGTTTTCTTCACCCCAATGGGTCATTGAGCAGAACTACCCCCAATATTTTCATCATTTATGTTTAGAGAATTTGACGACATGTCACAAGGCACCGATTGTGGAGACTTTGAAGTGGGAGTCTCTAATTCTTGTAATACAAATCTCTAAAGCTTGAATGGACAATAAATCTTTTTGAATAATCCACAAATCTCAAAAGCTTGAATGGACAGTACATCTTTTTGAATAATCCACAGATCTAAAAAGCTTGAATGGACAATGTATCTTTTTGAATGAGCCACAAATCTCAAAAGCTTGAATGGACAATACATCTTTTTCAATAATGCACAAATTTAAAAAGCTTGAATAGACAATATATCTTTTTGAATAAGCCACAAAACTCAAAAACTTGAATGGACAATACATCTTTTTGAATAATCCACAAATCTCAAAAGCTTGAATGACAATACATCTTTTTGAATAATCCACAAATCTAAAAAGCTTGAATGGACAATATATCTTTTTGAATAAGCCACAAATCTCAAAAGCTTAAATGGACAATACATCTTTTTGAAATAAGCCACAAATCTCAAAAGTTTGAATTGACAATACATCTTTTTGAAATAAGCCACAAATCTCAAAAGCTTGAATGCACGGTACATCTTTTTGAATAATCCACAAATCTCAAAAGCTTGAATGGACAGTACATCTTTTTGAAATAAACTACAAATCTCCAAAGCTTGAATGGACAATACATCTTTTTGAATTATTATTTTTTATCTAGAATAATATTTTCTTCAACTATAAAAGATCATACCAAATCAACTTCCAAATCATTCAACTAATATATGATTAAATGAATGCTTAGTTTTATTAAATTAGTATAATTTTCAATGTAATTATTATTTAATAAAAATATAAATTCCCAATATTTAATTAATATATACAAAAATAATGAGTGAAATAAATGAATTGTTGATTATTACCATAAAAGAAATTATCACCATAAAAGAAAAAGAAAGAGAATATTCTAAAGAATAATCTACTAAGTGAAATAAATTAATTGTTGATTATTACCATAAAAGAAAGAGAAAGAAAATATTCTAAAGAATATTTAATAAAAATATCATTCCCAATTTTAATTAATATATACAAAAATAATGAGTAAAATAAATTAATTGTTGATTATTACCATAAAAGAAGTTATTACCATAAAAGTAATTATTATTTAATAAAAATATCATTCCTAATATTTAATTAATATATACAAAAAATAATAAGTGAAATAAATTAATTGTTGATTATTACCATAAAAGAAATTATTACCACAAAAAAGGAGAAAGAGAATATTCTAAGGAATATATATATAGGCGGGGCGAGGAGAATGTCAATGAAGAGGGCACTAGTGAGCCAGTAGCACCGACTATTAATGCGCCCCTAATAGTTGACCACCTACGTCTACCCAAAATGCTTTGTTTTGGATGAGGTTGCAATCAATAGGATGATTCAGGCAGCCATTACTAAGGCCTTTAGGAGGGTTATCCTGGAGAGTATAAGTAACCAAGTGAAAACAAATGCCTCAGCTCTAGTGGTTCAGCAAGGATTTCAAAAGAAGGGTGGCATAAGAGGACTCCATAGCAACAACAGAGAAGGAATAATCTTCCCCATTGTCAAAAATGTGGGAGGCAACATAAAGGGAATTGTCTATTAGGGACCAATGTGTGTTTCAAATGTAAACAACCGGGACACATGGCAAAGGACTGTAAAGTCACTCAAGCTACTTCCTTTTAGACTGTTGGAGGTTCGACTACCAGGGTTTACTCAGTGGCTCAGAAAGAAGCCGAAGCCGATCCCATCTGCGATGGCCTGGTCGTTACAATTCCACTCTACCTCTTTATATGTACTGATTGATTCAGGGGCTACCCATTCTTTTATCTCATATGGTATTATAAAAAGATTAGGTTTAGAGCCAAGTAAAGTAGAACATGTTGTTAAAATCGAGATGCCTAATGGGGAGAATTATTTTGCTGATAAGTTGTTGATGGGGGAAACTATAGTGATTGATGGGCATGAATTGAATATTGATTTGATTTTTTTTTATATGCCTGATTTTGATATGATTTTGGGAATGGACTTCCTGAGCAAATATGGAGTATTGATAGATTGTCCGGAAGAAGAAGGCCAGGTTTATCTTAGATGCTGGAGACAGTTTCACCTTTGGGGAAGGTCATTTACACAGCCCGATGATAACTGCAATGAAGGCTAGGCAGGGGTTTTACATTAACTTTGAGCGTGAAGCTTTTAACTTAATTAGGCAAGCTTTTAACTTAATTGATTGTAACTTCTATCGACATATAATGATTAAATTCCTAAAATATATCGAATTTAGATGTACTATCCTCTCCCCTTTTCATTTATGCGCTCCCTGTAGAGCCAAATTATTTAATAAAAAAATTTCTCCTTGCAATAAACGTTTCATATTTAATCAATATTTCTCCTTCCCTGTGAAATTAACTTTTGAGTTTCATATCATTATATACCTAAAGCAAGCATAAGTGAATCAATTATAACAATTTTACATAAACACATTTGAATGTTTTAAGTCCTAGACACGAACTTGTGAGCTTATGAGAAACTGGACTTATGAACTCAATTTAAATACTCCTTTTCAATCACTCTAGGTGACACTCAGCAGGGTCGGCAACCAAATATTTCCAAGCAACAAGTAAGTGTTCAGATTTGCTTTCATATATATGAATGGGCATCTCCTGATTATTTCTTTTGATTTATTTTTTTTAAGCTTCACTTACAAACTAAATTTAAATACTCTTTTTTAATCTTTGTAGGTGACATGCAACAAGATAGGCAACAATAACAGTTTCCTTCAGCAAGTGAATCAAGTAATTTACAATAGTTGTTTTCCATATATGTGAACGGGCATCTCCTGATTATTTCTTTTGTTTTTTTTCTCTTGTCTCTCTAGATGGATCATCTGTAGGAATTTGGCAGCATCCACGGCCCTCTGACCGTGCAATGCCGAAACATTTACATATTATGAACTAAAGGAGGCTGCAAATAATTTCTCCAAAGACAAAGTACTTGGTGAAGGTGCTTTTGGCATTGTCTATAAAGGAGTCCTTCAAGATGGGAACATGTTGCTATAAAAAAGCAAAGAGCTGAATGGAGACTAGAGGAGCAAGAATTTCAGAAAGAGATAGAAATCATTAGTGGTATCCACCACGAATATCTTGTACATCTTGTTGGATAGTGCATTCGGGAGACTAAGAGAATGCTTGTGTGTGAGTTCGTTTCAAACAAAATCCTGCACTTCCATTTACATAGTATGTCCTTCTGTGATTAGATGTCACTTATGGTTAGAAAATTAAAATTAGAGAAATTGGTGATTAATATTTTTGAATTCATTCGCTTTTGAATAATAATCGTATATATTATATGGGAATTACGGGATTTATTAATGTGGATTTAGAAAGTTTCATAACATTTTTAAGTGTGACCATTTTGGTTCACTGTGATCTAGCCATGGGCCTAATATATGTTTCATTATAACTCTTTATATTCGAAACTCCCATTGATTATGGTAGATGTCTAGCAATGTTCCATAACCGCTAAACCACAATGAAGTGTAAACTCCAATGAACCATTTCTGATCGTACGTATTGTGTACTAAAATCCCTCTGTCATCTAATCCAAATTAAGAATGGTTCATGGTATGTCAAAACCCTTAACTTAATCTTTAATCGAATTTTCAATTGATACAATGGATCTCGTCAACATGAAACTACCTTTCATCTGACATTCATTATACTCTGGCCAGAGATTTCCCTTTTTCCAATGTTTATTGACATTCCTCTGGGAACTCGAGATTGGACTATTTTGAGTTAACGGATCCCATCTTGACCATCACTTGTCCTCGCACATGAATAACATATTAACAGACTGGCTTATTACACAAGACATGACTAGTCTCGTGCTTATACTCCATATGAACCATCTGCATCTTATGTTGAATTCAACCGTGATGTCTCAGGTCTAAGGATTAGTGGTACATTAACATGATCCTATGATGCATCATTGACCACGTCCATGTGATTCATCATAATCTGTCATTTTAGATAAATAGTTCACTAACCATTTATCCATGCTAATGTTTTAGTGACACACCTCTTTTAATCACCCACACTAATAACATCACATGATATTCAATGGAGACATTCAGCATGCCTACTATGCAATGTTATTGCCCAATTAACATTACTTGTGTAGGGAATTCTTCGATGATCTGATCTTCTCATTGGGTAATCCACCAGAGCGTCTTCTTCAACAACATTTGAATTGCTGGCGCCATCGAAGTCTAGGTTTCGGAGTGGGGTTAGGTTTTCCTCTTCTTTACGAATATCAGCCATGGTTTTGTGTAAGGAAGCTTTAGGATCGAATATTTGTCGGAATTAGGGCACTATCGTCACCAAAAATCGCAGAGAAACGAAATATGTTTGCCAGTCTTTTTTGGGTATACGGCTCGATTAAGTGATTTTGAAGAGTGGGGGCTGGTTTTCAAATTTCAAAAATTAAACAAACGTTAATTATATTTTACCCACATGTGTTTAAATCTTATAAGTTTAACCCTTTTTACATGTTTAATGAATCATAAGGGCATTTCCAACCCACACTATTTTGGTGTGAAAAACACCAAAAAAGCATGCGGCTGAACAGTGCCACACCAAATTTGGTGCAGCATTGCTCATCCACACCAAATTGGCGTGGTACTGTTCATATATATATATATATATATATGTATTTGTATTTGATATCATATAGATATATCTACGATTTTGATACACTATATTTTGTATTTAAGTTAATTTGATTATTATTCATATTAATATTTATAATAATAAATTCATAATAATGATATAATTCAAAAAATGATGAAAAATTAAAAACAAAACTTTATTTAATGCAAATATTAAACTACAATAACTCAAAATAAAAATTAACACAAATTTAAAACACTAAAATTAAAAGAAAATACAACGTAAACTAAAATAACTAAAGCATTCCGGTAGATTAGTTCCGAATCCTGTAAGATCATCAAAATATTGGAAAGAATTAGAGTTCTTTTGAGGTCCTTGACCTTGTTGTTGAGCTCTTTTTTGCATAATTCTTTATTGCTCATTTTGAAAAAACCCACGTAGGCTTGGATCGGTTATGGATTTCAAATCCTTGAATAAAAATTTGTTATCTTTTAGATATTCTGCCAAAGCCAATTTTTTCATTTGGATTTCATAATTTTGTGCCCTAGCTAAGTTGCCCTGATTGAAGATAGCAGTGAGCTATCAATTTTCTTCTTGAATAGTTTCAAAACTGTTTAAAACTTCTTTATCAGTTTTCCTTTTAAATTTTGCTTTCTTCACCCCAATGGGTCGTTGAGCTTAACTACCCCCAATACTTTCATCATTTATGTTTAGAGAATTTGACGACATGTCACAAGGCACTGATTGGGGAGACTTTGAAGTGGGAGTCTCTGATTCTTGTGATACAAACCTACCGGTTTGCCTTTGAAATCCATCTACGGTGTTAACATTATCGATAAATTTTTCAATATCCTTAAGTATAGGCCACACATGATCAAATCTGAAACCTTTCTTGTAACTTTTATCTTGTGCTGGTAACATTTTGGCTTGAATAATCTACAAAACAATGTACATATAACGTTAAAATCAATTAGATAAAAAAAAAATTAATTAAATGTAACATATACTCACAACATCTTGCTCAGAAGCAACACTTGGATTCGTTTTTTCAATTTGATGTACGCATGCCCTCACTTTGCCAATAGCTCTAAAGATTAGATGCATTTGGCAATGTAAAGATCTTTTATTTTGAACCTGAGTAAGAAACACGAGTTTGGAACTATTGTAGTCAAGCTCAACTCGAGACCAGAATTGATCACTAGATTGGTTTATACCTAAAATCGGGTTTTGAGAAACATCAAGATAAATATGACATAGATGCATGTCTTCTTCATTTGTGTACGAAGAACTTCGTTGCGTAGTCATTTTGTAACACAAATGAAGAAGATATATGATTTTTTTTCTAAGAGGAAATATAATAGATGTGATGAAAACTAATGTGTCGTATGCTCTTTTATAACATAAGGTTGAATTGAAAGCTTGAATGGACAACACATCTTTTTGAGCTTGAATAAACAATACATCTTTTGAAATAAGCTACAAATCTAAAAAGCTTGAATGGACAACACATCTTTTTGAATAAGCCACAAATCTCGAAAGCTTGAATGGACAATACATCTTTTTGAGTAATCCACAAATCTCGAAAGCTTGAATGGACAATACATCTTTTTGAATAATCCACAAATCTCAAAAGCTTGAATGGACAATACATCTTTTTGAATAAGCCACAAATCTCAAAAACTTGAATGGATAACACATCTTTTTGAAATAAGCCACAAATCTAAAACGTTTGAATTGACAATACATCTTTCTGAAATAAACCTCAAATCTCAAAAGTTTAAATGGACAATAAATCTTTTTGAATAATCCACAAATCTAAAAAGCTTGAATGGACAATACATATTTTTGAATAAGCCACAAATCTCAAAAGCTTGAATGGACAATACATATTTTTGAATATTTAATGAGTTTTTTTTTATTTCCACTATTCACACTTTCAACAAATCTCAAAAGCTTGAATAGATAATACATACTTTTGAATTATTATTTTTTATCTAGAATAGTATTTTCTTCAACTATAAAAGCTCATACCAAATCAACTACCAAATCATTCAACTAATATTTGATTAAATAAATGCTTAATTTTATTAAATTAGTATAATTTTCAAAATAAGTATTATTTAATAAAAATATCAATCCCAATATTTAATTAATATATACAAAAATAATGAGTGAAATAAATTAATTGTTGATTATTACCATAAAAGAAAAAGAAAGAGCATATTCGAAAGAATATTTTAAAGAATATTCTAATGAGTGAAATAAATTAATTGTTGATTATTACCGTAAAAGAAATTATTACCGTAAAAGAAAGAGAAAGAGAATATTCTAAGAAATATTCTTTTTGATGTAATATTTGATGCAGTAGGTTGGAGATACAATAGTGTTTTACAGATAAAATCACACCAATTTGGTGTGAAACTTGCACCAATTTGGTGCAATTGGTTGAAGATGATCTAAGCGTGCCTCTTTTCTAAATAAAATAAAAAAAATTCAAAAATAATTTTAGGATATTTTTTTAAATGTAAAATTGGGAGGTCTAGCCATTTAAATAATGATTAAATCCTTACACCTCCATCATCCAAAATTCCACCGCTACAGCAACAATATGAAGAAATGACTAACCTTGTGTTCATAATTTAAAAGAAATTACACATGATTTCTTCCGGCCATCTCCGCCACCTCCACTACCTGGCACAGCTTCCTGCTACCGCAATCTCCTCCCAATCAAGTGTACTATTTCGATGCCTCTGCGATCTAAATGCGGGCGGTGGGAACTCCAAAGAATGGATCGACTCAGGCGGGTTTGCTCCCAAAGATCGTCGCCGCTCGCCGCCGGCGCTTTGGTTTTAGGGGTTGTGATAAGCCACAAATCTCTAAAGCTTAAATGGACAATACATCTTTTTGAATAATCCACAAATCTCAAAAGCTTGAATGGAAAATACATCTTTTTGAAATAAGCCACAAATCTCAAAAACTTGAACGGATAGTACATCTTTTTGAAATAAGCCACAAATCTCAAAAACTTGAATGCACGATACATCTTTTTGAATAATCCACAAATCTCAAAAGCTTGAATGGACAATACATCTTTTTGAATTAAGCCACAGAACTCAAAAGCTTGAATGGACAATACATCTTTTTTAATTATTATTTTTTATCTAGAATAGTATTTTCTTCAACTATAAAAGCTCATACCAAATCAACTTCCGAATCATTCAACTAATATATGATTAAATAAATGCTTAATTTTATTAAATTAGTATAATTTTCAAAGTAATTATTATTTAATAAAAATATAATTCCCAATATCTAATTAATATATACAAAAATAATGAGCGAAATAAAGTAATTGTTGATTATTACCATAAAAGAAATTATCACCATAAAAGAAAAAGAAAGAGAATATTCAACTGAGTGAAATAAATTAATTGCTGATTATTACCATAAAAGAAAGAGAAAGAGAATATTCTAAAGTATATTTAATAAAAATATCATTCCCAATATTTAATTAATATATACAAAAATAATGAGTGAAATAAATTAATTGTTGATTATTACCATAAAAGAAATTATAACCAAAAAAGTAATTATTATTTAATAAAAATATCATTCCTAATATTTAATTAATATATACAAAAATAATAAGTGAAATAAATTAATTGTGGATTATTACCATAAAAGAAAAAGAAAGAGAATATTCTAAGGAATATATATATATTATGTGTCTACTTTTCATGATGAAAATAAGAGAATGGTTTTATAGAAAGTGTATTCTAAAAATAGGTTTTGCAGGTTTTACGGATTTTCACATGGCACGTCTCGGTCACCTAAGTCTAATGGGAGCACCTGGATTCTATGGGATAAGGAGGGTCAGGATGGGTTGTGTCATGGGTATGTTGTTTGCTCCGAGACGATAAGATGCGCTAGCCACTATAGATGTTGTCATGGATATGTTGTTTAACTGTAAACCCGATGCCCTAAGGTATGAAATTTACCTTTTCAAGTAATTTTCTTTTTTTTGAGTGGAAGGGTAAAATGGTCAATTTACATGTATTTTGAGATGTGGCCATTATAAAAGTGTAAGGGGTGATGTCATTGAAGAGAAATGAGGGTAGAATAGTCATAAAGTTGATTGATACCCGGCCAGGGAGAGGTTTTACAGTTGGTATCAGAGAGCGATTTTGGGTGTTCGAAATGATGTTTTGATTGAATTGTTATAGTTATTTTATATTTAATTGATGTTGGTATTGGTGTTTGTAAGTAATGGAAGTATCATTCCTTACGCATCCCCAAGATACTCTCTCCAGTTGATTGCTCTAAGTATTTTCTTTACTTGCTTAGTGAATAGAATTAGCTAACATTAATTGAAATTTGTGTGAGTAAAGGGTATGGCTATGAGGCATTCACGAAAGGTTAATAGGAGGGGCGAGGAGAATGTCAATGAAAAGGGCATTAGTGAGCCAGTAGCACCGACTATCAATGCGCCCCCTAATAGTGGACCACCTACGTCTACCCAAAATGCTTCTATTTTGGATAGGGCTGCAATCAATAGGATGATTCAGGCAGCCATTACTGAGGCCTTTAGGAGGGTTATCCCGGAGAGTAGAAGTAACCAAGTGAACACAAATCCCTCACTGAGAGTTCAGGCCTTAGCTCCAAATACCACCGCCTTCCACCTCCAAGAACTGCACTGCTTACGCTGATGGGTGCTACACCTTTTGGACAAGTGGAACCAATTTATAATCTTTCTCAAAAGCACCACCTCCGGAGTTTAGTGGTTCAAACAATCCAGCGGTGACAGAGGAATGGTTAGAGACTGTTGAATGGGCAATAGCCTTGTTTCCCATGAGTGACCAGGAAAAAGTCCACTATTCTTCCTATTTGTTGAGAAGAGATGCCCGGGTATGGTGGAAGCTAATGGAGCATACCTATGTGACGAGTGCTCTTTCTTGGAATGAATTCAAAAGGCTATTTGAAGCATACCTATGACGCAGTGAATTCAAAAGGCTATTTGAAGTATCACTGACATGTTATCTGTGAAGACTCCAAAGTTCACAGAATTGAAGTAGGGTAATATGACTGTTAGAGAGCATGCTACAATGTTTAACTCCTTAGCCCGTTTTGCTCCTACTATGGTGAGTACTCAATAGTGCCGGTTAGAGATTTGTTAATGGATTGAGCCCAAAAATTGCCCAGATTGTTATAGCAGGTGGTCAGCCTCCCAGACTTATAGTGAGGCCCGAGAACGGGCATTAAGAGCAGAGATTTATATGAATAAGGAGAGGTGGATGAAGAACCCTAAGTTGGTGATTGGTTGTTCTAGTTCGGGCAGACAGCAGTTTAGAAAGTTGAAGTGGGGAATTTCCACTAAGGTATCGGAGGACAAAGGTAAAAGAAAATTTCAGCAAGGATTTCAAAAGAAGGGTGGCAAGAATAAGAGGACACCACATCAACAACAGAGAAGGAATAATCTTCTCCATTGTCAAAAATGTGGGAGGCAACATAAAGGGAATTGTCTATTAGGGACCAATGTGTGTTTCAAATATAAACAATTGGGACACATGGCAAAGGACTGTAAAGTTACTCAAGCTACTTCCCTTCAGACTGTTGGAGGTTCGAACTGTAAACAACCGGGACACATGGCAAAGGACTGTAAATTAATTGTTGATTATTACCATAAAAGAAATTATTACCATAAAAGAAAGAGAAAGAGATTATTCTAAAGAATATTTAATAAAAATATCATTCCCAATATTTAATTAATATATACAAAAATAATGAGTGAAATAAATTAATTGTTGATTATTACCACAAAATAAATTATTACCATAAAAGTAATTATTATTTTAAAAAAAAATATCATTCCCACTATTTAACTAATATATACAAAAATAATAAGTGAAATAAATTAATTGTTGATTATTGCCATAAATGAAATTATTAACATAAAAGAAAGAGAAAGAGAATAAGAGAAAGAGAAATATTCTAAGGAATATATATATATTATGTGTATACGTTTCATGATGAAAACAAGAGAATGGTTTTATAGAAAGTGTATTCTAAAAACAGGTTTTGCAGGTTTTCACGTGGCACGTCTCGGTCACCTGAGTCTAACAAGAGCGCCTGGATTCCATGGGATAAGGAGGGTTACATTGGGTTGTCTCATGCGTATGTTGTTTGATCCGACACGACAAGATGTGCTAGCCACTCTAGATGTTGTCATGGGTATGTTGTTTAACTTTGAGCGTGAAGCTTTTAACTTAATTAGGCAAGGCAGATTGGTTGTAACTGCTATCGGCATATAATGATTAAATTCCTAAAATATATCGAATTCAGATGTACTATCCTCTCCCTATTTCATTTATGTGTTCCATATAGAGCCAAATTTTTTAATAAAAAAATTTCTCCTTGCAATAAACGTTTCATATTTAATCAATATTTCTCCTTCCCTGTGAAACTAACTTTTGAGTTTCATATCAATATATACCTAAAGCAAGCATAAGTGAATCAATTATAAAAATTTTACATAAACACATTTGAATGTTTTAAGTCCTAGACACAAACTTGTGAGCTTATGAGAAACTGGACTTATGAACTCAGTTTAAATACTCCTTTTCAATCACTCTAGGTGACACTCAGCAGGGTCGGCAACCAAATATTTCCAAGCAACAAGTAAGTGTTCAGATTTGCTTTTCATATATATGAATGGGCATCTCCTGATTATTTCTTTTGATTTATTTTTTTTAAGCTTCACTTACAAACTAAATTTAAATACTCTTTTTTAATCTTTGTAGGTGACATGCAACAAGATAGGCAACAATAACAGTTTCCTGCAGCAAGTGAATCAAGTAATTTACAATAGTTGTTTTCCGTGTATGTGAACGGGCATCTCCTGATTATTTCTTTTGTTTTTTTTCTCTTGTCTCTCTAGATGGATCATCTGCAGGAATTAGGCAGCATCCACGGCCCTCTGATCGTGAAGTGCGAAAACATTTACTCATTATGAACTAAAAGAGGCTGCAAATAATTTCTCCGAAGACAAAGTACTTGGTGAATGTGCTTTTGGCATTGTCTATAAAGGAGTCCTTCCAGATGGGAACTTGTTGCTATAAAAAAGGAAAGAGCTGAATGGAGATTGGTGGAGCAAGAATTTCGGAACGAGATGGAAATCATTACTGGTATCCACCACGAATATCTTGTACATCTTGTCGGATAGTGCATTCGGGAGACTAAGAGAATGCTTGTGTATGAGTTTGTTTCAAACAAAATCCTGCACTTCCATTTACATAGCATGTCCTTCCGTGATTAGATGTCACTTATGGTTAAAAAATAAAAATTAGAGAAATTGGTGATTAATATTTCTGAATTAATTCGCTTCTAAATAATAATCGTATATATTAAATGGGAATTACTGGATTTATTAATGCGGATTTAGAAAGTGTCACAACATTTTGTGCATTTTTAAGTGTGACCATTTTGGTTTGCTGTGATCTAGCCATGAGCCTAATATATGTTTCGTTATAACTCTTTATAATCGAAACTCCCACTGATTATGGTAGACATCTAGCAATGTTCCATAACCCCTAAACCACAATGAAATGTAAACTCCAATGAACTATTTATGATCGTACGTATTGTGTAGCAAAATCCCTCTATCATCTAATCCCAATTAAGAATGGTTCATGGTATGTCAAAACCCTTAACTTAATCTTTAATCGAATTGTCAATCGATACAATGGAACTCGTCAACATGAAACTACCTTTCATCTGACATTCATTATACTCTGGCCAGAGATTTCCCTTTTCCAATGTTTATTGACATTCATTTGGGAACTCGAGATTGGACTATTTTGAGTTAACGGATCCCATCTTGACCATCACTTGTCCTCGCACATGAATAACATACGAACAAACTGGCTTATTGCACAAGACGTGACTAGTCTCGTGCTTATACTCCATATGAATCATATGCATCCTATGTTGAATTCAACCGTGATGTCTCAGGTCTAAGGATCAGTGGTACACTAGCACGATCCTATCATTGACCACATCCATGTGATTCATCGTAATCTGTCATTTTCAATAAATAGTTCACTAACAATTTATCCATGCTAATGTCTTGGTGACACACCTCTTATAATCACCCACACTAATAACATCACATGATATTCAATAGAGACATTTAGCATGCCTACTATGCAATGTTATTGCCCAATTAACATTACTTGCGTAAGGAATTCTTCAATGATTTGATCTTCTCATTGGATGATCCACCAGAGCGTCTTTTTCGACAACCTTTGAATTGCTGGCGCCGTCGGAGTCTAGGATTCGGAGTGGGGTTAGGTTTTCCTTTTCTTTATGAATATTAGCCATGGTTTTTGTGTAAGAAGATTTAGGATCGAATATTTGTCGGAATTAGGGCACTATCATTGCCAAAAATCGTAGAGAAACGAAATGTGTTCCTCAGTCTTTTTTGGGTATACGGCTTGATTAAGTGATTTTGAAGAGTGGGGGCTCGTTTTCAAATTTTAAAATTTAAACAAACGTTAACTATATTTTACCCAAATGTGTTTAAATCTTATAAGTTTAACTCGTTTTACATGTTTAATGAATCCTAAGGGCATCTCCAACCCACGCTATTTTGGTGTGGAAAACACCAAAAAGGCGTGAAGCTACTGCTCCTATGCAGCTCCATTTGCTGCACCAATTTGGTGTGGCTGAACAGCACCATGGAAATTTGGGGCAGCACTGTTCATCCACACCAAATTGGCGTGGTACTATTCTATAGATTTTTTTTTTTTTTTTGTTATTTGTACTTAAGTTAATTTGATTATTATTCATTTTAATATTTATAATAATAAATTCATAATACTGATATAATTCAAAAAATGATGAAAAATTAAAAACAAAACTTTATTCAATGCAAATATTAAACTACAATAACTTAAAAATAAAAGTTGACACTAATTTAAAAACACTAAAATTAAAAGAAAATACAACATAAACTAAAATAACTAAAGTATTCCGGTAGATTAGTTCCGAATCTTGTAAGATCATCAAAATACTGGAAAGAATTAGAGTTATTTTGAGGTCCTTGACCTCGTTGTTGAGCTCTTTTTTGCATAATTCTTAATGCTCATTTTGAAAAAACTCACGTAGGCTTGGATCGGTTATGGATTTCAAATCCTTGAATAAAAGTTTGTTATCTTCTCGATATTTTGCCAAAACCAATTTTTTCATTTGGATTTCATAATTTTGTACCCTAGATGAGTTGCCCTGATTGAAAATAGCAATGAGCTGTCAATTTTCTTCTTGAATAGTTTCAAAACTGTTTAAAATTTCTCTATCATTTTTCCTTTCAAGTTTTGCTTTCTTCAACCCAATGGGTCGTTGAGCTGAACTACCCCCAATATTTTCAACATATATGTTTAGAGAATTTGACGACACGTCACAAGGCACTGATTGGGGAGACTTTGAAGTGGGAGTCTCCGATTCTTGTGATAGAAATCCCCAAAACTTGAATGGACAATACATCTTTTTCAATAATCCACAAATCTCAAAAGCTTGAACGGACAATACATCTTTTTGAATAATCCACAAATCTAAAAAGCTTGAATGGTCAATATATCTTTTTGAATAAGCCACAAATCTCAAAAGCCTGAATGGACAATACATCTTTTTGAAATAAGCCACAAATCTCAAAAGTTTGAATTGACAATACATCTTTTTGAAATAAGCCACAAATCTCAAAAGCTTGAATGCATAATACATCTTTTTGAATAATCCACAAATCTCAAAAGCTTGAATAGAGTATATCTTTTTGAAATAAGCCACAGATCTCAAAAGCTTGAATGGACAATACATCTTTTTGAATTATTATTTTTTATCTAGAATAGTATTTTCTTCATCTATAAAAGCTCATACCAAATCAACTTCCAAATCATTCAACTAATATATGATTAAATAAATGCTTAATTTTATTAAATTAGTATAATTTTCAAAGTAATTATTATTTAACAAAAATATAATTCACAATATTTAATTAATATATACAAAAATAATGAATGAAATAAATGAATTGTTGACTTATCACCATAAAAGAAAAAGAAAGAGTATATTCTAAAAAATATTCTACTGAATGAAATAAATTAATTGTTGATTATTACCATAAAAGAAATTATTACCATAAAAGAAAGAGAAAGAGAATATTCTAAAGGAATATTTAAATAAAAATAAATATAAATATATATATATATATATATATATATATATATATATATATATATACCATATATATATATTTATTTATATATATATATATATATATATAGGAGGGGCGAGGAGAATGTCAATGAGTAAAGGGTAAGGCTACGAGGCGTTCACGAAAGGTTAATAGGAGGGGTGAGGAGAATGTTCAATGAAGAGGGATATTCTAAGGAATATATATATATGAGGGGCGAGGAGAATGTCAATGAGTAAAGGGTAAGGCTACGAGGCGTTCACGAAAGGTTAATAGGAGGGGCGAGGAGAATGTCAATGAAGAGGGCACTAGTGAGCTAGTAGCACCGACTATCAATGCGCCCCCTAATAGTGGAGCACCTACGTCCGCCCAAAATGCTTC
Organism: Pistacia integerrima; assembly: GCA_026225825.1. NCBI lineage: Eukaryota > Viridiplantae > Streptophyta > Magnoliopsida > Sapindales > Anacardiaceae > Pistacia > Pistacia integerrima. Next base: position 14,930,570 of record CM047750.1, on the reverse strand, counting down.
TGTTTTGGGTGAGGCTGCAATCAACAGGATGATTCAGGCAGCCATTATTGAGGCCTTTAGGAGGGTTATCCCGGAGAGTATAAGTAACCAAGTGAACACAAATCCCTCAGCTCCAGTAGTTCAGCAAGGATTTCAAAAAAGGGTGGCAAGAATAAGAGGACTCCACAACAACAACAGAGAAGGAATAATCTTCCCCATTGTAAAAAATATGGGAGGCAGCATAAAAGGAATTTTCTATTAGGGACCAATGTGTGTTTCAAATGTAAGCAACCGGGACACATGGCAAAGGACAGTAAAGTTACTCAGGCTACTTCCCTTCAGACTATTAGAGGTTCGACTGCCAGAGTTTACTCAATGGCTCAGAAAGAAACTGAAGCCAATCCATCTGCTGATACTGGTCAATTACAATTCCACTCTACCTATTTATATGTACTGATTGATTATGGGGCTACGCATTCTTTTATCTCATACGGTATTATAAAAAGATTAGGTTTAGAGCCTAGTAAAGTAAAACATGCTGTTAAAATCGAGATGCCTAATGGGGAGAATTATTTTGCTGATAAGTTGTTGATGGGGGAAACTATAGTGATTGATGGGCATGAATTGAATGTTGATTTGATTTTTTTTATATGCCTGATTTTGATATGATTTTGGGAATGGACTTCTTGAGCAAATATGGAGTATTTATAGATTGTCGGAAGAAGAAGGCTAGGTTTATCTTAGATGCTGGAGACAATTTCACCTTTGGGGAAGGTCATCTATACAGCCTGATGATACGTGCAATGAAGGCTAGGGAGAGGTTTTACATTAACTTTGAGCGTGAAGCTTTTAACTTAATTAGGCAAGGCAGATTAGTTGTACCTGCTATCGGCATATAATGATTAAATTCCTAAAATATATCAAATTTAGATGTACTATCCTCTCCCCTTTTCATTTATGTGTTCCCTATAGAGCCAATTTTTTTAATAAAAGAATTTCTCCTTGCAATAAACATTTCATATTTAATCAATATTTCTCCTTCCCTGTGAAATTAACTTTTGAGTTTCATATCAATATATACCTAAAGCAAGCATAAGTGAATCAATTATAAAAATTTTACATAAACACATTTGAATGTTTTAAGTCCTAGACACGAACTTGTGAGCTTATGAGAAACTGGACTTATGAACTCAGTTTAAATACTCTTTTTAATTTCTCTAGGTGACACTCAGTAGGGTCGGCAACAAAAAATTTCCAAGCAACAAGTAAGTGTTCAAGTTTGCTTTCTATATATATGAATGGGCATTTCTGATTATTTCTTTTGATTTGTTTTTTTTAAGCTTCACTCACGAACTCAATTTAAATACTCTTTTTTAATCTTTGTAGGTGACATACAACAAGATAGGCAAACATAACAGTTTCCTGCAGCAAGTGAATCAAGTAATTTACAATAGTTGTTTTCCATATATGTGAACGGGCATCTCCTGATTATTTCTTTTATTTTTTTTCTCCTGTCTCTCTAGATGGATCGTCTATAGGAATTAGGCAGCATCCATGGCCCTCTGGACCTGCAGCGCTGAAACATTTACATATTATGAACTAAACGAGGCTACAAATAATTTCTCCAAAGACAAAGGACTTGGTGAAGGTGCTTTTGGCAATTGTCTATAAAGGAGTCCTTCGAGATGGGAACTTGTTGCTATAAAAAAGCAAAGAGCTGAATGGAGACTAAAGGAGCAAGAATTTCGGAAAGAGATAGACATCATTAGTGGTATCCACCACGAATATCTTGTACATCTTGTTGGATAGTGCATCGGGAGACTAAGAGAATGCTTGTGTATGAGGTCGTTTCAAACAAAATCCTGCACTTCCATTTACATAACATGTCCTTCTATGATTAGATGTCACTTATGGTTAAAAAATTAAAATTAGAGAAATTGGTGATTAATATTTCTGAATTCATTCACTTTTGAATAATAATTGTATATATTATATGGGAATTACTGGATTTATTAATGTGGATTTAGAAAGTATCACAGCATTTTGTGCATTTTTAAGTGTGACCATTTTGGTTTACTGTGATCTAGCCATGAGCCTAATATATGTTTCGTTATAACTCTTTATAATCGAAACTCCCACTGATTATGGTAGATGTCTAGCAATGTTCCATAACCCCTAAACCATAATAAAGTGTAAACTCTAATGAACCATTTCTGATCGTACGTATTGTGTAGTAAAATCCCTTTGTCATCTAATCCCAATTAAGAATGGTTCATGGTATATCAAAACCCTTAACTTAATCTTTAATCGAATTGTCAATCGATACAATGGAACTTGTCAACATGAAACCTACCTTTCATCTGACATTCATTATGCTCGTCGAGATTTCCCTTTTCCAATGTTTATTGACATTTGTCTGGGAACTCGAGATTGGACTATTTTGAGTTAACGGATCCCATCTTGACCATCACTTGTCCTCGCACATGAATAACATATAAACAAACTGGCTTATTACACAAAACGTGACTAGTCTCGTGCTTATACTCCATATGAACCGTATGCATCCTATGTTGAATTCAACCATGATGTCTCAGGTCTAAGGATCAGTGGTACACTAGCACGATCCTACGATGCATCATTGACCACGTCCATGTGATTCATCGTAATCTGTCATTTTTGATAAATAGTTCACTAACCATTTATCCATGCTAATGTCTTAGTGACACACCTCTTATAATCACCCACACTAATACCATCACATGTTATTCAATGGAGACATTCAGCATGCCTACTATGCAATGTTATTGCCCAATTAACATTACTTACGTAGGGAATTCTTCAATGATCTGATCTTCTCATTGGATGATCCACCAGAGCATCTTCTTCGACAACCTTTGAATTGCTGGCGCCGCCAGAGTCTAGGATTCGGAGTGGGGTTAGGTTTTCCTCTTCTTTATGAATATCAGCCATGGTTTTGTGTAAGGAACCTTTAAGGATCGAATATTTGTCAGAATTAGGGCACTATTGTTGCTAAAAATCGCAGAGAAACAGAATGTGTTCGTTAGTCTTTTTTGGGTATATGTCTAGATTAAGCGATTTTGAAGGATGGGGGCTCGTTTTCAAATTTCAAAATTTAAACAAACGTTAATTATATTTTACCCAAATGTGTTTAAATCTTATAAGTTTAACTCGTTTTACATGTTTAATGAATCCTAAGGGCATCTCCAGCCCACGCTATTTTGGTGTGGAAAACACCAAAAAGGCGTGAAGCTACTACTCCTATGCAGCTCCATTTGCCTGCACCAATTTGGTGCGGTTGAAAAGCGCCATGCGAAATTTGGTGCAGCACTGTTCATCCACACCAAATTGGCATGGTACTATTCATAATTTTTTTTCTTTTTTGTATTTAAGTTAATTTGTTTATTATTCATATTAATATTTATAATAAGAAATTCATAATAATGATATAATTCAAAAAATGATGAAAAATTAAAAACAAAACTTTATTCAATGCAAATATTAAACGACAATAACTCAAAATAAAAATTGACAGTAATTTAAAAACACTAAAATTAAAAGAAAATACAACATAAACTAAAATAACTAAAGTATTCGATAGATTAGTTCCGAATCCTGTAAGATCATAAAAATAATTTGAAAGAACTGGAGTTATTTTGAAGGTCCTTGACCTTGTCGTTGAGCCCTTTTCTGCATAATTCTTGATTGCTCATTTTGAAAAAACTCACATAGGCTTGGACCGGTTATGGATTTCAAATCCTTGAACAAAATTTTGTTATCTTTTCGGTATTTTGCCAAAGCCAATTTTTTCATTTGGATTTCATAATTTTGTGCCTAGCAGTTGCCTCAATTGAAAATAGGAGTGAGCTGCCAATTTTCATCATTTATGTTTAAAGAATTTGACGACAAGTCACAAGGCACCGATTAGGGAGACTTTGAATTGGGAGTCTCTGATTCTTGTGATACAAATCTCTAAAGTTTGAATGGACAATACATCTTTTTGAGTAATCCACAAATCTCAAAAGCTTGAATGGACAATACATTTTTTTGAATAATCCACAAATCTAAAAAGCTTGAATGGACAATACATCTTTTTGAATAATCCACAAATCTAAAAGCTTCAATGGACAATATATCTTTTTGAATAAGCCACAAATCTCAAAAGCTTGAATGGACAATACATCTTTTTGAAATAAGCCACAAATCTCAAAAGTTTCAATTAACAATACATCTTTTTGAAATAAGCCACAAATCTCAAAAGCTTGAATTCACGATACATCTTTTTGAATAATCCACAAATCTCAAAAGCTTGAATGGACAGAACATCTTTTTGAAATAAGCAACATATCTCAAAAGCTTGAATGGACAATACATCTTTTTGAATTAATATTTTTTATCTAGAATAGTATTTTCTTCAACTATAAAAGCTCATACCAAATCAACTTCCAAATCATTCAACTAATATATGATTAAATAAATGCTTAATTTTATTAAATTAGTATAATTTCAAAGTAATTATTATTTAATTAAAATATAATTCCCAATATTTAATTAATATATACAAAAATAATGAGTGAAATAAATGAATTGTTGATTATTACCATAAAAAAAATTATTACCATAAAAGAAAGAGAATATTCTAAAGAATATCTAATAAAAATATAATTCCCAATATTTAATTAATATATACAAAAATAATGAGTGAAATAAATTAATTGTTGGTTATTACCATAAAAGTAATTATTATTTAATAAAAATATCATTCCTAATATTTAATTAATATATACAAAAATAATAAGTGAAATAAATTAATTGTTGATTATTACCATAAAAGAAAGAGAAAGAGAATATTCTAAGGAATATATATATATATATATATATATATATATATTTCATGATGAAAATAAGAGAATGGTTTTATAGAAATTGTATTCTAAAAACAGGTTTTGCAGGTTTTATGGATTTTCACGTGGCACGTCTCGGTCACCTGAGTCTAACGGGAGCGCCTGGATTCCATGGGATAAGGAGGGTCAGGATGGGTTGTGTCATAAGTATGTTGTTTGCTCCGACACGACAAGATGCGCTAGCCACTCTAGATGTTGTCATGGGTATGTTGTTTAACTGTAAACCCCGCGTTATTATTCCGATGCCCTAATGTATGAAATTTACCTTTTCAAGTAATTTTCTTTTTTTTGAATGGAAGGGCAAAATGGTCAATTTACATGTATTTTGAGATGTGGCCATTATAAAGTGTAAGGGTTGATGTCATTGAAGAGAAGTAAGGGTAGAATGGTCATAAAGTTGATTGATATAGTTAAATGGCGTAAACGGTAACCAAGGGTATAATGGTCTTTTTATAAAAATCCATATGATTTAAGTATCCATAAAAGCCACTAATCCAAGCATTTTTATTCTCAAATTTTCATAGGATTTCAAGTTGATTTTCAAAGGAGATCACCATCCACACTTTAAGAACTTCAATTTCAGGCTTTAAGGTGAGTTTCAAAACCCTAGTTGTTCTGATCTTTTAGTTAAAAGAGAAATTCATAAGTGGTTATATGTATAAGGTAGAAATGGTGATCCTTTGGAGCCAAGGAGGAGTGTCTTTGTGCTTTGAATACTAAGGTAAGGAAAAAATATCCATTATCACTACAATTGAACACCCAGGGTTTATGAAAATATATTTTTTCACTTGTACAATGAACTTATTATAGTTTAGAAATTAAATTAAAAAAAATATTTTTAAACTATAGGTTTATTATTTAAATAAGATTTTAAAATAAACTTCTTTCCTAGGCATGCGTTTTCTAGGTTCTCAATGGCCTAGGGATACTTAGGAAATACCCGACTAGGGAGGGGTTTTACAGTTGGTATCAGAGTGCGATTTTGGGTCTTCGAAATGATGTTTTGATTGAATTGTTATAGTTATTTTATATTTAATTGATGTTGGTAATGGTGTTTGTAAGTAATGGAAGTATCATTCCTTATGCGTCCCTAAGATACTCTCTCCAGCCGATTACTCTAAGATTTTTCTTTACTTGCTTAGTGAATAGAATTAGCTAACATTGATTGAAATTTTTGTGAGTAAAGGGTATGGCTACGAGGCGTTCACGAAAGGTTAATAGGAGGGGTGAAGAGAATGTCAATGAAGAGGGCACTAGTGAGCTAGTAGCACCGACTATCAATGCGCCCTCTAAAAGTGGACCACCTACATTTGTCCAAAATGCTTCTGTTTTGGATGAGGTTGCAATCAACAGGATGATTCAGGCAACCATTCACGAGGCCTTTGAGGAGGGTTATCCCGGAGAGTATAAGTAACCAAGTGAACACAAATCCCTCAGCTCTAGTAGTTCAACCTTAGCTCCAAATACCAGTTCCACCTCCAGTAACCACACTAGTTATGCCGAAGGGTGCTACACCTTCTAGAAAAGTGGAACCAATCTATAATCTTTCTCAAAAGTGCCAACCTCCGGAGTTTAGTGGTTCAAACGATCCGGCGATGACAGAGGAGTGGTTAGAGGCTGTCGAATGGGCAATGGCTTTGTTTCCCATGAATGACCAGGAAAAAGTCCGTTATGCTCCTATTTTGTTGAGAGGAGATGCCCGGGTATGGTGGAAGCTAATGGAGCATACCTATGTGACGAGTGCTTTTTCTTGGAATGAATTCAAAAGGCTATTTGAAGCAAAATACTGGTCGATAGGACATGTTATCTATGAAGACTCAAAAGTTCTCAAAATTGAAGCAGGGTAATATGACTGTTAGAGAGTATGCTACAATGTTTAACTCCTTAGCCCGTTTTGCTCCTACAATGGTGAGTACTCAATGGCATCGATTAGAGAGATTTATTAATGGATTGCACCCAAAAATTGCCCAGATTGTTATAGCGGGTGGTCAGCCTCCCCAGACTTATAGTGAGGCTTGGGAACGGGCATTAAGAGTAGAGATTTATGTGAGTAAGGAGAGGCGGATGAAGAACCCCAAGTTGGTGATTGGTAGTTCTAGTTCGGGCCAGACAACAATTCAGAAAGTGGAAGTAGGGAATTCCACTCAGGTCTCGAAGGACAAAGGTAAAGAAAGTTTCAGCAAGGATTTCAAAAGAAAAGTGGCAAGAATAAAAGGACTCCACAGCAACAACAGAGAAGGAATAATCTTCCCCATTGTCAAAAATGTGGGAGGCAGCATAAAAGGAATTGTCTAATAGGGACCAATGTGTGTTTCAAATGTAAACAACCGGGACACATGGCAAAGGACTGTAAAGTTACTCAGGCTACTTCCCTTCAGACTGTTGGAGGTTCAACTGTAAGCAACCGGGACACATGGCAAAGGACTGCAAATTAATTGTTGATTATTACCATAAAAGAAAGAGAAAGAGAATATTCTAAAGAATATTTAATAAAAATATCATTCCCAATATTTAATTAATATATACAAAAATAATGAGTGAAATAAATAAATTGTTGATTATTACCATAAAAGTAATTATTATTTAATAAAAATATAATTCCCAATATTTAACTAATATATACAAAAATAATAAGTGAAATAAATTAATTGTTGATTATTACCATAAATGAAATTATTACCATAAAAGAAAGAGAAAGAGAATATTCTAAGGAATAAATAAATAAATAAATAAATATATATATATATATATATATATATATATATATATATATATATACATATATTATGTGTATATGTTTCATGATGAAAATAAGAGAATGGTTTTATAGAAAGTGTATTCTAAAAACAGGTTTTACGGATTTTCAAGTGGCACGTCTCGGTCACTTGAGTCTAACGGGAGCGCCTGGATTCCATGGGATAAGGAGGGTTAGGATGGGTTGTGTCATGGGTATGTTGTTTACTCCGACATGACAAGATGCGCTAGCCACTCTAGATGTTGTCATGGGTAAGTTGTTTAACTTTGAGCTTGAAGCTTTTAACTTAATTAGGCAAGGCAGATTGGTTGTACCTGCTATCGGCATATAATGATTAAATTCCTAAAATATATCGAATTCAGATGTACTATCCTCTCCCTTTTTCATTTATGTGTTCCCTATAGAGCCAAATTTTTTAATAAAAAAATTTCTCCTTGCAATAAACGTTTCATATTTAATCAATATTTCTCTTTCCCTGTGAAATTAACTTTTGAGTTTCATAGCATTATATACCTAAAGCAAGCATAAGTGAATCAATTATAACAATTTTACATAAACATATTTGAATGTTTTAAGTCCTAGACACGAACTTGTGAGCTTATGAGAAACTGGACTTATGAACTCAGTTTAAATACTCTTTTTTAATCTCTCTAGGTGACACTCAGTAGGGTCGGCAACAAAAAATTTCCAAGCAACAAGTAAGTGTTCAGATTTGCTTCTTATATGTATGAATGGGCATCTCCTGATTATTTCTTTTGATTTGGTTTTTTTAAGCTTCACTTACGAACTCAATTTAAATACTCTTTTTTAATCTTTGTAGGTGACATGCAACAAGATAGGCAACAATAACGGTTTCCTGCAACAAGTGAATCAAGTAATTTACAATAAGTTGTTTTCCGTGTATGTGAACGGGCATCTCCTGATTATTTCTTTTGTTTTTTTTCTCCTGTCTCTCTAGATGGATCGTCTGCAGGAATTAGACAGCATCCACAGCCCGCTGACCGTGCAGTGCCAAAACATTTACTTATTATGAACTAAAGGAGGCTGCAAATGATTTCTCCAAAGACAAAGTACTTGGTGAAGGTGCTTTTGGCATTGTCTATAAAGGAGTCCTTCGAGATGGGAACTTATTGCTATAAAAAAGCAAAGAGTTGAATGGAGATTGGAGGAGCAAGAATTTCGGAAAGAGATAGAAATCATTAGTGGTATCCACCACGAATATCTTGTACATCTTGTTGGATAGTGCATTCGGGAGAGTAAGAGAATGCTTGTGTATGAGTTCATTTCAAACAAAATCCCGCACTTCCATTTACATAGTATGTCCTTCTGTGATTAGATGTCACTTATGGTTAAAAAATTAAAATTAGAGAAATTGGTGATTAATATTTCTGAATTCATTCGCTTCTGAATAATAATCGTATATATTATATGGGAATTAGTGGATTTATTAATGTGGATTTAGAAAGTGTCATAGCATTTTGTGCATTTTTAAGTGTGACCATTTTGGTTTACTGTGATCTAGCCATGGGCCTAATATATGTTTTGTTATAACTCTTTATAATCGAAACTCCCACTGATTATGGTAGATGTCTAGCAATGTTCCATGACCCCTAAACCACAATGAAGTGTAAACTCCAATGAACCATTTCTGATCGTACTTATTGTGTAGTAAAATCCCTCTGTCATCTAATCCCAATTATGAATGGCTCATGGTATGTCAGAACCCTTAACTTAATCTTTAATCGAATTGTTAATTGATACAATGGAACTCGTCAACATGAAACTACCTTTCATCTGACATTCATTATACTCTGGCCAAAGATTTCCCTTTTCCAATGTTTATTGACATTCGTCTGGGAACTCGAGATTGTACTATTTTGAGTTAACGGATCCCATCTTGACCATCACTTGTCCTCGTACATGAATAACATATGAACAAACTAGGCTTATTACACAAGACGTGACTAGTCTCGTGCTTATACTCCCATATGCATCCTATGTTGAATTCAACCGTGATGTCTCAGGTCGAAGGATCAGTGGTACACTAGAACGATCCTAGGATGCATCATTGACCACGCCCATGTGATTCATTGTAATCTGTCATTTTCGATAAATAGTTCACTAACCATTTATCCATGTTTATGTCTTAGTGACACCTCTTATAATCACCCACACTAATACCATCACATGATATTCAATGGAGACATTCAGCATGCCTACTATGCAATGTTATTGCCCAATTAACATTACTTGCGTAGGGAATTCTTCGATGATCTGATCTTCTCATTGGATGATCCACCAGAGCGTCTTCTTCGACAACCTTTGAATTACTGGCGCCACCGGAGTCTAGGATTCGGAGTAGGGTTAGGTTTTCCTCTTCTTTACAAATATCAACCATGGTTTTGTGTAAGGAAGCTTTAGGATCGAATATTTTCCGGAATTAGGGCACTGTCGTCGCCAAAAATCGCAAAGAAACGAAATGTGTTCGCCAGTCTTTTTTTGGGTATATGGCTCGATTAAGCGATTTTGAAAGGTGGGGGCTCGTTTTCAAATTTCAAAATTTAAACAAGCGTTAATTATATTTTACCCACATGTATTTAAATCTTATAAGTTTAACCCGTTTTACATGTTTAATGAATCCTAAGGGCATCTCCAACCCACGCTATTTTGGTGTGGAAAACACCAAAAAGTTTGAAACTGCTGGTCCAATGCAGCACCAATTTGGTGCGATTGAATAGCGCCACGCCAAATTTGGTGTAACACTGTTCATCCACACCAAATTGGCATGGTACTGTTCATACATATATTTTTTTTATTTGTATTTAAGTTAATTTGATTATTATTCATATTAATATTTATAATAACAAATTCATAATAATGATATAATTCAAAAATGGATGAAAAATTAAAAACAAAACTTTATTCAATGCAAATATTAAACTACAATAACTCAAAATAAAAAATTAACACTAATTTAAAAACACTAAAATTAAAAGAAAATACAACATAAACTAAAATAACTAAAGTATTCCGGTAGATTAGTTCCGAATCCTGTAAGATCATCAAAATATTGGAAATAATTAGAGTTATTTTGAGGTCCTTGACCTTGTTGTTGAGCTATTTTTTGCATAATTCTTGATTGCTCATTTTGAAAAAACTCGCGTAGGCTTGGATCGGTTATGGATTTCAAATCCTTGAATAAAAATTTGTTATCTTCTCAATATTATGCCAAAGCCAATTTTTTCATTTGGATTTCATAATTATTTTGTGCCCTAGCTGAGTTGCCCTGATTGAAAATAGCAGTGAGCTGTCAATTTTCTTCTTGAATAGTTTCAAAACTGTTTAAAACTTCTTTATCATTTTTCCTTCCTAAATTTTGCTTTCTTCACCCCAATGGCGTTGAGCTGAACTACCCCCAATATATTTATCATTTATGTTTAGAGAATTTGATGACATGTCACAAGGCACCAATTGGGGAGACTTTGAAGTGGGAGACTCTGATTCTTGTGATACAAACCTACCGGGTTGCCTTTGAAATACTTATGCGGCGTTAACATTATCTGTAAATTTTTCAATATCCTTAAGTATAGGCCACACATGATCAAATCTGAAACCTTTCTTGTAACTTTTATCTTGTGCTAGTAACATTTTGGCTTGAATTATCTTCAAAACAATGTACATATAATGTTAAAATCAATTAGATAAAAAAAAATTAATTAAATGTAACAAATACTCACAATATCTTGCTTAGAAGCACCACTTGGATTCGTTTTTTCAATTTGATGTACGCATCCCCTCACTTTGCCAATAGCTCTAAAGATTAGATGCATTCGACAATGTAAAGATCTTTTGTTTTGAACTTGAGTAAGAAACACGGGTTTGGAACTATTGTGGTCAAGCTCAGCTCGAGACCAGAATTGATCACTAGATTGGTTTATACCTAAAATCGGGTTTTGAGAAACATCAAGATAAATATGACATAGATGCATGTCTTCTTCATTTGTGTACGAAGAACTCTGTTGTGTAGTCATTTTGTAACACAAATGAAGAAGATATGTGATTTTTTTTCTAAGGGGAAATAGAAGAGATGTGATGAAAACTAATGTGTCGTATGCTCTTTTATAACATAAGGTTGAATTGAAAGCTTGAATGGACAACACATCTTTTTGAGCTTGAATGAACAATACATCTTTTGAAATAAGCTACAAATCTAAAAAGCTTGAATGGACAATACATCTTTTTGAATAAGCCACAAATCTCGAAAGCTTGAATTTGGACAATACATCTTTTTGAAATAATCCACAAATCTCAAAAGCTGGAACGAACAATACATCTTTTTGAATAATCCACAAATCTCAAAAGCTGGAATGGACAATACATCTTTTTGAATAATCCACAAATCTCAAAAGCTTGAATGGACAATACATCTTTTTGAATAAGCCACAAATCTCCAAAGCTTGAATGGACAATACATCTTTTTGAAATAAGCCACAAATCTAAAAAGTTTGAATTGACAATACATCTTTTTGAAATAAGCCACAAATCTCAAAAGCTTGAATGGACAATACATCCTTTTGAATAATCCACAAATCTCAAAAGCTTGAAAGGACAATTCATCTTTTTGAATAAGCCACAAATCTCAAAAGTTGGAATAGACAATACATCTTTTTTGAATAAGCCACAAATCTCAAAAGCTTGAATGGACAATACACATTTTTGAATTATTATTTTTTATCTAGAATAGTATTTTCTTCAACTATTAAAGCTCATACCAAATCAACTACCAAATCATTCAACTAATATTTGATTAAATAATTGCTTAATTTTATTAAATTAGTATAATTTTCAAAGTAAGTATTATTTAATAAAACTATCAATCCCAATATTTAATTAATATATACAAAAATAATGAGAGATAAATTAATTGTTGATTATTACCATAAAAGAAACTATTACCATAAAAGAAAAAGAAAGTGAATATTCTTAAGAATATTTTAAAGAATATTCTAATGAATAAAATAAATTAATTGTTGATTATTACCATAAAAGAAAGAGAAAGAGAATATTCTAAAGTATATTTAGTAAAAATATCATTCCCAATATTTAATTAATATACACAAAAATAATGAGTGAAATAAATTAATTTTTGATTATTACCATAAAAGTAATTATTATTTAATAAAAATATCATTCCCAATATTTAGTTAATATATACAAAAATAATGAGTGGAATAAATTAATTGTTGATTATTACCATAAAAGAAAAAGAAAAAGAAAAAGAATATTCTAATGAGTGAAATAAATTAATTGTTGATTGTTACCATAAAAGAAATTATTACCGTAAAAGAAAGAGAAAGAATATTTTAAAGAATAGTCTAAAGAATATTCTTTTTGGTGTAATATTTGATGCAATAGGTTGGAGATACAATAGTGTTTTACAGCAAAAATCACACCAATTTAGTGTGAAACTTGCACCAATTTGGTGCAATGGGTTAAAGATGATCTAAGTGTGCCTCTTTTCTAAATAAAAAAAATTTCAAAAAAAATTTTAGGATATTTTTTTTAAATGTAACATTGGGAGGTCTGGCCATTTAAATAACGATTAAATCCCTACACCTCCATCATCCAAAATTCCACCGCTACAGCGACAATATGAAGAAATGACTAACCTCATGTTCATAATTTAAAAGAATTTACACATGATTTCTTCCGGCCATCTCCGCCACCTCCACTACCAGCACAACTTCCTATTGCTGCCATCTCCTCCTATCAAGTGTACTGTTTGGCGCCTCCGCGATCTAAATGCGGGCGGCGGGAACTCCAAAGAACAGATCGACTCAGGCGGGTCCTCTCCAGTATCGTCGGCCAGTTGCTTGCCGTCGGGCGGGTCAATGGCAGGGGTTGTGATAAGCCACAAATCTCTAAAGCTTGAATGGACAATACATCCTTTTGAATAATCCACAAATCTCAAAAGCTTGAATGAACAATACATCTTTTTGAATAATCCACAAATCTAAAAAGCTTGAATGGACAATATATCTTTTTGAATAAGCCACAAATCTCAAAAACTTGAATAGACAATACATCTTTTTGAAATAAACCACAAATCTCAAAAGTTTGAATTCACAATACATCTTTTTGAAATAAGCCACAAATCTCAAAAGCTTGAATGGACAATACATCTTTTTGAATTATAATTTTTTATCTAGAATAGTATTTTCTTCAACTATAAAAGCTCATACCAAAACAACTTCCAAATCATTCAACTAATATATGATTAAATAATGCTTAATTTTATTAAATTAGTATAATTTTCAAAGTAATTATTATTTAATAAAAATATAATTCCCAATATTTAATTAATATATACAAAAATAATAATCGAAATAAATTAATTGTTGATTATTACCATAAAAGAAAGAGAAAGAGAATATTTTAAAGAATATTTAATAAAAATATCATCATTCCCAATATTTAATTAACATATACTAAAAATAATGAGTGAAATAAATTCATTGTTGATTATTACCATAAAAGTAATTATTATTTAATAAAAATATCATTCATAATATTTAATTAATATATACAAAAATAATAAGTGAAAGAAATTAATTGTTGATTATTACCATAAAATAAATTATTTTCCATAAAAGAAAAAGAAAGAGAATATTCTATATATATATATATATATATATAAGAAAAAAAAGAGAATATTCTCTCTCTCTCTATATATATATATATATATATATATATATATATATATATATATATATATATATATATATATATATATATATATTATGTGTATACGTTTCATGATGAAAATAAGAGAATGGTTTTATAGAAAGTGTATTCTAAAAATTGGTTTTGCCAGTTTTATAGATTTTCATATGGCACGTCTCGGTCACCTGAGTCTAATGGGAGCGCCTGGATTCCATGGGATAAAGGAGGGTCAGGATGGGTTGTGTCATGGGTATGTTGTTTGCTCCGACACGACAAGATGCGCTAGCCACTCTAGATGTTGTCATGGGTATGTTGTTTAACTGTAAACCCCGCGTTATTATTCTAATGCCCTAAGGTATGAAATTTACCTTCTAGTAATTTTCTTTTTTTTAATGGAAGGGTGAAATGGTCAATTAACATGTATTTTGAGATGTGGCCATTACAAAGTGTAAGGAGTGATGTCATTGAAGAGAAATGAGGATAGCACCACAACAATCTCATGCATAATCTCAAGTAACATGTAAGTCAAGAGCATATTACATATGTGCTTATAAATCATGCAAATATGACATAATATTCAAAAATCACATCCAGGGGGAAATTACAAATTTCTAAATACGTTTCAGAACTGACCATTTACCCTAGATTCAGAATTTCTTCAACATTGCAACTCACTACACTTGACCGACTCCACCCGTTAATTCAACATCGCAAGTTCACTAATTTATCAATAATTCTCCAGCAGTCAACACGCTAATTCTCATAAGATAACTTTATCATGACATAAAATTATAAAATAATATATATGTATAAAGTGCCCCATGATAAATAAACAAGGTTATGACCAACACAATGCATCAACCCAACTACCACTTCCCATTGCCAAAGTATGCACCCATTTTTAATCACCCTCCTTTATTCTTCCATTAGCCTAGCCCAAACAACAGTCCATAATGTAATTGTTCCCAAATCTAGCGACTCACATTTAATTAAAAAATATAAGCCATTTTCTTTTACAAATACTTACACCATGCAAGGGAGACAAACTTAATATCTACTACTAAGCAAATGCATTTTTCCTCACCAAGATTCCAGCCCAGCTGAGACATGCAAAATAGTTCAGCAAATATTACCCATACAAAAGAAATGCAGATTTTCTTGCCTCTTCAATTAGCAATTTTTATCTCAGATCTTTACAAAACACATTTTAGCTTCAATATCTCATCTCATACACTATTTAACTTCATATAAGAAACTTTACTGCAATGTCACCAAAAAAAAAAAAAAAAAAATGCAAGCTTATAATTCATTCTGAAATACACATAATATCTTCATGACCCAAGCAACTCATATATCCAACAAGCAGCCAACATACAAAACAATTGAGAACCCAATTAAATCATGAATAAGAGTCACATGCAACAAAATAAATCATTTCCATCTCATGTTTATTTTGGCCACATCTCATCATGCATTAGGCCATAGCAAAGCAACCCCCTAATCATAAATTTTTCACATAAACAACCGGGTTTCAAAACATAGCACAATCGCAAAATCAAATATAACCAGCCGAACACAATACAGCAAATTTTAAACTCAATTTCAACAAGCTGCCACACAAACTCAAATACATTAACAAATATAACTTAAATCCACTCAAATGAAAACTTCAGATGCATGGGTTGTGAACGGGTTTACTATTCCACTCAAATTGCCTTAACTTCCAGCATTTTAAAACACCATGAAATCAATTTTCTCAAAGACATTCCAGCTAGGAGCATGCAAGTGTATTCAACCAACCAACCTTTCAATCACATACATAACTCAAGCATCTCCCAAATGCTGTCCACCCGAGTGCATGCAATTAAAGTATCCAGCCAACATCACAATTTATTGAAACAACCAAATGCATGCAAGTTCAATTAGCAAGCAAATTACGTTCCATTTTAAAACTCAAATCAAACCCTCTAGAATTCGTCCGAAAACATACAAGAGAAAGTAAATCAAGCAAGGTTCACATTTAGCTCAAATCTCATCAAAACACAAAAATGGCATACTACAATTAACATGCAAGCATAGATCTGAAATTTTAAAAAAAGTTTTCATTTAATCCACTCACAAAAATTTCAAGCTTAACCTAAAATGCCCAGCTGCCTCAAGCATCATCCCTCCCTTCTCCACCTCACTTTCTCTCCCTCATTTCCTTGCTTCTCTCTCTCGGCTTTTCCTTCTCTCCACTTTCTTCTTCTTCATTTGGGCGAGCAGCCCAAATTTATATAAAACAATTTTTTTTTTTTACAACAGCCCCCAAATTCTCTTAATTCTATATAACCCTGCCACATCATCTTTCCTTACAAAAACCTCCAGAATTTGTGCCCTTGCTACATGCAAACCCAACAGTTTCCATTTATTCATTTTCATCCCCAACCAAACATTCAAATTTGACAGAAAAGTCCCTCCTTATTAGACCTGGCAAAATGGGTTCGGACCCGCTGGTCGGTCCATACCCGGGTAGAAAATATAGGGTATGGGTCCAATTTATTAGACCCGTTTTGTTTTTACCCGTAGCCGGCCCAACCCGTATAGTTGAGGGGTTATATGGGTAAACCCGCGGGTACCCATTTTTGCAAATCCCTAAAGTGGCTAAGTCCCTAACTCAGACTTTAAAACAAATCTTCATCTTCAACATAACAATTCTCTCCCGCAGTCCCGCCTCTCGATCCCTCATCACTGCATCACTCATCACTCATTCATCATCAGTATACCTCACGGTCCTCACCTGAACCTTATTTATTCATTTTGTAAACTCTCAATCTCTCATCCAATCTATGATTCCCATTCCCAGTACCACCATCGCCGGTAGCCCTCACTCTGGTCATCTCCTCTTTCTCACGTCGTCGGGACTTGGGCGTCAGCTCATCATCTCCTCTCTCTCTCCGTCGCAAGACTCGCGACTCTTCTCCCCACCATTGCAGCAGATCCGTGAGCTTGGGTTTCAAGATCTGTTTTTATTGTATCTTCCGAAAAGAAAAGCACTTTTTTGTTTGCTTTGGGTTTCAAGGGTTTAAGATCGTGGGGCAAGATTCCGTGCGTTGGGTTTCAAGATCTCGCTTTTATTGTATCTTCCGAAAGCGCACTTGTTTGATGTTTGGGTTTTAAGATCTGTTTTTAAGATCCATGAGTTGGGTTTCAAGATTTGTATAGTTTAGCTGATTCGTGAAATCTCTGTCTGTATGAAGTATGAACAGTAAATGATGAGGATTTTTGTGCCTAGAGTTAGTGAATTGCAGATTTGCATGCATTGTATTTAGAGTAATTGTTGTCCGATTGTCCCTGTAAATATGGTTTTGAAATGAAGCTGTTTGCCTATTTTCACAAGTAGAATTCTATAAATGTGTTATGCATATGCTACAAAATTGGAGCCACGGTTCAAATTTAGAATTCTGTAATGAATTATTTCCAATGTCTTGTACAATTTTCATAACTGCAGGAATTTTGGGGGTGTAACTGTTAGGGGTGAAACTGTAAAAACTGAAACCTGGAGAGAGAAAAAAGGGGCACCCACGGGTCCACCCGTACCCGTATAAGGTAGGGCACAAGTCCAATATTTTAGACCCGTATACATCGACTCGTACCCATGTGGCCCATACCCGTAATGACCCGACCCTCCATACCCAGCCCACCCCCCCGTTTTGCCAGGCCTACTCCTTATAAACAAATCCAAAGGGAATATATATATATATAATTAGAATGGGGTTTTACATTTATGGTAATAATTTCTTTTATAGTAATAATCAACAATTAGTTTATCTCACTCATTATTTTTTTATATATTAATTAAATATTAAGAATGATATTTTTATTAAATAATAATTTCTTTTATGATAGTAATAAAAAATTAATTTATTTCACTCATTATTTTTGTATATATTAATAAAATATTGGGAATTATATTTTTATTAAATATTCTTTAGAATATTCTCTTTCTCTTTCTTTTATGGTAATAATCAACAATTAATTTATTTCACTCATTAGAATATTCTTTAAAATATTCTTTAGAATATTCTCTTTCTTTTTCTTTTATGGTAATAATTTCTTTTATGGTAATAATCAACAATTAATTTATTTCACCTATTATTTTCGTATATATTAATTAAATATTGGGAATGATGTTTTTATTAAATAATAATTACTTTGAAAATTATACTAATTTAATAAATTAAGCATTTATTTAATCAAATATTAGTTGAATGATTTGGAAGTTGATTTGGTATGAGCTTTTATAGTTGAAGAAAATACTATTCTAGATAAAAAATAATAATTCAAAAAGATGTATTGTCCATTCAAGCTTTTGAGATTTGTAGCTTATTCAAAAAGATGTATTGTTCATTCAAGCTTTTGAGATTTGTGGATTATTCAAAAAAATGTATTGTCCATTCAAGTTTTTGAGATTTGTGGTTTATTTCAAAAAGATGTATTGTCAATTCAAACTTTTGAGATTTGTGGCTTATCACAACCCCTACCACTGACCCGCCCGGCGGTAGGCAACTGGTCGACGATGCTGGAGCAGACCCGCCTAAGTCGATTTGTTCTTTGGAGTTCCCGCAGCCCGCATTTAGATAGCGGAGGCACCAAAACA
Source organism: Pistacia integerrima (assembly GCA_026225825.1). Lineage (NCBI taxonomy): Eukaryota > Viridiplantae > Streptophyta > Magnoliopsida > Sapindales > Anacardiaceae > Pistacia > Pistacia integerrima. The sequence continues at coordinate 14,911,552 of CM047750.1, read as the reverse complement.
GCACACTTGATGGGAGGAGATGGCAACAGACAGGAAGTTATGCCGGTAGTGGAGGTGGCGGAGATGGCCGGAAGAAATCCATGTGTAAATTCTTTTAATTTATGAACACAAGGTTAGTCATTTCTTCGCATTGTCGCTGTAGCAGTGGAATTTTGGATGATGGAGGTGTAGGGATTTAATCGTTATTTAAATGGCCAGACCTCCCAAGTTTACATTTAAAAAAATATCTTGAAATTATTTTTGAATTTTTTTATTTATTTAGAAAAGAGGCACACTCAGACCATCTTCAACCCATTACACCAAATTGGTGCAAGTTTCACAGTAAATTGGTGGGATTGTTGTTGTAAAAAAATATTGTATCTCCAACCAAGTTCACCAAAAAGAATATTCTTTAGAATATTTTTTAGAATATTCTTTTTCTCTTTCTTTTATGATAGTAATTTCTTTTATAGTAATAATCAACAATTAATTTATTTCACTCATTAGAATATTCTTTAAAATATTCTTTAGAATATTCTCTTTCTTTTTCTTTTATGGTAATAATCAACAATTAATTTATTTCACTCATTATTTTTGTATATATTAATTAAATATTAGGAATGATATTTTTATTAAATAATAATTACTTTTATGGTAATAATCATTAATTAATTTCTTTCACTCATTATTTTTGTATATATTCATTAAATAATGGGAATGATATTTTTATTAAATATTCTTTAGAGTATTCTCTTTCTCTTTCTTTTATGGTAATAATTTCTTTTATGGTAATAATCAACAATTAATTTATTTCACTCATTAGAATATTCTTTAAAATATTCTCTTTCGTTTTCTTTTATGGTAATAATTTCTTTTATAGTAATAATCAACAATTAATTTATTTCACTCATTATTTTTGTATATACTAATTAAATATTGGGAATGATATTTTTATTAAATAATAATTACTTTGAAAATTATACTAATTTAATAAAATTAAGCATTTATTTAATCAAATATTAGTTGAATGATTTGGAAGTTGATTTGGTATGAGCTTTTATAGTTGAAGAAAATACTATTTTGGATAAAAAATAATAATTCAAAAAGATGTATTGTCCATTCATGCTTTTTAGATTTATGGTTATTCAAAAAGATGTATTGTCCATTCAAACTTTTGAGGTTTGTGGATTATTCAAAAAGATGTATTGTCCATTCAAGCTTTTGAGATTTGTGGCTTATTTCAAAAAGATGTATTGTCCATTCAAGCTTTTGAGATTTGTGGATTATTCAAAAAGATGTATTGTCCATTCAAGCTTTTGAGATTTGTGGCTTATTCAAAAAGATGTATTGTCCATTCAAGCTTTTTAGATTTGTAGCTTATTTCAAAAGATGTATTGTTCATTCAAGCTCAAAAAGATGTGTTGTCCATTCAAGCTTTCAATTCAAACCTTATGTTATAAAAGAGCATACAACACATTAGTTTTGAACGCATCTCTTCTATTTCCCCTTAGAAAAAAAAGCATATATCTTCTTCATTTGTGTTACAAAATGACTACACAACGAAGTTCTTCGTACACAAATGAAGAAGACATGCATCTATGTCATATTTATCTTGATGTTTCTCAAAACCCGATTTTAGGTATAAACCATTCTAGTGATCAATTCTGGTCTCGAGTTGAGCTTGACTACAATAGTTCCAAACCTGTGTTTCTCACTCAGGTTCAAAACAAAAGATCTTTGCATTGTCGAATGCAATGATCTTTAGAGCTATTGGCAAACTGAGGGGATGCGTACGTCAAATTGAAAATATAAATCCAAGTGGTGCTTCTCAGCAAGATATTGTGAGTATTTGTTACATATTAATTTTTTTTATCTAATTGATTTTAACGTTATATGTACATTGTTTTGTAGATGATTCAAGCCAAAATGTTACTAGCACAAGATAAAAGTTACAAGAAAGGTTTCAGATTTGATCATGTGTGGCCTACACTTAAGGATATTGAAAAATTTACAAATAATGTTAACGCCGCAGAAGTATTTCAAAGGCAAACCGGTAGGTTTGTATCACAAGAATCAGAGACTCCTACTTCAAAGCCTCCCCAATTGGTGCCTTGTGACATGTCGTCAAATTCTCTAAACATAAATGATGAAAATATTGGGGGTAGTTCAGCTCAACAACCCATTCGGGTGAAGAAAACAAAATTTAAAAGGAAAAATGATAAAGAAGTTTTGAACAGTTTTGAAACTATTCAAGAAGAAAATTGACAGCTCACTGCTATTTTCAATCGGGGCAACTCAGCTAGGGCACAAAATTATGAAATCCAAATGAAAAAATTGGCTTTGGCAGAATATCAAGAAGATAACAAAATTTTATTCAAGGATTTGAATTCCATAACCGATCAAGCCTACGTGAGTTTTTTCAAAATGAGCAATCAAGAATTATGCAAAAAAGAGCTCAACAACAAGGTCAAGGACCTCAAAATAACTCTAATTTTTTTTCCAATATTTTGATGATCTTACATGATTCGGAACTAATCTGCAGGAATACTTTAGTTATTTTAGTTTATGTTGTATTTTCTTTTAATTTTAGTGTTTTTAAATTAGTGTTAATTTTTATTTTGAGTTATTGTAGTTTAATATTTGCATTGAATAAAGTTTTGTTTTTAATTTTTCATCATTCTTTGAATTATATCAATATTATGAATTTATTATTATAAATAATAATATGAATAATAATCATATTAACTTAAATACAAATAACCAAAAAAAAAAAAAATTCTATATGAACAGTACCACGCCAATTTGGTGTGGATGAACAGTGTTGCACCAAATTTGGCATGGCACTGTTCAGCCGCACCAAATTGGTGCAGCAAATGGTGCTGTATTGGAGCAGCGGTTTCACGCTATTTTCATGTTTTTCACACCAAAATAGCGTGGGTTGGAGATGCCTTTAGGATTCATTAAACATATAAAACGGGTTAAACGGATAAGATTTAAACACGTGGGTAAAATATAATTAACGTTTGTGTTTAAATTTTGAAATTTGAAAACGAGCCCCCACCCTTCAAAATCGCTTAATTGAGCCATATACCCAAAAAAGACTGACGAACACATTTCGTTTCTCTGTGATTTTTGGCAATGACAGTGTCCTAATTCGGACAAATATTCGATCCTAAAGCTTCCTTACACAAAACCATGGCTGATATTCATAAAGAAGAAAACCTAACCCCACTCCAAATCCTAGACTCCGGCGCGCCAACAGTTCAAAGGTTGTCGAAGAAGATGCTTTGGTGGATCATCCAATGAGAAGATCAGATCATCGAAGAATTCCCTATGCAAGTAATGTTAATTGGGCAATAACATTGCATAGTAGGCATGTTGAATGTCTCCATTGAATATCATGTAATGGTATTAGTGTGGGTGATTATAAGAGGGTGTCACTAAGACATTAGCATGGATAAATGGTTAGTGAACTATTTATCGAAAATGACAGACTATGATGAATCACATGGATGTGGTCAATGATGCATCATAGGATCGTGCTAGTGTACCACTAATCCTTAGACTTGAGACATCACGGTTGAACTCAGCATAGGATGCATATGGTTCATATGGTGTATAAGCATGAGACTAGTCACATCTTGTGTAATAAGCCAGTTTGTTCATATGTTATTCATGTGCAAGGATAAGTGATGGTCAAGATGGGATCCGTTAGCTCAAAATAGTCCAATCTCGAGTTGCCAGACAAATGTCAATAAACATTGGAAAAGGGAAATCTCTGGCGAGTATAATGAATGTCAGATGAAAAGTAGTTTCATGCTGACGAGTTCCATTGTATTGATTGACAATTCGATTAAAGATTAAGTTAAGGGTTTTGACATACCATGAACCATTCTTAATTGGGATTAGATGACGGAGGGATTTTACTACACGATACGTACGATCAGAAATGGTTCATTGGAGTTTAGGGGTTATGGAACATTGCTAGACGTCTACCATAATTAGTGGGAGTTTCAATTATAAAGAGTTATAACGAAACATATATTAGGCCCATGGCAAGATCAATGTGAACCAAAATGGTCACACTTAAAAATGCACAAAATGCTGTGACACTTTCTAAATCCACATTAATAAAACCGGTAATTCCCATATAATATATGCGATTATTATTCAGAAGCGAATGAATTCATAAATATTAATCACCAATTTCTCTAATTTTAATTTTTTAACCATAAGTGAAATCTAATCATAGAAGGACATACTATGTAAATGGAAGTGCAGGATTTTGTTTGAAACGAACTCATACACAAGCATTCTCTCAGTCTCCCGAATGCACTATCCAACAAGATGTATAAGATATTTGTGGTGGATACCACTAATGATTTCTATCTCTTTCTGAAATTCTTGCTCCTCCAGTCTCCATTCAACTCTTTGCTTTTTTTATAGCAACAAGTTTTCATCTCGAAGGACTCCTTTACAGACAATGCCAAAAACACCTTCACCAAGTACTTTGTCTTTGGAGAAATTATTTGCAGCCTCCTTTAGTTGTAATGAGTAAATGTCTCGGCACTGCACGGTCAGGGGGCCATGGATGATGTCCAATTCCTGCAGACGATCCATCTAGAGGGATAGGAAAACAAAAAACAAAAGAAATAATCAGAGACGCCCATTCACATACATGGAAAACAACTATTGTAAACTACTTGATTCACTTGCTGCAGGAAACTATTATTGTTGCCTATCTTGTTGCGTGTCACCTATAGAGATTAAAAAAGGGTATTTAAACTGAGTTCGTAGGTGAAGCTCAAAAAAAATAATACAAAAGAAATAATCAGGAGATGCCCATTCATATATATGGAAAGCAAATCTGAACACTTACTTGTTGCTTGGAAATTTTTTGTTGCCGACCTTGCTGAGTGTCACCTAGAGAGATCAAAAAGGAGTATTTAAACTGAGTTCATAAGTCCAGTTTCTCATAAGCTCACAAGTTCATGTGTAGGACTTAAAACATTCAAATGTGTTTATGTAAAATTGTTATAATTGATTCACTTATGCTTGCTTTAGGTATATAATGATATGAAACTCAAAAGTTAATTTCACAGGTAAGGAGAAATATTGGTTAAATATTAAACGTTTATTGCAAGGAGAAATTTTTTTATTAAAAAATTTGGCTCTACAAGGAACACATAAATGAAAAAGGGAGAGGATATTACATCTGAATTCGATATATTTTAGGAATTTAATCATTATATGCCGATAGCAGTTACAACCAATCTACCTTGCCTAATTAAGTTAAAAGCTTCAAGCTCAAAGTTAAACAACATACCCGTGACCACATCTAGAGTGGCTCGCGCATCTTGTCGTGTAGGAGCAAACACATGGGCCTGAGCTTGAGGTCGTCTGCATCCCCTCTATGTGGTATGCCTAACCTGAGGTAGAACAAGACAATCCTTTTTTAGGTGGTCCATCTGTCCACAATTATAACAACCGAGTTTTCCTCTCGACCTGCCTTACATGGTATCTCCCATAGTTATTGCACTCTATCCACTAACCCCCACTTGCACCTATACTCTGCTATTTATCGTCATGGGATCCTCTATTGCAAATGTTACTACCCACTCGGCACTGCATGGTCAGAGGGCTGTGGATGTTGTCTAATTCCTGTAGACGATCAATCTAGAGAAAGGAAAAAAAACAAAGAACAAAAGAAATAATCAGGAGATGCCCGTTCACATACATGGAAAACAACTATTGTAAATTACTTGATACACTTGCTGTAGGAAACTGTTATTATTGCCTATCTTGTAGCGTGTCAGCTATAGAGATTAAGAAAGAGTATTTAAACTGAGTTTGTAAGTGAAGCTTAAACAAAACAAAACAAAAGAAATAATCAGGAGATGCCCATTCATATATATGGAAAGCAAATCTGAACACTTACTTGTTGCTTGGAAATTTTTTGTTGCCGACCCTACTGAGTGTCATCCTAGAGATTAGAAAAGAGCATTTAAATTGAGTTCATAAGTCCAATTTCTCATAAGCTCACAAGTTCGTGTCTAGGACTTAAAACATTAAAATGTGTTTATGTAAAATTGTTATAATTGATTCACTCCCGAACACACTATCCAACAAGATGTACAAGATATTCGTGGTGGATACCACTAATGATTTCTATCTCTTTCCGAAATTCTTGCTCCTCCAGTCTCCATTCAGCTTTTTTCTTTTTTATAGCAACAAGTTCCCATCTCGAAGGACTCCTTTATAGACAATGCCAAAATCACCTTTACTAAGTACTTTGTCTTTGGAGAAATTATTTGCAGCCTCCCTTTAGTTCGTAATAAGTAAATGTTTCGACACTGCATGGTCAGATGGTCATGGATGCTGTCTAATTCCTACAGACGATCCATCTAGAGAGATAGGAAAAAAAAAAAAAAAACAAAAGAAATAATTAGGAGATGCCCGTTCACATACATGGAAAACAACTATTATAAATTACTTTATTCATTTGCTGCAAGAAACTGTTATTGTTGCCTATCTTGTTGCGAGTCACCTACAGAGATTAAAAAAGAGTATTTAAACTGAGTTCGTAAGTGAAGCTTAAACAAAACAAAACAAAACAAATAATCAGGAGATGCCCATTCATATATATGGAAAGCAAATCTGAACACTTACTTGTTGCTTGGAGATTTTTTGTTGCCAACCATGCTAAGTGTCACCTAGAGAGATTAAAAAGAGTATTTAAACTGAGTTCATAAGTTCAGTTTCTCATAAGCTCACAAGTTCGCGTCTAGGACTTAAAACATTCAAATGTGTTTATGTAAAATTGTTATAATTGATTCACTTATGCTTGCTTCGGGTATATAATGATATGAAACTCAAAAGTTAATTTCGCAAGGAAGGAGAAATATTGATTAAATATAAAACGTTTATTGCAAGGAGAAAATTTTTTTATTAAAAAATTTGGCTCTACAGGGAACACATAAATGAAAAAGGGAGAGGATAGTACATATGAATTCGATGTATTTTAGGAATTTAATCATTATATGCCGATAGCACTTACAACCAATCTGCCTTGCCTAATTAAGTTACAAGCTTCACGCTCAAAGTTAAACAACATACCCGTGACCATATCTAGAGTGGCTTGCGCATCTTGTCGTGTCGGAGCAAACACATGGGCCTGAGCTTGAGGTCATCCTCGTCCCCTCTGTCGGTCACTACTACTACCCACAAAACTGGCTTGCTCTTTAGCACCAACCGCAATATCTTCCCTGAGTCTGGGGCTCTGCTGCCCCTAATACTGACCACTACTCCTTTGGAAGTTCTGTTGAACTAACCTCTGTGTGGTATGCCTAACCTGAGGTAGGAACTAAACATTCCTTTTTTAGGTGGTCCTTCTGTCCACAATTATAACAACCGAGTTTTCCTCTCCAGCACTACCCTACATGGTATCTCCCAAAATTATTGCACTCTATCCGCTAACCCCAACTTGTGCCTATACTCTGTTGTTTATCATCATGGGATCCTCTATTGTAAATGTTACTACCCACTGATAATTGTCCTTGATTTTTCTCTGGTTCTGACCTGAACCATTTGACATTCAAGAAAAATTGCCCTTCACTCTTATGTTTTTTATTACTAGGGCCACCAACTGACCAATCCTGATTATTAAGATTATGCTTGTGGCTCTCTCCTATCCAACCTTCCCCCACTATTCTCAACACTCATAGCCGCCTTAGGAAACTCCTCAAAATTCAGGTAGGAGTTTGTGGTCACTGCTCTTCTAATTCTTTGTTGGAAGCCCTCTTCAAATTTCTTACACTTTGCCCTTTCATCTCCGGCAATCAATGGGGCAAATTGGGACAGCTCAATAAACTTGTTCATGCATTCTTCCACCGACATGTTTGCTTGAGTTAACTCAAAGAACCCGCTTCTCTTCGAATCTTTGTAAAATCGGGAGTAATAATGGTCGAAAAATTCTTGGCGAAAGTTCGCCCAAGTGATTGTCCTAGAACCCCCATACTTATGTTATACCAAACTCCACCAATGGCGGTATGCTGTACCCTCTAGTAGGAACTTAGGAAATCGAAGTTTATGAGCCTCAGTGCACTCCATTACATCAAACACCCGCTCAATCCTATCCATCCAAGACTTCGCATCCGTGGCATCTCAAATCCCATCAAAAAGGTTGCCTCTAACTTCATTGCTCTTTCCACAGTTTTTTCACTTGCTTGACGCCTCAATGTCCAATCTTGAGCCACTCTCGTAGGCAATTGATCTAACCTATCAATTGTCTGCTCCACGTTAATCCTATTAATTTTGGGGCTCTACATTGACTTCAATGACTAGTTCTACCCCTACATAATGATCATGGGTAACTGGCTCCACATATGGTCCCTGAGGTTCTGGCATGTGGGTAATTGACTCTTTTACTACTTCCCCTCTAGGCTCACTCGCCCTCTTGTGTACTTGAGGAACTAACAATTCCCTTACATACCAGTGTGAGGTTTGCCATGTCGACTCATTCTGATATCTACAAAATGTAAACAAATTTTTCATTCTTAAAAACAACAGTTATGCCTGCAATTAACTATCTTTCTTTAAGAAAAAACTGCATGCATTACGAAAAATGCCCTTAAAATCGAAAACTTGGCTCTGATAGCAAGTTGACACAACCCATCCTGACCCTCCTTATCCCATGGAATCCAAGCGCTTCGGTTAGACTCAGGTGATCGAGACGTGCCACGTGGGGGAAAACCGTAAAACCTGCAAAACCTGTTTTCTGAATACACTTTCCATAAAACCACTATCTTATTTTCATCATGAAACATACTTTATGTTATGGTAATAATCAACAATTAATTTATTTCACTCATTAGAATATTCTCTTTCTTTTTCTTTTAAGGTAATAATTTCTTTTATGGTAATAATCAACAATTAATTTATTTCACTCATTCTTTTTGTATATATTAATTAAATATTAGGAATGATATTTTTATTAAATAATAATTACTTTTATGGTAATAATTTCTTTTATGGTAATAATCAACAATTAATTTATTTCACTCATTATTTTTGTATATATTAATTAAATATTGAGAATGATATTTTTATTAAATAATAATTACTTTGAAAATTATACTAATTTTAAAAAATTAAGCATTTATTTAATCAAATATTAGTTGAATGATTTGGAAGTTGATTTGGTATGAGCTTTCATAGTTGAAGAAAATACTATTCTAGATAATAAATAATAATTCAAAAAGATGTATTGTCCATTCAAGCTTTTGAGATTTGTGGCTTATTCAAAAAGATGTATTGTCCATTCAAGCTTTTGAGATTTGTGGCTTATTTCAAAAAGATGTATTGTAAATTCAAACCTTTGAGATTTGTGGCTTATTTCAAAAAGATGTATTGTCCATTCAAGCTTTTAAGATTTGTGGCTTATTTAAAAAGATGTATTGTCCATTCAAGCTTTTGAGATTTGTGGATTATTCAAAAAGATGTATTGTCCATTCAAGCTTTTGAGATTTGTGGCTTATAACAACCCCTATTGCCATTCAAGCTTTGAGCATTTGTGGCTCGGTCGACGATCTAGCAGCACTCGCCGATACTTTAGATCACCGCCGCCCAAATTTGATCAGCGGAGGAAGCATACCATTGATGGGAGGAGATGGCGGCAGACAAGAAGTTGTGCCGGTAGTGGAGGTGGCGGAGATGGTCGGAAGAAATCATGAGTAAATTCTTTTAATTTATGAACACGAGGTTAGTCATTTCTTCGTATTGTCGCTGTAGTGGTAGAATTTTGGATGATGGAGGTGTAGGGATTTAATTGTTATTTAAATGGCCAGACTTCCCAAGTTTACATTTGAAAAAATATCCTAAAATTATTTTTGAATTTTTTTTTTTTATTTAGAAAAGAGGCACACTTAGACCATCTTCAACCCATTGCACCAAATTGGTGCAAATTTCACACCAAATTGGTGTATTTTTGCTGTAAAACACTATTGTATCTCCAACCTACTGCACCAAATATTACACCAAAAAGAATATTCTTTAAAATATTCTTTAGAATATTCTCTTTCTCTTTCTTTTATGATAGTAATTTCTTTTATGGTAATAATCAACAATTAATTTATTTCACTCATTAGAATATTCTTTAAAATATTCTTTAGAATATTCTCTTTCTTTTTCTTATATGGTAATAATTTCTTTATGGTAATAATCAACAATTAATTTATTTCACTCATTATTTTTGTATATATTAATTAAATATTGGGAATGATATGTTTATTAAATAATAATTACTTTTATGGTAATAATCAACGATTAATTTATTTCTCTCATTAGAATATTCTCTTTCTTTTTCTTTTATGGTAATAATCAACAATTAATTTATTTCACTCATTATTTTTGTATATATTAACTAAATATTTGGAATTATATTTTTATTAAATAATAATTACTCTGAAAATTATACTAATTTAATAAAATTAAGCATTTATTTAATCAAATATTAGTTGAATGATTTGGAAGTTGATTTGGTATGAGCTTTTATAGTTGAAGAAATTACTATTCTAGATAAAAAAATAATAATTCAAAATGATGCATTGTCCATTCAAGCTTTTGAGATTTGTGGTTTATTCAAAAAGATGCATTTTCCATTCAAGCTTTTGAGATTTGTGGATTATTCAAAAAGATGTATTGTCCATTCACGCTTTTGAGATTTGTGGCTTATTTCAAAAAGATGTATTGTCAATTCAAACTTTTGAGATTTGTGGCTTATTTCAAAAAGATGTATTGTCCATTCAAGTTTTTGAGAGTTGTGGCTTATTCAAAAAGTTGTATTGTCCATTCAAGCTTTTGAGATTTGTGGATTTATTCAAAAAGATGTATTGTCCATTCAAGCTTTTATGGAGTGGGTGAAAGCCCAACTTGTCTTATCTAAGGATTTGGGGTTGTGAAGCTTATGTTAAGAAATTGACTTCGAACAAGCTAGGGCCCTAAAATCTTGTAAATGTATATTTGTGGGGTATCCAAAGGAGACCAAAGGATACTACTTCTACCACCCAAAAGAGCGCAAAATTTTTGTTGCTCGATCTAGTGTCTTCCTAGAAAATAAATATTTTCTAAGAAGTACTAATGGGAGAAAAGTAGAACTTGATGAAGTTTTAGAACCACAAGATATACTAGACGAAGGACGGGATGATGTGCCACAGGAAGTGGTTGAGCATCAAGAGGAGGTAACTCCACAACTTGTGGATCAAAGTGAACCACCTCAGGTAGCATAGGAGCTACGTAGATCTAGGGAAGTACGCCATGAGCCCGAGAGATACGGTTATCTGTGACTCAACATGGTGATGTACTAGTCTACCATGACGATGAACCCAAAACCTACGAAGACGCTATATTGGATCCAGATTCTGTTAAATGGCTTGAAGCCATGAAATCTGAGATGGACTCCATGTACCAAAACCAAGTGTGGTCTCTGGTGGAACCACTTGAAGGGGTAAAACCCATAAGGGTGTAAATGGGTCTTCAAGAAGAAGACGACATGGATGGCAAGGTGCATACTTATAAAGCACGACTGGTTGCCAAAGGTTTCAAACAAATTCATGGCATTGACTATGAAGAAACTTTTTCACCGGTTTCCATGATTAAATCCATCCGGATTATGTTTGCGATTGCTGCATATCATGACTATGAGATTTGGCAAATGGATGTCAAAAACAGCTTTCCTGAATGGAAACCTTAAGGAGGATGTGTATATGACACAACCCAATAGTTTCATTCTTGACAGGCAAGCTAATAGGGTATACAAGTTGCAGAGATCCATATATCGACTCAAGCAAGCTTCGGAGTCGGAACATTCTGGGGCTTTGACAAGGTCCGTAAAAGAATTCTGCTTTTATCAAGAACGAAAATGAGCCACCCCCGTGTTTACAAGAAAGTGAGTGGGAGCGCAGTAGTATTCCTAGTGTTGTATGTCGATGACATACTTCTAATCGGGAATGATATACCAAACTTGCAGTCAGTAAAGACTTGGTTATCCAAGTGCTTTTCCATAAAGGACTTAGGGGAAGCAGCCTACATCCTTGGTGTAAAGATCTATCGTGATAGATCGCGTAGGTTGCTTGGCCTAAGTCAGAGTGCATATATTGACAAGGTACTAAAATGATTCGGTATGGAAGGAATCCAAGAAGGGATTTCTTCCGATGTC